>CM037584.1:99861355-101111355 GCA_021018995.1 Chloranthus sessilifolius | reverse complement strand
ATGGCGCCAAAAAACTTGTTGTTGCTTCTTAGTGTGCTTGATTTATTTGTGTTTTGAAAACAGGTTTGCAACTGCTAAGTTATAATGAATCTAGAATATTAAAAAGAGTGAAGAAATATCAGCACAGATAGAAGCGAATTAGCCTGCAAGATCGTAGCAAGTTTTAAATGTAAGTGAGTAAAAGATCGTCACAGGAATTGATTTAAAATTTAAGATAAACCTCCAGATCCGAGCTACGGATCCGGCCTCGATCCTATCTACAAAGCACATAAGATGGGAGGTTGAATTTGTCACGTTAACTAAATGATAAAAGTAAAGATTTAAACTAAATGATAAAAGTAAAGATTTAAACTAAATGATCCAGATCCGAGTTGGGAAAAGCGTTTGAGGTAAACTTATACAAAGAATGGAAGTAATATCTAACTTTGATTTGACCCTTGAAATCTAATGAGAATAATAGCGCTCAACAGTAGGTGATCCAATCTTCATCTGGCTACAAGCACAGATGTAAGAGTGATAAATCTAATTTAAGGATTAGGTTTAAGCTTATGGCTATGGTCTGTCCACTTTAATGGCCACAAACCATCCAACAGTCTTTAATCCAAAGCCTTAGTTTAGAACAAGAAGCATCACTACAAATGCCGTGAGAGATTAGGTTACCAACACTAATTCTCACACCATTAATGAATCAAGGGAAATTGCATGCAAAACAATGAATCTAAAGGAGTCTAATGTACTGAGGAGATCGGAGGGAACCCTTGACATGAGTCCAATGGAGAATGCATAGTTTACAGCAACCTTTTAAAATCCACCATTACAATTACAGAGCGCAGCTTAAACAGCTCTCAGATTTGTAGTCTTGAATACAACTCTCTTTTGAATTACAGAAATGTCTCACAGCTCTCAATTGCAAGTCAAAGTGAAGCTATTACAGGGATTTCAAACAAACTGTCTGGCTGGGAAATGGGGGGTTAGAAATGAAACTCAAAATCTGGATACCCAAATTGGGCAAATGGTTCGTCTATTTATAGTTTTTCCTAAGCCAGCTCAGATGTGTATCAACCAATCAGAATTGGATAGATCTGTATCAACCAATAGGAGTCGAGCACGTGATCCGACCGTCTGCCAATCGAAATGCTTGATCCGTTCACCAATCGTGAAACAGAGGCATCAATTCTGTTATGTAATTCAAAAATCTGTTTGAGCTTCTAGAAGTTCTCGCCAAGTAATTTCATTTTTGGGTGTTCACATGGGGTGGAATATGCCTTTGGTTCGTGCTCAGAATCTTCCGGAATGTCCTTGGGTTTTAAAATGCATTGGGACGCATGCAATAGATTACTGAATTGCCCTTGTTAAAGAATAGAATCTCCATAATACCTTTTCGCAGAGCTTAAGGGTCTTTTCTAAAGTGTCAGTGACTTCCAAGCTCTTTTCGCAGATTGAGACCTTTTCAAAAGAACTGTAACTTCGGAGATCTATTCGCAGCTTGGGACCTTTCGCAAAGTTCAATCGCTCTTCGAGGAGTTCGGATGCTCTTCAAAGCTATGCCTCGAGTTTTAGTCCTTTTCACAGAGTTCAAGGTTCTTACGAAAAGTGTGTTCTTTTGAAAAGAACTCAGAGTGCATTCTCTGCTCGAATTGTTCCTCGCTTTATAGGTCTTTGCCTCTTTACTTTAGACCTTTCAACAGCTGATGAGGTTGTTTCTTCACTTCCTTTCTTTGGACTGACATGGATTGTCATCTTTTTGGCACTTTTAAGCTGCTTTTATGGTTAAGCCTGTCTTTATTGTTAGCTGCAACATAGGCACTTAAAGCACTTATTTAGTTCTCTCAAGGGTCTATCAAGGCTCAGATTAAGGGGTGAAAAATGGTATTTTCCAGTTCTCAACAATCACCCACATCAGTTATTCAGAAGATCTCATTAGATGAGGACTCTAAAAAAAATGCCAAATTCAGAACAAGTTCATGCCTCCTAAAAAATCGCTCAAACGGCTCCAGCGGCCATCTTGCTCCTTCAATTAGAGGAAGCAGCCTCCCGGCGCCTCTTAAGGCGACCGACCCTGTACCATATCTACTATCAAAAATAAAAAAAATAGAAAAAGTAGAAAATCGTAAAAAATAAAAAATAAAAAACCCAAAAAGAAAGGGAACCCTTCGTCCTGAATCCATCGTCCGACCAACAAGGAGAATTTTCTCCTGAGACTACTATCCTATCTTCTATACTAGGACGTAAAGCATCCCGACTAAATAACAAGCCGGTGATCATACCTGATGAGATACTTTATGACTTTGAGAGAATAATCAGTAGCCTTGACCTTCACCTTATCAAAGATCTCTCGGTCATAAATTGTGCCGACGAAGGGTTACTTCTCGCAAAATTGAATCCCTAGTATAGTAATTTCACAGTATATGAGCTTACTGATGAGGAGGGAACATCAGTCATCGAGGGGGCGCAGGACCTCCAATGGGTTATCGAGCATTTCGATGAGCAAACTCAAGCTGCCGCAGAACTGACAAAAAAAATTAACTTTGGTACCGAAGAGAAACCTAAGAAATTGCTAGTTAGCGCAATGCTCAATCCTAAGGAACGCCAACATATTGTACAAGTATTGCAAGAACACCTCGATTCCTTCACATGGTCCTATGAAGATGTGCTTGGTTTAGACTCTAGCTTGGTAGAGCATCCGCTCGTCTTAGAACCTGACACAAAGCCTGTTGAGTAAAAACTCCATAGGATGCACCCACAAATAGCCCTTCAAGTCAAAGAGGAAGTTGACAAGTTACACAAAGCCAAATTCATCCGTTTCGTCCTCTACCCTAAATGGGTCACCAACATAATACCTGTCGTTAAGAAGGATGGTAGAGTATGGGTTTGCATTGATTTTCAAAACCTCAACCAGGCATGCCCAAAAGACAATTTCCCACTTCCACACATTGACACCCTAGTCGACAACACTGCTGGGCATGAGATGCTATCCTTTATGGATGGTTTCTCAGGATATAATTAGATCAAATTAGCTGAATCCGACCAAGAGAAGACTTCTTTTACCACACCCTGGGGAACTTACTGTTACATCGTCATGCCTTTTGGGCTTAAGAACACAGGAGCCATATATCAACGCACCATGATAGCCATTTTTCACGATATGATGCATAAATGGATAGAAGTCTATGCTGATGACATATTAGTGAAGTCCCAAATGCGGGCAGGACATGTTGAAGTACTCCGACTGGTACTATAAAGAGCTAAGAAATACCAGCTAAAAAAGAACCCAAAGAAATGTGTCTTCGGAGTGACTTCCGGAAAGTTACTCAGTTTTATAGTTAGCAAGTGAGGGATTTAAGTCGATCCTGCTAAAGTTAGAGCCATCCTTGAGATACCACCTCCTCCTGATATTAAAGAATTACGAGGCCTAATAGGAAGATTGTAATTTATCAGGAGATTCATCTCCCAGCATTCAGACAAATATGATCCTTTCTACAGACTACTTAAAGGAGGAATCGAGTATAAGTGGGATGACCAGTGCCAGCAAGCCTTCGATAACATTAAAAGTTACCTCCTTAACCCACTAATACTATTGCCCCCAGTTCCTGGAAGACCCCTAATCTTTTATCTCTCAGCAAATGACAAAGAAATGGGAGTAATTCTAGGAAAATATGAAAAAGATGATAAAAAAGAGAAGGCTATCTACTACCTTAGTAGGACGATGGTCGAATATGAACGGAAATACACTCCCATGGAAAATACCTGCCTCACACTGGTATGGGCTTCGACCAAGTTGTGACACTACTTCGGAGCACATAAGATATTAGTACTAGCCCTAATGGACCCTCTAAATAATTAAAACCCAAGGAAAATGCTCTCTCCTCCACTTTCCTCAACAAAAAAAAATGCCCCCAACGCCTTCACATCTCCTCAATAAGATTAAATACTCACATTGCCTCTATAATACTAAAAACTAAACGGAAGAAAAAAACTATCTTTAACATGCACCCAGGTCTAAAATAAACAACCAAATTAAAATCAAAAGCATCACACCTGCAACGAGAGACAAACGAAATATAAATTAAATCAAACAAAAAAGATTATTGAATAACTACAAATAGAATTAAAATATAATCACTTCATGGATTAATAAAAATCATTACAACGCACACTGAGGGCATACCCTCTGAATATACAACTTAAAAATAAGAATGCTAAAATCCGCATGTTCAAGTAATGCTCGAATCCGGACTTATTCGAGAGACTAGAGATCTCGGAGAAACCCACAAGAGGAACGCACCCTGAACGAATTCTAACCATGATACCTCTTCCCCTCGCCCCGAGTTGGCATAAAGGAAGAGTGGCTTACAGAAAGCCACCCAGGACCTGTGGACCCACTGTTAGAAGCTCCCCTTGGACACATTAAAAAATGAGGAGCAACTAACGTTGAATCCATAGAGCCTACCGAGGAAAAATAGGCATCGGTCACAAGAACTCTGACCTTGTCTTATCCTTGGGTTTCCTCTCTACTACCTTTTTCTCCTTCACCTCTTCTCCCGATGGGGTGGCACTTTGAGTTGGATTGATAGCACCAACCCTAGTATCACCCTGCATTCCCAATCCCGCCCATTCTCATAATTCACTTAATAAACACAAGTCCTCGGGTCCAGTACCCGGGAAACGAAATAGAGAGGAATAACAGACATTAATGAACAAAAAAATGCCCAAAGTTACAAACACAAGATATCCCCCAAAACCTTTTAATCTTTAAACTTAAAATGAAAGAAATAAGGAAACAACATGCCAAAGAGCCTAGACTCATGCATTTATAAACCATGCCCCATAAACAAATGTCACTCATCTTGATTCCCCTTTTGATTTAAATGAATCCAAAACTATACACATACCCCCTTTTATTTTAGAAAAAAAACCACAATCCATGACAAACTAGATAGACCAATAATCACACAACACTTGCCCCTCTGAAAAGCACAAATCCCTCAAGTCTAGATAGGCCAATAGAAATGAAACACCCAACCACCATCTAGAACCCATGAAAACTCACACCTTTTTAACAAATATCATCTCAAACAGAAACCTCAAACAAAACACCTTAAATGAAACCAAATACCTTAAACAAAACAAAACAAAATCTAACCTGTTCAAGATCACCGAAAAAAATGTCCCAAACAAGCACGAAAGAACCAGTTAAACCCTCTAAACAAAGTAAACTAATCTCGAGATAAACCCTGGATAAATCCAAAACAAATCCAAAATCTATATTACTTAGCTAAATCAAATCCTAAAATTACGTCAAACAAATCAGATAAGTCTAATTAATCCATTAATTTAAACCAACTAACTGAGCACAATAGACAACAAAAAAAATATCCCTTTATTCATAATTTTAAGATTTTACAATATAGCCGGAGGCATACCTCCTGAATTAGAACCCAAAATAAAAACTTAGAACCTAACATATAACTCAAAACGAAAACAAAAATTACAATGAGCCAAAGCGAGGTGCAGAACGTCCAATCGGAGGCTTCAGAAATGTTGCCACCAGACTTGGAGGACTCAAACGAGCCACCGGAAGAAGAGACAGAAAATGGGTTAGGGATACATCCCTCCATTTACAACACCCCCTCTCCCCATCATCTTCACCTCCTCCATCGTCGCTCTGCAACACTGCCTTCACTGCTCCCTAGAAAGGAACGGTGTGAAGACCAGCACCGTCATTCCCAATACCGCCCAATTCCAAGACAATACCTTCCCCGAGCATCACCTTAGGACAAAGATCACTCGAAATAACAAATATAGGAAGAAACCCTATCCCAATCTGACGGTTAGATTGCTCAATATCGCTAAAATACGAATCTCGGAACACCAGAACACTCAAAAAAATCAATACTCGAGACTAAACCAGAGAATGAGAAACAAATGAAGCCTCCCACGCATATATAGAGCACGGCCCCATTCGCGCACTTGACTACGCGCGCCTAATCCAATCACGCGCTACATATACCACGCTTAATTCAAAACACACGCTAACCAAGCTTGCAATGAGATTGTCGCCTGCGCAGACGGCATGACGCTCCGATCCCACGCGCATCCAAATTTCGCACAATCCAATCAAATGACTTAAACAAGCCGCACAATATGAAAGGTCACCCGTTCACTGACCTAGTGACGCTTCAATCGCGTGGAGATACTTAAGTGCGCAATACAATCACATGCCCATATCCACACGCGTAACCAGCCCCTTAAACCCTAAATCACATGCCCAAAAAATAGGCGCGCAATTGGATCACACGACTAGAAACAAGCGCGTAATTCCTGATTTTATACAAAGTTCGGTCCCGATTCGAGGAAAATTCCCTTTGTCCCATCGCAGAGCCTTATAAGCTATCCACATCGAAGAAGGAACAATCGCTCCCTCTACTCCCATCACGTAACCCTACCAAAAACGTCGACCACACCCCTGGTCCTATTACAGACAAGACAAACA
Organism: Chloranthus sessilifolius; assembly: GCA_021018995.1. Taxonomy (NCBI): domain Eukaryota; kingdom Viridiplantae; phylum Streptophyta; class Magnoliopsida; order Chloranthales; family Chloranthaceae; genus Chloranthus; species Chloranthus sessilifolius. The sequence continues at coordinate 101,104,862 of CM037584.1, read as the reverse complement.
TGCCTTGCATGACATCGCCCCTGACCACATTCTTTACCTATCTTAATCAAAACCCTCCTGCCCCATCGTGCAGCCACCCAAGCACATCCCACCATGACAAAAAAAACACACACACGCATGACACCACCCCAATATCCAATCCCATTGCAAAAATTGTAGCCATGCCCCCATGGCCCATCGAAAAATCCCGAGAATGCAAATACGTCAAAAAGCCAACACAACGAAACGACAACGTGAGTTCACCTCACCAAAGATCTGCTAAACAAAGAGATCAATGTCCTAGCGCAATAACATCCTACCAGTGTCCCACTGCTAACTACGCTACACCTCCCATTGCGGACATCACTGCCCGAAAAGCTCAAACAACATACTGCGGCAAAAGAAGAAAAGGGGAGAAAGCTCAATCAGGTCCCATCGCTAAAACAAAGAACCTTTCTCCCAAATTTCTCGATACAAATGGTCACCAGATACCACAGCACACGAAGGAAAAAAAAAAGAAGAGAAATTTAGGACTCCTCCCATGTCTCAACGCATCCCACTAATGCCAAGCTACAGCACAAACATACTGTCAAAAACTATCCAAAGTTCCATTGCGGCATCACCATAATACCACCTGTCCCATCACGACATCACCTTCCCTAAGATGCTACATCACACTGGCAACCGCCAACCGCTGCAGCAGACAAAGAAAAAAAAAGAAAAGACAACTTCAAAGCCCCATTGCACCCCGCTACAATAATTCAAGTCCCATCGCACAACCTAGGTAAGTATCACAACCTAGATAAGTATTACTCAATTTTCAATTACTCGATATTTCTTATAAATATAATTATCTATGATTAAGTCAAAATATTTTCAAAACCCATCTCTCTTGACTCGTGAGTTACTGTAGTCCTCCCATAAGAGACAATCATCACTATTTGTCGAGAAGGTTAGATGGAGTATTCAACATGCCAAGTGTCATCTTGACAACCACATAAACGGTCGGGTCCACAAATCCCGTACCGGTGGATCTGCTCAGTGACGTCTCGGTAGTCACGTTTTTCCCCATTTTACCACCGAATTGATCTTAAGTTAAAATCCCTAGAATTTTAAAATTTTGAGACCCTCTTGCTTTCTTCATAAAAAAAAAAGAATCTTTTACTACAAAAAAATTCTCCTACAAAAAAAAAATTAAAAAAAAAATATATTATAAAAAAAAGTAAAAAAAGAAAAAAAGAAAACAAAAAAAAGCAACAAAGTAAATAGACCCAATTCACCCTTCTCTAAATACCAAAAAAAAAATTGATTAAGTGCCTCATTACCCATATACCATAAAGCTGACCTTGAACTCTTGAGACCGCCTGAACAAACAATCAAGCGCATATCCCACTGCGTAGAATTGGATCGAGCTCATACGCCACTGCGCAGAATCACTTGTTCAGATACCTTAGAACCATAATTCCCCAACTTAAAGACCGTCTGAACTTACAATCAAACACATATCCCACTACACAGATTTGGATTAAGCACATATGCCACTACGTAGGGTCATTTGTTCAGATATGTTAAGACTAGAATTCCCTACTTAAAAGACCGACCCCAGATGGATCAAGCGCACGCGCCACTGTGCAGAATTCAACTGAGCACACCTCACAAGACCCCTACAAAATTCACCTTAATTACCAGCCCAAACCAGCCCCTTTTCCTTGGGAAACTGAACAACAAATATACTCAATCTAAGAACTTATAAATGCCTATTGGAAAAGGAACGCTTGACGGGCATTCTTGTGAGCAATGACACGCTTGGTCTGACATGACTTGTTAAAGCCTTCGATATTATATTTCACTCTCTTTTTATATTACCAGTCCTTGGACCTTATGGACATTTGTATGATGCCCCCCGGTACCTCGATCGTGCCATATCCCTCTGTTAGCTCGTGCCATTCGATAGGATGTGCCATGCACCCACAGATCCGGAAAGTGCCTTTCAACAGCTACCACTGGGCCCCCGAATGCTCCATATAAGCTTGCACTGATAGATAAGAAAGTCAAGCATATCATGTCAGTATCACCAATTCACATTTATGAATTCCTAGGTGAAACTAGAAAGCACCTCGAATGAGGGGTGTCTACTTCTTCGACGCGTACTTACTTAGCAAGAGCGCGCCAAAGAGGAGTATCTGTAGACACCCCCATTTTGCCTTCTCGGGATATACTTTTTTGTTTAGTCAACCTTTGACCTTTTAAACTCTGATATGGGATCCATGCACTGAAATAATAGTTTTGTATTTCATTCTAGAGACCATACCCAGACAACCCCGAATTACGCGCTAGAAACCCAGTGTGCAATTCGATCATGCGCAAAACCACAAGCGTGTGGTCAGTCCACCTTTCAGACCAAACTTCCTTTCTCAGACTGATTTGCGACTCAATTACACGCTTGAAATAGGACGCGTGATTGGATTGAGCGCTTCACCACTAGCACGCAATTGGCCTACGCTCGACCTAGTCTTACTGCCCTTGACCCCTACGTTTCCTTGATTAAACATTTTAGGTTAAACGTTTAATCAGATTGAGCGCATGATAACATGCACGCAATTAGTCCTAATTTGTTAGGACTAGGAGACTCGCTGAGCAAGTCAGCAGATCGCTCACTAAGTCGGTGACCGACTCAAAGCGATTAAGTACCAGAATTCAGGCACACAATTAAATTAAACGCTCATAAATAGGTGCATAATTAAAGGAAAACCTATAAAAGCTTTTTCTCTCTTGAGAGAGAGAAAGTTGGATGAAAAAAGGTTAGAATTTTTTAGAGAGAATGAGTTTCGAAACCAGAGAACTCTGAGCACAACCCACATAACTTAATCATGATTTCGAGATTCAAACTTCTAATCTTCAAGATTTCTCTCCGTAGCCCCGACCCTTAGGTAAGGATTTAATATTTTAGTTTCCGAACGTAGCTCATAATCTCTAGATCTATTAATTTGTAACTTTATTTTTAGTCTTAGACCGTGGCACCCCTTTTCGGACCGCATCTTCTTTATATCTGGTTCTAGTTCTCTGTTTCTAGAACCAGTCATTAATCCATTGGTCCGATATACCAATCTTAGACTTTAATTCAATTCTAAAATCATGACTTACAGTCCTATCATTATTTTCTGGTTCTAATCCTTTGATTCTGAACCAGTCCTTAATCATACAGCCTGATTTCTCGATTTCAGATGCGAATTCAGTTTTAAAAATTTAACTTTAATTTTAGTTTCTTATTTAATTACCTTCAAAAATTTTAAATATTAATCCTAGTCTTACAATTCTAGTTTAGAATTCAATTTGCAACTATTATTCTGAAAAGCCCAAAAATATTACGTTACCCTCCAAAATTTAACTTTTTTTTCTCTTTAATCTCAGCCACCCGATTTACCCAAGGGAGCTTACGGAGGGTACTCAGGAACGAGGCCAATCCTCCTTAGCATAGCGGGCCCAAACCTCTTTTTTTTAGAGTTTTTTTTAGAATTAATAAATTACTTTAATTAGTTTATATCTAGACATAATTGATTATTCGCATTAATTAGGCCTTGATATAATTATTAGAGTATTAAATCAGAATTTCCTTTCCATTAGTTTTGTTAATTGATTATTCCAAATCTAAATTCTAGGAAATTTAGTTTATTCATGATTAGTTATATTTTGCCATCGTTAATCCGTCAATAATTAGGGTCGTAGAAAAATCAGTTCTTTTTTTATTTCTGTTGATATTTGAATAAGAAAATTAAATTTATTGCTTTAATTAGGCCCGTAGCGAAAATCAGTCTTTTTATTTCAATTAGAATTAGAGTCGAATTACTACAATTGCTTTAATTAGAATCCCAGTATAATTAGCATGCTTAATTTTAATTAGAATGTTATTGAAACTGATACATATGCACACCTAGTACCAATAAGAGACTGAAATTGATTGGACTTTTAGTAATATCAGAACCTTGATGCTCATTGGACTCTTGACAGCATCAGAACACTAATATAACTCACCTTAATAAGCTCACACAACTAGAGCATAATAATAATAGAATTGGGAAATCTAAACTGACCGGAATTATAATTACAAAGGAAAATAAGAGGAGAATTAAACTAACTAAACTAAGGAGAAGCACTGCTACTGACGTTCGTAGGTGGACTATTCAGTATAGAAGTGACCTACACCTGCTTCAGAGCATGATCATTGACGTGTTACAGCGTCGTTAAATATCTACAGCTGGTGATCGCAAACAAACTAGGAACTTTCTTAGAAAATTCCTTTTTTTTATTTATTTTTATCATTCCAAACACCGCATTGCTAGAGTCCAGCTGGACAGAATTGGAGCCATTGATTCAACGGGAGCTGAGAGGAACCCATAAAAAGCGTGTACCAACACTACCATTATTTTTAAATTGTTGCCACAATGAAAAAACTTGAGGACCACCCTCTTTAATTGGAACACTTGGAGGTAATTCACAATCATTATCATCATTCGAATGAAATTTACTATTATACTCATCGAATATGATCGTCAAATTATCGAGTACGTCCTTATAATATTTTACACCATCTTCTTCATATAAAATACCAAAAATAAAGGCCAAATATTCTATTTTAAATTGAGGATCTAATACCACAACAATTGAGAGGAGTAAAGAATATTCTTTCCAGTATTTATCAAATTTATCTAGCATTATCTTAGCTATATTATGAGCCCACACAACCTTTTCATCCGCCATTTATTTTTTAAGTTATATATAAATTTCGATTACTTGATGAAAAAACAAATGAATGGTTGGATATTTTGAACCGAAAATTTTTTTTGTAGCTTCGAAAAAATTTCCAAATACCCAAAAAGGGCTTCGGCCTTAACCCAATCTTCAGTCGATGGTGCAAATGGATAGTTTAAATCGCGATCTTTTAACTAAGAGAACTCATCTTTAAATGGAAATGTAGATTTTACCATTAAAAATGGGGAGTTCCATCGAGTTGAGACATCTAGAGATAATCCTCCAGCAATGTGCCTAGCATTTGCCTTTACCAAATATTAAAATTTTGTTGGCGGGATGGTGATGATTTAGTATACTTGATGCTCTCCCTAATATTTCCAACAGTATCTTTAATATCTTTCAACCTATCTTGCACGATCAAATTGAGAATATGCGTGGAACATCGAACGTGAAATAACTTACCTACAATTGGAAGCAAGTTCCTTCTAGTAAGATGTTCTCTTAAATATTTAGCCATAATAGTATTATTAGATGCATTATCTAATGTTATAGAAGAAATTTTATGTTCTAATTTTCATTCAATGATACATGATAAAATATGATAAAAAAGATCTTGACTCGTGTGAAGATAAGAGATCAAAGGAAAGTTAATCACACGGCTTTGCAAATTCCAACTCTCATCAATAAAATAAGCAGTTAGACACATATACCCAAGTTGTTGATTAGAAGTCCAAATATCTAAAGTGAAGCTAATCCTTCCTGATATTTTATAAAATAAGTCATATAATTTTACTCTATCTTTTTTATAGACATCAAAACAATCTTTTTTAATCATGTTACGAGAAACCATTTTAAATTTGGGTTGTAGACCTTTAAGTAAGCCAATAAACCCTACGTGACTAACAAATTTAAATGGTAATTCATGCAAAATTATCAATCGAGCAACTAGCTCACGACATTTAATTGGGTCAAACTTATAGTTACCAACTCCTTTTCCATCCACACACAACTATTGTTTATTATCATTATTAACTCCTTTTATTTTTGGACAATTAATTTCGCTGTGTCTTTTTAAATGGCTAGTTCCATTATTTCCACTATCAGCGCCTAAAAGTACCTTACAAAGCTTACATTCCGCTTTGAGGACTCCCCCAACCATCACTTCGTTAAAATAGTTTCAGGCACTAGATGTCTTTCTCCTTTTTTTACGATCAGGGCATTGTGGAGGTAGAGGGTTTACGGTAGAGGGTACAGGAATTGTTGGATCAATAGGCATTGTGGAGGTAGAGGGACCCACACCACCTGTCGGTGATGGATTTCCTTGAAGAGGAGGACTGCTAATGATATCAACATCATCGTCCGCTGCCTCTATATCCACGATGCTACAATCCTCAAATAGATCAAAGGGATTTGATATATGGCAAATATAATTCAAATAATTTTTATAGATATGGCATATTTAAATATAATCAGATATTAAACTAATCACTTTAATACCACATCAATTACAAAATTTTAAATGAAAAATTAATCACTGAATTTAAACTAATAACTAATTTTTAAAAAAATAAAATTTAATCACTATTGGCAGATTGCAGAAGTTTAAATTAATCACTATTGACAGATAATCAGATTTTAAATTAAACACTAATTACAGAGTTTAAATAAAAAATCAAATAATCACTATTGGTAGATAAATTATAATCAGATAATCAGAGTTTAAATTAATCAGAGTTTAATCACTATTGCAAGATAATCAAATAATCAGAGTTTAATCACTATTGGTAGATAATCAGATAATTAGAGTTTAAATAAAAAATTAAACACTGATTTTAAATTAATAACTGATTTTTTAAAAATAAAATTTAATCACTAATTGCAGAATACCACATCAATACAATATTTTAAACTAATAAAATAATAAAATTAAAATTAAAACTTATTGCTTATTGAGGGAATAGCAGAGCCGGTGGTGGACTAATGGTGTTGGTGGTAGTGCATGGCGTGTTGGTGGCATCGTGGTGGTGCGTGGCCCAATCAGATCATCGACGGTGATGAAGAAACCCTAATCAAATCGACGTCAAGGGCCTCAAGGTGCAACCACACAAGGCGCAAAGATAGAGGGTTGGGCTGGGTAGAGAGAGAGAGAGAGAGAGATTGGGACTGGCTGTCGGCTGAGAATAGACAGAGGGTTGGTCGGTTGGGCACTTGGGCTGGGTAGTAGTGGGTAGAGAGAGAGGGGTTGGGACTGGTAGAGAGGGAAGGTTAGGTTGGGTAGAGAGAGAGGTTGGGACTGGATCACTGGCAGAGAATTAGCACCAAATTTGGGTAGAGAGAGAGATATTGGGACTGGTAGTCTGGTAGGGAGAGAGAGAGGGTTGGGCTGGGTAGAGTCATAGAGAGAGAGAGGTTGGGCCTGGTAGAGAGAGAGGGTTGGGCTAGGTAGAGAGAGAGAGGTTGGGCTGTGGTGGTGCCGGCTACAAGGGCTGCAGTGGTCGACAGCTCAAAGCGGGTTAGGGGTCAGCCGGTCAGGTAACAGCTCAAAACAAAGCGGTGGTGCTGGCTGCGAAGTTAAACTGTCGAGATGGCGAAGTCGAACCGTCGAGATGGAGATGGAGAAGTTAAGAACCAACTGAACCACCGTCGAGATGGAGAAGGAGATGGAGATGGAGAACTGACTGAATCGTTGAGATGGAGAATCGACTGAACCGTTGTGAGCAGTGAGTAGGGCCAGCGCCGTCGAGATGGAGAAGAAGGAGGAGGCGAGGAGCTCTGAGAAATGAAATGAGGGTAAAAAGCCCTAATTTTTGGTTTTATAGGCTAAAATCTAGGGAAATTATCCTTTTAACCACTCATCTATTCGTTGAACGGTAATGAGAGGGGTTAAAAGGATAATTATAAACGGGTCGGTTTCGGGCCGAGCTTACTGGCCCGTTTAGTTTAAGATATATAAGAGCCCATTTATTTCACATGTCAAGGCCCGAATCTGAACCTGTTTATATTCGGGCTTAACCTGGCTAGACCCGTCCCGTTTATGAAATTTCTTAAAAAAATAGGCCCGAACCTAGTCCATCCAGGCCGGACTCGGGCAGAAACCAAACCCGTTGATAGCCCTAGTCTATGTCATAACCTAAATGGCTATAAAATGAAGGAACTCTTACTCACGGGTACTTACTCGGCCTCGAGCGAAGAAATCCTCCAGCGGGAAGTGTCGGCGAGCCTAACGCTCCTCAGCCTCGTCCTCAGCTCTCTCCTCCTCGTCTCTCTCGCTCTCAACTCTCTCACCCTCAACCCTCTCACCCTCATCCTTAGCTACACCCTGCTCAATCTCAAGTACCTCCTCCCTGATCTCCATCTGATCACCCTCCGATACCTCCTCTCTAACCATCTCCCCGACATCCACCTCCTCGACAATAGCATCAGTCCGAGCCTCGAACGTCTCACCTATCTCCCCCATCATGATCCTCTCCAACTCAAAAATAGTAAGATTGTGTCTATCACCACCCTCAGCCTCCATCCTAGAAGAAAGAGCTTGAAAAACTAAAGAGAAGGAAAGAAATGGCGCTTGAAATGGACGACCGGATCGTAAGATATCACGAAAACATGAAAAATAGAGTGCAAGGAAACAAAGAAACTAGAGAATCGAAGGTAAAAATAGATAGCGTGAAAATGAAAATTTTTGAACTATTTATAGGACATGGCTAAGTCGTGCATTTGAATTCATGCACTTGATCTAATACTACACCACCATCCCCGCATTTAATTAGGATCACACGACCATCCTTGAGCGCGTAAATAGATTGTCGCCCGTTCAAGCTAACTCGACACATTGGTTGCGCGTAGCCTATCGGACACGTAATCATCTTGTGCGCCCACACAGAGGCACGTAAATGCCAAATGCCACCTGCATAGTGACCGGCCACCGCCCTAATCCTGTGCCCTATACTACATGTTTAACTCGATTAAATGACCGAACACCAGAGCTTAATGGCCTTCCGACCCCGGGAATCGCGCACGTCCTTGCCCGCGTGTAATTTGTTTCTGGGCCCGGAGCAAAGCGCGCAATTCCCCAAAAACACAAAAAAATATATACCCCAGAACAACAGGTTCACAGGACCAAATTAGGAGACTTTCGACATTAATTACCAACCTAAACCACGCCCCTGCAAAGACCAATCCAAAAACACTTCTAAAAAAAATAAATAAAAATATACATCCCAAACTACACTGAAAAAATGCTCCCCTGTAGACACCCAAATTTGGCCCAAGGCCTGATTGAAACACCTTTCGAGAGAGGTGCAATTCTGAGCTTTTGATGGCATGTATGGAACCCTTTGGAATCACCCTAGATCCCTTAGGAACCTATCCCGAAACTTTAGAAACCAATCCCGACCCTTAGAACCCATTTCGAACCCTAAACCTAACCTTCCAGGGCAATGGATAAAGAGTGGTGAACCAGGACTATCTAAGGTCTTCTACTAATATCAAATTATATACTATTGGAAAGAGGACTTCTCCAGCTTTCCAACGAGCCAAAAATCACCTTAATCAAAGGTATATGTCAAAAGATATGACAAACCGAATTCGGGGGGCAGAAAGTTAAAGTCATGAGGGCCCCCCTTAGGGACTTGGCGCAACTATTAGTTGCGCCAGTAATAAACTTTGCCTGGCGCAACTGTTAGTTGCGCCAGGCCAATTCTCCCTCATTTTAAGCTTGTTCAAAAGTGGGCCCCATCCTCGTGAGCTGACTTTCAGGCATTGTTCTGCACTATTTTACTGTGCATTTGCTTGACGTAACTATTAGTTGCGCTGGGCATATGAACAGTAACTGTTGGATTTTGCCCCGAAAATCATGATTGGGGTTTGACTTGTTGACCACCTTGACCTTCGGAGTGTGTTTTTCTAGTTCTGTTGCACCCTTTTAATGCCTATTTGCAACCCTTAAGTGATTTGAAACACCAACCTATCATCCACCATTAAAACCACCTTCACACCTTTCCAAGCTCTTAAAATCCTAAGAAACCTTAGATGGCCCATTACCTAATTCCTAATCTTACTTAGCCTCTAAGTAGCCTCCTAATCCACCCATTTCCTATAAATAGAGACCCCCCCCCTCCCCTTTGGTTTAGGGGTTGAGAATTTTGGCCTAAGAGAGAAAGAGCTTGAAGTGAGAAGAACTTTCACCCTTTGGTGCACACATCCCATACAAATTTCAGAATTTCAAAACCTCCTTTGAGTGATATTTTTCACCTTAGATCCCTTAGTTAAGGTATATGCTACCCATTCACCTTCCCTCTCTACCTCTTAGTTATCAAGCCTTAGAGGTTAGAACCCCTCTTTCCACCATACAAGCCTTCAAAAGCTCATCAAAGCAAGCCAACGCAAGACTCTCCTACTATGCTACAGGGGCTTGAGGGCTCCGGTTCTCCCCTTTCTTCTGTAATCTCTTTCTAGCTCCCTCCATCCTCCCATTTGTCTTGTTACGCCGCCGACTTTTCGGTAGGAACGGAGGGGCACAAATAGGATTCTAAGCTCTTTTGGGTAAGAGGAAGCTATTTTCTTTTCTTTTACTTTATTTTATTTCTGGCCATTAGTAGAGACCATGTTAAGCGGGTTGATCGGGTGCCTAACACCTTCCCGATCGATAACCGAAGCCCTACCCAAGAGCCTTTGGTGTGGACCGGATTCAGAGTCATATTTTTAGCACTGCAGTGCTCATAAAAATGAACTAGGTATCCCGGGACACTGAAAGCTCCGGATGGCGACTATATTTTCGTTAGAGGGCACATCGTCGTGACGGGATCGTCTTGATTCTCACGGTTGCACAGATGGCGACTCTGCTGGGGACTAGCTAGTAGTGCTTCCCCTTGAACTAGGCCTTTTTTTTTATTTTTCTAACATTTTATTGCTGTTATTTTATTTTATTTTTGCTATTTTTTTTCACTCACCCCTCCGATTAAGTCACATTACTTACCCCTACTTTTACGTTATTTATGAGCCTTAGCTGATTAGCGGGCCTACTTGTGCATAGTCTTTAAATTTCTTTACTTTTCCATCATTTTAAGTGTCTTAGCCGATCGGCGGGCCTACTTGAGCATTGTCTTTTAATTCATTTAATTTTCCATAATTTAAAGTGCCTTAGCCGTTTGGCGGGCCTACTTGTGCAAATATATTTCGAAAGTGGACGTCGGCCCGTAGTGGCGGTACGGGATCATCACCCTCGGTCTTTAAACTAAAGAAAACTTCCAAAAAAAGAAGAAAAGCTTTGAAAAAAATTAAAATCGAACCAAGTTAGGGAGCTTAATTAATTTGCTTTTACGGGATAGATTTTAAAGGGGTTGGGATTAGGCAAACACACAACCACCCGAGTCTTAGTATGGTGGCACCCCCTAGTGGTGATGATCTAGAAAAGTCCTAGCCCATCTAGTATCTGAGAAGGCGCTCACGTCGGAGGTATATTGGGTGGGTTCCCATTCCAAAACTTACAACCCTTGGGGAGCGTGCTAGCGATTTATACCGAACTCAAACCCTTTAGGTGTGATGAGGAGAGAATCGATCACCAAAAAATAGTTCAATTCCCGGAAGCCTAGCTTCCACAAAAAACCAAAAAAAGAGACTCATTGGTGTTGGTGGTTGCTGTCATCAGTTCTGGAGCATCAGTTTTTGACTGGCGCAAGTATTAGTTGCGCTAGTGCAAAAAACTAGAATTTATAACTGGCGCAACTAATAGTTGCGCCAGCTTTAAAATCCACATTTTTACCTTGGCGCAACTAATAGTTACGCCAGTGTAAAAATAGTGCCCTTCAACCTGGGCGCATGTATTAGTTGCGCCAGGTCTGTTTAACAGCACCCTAGCTAGAATTTGTGGCCTTCTTCACCTCTCGAGTCCCCTGATCATGTGCTTAGTGCCTTATTTTTGTCCTACCATCCCCGACACCCAATACGCCCCCACCAGTCAAAAGAGGGCAACTTCTTTTCAGCTCATTCCGAGGGATCGAGTTATTTGCCTCGATTTTTGTGCCTTCAATAGATCGAAGGTTCTCCTTCGATTCTTCTGAAGTGCATCGGAATCGTTGCCGCGAGTCTTGAATTAAGGTATGAGAGCCACCCGAAAAGGGAATTCCAAGGCCTCGGAACCTTTGTTTTTTAAAACTTTTTTAAAATTAAAATATATATATATATATATATATAATCAAAACCTAAAAAAAATATATATATAGTTTGTGGTGCCGACACAACGGCATCATCTTGCCCTCCGCCGTCCCGTAGGGGAAGGAGGAGGATTTTTGGGCCTTATCCAAGGCACCCTTACCCAACTCGTTCCCGTAGAATGTCATGGGTAGTGGACCCGGCTTACGCTGATCCCGACTCATCCCCGCTACATTCTCCAACTCACTTCCATTCGGGAGAAGTTCTTTCAACCATCCCCCTTTATAGTCACCTACCCATTCGGCACCCCAATATTTCCAACCATTAACCCTCAAAATATCCAAAGTCCTACCCCCCATTTTCCATCTTTTGCCCAAACCATACCCATGTCAAACCCAAACCCATTTTCCCAATCCACATCCATGCCCCAATTCCCATCATCCCCCTATAGACCCAATCCACCCACATTCATATACACCACTTCTGCCCTATCCGCCCCCCAGTAAAATCCTCCATCCATCCAGGTCATGCCCATTTTTACCGGGGCCATGCCCAACTTTCCTCATCCCACCTCATCATCCCCCCATCATCCCAAAACATACCCAATACATCCCCTCATCCACCCCATACTCCCCCACCTGCCATGGTCATGCCCGATTATACCGGGGCCATGCCCAATCTTTTCGCCACCTCCATCCCATCTATACCCCATCATCCCTTAAATCCCCCATCTCCATCCAACCCTCCCCCCTCGACCATGATGGAGGAGATGTTCTAAGCCTATTCCATGTGGAAGGCTTCTCAAAACACTCCCCCTCCTCCTTCACACCCGTCTCACACCCTAGCCAATCCCCATGCCTCACTCCCCCATGACCCCCATCAACCCCCCATAATCCACACCACCCACCCCACCACCCAAACCTACCCAAGGCCCATGGCCCAGACCCACCAAGGGCCCATGCCCCAGACCCATCAAGGCCCATTGGGCCAGACCCACCAAGGGCCCATAGCCTAGACCCATCAAAGAACAGTGGGCCAGACCCATCAAGGCCCATTGGGCCAAACCCCTCAAGAGCCCTTGGCCCAAACCTACCCAGGCCCACTGGCCCACACCCACCAAGGGCCCGTGACCCAAACCTACCAAGGGTCCATGGCCCAAACCTATCAATGGCCTGTGGCCCAAAATGGCCAAGGTTTCATGGCCCAAACCCAAACCCCACACTCATACCTTCCACAATACCCCCAACATTTAACCCAACCTTCATAGCCGGGTCAAACCCATGTCATACCTCAAATCCAATTCTCCCATGGGCCCACACCCCAAGGCCATCTCCAAACCTTCCCCCATACCCAATGGCCCTATCAGGCCCCACCTCAAAACCAAATTTCCATCACCCAACAAATCTTTCCTCACCCCCAATAGGCTCACCCAACCCCTACTCATGTCATTCCCATCCAACCCATGCAACAATAACAGGAGAATCTCGCCCTCGCTGCACACTATGCCGATCACCAGTATGAAGAGGACGATATTAAGAATAGCGGGGCCTATGCTGGGGCTTTGACCAGCCTCAACCCTCCTCCCATAATTTCCCATCCCCTGGTGGCCCAGAGTGAAGTCCAACTGACGGCCAAGAAAGTGACCCCTGTATCAAAAGAGTCGGAACAGCTGAAAGAACAATTAGACAAAATATAAAAGCAGCTGATGAAAATGGGTGGTGCTGAAATCCACGCCATGGAATTCACAGACTTATGTCTGTTCGCTGAGGTCCCCTTGCCCCCCAAATTTAAAATGCCAGCCTTCGATAAATATAATGGCACTGGCAATCCTATTGCACACCTGAAGTCTTACTGTGGGGACATGTGCCAATATGGGGAGGACGAAAGACTGCTAATAAAAGTCTTTCAAAAGAGTCTGACCGGGCCGGCTTTAAGATGGTTCACATCTTTAAAACTATCTATGATAAAAACGTTGAGGGACTTGACGCATCTCTTTCAAGAATAGTATGTCTACAATATAGACATCGAGCCGCGTAAGTCCGACTTGGCCCGTTTAAAGCAGAACCAGAACAAGACCTTCAACGACTACTTGGGGTGATGGAGAGCATTGGCAGCTCAGGTTAGGAACATAATACTTGATGATGAATAGATAGAGATGATTTCAAAGAAACACTCTGCCAGTGATTTCAGACTTTTTGGCATATCAGCAGCAGACCAGCTTTGCTGTTCTGGTGAGAAATGCTAATCGATGCGAGGACGCCATCAGGGAGGGGCATCTGAACAAGAATATGTCGAGTGGACCCAGTGGGGTTAGAAGATTTTCAGAGCAAAGGAACGAGAAGAGAACAAGGGGCGATGTCCAGAACATAGTCAATACAACCCCGTTTCAATTTCAGGCTGCCCCACCAGCACCCATTAGGCTTGAGCAGACGTAAAGAATGGGGAATGGGCAAAGAATGCAAATGATCCTGGAACAAAGGAGAGCCCGCTACAACTGAGTCTTCACACCTCTGGGGTAATCATTGAGTGTACTTTTACCCCTATTAGTAGAAAAGGGATTAGTGGCTATTCGCCAACCATAACCTCCTCCTCACCCGATCCCAAGGAACTATGACCCAAATACCCACTGCAATTTTCATCAGGGTCCGAGTCACCCTACTGATCGCTACTTTCCATTGAAGAACGCCATCTAGGATTTGATAAATGTCGGGAAAATCATTCCCCCTGCACCCTCTCAGCATGCTAATATTCACCAAGTGCCACTACCCCCACATCCCACCGGAGGAGCAGGTCTCAGACCCACCGTCAGAATGACAGAAGATGGGGAGGAGTTTGAATTTGACCCATTCGATTATATTAGTGATTGGGAGAGTTATGTAGCACCTTTGTCAAGAAACATAGAAGAGGGGAACGTAGGTGTAGACACCCAAATTCGGCCCAAGGCCCGATCAATCTGTACTTCGGGAGAGATGTTCCCCTGTGCTTCTGATGGCACCCTTTGAACCCTTAGAAACCTACCTAGGCCAGTAGGAATCACCCTAAGACCTTTAGAGCCATTCCCCTAATCCTTAGAAGTCACCCCTACACCCTAGAATCCCTTCCCAGACCTAACTTAAACTCTTCTGGCGGTTGATGGGAGGAGAGCTACAGAATTTCACACAAACTAATATCATAGATGAGCCATATACCATTAGAAAGAGGACTTCTCCAACTTTCCAACAAGTCAAATATCACCCAATTTGGAGCTACGGTTCAAAAGTTATGGCCATTTTAAGTTTCACATAAAATCATGAATTTTACACAGGCGTAGATATTACATACGCCTAGTCATTTTTACCCCAGATTACTCAGGCTTATATATTATATACGCCTGCCTTTTTTGAGGGAAATTTGGCTGGGCGTATATAATATATACGCCTAGTATAGGTGGGACCCACCACGGGTTTCATCTTCTCAAAACTCCCCTGATTTTGGTAAAAATTACTGTTCCTAAACTGAGCATATATAATATATACGCCCAGCTTAGCTACAGTAACTGTCATCAGTAGCTCAAATTTCCTCCATCTAGTTTGACCCTTTGACCAACCCCTTGGTTGAGGTGGGTGTCTTGAGATTGGCTGCACCCCCTTTGAGCTTATTGGCAACCCTTAAGTCACCCATGGTCTCACCCCATCATCCGCCATTGAAACCAGTTTCCCAAAACCCTAGGACCTTGAAAACCCAAAAAACCTTAGATGGGGGATTACCTAATTGCTAAACTAATTAGCTCTTAAGTAAGCCCCTAACCCATCCCTTCTCTATAAATAGAGAGGCCCCCCTCTTCCTTAGGGGTTGAAGTTTTGTTGAAAGATTAGAGAAGTGCTTAAGAGAGAACCCCAGTGAGAGAAAATGCCAATATTTTCCAGAATTCCAGCATGCATACTTCACCTATTTCAACCCATTTCCACCATTAGATCACTCCCTTTTGCTAAATTCTAACTTCTAGCTTCACTCTACACCCCTTACTTTTTTGAATCCTAGCATTAGAACCCATTTTCACACCATTTAAGCCATCGGAAGCACGCCAAAGCGAAGATCTTCCACGGTGCAACAAGGGCCCGTGAGCTCCGGCTCACCCCTCTCTTCCTCTACCTTCTTGGTGTCTCCTCCGTCCAAGGATTCAAGCCGTTACGCCGCCGAAATTTCGGTTTGGCTCAAAGCTTGATAGGACCGTATTGCCTTTGGGCAATGGGAAACTCCGCCCTTTTTATTGTCATTTTTGGCCATAGATAGAGACCGCTACGTGCGGGTTGATCGGGTGCCTAAACCCTTCCTGATCGATAACCGAAGCCCCTACCCTAGAGCCTCTGGCAAAGACCGGTAAATCAGAGTCGTATTTAGCACTTCGGTGCTCAAAATATCGATTTGAAGGTTTCCCGGGTCACCAAAAGCTCCGGGTGGCGACTCTACATTTTATCCAAGGCGAGCGCATCACCGCGATGGGTTCGAGAGGATCCACGGTCGCACAGATGGCGACTCTGTTGGGGAGTTCACCCTAGCGCTTCCCCTCTTGTTGGCCTTTCCTTTTATTTTGTTATTTTACTAACCATGGCTGTTTTTTGTTCCAATTTGCTACTGTTTTTCACTATTTTTCGTTGTTTTTACTAACGTACTCACCCCTACGATTCAGTCCTTTAAGTGCTTTAGCCGTTTGGCGGGCCTACTTGCGCCTTAAATTTCAGTTTCTAGTCATTTAAGCCGCCTTACATTTATTTTCACGTCATTTAAATTTCGGTCATTTACAAGCCTTAGCCGTTTGGCGGGCCTACTTGCGCACTTTATTTCGGTCATCATATTTCACCTTTGAACGCCGGCCCGTTGAGGCGGCACCGGTTTGTCATCCCCGACCCGATTTTGGACTTAATTTCACTCCCCTATAAAAATTTGTAATTAAAAGTGAACCAATAGTATGGGGACATAATCGAATTTATTTTTGCAATTTTGGGTAGTTTTCGGGGGGGTTTAGGCACAGATACAATTCACCCGGTTCCCAGTAAGGCGGCAGCCCTAGTGGTGATGATCCTGAAAAGAACCACCTTCGATTCCAAGGCGCTTTAGGAGGTATATATCGGTTGGGTTGCCAATTCCGATCAAGCCAGTAAAACCCGCATTGGTGAGCGTAGAAAACCCAAAATTCAGTGTATCCCTAGGAAAGCGGAAAGGAGGGACCCGATAACAAACACAGTCCCGGAGCATTTCTCCCAAGAAACCGTCAAAGACCCACATTCAGACTTCTTGTCCATGTTTTTGCCCTATATATATATACGCCCAAAAAAATCCTCAGATTTACTCAGCGTATATATATATATCGCCCACCAAATCTGTACTTTTTTGAGGCGTGCATAATATATCGCCCGATATATCTCTGGTGCAACAACCCGACCTGAGGCCCAATCCACCACCCCAATTCCCCGATTAGCAGTACTAGTGTCCGCGGTAGCCTCCCACATTCTCCAACACCCAATATGCCCCCGCCCAGTCAAAAGAAGGCGACTTCTTATTGATTCGCTCCGGGGGATCGGGTCATTTGAGTGGATTCCCTCGCCTTCAATAGAAAGAAAGGGTTCCCTTTCGCTTCTTCCGAAGTGTGTCGGATCCGGCCGTGGGACCTACTAAAGGTACATATATCACCCAAAACAGGAGTTGACCCTGGGCACCAGGTCATCAGTCATCTAAGTAGAGGGGAGTTAATTGCAATTTGAAAAAAAAAGAGAAAGAAAATCCTCATCTTAAAAAAAAATCCACCTTAAAAAAAAAACAAAAAAAAAGAGGGAAAAATCAATCAAAATCAAAAATCAAAAATCACAAAATTCACTTTTCAAAACCAAAAAAAATTATTTTCCAAAACCCAAAAAAACACACAAAGAAAAACAATCAAAAATATACCTTGGTGTGACCGGCACTACGGCGACCTCAAACCCGGCCCGTAGGAGAAGAACCAGGAAGGTATTCGGCCCTTATCCGCGACATCAATACAACACGCGTCGGCGGATCATGTCAAGAGTTGATACATCCCCACCGTCATCCCCTTCCCATTCCCGTATAGGAGAAGACCCGGTCTCTGACACCTTCACCCAAGCCAGGTTCGATATCACGGGCCCATTTGGAGCGCCCGTATTCACTTCCACCTCATCCCCTTCCCTTACATTCCCCCAACATACCCCTTTTTCATCCCCTACTGAAACCCCTCATTTCCCAACCGATCCTTACATCCCCATCTCCCATCCAAACACCGTTACCGCATCCCCATACTTCC
The DNA here is from genome assembly GCA_021018995.1 of Chloranthus sessilifolius. Lineage (NCBI taxonomy): Eukaryota > Viridiplantae > Streptophyta > Magnoliopsida > Chloranthales > Chloranthaceae > Chloranthus > Chloranthus sessilifolius. The sequence goes on along the minus strand of CM037584.1, from coordinate 101,086,690 downwards.
AAAGACCCCCAGGGAGTCCCATCCCCCACCTACTTCCCACATTCCATCCCTCTCATCACCCATGCCCCCAACATCCTACATCTCATCCACCCCATCTCACATACCATCCACATCCCAACATACCCCCCCCTTTTCTCAGGTCATGCCCAATTTCTCCCAACCACCTCCATCCTTAAGTAATCCATCACCCCCCAATCTCACACCTGAGTCCATGCCCTCGATGGAGGACATGAGAACGATGTATGCCCTGTGGGCTACTTCTCACAACCCTACCTCTCAAACCTCGCATCCAAATTTCCAAAACCTCCATACCCCATTCCCTCCCAACCATGCCCAACCACCCATCGTCCATACCTCCCAGAATCCCCCGCCTCAATTCCAGACCCAAACCCACACAAATCCATGGGCCCCAGCCCAAACACCACTAGAGACATGGGCTCAGACCCAAAACCCTCACAACCCATGGGCCCAAGCCCAAGCTTATCAAGCCAAACCCCAGCCCAAACACCTCCAAACCCATGGGCTCAAGCCCAAACCCACCAAGCCCAGGCCCCAGCCCAAACACCTCCAAACCCATGGGCTCGAGTCCAAACCCACCAAACCCAGGCCCAGACCCAAGACCCTCAAAACCCATGGGCCCAAGCCCACCAAACCTAGGCCCAGACCCACGACCCTCAAAACCCATGGGCCCAAGCCCACCAGACCCAGACCCAAGTCCAAGCCCCCCAGGGCCCATGGACCCAAACCTACCAAACCCAAGCCCAGGGCCCATGGACACAAACTCAACCCCCTCATGGCTTAGTAACCCAAACTCAACAAGGCCCATTGGCCCAAAGTCATATTAATCCCCACACCCCGGCCCAGGGCCCGTCGATTCGAGCCTTCCAAAACCATCAAACCCAAATCCCTCAAACCCAAGGCCCATCCGTCCACGCTCATCAAGGCCCATTCACTAACCCCATACCCCCCCACCAATACCCTTCATTCACCTATACTCCTTACGCCTCCATCCCACCTCCAATGAGAAATCCAATCCATTCCATTCCTCAAAACCACAACATCCCGCCATCTCAATCACACCCCCATCACCCCCAGAATGTGCCACCAACTCAGCACATCACTTACCCACAAAACGCTCACCCATTTATCCCTTCTCATCCCCTACAAACCATGTGGCCCCACCAAGTCATCCAACCCATCACCCCCCAAGTCCAAATAGCAGAGCTCGCCCCTCACCAATACCACGACCAACAGTATGAGGAGGATGAGATTCGCAACAGTGGAGGAACTGCCAGTTTTAACCCTCCAGGGCCCACCATCATCACACCTAGGGTCGAACCAAATCAAGGGGAAGCGGTCCCCGCCACAGCCTCGAAGGAACCAGAGCAGCTGAAAGAACAGATAGACAGAATACAGAAGCAGCTGATGAAGATGGGAGGAATGGAACTACACTCGACAGACTTTTTAGACTTATATACGTTCTCGGCGATCCCCCGCCACAAATTCAAGATGCCAACATTTGATAAGTATAATGGCACTGGCAACCCCAACGCCCACTTGAAATCTTACAGGGGGGATATGTGCCAGTATGGCAGAGATGAACGACTCCTCAACAAAGTGTTCGGAAGAGTTTGTGGGCCGACCGAGATGGTTCACATCCGGAACCATCCATGATAAAAAATTGGAAAGATCGACGCTTATTTCAAGAACAATATGTCTATAACATGGACATAGAACCAAGGAAGTCGGACTTGGCGATTAAAGCAAAGACATGATGAAACATTCGATGCTTACTTAGGGAGGTGGAGGCCTTAGGCGCTCGGGTAACTCATCGAATTCTCGATGATGGCGATTGAATTGATAACCAAGGAGCCCTCCCGGTCATCGCAGATTTTTAGTATATCGGCATCAAGTTTTATTGATCAGTCCGAAATGACAACCATTACGAAGGCGCCATTAGAGAGAGGCAGGTTAGGAAGGAATCACTGAGACCCTTTGGGGTTCAAAGCAGAACCAAGAATTGAAAGAAGACCAGGGACAGAGGTACAAAACATTATTTACCCCCAAGCCAATACCAACGCCCCCCAGATACAACTCCAGGTTACACAACCACCCCAGACCCGTTTCGAGCAAGTACCAAGGCCAAGCAACGGACCAAGAGCCCCGTTTACCCCAAAATAGATGAAAGCACGCTTCAAATGAGTATTCACCCCGTTGGGGCAATCCTTGAGTGTCTTACTGCCAGTGTTACTACAGAAAGGCCTGGTCAATTTACTCCAACCTCGCCCCCACCCCACCCAATACCAAGGAATTATGATCCGAATCTACATTACAATTTCCACCAGGGACCGGGTCACCCTACGGACCAGTGCTTCTCGTTAAAGCATGCGGTCCAAGATCTGATAGAGGCGGGAAAGATCATACCCCCGCCACTTCCCCAAGGGCAGAACCAGAATATCCATCAAGCCCCTCTACCACCGCACCCAGGAGGCCCCAGGCCTAACATACATTGGATAGAGGAAGAAGAAGAAGAGTTTGACCCTTCAGATTATATTAGCAATCAGGAGGAATTTTCGCTCCCCAGGTCAAACGAAGATGAACTATTTGTTGGGGTGATCGAGCCACTGTATCTTGCCGATTTATTTTCCCACACTAGCTTGCCAAGAGGAGCCCTTAGATTTAGGGCAGTATTTTTCCACCCCCGCTCCCGCCTATCAAATCCAAACGGGCACAACCCCACCACAATCATACGCGTATGCACCCCACGCCCAATTTACCCCATACACCCCTCCGTCACACATAAATCATCCTGTTCCTTACGCAATTCCGCCATCCCCATGTTATCCTACCCCATACACACCCTCAAGTCCCTCCACCCAATACAATGCTCCGCCATCCTCAAGTTACCCCATGCCATACACGCCTTCAAATCCCGACCCAATTTACCCCATACACCCCTCCATCACCCCCGAATTACCCCGCTCCATGCACAACTCCATCATCCTCAATCTATCCCATTTCATCTACCAACCCATCATCATCCCACCATGCCACAAACCCTTTATATCCCCCCATTCCACCCACTACCCCGCCATGTCCTGGTCATCCCGCTCAATGCATAACTCCATCACCCCCAATTTACCCCACTTCATCCACAAACTCGTCACCATCCCATCATACCTCCCCATATACAAATCCTTCATACCCCCATCATCCCGTGCCCACCACACCTCAAACGTCTCCCCATCCCTCCACCCCAGTCACACTCCCGCCATCCCTTCTATTTTGGCCCTAATCCAACTCCACCACCACCCGGACAAGCAACCCTCACCCAATCCTCATCACGCCCAATCACCACTGGTCCTACCATGCCCAGGTAACGCTAGTACAAGCCCCCTCCGTGCCCACAACTCCACCATCAATTCCCCCACTACCATTCCACCCCCCATTGGAGTTAACCTGGTTGGACTCGACAAACCAGTATATCTGGCCCAATCCTCCCCGGAATCCTCACGCACCCCATTTCTCATTCCAAAACCTGCTTATCACCCGCATAAGGTACCATTGAGCTATGAACAAACGGACATGAATGCCGAGTGCAACCGAGAAGAGGCTGTTAAGTTTGTCACTCGATCGGCTGATTTCTTGACCAAGCATCGAGGCGTCGGAGGAGAAGAAAGAGAAAGAAACGAGCCACAGGAAATCCCTTTGAAAAAATGGCCAGGGAGCATATACTGGAGACATAGCTCAAGAGAATGCCCCCACATATTACCGTGTGGGATTTATTGATCACGTCTCCACCCCACTTTCAAGCCCTAATGGGAGCGCTCAAGGACACGCATGTCTCCTCCCATGTAACTCCGGATGAAGTAGGGGAAATAATAGGGCAAGTGTTGGCCCCAAACGCCATCTCTTTCACCGATGTAGACCTACCGATTGAGGGGAATGACCATTCTAAACCCCTGAATATAACAGTGGAAGTAGGGAACTTGGTGGTACCGTTGGTCCTGATCGACAACGAGTCGGCGCTGAACGTATGCCCTCTAAGGACGGCAATCAAAATTGGGGCGAACCTCGACACCTTCCGGCCATCCATATCAAGCGGACGGGGATTCGACAACACTAGAAGGGAAATCATAGGAGAAGTAGACCTTGACCTGATCCTCGGACCGCAAACCTTCACCACCCCCTTTCAAGTGATGGACATCAAGTCTACCTTCAATCTGCTATTGGGCCGGCCATGGATACATAAGCTCGGAGCGATACCTTCTACTCTACACCAAAAGCTTCGATTCATTTCAGAAGGAAAAATTGTCACCATCTTAGGTGAGAGCAGAGAAGACATGGGGAAGAGCGCTCTGCACATTGAGAATCCAAAAGTGCTGAACATACCGCACACAGCTGAGGACGCCGATCTCCATCGATTTGAGTATGACTTCTCAAATGTTACCCTCGAACCAACTGAAAAGACCCCGGATAAAGGGAGGAGGAATGGATGCGGTGTGTTCATGCTCCACAGATGGGGCCATCAAAAAGGGAAAGGACTGGGCCCCTGCCTTCAAGGAAGAGGAGACCCCATCAAGGCCAAGGGGCAACAAACTAAATTTGGCTTAGGCTACAGGCCCAGAGAAGAGGAAGACAGAAAATTCAAGGAAAAGATGAGAGCGCAGCCGCCAAGGCAGAGGAATCATCTTGGAAGAGGAACCTCACGCTCGCCCCCACATCCGTGAAACCTTTGTGGCGTGGGGTAGTAAAATTGATGCTGAATGGGAGGCGAGGTAACCCCACATAAGCCTACTTCAATCCACCCACCAATCCCTACATCATCCCCAGGACTTGAAATGGACTTAGCCACCCTTTCCTTGTTTGAGGAAGAAGTGCCCGATCCACCCCTCACTTGGCACCAACCACTTTGGGCCCCTCCTAATAGTAGAGGATAAGGTCCGGAGGATCCCTCTGTAAATATGTTGAGGAAGAAATGCAAGAGCCTACCGATGCGCTCGATCAAAGAGGTAAAGGCCAAGCCTCATGGTGAAATGGCGGCATCCTTGCCCCAACTCTTGAGAGCCGCCAAATGCCATGAAAATGGCACTCTCAAAAAAAAAAACAACAGTAAAAAGTGAGGTTAGCTCTGGACCACTCTACCTTGGATATATAGAGCTCCACCTGCTTGGTGACCTCGAAAAATACAAAAGATCATAAAAATAGAAAAATACCAATTCAAAATATTGTCCTTTAAAATTCCCAATAAAAGTTAAAATCAATGTCGTGATACCCGTCCACGTGAAGCCAACCCCTTCCCTGTAGAAATACAAGAAGAGGTAGGAGTCACGAGTCTTGTTGAGGAAGGCCAAACCGACGAGCTCCCCAATGAGCTCCTCAAACAATTTGCCTATTTTGAGCATGGCCCTACCCCAATCGTCGAAGAGACAGAGGACGTCAATTTGGGCACCACAGAGGCCCCCAGAATCACCAAAATCGGAACGTCACTGTCCCCTGAGGAGAGGAAAGGTATGATAGACTTCCTTCGGTCATACCAAGACATCTTCGCATGGTCGTATGAAGACATGCCTGGTTTGGATACCGATCTGGTTGAGCATGAGTTGCCACTCTACCTCGATGTTAAGGTGAAGCAGTGAGGCGACCTCGACCGAATGGATGTTGAAGGTGAAGGATGAGGTCATTAACATGATGGCGGGGTTTCCTCATGGTATCCAAGTACCCATAGTGGCTAACCAATATTGTCCCCATACCAAAGAAGGATGGAAAGGTCCGAATGTGTATCGACTTCCGAAATCTAAACAAGTCGAGCCCTAAGGACGATTTTCCATTACCCCACATCGACATCTTGGTCGATAACACTGCAAAGCACGGGATGCTCTCGTTTATGGATGGATTCTCAGGATATAATCAGATAAAGATGGCAGAGGTTGATCGCGAGAAGACAGCGTTCATTACCCACAGGGAACATACGCTACAAAGTAATGCCATTATTTGAAGAATCTTTGGGCGACCTATCAAAGAGCAATGACGGCCCTATTCCACGACATGATGCACCGAGAGATCGAAGTATACGTCGACGACATGATTGCCAAATCGCCAGAAAGGGAGGACCACTTGATAAACCTGCAAAAGTTATTCGAGAGGCTGAGAAAATACAGATTGTGGTTGAATCCCCAGAAATGCGCGTTTGACGCTATGTCCGAAAAGCTACTGGGCTTTATTGTCAGTAGGAGAGGGATCGAGGTCGATCCGACCAAGATCAAGGCCATCACTGAGATGCCACCACCATCTCTGAAGAAGGAAGTCGAGGCTTCTTAGCGGGATCGGTACATCGGTCGATTCGTCATACGATTAACTCCGATATGCACCAATCTTCAAAAGCCTTGAAAAAGGACTCACCGATTGAATGGAATGATATTTGCCAGTTGCATTCGATAAGATTAAAGGTTATCTCCTGAAACCTTGGTATTGGTACCACCGTGATAGACCCACGATAATGTACTTGTCCACAGAGTTTTCCATGGGCGTGTGTTAGGACAACATGATGAGACAGGAAGAAGAGCGGCCATCTATTACCTAAGCAAGAAATTCAGCGATTACGAGATCGCTATTCTCATCCTGGAGAAAGCATGCACTGGCGCTCATTTGGGCTACTCGAGACTTGACACTACATTATCCCTCGTTCTACTTCTAGCACGGATGGATCCTTTGAAGTACCTATTCGAAACACGCTCTCTCCTTTGGCGAACGCGTTGGCAACTACTCCTATCCGAAGGTTTGACATTACTTATGTCACCCAGTCGATTAAGGGGTAAGCACTTCACGATCATCTTCTTTGAGAACCCTCTGCGGAACTATGAGCCTCTAAGGTCCGAATTCCCCGATGAAGACATTTTGTTCATGATGATGAAGATCTGGAGAAGCGGAGGAGCCACAGGTAATGCACTTGATGGGGCATCGCATGTTGAGGGCCAAGGAGTTGGCGCCATTCTTATCTCACCAAAAGGATCCCATATACCCATCTCAATCAAATTGAACTTCCCATGCACCAACAATATGGCGAGTATGAGGCTGTCAGTGGCTAGTTTCTGAGGCTCTTGATCTAAATATAACTCACCTTAGGGTCTTTGGGGATTCATGATTAATTATATGCCAAACCAACGGGATTGGAAGACCAAGGATGAAAGCGATCCCATACCATGAACATCTGGAGGATCGATAACTTGCTTTGAGGAAGTCACCTTCTCTTATGTGCCACGAGCAAGAAATCGGTTCTTGGCATACAGCTATGGCCAGTTGAGATTCCATATGGAGTGGTGATGAAGCTGATCATGATAGAGCAGAGGAACGAATCGACTTTCTGTCACCTGATCGAAGGACCTACAGAGATAGAGGATGAACCACCCTGGTTTTCAGACATCAAGAACTTCCTCGAGACCCGAACTGTCCCGGAAGGAACATCAAAGGTAGACAAGCGCACCATCCAGCGATTGGCAACAAACTACGTCATCTGCGGCGATCTCCTGTATAGACGGTCTCACGATAATATTCTGCTCCGATGCCTAACCCAGAAAGAAGCGGTTGAGATCATGAAGGAGTTTCATGAGGGGGTCTGCGGAGCCCACGTCAGCGGTCACTTGCTTGCTAAGAAAATTCTAAGGCAAGGATACTTTTAGACTACTTTGGAGACTGATTACTGCAGGCACGTACAGAAGTGCTACAAATGCCAAGAGCACTCCAGCCTAATACACGCTCCGGCCATTGACTTGCACAGCATGGCCACCCCTTAGCCATTCTCCACCTGGGATCTCAACGTCGTCAGCAAGGTCAATCCTAAGGCTTCCAATGGACATCAATTCATCCTCGTCACTGTGGAATACTTTACAAAATGGGTAGAGGCGGCCTCCTATACGAGCATTAAAGCTAGCCATGTTGAGAAGTTCGTCAAGAACAACATCATTTGCAGATTCGGCGTACCCAAAGATATCATCACTGATAATGGCACTAACTTTGCTAATAGGCGCATCCGAGCCTTGTGTGAGCGGTTCAAGATCAAGCATCATCGTTCATCCCCGTACAAGCCTCAGACGAATGGAGCAGTAGAGGCAGCCAACAAAACTCTGATCCGCATCCTGGAGAAGATGGTAGTTACTTACAGATTGGGTGAGCGTTACCCGGCACTTTGGGCCTATAGAACGTCAATCCGCATCGCAATAGGGGCAACACCATTCTCCCTTGTGTATGGGACCGAGGCCGTGCTACCCGTTGAGGTCGAGGTACCGTCACTCCGTATCCTTTTAGAATCCCATCTACCTGAAGCTGAGAGGGAAAGAGCCCATTTTGAACAGCTAGACTTGATTGACGAGAAAAGACTCCTAGCCTTGTGCCACACTCAGGTCTATCAGAGGAGAATTGCACGTGCTTACAATAAGCGCATCGGCGGCCGAGACCTAAAGATAGGAGACACTGTACTAAAGAAAATTTTTTCGTCTCTCCATGCTGATCCGAGAGGGAAGCTTAGGCCAAATTGGGAAGGACCCTACGTCATCCGAGAGGTTCTGCCAGGATACGCCGTTCGCCTCGCCACCATGGACGGAGACCACTTTCCTGAGCCCATCAACGCTGGATACCTCCGTAAGTTCTACTCATAGGTCTTGGGACAAGGTAAGTTTTGATAAAAGTAGATGTGTGACCGCTTAAGGGCTCCATAAAAGAGGCCATCATTTCAAAGTCAAGTGGCCAAAAAGAATATTCCTTGAAAACCTTCACCCCTTTTTTGCTACACACTTCGGGCCAACAACCATTTCTTTCATATACCCCACCCAAAATTCCAAAAAAGAAGAAGAAGAGAAGGGAGGAAAAATCCAAGCCAAAAGAAGAAGAAGAAGGCGCCCCCCAAAAAAAAAAAAAAACAACAAAGAAAAAGAGGGGTACCCCAAAAAAAAAAAAAAAAAAAACACCCCAAAGAATGAATGATGACTGGGGCATAAAAAAGCCTTTGGAAAGAAAGAGGAGTCACCGATCTAGAAATCACTCCAAACTTAGATCCAAATCCCCAGAAAAACCCAACCTGTTTGATCCCTAACCACATTACAACCCGGAAGAAAGCCCTCTTTAAGGTCCACAAGCGGTTATAACATCTACTGCATCAGAATAAGCCGAGTTAACAAACCACACAGAACTTCATTCAGCTGTAATGGAATCGGCGCCCATGTGGTCTTTACGGTTCTTGAAAAAAAAAAAAGAAAGAAAAGAAAAGAAAAAAAGAAAAAATTAATTTGAGTTCAAAGCAAGGACGTGGTGAAAACCCGAAAGGGCGCCCCGGGTAAAAACAGCGAACTCACGCGGACCAGGTGAAAACCTGAAAGGGCACCTGGGGTAAGAGAGCGAACCCATGGACATGGTGAAAACCCCGAAAGGGCGCTACGGGTAAAAACAGGGATGACAGGCATGGCGAAAACCCGTCTTGGGCGCTATGAGCAAAAAATGTCAAGAAAAGAGAGATTAGGAGAAGATCTGTCCTAGCTCGCTTATTTCAGTTTGGATCCCTTAAGCCTCTTCTCCCCTTTGATGGGCCACTCCTGTTGGAAATTGGATCGGATCCCAATCAAGTATGTCGTCTCTACCGCAGCGTCTGGCACATGACCAAAAGGAAAGACAAAGGACTGAACCAATCCCAGGGCAGCTAACCTTCCCATGTTTAAAGGAAAAAACCTGTGCCTCACCAACAGGGTTCGACCATGCTCAAAATAGGACCCACTGGATTTGGCTCCATGAAAAACCTCACCCTGTGAGGAAGAAAATTCCAAAAAAGATAATAGATTTCTCTTTCCCATAAAAAACCTCACCCTGTGAGGAAGAAAATTCCAAAAAGAAAATAGATTTCCCTTTTCCATAAAAAGCCTCACGATGTGGAGGAGAAAATTCCAAAAACAATAAAAAAGAGAAACCCCACCAGGTGAAAAAAAACAAAGAGAGAAAATCTCATAAAAAGTCTTACATTGCAGAATTACAAAAAGAAAAATAAGAGCACATGTATAGATTTCATTCCCTTTCTTTACAAGTGTTGCCCGCTGAGTGTCACGTCCCAAAAAGATAACGACATGACACACTTTCTATTTTTGCTGCTTTCTTTACAACAAAAAATAAAACCCAAAAGGTATATAGCTGTGTATATACGAAAAAAGAAGAAGAAAAGAACAAAAAAATATAACCCAAAAAGAGATCTCTGTTAGGGGGCTTTCCCCCCGTGTATATGATCTATGATATGTGCAGGAACAGGTCAAGGGCCAGGAGCACGCTTCAAAGCACTAATCTCTGCAAGCAGGGAGTCCTCGCGGGCATTCGATCAGACATCCACCTACCATGAAGACTCTTCGCGTCTTGTGAAGCTTAGATTACCTGCGGGACTCGATCAAAGACCGATCAAGAAGAACCTCGCTCTCGGCTGTAGCGGCTCTCACCTCCGCAATATCAGCTCTGACCCTTTCTTTCTCCAAAGTCTTGATCAAAGCTAGCCTCTCTACGGAAAGGGACTCGATTCGGGTCCGAAGCATCGCTTCCTTACATGGCCAGGGCCCTGTCTCTATCACATCTACCGAAGCTGGGCTAGGAGTAGGTAATTCCTCAGATACTAGCCAACCCTCGTAACCTAGAGAGACAACGCCCCCCTGAACCAAGCTACACATATGTGCCGATTGGCGGGTTTCCTAGAGGGCAGCTCTGCGATCAAGATCACTAAGAGAACCGTGAGAGAATATCAGAGAGCACAGGGGTGGCCTCGTGATTACGACATATCTTGAGTATGCGAATTGGCGGAGCACCCGAGATGGGAAGTAGTATGTGCTACCGGTCAGCCCCAAAAGTGTGATGCCCTCACAATCCCGAGAGCGGACAATCGGAAAGGCGCCGTCCGTCCAGGGAAGTTGCCAGGTCAGCTCTGCATCAGATAGCCACAGGCTCAGTTCCTCGACGCTCCCACCAGGCAGTCTCGAACTCTGGATAAGAAAACCCTGAGCCACATCCCCTCTAATCATGCAGAATCTGGGCACAGGCCCCATAATAGCCAAATGCTCTCCTAACCAGATCTGAACAAGAAGCGGGCTCTCGCTGAAAATCCCAACCCGGCCCGAGGCCGGAGCATCCAAGCCTCGATACATCTCCGTCAGGACCAGGTGTACCAATGAGCGACCTCCCTCCAGTTTGGTCAAAACATCACATAGCCCGAGGGAAAAGCTCTCACCCCCAGTGAAGAAGAGAACCTCCGACAGAAAATAAAGGGCAAAGGCCTTCACATTGAAGGGATCTCGAATAGGCAACTTTTGAAGGCTCGAGTCACCGAAAAGTTCTCTCAGGAATTTCACCGAACACCTGGTGGGCCCTCCGACGAAACATTTCTCATATCCACCCTTCTTCAAGCCAAGGACCGCGTGGACCACCTTTGCATACCCCGGTTTGGGCACTACTTTGGCAAGGCCTCGATGCATCTTCAAGCCGGTGAGGGAGGCTAACTCTTCCAAAGTTGGGGTCAGCTCCCTAGACCCAAATTTAAAAACATGGGCCCTATGGTCCCATGATGCCAAAGCGCCTTTGTAGTAGGTAGCAGAGGAACAATGAGGAGAGAAGAAAGACGGGATAACGAGGCCATTCGAATAGCTCGCTCTCGGCCAAACTATCATGCCATTTTTGCAAAAAAGTGGGCCTGGGTCCAAGCAGGAAGTATATCTGGGTCCTCAGATAAAAGCTTGGGCCCCCTTTTGAAGGCAGGTCCATCGGCATGCAAAGAGGTTCTTTATCGATCAATATATGGCGATGGGCCTGCTAGAAAAAGAGGGGAGAGAAAGAAAATAAAAGGAGGGGCAAAACAGCCAAACCAAAGTAAAAGAGGAGACAAGAAGGGAACGGTAGCGGGTTATAAGGAGCCCGAGTAGCAGCCTATAATATATATTATATACGCCACGGCAAATTTTGAACAAATTTTGCATGGCGTATATAATATATCTGTCCATTTAGGATTGGTCAGGTGTATATAATATATACGCCCGGCTATTGATTGCTGAATGTTGGCCTGGCGTATATAATATATACGCTTGGTTTAAGCCGAGGCTGGTAAAGCCCCCCCCCCTCACACTGGTCTATTTCTTTTCCCAAGGAGGGACGTAATTTATTTTTGCCCACCTTTTAAATGAAGAGCGCACATGGTGACCATGCCACACCCATGAGAAATCGGGTGTGGCGCCGTCAAGTAGATCTGAAGGGTCACCTGCATGATCAACCTCATCATTGGAGAGGTGCCAGTTCATTCCAAGCAAGGAAAAGAGGAAGGAAAGCACCAAAGCAAAGGAATACCCAAATAAAACATTCATATAAACCATAAAAATTATAAACCATCCAAACAAATTTTTTTTTTTGTTATTACATATCCCCAAATAAAGCCAAGTCTAAACTGTTTTATTATGTCAAATTTGCAGGAAATAAACTAGTCCTGGGCAGCCCCCTTTGACTTCTTCCGGCGCCGGCTTGCACTTTGAAAGGTACGGGTCTCCCCCACCCGAGTCCATGCCTGGGAGATACGGCTAAGCAAGGAGCATGACTCCTTTTCACGAGCACGCTGCAAAGGCACACCAAAATCCATTAGATAGAGAAACAGGTGGAAAGTGAACTAGGAAAATGACTAAGTTAGGCCAGCATTCACTCACCACTTCGGTCTCCCTAAGCCCAACGAGGTTACGGTAGTACTCGGCCTGACTCATTGCCGACTCATAATCCACGGCCGATGAAAAGGAGGTGTTAGCCACGAGCCATCGACATAATTCAAAGGGAAGAACGAGCAGCAGGATAGAGATTACCCAGAATCAACTCGGGAGGTGGGACTGGATAAGCTTGGAAATCCATGCCTTTTACCACATCGGCACACAGCGTGTGAGAAAGGCATCATCCAGTAACGAAGGTCCCCTGGACCTCGGCAGACAAGCTACCGGCTGCACCAGAAGGGTCAGAGGGTCCAGCACCTGAGCCACGCCAGAGGCACCAGCCCCGGAAGGGTCGGAAGGTCCAGCACCTGTTGCATCATAGGGAACGGCCTCCTCTTCCCCTCATCCCAATCGAATCGATGCACGGTTTCCTAGTTCACCATCAACGAGGAGACAAAAGCCCTCCACGGTGTTGGAGAGGAGAGTCTTGCCAGGGAACAAAGAGGAGATGCGGGCCATAAGTCGGCGTGCAAGCTCGATGTAAATGTCCATGTCGGGCCTGGTCCACCAACTCATTAGGCCCAAATCAACCAACCACGATAGCTTGACCTCAAGGCCCCGAAGCGTTCGAGGATGGGTAGGCCCCTAGCGGTGAATCACCTCCTCCCTACGGGTGTGTGGGTAGGTACCACGGCACACCTCCGTCTGGACCCCATGATCATAGACGGTCTGCGGGTGAGGCCATCTCTGCCACGGCCATGTGGAATGTCATCGTCTTGGGGCGAAAATGCTCAATCAGCGCCTTTAAATAGGCCGTATCAGCTCTTACAGTGGGGCACGAAATGAAGTCCCCAAAACTGGCAGCAGTGAGTAGGTCCTTCACCACTGGGAGAAGGTAAAGCACAAGACGCTGGAGGTCAAACCAACCGCCTCGGAACATAATGTGCGCCAGGGGCTGCAAGCAAAAGGCATCAATCAGATAGGGGCAGGGAGATATAATGAGGGCATCAAAGGAAAATAAAAGCGGAAAGGAGGAGGGGGCCCATCTGTTTACCTGACCAACGATCTCAAAGTTGGACATATGGGTGTGCTGGCAGTAGAGGAGGCCGGTGTGGTCAGCCTCGCCTTGCATCTCATACAAAGGCTGGGAGGAGCGCTGAGACACAATGAACTGTTCCCCATGGGGGCCGTAGGCCATTTCCGGCCCTTCTTGCTGATCATGCCCCTCGTCACCAGACATCCTGAAAATATGAGACGCATCGGCATATGAGGGGTTGCCAACAAAAAAGAAGAAAGAGAAAAATATGTATATACACTAATCCAAAAAATAACAACAACAAAAAAACATGTGTGTATGTATACTAATCCAAAAAAAAAGAGGTGCGTGTGTGTGTGCTAAAAAAAAAAAAAATGCGTGCATGTATACTAATCCAAAAAAAAAAAAAAAAGAGGTGTGTGTGTGTGTACTAAAAAAAAACATGTGTGTATGTATACTAATCCAAAAAAAAAAGAGATGTGTGTGTGTGTGTGCTAAAAAAAAAAAAAAAAAAAAACATGTGTGTATGTATACTAATCCAAAACAAAAAAAAAAAGAGATGTGTGTGTGTATACTAATCCAAAACAAAAAAATGAGAGATGCGTGTGTGTACTAAAAAAAAAAAAAAAAACCATGTGTATATACTAATCCGAAAGAAAAGATGTGTGTGTACTAAAAAAAAAAAAAAAAAAAAAAAAAAAAAAAAAAAAAATCATGTGTGTGTGGGTACTAATCCAAAAAAGAGATATGTTTGTGTACGGAAAAAAAAAAAATCATCATGTGCGAATGTACTAATCCAAAAAAAGAGATGTATGTGTGCGTACTAACCTAAAAAAAAAAAAAATGAGTGTACCAATCCAAAGAGAAAAATAAAAACAAAATGTGTGTGTACTGACCCATTGACAAAAAAATGTGTGTGCGTATTAATCCAAAACAAAAAAATGTGTGTGTATAAATGTACTAACCCATCAACAAGCAAAAAAATAATAATGTGTGTGTGCACACTAATCCAAAAAACAACAAAAAAAAAAAAAAAAAAAAAAAAAAACATAATAAATAATAATATATACATATATACGTATACTAATATATGTATACGCTAAAAAAAAAAAAAAAAGAGGCACCAATCCATCAAATAAGATGCACTAATCCGTCGAAAACATAAAGAGAAAGAAAAACAAAATAAATGAATGATGAATAGAAAATAGGCCTAAGGAATCAAATATTCCAAAAAAAAAAAAAAAAACAACAACTAAAACAAAAAAGGAGAAAAAGGAAATATACGCATCACAAAGCATTTCATCAAAAAAAAAAGAAAGAGGCAATAGCATAAAAAATTCGAAAGAAAAATAAGGGGAAGGTAATGGTTACCTTCAATGGGAGAGAAAAACGAGTAGCGGCGGAGGATAGGCGCCTTTCGATCCACACCCGCGGCCGCCGATAATAGAACGCAAGCCAAATCAAATGAAAAAACCCTAAGGGATTGTCCCGAACTCAAGAAGAAAGGAGGGAGGAAGAGAGAATTTGAAAAGGGGGGTCCCTTTTGTGCTCGGGCTCGGCGATTCGCTAGCAGATTTTAACGTATATAATATATATCGCCGAATTATTTTTTCGCTAGAGTGGTCAGCGTATATATTATATACGCCCGACCAAAAATGACAGTTTTTAAACTGCTCGACCTCCTTTTTTCGATTTTTAGGCCCAATGACCCCCTTGTATGCTATGAACCTCGATCCGGACCCCCTTCGAGGCCCACGTGTCGTTGGCCATGGTGCACGCATCCCCAAATGACCCTTCGAGTTTCCTTCGATTGGCCCAAAGGGACCGTGTTACAACAAACGGATCCAGATCCATAGGCGGGCACCTAATGCGCCCACAAAAATTAAAAAAGAAGAGAAAAAAATAAAAGAGAAAGAAAGAGAAAAAAATACAACGCTAGTTCTCACAAGGGCGTCGCAACGTCTGTTTGCCCCACCTCGAGAGCCATGTTAAATCAATTCGGAATGATCGGGTTCACCCGAAAGTTCTCGAACCGCATCTCATGCAGGGACACTTTGTACCTGATCCGGCAGGCAAATGAATTTCATTCATCACTAGGAGCATATACTTAGCCCCAGATCTCCCCCAGCAGAAGTCAAGGCCTGATCCGGCAGGCAAACCAAGAACCCATCACCGGAATGCACACGTCCCTAAGGTATATCGACATGGCAAGTTGATTCGCCCAAGGATACGTGCAAAAATAAAGGCAGCTTGAGCACGCCCGGAGTCTCAATCAAAATAAAAAAAAAAGGGAAGAAAAAAAAGAAGAAAGGAAAGGAGAAGAAATAACAACTTGTTGCTGCTTAGTGAAAACCCTGAGTGGGTTGACCCCCACCTTCCGACATTCACTCTGGTCATCCGCCTTCGGATTGATATTGACCAAGAGTTCCCCCCGACTTCAGACCATTCGAAAAGTCTATTGTCAGTCGAAACTGACCCGTCAAAAATGAAATTACAACCAACCAAACTATGTGCAAACATACAGACCAAAGGGCTCTTTTCCCTTTTTATTTCCTTTTACACAGGCTTAGAACCTGTATAGGCACAGTGTCCCTGTTGAATGTATGCACTTGCGTCTGGGTATCCGCAGGATGGTCGTTGTCCTCGTAAATTGTACCTTAGGGTCGAGGCTTCTGTTCGCGCCTATTTGCTGCTTATAGTAGGATGTGATTTCATTAGGGATGGAGGCTAGAAATTAGCCATCTCTTTCGAGGGATGTTTGATTTTAGCTCGATCTTTAGCTTTGTCTCGAGTTAAAGCACTCCGGTCTGTGTGAATCAGGGGCACCTCACCACTGGAACTAGCACATCCCCTAGGTGCACCTATCTCATGGCATGACGCGATTCTTAAAAGCGTATCAACTGGCATTTGATCCACTTAAAGAGTTGTGCAAAAATAAAGTTGTCAGAGGTCATCGAGCTCTGCTTAGAGGCCTCGAAACAAAAGAAAATTCCAAAAAAATTACTTAGAAAATGAGCATGCATTCCCAAGAAGTGTTGCGACATCAATATTCGCTCCACTCGAGTAAACCATGCTAAAGCAACCCCGAGGTTGATGGGTTCGCCCAAAGACTCCGAGCCTTACCTAGGTAAGGGCGCCCGTGACCAATCCAGTGGAGCCGTCAATATCCCATGGATTGGACAAGTTGAAGGCTTCACTTGTATGCTTCGCATCAATTCCAAAGCATAGATCGATCGTCCCATTTCATGGAGCTGTCTGGTTCAGATTAAGACTTAACATCACAAATCTATAATTTCCCTCAGGAAGTGGACGATATCCCGGTTAGCGGGCTTACACTTTTTGTGATCATCGCAGTTATGCCCAGTAATGTCGCAATGCGCTTGGGGACTGTTAGCTCTGAGGTACGGACGATATCCCGAAATGAGAGGGCTTACATACACTCACCACCACCATGGATGTTTGAGAATTGAGTTGAACTAGGCGGACCCATCAAACGTGCCTTGGACCTCTTCGGATGTCTCTTGTCTTTGGCATCCGATCATTAGTGATCGAATACCAAAGAGGGGCATCTGTAGACACCCAAATTCGGCCCAAGGCACGATCAACCTGTACTTCGGGAGAGATGTACCCCTGTGCTTCCGATGGCACCCCCTGAACCCTTAGGAACCTACCTAGGCCGGTAGGAATCACCCTAAGACCTTTAGAGCCATTCCCCCAATCCTTAGAAGTCACCCCTACACCTTAGAATCCCTTCCCAGACCTAACTTAAACCCTTCTGGCGGTTGATGGGAGGAGAGCTACAGAATTTTACACAGACCAATACCATAGATGAGCCATATACCATTGGAAAGAGGACTTCTCCAGCTTTCCAACAAGATAAATATCACCCAATTTGGAGCTACGGTTCAAAAGTTATGACCATTTTAAGTTTCACATAAAATCATGAATTTTACACAGGCGTAGATATTACATACGCCCAGTCATTTTTACCCCAGATTACTCAGGCGTATATATTATATACTCCTGCCTTTTTTGGGGGAAATTTGGCCGGGCGTATATAATATATACGCCCAGTATAGGTGGGACCCACCACGAGTTTCATCTTCTCAAAACTCCCCTGATTTTGGTGAAAATTTATCGTTTCTAAATCGGGCGATATAATATATACGCACTTAGCTACAAGAATTGTCATCGCTGCTCGAATTTCCTCCATCTAGTTTGACCATTTGACCATCCCCTTGGTTGAGGTGGGTGTCTTGAGATTGGTTGCACCCCCTTTGAGCTTATTGGCAACCCTTAAGTCACCCATGGTCTCACCCCATCATCCGCCATTGAAACCAGTTTCCCAAAACCCTAGGACCTTGAAAACCCAAAAAACCTTAGATGGGAGATTACCTAATTGCTAAACCAATTAGCTCTTAAGTAAGCCCCTAACCCATCCCTTCTCTATAAATAGAGAGGCCCCCCTCTTCCTTAGGGGTTGAAGTTTTGTTGAAAGATTAGAGAAGTGCTTAAGAGAGAACCCTAGTGAGAGAAAATGCCAATATTTTCCAGAATTCCAGCATGCATACTTCACCTATTTCAACCCATTTCCACCATTAGATCACTCCCTTTTGCTAAAGTCTAGCCTCTAGCTTCACTCTACACCCCTTACTTTTTTGAATCCTAGCATTAGAACCCATTTTCACACCATTTAAGCCATCGGAAGCACGCCAAAGCGAAGATCTTCCACGGTGCAACAAGGGCCCGTGAGCTCCGGCTCACCCCTCTCTTCCTCTACCTTCTTGGTGTCTCCTCCGTCCAAGGATTCAAGCCATTACACCGCTGAAATTTCGGTTTGGCTCAAAGCTTGATAGGACCGTATTGCCTTCGGGCAAGGGGAAACTCCGCCCTTTTTATTTTCATTTTTGGCCATAGATAGAGACCGCTACGTGCGGATTGATCGGGTACCTAAACCCTTCCCGATCGATAACCGAAGCCTACCCTAGAGCCTTGGCAAAGACCGGTAAATCAGAGTCGCATTTTGCACTTCGGTGCTCAAAATATCGATTTGAAGGTTTCCTGGGTCACCAAAAGCTCCGGGTGGCGACTCTAAATTTTATCCAAGGCGAGCGCATCGCCGCGACGGGTTCGAGAGGATCCACGGTCACACAGTAGGAGTAATTGAACCCCTAAATTTGTCAGAATATTTCCCCAACCCAACCCCGCAATTTGAACCCTTGGATCTCAGGGCCTACTTTCCGTCCACCACACCCGTCAATTATGTAAATATCAATGCATACCAACCATACACCACAACCCCCATCAATTACCCTATAAGCCCCCAGGTCCCCAATCCTGCACCCGCACCCGCCAGTTATTAATGGCCTACGCCCGCCCCATTTTAACTACCACCATACACCACAACCCCCATCGATTACCCTTTAAGCCACCAGGCCCCCAATCCCACACTCGCACCCGGCAATTACCAATGGCCTACGCCCATCCCATCACCCTAAGTTTCGCCTGCAAAATCCACCCCCCCGGTCAATCACCTAACGGCCCATCAGGTCCCCCATTTGCCTCCAGCACCCACAGCTATCGATGGCCTACTTTTACCTCCTTCCCTCCAATGCCACCACCCTCAAGCTTCACCATCCCCATTTGGCCCAATCTTTCCACCCAACTCGCTACCACCGAGGTGAATCAAGTATTGCCCACACCTCCTGAGCCGACAGTACAAGTACCTCAAGAATTGGCATCCATACCTTTCTAGCTCTCGGGACCAACCTATGATCCTCATCAGGTCCTGTTAAGCTACTTACAAATAGATGTCAACACCAGCAGCAGCAGCAGAGAAGGGGCAGTGGACTTTGTCACCAGGTCAGGAAGGATATCGTAGTGAGATGCCATGCAAAGACATGTGCCCAACGAGGAAGAAAGACTGTGCTGTGAACCCTTTAGAAAAAATGAGTCAGGAACATATATTAGAGACTCAACTAAGAAGAATGTCCGCCCATATCACCGTCGAGGATCTATTGATGACGTCCCCACTCCATTTTCAAGCATTAATGGGGGCATTAAAAAATGCACATGTATCACTCCAAGTTAGCCCAGATGAAGTCAGGCAGATAATTGGGCAAGTGATGGCTCCGAATGCCATTTCATTTCTGATGCTGACTTGTCGGAAGAAGGGGGCAGCCACTCAAAGTCCTTAAATATAACAGTCGAGTCTGGAAATGGCTGCATTGAATATATGCCCGTTAAGAACCGCCACCAAGATCGGGGTTGATCCGTGCATTGAATATATGCCCTTGGTACTAATTGATAATGGCTGCATTGAATATATGCCCGTTAAGAACCGCCACCAAGATCGAGGTTGATCCGTGCATGTTAAGGTCTACTAGAACCAGCGCTAGAGGGTTTGACAATACCAGGAGAGAAATAATGGGAGAAATTGATCTTGAGCTGTTGATAGGGCCAATGACCTTTTCCATCTTGTTTCAAGTCATGGATATCAAATCCTCATTTAATCTATTATTGGGGCACCCATGGCTGCACGAGGTTGGAGCTATACCTTCAACCTTGCATAAGAAACTCAAGTTTGTGTCTGGGCACAAGATCGTTACAATCATCGGGGAGGGGCACAGTGAGAAAGAAAAGGCTGCCAATAGCATCGAAAGACCTAATATGTTAGATATACCGCACACCGCTGAGGATGTCGACCTTCACAGTTTTGAATATAAGGTATCATCCATACTCTCAGAACCCATTAAGGGCATCATGCCTAAAACAGGAGGCGGTATGGTAGCGGCAGTGGCAATACTCCAAAAGTGGGGTTATTAAAAAGAAAGGGGTCTGGGACCCAGATTACAAGGAAGAAAAGAGCCTGTTGTCGTCAAGGGGCTGAAGGTCTGATTCGGGTTAGGATACAAGCCCACAGAAGAAGAGGTTCGAGAGGCCAAAGAGAAAGCCAGGGTTGCCGCGGCTGCAAGAGCTCGAGGAATCAACGTAGAAGAGAAACCTCGCCCTAGGCCACACATCAGGGATTCCTTTATCTCAGGGGTCATAAAGATCGATCGAAATGGGGTAAGCCATTTGACCCCACACAAACCCACAGCCCCAATCCATCCCACCAATCCCCAGATCTCCCTTCCCAGCTTGGAGATAGATTTGGTCGCGTTGTCCCTTTTCGAGGAACGACAGTCTGTACTTGAACAAACCCCCCCTGTGGTGAATCGCCACAAAATCGAGTTATCGTTTGAGGACATGATCTCAGACAAAATGGGGATTAATATGATGGAGGCTGACTCCAATGAGCCATATCAGTTAGCACCCTCCATCCCAACAGGTAAAGAAGCGGCCCCTCAGGTACGCAACTGGGCATCTTTGCCCCAAACCCTGGAAGCGGAGAGTGGCCTAACATTTGGCACCCATTTCCTAAAAAAAAAAACCTATAAAAAGTGAGAGAAGCCCTTGGCAAACAATACCTTGTGTATATAGCAACCCGCCTTGCCAAGGGTCCGTCTCCGAAGAAAACAAAAATCTCCAAAACATGGAAAAAATACAAAATCTCAAAAACATGAAAAAAATGCAAAATCCTAAAAACATTGAAAAATTCCAAAGTAAAAAAATATTGTCATTTAAAATTCTAGAAAATGTCCCACAAAAGGATGCCTTAATCAAAATGCCCGTCTCACGTGAAATCGACCCATAACCTGTAGAAATACAAGAAGAGGTAGGGATCATGAGTCTGGACGAGGATGTCCCTTCAAGGAGCTCCCCAATGAGCTCCTTGACTGATTTGCCAACTTTGAGTGTGGCCCTACCCCCATTGTCGAAGAGACTGAAGACGTCAATCTAGGAACTGAGGAGGTTCCCAGGATAACCAAAATCGGAACGTCACTGTCTCCTGAGGAAAGAAAAAGCATGACCGACTTCCTTCGATCATACCAAGATGTTTTTGCCTGGTCGTACGAGGACATGCCTGGTCTGGATACTGATTTGGTCAAGCATGAGTTGCCCCTCTACCCTGATATGAAGCTAGTCAAACAGAAGCTGAGACGTCTCCGACCCAAGTGGATGTTGAAAGTCAAAGACGAGGTCATCAAGAAGTATGACGTGGGGTTTCTCATGGTATCTAAATACCTGCAATGGCTAGCCACTATCGTACCTGTGCCGAAGAAGGACGGAAAGGTCCGCATGTGTATCAATTTTTGCAATTTGAATAAAGCGAGCCCAAAGGATGATTTCCCATTACCACACATCGACATCTTGGTCGATAACACAGCTAAGCACGAGATGCTTTCTTTTATGGATGGATTCTCAGGATACAATCAGATCAAAATGGTAGAGGTTGATCACGAGAAGTCAGCGTTCATTACCCCTGGGGAACCTTTTGCTATCGAGTCATGTCATTCGGGTTGCAGAATGCCGGTGTAACGTACCAGAGAGCTATGATTGCACTATTTCATGACATGATGCACCGAGAGATCGAAATGTATGTCGACGACATGATAGCCAAATCATCGGAGTAAAGTGACCATCTGGTAAACCTTCAGAAGCTAGTTGAAAGGCTGAGGAAGTATCAACTACGACTGAATCTATAGAAGTGCACATTTGGTGCTATGTCAGGGAAACTTCTAGGGTTCATCGTCAGCAGGAGGGGGATCGAGGTCGACCCAATCAAAGTCAAAGCCATCACTGAAATGCCACCGCCGTCTATTGAGAAAGTGGTTAGAGGGTTTCTAGGCAGAATACAGTATATCAGTCGGTTCATTGCACAGCTAACTCCAATCTGCACACCAATCTTCAAGTTACTAAGGAAGAATTTGCCAGTTGAATGGAACGACGATTGTCAGGCAGTGTTCAAAAAAATCAAAAGCTACCTCCTTAATCCACCTATTTTGGTACCACCTGAGCCAGGGAGACCACTCTTGATGTATCTCTCCACGACAGAAGTTTCGATGGGATGTGTCTTGGGGCAGCACGATGAAACGGGAAGAAGAGAGCAGGCCATTCCCTATCTGAGCAAGAAGTTTACTGATTATGAAGCGTGCTACTCTCATCTGGAGAAAGCATGCCTAGCTCTTGTATGGGCTACTCAGAGGCTTTGCCACTACTTGCTATCTCAGGCGGTTCTGCTCTTGGCCCGAATGGACCCATTGAAATACTTATTTGAAAAGCCAGCTCTCATTGGATGAATCGCACGATGGCAACTTTTATTATCTGAATTTGGCATCACGTACGTCACTCAAAAGTCGATCAAGGGGCAGGCGCTTGCTGATCATCTTGCCAAAAATCCTTTACGTGATTATGAGCCTTTGAGAACTAAGTTCCTAGATGAGGACATCCTGTTCATGACAGAAGACGATACAGAAGAAGCAGAAGAATCATGGGTAATGTATTTTGATGGGGCAGTAAATGTCGAGGGACAAGGAGTTGGTGTCATCCTAATTTCATCGAAAGGATCCCATGTACCGGTCTCTATCAATCTCAACTTCCCTTGCACTAACAATATGGCTGAGTATGAAGCTTGTGTCGCTGGTCTGTAGGCGGCTCTTGATCTAAATGTAACTCACCTTCGAGTATTTGGCGATTCACAGTTAATCATATGTCAGACGAATGGTGACTGGAAGACGAAAGATGAGAAACTGATCCCCTATCAGGAACACCTCGAGGATCTGATAACTTGCTTCCAAGATGTGACTTTCTCATACGTCTCTCGGATAAGGAATCGCTTTGCCAACGCATTAGCAACTTTGGCGTCAATGATTGAAATCCCCTATGGTGTTGAGATGAAGCCGATCATGATCGAGCAGAGGAATGAGCTGGCCTTCTGCCTCAAGATTGAGGAACCTACAAAGCCTGATGATGAGCCACCTTGGCTCTCAGATATCAAGAATTTCCTCGAGACCCTAACTTTCCCAGAGGGTACCTGTTGGCTCCTTCTGGTGTGCTTACATTATTGGTTGGTGGTGAAAGTCATTGAAAATCAAAGGAAGAGTAAAACAAGGGGTGAATTCAGCACAACTCAGAAGTCCTAGACCTGCAAGATACAGGGTCCTTTGTAGCAAGTTTTGATAAGTAAGAGTTTATCCCCTAGGGAAAGGTGATCTATAGCTCCAAAGGAGCCATCTCTAGTAGTCCCTCTAGATCTGACTACAGATCTAGCATTCCTAAAAGGAGGGGAGTTTAAGGTCACTTATTCTAAGTATTCTAATGTCTAAGCTACAGAAAGGGTTGAAAGGATAGATGGAGTGTGGAGAATAAATATAAAAGGGTGAGAAGTATGTTATTGAGCCCAGATTAGAGGAGTTTTGTAACTCAGATTCAGATCTGATGTTATAGAAGTCCTGTCCAGTGGCTATATTATCACCACTGAGGAGAAAGGATCCAACCCATCACTCTGCCATGATTCCACCCTTAAGGCTATAACCTGTCCACTCAAATGGTCACAGATTATCCCATAGGGGAGCCACTATCCAGGGATGGGTCAAAACACAACAAGTTAATCATTGCAGGCGCTATTTCATCCGGGTTACCAGCTCAAGAATCTATAGGGAACCTCAATCTCTAAAGCTCTATATGTGGGGCTAAGGCTGTATAGGACCATGATAGCCCAGACACATAAAACCAGTAAGAGATTGAGTACAACCTTCAATCTAGCTGTCCATTGCTTGAGTGAGGCTACAATGGTCCAGTCACCAGCCTAAATCTCTATAACCAGATCAGATCCAACATCTGATGGCAGATCTATACCAATATAGGGGAGTCTGCCTCTGTACAATCTCTCACCAGTCTTCTACAAGCTCAGGTGTAAAGAAGAAGGATCCATCTTGGATCGGTGGATTAGAATCACCCTAAGGCTATAATCTGTCCACTTAAATGGTCACAGACTATCCCAGAGGTTATCCTCCTCACGGAGCCCAAGACAAAACAAGAATATCGCTGCTACCACCATGGTCACAAGGCTACCAGCTCAAGCTCCCATGGGAATTTTAGATTTAGTGGGTCCTGTGGTGGGGCTAAGGCTGTAGGACCATGATAGCCCAGACACACAGGTCACTTGGATCTGAGTGGCCCTTAGAATCAGTCCTCCATTGCTTTGAAACACAACCAAAGCATTGGCGGATCACAAGGCAGCAGCCTTGCACAGAGCATCTCACATTCAAACATAAATCCTATAAAATACAGATCCTATTACAGAATTTCCATTGATCTAATTCAAAAATACATACAAAGGCATAGTCAGCAAGTGCTGGACTATGGAGAGAAGGAAAGAGAAAAAAGAAAACTACTTACAGATAAAAAGAAAGAGAAAAGAAAAATGATCTGAGATGTGTTCCCAGATACCTAAACCTAAGCTAGGTATGGGTTTATATAGCAGTGGGGTGGCAGCGCATTAGGGTTAGGAAACCCTAATTTTAATGATGCCACGTGGCCTAACAGTGATCCTTGGATGCCTCGGGGCACGTGCATCAAGATTTGAGCATGGGAGTGCGTGCCCTAATCGCTAGAAATTCCCAAAAGGTCCTCTGCTGAAGAGATGGAAGTTTAGGTTCAGAGCTTTGCTAGGTAGCTGTAGTTTCCCAGACTTGTCATGTGGTAGCTCTTTGCTCTTCACTAGGATGATTTGACATTGCAGGTTCAGCCGTTGCAAGGTTGCCTTGGTTTGCTCTTCAGGTAGTCGCGCGGTAGAGAATTGCGCTCTCACTGGATTGGGCTTCGTGAGGTTGAGTAGAAAACACAGTCTCAGATGTCGCGAGGTTGAAGTTCAAGCAGTCGCGGGGTTGCTCGGTCTTCGCTGGGCTGATCTTCGTGAGAGTGGCTTCGCGTTTGCAAGGATGTTTTCTTCTTGAATGGCATGAGAACTGCGCGAGGAGTTCTTCTGATAATTGCATCCTGGCGATCGCGTGATGCCGAGAAATCTTTGAAGCTCTCTCCTCGGCTCTTGAAATCGCACGAGATTGAGAGAGGTCTGCTTTGAACTGTGTCACACTGTGCCATGTGTTCTACTCTTGAGCTTCACGAGAGCTGTGCGAGTTTGAGTTTTTGAAGCTCTTCAGTCACTCATCTGCGCGAGAGGTTGCTGTGAAAGTCTTGGGAAGCTCAGTTGAACTGCGCGAGGCATATTTCTCCTGAATCCTCTAAAGCTTGGGTCAGCTGCACGAGGCTCATTTCAGGTCTGGATTCAGAGTTCATTCTTCTGAGGGATTTCTGGTGCCAAAGTAGGCTTCTTAACAGGATTCCTGGCCTTATTTCACTGCTGATTATTACCTACACAAAATACTTAACAAGAACTTATTAGGAGGCTAAGGGTCTAATCAAAGGTTAAGTTAAGGGGTGAAAAGTGGTACTTTTCAGGTCTTAACACAACCCCAAACCTAATCTTTGCTAGTCCCTTAGCAAAGCTACATTAAATCTACTCTAAAAAATTAAATGCCACTTTCGTAGGGAGCACGGATACATTTAGCATATGTACCAAGCCTTTTAAACCCCTTGGTGATCCTAGTGGAGGAGTGAAGTCTCCTGAGGGTTTTCAGTGAAGACACCCACAAACTTCTCTAATGAAACAGTTAACAAAAGTGCAATATCATCCAATGAGCAATCAAGGAATCAGATTTAGTCTACTCTTGAATCAGTACAGATAAAAGAAATTTAATTCATTGGTTGCACAGTAACTTAAACAACATAAACTCTTCATGATTGCACAACATTTCTAAATAGTTTACAATCACAGAAAACTGCACAAGTGTGTGCCAGCACTGAGCTTATCCTTAGGTCAAAAATTAGGTTAAGGTCATATATAATGCATTCAAGTTCAGACCCAAAAACTTTGCAGGGCATACTCTCATAAGGGTTTTGTTGAGGGGTTCATTCTCTCACAGGCTCAAGAGCAGTTACATCCCCCAAATGGGTTTGTAAGCATGAGCATAGGCAGAGTTCTTAAGTGCTGACATCATTGGCAGTTCCTCACCATAGATTGGATAACTCTTTATCTTCACATGACAGCTCACTCAACTTTGGATCACAAGGGCTTTTAACTGGGCTGTAATGTGGTTTATGGAGTGGGGTTGAAAGAATGGAGGGTTGAGAAGGGGTTCAAAATTGAGAAATCAGTAGGTGACAGAGGTGATTCATGACTTCACCTTCTTGAGTTTAGCTCCTTGCATCTTCGTTGAGATTTTCATATTTGAAGTGATCAGTTTCTCTTCTAAATTTTAATTTTCCAATGAAAGTTCCTCTTGACTTCTCTCTTATTCCTCTTCATTATTATTTTTGTTTCTTTTTACTACAGTTTCCTTCTTTTTATTTTGTTTTTGCTTTTTAGAAATGCCACCATGTTCTCAGTTACCATATTGCCAGATTTTTGAGATCCTTCTTCTCCATTCACCTAATGTTGACCATAGCTAGTCCATCTTCAACTCTTTCTCCTTTACCTTCTGAATTCTCAGAGTGAGGGTAGGTTGAATCAGGTTCATGGGTTTAGGTTCAAGTACTCAGATGTATTTTGAAGAAATTTAGGATTTAAAGCTCAAAGGGGGTATGGACAAGGGCAGTTGCTTTAGGATTGGTCTTTTAAGGTTCAAACTGTCCAAGGGAAGGCCTTGATCCTTTCCTCAGTCTCATGAGTACTGTCAGTTGTTTCAACTTGGAGTTACCTAACTTCTAGTGAGCACAGTGACTCAGTCAGTCTTTAGAACTAGAAGGGATTGCCTTGGTTACTCCTCAAAAGATGGAAAAAAAATTTATAGGCCCAATTCTCACTGGATATGGTCTTCCTTTGAATTTTCAAGTATGTCCTCACCTTTTTCTCTCTCTACTGATTTACTGAGTGCTGGTATAAGTGAGTTTCCTTGGTGATATTATCATGGAAATGTGGAGTATTAGAGGTTTATAATGTCCAAGGTTTGCATAAATTTTAAACTTCTTAATTTCATGATTCTTAAGTGAACAGAGGTCTATTTCCATATTACTCAGATGAGTCTGCTGCACTTATGCTAACTATTCCATTGGCAGGGTCTACCTGCCATACCCTCAAACCTACGAGGAGCAGTGTCCTCACTGGTTCAAAGGTGGCAGTGCAGCAGAGTTAATGAGGCTAAAAGAAAAGGAAAGATAGGGGACAAAACACACAACAGGCAAAACAAGATAGTAAATACAGGGGAAAAGTCTATGAAAAATTAGAAATGTACAAAATACAAGAAAACATAAGCAAAAGAAACAGAGAAAATCCTAGGTACAATCTAGTTAGAATCTATCTCAAAACTTGTCCCATCCCATCTTCTTTGCATGCTCTTACAGGAGAGCCTCTTCTTCTTTCTTCTTTCGTTCCCTCTGCCTTTCGTTGCTCGGGAGTTTTGGGTATGGTTGGAGCCCTGACCCTCATTTTTCTCTTCTTTGGTTCAGGAGGGATCTCTGAAGATTTAGCAATGGTTGTCTCAGGGGGTTTGGTGGGAGATTTTCCTTTGGGGCCCTTACCTTTGGAGGCTTGCCCTCTCTGCATTAGCCTTTTCAATCTCAGTAGTCATTTTGTAATATGTTGCTGCAGCCTTGTTCACATTTAGGGTCTCCAAAATTGCCTCCCACCCTTTGGAAATATCTCTCAGCTGCTCGCTGTGAGCAAGCTTCAAGTCACTAAGTTTCTGCAGCAAGGGGTATTCGATGGCTTGGCGGAGTTGGGCCATGCCATTGAGAACATCCCTCTTTATATAGGGATTGTCCCTCATGGCATGGAGGAGGGTGAAGTAGGGGGGGTGTAATAGGAGTGTCGGGGTAAGATGGGTAGAAATGGAGTGGAAGAAGTAGAAGGGGATTGATCCTGGGGGGAAAGAGTGGGTGTTGTAAGGATGAAGTCAAGAGAAGAGGTGGAAGTGACTGGGGTAGTCTGTGTTGAATAGTTAGTGAATTGGGGAGGGTGAAGAGGTGGAATAGAAGGTATGGGTGGAAAGTGAAATGAAGGAAGGGCAGTGGAGGTGGATGAGTCAGGGTAGGGGAAGAATGGGATGGTGAAGGGTCGAAATGGAAGGGGTGGGGTTGCAAATAAGTGGGGTTGAATGGGAAAGGTGGATGGGAAGGGAATGGGGTCAGTTTGGGTAGAAGTGTGGGTAAATTGAGGTGGAGGTAGTATTAGAGGGGTAGGGGTAGGTAGAAGGAGTGGTAGGGTATGGTGTCATGGAGGAGAAGGGTGTAGGTAAGTCAATGTGGATGAGGTCTATTGGAACTCTGGAGTCACAGGTGGAAGGAGGTTGTGTCAATTGGGTAGCAAGAGGATGGGTAGGAATGATTGGGTTTGTCAATGTTTGAAGGGTGGATTGTATGGTGGTTATGTCAGTTTGCATTTGGGCTTGGGTTTGTGTGGTGTTGGAGAGTTGGGTTTGGATGTCATGTATGAGGGAAAGGATATGGGTAAGGGTATCTGAGGTTGGTTGAGGTGGAGTATGAGGATAGGAAGGAACAGGTTGGAAAGGGGAAGTGGGGGCATGATGGAAAGTGGTAGGGGGAGAAGGTGAAGGGTCTGGTGAATGATGTGGTGAAGGGAGAGGGGACTCAGGGAGAGGGATGTCATGGGTGGGCAAGGTATTAAGCAGGGTAGTCATGAAGTCTTGATACCCTGAAGTGGTGGCTAAGTTAAAGTCCAGATCATGGAGAGGTTGGACTAGGGGTTGATCTATATGGGGTGTGTCTGTGGGAAGGACAGGGGAGGTGGAAGTGGGTAAAGATATGGTAGCTGTGGTGTGAGAGGGCTTCTTTTTGAGGTAGGTTATTAGGGGAGGGCTGTCAGGGTGTGGATTAGATGATATGGGAGAGACTGGGGCTGTGTGTTGAGTTATGGTGGAGTGTTGTCCTGGGGTTCAACACTTTCTTCCCAGGTATGGATAATAGTGGGAGGGGGAATGGAAAAAGGAGATACAAAAGGGAAAGGGAGAGATGGAATAGGTGAAGAAACTAATGGAGAGGCAAGTGTGGTGGATGGAGGAGTTGCTGCAGAAGCAGAGGTGACAGAAGCTCACACCACCTTCTTTGGAGCAGGGGCTTTGGCCTTCTTTTTGGGGGCAAGGGTGGCCTTTGCCATAGCAGCTCCCTCTCCCTGCTCGGAAACACGCTGAGCTTCAGCCTTCTTCTTCTTCTTCTGGGGATCCATTAGACTTCTGCTGATCCCCCATTGTCTTTTGGAAAAAGTGATGGGAGTGAGGTCAGCAGATAACTCCCCCATTGGTATCTTGTATCCTCCTCTCAGAAGTAGTCTGGTGATTAGTCTTCCATAGGGGAGAGTGTGGATTTTCTTTTGCAGCCCCAGCTTCACCATTGTATCCTTCATAGCCTCGAAGATCAACCATGCGGCATTAAATCCATGGCCCAGAGAGAAGGAATAGAGAGCATCAGCAATTGGTGTCCTCCTTTCTTGCTGATGGCCGGAGCAATAGATATTCTTCCTCAGCACTTGATCGATGAACAGCAGTTTGGGCTCCAAATCTCTTCTTCTGATGGAGTCCCCAGTGGCCTTCAAACCTCTTGTAATGGCCTGGGCAATTGTGTCAATGGGGGCACTCACAGGGGCACCATAAGCACAATTGGGATCAAAACTGGCAGGGATGCCCATGACTTCAGCAATTAACTCAGGGCTAAGCAACATCTCAAAATTGTCAACTAATGCAAGGAGGCCTGGCTGCCCCTGTGTGTCTGGTCTGACCCTAAGGTGCTCGTAAAAGAGTTGCACTAACCTAGGGTAGGCTAGTGTAGGAATCATTTGCATCAAGGGGAATAATCCAGCCTTGCGTAGGAACTCAATAGCAGGTGCTGACAACGGCTCTGATTCAAAGAAAGAGATATCGAAAATGGCTTCAGGCTCTAAGGGAATGGAAATGAGGAGCTCAGAGGGTGTAGAATAATCAGGTGTTTGTGCAGCCACCTCAGGAACCACCTCCTTCCCTTTTTGTTATGCCGTAGAGGACTTGGCTTTCTTAGGGGCAGGCTCCACAGTGGCCCTGTCCCTGGCTCTCTTCATAGGTGCACTTTTAGGAGCCATCACGACTCTCCTTGATGAGTGTGCAGTTGAAATTTTAAAAGGAAAGATCAAGAGCTGAGTCTAACCCTAAAAGTTAGGGTTCTATTCAATTGGACACACGGTGGATCTCAAGAGCTCTTAGCAGGGGGTAACTATTGATGGAAGCTTTAAGAACAAAAATCCAGAATTTCAAAGCAAGCAATGGACTGTAGACAGGAAGCTGGAGGAGAGAGATTGAGAGAAGTGGGAGCTAGGGTTTCGCTGGAAGGAGAGGAAAGAGAAAGTAGTAAGGAAAAGCAGCGCTGGGTGGGATTTAAATATCGCGAGGCTCGACGCGCTTTGAAAATATCTGCTCGCTGGCTAGGAAAGAATGGGTCGTAAGATTAGATGTTCCTTTAAATTGCGCGATGCAGCTCACCTAGTTATATTTGAAACTCGCGACAGCAAAACAAAGTAGTTCTTTATGAACTGCGCGAGAGGGGACCAAACCCATTATTCAAAACCTCGCGATGGCTTAACCGAGGTAGAATTCACTCACCCACTAGTCAGCTTTTTTACCCTGACTTTATGGGTGGATTCCCTCACAGACTCTCTTCCAGGGACACCCATAAGCATTATAAAGCATTCACAAATTCCCACATTCTCAAGGCATTAATTCACATATCATGAAAAGCATTCAAATACTACATTATCATTCAATCGCTTGAAATTAGCAAACAAGGGGAACAGGAATAAAAGTAGGCATAAAGCACTAAACTCAGATTCCAACAAGATTACTACACATTCCTATAAACTGTAAAGTATATATTATACAAGGTGCACAGTTCTTATCATCAATTCAATGAAAGATCCCCTTCAGGGTCTAAGGATCCTTCACCAATCAAAAATTGGCCCTTGGGATTAACCACTGGTTGACTGGGAAACCTTCCCTCTTCTCATTTGGCTAAGGTGTTCACTAGTTGTCCAATCTGTTCTTCCATCTTCTTGATGCTCTGACCATGAGAGTTCATAGTTTGAGCCAAGGAACCCAGGTTTTGTAGTGAGGTCAAGACCTGGTCCTCGAAAGAAACATTTCTTGGCTGGGAGTGGGGTGAGACTTACTGATTTTGTTGCTGATGGGGCTGCTGATGGTGTTGGAAGGTAGACCTAGGGGCATTCCCTTGGTTGAACTGCTGCTGTGGCCTTTGTGGTAAGGCCAACATCTGCTGGGGCTGCATGTAGTTGTCTTGCTTCCACCTCAGATTTGGGTGGTCTTTCCATTAGTAACCAGCATTTTGGTGCTGGTATCCATATGGCTGCCTATTGTAGCCCCCAGATTGTTTAGCCATAAGAATAAGATTGCGTGACATGTTCCAAAACCAATTCAGGAAATTGCCCTGCAGATGGACATTCCTCCATTGTGTGTTGTGGGGACTGGCATATCAGACATGCCTCCGCCACATGAGCAGCCCTTCTGGGTTGCATCACAGTGAATAATTTATCAAACTTTATAGAGAGGTTTGCCATCTGCAGCTGCAGGTCATTGTTCCCAGACACCTCATAAACTTTTCCTTTTGATCCAGTAGCAGGCCCCACCTTTGACTCAGATTCCTGACTAGTTCTTGCCAGGGATGGCTTTTGAAAAGCATTCTCACTAATCACCTCAAACAATTCTCATGCCTCCTCAGCAGTCTTGTGCATGTAGGATCCACCACAAGATGCATCGACCATATCTCTATTTTTTTCATCAATCCCATTGTAGAAGCTTTGTACAAGCTGCCACTCAGGGATCTTGTGGTGGGGGCATTGTTTGAGCATCTCTTTAAACCTATCCCAGGACTGGTTAAAATCCTCAGTTGGGGATTGAGCAAACGCAAGAATCTCTTTCCTCAACTGGCTAGTTTTGGTCTCAGGGAAGAACTTGGTTAGGAATCTGGTCTGCTGGTCTTTCCATGAAGCAATGCTATTGTTGGGAAGAGTGGTCAGCCAGGTACTGGCCCTATCCTTCAGAGAGAAGGGAAAGAGTCTGAGCCTAGTAGTCTCAGGTCCCAAACTAGTGATATTAAAAGTGGTGCACAAGGCCAAGAACTGGTCAATATGCTTGTAAGGGTCCTCTTTGCTAAGCCATGGAAAGCTGGCAGCATCTGGATGATTAAAGTTTTTATCTCATAGTTCCCCTGAACATCAGGGAATTGAATGCTAAAAGGGGAGTTATAGTCATCCGGAGCATTCAACTCCTTGAGGGTTCTGGGTTGTTCTTCACCCATAATTGCTGTCACAGATTCACTTGGGGGCTCTCCTGTGGTGTGCCTGTCTCTTCTAAGTCTCCTTCTCCTTTCTAACTCAGGGTTAAGAGGCTGTAAAGCAGGGCTGAGGGATCTCCTCCCTAGCATACAAGCACACCAACAGCAAGGAAAGCTTCTTGCATGCACATTGAAAAAGAATGATTGTACACTAACAAATTTATCTAACTAGTTTATATCTATTCAAAGAATACATTTAAACTATCCTAGATACTGCTAGAAATTTTTTTTAAGAAAGATAGATAGAGCTTTAAAAGTCAGAGAGTTTGCAAACAGAGGTAGCTAAGCTCCAATTGCAGTCCAACTATCCTTCACTGCTGCTGTCTAGATCTGCAAGAAAGGTTCAAAATTATGTCAGCAGTATTAATTATTCACATGTGCAAAGAATACTAAGAATACAAAAACTAAGGGTCTACTAATAGATCATCTCTCCCCGGCAGCGGCGCCAAAAACTTGTTGGCTCCTTCTGGTGTGCTTACATTATTGGTTGGTGGTGAAAGTCATTGAAAATCAAAGGAAGAGTAAAATAGGGGATGAATTCAGCACAACTCAGAAGTCCTAGACCTGCAAGATACAGGGTCCTTTGTAGCAAGTTTTAATAAGTAAGAGTTTGTCCCGCAGGGAAAGGTGATCTACAGCTCCAAAGGAGCCATCTCTAGTAGTCCCTCCAGATCTGACTACAGATCTGGCAGTCCTAAAAGGAGGGGAGTTTAAGGTCACTTATTCTAAGTATTCTAATGTCTAAACTATAGAAAGGGTTGAAAGGATAGATGGAGTGTGGAGAATAAATATAAAAGGGTGAGAAGTATGTTATTGAGCCCAGATCAGAGGAGTTTTGTAACTCAGATTCAGATCTGATGTTATAGAAGTCCTGTCCAGTGGCTACATTATCACCACTGAGGAGAAAGGATCCAACCCATCACTCTGCCATGATTCCACCCTTAAGGCTATAACCTGTCCACTCAAATGGTCACAGATTATCCCATAAGGGAGCCACTATCCAGGGATGGGTCAAAACACAATAAGTAAATCATTGTAAGCACTATTTCATCTAGGCTACCAGCTCAAGAATCCATAGGGAACCTCAATCTCTAAAGCTCTATATGTGGGGCTAAGGCTGTATAGAACCATGAAAGCCCAGACACATAGAACCAGCAAGAGATTGAGTACAACCTTCGATCTAGCTGTCCATTGCTTGAGTGAGGCTACAATGGTCCAGTCACCAGCCTACAATCTCTATAACCAGATCAGATCCAACATCTGATGGTGGATCTATACCAATATAGGGGAGTCTGCCTCTGTACAATCTCTCACCAGGCTTCTACAAGCTCAGGTGTAAAGAAGAAGGATCCATCTTAGATCGATGGATTAGAATCACCCTAAGGCTATAATTTGTTCACTTAAATGGTCACAGACTATCCCAGAGGTTTTCCTCCTCACGGAGCCCAAGACAAAATAAGAATATCGCTGCTACCACCATGGTCACAAGGCTACCAGCTCAAGCTCCCATGGGAATTTCAGATTTAGTGGGTCCTGTGGTGGGGCTAAGGCTGTGGGACCATAATAGCCCAGACACACAGGTCACTTGGATCTGAGTGGCCCTTAGAATCAGTCCTCCATTGCTTTGAAACACAACCAAAGCAATGGCGGATCACAAGGCAGCAGCCTTGCACACAGCATCTCACATTCAAACATAAATCCTATAAAATACAGATCCTATTACAGAATTTCCATTGATCTAATTCAAAAACACATACAAAGGCATAGTCAGCAAGTGCTGGACTATGGAGAGAAGGAAAGAGAAAAAAGAAAACTACTTACAGATAAAAAGAAAGAGAAGAAAAACGATCTGAGATGTGTTCCCAGATACCTAAACCTAAGCTAGGGTATGGGTTTATATAGCAGTGGGGTGGCGGTGCATTAGGGTTAGGAAACCCTAATTTTAACGATGCCACGTGGCCTAAGAGTGATCCTTGGATGTCTCGGGGCACGTGCATATAGATTTGAGCATGGGAGTGCATTCCCTAATCACTAGAAATTCCCAGAAGGTCCTCTGCTAAAGAGATAGAAGTTTAGGTTCAGAGCTTCGCTAGGTAGTTGTAGTTTCTTAGACTTGTCGCATGGTAGCTCTTTGCTCTTCGCTAGGATGATTTGACATTACAGCTTCAGCCGTCGTGAGGTTGCCTTGGTTTGCTCTTCAGGCAGTCGCGCGGTAGAGAATTGCACTCTCGCTGGATTGGGCTTCGCGAGGTTGAGTAGAAAACATAGTCTCAGATGTTGCGAGGTTAAAGTTCAAGCAGTCGCGAGGTTGCTCGGTCTTCGCTGGGCTGATCTTCGTGAGAGTGGCTTCATGTTCGCAAGGATGTTTTCTTCTTGAATGGCACAAGAACTGCGTGAGGAGTTCTTCTGATAATTGCATCCCACGGTGATCGGCAAGCGACAAATGCTGAGAATCTTTCAAGCTCTCTGCTTTCGGCCGCTTCTGAACTGTGCGAGATTGAGAGAGGTCTGCTTTGAACTGCGTGACACTGTGTGATGTGTTCTACTCTTGAGCTTCGCGAGAGCTGCATGAGTTTGAGTTTTTGAAGCTCTTCAGTCACTCATCTACGGGAGAGGTTGCTGTAAAAGTCTTGGGAAGCTCAGTTGAACTGCGCGAGGCATATTTCTCCTGAATCCTCTAAAGCTTGGGTCAGCTGCGCGAGGCTCATTTCAGGTCTGGATTCAGAGTTCATTCTTCTGAGGGATTTCTGGTGCCAAAGCAGGCTTCTTAACAGGATTCCTGGCCTTATTTCACTGCTGATTATTACCTACACAAAACACGTAACAAGAACTTATTATTAGGAGGTTAAGGGTCTAATCAAAGGTTAAGTTAAGGGGTGAAAAGTGGTACTTTTCAGGTCTTAACAGTACCTCCAAGACAGATCGACGAACCATTCAACGTTTAGTGGCAGGTTACGTCATTTGTGGGGAATGCCTCTACAAGTGATCATACAATAACATCTTACTTAGGTGCCTCACTGAAAGTGAAGCGGTCAATATTATGAAAGAAATCCATGAGAGAGTATGCAGAGCCCACGTCAGTGGTCACATGCTCGCTAAGAAAATCCTACGACAGGGATACTTTTGGACCACCATGGAATCAGATTGTTGCAAACATGTTCAAAAATGCTACAAGTGTCAAGAACACTCTAGTCTGATATATGCTCCTACCATTGATCTTCACTGCATGACCACTCCTTGGCCATTTGCTACCTAGGGCCTTGAATTGTCAAAATGATTAATCCGAAAGCATCAAATGGACATTGGTTCATCCTCGTCGCCATTGAATAATTCACCAAGTGAGTAGAAGCAGTGTCATATGCCAACATCACGGCCTGTCGTTGAGAGGTTTCTCAAGAACAATATTGTGTGCCGATTTAGAGTACCCAAAGATATCATCACGGACAACAGCACAAACTTTGCGAATAAGCACATCTGAGACTTCTGCGAGTAATACAAGATCAAGCACCATCGTTCATCCCCTTATCGGCCTCAAACTAATGGAGCCGTGGAAGCCGCGTACAAGACAGTCGTTCGCATCCTTGAGAAAATGGTTGTCACTTATCGAGATTGGAGCGAAATGCTGCCATTTGCTTTGTGGGCCTACCAAACGTCGATCCGTACCGCTATAGGGGCAACACCATTCTCCCTTGTGTAAGGAATTGAGGTCGTCCTCACGGTAGAGGTTGAAGTACCCTCGCTTCAAATCCTCATGGAATCAGGCTTACTCGAAGCAGAGAGAGAGAGATCCCGCTTTGAACAATTAAACTTATTGGACGAGGAGACTCCTAGCCTTGTGTCACACTCAAGTTTACCAGGGGCGAATCGCACGCGCTTATAATAAACGTGTTCACGGTCAAGATCTAAAGGTAGGAGATACTGTGCTGAAGAAGATCTTCCCATCCCTCCATGCCGATCCGAGAGGAATGTTCAAGCCAAAGTGGGAAGGACCTTACGTCATCCGAGAAGTACTGTCGGGATACGCCATCCGCCTCGCCACCATGGACGGAGATCATCTTCCTGAGCCCATCAACGCTGGATACGTCTGACGGTTCTACTCTTAGTCTATCGCGATAAGGTAAGTATTGGTAAAACAGATACGTGATTGCTTAAGAACCACCCAAAAGAGGCCATCATTCCAAACACAGTAGCCAAAAAGCATCCCTAAAAATGATGATATCCTTTGCTATCCCTTTTGAGCTTGGGCCTTTCGTTCAATAAACCCTTTTTCCAAAAAATGTGTGTATATATATATAGAAAAAGGGGAAGTAAAGTTACCATCAAAATCCCAAAAAATTGAAAAAGCAAAACCTCAAAAAGAGATTGCCTGAAATGGAGCAAAAAGAACAAAAAAAATATGTAGAAGAATCATGAGGCATGTACAGTAAATACCCCCAAGGGAGAAAGTATGTTGA
Organism: Chloranthus sessilifolius; assembly: GCA_021018995.1. Taxonomy (NCBI): domain Eukaryota; kingdom Viridiplantae; phylum Streptophyta; class Magnoliopsida; order Chloranthales; family Chloranthaceae; genus Chloranthus; species Chloranthus sessilifolius. The sequence goes on along the minus strand of CM037584.1, from coordinate 101,049,233 downwards.
GAAAACTGAAGCCGTATCAAGGAAACCTTTTAGCCTAGCATACCTTAAAATCCTAACCTAACCCATGACCAAGCTACACCCTGAAGAAAGCCCTCTTTTAGGTTTACAAGCAGTCATAATATCTGTTAAGTCAATACAAGCCGAGTTGTGAGACGACACCAGAACCCCATCCAGTCGGCTATGATGAAATCGACATCTATGTTGTGGCTGATGAAAAAATAAAAATAAAAAGAATAAAATAAAGAATAAAATAAAAATACAAGCTCAAAGCAAGATGGACGTGGTGAAAACCCGAAAGGGCATTACGGGTAAAAACAACGAGCTTGTGCGGACCAGGTGAAAACTCAAAAGGGCGCTTGGGGTAAGAGAGCTAAACCCATGGACGTGGTGAAAACCCGAAAGGGCGCCACGGGTAAAAAAAGGGAGATAAATAAAAAAAAAAGATAAAAAATTGAACAAAAAAGGTTTGGACTAATTGAGAAGATTGATGTTTGAGGAACCCTTTTGTTACTCTTCCTGTACCCTCTTGTCCAACTGGGCCGCTCATGCTAGTTCAAATCGGGTCCTGACCAGAATTGTCTTTGTGAAACTCGCACCGTAAAACGTATGACCCGAGACAAGGAGAAAGGTTTGACTCAATCCAAAGGGATCAATGTTCCGGCCTCGGCAAAAATCAGAAACCCACCCAGGTCCAACTTCAAAGAAAGGGTTCGACCACGCTCAAAGGTGGACCCAGGGTTTCCCAAAGTTTCACCCAGTGATTAAGGCACAAAAAAAAATGCACAAAATAAAACCAAAAGGCCAATAGATCTGTATAGATGTATATAATAAACTGCCTTTTTGTACCACTTACACCACGTCCCAAAAAATAGTCGGTGTGATAACTAACGTGTTTTCCTTTTTACAAGTATAAACAAAAACAACCAAAACATAAAGAAAATATGTATACCAAAAAATGTGTGTGTATCTATAAAGGGGTTTTTTACGCCCTTTTCTGTATATCTGATCTGTGCAAAAAGTTCTGTGTGCAGGAAGGAGTTAGCGACTCAACTCATGCTTCAAAGCACTAATCTCAGCATGAAGATCATCTTCTTGAGCATTCCATTCAATCAGCCAACGACCATGCAGGCTCTTGAACCTCTTCGGAGAAGAATCAGCAGCTCCAAAAGCGACACTTAGTGATCCATTCAAACGGAGGACCTCACTCTCTGCTGTTTCTGCTCTAACCTTTTCATATGTCAAAAGTTCTTACAAGATCCTCTTCTCATCCACCAATAACTCGATGTGGGCTCGGAGTGCCGTCTCTTTCTTTGACCAGGGGCCTCCAGTGTCAATAATCTCTGACAAATCTGGACCATCGACAGCAGGCTGCTCAGTCAACAACCAGGCCTCGTACTCAGGAGAAGTCCTAACCAAGTCTCCTTGCTCAATATCACACATCAGTGTCGACTGGCACGTCTCCCAAAGTGTAGCGATCCGATCTATATCCCCAGAGGACCCCCTAGAAAAGATCAAATCACAAAAAGGGGGTCTAGCCTCACAAGGCACCTGCTGAGGGCAGCCGAACTGACGCAACACTCAGAATGGGAAGTAAAAGGTGCTGCCCGTCAATCCTAGGAGAGTGATGCCCTCATGATCTCTACTATGAATTATCGAGAAGGTCTGGTCCAGCCAAGGAAGCCTCCATGTCAGCTCAGCATTGATCAACCAAAGCTTCAGAGCTAACATATCACCCTGGGGGAGCAAGTGGCATCTACCCAAAAACATTGGGCCACCTCGCCTCGGGCAATATAAAAGCGGGGCATGGGCCAAAAAATAGCAAAATGCTCACCCAACCAAACCTGAAGCAACAAGGGGCATCCCCGAAGGCCCTCCACCTTACCCAAAGCAAAGGAATCAAGGCATCGGTATAGCTCGACAAGCACTAAATGCATCATGGACCGGCCCGCCTCCAGCTCTGTCAAAATATCACAAACTGCCAATGAGAAGCTCTCTCCGCTGGTGAATAAAAGAATTTCAGAGATGAGACTGAGTGCTAGAGCTTTCACGTTAAAAACGTTCCTAACCGGCAATTTCCGGAGGCTTTCGTCACTGAAAAGTTCTTTGAAGAATTTTAGCAAACACCTTGTGGGCCCCCCAATGAAACTTTTCTCATACTCGGATTTCTTCAAACCGAGAGTAAGGTGAACGGATTTGGAATAGCTCGGCCGAGGCATGACTCTTGCAAGGCCCCTGTGAAGCTTCAAGCCAGACAGATTAGATAGCTCATCAAGGGTTGGGGTTAGCTCTCGCTTCCCAAAATGAAATATGTGGAGGTTCACTTCCCAAAATGAAGCTCCCACCGAAGAGGAACCTCTAGGAAGGAAGGAAGGCGAGATAGCCCAAGGCGCTCCAGGTCAGCGAGCTCACTCTCATTCAAGCTCCCAAACCAGGCCGTTAAAAATTTGGGCCCCAAGCCCAACAGGGGGGGCAAATTGGCTTCGGGCCCTTCGCGTAAGGGAGGGCTTGAAAGCCGGTCCATGAATGTATAGGGATCTTTTGAGAAGATAAAAATTGATGTATGATGATGGACCCGTCTTGAAAAAGCAAGGGCAAAAATAACCAGTCAGAGAGACCAAGTCAATAAAAAAAGAACTAACTTTTGGACTAACTCGGGTATATAAGGACCCACTGCTCCCCAGGTTAAACTTGGCGCAACTAATAGTTGCGCCAGTACATTTTGGCTCCCTTTTTTTCTTGGCGCAACTATTAGTTGCGCCAGCACAAATTGGCCGAGATTTTGACCTAGCACAACTAATAGTTGCGCCACACTCCGAACTCCTCCTCTTCAGCCCTTTCGGGACCTAACTGGGGGACTTACACCCCTTTTGTTTGTTTCACACACCCTGTTCATTTAACAACTGGGCTTTTGTTTTGTTTATTTATGTGCAGGACTAATCCTACATCAAGGCATGCAACCCAAGGGGTCACTTTCTGAAAATATTTTTGGGCCAACACATCCTGTAGAGAAACGGATCCGATACCAAGAAATCGAGGCATAAAAGCAAAGCAGAACTATCTTCCAAAAAATATATATATAATAATAATAATAATTTGTTTCCAAAGTATCACATCAACCATCTCCCAAATTGGTTAAACAGATCCAAATCAAATTCCCAAAGGTACAGAGTTTTTTAGAAAAGCTAAAGGCATATCCCTGGTTTGTGCCCTTTGACTTCTTGTGGCGGCAAGAACTCTGAAAAGTCCGCATGTCCCCCACCCTAGACCACGCCTGCGAGATCCTGCTGAGTAAGGAGGGCGATTCCTTAGCATGAGCATGCTACGAAGCACAAACCAAAGTCAAGAGTCAGGATCAGTTAAAGGGCAAATGATGATAAAATAAATGAAGAGGAATAAAATGGCAAGGCACTCACCGTCTCTACCTCCCTAAGCTCCGCCAGGTGACGATGGTATGCTGCATACTCCATGGTCGAGTTGAAGTCTTATATTCAGAACAATGCAATATCAAAGGTTAGGACAATCCTGAAAGCGTGTGCAGAAAGAAACCGAAATGAAGAGAGATTGGGCCATCAAAGGACTTAACCCGGGGACCACCTCAGGAGGGGGAACGCGAGCCGCTTTGGCAGAGTCGTACCTATTGATCTACATAAGCACAGAGGCTCCAAAGGAAGCTATCATCAAGGTGCCAGAAGGTCCCATAGACTACGGATGGATCACTAACAGGGATACCAGCGTGAGAAGTCCCCGACGGACCAGCACCCAATGAGCCCTCACCAGAGGGACCCGCACCAGAGGGATCCACCCCGACATATCAGCCGCATTGGGTTCGCCTTCACCACCCGAATCATCCCCTGGGGTGAACTGTGAACAAAATAAAGATCCACTTAGAGGGGGGGAAAAGCCAAATAAAGGCAGAAAAGGAACTAATCCAAGGCAAGACAGATTACTTGACCGAGCGGGCGGCCAAATGCTAGAAAATTGGCGCTGGGAACAAAGCGCGGCAAGATGAACCGATGGGGCAAGCACTCATACCAAAGGTGATAGTCCCCGGGCACGTGAAGGGCATGGATAGGGAGCCCATTATTGAAGAAGGCCGCTGTGAGCTCCTTGATACTGCCAACAGGATACCAGACATCCGCAGGAGGGTCCACGGGTATGGCATAATAGCCCTAAAATTGGTGCACCACTCGCTCTCCCAAATAATAAAATTTAGCCCACACTTCGTAGAAGAACACGACGCAGCGATTATTGAATAAGCGGGAGGCACCTACAGCTACTCGATCCCAGAAGGGGATGTAAGGTACAGATCGAGGAGGATCTGCTCAAGTCAGAAAAGAGAGAAACCAAGCAAGCAACACCTCAGTCAAAGGAAATTTCCAAGCTATAAATAAACAAAGGTTGAAAAAAAAGGAGGAGAGTTATTACCTGCTCAGGGACCATCAAATCAAGTTGGGACCTTAGACCCATTTCCAGGTGCTTTAGACCCACATCACGGCATCGGGCCTGATGCCAGTTTCTAAGCAGAGGATAGGTGAGCGCCTCCGAGTGAAGGAGCGGGCGCCCGGGGTGGAAGTTGTGGTATCCCCATACCTAAAAAAAGAGACAGCACATAAGAGCAGGTCAATAGCACATAAAGGTCATAAAAATAAAAAAAAATAAAAAAATTTGACAAGGGCAAAGGGATGCAGAATTACCTCCAGGGTGGCCTAAAAACCCACGGCAGACTTCGAATCCCCAGTCGTAACCTAAGACAAATTGTACATCAATCACGCATACCCTGCCCCTCCCCAGTCGTGCCTGGGGACGTCACCCCAATTATCCATCACGCTCAACAGGGCCAGGCTGACTCGGCCCCCATTGGCATTTGTGAAAAGGGTCTTACCCAGCAAGAGTAGGAGCGTGATGCGAGCTAAGATGATCGCCCGCTCTGGCGCGATGTAGAGCACCCTATCTGGCTGACCCAAGTCCACCAACTCATCAGCAGAAAAAAGGGGGGTCAGCCAAGACATCTTGACCTCTGTGCCATGGGTCTGCCCGAGAGGAGGATAGGCCCAATCAGTGGAGTAATGTCCTCCCGACTCGGTACCGCGAGATCAGATATCGGTATCCCCCCTACCCTGATACCGGTAATCATGGCCCAATCGACGGGCATCAGCGTCATCTCGGCATACGGCATATAGAATGTCATGGTCTCAGGGTGAAACCTCTCAATCAGGGCCTTCAAATAGGCAACGTCAGCCCTCATGGCGGGGCAAGACAGGAATTCCCCAAAGCCCACCTGCTCCAACAAGACCTTCACTATGGGGGGGACGTAGAAGTAGAACTCGTTAAAGTCGAGCCACCCCCCATAGAACACAATATTGGGCAGGTCCTGCACCCAAAGAAAATGCACATCAGATCAAAGAGGCAAAGCAAAAAAAAAAAGGGGGAGAGAGTGCATAATGGAAATAAATTGAACCTTTCGTTTACCTTGCCTGCTATCCCAAAATTTGAAATATGAGTGTGCTGCTGGTGAAGGAGGTCGACCTGGGCGGCCTCACCCTACATCTCGAGCCATGGGCCCATTCTCCGTTCCACCTAGACAAACTCCTCCCCCCGCCGGCCATGAACGATCTCAGGTCCCTCCTCAGGAATGTGCTCATCACCGCCTGACATATTGGGGCAACAAAAGGCAATCACAGCTGGTCAAGTACAAAGATACACATGCAACTTTGTTCTTTCAAAAAACACCAAAAAAAACCTTTTACTTTGTTCTTTCAAAAAACAACAAAAAAAAAACCCTTTTACTTTGTTCTTTCAAAAAAAATAACCAAAAAAAACCCTTTTACTTTGTTCTTAAAAAAAAAAATAACAAAAAAAAAAACCTTTTACTTTGTCTTCCAAACAAAAACAAAAACAAAAGAAAACAAAGTTCTTTCAACAAAAAAAATCCTTTCCACTTTGGTAGAAAAGTTCATTCAAAACAAAAAAAAGAAGAAGAGTGTAAAAAGTCCTTTCAAACATCAAAACACAAAAAATCCTTGTTTAAAAGTTCTTTCATAAAAGAAAAATCAAAACACAAAAAAAAAAAAATAAACTTTTTACTTTGCTTAAACAAAAAAAAAAAAAAGAAGGAAGAAGAAATAAGAAAAGCAAAAAAAAAATCTTATATTTCAAAAAAAAAAAAAAAATCCCTTTCTTTTGTGCTCCTAAAAATCAAAAACCAAAAAAGAGAAGCCTTTCTTTTATAAACAAAACAACAAAGACAAAAAAAAATCCTTAGTTCATGACTATTAGAAAAAAAAAAATAACAATAAAAAAATAATAAAAATGCCTTAGTTGGTTTTTCCAAACAAATAAAATCTCTTGTTCTCTTAATTTCAAGAGAAGTCAAAAATCATTTCCTTAATTTAAAAAAAAAAGAAATCGAAAATCCCTTCTTCTTTCTAATTTAGTGTTCAAAAAAGTAAAGACCAAAAATCCAATATATGCAAAATAAAAACAAAAAAAGAAAAAACAACAAAAATAAAGTCCATTCTATATACAAACAAAAAAATATATATATACATTAGGCACCAATAAATTCTACAAAGTAACAAAAATAGGGCACCATTCATGAAAAATTGCCAACATATCATCAATAAACAAGCATACAATGAAGATAAATCATTATTCGTCAAAGAATGCAAGATCATAACAATATTTACAGGAAAAAGTAAGAGAAATCAAAGGAAGTAAGTTTTAATGGTTACCTTTTGAAAGAGGATGGGTCTCTGATCTAGCGTAAGCCGGCACTCGATCCACACATGCAGGGCAATAGCAATGAGGCACGCAAAGAGGCAATGAAAGAAAACCCTAGGAAGAGACGGTTTTCAGTTTCAAAGGAGGGGGAGAAATTTTCGAAATAAAACCCCCCAGCCCGAGCTCGGGCTGTTTAAATTCCCCAGCCAAGCTTGGCACAACTAATAGTTGCACCAGGCAAATTTTGCCCTCCACTTGCTTGGCGCAACTAATAGTTGCGCCAGGCTATTTTGAGGCCCCTAGTGACCTGGCGCAACTATTAGTTGTGCCAGGCATTGAGGTCGGGACTTGGGCCTGGTACGGGCCAGATAGGAGGGCCGGTTCCCCACTTCCTCCTTATTTGTTTTATCACCCCTCCCAGAATGGCATTTCGATCATCCATCGACTTGCCGAGGAAGCTATCCTAAAATAAAGGCAGACCGAGGTCGATGAGCACCTCGGTCCGACACCGAAAATATAAAAAGTTCAAAAAAAAAAGAGAGAGAGTCCCCATAGAGAAGCCGAAAAAATTCCAAAAAAAATTCACATAAAATAATAACTTCAAAATTCCAAAAAAAATCACATAAAATAGTTTGAAAATCTGAAAAAAATATATCGAAAATAGATCTATATTCGCCACAGAGACGCACAAGCATAAGGCAATAAAATGTCAATATTCTATCTGCAATGCAGTTGTGCCATATTAAAGTCATGAGTCAGAGGTTCGCCTCAGATTTTGGGATCCTGCTTTAAGGTAAGAGCAATGGCGTCGATCCTGGTCAAACAGTCAATGTGTTGATCCAGTCAACTCTACTGCTAAATTTTTGCATTAAGCGCTCTGTTTTGGATCCATATGAACTTCAGTGTTTAAGCTTCGGATTCCCCATTGGAAAAGGTCAATCGTTGGTTGAGACCAACCTGTCGAGAATGAGATTACATATCAACCAAACTATGTGTAATCATTCATTCGGAAGGGTTCATTTCTCTTTTATTTTCTGCAGGCTTAAAACCTATATGGGTAGCGGTATCCCTGTAAAGTGTACGCCTTACGTCTGGGTATCCGTATGATGGTCGTTTATCCTCGTAAATTGTACCCGGGCAGGTCCGGGTCGAGGCTTCCATCGCCTTTGTTGTTGCTTACTGCCCCTGATGGGTGCATGATTATGCATAGTTAATTGACGTTTATGATCATTGTTAGCAGAGACCAGGATTGGATACCCACTTTCGGGAGATGCCCAATGTCTGGTTGGATCTGTTCAAGGAAGTCAAAACTGAATACTCTCGATCATGCTAAGCTGAGGCATGCTTTCAGAAAAATAGCACGTACTCCTAAAAAGTGTTGTGACATCTATTCACTTCGCTCTAGTGGTCATGCTAAATAAACTTTGGGATCGATGGGTTCGCCCAAAAATCTCGTACCCTGCTTTCAGTAGGGGCACCCCCGAATAATCCAATGAGGTCATCAAATGCCTTGTAGGATTGGACGCAAACTGTAGAGCCTTGAGTATGTCTATTTCGCGCTTATCTTTGAATGTGGATTGATCACCCCTCTTACTTATGAAATTGTTGTATTTAGAATAAACCTCGAACATCAATCACCTTTAAATCATCTCGACAAGCGGACATTTTTCCTAACTAACGGGCTTTTGCAACTCGAGAGGCGAACGTTTTTCCCAGCTATTGGGCTTTCGCAACTCATTCCACCTCGGTTATGCCCAGTAATGTCGGTAAGCGCTTGGGAACCGATTACCTCGAGAAACAAATGATTAGCCTAGCACCCCAGAGCTTTCGTTTTCTCACCGTGTTATTCGCTTGATGTTTGAAGTTCATTGTAAATGTAGCGGACCGGTCAGTAATGTCTTAGGCCTCTTCGGATGTCTATTTCTTTGGCATACGATCATTAGTGATCGGATACCAAAGAGGGGCATCTGTAGACACCCAAATTTGGCCCAAGGCCTGATCGAAACACCTTTCAAGAGAGGTGTAATTCTGAGCTTTTGATGGCATGTATGGAACCCTTAGAAATCACCCTAGATCTCTTAGGAACCTATCCCGAACCTTTAGAAACCAATCCCAATCCTTAGAACCCATTTCGAACCCAAAACCTAACCTTCCCGGGCAATGGATTAAGAGTGGTGAACCAGGAATATCTAAGGTCTTCTACTAATATCAAATCATAGACCATTGGAAAGAAGACTTCTCCAGCTTTCCAACGAGCTAAAAATCACCTCAATCGGAGGTATACATCAAAAGATATGACAAATAAAATCCAAGGGGCAGAAAGTTAAAGTCATGAGGGCCCCCCTTAGGGACTTAGCGCAACTAATAGTTGCGCCAATAATAAACTTGGCTGGCGCAACTAATAGTTGTGCTAGGCTAATTCTCCCTCATTTTAAGCCTGACACAACTAATAGTTGCACCAGATTCAAAAGTGGCGATTTCCATGCATCGTTTCAAGACTATTTTATCTTGTGCATTTGCTCCAACTATTAGTTGTGCCAGGCATATGAACAGTAAATGTTGGATTTTGCCCCAAAAATCATGATTGGGGTTTGACTTGTTGACCACCTTCACCTTTAGAGTGTGTTTTGCTAGTCCTGTTGTACCCTTTTAATGCCTATTTGCAACCCTTAAGTGATTTGAAACACCAACCTATCATCCACCATTAAAACCACCTTCACACATTTCCAAGCTCTTAAAATCCTAGGAAACCTTAGATGGCCCATTACCTAATTCATAATCTTACTTTGCCTCTAAGTAGCCTCCTAATACACTCATTTCCTATAAATAGAGACCCCCCTCCTTTGGTTTGGGGGTTGAGAATTTTGGCCTAAGAGAGAAAGAGCTTGAAGAGAGAAGATCTTTCTCCCTTTGGTGCACACTTCCCATACAAGTTCCAGAATTCCAAAACTTCCTTTGAGTGATATTTTTCACCTTAGATCCCTTAGTTTAGGTATATGTTAGCCATTCACCTTTCCTCTCCACCTCTTAGTTAGCAAGCCTTAGAGGTTAGAACCCCTCTTTCCACCATACAAGCCTTCAAAAGCTCATCAAAGTAAGCCAACGCAAGGCTCTCCTACGGTGCTACAAGGGTCCGAGGGCTCCGGCTCTCCCCTTTCTTCTCCTATTTCTTTCTAGCTCCCTCCATCCTCCCATTTGTGCCATTACGCCGCCGACTTTTCGATAGGAACGGAGGGGAAAAAATAGGATTCTAAGCTCTTTTGGGCAAGAGGAAGCTATTATCTTTTCTTTTACTTAATTTTATTTTTGGCCATTAGTAGATACCGCGTTAAGCAGGTTGATCGGGTGCCTAACACATTCCCGATCGATAACCGAAGCCCCTACCCATGAGCCTTTGTTGTGAACCGGATTCAGAGTTATATTTTTAGCACTTCAGTGCTCATAAAAATAAACTAGGTATCCCGGGACACCGAAAGCTCCGGGTAGCGACTCTATATTTCGTTAGAGGGCGCATCGTCGCGACGGGATCGTCTCGATTCCCACGGTTGCACATCCCCAACATCATTTACACACATCAACTAAGACCAAAATGAAAGAAAATGCCCCCCATCACTTATGCCCTCCAACTAAGCCCAAACTAAACTAAACTAAAAAAAAATGCCCCCAACATGCCTCGATCCAAAATAAATACACCAAATCAAACCAAACTTAAATAAATAAACCTCATACCCGACACAAATGAAGTAAGCTACAAAGTAAACCAAACCAAACCAAATTTACAAAGTACACCAATCCAAATTTAAAATCAACACGTTCAGGCAATGCCCGAATCCAGATTTATTCGGGAAACCACTTCGAGTCGGGTTGATAGCACCAACCCTAGTATAATCCTGCATTCCCAGTCCCATCCATTCCCAATAATCCGCTCAATGAACAAAACTCTTCGGGTTCAATACCCGGGATACAAAAGACAAAGGAAGAAAAGACATTAATGAACGAAAAAAAAATGCCCAAAATCACAAACCAAAAATATGCCCCAAAACTTTTAATCCTAAACTCAAAATAAAATACAAAACAACAAGAACCAAAGCCTTTGGGCTCACATATAAACTATACCTTCCTAAATTACAAAATGACAAGTGTGACACCTTTAAACCCTTCTAATATAATTAAATCCAAACCAAACACATACCCCCCTCTGAAAAACCACAATCCGTGACAAGCTTAGATAAACCAATAGGAGTAAAACACCCAACAACCATCTAGAACTCTTTGAAAACTCACACACTTCTAGAAAGTGTCATCTCAAATTAAATAAAAAGACTAAAACAAAATATCTTAAACCTTAAACAAAACAAACAACAAAAAAACTCTCTAAAGCAAGACTTGACCCTGACTTGTTTGGGACAAAAAAAAATGCTTCCGACAAACCCATCAAAACCAAGTAAACCCTCTAAAGAAAGCTCAATAAAACAAATTAATCTCGGGATAAATCCTCAATAAATCCAAAATGAATCCAAAACTCTGAGATAAAGCCTAAACTAAACTAAACAGATCAAATACGCATTGACTAATCCATTAAATGAGTTAAAACAAGTAAATAAGCACAAAAAAAGAACAACACATCGTTATTCATAATTTAAAAATTTTACAAGTGTCATCGGAGGCATACCCCCTAAAATTACAACCCAAAATGAAGACCTAGAACCTAACTTATAACCCAAAATGAAAATTGAAAACCCGAAATCAACACAAAGCGAGGAGCAGAACGCCCAATCGGAGGCCTAAAAAAGAATACCACAAGACTTGGAGCGTCCAATCGAGACTTCAGAAGGAGAGGTGGAGGATTGGTTGGGGAACACCTCCCTCCACTTGTAGCACCTTTCTCTTTTGCCATCTTCACCTCCTCCGCCATCGCCTCCTCAACACTGCCTTCACTGCTTCCTAAAAGGGATCGATGTGAAGACTAGCACCCTCATTCCCAATACTGCCCATTCCCAGAATAACACCATCCCCGAGCATCACCTCAGGGCAAAGATCACGCGAAATCATGAATATAGGAAGAAACGACATCCCAATCGGACGATTAGATCATCTGATATCACTAAAATATGAATTTTAAAACATAAGATATCCAAAAAAAGTAAAACTCAAGACTAAACCAGAGAATGAGAAACAAATGAAGGCTCCCTCGCTTATATAGAGTACGGACTTAATCACGCACCCAGATGCGTGCACTTAAATCATTCACGCACTGCGCATACTGCGCTCGATCCAAGACACGCACTTCGATCTGAGCGTGTAATGAAACCATCGCTCGCGTCAATGGCGTGATGCTCCGATCACACGCCTATTGTAAACCATGCAACTTTTTCAAATGACACAGTCTAGCCACGCAATACGAAAGGTCGCCTATACATTGACCTGGCAATGCTCTGATCTCGCGCCAACTATAAACTACACAACCTTATTAAACGACTACCTCAAACCACACAACACGAAAGGTCGCCTGCACAATGACCTGGTGACGCCTCAATCACGTGCTATGATTAGAGGGCATAATACATTCACGCGCATACTCAGACACGCATAAACAGCCCTTCGAACCTGTGATCGCACGCCCGGAAATAGGCGCGCAATCATATTGAGCGACCTAAATAAGGCGCGCAATGCCTGACTTTGGATAAAATCTATACCTTCACATCTTTCTACCTCACCTTGATCAAAACTCTCATGTCCCATCGATAGCCTCACAGGCTGTTCAGAGAGAAAGAAGGAGAGAGGGGCAGCCGCTCACGTACATCCCACCACGATGACATGCACACATATGATACCACGTCAATATCTAGTCCCATCACAATATATTAGCCATGCCCTTATGTCCCATCGCGAAAAGCTAAAAGTAAATCTCCTAAAAATGCGAGCACACCGCCAAAAAAACTAAGCCAATCACGATGCAACCACAACGTGATTTTTTTCATAACCCAAGATCTGCCAAAGAAAGAAACAGGACACACTTATCACGCAAATATCCTAATAGCGTCCCATCGCTAACTATGCTCAGCCAATATCCCATCACAAACATCACTACCCGAAAAAGCTTAGACAACACCTGCCACGCCATATGACGAAAAAGGAAGAAAGCTCGATCGTGTCCCATCGCTAAAGCAAAAAGCTCTCTCCCGAATTGCTCGCTACGTAACAGTTGTCAGGATTCATCCAACACAGCCAAAGAAAGAAAAATTCCCCAGGTCCTATCGCGACATCACTTCCCCCAAAACGTTTCATCACATTGGCGACCGCCAAGCTCTGCCACGGTGGACATGAAAAAAAGAGAAGAAATCTCCAAAGTCCCATCGCAGCATCACCCTGTCAACACATCAATCCCATCACGGACTACACAAGCTATGCATAATTCAGGTTAGTATCACCCCCAGGTAAGTACTACCAACTTTTCAATTACTCATTATTCCCTATAAATATATAGTTACCTATGATTAAATCAAAATATTTTGAAAACCCGTCTCTCTCGATTCGCGAATTACTGTAGTCCTCCCATACGAGATAATCATCAGTATTCACCGAGAAGGTTAGATGGAGTATCCGATATGCCAAGTGTCGTCTTGACAACCACATAAATGGTCGGGTTCACAAATCCTGTACCGGTGGATCTACTCAGCGACGTCTCGAAAGCCACATTTTCTGCCGATTTACCACCGAATTGATCATAAGTTTCCAAACCTCTTACTTCCAAAAGAAAAATCTTTTACTTCCAAAAAGAAAGAAAAAAAAAAAAAAAACCAAGCAAAGAAAAAAAAAGAACTCACACCTTAAAATTCCTCAGCAATAGCCCAATTACCCATTCAGATTGACCATTTCCACAGGAAGCCCAGACAATGTGTATATTTAATCTAAGAACTTATAAACGCCTATTGGAAAAGTAACTCCTGATGCGCAATGGTGTGAGTAATGACGCGCCCGGTCTGGCATGATTTATGAAAGCCTTTGACATTATATTGTATTTTTATTATCGGTCCCTAGGCCTTATTTATGGACATTTGTATGACGCCCCTGGTACCTCGACTATGCCATATCCCTCTGTTTAACTTTCCCTTGCAGCAGATCGTGACATGCGGCAGGATGCCTCTTGCACCCACAGATTAAGATATGGTGATTCTCCTTTCCGTTTGACTGTCACTCATAGCAGGTCGTGCCACGCGACGGGATGCCCCTTGCACCCGCGGAATAGGATACATTGACTTCCCCCGTCGACTATCTATGACAGCGGGTCGCGATACGTGACGGGATCACCCCTGGGCATCCACGGCATGGAACACGCCTTTCGACAGCTACCATTGGGCCTCTGAATGCTCCATCTTAGCGTGTGGTGATAGATAAAAAAGTGAAGCATGTTATGTCAGCATCTCCAGTTCACATTTGTGATTTCTCAAGAGAAAAGAGAAGACATCTCGGATGAGGGGTGTCTACTTCTTCGATGCATTCTTACTTCGCAAGAGCGCGTCAAAGAGAGACATCTGTAGACACTCCCATTTTGCCCTCTCAAAATATACAAATCTGTTCGATCAACCTTTGACCTCATAACCCTAATGTGGGGACCATGCACTGAAACAATAGTACATGGCTGGACATAGGTTGAAATAATAGCTCTGTAGCTCAGGTTCCAAGGAGACTATAATACTGAAATAATAGCATATAGTCGAACTGCAGGCTAAAATAATAGTCTGCCATTTAAGATCCTTTAACTCAATTGAGACCATGCACTAAAATAATAGTATATGGCTGGATGCAGGCTGAAATAATAGCTCTGTGGCTCAGGCCCCATAACCCTGACGTAGGGACCATGCATTGAAACAATAGTACATTACTGAGTACAGGCTGAAACAATAGTTCTATGGCTCAGATCCCAACGTAGAGATACTATATATTGAAATAATAGTATATAGTCAAAATGCAGGTTGAAACAATAGTTTGGCATTTCAGACCCAACCCAGACCTGGGCATCCCCTAATTACGCGCCTAAAATCATGCGTGTAATTCAATTGCACATAAAACCATACACGTGCAATCAATCCCCTTTCAGACCATACTTCCTTTCCTCAGACCACCTCGAGACTCGATTACGTGTCTCACATGAGACGCGCGATCAGATTGAGCGCCCCACCATAGGCGCACAATTGGCCTACACCCGACCTAGTCTTACAGTCCTTGACCCCCAAGCTTCCTCGATTAAACGCTCCAAATGAGACCCTTAACTGGATTACACACCCCACAACAAGCACGCAATTAGTCCTAACATTGTTAGAACTAGGAAACTCACTGAGCAAGTCAGTCGGTCGCTCACTAAGTCGGTGAGTGACTCAAAGCGATTAAGCATCGAGAGACCGGCGCATAATTCAGTTAAATGCTTGAAACAGGGTATTTAATTAAAAAAATATATATATAAGGCTTTTTTTTAATTCGACCAGGAGGTTAGACGAAAGAGGCTAAAAATTTCACAGAGAGAGAACGGATTTTTTTTTGGATTTCGAGACCGGAGAATTTCGAGAACAAATCCATAGAGAACATAGCTATGATTTCGAGATTCAAGCTTCGAATTTTCGAGATTCCTCTCCACAGCCCCGGTCTTAGGTAAGAATTTAGTTTTTAATTTTTGACCATAGTTTTTTTAGTTCTTAGATCTAGGTTTTTTTTTTTTTTTTTTTTCTTAGTTTAATTATTAACATTAATTTTCAGTTTTTAGACCGTAGCACCCCTTTTTAGACCGTAATTTCCAATCTCTGGTTCTAGTTCTCTGAATTTAGAATCAGTCCTTAATCTGACGGCCTAATTTACCGACCATAGACTTTAATTTTATTCTAAAATCTTAATCTCCATGTGACAGCTCGGTTTTCGGCACCCCGAAACCCGTGCCATCAGCACGATCATCTTGACCGTGCCCCTTAGCTGTGCATGGGACATTGGTATATCAAGCAACGAATTGAGTTGAAATAGTAAATGAAGCTGCGGAATTAAATTACTATATGAGCATTTCTCAAAATACAGTTCTACCCTCATGCCTCTACATGAACGGAGAACCGATCCGAACCATCGATGATCGCTAATCATCCCAGATGGTTCGCCCAGAAGAACTATCCCAAATCAATTTATATATATTGTTTAATCAAAACAAGGCTTGACATACCAAGCCTTACAAAAATCTCTCAAAAACCCTCAAAGCTGCACAACGGAGTCCTCTAGAAGAAATCCTAAGGAGGTGTCTCCAACTCGTCACCAGGTGCTAGGTCCGAGTCACCGGGGTCAGCGCCTCCTGAAGCCTCGGCAGCTGCTAGTAATGGACCTGCGACGTATAGTCTATAGGGTGAGCTACATCCTAGCCCAATAGGGAACAGAACACAGTTGAACATATAAATTATCACTCACATATATTCCATGATATGCCATGCATGATGTGTCTATGCAGTTACTGATGAAAAGCAGTTGAAAAGCATCATGTTTTACTGGTAGTTTACTCATGTCTTTTACTTATTCATGAATGATGCTGAAAAGGCCTAAAGCAAACCTTAAACTTTCAACTTAAGTAATCCCCGAGCAATATAGCATCGAGCCCCGATGAGATACCCATCATCGTCATCTATATAGACAGTTTTAAACGTATTCCCTGGGAATACAAATAGTACCCAAGCCCCTTTCCCCTGGGGATTGGTGGCGGGGTTTCACTTGTCTCAAATCAACACCCCTGGGGTGTGCTTACTGTGTACGGATAAGCCTCCGCACTGGCCTACGGTTTCGCCGCCGTATCGGTCACGGATATCCTGCCGTGTCAGTCATGGATATCCCGCCACGTCGGTGGGGTACCCTATCAAACCTCAAATAATAAAAGTATCAGGTGATTTACATATAGTTATTCACCGTGTAAGTGTGCTATCTTATATCAGTTAGGCCCTACCAAACATGATTCAATCTTGGATACATCCCTGGGATGTATCCATTCACTTGCATCACACCCGATGCTCTTATCTCTTTACTTCCTCATCCCCTGGGGATGGCTCATTATAATTACTCTTATTGATGTCACACACACACACACTTTTCACAATTCTTAAGCAATAAAAATATTTTGAATTGAATTCTATATCACTACATACATGCTCTTGCAAAATAAAGTACATGTTGAAGGTGTTCCCTACATCAAGTCTCTGTCTGCTCATGCATCAAGGACCCGCATGGCTCCTTGTGCCCAAGCTCACACGTACCACCTATGGTACCACATAACGTGTGAAACACATCATTAAAGATGTAATAAAGAAGGTCCAAGACCCTCCAAGAATCTTAAAGTCAAACTCAAAAGTTAACATAAACTGGCACAGTCGATTAATCGAACTCCAAAATCGATTAATCGAATCTGATTCGATTAATCGATTTCCAAAATCGATTAATCGAAATTCAATATCGATTAATCGACTCTCAAATCGATTAATCGAGATTCCCATTCAATTAATCAAAATTCTCCATTCTATCCAGTCGATTCTCAATTCGAGTAATCGAGTTCCCAAAATCGATTAATCGATCCCAAATTGATTAATCAAAATTCTAAATCGATTAATCGAACTCTCATTTTGATTAGTCGATTTCTCCATGCTCTTTTCTTTCCTCCACTGGGGTTCACTGTAGGTTCCTAGTCGATTAATCGATACCCAAATCGATTAATCAAAACTCAAAGTCGATTAATCGAAACTCAATTCGATTAATCGAGATCGGGGTCCTCTGACTTTTCAACTTCTTGGCCAAAATCGATTAATCGAAACTCGATTATCGAATACGATTCAAATTTCTTTTGGGCTGTTCTTCCAAATCTTTCTCCATTTATTTTCTTTCTTTTTCTAAGCCTTTAATCTATGATTTTAACCATTCCTAACTACAATTAAACTCCCATAACTTATGCATTTAATTCATAAGAAATTTACCTCAATTAAATCTCAATTTGATTAGATCTAGTGGTTGGAAAGGCTAGGGTTCCAGCTTTGGCTCTAACGGATCCAAACCGTGTCGAATCTGACTTTTATTGCTTGAATCCCCCCTTCTAATCAGCTGCAATAACTCCTCTCTCCCTCTCTCTCTTATTTACTCTCCTTCAACAACCAAAACAATTGATTTTAGGGTCATTAAACCCTTTTATCTCTCCTCTCGCTTGTGTGTTGAGCACATGCACCACGATAGGTGTATGTGACTTCGCATTTACATCGTAAACCATACAGTCAGTCAAACTATCACATCTCATCCGTTCATCACACTCTATGCTAACTATTGAACTCCTAATTGGTCAAACCTGTGACCAATCAGGCACGGATCCCGAGGTCACTGTTTAACGTGATTTTTTGGGATATTACACTCCAGTCCTATCATTAATCTCTGGTTCTAGTTCTTAGTTTCTAGAACCAGTCCTTAATCATACGGTCTGATTTTCTGATTTTTGACCCGAATTCAGTCCTTAAAATTTAAAATTCTAGTTTTAATTTCTCAGTTTAATATTTATAAAACCCCAAATATTAATTTAGTTTTCTAAAATTCTAGTTTCATAATTTAATTCGTCATTATAATCTTGAAAATGACTCTAAAAATCTAAAAATACTATTTTATAATCTAAAATTCAATTTGCTTTAATCTCAGCCCCCCGATTTGCCCAAGGGAGCTTACGGAGGGTACTCAGGAACGAGGCCAATCCTCCTTAGCATAGCGGGCCCAAAACCCCTTTTTCTTAAATTTTTAGTAGGATTAATTCATTGATTTAATTAGAATTTTAGTAAAATTAATTCATTGCTTCAGTTAGAATTTTAGTATAATATAATTTATTACTTTAATCAGAATTAGTAAAAGGTAGTTCCTTTATCTCAATTAAATTTTAGTATAGTTAATTCATTACTTTAAATCAGATTTTTTTTAGTAAAGTTAATTCCTCAACCTGATTAGAAAATTTGATAAAATTAGTTCCTTTATTTTAATTAGATTTTTAGTATAGTTAATTCATTACTTTAATAAGAATTTTAATAAAATTATTTTATTTATTTTAATTAGATTTTAATAAAATTAGTTTATTTGTTTTAATTAGATTTTAATAAAATTAATTCCTTTGTTTTAATCAGAGTTCTAGTAAAATTAGTTCTCTATTTCTATCAGAGTTGTAGTAGAACTAGTATACTTGCTTTACTTAGAATTTCAGTATAATTAGCATGCTTGATTCAATTAGAACTCCGTTAGAATTAACATACCTACATTCCTAGTAAAATTAGAACATTTAAATTAATTAGACTCCTAGCACAATTAGGAGACTAATATTAATTGGACTACTAGTAGTATTAGGGCACTAAATTAATTAGACTCCAAATAAGACTACAACTAGACTCATAATAGAATTAGGAAATCTAAACCAATCAGAATTACATTAATAATAGGGAAAGAAAAGGAAAACTAAACTATCAAAATTATAAGAAGAGCCAGTGCTGCTGACGTTCGCAGGCAAATGATTCAGTAAAGAAGTAACCCACACCCGCTCTAAAGTGTGATCACTGACATGTTGCAACGTCATTAAATATTTACAGCTGACGATCGCAACCAACTAGGAATCTTCCTAGAAATCCCTCATTTATTTTCAACATTCCAAACACCGCATTACCAGAGTCCACTTGGACAGAATTGGACCACTGATTCAATGGGGATCAAGAGGAACCCAGAAAAAGCGCGCACCAACAATAAGGTGTGGTTGTTTAATTGAAAGTTTAAATTTTTTCCATAAAAGTTGAAATCCAGATGGGATGGGCCTTACATTGTGATGCAAGTTTCCCCATCTGGAACTGTTGAGATCATGGATCCCAAGGATCGTAGGATCATGAAAGCCAATGGTCAAAGGCTAAAAATCTGTGTTGAAAATGTAACTGAGCCTATGGTGACCTTTAACCTTCAAGAACCTCCAAAGTTTGAATGATTTTCAACATTGTACATTATGTACCATAGCTGCTAGTTAGAGTGTTGTTTGATATTTTTCAGTCTTTTACTGTGAATAAATCTATCATGTTTGTTTGGTTTTTCATTTTGAAGAATGTCTACACTATGGGGAATTTTGGGATATTCAAATAACTAAAAAATACATGGGAACTTAGAAGGATTTTCTATCCTTGTTGAAAATGGGCAGTGCACTAATGTGGTGTCAATTTGAATGACAGATTGAGACTCGTTGAGAGGTTGGAAGAGTAATTTGATAGGTTCTTAAGGTAATTAAGGTGAATTCAACAGGTACTGAGACCTGTCGATAGGATGAACCAAGTTTTCGTTAGGTACTGAAGGTTTTTACTGAGGATTTGACAGGTTCTTTGTACATGTCGAGAGGTTGGATGCACCTCTCGAGCTTTGCTTTCTGAACCCTGTGTGTCTGTCGAGAGGTTGGAAGAACCTCTCAAAACATTCGGTCTGAAAGTTTTGTGTTTCATGTGATTTTAATTATTCGATAGGTTGATCCAACCTATCGAAATCCTCATTTTCATCCTGTCGAAATTGTATTTGGTGTATTTAAACCCTTCGACAAGTCATTTTATCCATTCGACACCTTGAACTTAAACCCTATTTTTCTATGCACGAGTTATCCTTTGCCATTTTCTTCTCCATACTCAGTGGTTCCATTCCCAATTATTCTGCCCTTGTTCCAGTTGGATTAGTTTTCAAAGGCCGACATTTTGCACCTGGTTTGTGCCAATTTGGTTCTCTGTGCTGTAATTGTCGGGAAACCCTAGGCTTTTGGGTAAGTTCTTCTTCAACCTTGGTTCTTGTCAATTCTCAGTATTTTTGGTTCTATATTTTTGGAGGATTTTCTATGTGTGAAAAGTTAGTTGAAGAAAAGGTGAGTTGTGCTAAGCTTTTGAGAGGTGGTGGTTGGATTTTGTGTTTTAATGGCTGAACGTGAGGATACCCTGGCTCATTTATTCCAATCCCCTTCCAAATCCACCCCAAAATCCACTAGGAAGTCTAGTAGGATAGCTTCTCAACCCGAAGTAGACCTACTTGCAAAGAGAAAGCTTATTATGAAAAAACCCAAGAAAGTTTAGAAAGCTAAGAAAGCCAAAATAACTGAGGAGATTGTTGAGGAAGAACCAGCACCTAAACCTGAGCCTGAACCCGAGGAAGCTGAATTGGAACTAGTCACTACCCCTAATGAGTTTATAGATAATTTGGGTTTGATTCCTGAGACAATATTTGATGTGCCCTACTTTACTAAGCTAGGGGAATGTGGTGAGACCATGGCCTATTTGGAAAAGGCCTCTTTACTATCCCTGTTGACCCCTTTGAAGCAGAAGGTTTATCCAAGGTTGGTGAAGTTGTGGAATCAGAACATATGGGAGAAGACCAACCCAGGGGCAACTAACCCTGCGCTTGTAATTTTGGTTGATGACTGGGAAGTTGTAGTGGACTACAAGGATATTGGACTAGTGTTGAAGGTTCCATTTGTTTATGATCCAGCTAGAGATTTAGGAGCTCCTGAGAGTGTGTCCTTTAGGGACATGGCTAGACATTTGACTCAAGGCATAGTTGGATATGGGGAGTCATTGATGAGGAGAGATCTAGACTCCGCCTGTTTTTCATTGACACAATTTTGAGGAAGAATGCTTATGTCAGTGGGCATCAGCAGGAAAGAAGACCCCCACTAGTGGATGCCCTTTATTTTTTTTCCAAGGGCTAATTCTTCAATGCTCCTAAGCTAATATTTGAAGCCATGGTTGATGTGCATGATAAAGTCAAGAAGAGGCAAGTTATGCCAGGGCTTCCTTATGGCAAACTTATTACTGCCCTACTAAAGCAAGGGAAGTATGTAGTAAAAAAGGATGAGTCAGTGGAGAAATTGAGTCCAAAGGAGTTTGGGAGGAGAGCTTGGTCCACAAGCATGACTAATTAGAAAGAGAAAGAAACAAATTGAAGGTCCAGAGGAGGAAGCACCTCAGGTGCCCAGTACTACATCTGCACCTGTGACCTCTGTTATCACATCAGTTAGCTCAGTACCTGTGCCTACCTTTTCTGGTAGTTCTATGGTTAGCTCTGTCGCCAGCCTTGCACCTATATCTGACCCTTCTGTTAGTATTCCATCTGCTACCATTGCATCCACTTCCTTACTATCCATAGCTATCCCCATCCCTTCCAACAGTACATCCATTCCCTCTACCATCACCACAACTACTGTTGTGTTAGCTCCTCCTACCACTGGCCCACTACCTTTGCCCTCACCTACCATCCAAACCACTTACCAAAGAAAATCCAAACAAGCCAAAACAACAGCCAGTACAACCAGCCCATCCATCCAAACCTAGAACCCTTAAGCCTTAAGCCAGCAGCTCCACTCATATCTACATCATCTGACCCATTTATTTCCTCTCCACTATCCATACCCTTTGATACTGACCTTGTCACTTCCATTTCACCTATCCATACCCAGGAGTTAGAACATTTCACCACTGCTGGGTATTCATCCCTAATAGATTCCATTGTGGAAGATATTGGGCATGAATACTCACCTTTGCCAGATTCTCCCCACCCTATACCTTTCCATCATGCTTCCACATCACCTTTCTAGCCTATTCGGCATGCTTCTACATCCAGTCATCCATTACCCACTCCCTACCTGACTCCTTTGCCTAAATCCTTTCCCTTCTCACATCTATCCTAGCCCAGCTTCAAACTAACACAGAAAACCAATCTCTCATAACCACTTGTCTCCATACCATTCAATCCACATTAATTCAATCCACCTCAACCACCCAACCTCCTATTACTCCTACTATCACACCCAGTCCAGAATCACCACCTCATCTTTTCCCTATGGTGATTACTACCTCTACTGCTACTCTAACTGACTTTGAGGAAGCAGACTTAGACCTCCCATTTTTACCCTTCACCTACCCTTCCACCCCACCTGAGTTAGTTGTTGAGGAGGAGCTACCACTTTCCTTCATCTTACCATCACCACCCCTTCCACAACCTGAGCTGCCCATCACCCCTTCCTCCATGGATGACCCTCACCATTGGGCCATTGTCCCATATGGATCCAACACCATTTCACCTTTGCCATCCCTCACCAAAGCCATAATAACCAACCCCTATGTTGGGGAGGATGTCATAATTTTAGTGGATGCAGTCATGGCTTTGATACAGCAGGCCCATGAAGTATAAATTTACCCTGTTTTGGAGGCCCATAGGAAGGAGGAATGAAAACTATAGTAGATGGTCCTAAACTCCCTCAACTTGTACAAGGTCGACAAAGACAAATCCATCGTACTTTCCAGACTTGTAGAGACCTTATCCCTCTATCCAACCCTGAAATCTGCTGAGTCAACTAGTATTTCCATCAAGGAGCCTGGCCCAAAGCCAAAGAAGAAGAAGAGGCCAGCCCTGATGCTTCCATTGAAGAGCCAGTGAAGAAGGACAAGAATCCTTATACATAAAAATATGCCTAGACCCTTGATTTTATTTTAAGTTCAAATACTGAGTCTGATTAGGCTGTAGAGTAGTTAGTGTGTTTAGATTCTATGTTAATGTTGTTCTAGGTAGTTTGGTTGTATATAATTTTATTTTTGCATGTTGTCATATCTGTAACTATTTTGTGATTCCTCTTTTGTATGCAGTTCATCTTAATGAAATGTTCTTTTGATGTGCCATTGTATATATCTCTATTATTTTTTTTATCATACTTTGTGTGCTATTTTTTCTGCTTGTACTTGCTATTTCTAGTTGTTATATTTATGAAACAGTGAGGGCACTGTTCCTTATAGGTTTGGGGATATAGCAGGGTAATATTGAAAAATTATGAGGTAGTTAAGCCAAGTGCAATGGTGTCAGTAGGATTAAGACAAATTTAGCCAATTTTCAAACTGAGCAATTTTGAAAAAGGAAGATGTAAAAATGTATGGTAGACTGTTTAATACTAGGATCTTTTGAAAATTCAACATTTCCATGAAAGAGATCATCAAGAAAATTTTGTCATAATCAGTATATAGTAAACCATTAAGGAGATAAAAAGTAAGAACATGCCTTGTGAATCCAAAGGAAGACCATACCCAGTGAGACTTGGGCTTGTAAAATTCTATTTGAAGAGTGTTTGGGCATTTTTATTCTGCTTTAAGGACTGTTTGAATTTATTTCTTCTCATTAGAAGTTAGGCACTCCAAATTGCAGCAAAGTGACAAGACTCATGACATTGAAGATATGATGTAAGGCCATCCCTTGGGCAGTTTGAGCTAAAAATCCCTACCCTTTGAACTGCCTTGTATACACCATTTGAGCCTAAAAAATCCATTCTTCTTTGAAAAAAAAACAAATATTATTTTGAACCTGAACCTCTTAACCTATTTCAGTTCACCCTCAATCTGAGAATTCAGGAGGTGGAGGGAGAAGTGAGGATAGAGGAGCAAGGTTTGATATTTGGTGGAAGGAGAAGAGAGAAAATCTAAGAAAAATAGTATATTAGTTGTGTAGCTGTGACATTCCAGTCCATAAAAAAAAAAAACAAGAAAAATATAAAAGAAAAGCATACAAAAAGGAGAAAAACATAAAAACAAAAGAAGATGAAAAGAGAAGTCAATTCATTTGGAAATTGGAAGAAGATGAGAAGCTGATCACTTCAAATATGAAAATATCAAAGCAGATGAAGATGTGCTGAAATGAAGGTTGTGAAGTTGCAAATCACCTCCTTACCTTGTTGATTTCTCAAGTTTTGAATTCTTGTGTACCCTTTTTATTCTTTATAACCCCATCCATAAGCCACATTACAACCCAATTAAAAGACCTTACTGTTCTGAAGTTTGATTGAGCTGTCATGTGGAGATAAGGAACTGCCTAATCTATGGTAAAATTACTAGAGGATTTCAGAAATTAGAGCAACTGCCTATGCTCATGCTTACAATCCTATTTGAGGGTTGTAACTGCTCTTTAGCTTGAGTAAAACTAGACACCTTTAAAATCATTTGTGAGAGCATGCCTGTGAGATAATTGGGTCTGAGAGTGAACTTATTTAGACATTGTTTGAACCTGATTCTCAAATTAATGGTGAAATATATACTGTTTTGCACATATTATTCTCTTGATGATTTTAGATTGATTGTGATAAGTTTGAAAAAGGATTTAGGTATTAAATTGTTTACATTTGCTACTTTGAAACTTCTGATTTTGAATGAGCGAGGTATGGAATGAAGCTAAATTTGTTAAAATCTAACTTGTAATTGTTTGCACTTGATTGAACTATGTTCATAATGAAGTTTGTGGGTAACTTCACTGGAAACCCTCATGAGACTTCACTCCTCCACTAGGGATCACCTACGGGTTTAAAAGGCTCGAAGCATATACTAAATGCATCTGTGCTCCCTATAAAAATGGCATTTTCTATTTTCAATAATTATTTTTAATTTTCTCTTTGCTCAGGGACTAGCAAAGCTTAGGTTTGGGGGTGTGTTAATCAGTAAAAAATACCATTTTTCACCTCCTAACCTAACCTTTGATGGAATTTTGAATTGACTAATAATGTATTTTGAGTATAGTTTTGTAGTTAGCAATAAATTATAGTCATAGTGCAGAAATCCATTCAAAAGTGCCAAGAAGAGACCTATTGGAGAGTTGCATCAATGAGAAAATACAGAACAATTTCAACAGTTGCTCATGCAGCCTAAAAAGCCAGCCATCAAGCAGATTTAAGGAGCCTCAGAATTCTATGGCAATGTGTTGGTCGTCCCAGAGTGCTATCTTGTTATTGGTGAGAAAACAGTGGAAGAAATATAAATAAAAAAGTGACAGAATAAAAATTGGTTAAAATAGTAAATCTGAAACACACTGCCTGCAAGATACAAGGCTATTGTAGCAAGTTTTAAGTAAGTAAGAGTTTGTCTCACAGAGAAATTGATCTAGAACCCAAAATGGGTTATATTAGTAGGCCTCCAGCTCTTTCTACAGATCTGAAAATTCTAAAGAAATGGAGTTGGGTGTCACAACTACACTAAATTATTACTAAACGAAGGGAAATGAAATGTACTCCTATCCTAAAGAAAGGATTATGAAGAAGGTGGTGATGGTGTGTGTTAAAATAAAGATAAAATGATGGGAAGTAAGCAGTTAAGCTAAGGTTACATCAGCTATGTAACTCAGACTTAGGTTTGTCTCTGCAGCAATCCCTCAGATGGCTACAAGGACATCTGCAAGGAAGATATATCTAATCCAACTCCTATGGTTTGACCTGATCTCTGAAGGCTATAACCTGTCCACTTAAATGGTCACAGGCTATCCAATAGAGAGGATCAAACCACATAAATTAAATCAGAAAACTAATCTGATCCAAAGGAGTAGACTGATCTTAAGGCTATAACCTATCTGCTTTAATGGTCACAGATTATCCAATAGATGTCCTCCACCTAATGGCCCAAATCAAATCATTAATATTGTTGCAGACGCCATGTTTTTCAGGCTACAAGCTCAAGCATCCATGGGAGCAAATAGTTCTTGAAAAACTAGTGAGGACCACAATTGTTCAAGGGCTATTTGGGAACTTAAATACAATTGGTCATTGCTTCAAAGGACTGCCATGACTCAGCTCACAAGTTTGCAATCACTACAGAGAAATCAGATCTAACATCTGATATTGGTCAAGTAAAACAGAGGGGAGCTTGTTCTTACAACAACCTCTCACAAGGCTATAAGCTCAAGTGCAGAGGAGAAGAATCCTTCTCAAATCTGTGGCTTGGAATCACCCTAGGGCTATAGTCTGTCCACTTAAATGGTCACAGGCTATCCATAGAGGTTATCCATACCACAAAGGTCTAAGAAGGAACATATAAATTGTTGCTGCCACCATGGTCCTAGGGCTACAAGCTCAAGCTTTTATGGGCCTTTTAATTCAGCTCAAATCCTAAATGCACTCATAGATTGAACAAAACTATGGGCAAATTGAAAAATAATAGATTGAATGAACAATTAAAGTACAAATTTCATTGATCAAAAATACTTACAATGCAATTTCTCAAGGCAGCAACCTTGTGCACAACAACTCTTCACATAATCTTAAAGGTTATAAGACCTATTATAAAATCTGTATAAACTAAACCTAACTGTTTACAAAGGATGTAGCCAGCAAGTGTTGGGCTAGGAGAGAAGAAAAATGGGAAAAAAGAAGTGATCAAACCCTAACCCTAGTCTGCTTGAGCTCACCACAGACAGAGGTAGAAGGAGAGATGAAAATTTGAAGTTACCTTTATAGCTTAAATACTCAGTCCTAATGCCTTAGCCAATAGAAGATTAACCCTAATTTCCTAGCAGATGTGGCACTATTACAACCCTTGGATGCCTTGGGATATGTGCCTTGAGATCAATGCCTCAGGATGTGTGCGCTAGACCTTGGGAAATTCCCAAAAGGTCCTTGAGTTAAGACTAAGAAGTAGAGAGCTCAAGCTTCGCGGGGTTCACTTCTACTCATTAATTCTTTTACACGGCTTGCAGAGTCCTCGCGAGGTAACATTTAGCTTTGAAAGCTCCTAGCTCGCATAGGTGGACTTTGAATACTCGTGCAGCTGCTCTACGCTGCAATGCTGTCGCAAGGATGAGTTGCATTGAATTGGCTTGACTCACACAGCAGGTATCTCCTGTCACGAGGATATCACGAAGTAAAAGTTGAATCTCGCTTGGCTTCTTGTCAAATGAAGAACACAGCTCTCCAGGTATAGGGTATAGCTTTGATGTGCGTGAGGACTGCACGAGGACATTTTTGGAGCTCTCTTTCCTCTTTAACCACACGAGGACTTCACGATTTTCCTGTTGTTCTTTGTGTAATTTGGCCTCACGAGATAGTGAGTGCGGTTGATATAGGACTTGTTCCTTGTGAGAGTTTCGCGAGCTGGATTTCGGAAGGCTTAGTGCACGAGAGCTTCGCGAGTTCACTGAGTGTTGGTTGCAGCTGAAGTGCGTGATTGGTGTGCGAGAGACTGCTTTGGGGCAGTTCCTTCACTGAGCTGCGTGAATTTCTCGTGAGTTCCCTTTTGTTGCATGTAAAATCTGCATGAGGTAACTCTACTGCAGGCTTAGCCACGCGAGGCAGCACCTCTACTATGCGAGACAACACATTTGCTCCTCTACTACTATGCATCTGCTGCTGATGCAGTCCTCTCCACTCACATCTATGCTTCTTTCATTTGCTAGACTTTCCTGGTCCATTATGACATGCAAAATAGTCACCATAGTGTGTACCATCATGGTGTTCCCTCAGTCTTTGGCTCAACTGTCATCTCTTGCTTGAATTTTCTCTCTTCTTGGCACCAAAGGTATGGACTTTATGTTAAGTTGTATAAGTTATTACTAACTACAAAGCAAGCTAAACAAGAGTTATTAGTTAGCTTCAAGGTCCAACAAAGGTTAAGTTAAGAGGTGAAAAGTGGTACTTTTTAGTGAATAACACACCCCCAAACCTAATCTTTGCTAGTCCCTGAGCAAAGGAAAAATTAAAATAACTATTCTACAAATCTAAATACCACTTTCGTAGGGAGCACGGATGCATTTAGCTCATGCATCAAGCCTTTTAAACCCCTAGGAGATCCCTAGTACGTGGAGGAGTGAAGTCTCCTAAGGATTTTCAGTGAAGGTACCCACAAACTTCTCAATGAAACAATTAACAAAAGTGCAACATTACCAAATCAATATTCAAAAATCAGAGCATCAGTCCACCTTTGATTCTTTTCAAAATGTGAGGTATTTAAACAAATGATATGCACAGACCATTAACTCATTAAAAACTCTTACATGTATGCATACTATTTCCAATTAGCTTAAAACAAGAGAAACAATAAGTTTATGTCAGTATTGAGCTCACTATTAATTCAAAAATTAGGTTTAGGTAATGCCCAATACATTCAATATCAAACCCAATGCTTACCGGGGCAGTCCCCAAATGGGTCTGCAAGCATGAGCATTGGCAAAGCTCCTAAATTCTGGCATCATTGGCTATTTCTCACCATAGATTGGACAACTCCTCATCTCCACATAACAGCTCATTCAACTTAGGATCACAAGGTCTTAGACTGAGTTGTAATGTGGCTTATAGGTGTAGGTTATAAAGAATGGAAGGGTGAAAAGGATGCAAAATTGAGAAATCAGCAGGTGAAGGAGGTGATTCATGACTTCACCTTCTTTAGTTCAGCACATTTCATCTTCTTTGACATTTTTCAGACTCAAAGTGGCTAGCTTCTCCTCTTATTTTTACTTTTTCTAATGAAATTCCTTCTTGACTCCTCTCTATCCCTTTTCATGCTGGTGCCCAGAGCAATATACATTCTTCCTAAGTATCCCATCCATAAATCTCAGGTTAGGGTGTAAATCCCTCTTCCTAATGGACAACCCTGATGCAGTAACTCCTCCAATGAGCTCCTTGGCAATTTCTGAAATTGTGGCTGTCAAAGGAGGACCCAAGCCACACTCTGGGTTGTACTTGGCTAGTATTCCAAGTATCTCAACAATTGCTACTTGGTTAAACAACATCTCAAAATTATCTATTAGCACCAGCAATGCTGGGTTTCCATCATCCCCAGTCTTCACCCTTATGTTCTTATAAAATAGTTGCACTAGTCTAGGGAAGACTAGCTGTAGTGGGGGCCTTAATAGGGGCAGCAGAGAGGCTTTAGTGAGGTACTCAATTGAAGCTGCAGTTTCAGGTAGTTCCTCAAAGAATGCCTTATCAAAGGCAGTTTCTGCTTCCAGCATAATTGCAGCCACAAATTCAGAGGAGACCCTAAGGTACTCATTATCTTCCTCCTTAGGGGCAACCTCAGAGACTTTAGGGGTCATTTCTTTGCCCTTTTTCTATTTTTTCTTTGCTTTCATAGGGCTCATAGCAGGTGGGTCCTCTATGGCCCTCTTCTTAGGAGCAGACTTTTTCTTTGCAATAGAGGCATCAAAGGCAACACCCTTGGCCTCTTCACAGGGGCTGCCCTTTTCTTAGGTTGCTCCACTTGGGGCTCAACAGCTTGTGTAGATGCCTCAGAGGTTCCCACTGTGGAGGCCTCAACAATTCTCACTAATTTGCGTATGGCCATAGCAGGTGAGGGGTTTAGCATGGCAGCCAGTGTGTCAATGAATTTTGAACCCGTGGCCATGACTATAAAAATTCTTCCAAATTTTTATCTTTAAACTCACGGGGTGTGTAACTGAAACTTCCATGAGAAATTTATACAAGAAATGCTCCCTACTTAGACAAAAATCGCAGCCTAATCAAACCAAATGAAGGAGTGAGCACACTTACCACAAGAGAGCTAGGGTTTCGGTTCAATTGTTGCCCCCTGTATCAAATCTCCTCAACTCACATGCAGAATCACCAGAAGGTACTATGGAACACAATTGTAGGAGGTAGGTGGTTGAGTTGTGGTGGTTTATGTGGGAGAGAAGAAAGATGGGAGAGGGAAGCTCTAGAGTTCTCAGTGGTAGCTAGGGCAAAAAGATATAATGGAGAATTTGAGGAACTTCACAGGGTATAAGTGGAGAACCTCGTGCCTCGCGCAGCTGTCGCTAGGTACTCGTGGGGCATAACTCTTCTCGCACGCTAAAGTGAGATATCACGAGGAATAAAGTCGTGGAGAAGATGAATGCCTTACGAGGAATGGAATTTAGCAGAGCTATTGGTCTCGTGAGGTCACTCGCATAGTTGAATCTAGGCTAAAGCGCGCGAGAGGGCATTTGCATCTTTCATGTAGCAGAGCTAGTATCCTCACGAGGAATAAACATTCAGAGCAATAAGGCCTCACGAGGTAGTTAACATTGCATGCTTCAGACTTTTCACTCGCGGGGCTCTCACGCAATAACAATCCCTGATTCCCATTCTTCACGTAGCTCCATGGTGCTGACAAGACAGAGCCTCGAGAGCCCCAATATCAGGCTTCAGCAGGTGCTCTTGCTCATGAAGCTCTCGTGAGGAATAACATGCCTATCAGAACTCCACGAGAAAGCCTTCAAGTGGCTCACGAATATGAAATTGAGGCCATTGAGCCTCGCGAGAAAGCACCATTTAACGATTTTCTAAGTGATTGCCCATTACCAACATAAGTACATCAAAAATATAGAAAACTAAAGATTTTCAATTATATCAGATTCATGACATTTACAATGACAGTACCTCAACCACTCAACCAGAAATAGAACATGCATATCAACATCAGGTCCAGGCACATCAAATTCAGATGACAACACATGCACATCACATCACAACTCACAACTCAAAATAAAACAGAATAAAACATGCAAATCAACACACAATAAAAACACTACATGACAGATTTTTAAATAAAACAAAACAAAAATTCAACAAATATGGTACACAGTGTAAGAGCTGTGGATCACTAAGCAATGGGAGGTTCATGCAGGTGAATGGTCTGAGGAGGCTCCACAGAGTTTTCTACACAAATTTTTAGCCTTTGCCCATTCACTTTCATGATCTTCCCAGACAGGGGATCCAAGATCTCCACAGCACCAGATGGGAAAGCATGGATGAAAGTGTAAGGTCCATCCCATTTGGATTTTAACTTCCCTGGAAAGAATTTTAATTTGGAGTTGAAAAGCCAACCCTTGGTACCAACATTGAAGCCCTTCCTCATGAGTTTCTTGTCAAAGAATGCCTTGGATTTCTCCTTATAAATTCTTGCATTCGTATAAGCTTCCAGTCTCAACTCATCAAGCTCTGACATTTGCAATTTCTTGTGAGAACCAGCAGTAGTTAGATAAAATTCAGTGTTTTGATAGCCCAGTAGGCTCTGTGCTCTAACTCCACTGGCAAGTGACAGACATTGCCAAAGACCAGCCTAAAATGGGACATGCTAATCGGGGTCTTATAAGCTGTCTTATAAGCCCATAAAGCATCATTTAGCTTTTGTGCCTAGTCCTTTCTATCTGTCCTCACAGTCTTCTCCAAAATGTGCTTGATCTCCCTATTAGAAGATTCAACTTGCCACTGGTCTGTAGGTGGTAGGGAGTTATAATTATGGGTGTAACATAATACTTTTTGAGTAGATTCTCAAAAGGCCTATTACATAAATGACTCCTCCCATCACTAATGATAGCTCTGGGGGTGTCAAATCTAGAGAAGATATTGTCCTTTAAAATTTTAAGGACAACTGTGTGGTCATTGGTTCTTGTGGCAATGACTTCCACCCATTTGGACACATAGTCTACTGCTACAAGTATAAAGTTGAAACCAATAAAAGGGGGAAAGGGGCCCATAAAATCAATGCCTCATATGTCAAAAAGTTCTATCACAAGGATGAGTTGCAAGGGCATTGAATCTTTTTTGGAAATGCCTCCCAACCTTTGATATCTCTCACAGGCTTTGCAATGTATGTATGCACCTTTGAACAAAGAGGGCCAATAAAATCCACATTATAAAACTTTTACAGCTATCTTTTTACGACTAAAGTGACCTCCATAGGCTTGCTCATGGCATATAGAAAGAATGTTGTGGAACTCACATTCAGGCACACATCTCCTTACAACCTGATCTGCACAATGCTTATATAGGTATGGTTCCTCTCATAGAAAATGATTGACCTGAGAGAAAAATAGGTCTTTATCCATCTTGGACCAGTGAGGGGGGATCCTACCAATAATAAGAAAATTCACACTGTGTGCAAACCAGGGGACATTAGACTGCATAGCAAATAACTGCTTATCTGGGAACAATTCATTAATAAATGTTGTTGCACATTCTTTCAAAATAATTCTAGAGAGGTGGTCAGCCACCACATTCGTAACTCCTTTCTTATCCTTGATCTCAAGATCAAACTCCTGCAACTGGAGGATCCATCTGATCAGCCTTAGTTTGGCATCCTTCTTGGCCAATAGGTATTTCAGGGCTGAGTGATTAGTAAAAACAATAATTTTAGACCCAAGCAGGTAGGGTCTGAACTTGTCCACAACAAACACCACAACAAGCCGCTCCTTCTCAGTGGTGGTGTAATTGAGCTGAGCTTCAGCTAGTGTTTTGCTGACATAATAAATCACTGCAGGCAGCTTATCTCTTCTCTGTCCTAAGACAGCACCTATGGCCAAGTCTGATGCATCGCACATCAGTTCAAAGGGGAGTGAGTAATCTAGGGCCTGAATTACAGGAACAGTGATAAGGCACTTTTTTAAGACCTCAAAGGCCTCAAGGCACTCAGCAGAGAATTCAAATGGCACATCCTGACACAGCAGGTGGCACAATGGCTTGACAATTTTACTGAAGTCCTTAATGAACCTCCTGTAAAATCCAACATGTCCTAAGAAGGATCTGATTTGCTTGACAGTCCTGGGTGGGGGTAGGGTTGAAATTAGGTCCACTTTAGCCTTGTCAACCTCTATTCCTCTTTGGGAGACCACATGGCCTAACACAATTCCTTGTGTTATCGTAAAGTGGCTCTTTTCCCAGTTTAAGACCAAATTGGTCTCTTCACATATTTGTAAAACCAGGTCAAGGTGACTCAAGCATTGGCTAAAGCTGTCCTCATAAACTGAGAAATCATCCATGAAGATTTCCAAGAATTTTTCAATCATATCAGAAAAAATTACATACATGCACTTCTGAAATGTGGCTGGGGCATTGCACAGTCCAAAAGGCATCCTCTTGTAAGCAAAAGTGCCAAAGGGACATGTGAAAGAAGTTTTTTCTTGATCTTGAGGATACACAGCGATTTGTTTATATCCTGAGTATCCATCAAGAAAGTAGTAAAATGCCTTCCCAGCCAGCTTATCTAGAATTTGGTCAATGAAGGGGAGAGGGAAGTGGTCTTTCCTGGTCTTGGAGTTGAGTTTCCTGTAATCAATGCAAACTCTCCAGCCAGTTGTCTCCCTGGCTGGCATCAACTCCCCAGAATCAGAAGTAATAACTGTTATGCCTGATATTTTAGGTACCACCTGGATGGGTGACACCCACTCTAAATCTGAAATGGGGTAAATTATCCCTGCATCCAACAGTTTTACTATCTCTTTCAAGACCACCTCCTGTATGTGAGCATTAAGCTTCCTTTGCATCTCCCTAAAAGGTTTTGCATCCTTTTCCAAATATATTTCGTGCATGCAAACAGAGGCATCAATGCCCCTTAGATCAGCAATTGTCCACCCCATTGCCTTTATGTGCTTCTTGAGAACACTCAATAATTCCTCCTCCTGCTCACTAGTGAGAGAGGAAGAGACAATCACTGGAAGCTTTTTGTTTTGCCCCAAGAAGGCATACTTTAATGTGTCTGGGAGCTATTTTAGCTCCAGCTCAGGGGGACTTTCAATGGAAGGCAGCAAAGGTGCCTTGGTTGTTTGAGGAAGGGGCAATAATGTAGGTTTCCAGCTGGAATGCTGCACTAGGCTCACAGAAAACTCTATTTTGGTGTTGTCTTATGTCATGAGAACTTGGGCCTCCTCCTCAACCACACTCCAAATACTTTCCAAATTTTTAGCAATATTATCCCAATCCAGCAGATTGGATAATTCTTCTTCCACAAGGCCATCAAGTACATCTATTGCACAGCAGTCTTCAATGTCCATTTGAGATTGCCTAGCAGCATTGCACACATTTAATTGGGCTTTCATACTCTCAAAGGTCACCTCCCTCATCCCTGACCTGCATTATATGCAAGCATTTGCAGTGGCCAAGAATGTCCTTCCAAGGATGACAGGAATTGGAGTTTTACTTTTGCAAGAGTTCATGTCCAAAACTAGGAAATCAGCAGGATAGTAGAACTTGTCCACACCCATCAAAACATCCTCCACCACACCCACAGGTCTCCTCTCAGACCTATCAGCCAGTTGGAGTACAACTGATATGGCTTTTAGCTCCCCTAAACCTAGCTCCTTATATATAGAATATGGGAGCAGGTTCACATTGGCCCCAAAGTCAAAGAGGGCTCTACCAATGGTATGGTTTCTAATTATGCAGGGGATAATAGGTACCCCTGGATCCTGTAATTTCTCAGATGTGGCAATGGACAGAACTGACTCAATATGCTCAACAGCAAAAATCTTTTTAGACAACTGCACCCTTGCCTTTTTTTTCTGTGTGCAGAGGTCCTTAAAAAATTTAGCATAGGTAGGGACCTATTTTATAACATCAATCAAGGATAAATTGATCTTGACCTGCTTGAAGGTCTCCATCATTTCCTCCATCTGAGCATTCCCCTTATCAAAAAGGGATGGGCCAGCAAGTGCATGAGGAAATGGTAGCTGTGGGACTGCTAGTGCCACAGCTGCATGCCTAACCACATCATGGTCAAATTTTTATTTTTTTCTTTTTTCTTCATTTATTATTTACTGTTGGGGCTCAATATCAGCCCCTTTATTTTGCCCTTGCTAATCTACAGCAGGGGTTGACTTCTTTGGTTTTTCAACACTCACATTTCTTTTATTTTCACTCTCTATGACCTCCTCAGTTGCTCTGCCCACTAAATTATCAACCACCCTTCCACTCCTTAGGGTAGTGATTGCATTAGCCTCCTCATGGGTAGAGGATGCTTCTCCAATCATGTACTGCCCTTTTGGATTGGCCAAGGATTGACTAGGCAGTTTGCCCTCCTCTCTCCTGTTCAAAGCATTACATATTTGACCCAGCTGGTTCTCTATTTTTTTAATGCTTTGCCCATGAGAGTTCATAGTTTGGACTAAGTTCCCCAAATTTTACATAGATGCCAGCATTTTCTCTTTAAAGGAAGAGGATCTGGGCTATTGAGGGGGCAAGACCAATTGATTGGGTTGTGGGGCAGGCAACTAAAAATTCTATCTTGGTGGATAACCTTGGTTAAATTGGTGTTGAGGTCTATATGGAGCTACTAACTACTGCTACTAGGGCTGAGGGTATGTATCTTGTCTCCACCTTAAATTTGGGTGGTTTCTTCATGTGTACCCAACAAATTGCTTCCCATATGCTTGGGCAGCATTGGCATGTTTCAACACTAACTCAAGGAACTGGTTGGCTGATGGACAATCTTGAAGTGAATGTGTGAGAGATTGGTGTTTAGACCTGAAAAGTACCACTTTTCACCCCTTAACTTAATCTCTGTTAGGCCCTTAATCATTTAATAAATGTGTTTTAAGTCTATTCTGTAGGTAATAAGCATCAGCTGCAAATAAACCCTTAACCATTCCAAGAAGCTCAATGTTTCCCCAGAACTACCTCAGCAGAATGAAGGATGAACCCAGACTGAGAGTTGGCTGAAGCATAGGCACATCAAAGCATAAATAAACCAGAGAGAATGCCTTCGCACAATTGTCGCGAGCCCCTGGAGGAAGCACAATAACTGGCCTCGTAGTTCTCGCACTGCTCCTACGCGATTTGATGACAGAAAGAATTGCAAATCAGTCTTCGTGCGGCTCTCGCGAAGCTCAGCCATAAGTGAGTGAAGCATTCGCACAATCTCACGCAGCTCAAAAGAGGAATCGTTAAAGCTTCGAGCGATTCATTCAGAAGTGAGAGCTTCAGGTATTCCCACGCGCAGTGGCCGCGAGATACAGACCTTCAGTGAATCTCGCGCAACCCAACTCTTGAACACTGCTTCTTCGTGAAGATATGTCACGAGATTCACTAAGGGACGAATCGCGCGAGCAATCCCCGCGCCATTCAAAGCTGAAAATTCAATCTCGCGACAGCCATTAGTACCCCTCGATGATCAAAATGTCAATCCCATGACTGCATAAACTTCAAGTAAATCCAACCCCGCGACGTCAATTCTACCACGCGGAAGGATCTGAAATCTTTTCTACCCAGCGAGGATTGGGTTTTAAACTTCTCCCCACTTCTGCAAGGGCAATCTGGGGACTTCCAGCAATTAGGGCACGCACTCTAATGCTCCAATCTCCGTGCACATGCCCCGAGGCATCCAAGGGATAAGAATGGGCGCAATTGCATTAATAAAATTAGAGTTTTCCTAACCCTAATTATGAGAGAACCGACTGCTATATAAGCCTAAGCCTAGCTTAGGTTTGATATATCTTTTTTGGGACTTAACTTCTGTGCTTCTTCTCCAAAAAAACCAACTGTAGAACTATAGTAGGCTAAGGTTAGGGTTTAGGAGTTTTCTTTTTTCTTTTTCTTTTTCTCCATAGTCCAGCACTTGCTGGCTATGCCTTTTGTATGATTATCTGGTATAGATTTTAATAGAGTTTTTATAATAGGATCTGTTGCATGTATGAGATGTTGTTTTTGTTGTGAGTTGTACTGTACAAGGCTGCTGCCTTGAGATCCTCCATTGCTAAGTTATTTTGTAAGCAATGGAGGATTGCTTCTAAGGTACTATTTAGATCTAAGTGACATGTGTGTCCAGGTTAGGCACTTTGCAGGCCTTCCCCCACCACAGGACCCACTAAATCTGAATCCCCATGGGAACTTGTGCTTGTAGCCTTGTGAACATGATAGCGACAGCAATGTTCTTATTCTATCTTAGACCTTTGTGAGGAGGATAGCCTCTGTGGATAGTCTGTGACCATTCAAGTGGACAGATTATAGCCCTAGGGTGAGGCCAATTCATGGAAGTAAGATAGATTCTTCTTCTATGCACTTGTGCTTGTAGCCTTGTGAGAGATTGTGCAGTGACAGACTCCCCTATAGTTGAATAGATCCACCATCAGATTGCAGATCTGAGTTGGCTATAGAGATTGTAGGCTTGTGACTGGATCACTGCAGTCTTTCTAAAGCAGTGATCAGCCATGCTTAAAAGCTAATACTCAAACTCTTGCTGGTTCTGTGCGTCCAGGCTCGTGCACTTTGTAGGCCTAGCCCCACACACAGAACTTTAGAGGATGAGGTCCCTATGGATTCTTGAGCTTGTAGCTTGGATGAAGTAGTGCCTACAATGGTAAACTTGTTCTGACTCATCTCTGGATTGTGGTTCCCCTATTGGATAGTCTGTGACCATTTGAATGGACAGGTTATAGCCTTAAGGGATTGGATCATGGCACAGGAGTGAGTTAGATTCTTTCTCCTCTTTGGTGATAATGTAGCCATTGGACAGGATTTCTATAGCAACATATCTGAGTCTGAGTTACAAGACCCCATCAGATCTGTACCTAATAACATACTTCTCACCCTTTGATATTTATTTTCTCACACTCCATCCGTTTTCTCAATCGTTTCTATAGTTTAGACATTAGGATACCTTAGAATTTAGATTGTAGTGACCCTAAATCCCCTTCCATTTAGGATTGCCAGATCTGTAGTCAGATCTGGAGAGCCTACTAAGGATAGCTCCCTTGGAGCTTTAGATCAACTTCCCTGTGGGACAAACTCTTACTTATCAAAACTTGCTATAACAGGCCTTGTATCTTGCAGGACTGTGCATATTTTAGGCTTGTTGCTCCGTAATCATCACTCTACCTTTCACTCATTTTTCATTTACCCCATTCTTATCACTGTCTTCAATAAAGTCAGTAGCAAGCACTTAAAATATCTCAATAATTGGCATATCAGACATGCCTCTTCCACTTGTGCAACAATCCTAGGCTGCATCACATTCATCAATTTGTCAAACTTTAAACTCAGATTGTCCACCTTCCTTTCCAAATCACTTTACACCTTAACTTCATACATTCCACCTCTAGGGGTGGACTCTTTCACCAATTTAGTTGGGGTCTGGCTGTCATTGTGAGACAGTGACTCCTGCTGCATGAAATTTTCCCCTATAATGTCAAACAACTCCCAAGCCTCATCAGCTGTCTTGTAGAGGTAACTACCACCACATGAGGCATCCACCATATCCTTATTCTTGAGATTAATTTCTTGGTAAAAGATTTGCACCAGTTGCCACTGTGGAATTTGATGGTGGGTATATTGTTTTAACATCTCTTAAAACCTCTCCCATGCCACATAAAAATTTTCAGTTGAGGACTGAGTGAATGACAATATGTTTGTCCTCATCTGACTAGTTTTGTTCATGGGAAAGAATTTAGTCAAAAATTGGCTTTGGAAGTCACTCCATGTCTGGATGCTATTGACTAGGAGCTTAGAGAGCTAGGTGCTAGCTTTATCCTTTAGGGAAAAAGGAAAAAGCCTCAGTTTTGTGGCTTCAGGTCCCAGGCCAGGAATATTAAATGTGGTGTAAAGTGCTAAAAATTGGTCAATGTGCTTGTAAGGATCTTCCTTATTGAGCCCATTAAAAATTGGCAGCATGTTAATGGAGGACGACTTGATTTCATAATTTCCCTCAACTGAAGGGAATTGTTTTCAAAAGGGAGATGTGTAATCTCCAGGTGCATTGTATTCCTTCAGAGTTCTTTGCCTCTTAGCCATGATAGCTTGCTCAGTTTCAATAGTAGGGGCTATTGTGGTGTTTCTCAGTCTAAGAACCCTTTCAACCTTAGAATTTGGAGGTTCCAACTCAAGGTTTAAGGACCTTCTACCAAGAATACACACACTAGATTAGCAGGTAAAGAAAATGCTCACAGCACATACAAAAAAAAAAATTTCAAACAAAATTTACAACTAAACTATTGACAGGGAATTTCAGCACAAATGGACTGAGATTTAGGGTAAAAGAAGTACAAACAGAGTTAGCTAAACTCCAGCTGTAGCTCTAGCTTTTCCCTGCTGCTGTTGTCCAATTCTGCAAAAATTTTATAAAAATCAGTAGTACTTTTTATTCTATTCAAGGCACAACTATAAAGAATTTTCTAAACTAAAATATAATACAACTCAGGACTACTAAAAAGATCAATATCCCCGACAGCGGCACCAAAAACTTATTGGTCGTCCTAGAGTGCTGTCTTGTTATTGGTGAGAAAACAATGGAAGAAATATAAATCAAAAAGTGAAAGAATAAAAATTGGTTAAAACAGCAAATCTGAACCACACATAGGCTGCAAGATACAGGGCTGTTGTAGCAAGTTTTAAGTAAGTAAGAGTTTGTCCCACAGAGAAATTGATCTAGAACCCAAAATGGGTTATATAAGTAGGCTTCCAGATCTGGCTACAAATCTGACAATCCTAAAGACAGGGAGTTGGGTGTCACAACTACACTAAATTATCACTAAAAGAAGGGAAATGAAATGTACTCCTATCCTAAAGAAAGGATTATGAAGAAGGTGGTGATGGTGTGTGCTAAAATAAAGATAAAATGATGGGAAGTAAGCAGTTAAGCTAAGGTTACATCAGCTATGTAACTCAGACTTAGGTCTGTCTCTGCAGCAATCCCTCAGATGGCTACAAGCACATCTGCAAGGAAGATATATCTAATCCAACTCCTATGGTTTGACCTGATCTCTGAAGGCTATAACCTGTCCACTTAAATGGTCACAGGCTATCCAATAGAGAGGATCAAACCACATAAATTAAATCAGAAAACTAATCTGATCCAAAGGAGTAGACTGATCTTAAGGCTATAACCTGTCCACTTTAATGGTCATAGATTATCCAATAGATGTCCTCCACCCAATGGCCCAAATCAGATCATTAATATCACTGTCGACACCATGTTTGCTAGGCTACAAGCTCAAGCATCCGTGGGAGCAAATAGTTCTTGAAAAACTAGTGAAGACCACATTTGTTCAAAGGCTATTTGGGAACTTAAATGCAGCTGGTCATTGCTTTAAAGGATTGCCATGACTCGGCTCACACGTCTGCAATCACTATAGAGAAATCAGATCTAACATCTGATATTGGTCAAGTAAAATAGAGGGGAGCTTGTTCCTGCAACAATCTCTCACAAGGCTATAAGCTCAAGTGTAGAGGAGAAGAATCCTTCTCAGATCTATGGCTTGGAATCACCGTAGGACTATAGTCTGTCCACTTAAATGGTCACAGGCTATCCACGGAGGTTATCCACACCATAGAGGTCTGAGAAGGAACATGTAAATTGCTGTTGCTACTATGGTCCTAGGGCTACAAGCTCAAGCTTCCATGGGCCTTTGAATTCAGCTCAAATCCTAAATGCATGCATAGATTGAACAAAACTATGGGCAAATAGAAAAATAACAGATTGAATGAACAATTAAAGTACAAATTTCATTCATCAAAAATACTTACAATGCAATTTCTCGAGGCAACAGCCTTGTGCACAGCAGCTCTTCACAAAATTCCAAAGGTTATAAGACCTATTACAAAATCTACATAAACTAAACCTAACTGTTTACAAAGGATGTAGCCAACAAGTGCTGGGCTAGGAGAGAAGAAAAATGGGAAAAAAGAGGTGATCAAACCCTAACCCTAGTCTACTCGAGCTCACCACAGACAGAGATTGAAGGAGAGATGAAAATTATAAGTTACCTTTACAGCTTAAATACTCAGTCCTAATGCCTTAGTCAATAGAAGATTAACCCTAATTTCCTATCATATGTGGCACTGTTACAACCCTTGGATGCCTTGGGATGTGTGCCTCGAGATCAGGGCCTCGAGATGTGTGCCCTAGACCTTGGAGAATTCCCAAAAGATCCTTGAGTTAAGGCTGAGAAGTGGAGAGCCTAAGCTTCGCGGGGTTCACTTCTGCTCATAATTCTTTCGCGCAGCATGCAGAGTCCTCGCGAGGTAACATTTAGCTTTGAAAGCTCCTAGCTTGCACAGGTAGACTTTGAATACTCATGCAACTGCTCTGCACTGAAATGCTGTCGCGAGGATGAGTTGCACTGAATTGGCTTGACTCACGCAACAGAGCTTCAGGTATCTCTTGTCACGAGGATCTCGCGAAGTAAAAGTTTAATCTCTCTTGGCTTCTTGTCAAATGAAGAGCGCAGCTGTCTAGGTAGAGGGTATAGCTTTGAAGTGAGCGAGGACTGCGTGAGGACATTTCTGGAGCTCTTTTTCCTCTTTAACCACATGAGGACTTTGCGAGTTTCTTGTTATTCTTTGTGTAATTTTGCCTAGTGAGATAGTGCGCGTGGCTGATATAGGACTTGTTCCTCGCAAGAGCTTCGTGAGCTGGATTTCTGAAGGCCTAGTGCGCAAGAGCTTCGTGAGTTCACTGAGTGTTGGTTGTAGCTGAAGTGTGCGACTGCTGCGCGTAAGACTGCTTTGGGGCAATTCCTTCACTGAGTTGTGTGAATTCCTCGTTAGTTCCCTTGTGCTGCATGTAAAATTTGTGTGAGGTAACTCTGCTGCAGGCTTAGCCATGCGAGGCAGCACCTCTACGGTGCGAGACAACACATTTGCTCCTCTGCTGCTATGCATCTACTGCTGATGCAGCCCTCTCCACTCACATCTTTGCTTCTTTCATCTGCTAGATTTTCCTAGTCACTATGACATGCAAAATCGTCACCATGGTGTTCCATTAGTCTTTGGCTCAGCTGTCATCTCTTGCTTAGATTCTCTCTTCTTGGCACTAAAGGCATGGACTTTGTGTTAAGCTGCATAAGTTATTACTAACTACAAAACAAGCTAAACAATAGTTATTAGTCAGCTTCAAGGTACAACAAAGGCTAAGTTAAGAGGTGAAAAGTGATACTTTTCAGTGAATAACACAATGGCAAGTGTACAGTTGTGTGCACATGGGAGCAAAAGCAGCTGCATCTGATGATGAATGAACCCCTCAAAAGGGCACTGAGTACTGGATAGCTGAATTCTAGCTCCCCAAGTTGTGTACAAGCTATGGAAGCAAAGAAAACAACCTATCGAGAGGTGTGGGTGTTGAAGAGCAAGTTATCGAGAGGTTCTGATGTGAAGAAATCAAGATGTCGATAGGATCTCTGAACCTGTCAAGTAGTTTAAACTGAAGAAAGCAACCTATCGAGTGGTTAAAGGAAGCTGTCGAGAGGGTTGGATGTTGTATTTAAAGCTCTCGAGAGGTACCCAGAACCTATCGAGTAGTTAAGACCAGTGTAAAGTATGCTATCGAGAGGATCTGAAGGTGAAAAACTACCTATCGAGAGGTTCCCTGAACCTATCGAGCAGATGAAAGGTGTAGCCAACCTATCGGGCCATTGCATGCAAAACCTGTTGAATATATAGAGACAATCTATCGAAGGCACACTTGAAGTTGCACTGAATCTTAAGAGGTTGCCAGAACCTATCAAGAGGTTGGCTGAAGCTAAAGGATCAGTTAAGCAGTGAATTAAACCTGACGAGCAATTCATCTGAACCTGTCGAAGGCTATTTTCAACCTGTCGAATGGAGCAAAAGCACATTCAGAACCTGTCGAGAGGTCATCTGAACCTCTCGAGGCATGAATTTGGAACTTCTTAGTGGCAGCTGAGAATGCAGATCACTTCAGTGCTTTGATGCACATGTCCCGAAGCATGTTGATAACCCTTGAGGGTATTTTTGGAACTCTAGGGACACGATTGAGAAACTCTCTAACTCTCCCAAATGTACTTGTCCCATTCTAACCAATTTGTGGGAGATTCTAGAAGTAAAGTCAGCCACATCAGCAGTCCAATAATAGAATTATTCCCTTTTGTTTATTGACTGAAATAGATCTGGGACAGAGGAGAAGAGTATAAACAGAGGAGAGGTACAACAGAAGAGCGATCCAAAGAAATCCAGAGAACAACTTCAATCCCTCTTTTCCCTCCAATTCCAATCTTCTTCCTTCTTCTCCATTCTCTCTTTAGCCCAACTATGGTTGGCTAAACTCTTGTAGCAGCTAGGGTGAGGTAGATCTGTAAAATTGAGAGGATTGAGAGCTTTGTATGAGGATCAAATGATGCAGAGATTGCAGATCTGAGGATAATTTATTGTAAGATCTATTTGAATAAATGAATTGTTAGTTTTAATGGTCAGTTAAATCTATAGATCTTTTGGTTCCATTAGATTTTTCATAGGATTTATGTATTTGGGAATGCCCATTCATTTAACCTATAGATCTTTTGATTTTCATCAGATTTTCCTAAATTTAATGCTCCTGTGGATACCTGAGCTGTCGCCTTGCATCCACAACATCTGTAGTGGTTTTTCTGTTCTAATTAAAGCCTTTGAATTGGAGGAAATCCCTAGGATGATCTGTGACCATTGAGGTGGACATATCATAGCCTTAAGATCAATTCAACCCTCTGGTTAAGATTGGATTATTCTACCGTGCATCTGTGCTTGTAGCAAAATGGACGATAGCTGTAGATCCATCCCTTGCATTGCTGTTTAACCAATCAATTTTCAGTGAGACCAAATCCCAAGCTGCTATTCTCCATATTTGATTTTAATTCTCCAAAACCTTTTCTCTCTTTTTCAAACCTGTTTTCTATTCATCTCTGGATCAATTTACATTTAGATTTAATTTTCTTTAGTTTGTAGTTTAAAGTGACAACCCTAAAAACCCCTCCTCTCTCTTTCTTTGTTTTAAGTTAGAATAGGTTAGAGTTCCAGATCTGCAAGCAGATATGGAT
This sequence comes from Chloranthus sessilifolius, assembly GCA_021018995.1. NCBI lineage: Eukaryota > Viridiplantae > Streptophyta > Magnoliopsida > Chloranthales > Chloranthaceae > Chloranthus > Chloranthus sessilifolius. The sequence goes on along the minus strand of CM037584.1, from coordinate 101,005,190 downwards.
ATTTGCTATATTCTTTCACACATTTCCCTGTGGACAAACCTGTACTTACCTTTTAAAACTTACTGCAATAGCCCTGAATTCTCGCAGGCTTGTGTTTTTACCTTGGTGTCTAAATTCCTTTTTGCTTTAATTTTTCTTTTAGTTTACTATTTTTAGCATCTTAATAATTACAAGGTAAAGATAAACAACAACTAATTTCGTGTGTGGTCTCACACGTGGAATCGATTCCACGCAAGAATGTAAGCGCAGGATCGAGGACTTCAAGCAGTGCATGAAAGTTTGCGCCTAGTCCATGTGGGACTAATTGCGCGTAGCTAGCTTGGTGTGCAATTGAATCAAGCACATAGTATCTTGTGAGAAATTCAGGGACTTCTGCACCTTGATGGGTCCAAGTTTCTAGGTTGATGTTTTCAATCCATAACTCTACTATACACTATGCATCTAGTATATAGTCCCCATATTTTAGGGTTTTAAGGTCTTCAGAGAAGGTCGGTCCTTTTCTAGAGATCGTGGGCAAGGTCAAAGGTTGATCAAATAGGTTTATATACTCTGAGAGGAAAAAATTAGGGTGTCTACAGGTGCCCCTCTTCGGTGCGTTCTTGTGGAACAAGAATGCATTGAAGAAGTAGACACCCCTCTCTTGAGGTGTGCCTTCTCATTTCTGTGAGGAATTACAAGTGTGAATTGGGGAGCTAACATGAAGTGCTTGACTTTCTTATCTATCAATGCAATCTAAAGAGGAGTCATTCGAGGGCCCAGTGGTAGCTGTCGAGAGGTGTATCCTCATCCGCGAGTGCAAGTGGCATCCCATGGCATATTACGACCTGCTGCAAGGGACAGTCAAACAGAGGGAAATTGATGCAATTGAGGTATCGGGGGGCGTCATACAAATATCTAGAGACAAGGTCAAGTGACCAGATAAAATGATGTAATTTGATAGCGAAGGCTTTCTCAAGTCATGTTAGGTCGGGTGCGTCATGGCTCACACTAGCAACGTGTCAAGAGTCTCTTTCCAGTGGACATTTATGATTTCTCAAAGTTGAGCATACTTAGTGTTCAGTTTCCCAGGGGAGAGAACGGATTAGGGTGATGAGAGGTGAGAATTTGATAGATAGGAGTTTTGAAAATTTAGCTTTTAACTTAAGATCAATTAGGTGGTAAAACTTGAAAAAATGTGGCTTTCGAGACGTCACTGGGCAAATCCATCGGAATGGAATTTGTAGACACGACCTTTGTTTGGTTGTCAAGACGACATTTGGTATGCTGAATACTCTTTCTAACCTCCTCTCGGATATTGATGATTGTCTCTTATGGGAGGACTATAGTAATTCACGGATTGGGAGAGACGGGTTTTGAAAATGTTTGACTTAATATTAGCTAACTATATATTACAGGGAATATCAAGTAGAGGGGGGTGATACTTACTTGGTTTGTCTCGCGATGGGACATCAAAGTGCATGATGAGAGGCTCGTGACAGGACTTGATATTTGATGGGCATGATGGGACGTCAGAGAGGTTCCTCTTTTCTTTTGTTTCTATAGTGGCAGGGTCTAAGGATTGTTGGTGTGATGGGGACCTTCGGGGGGTCCGGGCTTGCTTTTCGCAATCGGACATTGGTTGAGCTCTTCTTCTGGTTGCTCAATGTGGTAGGTTGTGATGGCTTCTTGATGTCGTGATGGGACAATGATGGTTCATTTATTTCTTTGGATGATCCCAAGTCATGCGATGGGGCTTGTTTTTCTTTTGTGTCGATGGTGTGGTGGGGTTTTAGCGTCATGATGGGGCGAGAGGGCATGGTGATTTGCACCAACGAGCTTGGGTGTTGGGACAATGTTGGTTATGTGTGTGTTATGTCGCGATGAGGCATGCTATTGCAAAGGAGTGAGAAGGAACAATAGGGTCCTTCTCTCTGGTCGGCGTGTGAGATCGCGCGATGGGACAAAGGGGAGTGATTCCGATCACAGTGGGACAATATTCGTGGGGTAGGTAGGGAATGATTTGTCTTGCAGTTGCTTTGTCATCATTTGGATGTCATTATCATTATTATTTTTTAGCTTTTGCTTCTGTATCGCGATGGGACTTTTATTATTGTTTATTATTTTTATTTTATTATTCTTCGAGGTTCCAATTGTGATAGGGCATCGGGAGGTGTCCTAAATTTTTGGGTTGTGTCATTTATGATGGGACTATGAGCGATGATTTTGTTTTATTTTATTTTGTTAGTTTATTTACTGTAGCAAAGCGAGTGGGGGATGTCGGGGAGTGATTTGGTTGTGATGGGACTATGGGGGGTTGAGCTGGAGAGTGCTTGCTCTAAGATGCAGGCGACGATTGAGCTTTTACAGCACGAGCTGGCGAGAGTGCGAGCGATGCTCGATCACATTTTAGGGTCGGGATCGAGGGCTACTGGCTCACTGGCAGAGGTCCATCGTGGGACTCATGTGCGTATGAGGGCCTATGCTGAGGCAGACTCGGCCCTTGGGCCTTTGTCTTCCTTTGACCCTTTACGTTCACGATCTAGGCAGGTCTCGAGCCAGGTGAGCGAGGGGGGTTCTGTTGCGAGACCTTCTTCCAAGAGGCCTCCGCCTACTCCCTAGGCTTCAACTGAGGCCTAAGTGGACCAGGCTCCTGGTCCGCGAGTCGATGATGCTAGAGAGAGAGGTGAGCGTCCCTTGCAGAGGCAGCGAAGGGAGTAGGGTCATGTATATTATGATTGTATTTTTTATATTTTATATAAAGGGGTATGCCTCCAATGACAGATGTTAAAAAAAAAATTGAGATGTATATAGATGGATTTTTGGTTTAGATGTACCTGATCTAGCTTCTTCTTTGCTTTGCTCTACCTTCCATGCTTTAGCTGCTTGCTTAGGTGTCGTTGCCTATTATTGAGACTTGGATGCTCCTTGAGTTGGCCCAATAATAGTTGAAGGTTGCTTGTATCTGCACATGAAGATAAGGTCAATAGTAATTTTATTTTCCCCCTTGCTAATTGTCAAGGGGGGGTGTCTCAGATCGGAGTCTGGTAATAAAAGGGATTATCATTTTTTTATTATTATTATTATTTTATTTTTTTGGTCTACTTTATTACAAGGAAAGGAAAAAAAATAAAAAAAATAATGCAACAGGGAAAGCAAAGTACTAAAAATTCTAAAAAATTAAAAAAATGCCCCAATGTAAGTGTGACAGGATAGGCTGTGTAGTATCTTTGTTAGTCTTCCTTAAGCGATAACCTTGTTATTTTGCATGCAACTATGAACAAGCAGGGGCCTTTGACGTAATCCTCCTCCTGAATAAAATAATGCCCTAGTGTCAAATCGCAATAGAGCTTTCCTGGGTTTGTGAGTATTGGGGTCTGCATAGAGCCATGGATGTTTAGGGAGTTAATTTTGAAGAAAATCCTCTAATAATACCTTGTCGTACTAGAAGGGGATGTTTGGTTATGCTGGTCGGGCGTCGGGTTTTACCTTTGGTAGGGGCTGTCATATCATGTAGTCTTAATAGGGGCGAGGTGAATGGTAGGAAGTAGGTGATTGCATCAGTCATTATTCACGAGTTTTTACTTATGCTTCCCTAGTAGCGAAGGACACCAGGGATGCCCTCGTAGTTTGCTTATACTTTCCTAATAAGGTCACCAGAAATGTCCTCACAATTTACTTATGCTTCCCTAGGCTTATTGGCTTGTTCACATGTCGTATTGCTCTCACTTGATTATGTTTTTGAAAGTGGTCTGCTAAGGCAAGAATAGTGAGTTTTGATTGAACCTAACATCTTCATTTTTATGCTCTAACATCTCTAATGGCGGGAGAAAGGGGTGAGAATTGGGTGTTGCTTATGCATTTAAAAGAAGTTGGGTATTCGACTAATCGTTTTGATCAGATTGCCCGAATGGAGAGGTGGGCGATGACTTAGAAGCTTTCGGAAGATATTCTTAGAAATAGTGACATACGACTAGCAAATGACTTGTGAGGACTATGAGGGTGGTATCTATGTTCGGCTATGAGAAATGACAGTCACGGTGCTAAGGGTAGTATTTTCTAAGGTACATGGCATTCCACTAGTTAGGAAGTTCCTTCCTATTTTGGTTTACCAGCTTGTATGCATTTCCGGGATACACGGCCGCTATAACATACGGTCCCTCCCGGTTTGGCTTTAGTTTCCCTTTCGGGTGAGCATGTTTGGAAGGCATGATTTTCTTCAGGACTAGCTCTCTTATTTTGAAGGTTCGCTCAAGGAATTTTTTATCGTAGGCCCTGGCCACTCTCCTTTAGTATACCTAAGTGTGATCAGCCGCCCTTAGACGCATCTCATCAAGTTGTTCCAGCTAAGTAAGCTGAGCAATCCTCCTTTCATCTATGGATAGTTGATCGTCAAGTTGGACATGTAAGGATGGTACTTATATTTTGTATGGTAGGACTACTTCCATCCAGTATGTGAGGAGATAAGGGGTTTGGCCAGTAGCTGTGCGAATGGAAGTCCTGTAGGCCGAGAGTGCCTCCGATAATTGCTCAGGCCTATCGGCTCCATTGCTTGTGTCTACTGTTCGCTTCAGGATTCGGATTAGCATTTTGTTCGGGGCTTCTGCTTGTCCATTTATCTGGGGATAGAATGGTGATGAGTGATGTAGGTCAATGCCATATTTCTTGCACAGTCTCTTCGTCTTCTCTGCGATGAATTGTGGTCCATTGTCGGTGACGAACATTCTGGAAACTTCAAACCTTGTGATGATATTCTGAATAATAAACTTCACGAGCATTGAAGTAGTGATTCTTGCATATGACTCAACTTCTACCTATTTGGTGTAGTATTCGGTTGCAGTGAGGATAAATGCATGCTTGTGAGTGTTCCCGATTATGTCTGTTAAGGGCCCAATAATGTCAAAGGCCCACATTGAAAATGGCTATGACGAGGCCATGGGGTTCAGTGGAACTGATGGGGCTTTGATAAGTGGGGCGTGCTCTTGACACTGCTTGCACCATTGGACGTAGAGGTGGCAAGCCCTTGTCATGGTAGGCCAGTAATAGCCTTATCGTATGGTTTGATCTGTGAGTCTCTATCTACCAGCGTGGGCATTGCAGGCACTAGCGTGTGCTTCCCGGATGATATATTATCCTTTGGCTACTGTGACACATCGTAGGAAGACTCCTTTAGTGAAGGCTTCCTTATACAAGACCTCTCCTAGGATGCAGCACTTGGTGCATCTATTCCTTATCTTCTTCCGTTCGATCCTCGTTGCGTAGGAGGGAATGTGTTGATAGTTCAAAATTTTCCATATGTCGTAATACCATGGTTGTCCATCGTCAGTGGTGACTTCTCGAATCTGAAGGTTGCGACGGTAGCCTCTTTTTTCTTGGGGCTTCCTCTAGCGGATGCTTCTTCTTGCTTCACGGTCTTTGAGAGGACTGGCAATTCTGGCTTAACTTTCCATGTGACTTCATGTGCAGGCATGGTTAGTTTCTCAATTATGGCTTAGTGCTTTGTTTGATTGGTATCTGTATAACTAAGGCTAGCATAGCAAGAGTCTGCTAATTCATTCTCCAGTCTTGGGATGTGTGTGAAGGAAATTCTCTCTAATTTCTTTATTAGGAACTGAGCAGTATCTAAGTATGCCATCAATCTTCTTTCTTTCGTCTTCCATTCTCCGATCACTTGAGAAATCACAAGCTTGGAGTCGCCAATGGTCTTTAGCTGTTTGACTCCTAATTGTAGTGTCACTCATAATCTAGCGATGAAAGCTTCGTACTCAGCGATATTATTAGTGACCGCGAAGTCAAGTTGAAAGGCCTTGGGTAGAACGACCCCTTTTTGGCTTAGTAAGACTATCCTGATGCCTTTTCCTTTTTTATTAAGAGCACCATCAAAGTATAAGTTCCATGAAGTTTTATTGGGCTCTTTTTCTTGTACCGGTCTTTTCATCAGGGAAGTCAGTGCATACTGGCTCTTTGCCCGGGAGTGGAAGATTTGTGAGGTAATCGACGATCGCCTGTCTTTTAACCGACTTTTGTGTGACGTAAGTGATGTCAAATTCTTGTAGTAGCATATGCCATTGGGCAATCTTTTCAAATGCAGCTGGCTTTTCGAATATGTACTTTAAGGGGTCCATGTGTGCAAGCGCCATTATCTTGTGAGCCCCTAAGTAGTGTCATAGTTTTGTCGAAGCCCATACTAGTGTTAGGCAAGTCTTCTCTATTGCGATGTACTTTTCTCGTACTCGACCATCATCCAACTGAGGTAGTAGATGGCCTTCTCCTTCTTCCCGTTGACTTGCTACTTTATATGTATATAATTAAGTCTTAACCTATTGCAAGTGCATAATGAAAATTGTAATACCAGCATAGGATCGTTCCCACGAGGAAGTATTTTATCAATGGGTATTTTTCTTTTTCTGAAAACTTATATCTATCTTTAAGATCCTAAATTACTTGAGAAATATGAATAAAAGAATGGTTTCTTAAACTTATTTGCATAAAATAAATCCTAAATCCTCCTCCTTCCAGATTATGGTCGTCAATCACAATCCTTCAGTTCTTGGATATTTACAAAATTAAAGTACCGTTACACTATATCTCAAGTCTCCTAGCATTGGTCGTCAATCAAAACTAGAATTCAATTAATACAGATTTAATCTAATCAACAATCTCCTAAAACTTGGGCGTCAATCAAATTCGATAAAATTGAAGATGGAAAAGTAAAACCATTACACTAATTTGAAAATCTTAACCTGAGTCGTCAATTTAAATCAAAACTTGAGGATTTTACAATGCAGTAAATTATAATAAAATAAATCTAAACTAGAAAGCAATAAAAATGATATCTTTCACCCCTCAGCTGCAGTCGTCAATTGCTTCTAAGAAACTATGGATATCTACACTAATCTTCCAACTCTCAATCCCAATCTTCAATTGTAATTAAAGAACCTTGGATATCTAAACTAAACTAAACTAAATTTGATAGGAAGAAAACTCAACCTCAGTCGTCAATTGATGATGAGAAATTCTTCGATGATTGACTCCTATACCGGGCTCTCTTATTTATAGATCATAAGGAGTCGATTTATATTGATCTAATTCTAGCAAAAGAAACTTCGAAAATAAAAGATTCCAATTATAACTCTACTTCTAATCTTATCTACCTTGCTTTCAACAGTCGATGTTCTTCTAGATTTTCTCCTTTATTTCAGTAACAGAGTCCTTTAGGAGTCTTCCTTCGTCAATCTTCTCAGATCTGTGAGTGGCTAGACTTCTAATTCAAGAATTCTTCTAAATTTAGCATAAGGTATGTAAATCTTCATGTGATCAACAACAATGAGAAGCTTCATTTGTAAAATCATAAATCATGATTTTATAGCATTCACTCTCTGGACAATTCCTTATTTACGATTGATCGTCTTCTCTTTTGTATCGCACTTCGCTTTGAACATTTTTTGAAGAACTGTAAATTATGATTTCTTACTTTCTTCCTTTGCAGCATTCTGCTCAATCATAAAGTATAATTTTTCATCTTTCAGTAGGCGATGATTCACCTTTTTTGTTCAATCGTCTTTCTTATTGCTTTGACGAATATTAGCACTTTGACTCTCTTTTGCTGATTTTCCTTAATATTTGCACATCATTAACTTATTAGTAGCAAACTAGGGTTTAGCATCACTAAATTAAGGGTGATAAAATGATATATTATGTGATTGATCACTCGTCTTCATCGTATTGTCCCGGGATTACCCCATGCTTTGTCATTGGCTGAGACGTAGAGGATTAAGGGACTTTCGAGGATCGGTGGCAATAATATCGAAGGATTAAGGAGGTACTTCTTGATGTTGTTGAGGGCTTGCTAACACTGGTCATCCCATATATACTCGGCTCCTCTTTTGAGTAGTTGTAGAAATGGTCACATCTGTCTAAGTGCTAGGAGATGAATCTCATGATGAATTACAGTCTTCCTATCAGGCCTCGTAATTCTTTGATGTTGCTAGGAGGTGGCATTTCGAGAATGGCTTTGACTTTCATCGGGTCAACCTCGATTCCTCATTTTCTAACTAAGAATCCTAATAACTTTTTAGAGGTTATCCCGAATACACATTTCTTTGAATTCATCTTCAGTTGGTACTTTTCGGGTCATTCTAGCACCAGTTGAAGGTCTTCAGCATGTCCTGCTCGTATTTGAGACTTCACCAGTATATCATCGGCGTAGACTTCTACACACTTATCAAGAAATATAGCCATCATGGCGCATTGATACGTGGCTCCTGCATTCTTGAGGCCCAAGGGCAAGACGACATAACAGTAGGTTTCCCATGGCGTGGTGAGCGAAGTCTTCTCTTATTCAGATTCTACTAATCTAATCTGATTGTATCCGAAGAAGCCATCCATGAAAGACATCTCATGTCCGACAGTGTTATTGATCAGAGTGTCAATGTGTGGTAGCGGGAAGTCATCTTTCGGGCATGCCTGGTTAAGGTTCTGAAAGTCGATACATACCCGTACTCTGTCGTCCTTCTTAGCGACAGGTACTATATTTGTGACCCACTTGGGATAAAGGATGACTCAAATGAATATTTCCTTATATAGCTTGTTGACTTTCTCTTTAACTTGTAGCACTATCTGCGGGTGCATTCTTCTAAGTTTCAACTTGATGGGTTTCACATTAGGTTCCAATACTAAATGATGTTCTACTAAGCTTGGGTCCATACCAGGCATGTCTTCGTAGGACCATGCGAAAGAGCTGAGGTGATCTTGCAGGTCTTGGATAATTTGTTGTTGCTCCTTGGGGTTAAGCGTTGCACTAATCAGTAGCTTCTTGGGCTTATCCTTGGTGCCGAAGTTGATTTCTTTTGTGGGTTATGTGGTGGCTTAAGTTTGCTCATTGAAACGTTTGATGACCCATTGGAAGTCCTGGGTTTCCTCAGTGGCTTGTCCTTCTTCATCATTTGTAAGCCCATAAACTATAAAATCGCTGCACTGGGGGGTTAATTTTGCAAGAGGTAAACCCTTCATCAGTGTAATTTATGACCGTGATGTCCTTGGTGAGGTGTAGATCGAGGTTGTTCATCCTCCTCTCGAAGTCGTAGAGTATCTCTTCGGGTATGATGGCTGGTTTGTCATTTCATCGAGATGCCTCATGCTCTCGCGAGGGGAAAGTAGTAAGGTTACATTAAGTGGGCTCAAGGTGCGGCCCTGCGGTGTTGAAAGTGGCAGCATTGCCTTGTGAGTGTATATCGATTGGTTCTTCCTTGACTCCATCGACGTAACCATTGCTCATAGCCTTAAGAGAAGAGTCTCCTTGTCAGTTGCTGAATGGGTATGGGATGAAGGGTTCCCTCTCTTTTCTAAGGTTTTCTAATTATTTTGGGTTTTCTATTTTTCAAATTTTCAATTTTTAGGGTTTTCTATTTTTTTGATTTTTGATAATAAGTATGGTGCATGGTCGATTTCTTGAAGAGGAATCGACGAGGGCACTTCTCTTAGTTGAGGAAGCATGACGGCTGCTGAAGTCGTTCATGCGAGCCTTCGGATGACGTGGACTAGTTTAGAATTGGCATTTTTTTTAGTCCTTGTTGGGCGTGATCTTCTGAATGAGTGATGAGAGTGGTGATGCAGCTAGCGTTCCTGCCTCTTCTAGCATGTGAATTGTCTCGCTCTCTGTGTCAGCTAGGTAGCCTTTTGACTCCTCTTTTTTTAGTGTCGATGATCTTGATGGATTGTATAGGGAGGGCTTTCCTTTTTGTGGGCTGTGATTCTGTAGTATAAAATCACATGCTCTGCAGAGAGGTTAGTCCTGATACAGGGGGCACAGGCTTATTTGGGGACATTCTTGGTGGAGAGAGGTAGCTTTGAGCTCCTTGAAGAGTAACAAGGCCGGCCCCTCTTCATACGGCGAGGGGCTTATCATGAAGGTGCATTTTTCACATGGTGGGTTGATTTGGAGGATTTCGCAAGTGAACGGCCAAACACATTCCTCGTCGGGTTCAGTACTGGGGTAAGGAGCAGTTGATTCTGAATCATCTTCGATGTCTAGCTCTGCCTACGAGGCTTCGGGGAGTGGGTCTTCTCTCAAAGTGATATAACGGTTGGACGGCTTGAGATACTGTAGTATAATGGTACATGATCTACAGCGGGGTAATATGACTAGATGATGCAGGGCAATCCAATGGAGATTCCCATCCTCTGGGCATGCATTCAAGGTTGTTGCTGTAGAACCTAGAGTCTTCTTGCTGAGACTCATCTTCTTCTGTCATATGGTTTGCCTCTTCTTTGAAGAAGCTTTGGAAGTTGTCATCACCTAAGTCTTCTTCTTCAGATTCGGGGGAGCTGGGTCGAGGATGTTCTACTTGCGGTGTGAGTACATGTTCGAGCGGCTCCCAGTGTTTTTTATGATGGAAGCATGCTCTACAAGGGGGTCATTTCGGCATAGGATCCACGGGTCTTCCCACGAGCATTCCCAGTTAGGTAGAGGTACCTGAGAGGCTCCTCGTTTGTTAGTTGTTTGCTGAATTTCTTCTAAGATAGCCCTTTCGCATCGTTTTAGCATAAATGTGCACAGGTTGCAGCAAGGAGACCTTGGGTAGGAGCATCGACGTGGGCATTCCCAATTATCAAGTATGTGTTGGTAGTCAAGACCGTCATCGGAGTTCGAATCCACATTTTGGGAATGGTCGTCTTCCCTGAATAATCTCAGACGATCTGCCCTCAGATATTCTTCTAGTCTCATTGTAGGAAGGTTCAGCCAGTAGTCTTCATCATTGCTTGATGGTAGCTACCGGCCCTCTTCTAATGGTGACAATCTTGGGGACTGAAGGGCATCGAGAGTTGGCTGTTCTTCGACCTCTATGGCTACTATGTGGAAGTCTTCTTCGTCGGCCGATTCCCAGTCTTCTACAAGGGGCTCAATTTTTTGAGTTTTGGGTTCTTCTATAGTGGGGAATTCTTGGAACAACGGTCTGACTCCCTCGAGTGGTTTATCTTCGTCTTCTTCTTGATTTAGATCTACTAGGTCGATGAAAGCTTCAATCATTTGTTCAATTTCCATGATTTGGGGCTTGGTGAAGGATTTCTCTCTCTTTGACACATTAGCCTTCTCAGTGGTTTCGTACACAAAGTGGTCGTAGAGTGACCACTTGGGCGAGGTTGAGAAAAGGTCAGCCTATTTGCTGTCTGATTGGTAGCTTAACCCAGTGTGCTTACAAACCTTCTTCTAGACGACAGGGCCTGTGCGCCCTTGCTTATTCTTACCGAGTCCTGTATGCAGGACGTATCCTAGTTGATACATAAGGTCCCACCCCTTTGTTACAGTTAGGTTTACGTCGTACAGGCACGTGAGGTCAGGGCCTGGTGCTCTCTTTGTTAGTTTTTGCCGATAGGCCAGGGGGGACGAGGGATGGCTGATTTCTTCTACCGATGCTTCATCAGGAGTCTCCACTCTTTTGATATAGCCGGTATTTAGCACAAAGTCGTGCACTATCGGAATGCTTGTCATATAGTCGGTATCTATTTCTTGGAGGGGTGTGTCGGCATATATCCTGACGATAGAATCCTCGTCAGGGAACTTGACGCATAGGTGGTATGTAGATGCAACAACCTTCATGGATTCAAGCCATTTTCTTTCTAAAATTATGTTATAAGTGCTGGAGGAATCTAAGACGTGGAACGTGGCATCTTTGGTGATTGGCCTGAGGTGGACCTATAGCTTGATAGTCCCTTTGACGAAACATCGATAGCCGTCATAAGCAATGAGGGATAACAAGGATGGCCTTATGTATTGTTCCGTATACTCGAGTGTCTTGAGCATTGTTATTGGACAAATGTTGAGTCCTTCTCCCGTGTCGACTAGAGCGTGAGGCACTGAGAATCCTCTGATTATGACTGTCAAGTATATAGGGCTAAGCTTCCGCGCAGTAATTTTTTTGGCATGTCGGCGTTTGTGAAGGTAAGTGTCAGAGGTTGCATCATAACTAAAGTGATTTCATGCAGCTTGTCCAAGGTAGTGTCTTCATCCACGTGTATTTCGCCCAGCGCCTTTATTAACAGTCGGTGGTGTTCTGGCGACTTCTAGATGAGTTCAAGTATCGATATCTGTGCTGGCACTTTCCCAAGGTGCCACAGGAGATCGTACTCTGGCCCGTTTCTAGGGCTGGATCCTTGTCGGGCCTATGCGCTTTGTTCATGTTCGGCTAAGGTGGCTGAGGCATCGGTGCTAGAGCTAGAGGCGAAGGAATTACATCAGGTGGGGGAGGTAAGTTTGCTTCCCTTTCTCTTGTTATTCTTTCTGATGGCTAAGCGCCCACATTATGCTTCTCCCGGAGGAATGGTAGAGGTGGATAGTTAGTCCCAACTTAAGGATGAAGCACGTCGGTTGCCGGTCCTTGAGCCACGCGATAGCATGCATTGACGAGCTTCCTGAAGCGCTTGTCGTAAATGGGGTAAAGTTGGAAGTAGGGATATGTACTGGAGTTATACCATTCCATGGGGGGAGATACTGCATGTAGTCTTCCTCTTCTAAGAAGGTGGAGATCAGTGCATCTTCCTTACCATATTCCTGGTTTTGTTAACTCGTCTCTACATCTGACTGGTGTTAAACCGTGGTCTCGTGTCCTTGACTTGAAGTATTTTTGGAGAGCCCTTCAACCCATGATGAGATTTGGGATGCGGTTTGAAGGGTATCGTCTTTGTTCTCAGGTTTGGAATCATATAAGGGAAGTGATGGCAGAGTTGTCGCAGAATTTAGGGGAATCAAGGGTTCCGCGGGTTGAAGGTTTGGTCTTCGAGCTCTGAATGATTGGTCTTGAATCTGTGTGAAGGTTGGATAGGATGGAGGGTTCGGAGGAGCAATCCGAGTGATCAGGGATGAAGGATATGGGTGAACGGTGGGAGGTCTCGAAGGTTCAGCTGAATTAACTGGGGTATATGAAGGACTGATGCAGGTGATCAAGGTAGAAGGATAGAAAGGGAGTTGGCCCGAGAGATCTACTGTGGTGATGTGGGGGACCAGCCCTCGGTTGTGGTTTGGCATGAGATTATTGATGATCCCTAGGTTCTGCGGGGGTTGATTGTTATTCTGGTTGGGATTTCAGAGAGACTCCTAGTTAATTTGGTTCTGGTCGTTCATGTCGTTGATCACATCCGGCAAGACCTAGCAGTCTTCCAAGTTGTGCCCTGTGAATCTATGGAATGCATAGAACCTACTGTAGACTGGTTTTCCGGCTAGGACCATGGTCATTCTGGTGGGAATCGGATGAGATTTTGATTGCTGAGAAGGAGGAAAATGTTAAGGATGGTGTCAGGTAGGGGAGGATAGTGCTCGTACTTTGGTTGGTAAGGGCCCTTGGTTTGTTGATTAAAGTTCTGGGGTGGGGGCACGTTGTTGTAATTCTGAAGGTTAGTTGGCCGGTTTTGGGTGGCATTATGGTTCTTGTTTTGGTAGGTGTTCTGATTAGGGTATTGATTTCGATTTTGGTATTGGTTCTTGTTCTGATTTTGATTTGGATATCGTTGTTGACTTTGATTCTGGTGTTGGTTATGTCCAGAATTTCTCAGTTGATAGTTTTCATTTTCAGAATTTTGTCCCTGATTGACAACCGTGTTGACTTGCTCAGGGCCGGAGGCTTTCTTATTGTTTTTTGCCTTCAAGTCATTGAAAGAGGTGATCTTCGATGCTATTATCGAAAAGGCAAGGTCTCCTCCCTTGATGTGTTGTAGGATACGGTTACCGTGCAAGTAAAGGGCGGTGAAGTCTGGGCAATCGCTTATAATAAGAGCGCTTCGAAGAGGCTCCTTGACGTTGTCTATAATGATGTTGATCACATCCTTCTCCTTCATCTGGCTTCCGATGCGGGCAGCGAGTTTCCTCCAATGTGCCATGAAGTTTGTGAATTCTTCCTCGGACTCTTGCTTCATTGTCATCAGGTCACTGAGACCAAGGATCAAAATCTTATTTTTTCGATACATATCATCCAACCCCAAAACCGATACGTATCAGACGATATGTATCGGTTCCAGACAATACTCTCCGATTTTTTTCCAAAAAAAAAATAATAATAATAAAAACATCAAAATCGATAATTTGAAATTATCGAACGATAATTTCAAATTATCGTCCGATACGAACGATACATTGAATGATACGAACGATACATTGAACGATAATTTGAATATTTTTTAAAGGGGGTGATAAAAACCTATTGTATCATATCAGTGAAGTCCAAAACCGATACGTATCATTCGATACATATCGGTATCGGGCGATATTTTGATCCATGGCTGAGACTGACCACTTCTTGTATCAGGTGCTTGTACTGGGCTAAGAATTGACTAGCCAAATCGTTGAATGTGTTGATCTTGTGAAGTGGTAGTCTAGAGAACTAATTGAGAGATTCTCCTTCCAAGGATCTCTGAAAGTAGTGGATTAGGATCTCGTAGTTGTCATGAACAGGCTGACAATCGTTTCAGAATAATGCCAAGTGGTGATTCAGATTCCTGGTGTCGTTGTACTTGTTGAACTTTGGTGATTTGAACCTTGTAGGTAAGTTTAACTCGAGGTCCCGGCAAAATTTATCAAATCCGAATGAGAATTTGGGATGCTCTCTTTTAGCCATGTAATCCTTGAGAATCTTGGGGAGATCCTCTACTCTTACGGTGGCATCTCTCTTAGTGATCTGAGGATGGAGTCTACCTTGTCGGTTGTTGCCGACGAAGGTGTGGGCAGTCTGCCTTGGCGGACTCATACGATGAGACTTGGTGTTTGGAGTCTGAGGCGGCCTTTCCTCCTGCATTCACTCCCACTCCTATTCTTGCTGATCTTTGACGGCCTCATATTCGACCGCCAAGCCTTGGAGTAACTCTTTGGCTTCTTCTCCTCCATTTTGCGGCTTTTGGACACTAAGTTTCACAAGTTGTTGGGTCGTGAAGTTCTACCTGATGCCTCTTTCTCCCTGGCCATTGCGGTTACTGGTGCTTGGGGGAGTGGAGGGATTTCCCTCATTGTCGGCCATGTCATTCTCGGGGTGACATAGGGGTGAATCGTAGGATGGTTCGACGTCAAATATGGGGTTATCGTGGTACCCCCATAGCAGCAAATTATCATTGTTGGTCAGGTTTATTCTACGTATCTCTGACATCGCTAACCTTTGGTAGATACTCATAAACTCTCGGGGAGCTCTCAAGAGGGTGGGTGTGTGTAGCAAAGTGATAAAAAGAGATAAAACTAAACAAAGCAGGAAACTAAAATTTACAAAGATAAAGCAGAAAAATAAAGCTAAACTAGATGGAAACTATTTTCGAAGAAAAGGTCCCATCACGATCGCCAGTCTATTGGTACGTGCTTTTTCTGGGTTCCTCTCGGTCCCCGAAATAAGTGGCCCAATTCGGTCCTATAGACTCTGGCTAGGGGCAGTGGAATAATAAATCACAAGATATTAAATTGCTAAAATTAAAGAGGAAAATTCTAAATGGAAAGTACCTGGGTGATGCGATCGCTAAATGCAAATTTTTATCGACATTGCAACACGTCAGTGAACACGCGCGAGGAGATGCGAGTTGACTCCTTTACTAAACGTCGGTCAGCCGACTCCAACAGCTAAAAGTAGCCTATGGTCTATCTAGTCTGGCTTCCTAATCCTGCTCTAGGTCTAATTAACTTTATCGTCTTATCCTACTGTGAGTTTAACCGACTATGGGTCTCCTAGTACTACTCTAACTCTAACTGACCGAGTTTCCTACTGCTACTCTAACTCTAATTAAGTTGGTCTCCTATTGTTACTCTAATTCTAACTATTTTAGTCTCCTAATGTTACTCTAATTAAAAAAAGGAGGGTTGTCACAACCTCAGATTTTTGAGATGAGTGCACGGCATGCATTACACATAGGTATATGTGTTTCACAAGGAGACCAAAACGAACCAAAGACACTAAGTGTGTACGTGGGAAACACACTAGTATATCCCTAACTTATAGATATAAAAGTGAAAGAAAGAGAGAGGAACCCTTACGTAATTCTATTCTAACCTAAATAGAGAGAAGGAGAATATAGAGAGAAAGAAGAGAAGAGCCTAGTAGAGAACTAGGGTTCGTTGGGACTCAAGTCAGCAAAGGAGATTAGAGGAAGAGACTTGAGGAAGAACCTTGGAGGCCTGTTAGCCTAGTAGATTTTTGAATCGTAAATCGAACTTGTGCGTGACTCATCGTCAGAGGTACGTTAAAGACATGATAGATGCCTAGGAATGTTTTAAATAGTAGGAAGAATGTTGGCTGAATATTTCTTTTTATGAGATTAAGGTAAAATGAAGGAAGGAAGCATGTTCTCGATCCGATCGAGGAACAAAATCATCGTTCCTCGCTCGAGCGGTCTAAAAGGCTCGCTCGAGCAAGGATGAACAGAGGAAAATATAACTCTGGGCTCGCTCGAGCGGTCCCCAAAACTAAAGGGAAGCTCGCTCGAGCGAGGGTCCACAGTAATACTCCGATGGCTCAATTTAACCGCTCGAGCGACCTCGATTTAACCGCTCGAGCGAGGTCAAGAGACCGCTCGAGCGAGGTCAAGTGACCGCTCGAGCGAGGTCAAGTGGCCGCTCGAGCGAGGTCTAGTGACCACTCGGATCTTGGTTTTTCAAATACAAGAAACTTGGGGGTCATACACCCCAATAATGCTAGTGATTGTTCAAAACCTATTTTTGAAATGTAGGTTGATGCATTATAACCCTCTACGAGCAGGCGTGCCTTGAGATTCGTTGAGGTAGGGAATATTCTTGAAACATGTGCATTATCCCGTGAACTCATATGCGTAGTATAAGCTATTTAAATAGTCACATATTTCATGAACCCTCATGATAAGGTTGTGTGTGTGTGTTACAACGTGAAAATCTTGAGGTCCCCAGGGGACGAAAAATCATGTAGTTCAATCAAAGAAGGGTGCAACAGAAGTATGGGGCATCCCAGGGATGCAGATGAAAACTAACAGAGAAACGAAGGTAATGTGATAAGGCCTAATGTAATATAATTAGCACAATCACGGTGAATAACTATATGTAAAGCACATTGATATTTTTATTATTTAAGATTGATTAGAATACCCCACCGACGTGGCGGGATACCCACGACTGACTCGGCAGGATATCCGGTACGGCGGCCAATCCGTACATTTATAACACATCCCAGGGATGTAGATTGAGAATAGACCCCGCCACCTATGAGAAAGGGGCTCGGCGATTCAGGAATACATATAACAACTGTCTAGTTAGACGACGATGGCGGGTATTCCATCGGGGCTCGATGCTATATTGCTCGAGGACTACTTAAGTTAAGATTTAAGTGATTAGGCCAAATTCACAACTAAACTAATAAAGAGATTAAACAAAACCATGCTAAGTAACGACCAAAATCATTGGGTTATTTCCTGTTATTCAAATTGTTGTCCATAAGTGATTACTTTATAATTCTATGCTTGTTAAATTACTGACATATGTGTGAAGGTTGATCTATATGTTCTTTTTGTTTTCCCTACGGAGCTAGGATGTAGCTCACCCCCTTAGACTATACGTCGCAGGTCCAGGACTAGCGGCAGCAAAGACTTCGGAAGAAGCTGATCCAAGGGCTTCGGTTTTCGTGCCCACAGAAGAGTCAGAACCTCCTCCTGAGGAATTCTTCTAGGAAACCCGCTGCATACTTTGAGAGTGAGTTGAGAGAGTACTATGTATGGCTTGGTATATCAAGCCTCTTTATTTCGAATGTTTTAATTACCATTCCTTGACAGAACGCCTAGGATAAACTGTTATTACTAAACATTTGGGTAAGTTCTTATGTCCATGAATTGGCATGGGACAAGGACTGCCTTGCGACACCTTGATTATTTTGTTGAGTTTTTTTTGTGTAGCTATGAGTGCTTCAATTACAGTTTTGGATTGTATATACCAATGTTTCGTAAGGAACCCGGGGCACGGCCTTGAAGGTTGTGCTGATGGCACGGATTTCGGGGTTCCGAAATCCGGGCTGTCACAAGGGTTGTGGCCCATTATGCTAAGGAGGATCGTCCCCATTCCAGGGTACCCTTCGTAAGCTCCCTCGGGCAAATCGGTTGGCTAAGGATTATTTTAAAAGCATGAGATTGAAGACTGAATTTAAACAGAGAATTAAGAATTTAGGGATTAAAAATGAAGAATTTAGGAATTAAAAACAAAGAATTAGAACTAAGAACTAAGAACTAGAACGGAAAATTAAGAACTAAGAACTTAAGAACTAGAATTAAAAACACTAGAACTAGAATTTAAAACTAAGAACTAGAAGCAAGAAACCAGGAACTAGAACTAGAAATTAAGAGCTAGAACCTGAAGTTAAGAACTAAGATCTAGAACTAAAAATTTAAGAACTAGAACTAGAAATTAGAAACTAGAACTAAAGAATTAAAAACTAAGAATTAGAGAATTAAAAACTAAGAACTAGAAAGAGATTACCTGGAGTTAAGCGCTTCTTCCTCCTTCTAGTGCCGCAGAGAGAAACTCGAGCTCCCTTGGAGAGGCCTAAACTCGAGAGAGGGGAGATTGCTATTGAAATTGTGTGTTTGGGCGTGGTAGGGGGGTCTTTTTATAAGTATATGGGTAATTCCATGTGTGGGGCCATGTGCGCAATAGGTGAATTACGTGCATGACCGAAGGCGCTCAACTGAATTCCGCGCATAGTATAACATGCTTAATTCCCTTTGAGTCGGTCACTGACTCGGGAGTGACCGGCTGAGCAGGTATCTTAGTTCTAGTGTGCCTTGGAGCCAATTCTGTACATATGGGTGTGCTTGGAATCCACTTCCTCGTAGGGAGGTTTACGCGAGTCGGGGAGTTCGGGCGGTCTTGGGAAGTAGAGTCTCAGTCCGTGTCTGGACTGATTCCACATGTGGTCTCACACATGGAATCAATTCCACACAGGAATGTATGCGCGAGATCGGGGAGTTCAGGCGGTGCACAAAAGTCTATGCCTAGTCCAAGTGGGACTAATTGCACGCAGCTAACTTGGTGTGCAATTAAATTAATCGCATAGTATCATGCTCACAATTTAGGGACTTCTAAGCCTTAATGGATCCGAGTTTCTGGGTTGATGCTTTCAACCCATACCTCGACTATACACTATGCATCTAGTATATAGTTCTCATATTTTAGGGTTTTAAGGTTTTCAGAGAAGGTCGGTCCTTTTTCGGAGATCGTGGGCAAGGTCAAAGGTTGACCGAACAGGTTTGTATACTCCAAGAGGACAAAATTGGGGTGTCTAGAGGGAGGAGGTGCTCTTTTTGGCGGGATAACTTTTGAAGACCCTTAAACCGGACTGCTATGCAAATTTTGATGGCGTCTCAGGTGGTTGTGCCGGTGTCTGTCTATCTAGATTTTTTGTAAAAAAAATTTCTTTCTTCTACAGTGTATTTTTATAATTAGTCTTAGTTCATACCAATACAATCTCTTTCGTTTAATTCCATGAAGTGGTCTGGTAACAATAAGTTTTGAATACAATCTCTCTTGTTTAATTAGTCTCCATTTTTGCAATTGCCTGAAGTCAGTTAACATTGGAAGTGCCAACGAGTCCAATAAGCAGCGCTGACGGGTCATAGTAGACGTGACATTGCATCACAATTAAAGCGTCGGCGCATCATTTATGGTATGTAACAACAAATCTTGTGATTAAAAGAGTTGTCTCTTCTTACTAGAAGCGAAGTGCTTCGGTTAAACATTTGTCTGATTGGCACTGGCGCTTCGTCCAATGTGTTGGAGCTGTATTTTAAAACATGTGGATTGACTATGGCAATTATTTCATGCATATTTTGAAACATTTTAGGGAGGATTTTGTTTCTCATGCTTCTGTCACAATTATGTTTTATTCAGACCAAATTAATGAGGCGACAACGCTCCATTCGCTGAGGCGATGGCGCTTCATTAACTGAAGCGCTACGCTCATGGCGCTTTATGTACGAAGCGTTAGCACTTCTTTCTTTACATATGTGATTCAGAAGTACGAACAAATTACAGAAGCGATAACAATACATATAAGAGGCGATGACATGTTGTATTGGAAGCGATGATGCTTCCCGTTAGAAGAGTGGGCACTTCGTTATGGAAGTGTCGAAGCCTCATTCACGGTGAACATATGCTTACTTAATGGATCCTGTACTCATTTTTGTTAGTACTATTTATCAAACAACAAGAATTCATTTATCAAGAAAAATAATTTTTGTACATTGTCTTTCTCTACAAAAGATACGTTGCACTGGTTGTGTAGGTGATGGTGCAGGCGGTGGGGTGGCGGTGGTGGAGGAGGCGGAAGTGGAGGAGGTAGAGGTGGAAATGGAGGTAAAGGGGTAAGCGAATGTGGGGAGTTTATTATATTGGCAGTGGTGGATGAGGAAGTTGAGTTGGAGATGGTAGTGGTGGTTGTGGTTGGGTGGAAGAGGAAGAAGTGGAGGCGAAAGAAGAAGAACCGGCTCTGGAGTCGGGAGAAGAAGCACCGACTCTGGAGCCGGGAGAAGAAGGGGCTCTGGGTCTCCCACCACCGTCAGCATAACGGGAAGGCCATCATCGTTCGGAATGACTATAACTTCGTCGGGGGGAGGGGGACCCACATGATCATTGTTGTCATCCTCTGGAATGATGATAACATTGTCGGGGATAACAATCAGCTCGTTGTCGTCAGGGATATCGATAAGCAAACCATTGTATGAACTGATAAAACGCTAGTGTGAGAGCCAGTGGCTCCTCCTCAAACCGTTATGATGCCTTTCACTATGGGCTGAGGAAGATGAAATGCTAATTTAAGGAGATACAAAAGATGAAAAAAAATAAGCGCTATGATACCCTTTAAATAGTAATTTGTCATGCAACATCATTAAATAGACTGTTGTAGTCATTATGGTGCATTGCTGCCATAAAGGGATTTCGTAAATATTTGCGCTTCATATTCATTGCATCCTTCATGCATATTCCACGAACTTCTCTCAAATTATGATAAGAAGTGCGTCGTTGTTTGTCGTTCACCATTACGCTTATTGTTAAAAGCGTCAGCGCTTCCATAAGACACGGCATCGCCTCTTCATTGAAGTGTCATCGCTTCTTAATTGAAGCATCAGCGGTTCAATTAAGGGCGATGACGCTTCTTGACGGTAAGCGGCATTTAGTTTATTATGAATTTCGAGGAGTTTGAAATTATGGAGTGTGTTGTCTTTTAACACAGTCTTTTCAAATATTATTTATTGCAGCGGCTATTCGTATCCTAATAAAAATAGCTTTTAGCCTTTTGTCAATTTAATCTTCACTCCATATCCTTTCTTTTGTCTTTCATCTCCAAGGTAAACCCCCTTCACCATGGTGGAAGAACCCAACTTGTCCGATATTAGTGAAGCCCTTAAAGTCCTTGATCGTATCATTGAAAGGGAGAAGGTCGAGGTTCTTGAGCTACATCTTGTGCACTGGCCCCAGAAGGAGAGGTTGATTCAAAGGAAGATGGACGGGATTCAAAGGGAGATGGCCGGGATTCAAGATATTTCTGCCAAGTTGGAGAGGCGGTTGTGCCAACTACGACGTAATCCGAAGGGGGTTGTCTACCCCAATGGATGGCTCCGCACCCCCTCCTAACTCTCCACCCTCTTGATGATGGCGTCTCAGGCGGTTGTGCTAGTGTCTGTCTGTCTCTCTAGATCTTTCCTAGTTCTTTTTTTTCTTTCTTCTACTTTGTATTTCTTTTCTTTCTTTATATGAATAAAATATCTTTCATTCAATTTCGTGAAGAGGAAGAATATCACACAACTTTTCTCATTTATATGAATACAATCTCTGTTTTTCTCGTTTTGGTCGGGGACGCATGCCGCTTATTGTTTGAAGCGGCAACTCCTCAACTAGCCCTAGTATTCATGGCGCTTGGTTGAAGCACTAGTGCTAATATTCAGAGCGCTGTCTGTTGGTATGTGCTTTTTCTGGGTTCCTTTTAGACCCCGAAATAAGTGGCCCAATTTGGTCCTATGGACTATGGCTAGGGACGATGGAGTAGTGGAGTATGAAATATTAAATTATTGAAATTAAAGAGGTAAATATTAAACGGAAAGTACCTGGGTGATGCAGTAGCCAACTTCATATATTTATCGATGTTGTAACACATCACTAATCACCCTTTATAGGGTGTGGGTTAACTCCTTTGCTAAACGTCGACTGACCGACTACAATAGCTATAGTTTGTCTTGCCTAGCTTTCTAATTTTTGCCTAGCTTTCTAATTTTTTTCTAAGTTTTGTTATATTTATCTTCCTATCCTACCCTGGGTTTGATTGATTAGGGTTTTCTAGTACTACTCTAGTTCTAACTGACTGAGTTTGCTACTTCGATTCTAACTCTAATTATTCTAGCCTCCTAATGTTACTCTGGTTCTAATTAAGTTAATCTCTTATTGCTACTCTAATTCTAATTAACTTAGTCTCCTAATACTACTCTAACTAGGAAAAACAAGGGGGGTTGTGGCCCATTATGCTAAGGAGGATTGACCCCGTTCCCGGGTACCCTCCGTAAGCTCCCTTGGGAAAATCGGTTGGCTAAGGGGTATTTGGTAAATATTGAAAATTAAAGACTGAATTTCAATTGAGAATTAAGACTTTAAGGATCGAAATTAAGAATTTATGAATTGGAAATTAAGAAAGAGAACTAGAATTAAGAACTAGAGATTAAGGATTAAGAACTAGAACTAGAAATTAAAAACTAAAGATCTAGAACTAAGAATTTAAAAATAGAACTAAAAACTAAGAACTAGAATTTAAAACCTAAGAACTTGAATTTAAATCCTAAGAACTAGAATTTAAAACCTAAGAACTAGAAATTTAAAACCTAAGAACTAGAAAGAGATTACCTGGAGCCAAGCGCTTCTTCCTCCTTCCAAGACCGCAGAGAGAAAGGACTCAAGCTTGGGAGAGGCCTGAGCTCAAGAGAGGGGAGATTTTTATTGAAATTGATGTGTTTGGGTGTAAGGTAGGAGGGTTTTTATAAGTATCGGGCTAATTCCGCGTGTGTGGCCATGTGCTCGATTAGTGAATTGAGCGCATGGGACATTGCGTGGAATCGAATAAAGTGTCGGATCCATAGCGCTTAATTCAGTTTGAGTCGGTCGCAGACTTGAGGATGGCCGACTGACCAGGTGTCCTAGTTCCATTAGGGTTTGGAACCAATTCCACACATGTGTATCTATGTGGAATTCGATTCAGCGCACTCAAGTATGCACGAAATCGTGGAGTTTAAATGATCTTGGGAAATATAGTCCCAGTCCAACTCTGGACTAATTTCGTGGGTGGACCTACACATGGAATCGATTTTGTGTAAGGGTATATGCGTGGAATTGTGGACTTTAAGGGGTGCACGATAGTCTATGCCCAGTCCAAATGGGACTAATTATGCACGGATTGGTCTGCGTGTAATTGAATTAAGCGCATGATGCCTTGCGCGTAATTCAGGTCCTAAGGCAGTCCACGGGAAGGGAGAGCCTGGTCCAAGTGGGACCCATTGCGTGTGTGTATCCACATGTGTAATCGAATTGTGCGCATCTGTAAATGTGCGAAATTTGGAATCTTCTCGGGTTGGGTCGGGTCCGAGCCACAGAGCTATTGTTTTAGCCTAGGTCTCAACCATATACTATTGTTTTAGTATATAGTTCCAGCATTTAGGGTTTGAAGGTTTTTGGAGAAGGTCAGTCCTTTCTCTGGAGATCATGGGCAAGGTCAAAGGTTGATCGAGCATGTTTGTATACTCTGAGAGGGCAAAATTAGAGTGTCTACATTATCACTTTACGATGGGTCGCATGTTGCTTAATGTTTGAAGTGACAACGCCTCAGCTAGCCCTAATATTTAGGCGTTAGGTCAAACTGCTAGCCCTAATATTCAG
Organism: Chloranthus sessilifolius; assembly: GCA_021018995.1. NCBI lineage: Eukaryota > Viridiplantae > Streptophyta > Magnoliopsida > Chloranthales > Chloranthaceae > Chloranthus > Chloranthus sessilifolius. The sequence continues at coordinate 100,981,324 of CM037584.1, read as the reverse complement.
AACGTTGTCACTTCTTCATACAAATTATAGAGTGGACTTTCTTTTCGTGCAGTCTTTTCTAATAAAAAGTGATGCCTTGTCGACGGAAAAGCCTTCTAGTAATAATAAGAGGCATTGTTACCTCGATGTATGGGGCGTTGTCACATCTTATTAGTAGCGCTAGCGCTTTTGTTGAACTACGTGTGTTCTACTCATTGAATGGGAATCAAAAATAAGAATAAGATAAAATAAAAAAATTCCACCAAATAATAATAGAAATGAATTACGATAAGAAGCGTGCCGCTGTTTGATGTTTTCACCTTGGCGCTTAGTGTTAGAAGCGTCAGTGCTTTAATAAGACATCTCGAAGCGTCATCGCTTCTTAATTAAATTGTTAGTTCTTCAATTAAGGGCGATGTCGCTTCTTGACAGTAAGCGGCGATTTGCTTATTTTGATTTTCAAGGAGTTTGAAGTTATGGAGTGTGTTGTATTTTTACAGTCTTTTTCAACATTATTTATTACAGCAGCAGCTATTCGTATTCTAATAAAAAGTGTCATTTAGCGTTCCGTCAATTTAATCTTCACTCTATATCCTTTATTTTGCCTACCGTCTCCAAAACCCCTTCACCATGGAGAAAGAATCCAACTTGTTCGAGATTAGTAAAACACTTGTTCGTCTTATCGAAAGGGAGCAGATCAAGATTCTTGCGCTTCTGGCTAAGGAGGAGAGCCTAATTGAAAGGTCAATAGCCGAGATTCAAAGCTTTTGGCCAAGGAGTGGCAGCTACGCCAACTAAGACACAATCCGAAGGGGGGGTCGTCTACCCCAACGTCCCCTCGCCCTATACCCCCTCCTAACTCTCCACCCTCTTGATGGTGTCTCAGACGGGTTTGCTGATGTATGTTTATCTCTCTAGATTTTTTCCTAGGTTTTCTTTTCTTTCTTATACAGACTATTGTTTTTATAAGTAGTCTCAGGTTATATGAATATACTCTCTTTCATTTAATTTCGTGAAGAGGAAGAACATCGCATAGCTTTTCTCGTTTATATGAATATAATCTCTGCCTCAGTTAGCCCTAATATTCATGGCACTTGGTCGAAGCGATAGCCCTAATATTCAGGGCATTATCACGCTTCAATAAGAAGCGCCATCACTTCTTAATTGAAGCGACATCGCTTTAATTAAGGCGACGTCACTTCTTTAAGGTAAGCGTCATTTCATTTATTATGAATTTCGAGGAGTTTAAAATTAGGGAATGTGTTGTCTTTTCGTGCAGTCGTTTCCTATAAAGCATTCTAGTAATAATAACAGGCGCTATCGCTCCAATATTCAGGGCACTGTCGCATCTTATTCTTAGCGCTAGCACTTCCGTTGGACTACTTGTGTCCTCACTGAATGGGAAGAGAAAATAAGAATAAGATAAAATAAAATTTTGTCACCAAATAATAATAGAAATGGATATATCACATCTAAATTTTTGCACCAAATAATAAAAGAAAAGAATATATTACGTCGAAAATTACATATCTCAAAGAACTAATTACATATGAGGAGGTGTAACGGGAGATGGTGAGATCGACGGGGGTGGTGAAGGTAGGGGGGATGGGGAAGGAGGAGGTGTAGAGGTTGACAGCAGGTCATCTGGTAGAATTCCCAAGGCTCTCTCCAGCTCCATAGAACTGGCCAACAACCGTCGGAGTTGTTCGTACTCGTTCCAGATTAATACGTCGATAGGGTCTAGGGGATTTCGATGAGGCCTTTAAGGTGGGTTATCCATTAGCCGTTCGATTTCTTCTCAATTGATGGGGTCTTCCTTTGGTTTATTTGTCATGACTAGTGAATGACTATGGAAATGATGAGAGAAAGGAACCTTATATAAATGGTACAATAAATTTATTGTAGCGGTTGTTCGTACTTCATCATTAAGGATATTGGTCTTCCACGAGGAAATTTACACTGATACCAATAAGGAGCGTTGGCGATCATTCAAGAGTAATTGTAAGGAGTTATAAGAACAATTGCCTGAAGTCAGTTTCCATTAGAAGCGCCAGTGTGTCCAATAAGGCGCGCCGACGCATCCTGTAGATGCGCCTGCGAGACTAATAAGAGGCACTAACAAGTCGTCGTTAACGCCTCGGCGCGTCGAGTTAAAAGCATTAGCACTTCGAAATGTCGTAGTCCTAATAACACATTCTGTGAATAAATCTCGTGTATATATTGAAAAATTTTCATGTACTATTATCATTTTATATTGTATCCATCAAGTGTAAATCTTGTATACATTGTATGAATCCAGTACATGCTATTTATATCAACAAATGTGAAAGTACATTTATGTATAATAAAAAAGTTATAAAAGCGATTCAACATCATCACTGAAATCCCAATTCGCTTCTTGGTATGTAGCAATGACATGCCCAATCTCGACCCTGAAATGAGGGATTTCAGCCTGCTCAAATGCCGGCTGGAGGTTCTTGCTGAAATAATCAACGTATTTCATTATGAAAACCCCATAGTAATAACTATTTAGTTGGTGCGACGGTACTCTAACAGTCCCAAGGATATTTCTCAAAAATGGAAGTGTTTGCACCGTGCATATGAAACAAGGCTGGGAGGTAATGCGTCTATGAATAAAAGAGTAAAAGATAAGTTGCATATGCATTTAGAAAATAAAAGGGGGCGCTAAGGCAACTATAAGGAAGTGTTGGGAGCACTGACACCTCGAGGTCAAAGCGTTCTCGCTTTTGGTTAGAAGCATGGACGCTTTGATTGAGAGGCACAAGCACTTCTAGAGTTTCTAACAACGGTTTTCAAACTTTCCAAGGTCCTTATCTCCTCGCAAAATTTCATTTCCAGAGGTTTATCTGGGTTCCAGGACAACGATATTACTTTTTTAGGGGATGGCTATGGCAAGCGCCCAGTGGAGTAGCACATCGTTGTGAATCGGAATAAAAATTTCTTCATAGTCCATCGTTGTGTGTCGGCTTCGTGCCATGCTGTGCCTCAAAATGTTCAGCATATTGCTCCCACAACGTTGGCTGGTAGGTAAGCTACATTATCTTCATAGTCCTTCTCAAAAGCTTTAAAATCCAAGCTCATGCATTTTAGTGCAACGACGGACATCCGAAAAGTCTTCCTATTCTCTCCAGATTGCATGTCCTCCCGCTTGTCCATGACCCTAAAGTACGTGGATGTTATCTGCATACAAATATGAAAATATCAATATGGAATCAGGGAAGCGATAGAGTTGAACAGGGATTAATACTTACTGGGTCTTCTATTTGTTGTGGGGATTGCAGGCAGAGTATCAGCTTGATAGTAATACGTTGGGATCCAACAATTGAGATGACACTCCTATGTTCAAATTAAGACAAGGGGATAAGTCCAATATGGAGTGTTGGCGCAACGTAGCAGTCGAGTTAAAGGCAATGACGCTTTGACAACGACACGTTGGTGCTTCGAAATATATGTTAATAGTTTATGACGATAAATTGGAAAGAGGGGATATACTTACTCATTCTCACTATTGAGTTTTTCCCAAATAGCATTCATATAGGCCTAGGGCGATGTGGCCCCCCCACTTTGGCCTTCTTTTTGTAGGGCTAGGAGAGCAGCTCTCCCTTTCTTTTAGGGAGAGTTTGTGAGGGAGGAATCGTGGGGCCTTTACCCCGGTTCCTCTCACTTCTCCTGAAGACGACTGGGCCTTCGAGTTCGTCATCCTCTTCTTCTTCTTCTTACACCAAAGACCTCTCTTAGGTGCATCGTTGCATAAGGGGCATCTCAGGACCTTCGTCATGAGACGTTGTAGGCGGTGGTGGTGGTGTTGGTGGAGGCAGAGGTTGTAGTTGGGGATGGGATTTCTTGTTTGTAGGAGGTTGTGTTTTTGACTTAGTGTAGACACCCCCATTTTGTCCTCTCGAAATGTACAAATCTATTGGGTCAACCTTTGACCTCATAACCCTAATTGAGACGATATACTGAAACAATAGTATATGACTGAACACAGGCTGAAACAATAACTCTGTGGCTCAGATCCCGACATAGGGACACTATGTACTAAAAAAATAGTATATAGTTGAAATGCAGGCTAAAATAATAGTTTGGCATTTCAGATCCCCTAATCCAAATTGGGATCATATACTAAAACAATAGTATATGGTTGAACACAGGATGAAATAATAGCTCTGTGGTTCAGGCCCCAGGACCCTAACATGGGAACCATGCACTAAAGCAATAGTACATGGTTGAACACAGGCTGAAACAATAGCTCTGTGGCTCAGATCCTGATATAGGGAGACTATATACTGAAACAATAGTATATAGTCGAAACACTGGCTGAAACAATAGTCTAGCATTTCAGACCCGACCCGGACTTGGACAGCCCCGAATTGTGCGCCTAAAACTACATGCGCAATTCGATCACACGCTAAGCCACGCACGTGCAATCAGTCCCCCTTTCAGACCAAACTTCCTGTCTCAGACCACCTCGAGACTCGATTAGGCGCCTGACATGAAACTCGCGATCGAATTGAGCGCCCCACCACCAACGCGCAATTGGCCTATGCCCGACCTAGTCTTACAGTCCTTGACCCCCATGCTTCCTCTATTATGCGCTTCGAAAGAGATGCTTAATTAGATTACGCACTCCACACTAGGCGCACAATTAGTCCTAACATTGTTAGAACTAGGAAACTCGCTGAGCAAGTCAGTCGATCGCTCACTGAGTTGGTGACCGACTCAAAGCGATTAAGCACTGGGAAACCGGTGCGTAATTCCGTTAAATGCCTGAAATAAGGTGTTTAATTTGAAAAAACCCTATAAAAGATATTTTTTTTAATCTGACCTAGAGAGGTTGGAAAGAGAACGGATTTTTTTGAAAAAGTTTTGGGATTTCGAGACTGGAGAATTCCGAGAACGAATACATAGAGAAATACAACCATGATTTCGAGATTCAAGCTTCAAATTTTTGAGATTCCTCTCCGCAGCCCCGACCTTAGGTAAAAATCTAATTTTTAGTTTTCGACCGTAGTGTTTTAGTCTTTAGATTTAGGATTTTTCTTAGTTTTAATTATTAATATTGAATTTTCAGTCTTAGACCGTAGCACCCTTTTTTTTAGACCCTAATTTTAATATTTGGTTCTAGTTCTCTGAATCTAGAATCAGTCCTCAATCTGACGGCCTAATTCACCGACCCTAGACTTTAATTCTGTTCTAAAATCTTAATCTCTAGTCTTATCATTAATCTCTGGTTCTAGTTCTTAGTTTCTAGAACCAGTCCTTAATCATACGGCTTGATTTTTCTGATTTCGGACCCGAATTCAGTCCTTAGATTTTAAATTCTAGTTTTAATTCCTCAATTTAATATATCTAAAAGTCCAATTCTTAATTTATTCTTCTATAATTTCTAGTTTCATAATTTGATTCATAATTATAATCCAAAACAACTTTAAAAATATAAAAATACCATCTTATAATCCAAAATCTAATTTACTTTAATCTCAGCCACCTGATTTGCCCAAGGGAGCTTACAGAGGGTACTCGGGAGCGAGGCCAATCCTCCTTAGTATAGCGGGCCCAAAACCACTTTTTTTTAGTATAATTAATTTATCACTTTAATTAGAACTAATAGAATTAGTTCCTTTATCTCAATTAAATTTTAGTAGAGTTAATTCATTATTTTAATTTGATCCTTAGTAAAGTCAATCCCTCGAGTTAATTAGAAAATTTGATAAAATTAGTTCCTTTATTTTAATTAGATTTTTTTAGCATAGTTAATTCATTGCTTTAATTAAAATTCTAGTAGAATCAATTTATTGCTTTGATCATAATTTTAGTAGATTTAGTCCTCTATTTTAATTAGAGTTTTAGTAAAATTAGTCCTCTACTTCAATTAGAATTTTAGTAGAACTATTATATTTGCTTTAATTGGAATTTCAATACAATTAGTATATTTGCTTCAATTAGAATTTCATTATAATTAGCATGTTTGATTCAATTAGAGTTTCATTAGGATTAATATATTTGCATTCCTAGTGTAATTAGGAGACTAATTAATTAGACTTCTAATAGCTTCAAGAAACTAAATTAATTAGACTATTAGTAAGAGTAAAAGATTAAAATCAATTAGATTCCTACTACTATTAGGAGGCTAATTAATTAGATTTTAGTAACATTAGGAAACTATATCAATTAGACTTCTAATAGGGTCACGACACCTAAGATTAATTAGACTCCTAATAGGATTAGAATATTAAATCAGGTCACTATAATAAATTCACACTGTTAGACTCCTAATAGAATTAAGAAATTTAAACCAATTAGAATTATAATCATAACAGGGAAAGAAAAGGAAAACTAAACTATCTGAATTATAAATAAGAGCCATAGCTGCTGACGTTCGCAGGCGGACGATTCAGTAAAGAAGTAACCCACACCTGCTCTAAAGCGTGATCATTGATGTGTTACAGCGTCGTTAAAAATCTATAGCTGGCGATCGCAACAAAGTAGGAATCTTTTTAGAAAACCCACATTTATTTATTCCCAACATTTCAAACACCGCATTGCCAGAGTTCACTTGGATAAAATTGAGCCATTGATTCAACGGGGACCGAGAGAAACCTAGAAAAAGCGTGCACCAACTGACTGGCGATCGCGATGGGACTCTTTTGTGAACTCTTTCTTTCTTTGATAGTTTTTATTTTATTTTTCCTGTCGCATCATTTCGAATCCCTTTAAATATATGAATCTTCGTCAAAGACTCGAAATGTCCGGCATACGAAGAGTGAGTTTAGGAGACCCACCGTTGGGGGGATATCATGACAACCCTGTATATGAAGAAGAATCACCTTACGATTCCAGCCAACAACAACCCAAAATTAACATGGTTGGTGATCAAGAAAATCTCTTCTCTATCCCACACACCGGTAATAATCATAACGGGAGAGATAGTAATACTGGACAAAACCTCACTGCTCAACATATTGTAGAACTCAGTATTCAAAGAACACAAAGAGCAGATGATAACTCCGAGGAATTGCTTCGAGCACTGGCCGCAACATACGAGACCATTACGGTGCGACAATTTTCAGAAGACCAAGAACGACAAGAAAGGCCACCGCCTATCCCGAGCACGGCGTCAGCCCACGCCTCACCATTGAGACAACCTACTCACACGTTCTTCAAAGATGATTCTCTAGACAAGGTTGGCTCACGAGTTGCTCCAAAAGATAGCACTATCAAAATTGAAGATCTCCCGAAGATGCTCGATGAGTACATGGCCAAGAGAGAGCACCCTAGTCAGTCATTCGGATTCAACAAATTTTGTTAGGACATCGAGTTTAACTTACCAATAGGATTCAAACCGCCAAAATTTACCAAAAATGGCACGGAAAATCCAAACCATCACCTAGCCCTCTTTTGCAATGATTGTCGACCCATACGCGATAATCAAGGACTTCTCATCCACTACTTCAAACGCTCATTAGAAGGAGAAGCTCTAGATTGGTTTGCGAGACTCCCTCTCTATAAGATGGAAACATTTGATGACTTAGTCGATCAGTTCCTAGACCAGTAGAAATACTTAATCTAAGAGATGGTTAGTCTCAGCAATTTGATGGTGGCAAAGCAAGGACCCGATGAAGAATTCACTGACTTTGTCGCTAGATGGAGAAAACTCGCTGCCAGGACTGGCACTTCAATGAAAGAGAAAGACTCAGTTGGCATTATCATCGACAACACTAGAGAACTGTTAAAGAGTGTGCTTGTCATAAGTGATTGCCCCGACTTCACTACACTTCACTCCCGAGCATTCCGACTAGCACGACACATTAAAAGCGGAGACCTCGCTCTATCCATAGTTACGTCAAAAGTAGGCTCTTCTAGTGAATCAAAGTCAAAAAATAATAAGAAAGCCTCAGAAACCAAATAGGTCAACACTATTTTCAACCAAGGACAGAACTCTGGGAACGGAAACTTCCAACCGCGAAATTTTAGGCAAAATCAAAACCAACAATGGTACACGAACCAAAACCAAAGCACTAATCAACAAAGATATGCAAATAAAAACCAAGGTCAAAATTAGAATCAGGGCCAATATCAAAACAGAAACCAATATCCTAACACTTATCAAAACCAGAATACAATACAGAATCGACTTGCCCATGCACCAAACTATAATAACGTACTCCTACCATAAAACTTCAACCTAACTAGAGGCCCCTATCAGCCGAGAAGGGAACACTATCCCCCTTTACCCGATACAATTCCCAACATCTTTCGTCTCCTTAACACTTAGAATTTCCTCTGATTCTCACAGGAAAGACTCCGACCATGGCCGACAAATCTAGACTATAGCAAATATTGTGCATTCTATCAATACACGATTGACAACCTAGAAGACTGTTGGGTCCTCCGGGATGTGATCTATGACATGAATGACCGGAACTAAATTGATTGGAAAGCACTTAGGAATTCTAACCCTAAGAATAATCAACCCCAATAGAACTTGGGGATCATTAATAACCCCATGCCTAACCACAACCAAGCAACACCGGCTCAGGTCACCACCGTAGATCTCCCTGATCAATCCTCTTTCTAGCCCTCTACCTTAATCACTCGTATCCAACCCTCCAACACTTTTGCTACCCCTTTGAGAGTTCCTTCACCCCCGCACCCCTCAGCCTTGATCACTTGCGTCTCCCCGCCGAACCCGCCTCCTTACCCGAAATTCACTCAGATATGAGTCCATTCCTTTAGGGCCTGGAGGCCATTCCTCTATAGTCACCCACAAGAACCTTTAACCCCTCCAAATCTTGAACCAATGCCATTGCCACTCCCCTTGTCTCATTCTGAACCCAAATATAGAGACCATGTTCTTCAAATTGTAGCCCAAATTGCTGCCTGGGTAGACAGTGTCACCCGAAAGACTCCGAACCTAGAAAATGAAACAAAGACAGAGTGTTCACTAAACATAGAAGAAAGTGAGCGAGAAGAACATCCCGACCTGTGCGAGACACTAGTCTCTGCCTTCCTAGAAGAAGATGATTACACACAGTATCTCCCACCTTGGAGCGGCACAGCGCAAGTAGATGCTCTGACCTCGAACTTCACTCACTTCACAGGCACCTCAATGTCGAGCAACACCAGATTCGATTAATAACTGACTTGCCCGATTCTTAAGTCAAGAACTAATTATCCATCTCCACCTTTTCCTCAAAATAAGGATTTCACGAGCGCACAACCACCAGAGGGGAACATGAGAGAGAGAGAAGTTAACTTGCCTCCCGCCCCTTACATTATTCCTCCACCAATGCCTGCTCCTTAACCACTCCAACCACCTGCACCCAAGGCTCATCGACCAAGCAAAGAAGTTGCACTCGAGCCAGGGCAAGAATATGACCTTCTGCGGCATCTCCAAAAGATCCCGGCCCAGATATTCATACTATAACTCATCAAAAAATTGCCTGACCATCACCGACTGCTGATAAGGACACTTGAAGACATGCAGGTGGATGACGACACAACACTGGATGAGTTACATCAAATCACCTCGGTCATGGTGCAACCCCCGACGCTCACTTTCACAAACACAGACATGCCTAAAGAGTAACTCAGCGGAAGTGCGGCTCCCATATACCTTACGGTTTAGAGGATTCTTCGTACCCCACGCATTGGTCGATACAGGAGCAGGACTCAATATCTGCCCTATCACAACGTTAAAGATGCTCGAATACACAGAGCAGGATGTCAGGCCCTCAGCGCTATCTCTTATAGGTTATGACAGCTTGCGTCGCTTCGTCAAAGGAACAATCAAACTCCAGGTTAACCTTGGACCTATAAGGAAAGACGTCACTTTCTATATTTTTGATTCCGCTAGTACGTACAATCTTATCTTACGAAGAAAATGGTTAGAGTCAATGAAGGTCATCGCCTTAACATACCATTAATGCGTCAAATTCCCATATGAGGATTCCATTGTCCATATATACGCTGATGCACCACTCCATGAAATGGACACTGATTACGCGACAAGTATTCCGATAGCCCATGATTCTATATTGAACACGGGCCATATTCAAAAAACTCGAATCCCCGATGAGACAACCCTTCCTAGTTCTCCCCTGACGTGTCAACAAAAATTAATGAGAAGAGAGGTTGGCCCAGACCTCGTCAAACTTTATGACATCAACCCAACTACGACAAAAGGGTGGGACCTTATGTATCAGCTCGGGAACATCCCCCACACCGGACTCGGTAAAAATAAGCAATGTCGGGTAGTACCTGTCATCCCGAGGAAAATATGCAAACACATAGGGTTAGGTTACCAATCGGACGGCCCACAAGCCGACTTGTTCCCTACCTCACCAAAATGGTCTCTATATGACCACTTCGTCTATGGGACCACTAAGAAAGCAGATGTACCGAGACAGAAGGAAGTGTCCTTCACTAAATCCCAAGACATGGAAATCGAATAAATGACTAAAGCATTTAATGATTTAACAAATTTGAATGACGATATTGATAAACCACTCGAAGGAGTCAAACCCTTGTTCGACACTAACGAGTTTACGGAAAAGAAAAGCGAAGAACCTTCAGAACTCGAACCGCTAGTAGGAGATTGGGAATCCACTGATGACGAAGATTTTCACATAACTGTCTTACAAGATGATGAAGAGCACTTACACTTAACATGAGAGGAAGATGACACCCTACAAGAAAATCTTAGCTTGCATAGCATCCGCCTTGGCCTCGGCCTTAGGAGATGGGAATGCCCGTGGGACTCTCCTTGTATCACTCACCCATACCAATCCCATTGTAGGGCATGCACCAGTATATTAGAACTCTTCTCTAGTTAGATCCGCCACACCGTGATGGTAGGAACGAATGACTCCAACCTCATAATAATAGAAGCGAGTGATGACCTACCAACTCAACTACCGGCACAAGAAGCAGAAAATCTCAACAGTCATTTAGTGGACCTAGAGGGAAACACTCACATCACTCTCATTGAGTTTGAAGAGGAACTTGAATTAGACACTCCTTTGTCCCCAGACACGCCGTAACTCCAAATGTTTTAGAAATCTCTCGAGGAAGAATGGAAACCTCCTCCAAGTGATGACAAGGACTACTGGATAGACCTCATTACGCTCGAGTTAGCAAAGTAAGCTAACCTAGGACTTCAAGCACTGTCAGATCAAGAAGATGAGTTCGATGCCCCCCTCGCCTCTAACTTAAAAGGATGGGAATGTCCTTGGAGATCTCCCTGCATTTCTCACCATTATCAGCCTCGCTGACGAGCATGTGTGCTTATCCTAACATACTATGAAGTTCACGGGAAAGAGCTCACCACCCCTGAGGACCCCTTAAGAGGTCACTCTCGACAGGAAGAACAACCATATTATACCTCAGAGGAGGATAGTTTGATCGGTTATGATCTCCAAAGCTTCTTCAAAAATGAGATAACCAATGTGATAGAGGAAATCCGAGCGTTAATAACGTTGTCATCAGCGTCGCTTATTCAAAAGATCTCATCAGATGAGGACTCTAAAAAAAAAAATGCTAAATTCAGAACAAGTCCACATTTCTCAAAGAATCGCCCGAACGGCTCCGGCAGCTGTCTCGCTCCCTCAATTAGAGGAAGTAACCCTCCCGACGCCTCTTGAGGCGACCGACCCTGTACCATATTTACTATCAAAAATAAAAAAAAATAAAAAAAGCAGAAAATCCTAAAAACTCATAAATACGAAACTCAAAAAATCAGAAAACCCCAGAAAAGAAAGGAAACCCTTCGTCCTGAATTAAGTTTGTGACCAACAAGGAGACTTTTCTCCTAAGACTACTATCTCATCTCCCATACGAAGATGTAAGGCATCTAGGCTAAACAACAAGTCGGTGATCATTCCAAATGAGACAATTCACGACTTTGAGAAAAGAATCAATAGCCTTGACATTCACCTTACCAAAGATCTCTCAGTCATAAATTGTGCCGATGAAGGGCTACCTTTCGCAAAATTGAATCTCCAGTGTAGCAATTTCACAGTATATGAGCAAAATGAAGATGAAGAAGGAACACCAATCGCCGAAGAGGCGCCAGACTTCCAACGGGTTATCAAGCATTTCGATGAGCAAACCCAAGCTGTCGTAGAACCTACAGAAGAAATCAACTTTGGCACTGAAGAGAAACTTAAGAAACTACTAATTAGTGCAACGCTCAACTCCAAGGAACATCAACAAATCGTACAAGTCCTACAAGAACACCTTGACTCCTTTGCATGGTCCTATGAAGATATGCCTGGTTTAGACCCAAGTTTAGTAGAACATCGTCTTGTCTTGAAACCCAATGCGAAGCCTGTTAAGTAGAAACTCTGTAGGACGCACTTCAAGTTAAAGAGAAAGTTGATAAATTACACAGCCAAATTTATTCGAGTCATCCTCTACCCCAAATGGGTCTCCAATATAGTACCTGTCACCAAGAAAGACGGCAAAGTACGGGTTTGCATTGACTTTTGAAATCTCAACCAGGCATGCCCAAAAGATGACTTCCCACTTGGGCATATTGACACTGTGGTCGATAACACCGCTGGACATGAGATGTTATCCTTTATAGACTATTTCTCTAGATATAATCAGATCAAATTAGGAAAGAGAAGCGCCTGATGCTCCTCTCTCCACCTCTCCAGAATCATCGCAATCAGACCATAATCAACATGAAAGGACTCCAGCTCCAGGATCGGCCCGAAGCCGAAAGACACCAACCGTGCCCACTGAAACTCCAGCAAGACATGATACCAAGTATGAGACTCGGTCCATGTCGAGATGATAGCCAGCTATGAGGGCTCCTATCGAACGAAACATGAGTAGGAAAATAAGACTAACACACATACCTATGACGAAACACCTAAAGCTAAAAAGAAAATAAGGCATATTAAGACACCCAATGACAATTCATAACAAGCACCCAAAATATGATAAATAACAACAAAACAGAAACGTGACCTATCTCTAGATGTCGTCATGATGCATGAGTGAGCACACAAGCAATAATCGATGCAGGTTCGACATAAATTAAAAGGGTTTTCAGATCCTAATAAGTCTTTCATAACCTAAGCGCCTAAGAAAAAAAATGAAGGAGCTCTTGCTCGCGGGTACCTACCCGGCCTCGAGCGAAGAAATCATCTAGCGAGAAGTGTCTGCGAGCCTGATGCTCCTCAGCCTCATCCTCGGCTCTCTAAGCCTTGCCCTCAGCTCTCTCACCCTCAACCCTCTCACCCTCATCCTCAGCTACACTCTGCTCAATCTCGAGTACCTCCTCCCTAACCTCCACCTGGTCAACCTCTGGTACCTTCTCTCTAGCCACCTCCCCGACAACAGCATCGGTCCGAGCTTCGGAGGTCTCACCTATCTCCCCCATCATAATCCTCTCCAACTCAGAAATAGTGAGATCATGTCTACCACCACCCTCAACATCCATCTTAGAAGAAAGAGCTTGAAAAACTAAAGAGAATGAAAGAAACGATGCCTGAAATGGATGACCGGATCGTGAGATATCACGAAAACACGAAAACTAGAGTGCAAGGAAGCAAGGAAACTAGAGAATCGAAAATAAAAATGGGTAGCGTGAAAATGAAAAATTTTGAACTATATATAGAGCACACCCAAATCACGAGCGTCAACCGACACGCTCGACCGAATCACACACCACGGTCCCCGCGCTTAATTCGGATCAAATGCTCATCCTCAAGCGTGTAAATAGATTATCGCCCTCTCAAACTAACCCGACGCACTGGTTGCACGCAACCTACCAGACGCATAATCATCTTGAGCGCCCACACAGAGGCCCGTAAATTCCAAAGGTCACCCACACAGTGACCAGCCACCGCCCTAATCCTGCGCCCCATACCATGCGTTTAATTCGGTTAAACGATCGGACACTGGCATTTAATGACATTCCGACCCGCTGAAACGTGTGCTCCCATTCCGGCGCGCAATTTGTGTATGTACCCTGAGTGAAGAGCGCAATTCCCTAGAAACACAAAATATGTGCCCAGAACAGCAGGTTCACAGGCCTCAATTAAGAGACTTCCAACCCTAATTACCAACCTAAACTACGCCCTTGTTAAGACCAATCCAAAAACACTCCAAACTTAGAGAATGTACACCCCGAAAAAAATACCCCCCAACATCATTTATACACTTCAACTAAGACCAAACCTAAAAAAAAGGGAAGAAAAAAAAATGAAAAAATGCCCCCCATCACTTACGTACTTGATCTTAGACTCCACTAAACTAAACTAAATATGCTCCCAACATACCCCAGATCAAAATAAATGAACCAAATCAAACTCAAACTAAATTTAAACAAATAAACATTACACTTAAAACAAATCGAAGCAAGTTACAAAATAAGCCAAACCAAAAATTCACAAAATGAAATAAAAACATGATCACTTCATAAATAGATAAAATAATTACAAAATACACCGAAGGCATACCCTCTGAATATACAACTTAAAATCCGCATGTTCAGGCAATGCCCGAATCTGAATTTATTTGGGAAACCAAAAATCTCAGAGAAACTTGGAGGAGGAACGCACCCTGAACGAATCCTAACAATGACGACCTTTCCCCACCCCGAGCCGACAGAAAAGAAAGAGTGGCTCACGGAAAGCCACCCAGGACCTGCGGGATCCACCTTTGGAAGCTCACCTTGAAAAGCATAACAAGGAGGAGCAACTAACACTGAATCCACAGAGCCTACTCAAGAAAAATAGGCATCGATCACGAGAACTCTGACCCCGCCTCATCCTTAGGTTTCCTTTCGACCACCTTTTTCTCCTCCACCTCTTTCCTTAGCATGGTAGGAATTCGACTGCTACCTTGCATTTCCTATCCCGTCCATTCTCAATAATCCTCAGTAATCACAACTCTTCAGGTTCAATACCCTGGATACAAAATAAAAAGGCAGAAAAGACATTAACCAGAAATGCCCTAGATCACAAATCAAAGATACCCCAAAACTCCTAATCCTAAAACTTAAAATAGAAATTCAAAACAAAAACCCCAAGCCTTTGGCTTACACTTATATAAACTATACCCTCCTAACTTACAAAATGACAAGTGTCACACCTTTAAACCCTTCCAATCTAATTAAATCCAAACCAAACACATACCCCCTAAAAGACAACAATCCATGACAACCTAATAAACCAATAACCACGCAACACTTACCCCTCCAAGGGAATACAAACCCAAAGCAAAGTAAACAAGCCAATAGGATTCAAACACTTAACATCCATCTCGAAACTTTAAATTAAACCCTAAATTCACACATTTCCAACAAGTGTCATCTCAAATCAAATAAAAGGACTAAAACAAAACCTTAAACGTTAAACAAATAAAAGAAAACTCTCTAAGGTAAGCCCCCAACTTATTTGGGACCACAAAAAAAGATACCCCCAACAAAGGCATCAGAACCAAGTGAACTCTCTAAACAAAACTCAATAAAGCAAATTAATTTCGGGATAAATTCGGAATGAATCCTAAAATTATAAGCTAAGTCAAATCCTAAACTAAATCAAACAAATCAGATAAGCCTAATTTATTAATAAGTTCAAACAAATTAAATAAGCACAATAAACAAAAACATCTCTTTATTTATAACTTAAAAATTTTATAAGTATCATCGGAGGCATACCTCCTGAACTTACAACCCAAAATGAAAACCTAGAACCTAATTTACAACCCAAAATGAAAACTTAGAATCTAATTTACAACCCAAAATAAAAATTGGAAACCTGAAATCAACACAAAGTGAGGAGCAGAGCGCCCAATCAGAGGCGTTAGAAAGAATACCACCAGACTTGGAGCGTCCAATCGGAGGCTTCAGAAGGAGAGGTGGAGGATTGGTTGGGGAACACATCCCTCCACTTGTAACACCTTTCTCTTTCGCCATCTTCACCTCCTCCGCAGCCGCCTCCTCAACACTGCCTTCACTGCTCCCTAAAAGGGATTGATGTGAAGACTAGCGTCCTCATTCCCAATACCGCTCATTCTCAGAATAATGCAGCCCCGAGCATCACCTTGGGACGAAGATCATACGAAATCACGAACATAGGAAGAAATGACATCTCAATCAGACGATTAGATCATCCGATAACACTAAAACACAAATTTTAGAACACAAGAAACTTAGAAAAACTAAAACTCGAGACTAAACCGAGGAATGAAAAGCAAATGAAGGCTCTCTCGCTTCTATAGAGTACGGACTTAATCACGCGTTGAGACACGTGTGCTCAATCCAGTCACGCATAGCTCACACTGCGCTCAATCCAAAACACACGTTCTGACTAGAGTGCGCAATGAAACCATCGTCTGCACCAATAGCGCGCGACGCTCCGATCACGAGCTCATTGTAAACCGCACAATCCCATCAAATGATCACCTCATGCCATGCAATACAAAAGGTCACCTACACAGTGACCTGGTGATGCCTCAATCACGCACAATTGTTGGAGCGCATAATCTAAACGCTTATGCACTCAGGCATGCATAAACAGCCCTTCAAACATGAGATCGTACGCCCGAAAATAGGCGCGCAATCATATTGAGCGACCTAAATCAGGCGCACAATGCCTGACCTTGGACAAAATCTATACCTTCACATCTTTTTATCCCATCTTGATCAAAATCCTATCCCATCAGGTAGCCTCACAGGCTATTCAGAAAGAAAGAATGACACAATTGTTTTCCCTCATCCCATCATGATCCCACTGGAGAGAGAGAACCCCATCGCATAACCCTGTCACGCACGTCCCATCACGATAAGATGCACACACATGATACCACCTTAATATCCAGTCCCACCGTAATAAATCAATCACACCACCACACATCCTCTCGTGAGAAGCCAAAAATGAAGTCAATCACAATATAACCACAACATGATCTTACATAACCCAAGATCTGCCAAAGAAAGAAATGAGATACACCTATCGCGCAAATATCCTACCAGCGTCCCCTAGCAAACATCACTACCCGAAACATCCAGACACAACCCCACCACACATTCATGAATATGTCCCCTTGCGAGCCGACTACAATTCGTTCTCACCATGAACATGCCCCATTGAGACACAGCAACCTCATTCGGTCCTACAACCCCGACGCCAATCACACCTTCTTGAAATTCTCGTCACAAAATGGTGCATGGAGTCAAGCTTTTTGAAAGTCCCATCGCTAACTATGCTCAGCCAACATCCTATCGCAAAAGCAGAGGGACTCCTCTCGCTTCCTATCGCAAACTTCACTACTTGAAAAAGCTCAAATAACACCTACCACGCCATATGATGAAAAGGGAGAAAGCTTGATCGTATCCCATCGCTAAAGTAAAGATCCCTCTTCCTGAATTGCTTGCTACACAATAGTCGCCATACTCCACTGCCGTAGCAGAAATGCATGAAGATCTGGGACTCCTCCCATGTCCCATCCAACCAATGCCAAGTTCTAGCGCGAACATCCTGTCAGAATCCCCACGTCCCACCAGGACTCGTCCAGCACGTAGCCAAAGAAAGGAAGAATCCACAAGTCCCATCACGACATCACTTTCCCAAGACATCGCATCACACCGGCGACTGCCAAGCTCTGCCACAGCAGACACAAAAAAAAGAGAAGAATCCCCAAGTCCCATGCAGCATCACCCCGACAATCCATCAGTCCCTTCACGAACTACACAAGCTACGCATAATTCAGGTAAGTATTACCCTGAGGTAAGTACCACCCTTCCCTTTTACTCGATATTGCTTATAAATATAGTTAGCTATGATTAAGTCAAAATATTTTTAAAACCCATCTCTCTCGACTCGTAAATCACTGAAGTCCTCCCATAAGACACAATCATTAGTATTCACCGAGAAGGCTAGACGGAGTATCTGGCATGCCAAGTGTCATATTGACAGCCACAAAAACGGTCGGGTCCACAAATCTCATACCGGTGGATCTGCTCAACGATGTCTCGGAAGCCACATTTTCTACCATTTTATCACTGAATTGATCTTAAGTTAAATTTCTAAACTTTCAAAAAAAATCTCTTACTTCTCAAACCAAAAATCTTTTACTCCAAAACCAAAAATCTCTTACTTCTAAAAAAATAAAAATTAAAACAACAAAACCAAAAAAAGAAAAAGAAACTAAATAATAATAAACAAAGAGATTTTACTTACTAAAATTTCACCTCAATTACCAGCCCAAACCAGCCATTCCCCTGGGAAATCGAGCAACGAGTATATTTAATCTAAGAACTTACAAACGCCTATTAGAAAAGGAATGCCTGACGAGCATTGGTGTGAGTAATGACCCGCCCGGTCTGACATGACCTGTAAAGCCTTCGACGTTATATTATATTTTTTATTGGTCCCTGGACCTTATGGACATTTGTATGATGCCCCCCAGAACCTCGACTGCGTCATATCCCTCTGTTTGACTACCCCTTGTAGCAGGTCGCGATATGCAGCGAGATGTCCCTTGCACCCACAGATTAGGATATGGTGATTCTCCTTTTCGTTTGACTCTCACTTGCAGCAGGGTGTGGCATGCAACGGGATGCCCCTTGCACCCGTGGAATAGGATACGCTAACTTCCCCCGTCGACTATCTATGGCAGCAGGTCGCAATACGCGATGGGATCGTCCATGGGCATCCATCGCATGAAACACGCCTTTCGACAGCTACCACTGGGCCCCCGAATGCTCCATTTTAGCTTGCGTTGATAGATAAGAAAGTCAAGCATGTCATGTCAGCATCCCCAGTTCACATTTATGATTTCTCAAGAGAAACGAGAAGACACCTCGAATGAGGGGTGTTTACTTCTTTGACACGTTCTTACTTCACAAGAGCGCGTTGAAGAGGGGCATCTGTAGACACCCCCATTTTGCCCTCTCAGAATGTACAACTCTATTCGGTCAACTTTTGACCTCATAATCCTAATTGGGACCATATGATGAAATAGTAGTACATGGCTGAACACATGCTGAAACAATAGCTCTGTGGCTCAGATCCCGGCGTAGGGAGACTGTACTGAAACAATAGTATATAGTCGAAATGCAGGCTGAAACAAAAGTTTGGCATTTCAGACCCCCTAACCCTAATTGAGACCATATACTGAAACAATAGTATATGGCTAAACACAGGCTGAAACAATAGCTCTGTGGCTCAGGCCCCATGACCCTAACGTGGGAATCATGCACTGAAAAAATAGCACATAGCTGAACACATGCTGAAATAATAGCTCTGTGGCTCAGATCCTGACATAGGGAGAATATATACTGAAACAATTATTAATATTAAGTTTTCAATTTTAGACCGTAATTTCCAATCTCTAGTTCTAGTTCCCCGAATTTAGAACCAGTCCTTAATCTGACGGCCTAATTCACCAACCATAGACATTAATTTTGTTCTAAAATCTTAATCTCCAGTCCTATCGTTAATCTCTGGTTCTAGTTCTTAGTTTCTAGAACAATTCCTTAATCATACGGCCTGATTTTCTGATTTCGGATCCGAATTCAGTCCTTAAAATTTTAAACTCTAGTTTAATATTTCTAAAATCTCAAATATTAATTTAATTTTCTATAGTCCTAGTTTCACAATTTAATTCATCATTATAATCCCGAAAACAACTCTAAATATCCACAAATACTATTTTATAATCTAAAATTTTAACTTACTTTAATCTCAGCCACCCAATTTACCCAAGGGAGCTTACCTTAGCATAACGAGCCAAAACTCCCTTTGTTTAATTAGAATTTTAGTAAAATTAATTCATTGCTTCAGTTAGAATTTCAATATAATATAATTTATTGCTTTAATCAGAATTAGTAAAAGGTAGTTCCTTTATCTCAATTAAAATTTAGTATAGTTAATTCATTACTTTAAATCATATTTTTTTTAGTAAAGTTAATTCCTCGACCTGATTAGAAAATTTGATAAAATTAGTTCCTTTATTTTAATTAGATTTTTAGTATAGTTAATTCATTGTTTTAATTAGATTTTTAAAAAATTAGTTTATTTGTTTTAATTAGATTTTAATAAAATTAATTCATTGCTTTAATTAGAGTTTTAGTAAAATTAGTTCTCTATTTTAATTAGAATTGCAGTAGAATTATTATAATTGTTTTACTTCGAATTCTACTACAATCAGCATGCTTGATTTAATTAGAGTTTTATCAAAATTGATATATCTGCATTCCTAGGACAAGTAGAAGACTAATAGTAATTGGACTTCTAGTAGCATTAGAAAATTAAATTAATTAGACTTTTAACAAGAGTAAAATATTAAAATTAAATAGACTCCTAGTAGGATTAGGAGGCTAAATTAATTAGACTTTCAATAGGATTAGAACATTAGACTAGATCACTATAATAAATTCACATAACTAGACTGACAATAGAATTAGGAAATCTAAACCAATCAGAATTATATTAATAACAGGGAAAGAAAAGGAAAACTAAACTATCTAAATTATAAAGAAAAGTCATAGCTGTTGACGTTTGCAAGCGGACGATTCAGTAAAGAAGTAACCCACACCCACTCTAAAGAGTAATCAGTGACGTGTTGTAGTGTCGTTAAATATCTACAGCTAGCGATCGCAACAAACTAGAAACCTTCCTAGAAATTCCTCCACTTTTTATTTTATTTATAACATTCTAAATACCGCATCGCTAGAGTCCACTTGGACAGAATTGGGGCCACTGATTCAACGGGGACCAAGAGGAACCCAAAAAAAGTGTGCACCAACAAACTGGAGATCGCGATGGGACACTTTTGCAAACTCTTTCTCTATTAGATAGTTCTTATTTTACTTTCCTATTTTTATTTCTATCGCATCGTTTAGATTTCCTTTAAATATATGAGTCCTCATCAAAGACTCGAGATTTCCAGCATACAAAGAGTGTATTTAGGAGACCCACTATTGTGGGGATATCATGACAACCCCATGTACGAAGAAGAACCACTTTGCAATCCCAGCCTACGACAACATGAGATTAACATGGTTGGCAAACAAGAAAATCCCTTCTCTAAGCCGCACACCGGTAATAATCATAATGGGAGGGATGGTAACACTGGGCAAGACCTTACTGCTCAACAAATCGTAGAACTCAGTATTCAAAGAATACAAATAGGAGATGACGACTCTGAGGAATTGCTTCGAGGATTGGCTGTCGCAGAAGAGACCATTAGGTCACAATAATATTTCGAAGAACCAGAATGACAGGAAAGGCCACAGCCTACCTCGAGCATTGTGTTAGCCCGCGCCACACCATTGAGGCAACCTGCTCACACATTCTTTAACGAGGACTCTCCAGACAAGGTTGGCTCACGGGTTGCTCTAAAAGACAGCACTATCAAAATTGAAGATCTCCCTAAAATGCTCGACAAGTACATGACCAAGAGGGAACGCCCTGGTCACTCATTTGGATTCGACAAATTCTGTCGAGATGTTGAATTTAACTTACCAATAGGATTTAAACCGCCAAAATTTACCAAGTATAATGGCACGGGAAATCCGAACCATCACCCTCTTTTGCAACGATTGTCGACCCATATGCGATAATCAAGGACTTCTCATCCACTATTTTCAACGCTCATTAGAAGGAGAAGCTCTAGATTGGTTTGCGGGACTCCCGCTTTATACGATAGAAATGTTCGATGAATTAGTGAAATAATTCCTAGACGAATACAAACACTTGATCCAAGAGACAGTCAGTCTTAGCGATCTGATGACAGTAATGCAAGGACCCATTAAAGAATTCACCGACTTCATCGCCAGATGGAGGAAACTCGCTGTCAGGACCGGCACTTCAATGAAAGAGAAAGACTAGGTTGATATTATTATCGACAATACTAGGGAACCATTAAAGAGTGTGCTTGTCATAAGTGATTGCCTTGACTTCACTGCACTCCACTCCTGGACATCCCGACTAGCGCGACACATTAAAGGCGGAGACCTCACCCTATCCATAGTTACGTCAAAAGTAGGCCTTTCTAGTGAATCAAAGTAAAAAAATAATAAGAAAGTCTCAAGAATTGAACAGGTCAACATAGTTATAAACCAAGGATAAAACTCCGGGAACGGGAACTTCCAACCACGAAACTTCGGGCATAATCAAAATCAGCAACGATACATGAACAAAAACCCAGGCACCAATCAACAAAGATATACAAACCAAAACTAAGGCCAGACCCAGAATCAGGGCCAATATCATAATAGGAACCAATATTCCAACACCTACCAGAACCAAAATGCGACCTTTGAATCAACATTGCCCTAGATAGAGGCCCCTACCAGCCGAGGCGAGAACACTATCCCCCTTTACCTGATACGATCCCCAACATCTTCCGTCTCCTTAACACTCAAAATCTCCTCTGATTCCCCTAGGAAAGACCCTGACCATGGCCAACAAACCTAGACTATAGCAAATATTGTGCATTCCATCGATATGCGGGACACAACCTAGAAGTTTGTTGGGTCCTCCGGGATGTGATCTATGACATGAATGATCAAAACCAAATCGACTGGGAAGCGCTTAGGAATCCTAACCCTAACAATAACCAACCCTAATAAAATTGAGAGATCATTAATAATCCTATGCCTAATCACAACCAAGCAACACCGGCTCAGGTCAATACCGTGGATCTTTCCGGTCAATCCCTCTTCTAGCCCTCCACCTTAATCACTCGCATCCAACCTTCCGACACTTTTGCTACCCCTACGAGAGTTCCTTTACCCCAGGATCCCTCAGCCTTGATCACTCAAATCGCCCTACTGAGTCCGCCTCCTTACCCAAAATTTACTCAGATACAAGTCCACTCCTTTAGGGCCCGGAGACCAATCCTCCATAGTCACCCACCAAAACCTTTAACTCCTTAAAATCCTAAGCCAACACCATTGCCACTTCCTTCGTCTGATTTTGAGCCTAAGTATAGAGACCATGTTCTTTAAACTGTAGCCCAAATTACTGCATGGGAAGAAAGTGTCACTCGAAAAACTCCAAAATTAGAAAGCAAAGCAAAGACTGAGTGTTCACTAAACATAGAAGAAAGAGAGCAAGAAGAACATCCCGACCCGTGTGAGACACTGGTCTTTGCTTTCCTAGAAGAAGAGGATTACACATAGTACCTCCCACCTGCGAGAAAGAGAAGTTAACTTGTTGCCCCCGCCTCACATTATCCCTCCATCGATTCCTGCACATTAACCGCTCCAATCACCTGCACCCAAGGCTCATCGGCCAGGCAAAGAAATTGCACTCAAGCCAGGGCAAGAATACAACCTTCTGTGGCATCTTCAAAATATCTTGGTCCAAATATCTATATTATAACTCATCAAGAAATTGCCTAACCATCATCGACTACTGATAAAGACACTTGCAGACACACAAGTGGATGAGGACACAACATTGGATGAGCTACATCAAATCATCTTGGTCATGGTGTAACTTCCAGCGCTCACATATACCTTACGGTCATAATCAGAGGATTCTCTGTACCCCATGCATTGGTCGATATAGGAGCAAGACTCAATATCTGCCCAATCACAATATTAAAGATGCTCATATACACAGAGCAGGAACTCAGACCCTCGGTGCTATCACTCATAGCTTATGACGGCTCCCGTCATTTTTTCAAAGGAACTATCAAACTACAGGTTTGCTCGGACCTGTAACAAAAGATGTCACTTTTCATGATTCTGACTCTGCTAGTACGTACAATCTTATCTTAGGAAGAAAATTGTTAGAGTCAATGAAAGCCATCGCATCCATATACCATTAATGCGTCAAATTCTTGTACAAGGATTCCATTGTCCGTATATACGCTGATGCACCCCTCCAGGAGAAGGACACTGATTACGTTGCGAGTATTTCGACAGCCCATGATTCCGTATTAAACACAGGCCACATTCAGAAGGCCTGAATCCCTGATGAGACAACCTTTGCGGAAGTCCGTCCCCCTACCCCTCCTAATTCTCTCCCAACGCGTCAACAAAAATTAATGAGAAGAGAAGTTGGCCCAGAGCTTTCCAAACTCTACGACATCAACCCAATCGCAACAAAAGGGTGGGACCTTATGTATTAGCTCGGGTACATCCCCCACACCATACTTGGTAAAAATAAGCAACGTCGTGTCAGACCCGTTGTCCCAACGACAATACGTATGCACATAGGATTAGGTTATCAATCGGACGGCCTGTAAGCCCACTTGATCCCTACCTCACCGAAATGGTCTCCATAAGACCACTTCGTCCATGGGACTATGGAGAAAGCAGATGTACCAAGGCAGAAGGAAGTATCCTTCACTAGATCCTGAGAAATGAAAATTAAACGAATGACTAAAGCATCTAACGATTTAACGAATCTGAACGACGATATTGATAAACCACTCGAGGGAGTCAAACCCTTGTTTGACACTAAGGAGCTTACAGAGACACGCCACAACTCCAAATATTTTGGAACTATCTCAAGGAAGAATGGCAACCCCCTTCGAGTGATGACGATGAATACTGGATAGACCTCCCTGCACTCAAGCTAGCAGAGCAGGCTAACCTAGGATTTCAAGCACTGTCAGATCAAGAAGATTAGTTTAATACCAACCTCAAATCTAACCCATAAGGGTGGGAATGCCCTTGGGGATCTCTCTGTATTTCTCATCATTATCAACCTTGCTGTTGAGTATGCGCTCTTATCCTAGCATATTACGAAGTTCAAGGGAAAGAGCTCGCTACCCCTGAGGATCCCTTAGGAGGTCACTCTCAACAGGAAGTGCAATTGTATTATAACTCAGAGGATGATAGTTCGACTGATTACGATCCTCAGAGTTTCTTCTAAGATGAGGCAATCAATATGATAAAGGAAATCCAAACGTCAATACTGCTATCATTGACGTCACTTATTCAACAGGTCTCATTAGATGAGGACTTCAAAAAAAATTGTAAAATTTAGAACAAATCCATATTTTCTGAAGAATTGCTCGAACGGCTCCAACAGCCATCTCGCTCCCTCAATTAGAGGAAGCAACTCTCCCGGCGCCTCTTGAGGCAATCGACCCTGTACCATATCTACTATCAAAAATTTTTAAAATAGAAAAAGAAGAAAACCCTAAAAATTCAAAAATATAATATCTAAGACTTCTATCAAATCTCCAGCACGAGGACGTAAGGCGTTCAGGCTAAACAACAAGCCAGTGGTTACACCAAACGAGATACTTCGTGACTTTGAGAGAAGGATCAATAACCTTGTCCTTCACCTTACCAAAGATCTCTCAATCATAAATTATGCCGATGAAGGGCTACCTTTCACAAAATCGAATCTCCAGTGTAGCAATTTCGCAGTATATGAGCTCACCGAGGATGAAGAAGAAACACTAGTCCCCGAGGAGGCACAAGACTTTTAATGGGTTATCAAGCATTTCGATGAGCAAACCCAAGCTACCGTGGAACCTACAGAAGAAATCAACTTTGGCACTAAAGAGAAACCCAAGAGGTTACTAATTAGCGCAACGCTCAACTCTAAGGAACGACAACAAATCATACAAGTCTTACAAGAATGCCTCAACTCTTTTGCATGGTCCTATGAGGATATGCCTGGTTTAGACCCAAGTTTGGTAGAACATCATCTCGTCTTGGAACCCGATGCAAAACTTGTTAAGTAGAAACTCTGTAGGATGCACCCACAAACCGCCCTTCAAGTTAAAGAGGAAGTTGACAAGTTATACAGCCAAATCCATCCGAGTCGTCCTCTACCCCAAATGGGTCACCAACATAGTACCTATCGCTAAGAAAGATGGCAGAGTATGAGTTTGCATTGACTTCTGAAACTTCAACCAGGCATGCCCAAAAGATGACTTCCCACTTCCGCACATTGACACCCTAGTCGGCAACACCGCTGAACATGAGATGCTATCCTTTATGGACAGTTTCTCTGGGTATAATCAGATCAAATTAACATAGTCTGACCAAGAGAAGACTTCTTTCACCACACCATACAAAACTTACTGCTACGTCATCATGCCTTTTGGGTTCAAAAATACAAGAATCATGTATTAACCTGCCATGATGGCTATTTTTCATGACATGATACATAAATGTGTAGAACTCTACATTGATGACATATTGGTGAAGTCCCAAACAAGAGTAGGACAAGTTGAAGCACTCCGACTGGTGCTGCAAAGAGCTAAGAAATATCAGTTAAAAATGAACCCAAAGAAATGTGTCTTCAAAGTCACTTTCAAAAAATTACTCAGTTTTATAGTCAGTAGGCGAGGGATCGAAGTCGACCCTGTAAAAGTCAGAGCTATCCTTGAGATGCTACCTCCCAGTAATATCAAAGAATTACGAGGCCTGATAGGAAGATTGCAATTCATCCGGAGATTCATCTCCCAACATTTAGACAGATACGATCCTTTCTACAGACTACTTAAAAGAGAAGCTGAGTACAAATGAGATGACCAGTGTCAGCAAGCCTTTGACAACATCAAAAAGTACCTCCTTAACCCACCAATACTATCGCCACCAGTTCCTGAAAGACCCCTAATCCTATACCTCTCAGTGAACGACAAAGCAATGGGACTAATTCTAGGATAATATGAGAAAGACAGAAAGAGAGAGAAGGCTATCTACTACCTCAGTTGAACGATGGTCGAGTATGAGCGAAAATACACTCCAATGGAGAAGACCTGCCTTACATTGGTGTGGGCCTCAACCAAATAATGGCACTACTTCGGAGCACATAAGATACTAGTACTAGCCCGAATGGATCCTCTAAAGTACGTATTCGAGAAGCCCACCATGTCAGCAAAGATCACTCGCTGGCATATGCTCTTGCAAGAATTCGATATCACTTACGTCATGCAGAAGTCGATCAAAGGACAAGCAATTGATTACCTCGTAGATCTCCCACTCCCGAGTGATGAGCCCATACATGCAGATTTTCTGGATGAAGACTTACTCAATTCATAACGAAGAGCCCGATAAGACGTCATGGACCCTTTATTTCGATGATGCTCTAAATCACCAAGGAAAAGGCATCGGGATAGTCCTCCTAAGATCGAAAGGAGTTGTCATACTTAAGTCTTTTCAATTAGATTTCCTGTCACTAATAATGTCGCAGAATATAAAGCTTTCATAGCTAGACTGCGAACAGTACTACAATTAGGCATTAAATAGTTGAAAACCATCGGTGACTCTAAGCTAGTAATCTCGCAAGTTATAGGAGAATGGAAAGCCAAGGAAAGGAGACTGATGGCATACCTAAAAACCGTTCAATATTTAGTAAAGAAATTTGAAAGAATCTCTTTCATGCACATCCCTAGATTAGAAAGTGAGCTCGCGGACTCCCTTGCCATGCTAACCTCGATCATTCAAATACCCATCGGACAAAGTACCAAGAACTTCATCAAAAAGCTGACAGTGCGCGCCCACGAGGTAGCATGGACCGATAAGAGAGAATTACCAATCCTCCCTATAAGTACAAGATCAAAAGAAGCAATCACTCCGGAAGAGCACATCAAGTCAGACACTGAAGTCACTATGTTCAAATTTAAAAAATCACCAACTGATGATGAACAGCCATGGTATTTTGATATCTGGAACTTCTTGAAGCATCAACACGTCCCTCCATATGCCATAAAAATTAAACAGAAGACTATAAGGAACCGATGCGCCTGATTCTGCATACTCGACGAAATACTATACAAAGAAGCCTTCACTAAAGTACTGTTACGATGCATCACAATCGTCGAAGGACAATACATCATCCGAGAAGTGCAAGCCAGTGCCTGCGGCACTCACACCGATAGACAGAGACTCGCTGATCAAATCACACGACAATGCTACTTCTGGCCGGCAATGATAAGAGATTGCCACCTCTACGTCTAACTCTGCAAGCAATGCCAAGAATGTGCCGCACTTATCAAAGCTCCATCAGTTGCATTGAACACTATGACCTCGCCCTGGCCGTTCTCGATGTGGGCCCTCGATGTCATTGGACCTTTCATAGACACAGTTGGGAACACTCATAAGCACGCGTTCATACTTACGGTAACCGAATACTACACCAAATGGGTAGAAGCTAAATCTTATATGATAATCACCGCTTCGACACTTATAAGGTTTACCGTTTGAAATATCATCACTAGGTTTGGAGTACCCAGAATGTTCATTAGCGACAACAGGCCACAGTTTATCGCAGAAAGGATAAAGAAGTTATCCAAGAAGTTCGGCATCAATCTACGCCACTCATCACCGTTCTACCCTCAAGGAAATGGAGAAGCAAAAGCTATTAACAAAATGTTGATTCGATTTTAAAACGCACAGTAGAAACAAGCAGTGGAACCGACTGGCCTGAACAATTACCAGAAGCACTCTAGGCCTATAGGACCTCTATTCATACGGCCACTGGCTAAACTCCCTACCTCCTTACCTACGGAGTGGAGGCAGTCCTATCATATGAGATACAAGTACCATCCTTATATATTCAACTTGATGATGAGCTATCCTTAGACGACAGGAGAATTGCCCCACTCACACAGCTAGAGCAGCTCGATGAAACACGTATAAGGGCAACTGATCATGCTCAGGTATATCAGAGGAGAGTGGTCAGAGCTTACGATAAGAAAGTCCTTGAACGAACCTTTAATATTAGAGAATTAGTCTTGAAGAAAATCATGCCTTCCAAGCACACCCATCTAAAAGGAAAATTAAAACCAAACTGGGAAGGCCCTTATGTCATAACAGTCGCATACCCTGGAAATGTATACAAACTGGTGAACCAAAATGGGGAAGAACTCCTTAACCCTTGGAACACCATGTACCTTAGAAAATACTATCCTTAGCCCTATGAGCATCACATCCTGTGGTTGAATACTTATACTTACCACCTCCGTAGTTGTCACAACCCATTCATCGGTCGTACGTCATCAATTCTCAGAATATCCTTAAGACCTCTAATTTATTGCCCACTTTCTTATTCGGGCAACCTGATCAAAGGACTAGTGACATATCTAACCTCTTTCAAAAGTATAAGTAACACTCGATCCTCATTTTTCCCTTTCCCCGCCATTGAAGGAGACGTTAGAGCAAAAAAAAATGAAAATACTAGGTTCAATCAAAACTCATTATTCTTGCGCTAGCAGGATACTTTCAAATATATATATATCAAAAAAATCGAGTAAGAGCATTACGACGAATGAACAAGTCAATGAGCTCAGGGAAGCATAAGCAGGCCGTGAGGACATCTCTGGTGACTTTACTAGAAATATATAAATAAACTGCGAGAGCATCCCTGATGTATCTATACTACTAAATATCGCCGTAAGGTAATGGGAGGAGGATAAACTCCTGCTAACCATAGAATGTGAGATTTTGATGGTACCGAAATATGACGAAGGGCTCAATCATGGCACCCCGTATCTCTCTAAGGAAAAGATTGTTACTCACCCCTTTTGGAAAGCATTAGATACAAACTATACCCCACATCACTGAGCCTTACCCCCCTCTTCTATTTTTATTTCGGACGATAAATCAAAAGCCTTATAGAATACTCCTAGGAATGAAACCGAAAATTGATGAATGATGGCTGATACAATCACTTACTATACCTACCATACTTCTCCCTAGTAACTACGGGATAGGATGATCATCACCCTAAAATAGACCCCTGACATACAACTAACCTAATCAAAGAGACCTCCGTCGGTTCGATCACAGCACCGATCAACCTTTCTTCAAAACTAACTCACCAAATACCCATGACTGCTTAAAGACCCAAGTGCTCATCTAAAGCCCAGGAAAGCTCCATTGCATTTACACACTGGGGTATTTTTTTTTTATCAGAAGGAGAATCACCTTAGAGACGCCGACTCACCCACAAAGAAGATGCAAAATAACGAAGTCACCATCCGGAGTATGCTACCGAAGATACTATACTACCGATCCTACCACGCTCCTACATTGGGACATTTTTATTTTAGTTTTATTGCTCTAATTATTTGCTTTCCCTATTGCATTATTTCTATTTCAAAAAGAAAAAAAAAATAATAATAAAAAAAGAAATAAAAAAGAGCAACATATCCATCTTTTACTACCAGACCCCAGTCTGAGACACCTACACCCCTTGATAACTAGCAAGGAGGAGAACAAAAATTACTGATAGCATTATCATTACCTGTGCAGGCACAAAGCAACCTTCAACCATCACCGAGCCAGCTTAGGAAGCATCCAAGTCCCAATGATGATCGACGGCGCTAAAAAAACTAAAAAGCGAAAGACAAATGTAAGAGGTAATAAAAAGGAAAGGAGCCAATCAGGTACATCTAAACCAAAAATCTATATATATATATATATCAAAATTTATTTCTTTTTACACTTGTCACTGGGGGCATCCCCCCTGTATGTACAATACACACACAATGAAAGAAAACACACACACGCACCCCTACTCCCTATGATGCCGCTGGGATGGCTGAGCACCGTTGTTCCCAATATCATCAGCTCAAAGGTCCACAAACTGATTCTCCGAAAACATAATCCCGGAACCCGGAGTCCTCGGAACCTCTAGACGACGCGGCCTCGCTACATAGTCCCCCTCACTCATCTGACTAACAGATCGCCTCGATCGAGAGTGAGGAGGATACCCCGCAAGAATCTCATGAATGACAAAATCCTCACAAGCATCACCCTTGATACGATCACATGACGTGTGACACGACTGTCCAGCCGAGGAACCCATAGCCCTCGACTCTGATCCATCAAGCTGACTAGCCAACCTATGCACCCCCCGCTCACTCCTTTTCAGACGATACTGTAGCTGGTCTAGGGACACCTGAATCTCTGCCTGCATCGTCCGATGCACCGCCTCTAATGCCTCAGCCTGAGTCTTTTATGCAACCATCATCTCGACGAACAGGTCATCGCGAGGCTCCGTCTTATCTCAAGAGTGGTGCGCACTCGCACCACCTCTAGACACGCCTCCTCAAGCTGACAAACCTGCGTAACCACACCAAGTCAAAGAAAACCAATATATATATATATATGAACATATAAAAAAAAGAAACTTTTAAAAAGAAAGAGTAATATCAGATCCAGCCTCTCCTCCAGAAGTCGCTCAACGATCGTAGCAGTCACTGGATCAGCAAGAGGCACAGAGGAAACAGCGAATGTCGGTTGTAACAAGAATAAACAAATACATCAGACAACACTATAATGACAAATAAACTATGAACATAATAACTAGAATATACCTGAGAAGGAATAGGAGTAGACCCCTGAGGGGGAGCCTCAGGAGCAGAGTCCGGAACAGCCTGCACAACACCAAACAAGACAGCACAAAATATGTCAGAACAAATAAGATGAAATAACCTTAGCTGAAGTACACCAAACTAGATACTAGACCTGACTCTCAGGACGTAGAGAGGCAACAGTCACCTCCCTCGTCTGAAGATCCTCGGCAACCTGGCGCTGAAATACCACGTAATGTTAGTAAACTGTCAAGAAAGTGAAACAATAACACTCGATAAACTAGTATAATTATATAAACGAGTCAAAAGATTGAATGGAACTTACCCAGTTCTCCAGCTCAGCCCGAAGCTGAGCCATTGCTGGATCCTCTCGATTGGAGGAGGCAACTGAAGATGGATCAAACGCCAGAACGGGACCTCCAGCAGCAAGCTCGGCTCTCTACGAATAACAATAAACATATCAGTTGGCAAGCTCATAACACTAACAATTAACAAAACCAAGTTTATATAGACACTTACCAATCGATCAATCTTAGATCGCAAATTGGCCTTCACCTCTCAACCGACCTGTTGCTGACTGTGTAGTAACCCGATCATCACCACGTGACTGGCAACTCGGCCTTCCTATCAGACTGCCCAAAATAAAACAAGACACTGTAACTATGTTAGAATGACTGGAAGACCAAGTCCACATAATACATAAACAATTAGACTAACAAGTTAACTCACCAGGAGCCGTCGAGCCTCCGCTAGCCAAACCCATAACTCATCCTCCACTCCCCTAGCCTGAGCAACCGAGAGGGCTAAGGAGTGCAACATCTCCTCATCCGGACAAGGAGCACACCCCATCTGCTCTATAGCCCTATGGAGGGCATCTAACGCCCCCCGCACACTCACGGTCAGATGGCCCTGCTCCAGTGCGGCCAGTCTCTCCCTCAATGTCGACGCCAACTCCGGCCCACCAATCGCGAAAGAACGTCTCCCATGGAAGGGACGTGTGAAGAGGCATCCACCGCCTAATGCACTAAACCACCTCCTATACTCTTAGACATCTGCCTCGTCATGCGCCCCTCCTCATCCTGGTGCTCTTCAACCTCATCCTCATCTCTCGCCCTCAACGCTCTCACCCTCCTCCTCAGCTACACCCTGCTCAATCTTGAGTACCTCCTCCCTGACCCCCACCTGGTCACCCTCTGGTACCTCCTCTCTAACTATCTCCCCGATGTCCTCCTCCACGACAATAGCATCAGTCCGAGCCTCAGAGGTCTCACCTATCTCCCCCATCATCCTCTCCAACTCAAAGATAGTAAAATTGTGCCTACTAATACCCTCACCCTCCATCCTGGAAGAAAGAGCTCAAAAAACTAGAGAGAATGAAAGAAACGACGTCTGAAACAAACGATCAGATCGCGAGATATCATAAAAATACGAAAACTAGAGCACAAAGAAATAAGGAAACAAATAATCAAAAACCAAAATGGATAGAATGGAAGAAATGAAAAGTTTTTGAACTATTTATAGGACACGGCTAAATCATGCGCGTAAACTCACGTGCTCAACCCAATCACACACCACCTCCCCCACGCTTAATTCGGATCAAACGACTAGTCTTGAGTGTGTAAACTAATCATCGCCCGCTCAAACTAACCCAACCGCCTGGTTGGGCGCAGCATACTAAGCGCGTAATCACTTTAAGCGTCCGAACCGGTGTGTGCGAATTCCAACAGTCATCTCCACAGTGACCGGCCCCCGCCCTAATCCTGCGCCCCATGCCGTGCGTTTAACTAGTTTAACCCACCGGATATTGGTGCTTAATGACCTTCCGACCCTCTGAAATGCGCGCTCCCATTTCGGCGCGCAATTTATTTATGCGCCCAGAGTGAAGTGCACAATTCCCCATAAACACAAAATATGTGCCTAGAACAGCAAGTTCACACGCCTAAATTAGGAGACTTCTGACACTAATTACCGACCTAAACTCTACCTTGGTTAAGACCAATCCAAAAACACTCCTGGCTTAAATATATATATACACCCCAAACTAAACTAAAAAAAATGCCCCCCAACATCATTTATACACTTCAACTAAAACAAAAAAAAAATGAAAAAAATGCCCCCCATCACTTACGCACGTGATTTTAGACTAAACTAAAAATGCTCCCAACATACCCCAGATTCAAAATAAAATAAACCCAATCAAACCAAACTTGAAGAAATATTAAATAAGAAAAACATCACACCCAAAACAAGTTAAATAAGTTGCAAGATAAATCAAACAAAAAATATATTACATAACCACAAGAGGAATTTAGAAATGCAACCACTTCATAAATAGATAAAATAATTACAAAACACACCAAGGGCATACCCTCTGAATATATAACTTAAAATAAGATTTTTAAAATCCACACGTTTAGGCAAGACTCGAATCCGGATTTATTCAGGAAACAAGAAATCTCAGAGAAGCCCAGAGGAGGAATGCACCCTGAACGAATCCTAACAATGACAACCTTTCCCCACCCCGAGCTGGCAGAAAAGAAAGAGTGGCTCACGGAAATCCACCCAGGACCTGCGAGATCCACCTGTGTAAGCTCACCTTGAAAAGCATAACAAAGAGGAGAAATTAACACTGAATTCGCAGAGCCTACCGAGGAAAAATAGAAATCGGTCACGAGAACTCTGACCCCGCCTTATCCTTGGGTTTCCTTTCTACCACCCTTTTCTCCTCCACCTCTTCCCTTAGTATGATAGCAATTCGACCATGGATCAAAATGCCGGAAAATCGGTATGTATCGTCTGGTCAAAAAATCGGTACGTACTGGAACAGTAATGTATCGTCCGACATTTACATATATAAAGAAGATACAGTACATTTAATGTACCGTATCGTTAGGGTCCAATATCGATACATATCGACCGATACGTATCGGTATCGGACTATATTTTGATCCATGAATTCAACTGCTACCTTGTATTCCCAATCCCGTCCATTCCCAATAATCCTTAGAAATCATAACTCTTCGAGTTCAATACCCGGGATACAAAACAAAAAGGAAGAAAAGACATCAACAAAGAATGCCAACAACTAAAAAAAAATGCCCCAAAACTTCTAAAATCTTAAACTTGAAATAAAATTCAAAACAACAAAAACCAAAGCCTTTGGGCTCACACTTATAAGTTATACCTTCCTAAATCATGGAGTGACAAGTGTCACCCCTTTAAACCCTTCCAATCTAATTAAATCCAAACCAAACACATATCTCCTTTGAAAAACCACAATCCGTGACAAGCTTAGATAAACCAATAGGATTCAAACACTTAACGACCATCTAGAACTCTTTGAAAATTCACACACTTCTAACCAGTGTCATCTCAAATCAAATAAAAGACTAAAACAAGGCCTTAAACTTTAAACAAAAATAATTCTCTAGAATAAAACCCTGACTTGTTTGGGACCACAAAAAAAATGCCCCCTAACAAACCCATCAAAACCAAGTAAACTCTCTAAACAAAACTCAATAAAGCAAATTAATCTCAGGATAAACCCTAAGCTAAATTAAATCCTAAACTAAATCAAACCAAATATATCTGACTAATCCATTAAACAAGTTAAAAAAAATAACTAAGCACAATAAACAAAAAAAAAAAACACCTCTTTATTTATAACCAAAATTCTTTACAAGTATTGTCAGAGGCATACCTCCTGAAATTATAACCCGAAATGAAGACCTAGAACCTAACTTACAACCCAAAATGAAAACTGGAAACCCGAAATCAACACTAAGCGAGGAGCGGAGCATCTAATCGGAGGCTTCAGGAAGGATTGGTTGGGTAATACATCCCTCCACTTATAACACCTTCTCTTCCGCCATCTTCATCTCCTCCACTGCCG
Organism: Chloranthus sessilifolius; assembly: GCA_021018995.1. Classification (NCBI taxonomy): domain Eukaryota; kingdom Viridiplantae; phylum Streptophyta; class Magnoliopsida; order Chloranthales; family Chloranthaceae; genus Chloranthus; species Chloranthus sessilifolius. The sequence goes on along the minus strand of CM037584.1, from coordinate 100,946,175 downwards.
CCTCCCCAACACTGCCTTCACTGCTCCCTAAAAGGGATCGAATTGAAGACTAGCGCCCTCATTCCCAATACCGCTCATTCCTAGAATAACACCATCCTTGAGCATCACCTCAGGGCGAAGATCACGTGAAATCATGAACACAGGAAGAAACGACATCCCAATCGGATTGTTAGATCATCCGATATCACTAAAACACGAATTTTAGAATACAAAATGTCCAAAAAAAAGTAAAACTCGAGATAAAACAAGAGAATGAGAAATAAATGAAGGCTCCCTCGCTTATATAGAGTACGGACTCAATCACGCACCCGAACATGTGAGCTTAACTCGGTCACACGCCACGCACACTGCACTCGATCCAAAGCATGCGCTCTGACCCGAGCGTGCAAATGAACCATCGCCCGCGCCACCCGCGCGACACTCCGATCATGCGCAATACATGAACTGCATAACCCCATCAAACAAAGGCCTCACACTATGCAATACAAAAGGTCACCCGCGCAGTGACCTGGTGACTCCCCGATCACGCGCAAGTGTTTGAACACATTACTCAATCACCTGCACAATCACACATGCACAAATAATCCTTCAAACCTGATATTGCACGCCCGAAAATAGGCGCGCAGTCATATTGAGCGGCCTAAAACAGTCGCACAATATCTGACTTTGAACAGAATCTACACCTTCACATCTTTTCCACCCCCATCTTGATCAAAATTCACTTGTCCCATCGCGTGGCCTCACACGCTGTTCAGAAATAATGACACAGCCGCTTACCCAACTCCCACCTTGATCACGCTAGAGATGGAGAACCCCATTACGTAACCCCGTCACGCACATCCCATCACGATAAATGAATCATGCCACCACACATCCTCTTGTGAGAAACCAAAGACGAAGCCAATCACAGCGCAACCATAATATGATTGTACACAACCCAAGATCTGCCAAAGAAAAAAATAAGACACACCTATCACGGAAATATCCTACCAACATTTCATCACAAACAGCGCCCCATAACATCCAGACACAGCCGACACACATTCATCAATATGTCCCCTCGTGATGTAACTACGACTCGTTCCCACCACAAACAGGCCCCATCGCAACACAACAATCTCATTTGATCCTGCAACCCCAACACCGGGGCTCATCCCCAGTACACCCCCATAAAAGAAAAACCTAACCAGCGTCTCATCACTAACTATGCTCAGCAAACATCCCATCGCAAACACCAGTACCCAAAAAGTTTAGACAACACCTGCCACGCCATATGATGAGAAGGGAGAAAGTTCGATCGTGTCCCATTGCTAAGAGCAAAGAGCCCTCTACCCGAATTGCTCGCTACGTAATAATCGCTAAACACCACTGTCGTAGCAAAAATGCATGAAGATTCGGGACTCCTCCCATGTCCCATCGCATCCGACCAAAGCCAAGTTCAAGTCCGAACATCCTGCCAGAATTCCCACGTCCCACCAGGACTCGTCTAGCACGCAGCCAAAGAAAGGAAGAATCCTCAAGTCCCATTGCGATATCACTTCCCCAAGACATTTTATCACATTGGCGACCGCCAAGCTATGCCACAGCGAACATAAAAAAAGAGAAGAATCCTTAAGTCCCATCGCGATGTCATGGCGACAGCCAGCTGGTCCCGCCACCAGCTATACAGAAATCTCGACAACCCATCAGTCCCATCATGGACTACTCCAGCTACTCACAACACAGGTAAGTATCACCCCCAGGTAAGTACTACCCACTTTTCAATTATTCGATATTGCTCATAAATATAGTTAACTAGGACTAAGTTAAAATATTTTCAAAACCCATCTCTCTCGACTCACGAATCACTGTAGTTCACCCATAAGAGACAATCATCAGTATTCGTCGAGAAGGTTAGATGGAGTAGTCGGTATGCCAAGTGTCATCTTGACAACCACACAAACTGTTGGGTCCATAAAACTCGTACCGGTGGATTTGCTCAGCGACATCTCGGAAGCCATGTTTTTAAAATATTTACAATCAAAGTGATCTTAAGTTAAAAATCCTACAATTTTAAAACCCCCTTACTTCCAAAAAAAATCTCTTACTTCTCAAACCAAAAATCTTTTACTTCCAAAAAAAAAAAATCTCTTTTACCTCCAAAACAAAACAAACAAAAAAAAATACCAAAAAAAGAAGAAACCACATAATAATAAACAAAGAGACCCTTTACTTACCAAAATTCACTAAAATTCATTTCAATTACTAGCCCAAACCGGCCATTCCCCTGGGAAACTGAACAATGAGTATATTTAATCTAAGAACTTACAAACGCCTATTGGAAAAGGAATGCCTAATGCACATTGGTGTGAGCAATGACGCGCCCGATCTGACATGACTTGCAAAAGCCTTCAACATTAAATTACATTATATTATTAGTCCCTGGACCTTATGGACATTTGTATGATGCCCCCGATACCTCGACTGTGTCATACCCCTCTGTTTGACTGCCCTTTACAGCAGGTCATGACTTGCGGTGGGATGCCCCTTGCACCCACAGATTAGGATATGGTGATTCTCCTTTCCATTTGACAGTCACTCGCAGTAGATCACGCCACGCGATAGGATGCCTCTTGCACCCGCAGAATAGGATACGTTGACTTCCCCAGTCGACTGTCTATGACAGCGGGTCGCAATACGAGATGGGATCACCCCTGGGCATCCACAGCATGGAACACACCTTTCGATAACTACCACTGGGCCCCCAAATGCTCCATTTTAGCTTGCGCTAATAGATAAGAAAGTCAAGCATGTCATGTCAGCATCCCCAGTTCATATTCGTGATTTCTCAAGAAAAATCACAAAGGCACCTCGAATGAGGGGTGTCTACTTCTTTGATGCATTTTTACTTTGCAAGAGCGCGCCGAAGAGGGGCATCTGTAGACACCCCCATTTTGTCCTCTCAGAATATAAAAATCTGTTCTGTCAACCTTTGACCTTATAACCCTAATTGGGACCATATACAGAAACAATAGTATATGACTGGACACAAGCTGAAATAATAGCTCTGTGGCTCAGGCCTCATGACCCTAACGTAGGAAACATTGCACTGAAATAATAGTACATGGCTAAGCACAGGCTGAAACAATAGCTTTGTGGCTCAAATCTCAACATAGGGAGACTATATACTGAAACAATAGTATATAGTTGAAATACAGACTGAAACAATAGTCTGACATTTCAGGCCCCATGACCCTAACGTGAGAACCATGCACTGAAACAATAGTATATGGCTGGACACAGGCTGAAACAATAGCTCTGTGGCTCAGATCCTGACATAGGGACACTATATACTGAAATAATAGTATATAGTTGGAATGTTGGCTGAAACAATAGTCTGGCATTTCAAGCCCGACCCGGACCCGGACAGCCCAAAATTACGTGTCAAAAACCACGCGCATGATTCGATTATACTCCAAACCACACACGTGTAATCAGTCCCCCTTTTAGACCAGATTTCCTTTCCCAGACCACTTCGAGACTCGATCACGCGCCTCACACAAGACATGCGATCGGATTAAGCGTCCGACCACCGACGCGCAATTGGCCTACGCCCGACCTAATCATACAGTCCTTGACCCCCAAGCTTCCTCGATTATGCACTGTGGAAGAGACTTAATCGGATTGCGCACCCTATACCAAGCGCGTAATTAGTCCTAACATTGTTAGAACTAGGAAACTCGCTGAGCAAGTCAGTCGGTCACTCACTGAGTCGGTGACCGACCCAAAGCGATTAAGCACCGGGAGACCGGCGCGCAATCCAGTTAAACGAATGAAACAAGGAGTTTAATTAGAGAAAAACCTATAAAATATTTTTTTTTAATTCACCCTAAAGTGGGCACACAACACGAGAGAGAACGAGTTTTTTTTAGGATTTCGAAACCAGAGAACTCCGAGAACAAACACATAGAGGAACCTAGTCATGATTTCGATATTCAAGCTTCAAATTTTTGAGATTCCTCTCCGCAGCCCCGGTCTTAGGTAAAAATCTTTGTTTTAGATTTAGGATTTTCCCTTAGTTTCAATTATTAATATTAAGTTTTCAATTTTAGACCATAAACCCTTTTTTAGACCCTAATTTCCAATCTCTGGTTCTAGTTCCCTGAATTTAAAACCAATCCTTAATCTAACTGCCTAATTCACCAACCATAGACTTTAATTTTGTTATAAAATCTTAATCTCCAGTCCTTTCGTTAATCTCTGGTTCTAATTCTTAGTTTCTAGAACCAATCCTTAATCATACGATCTGATTTTCTGATTTCGGACCCAAATTCAGTCCTTAAAATTTTAAATTCTAATTTTAATTTCTTAGTTTAACATTTCTAAAATCCCAAATATTAATTTAGTTTTCTATAATCCCAATTTCACAATTTAATTCATCATTATAATCCCAAAAACGACTCTAAAAATCCAAAAATGCTATTTTATAATCTAAAATTTTAACTTACTTTAATCTCAGCCACCCGATTTACCCAAGGGAGCTTATGGAGGGTACTCGAGAACGAGGCCAATCCTCCTTAGCATAGCGGGCCAAAACCCCCTTTTTTTAATTAGAATTTTAGTAAAATTAATTTATTACTTTAGTTAGAATTTTAGTATAATATAATTTATTGCTTTAATCAAAATTAGTAAAAGGTAGTTCCTTTATCTCAATTAAAATTTAGTATAGTTAATTCATTACTTTAAATCAGATTTTTTTAAGTAAAGTTAATTCCTCGACCTGATTAGAAAATTTGATAAAATTAGTTCATTTATTTTAATTAGATTTTTAGTATAGTTAATTCATTGTTTTAATTAGATTTTAATAAAATTAGTTTATTTATTTTAATTAGATTTTAATAAAATTAATTCATTGCTTTAATTAGAGTTTTAGTAAAATTAGTTCTCTATTTTAATTAGAATTGCAGTAGAATTATTATAATTGCTTTACTTAGAATTCTAGTACAATCGGCTTGCTTTATTTAATTAGAGTTTTATTAGAATTGATATATCTGGATTCCTAGTACAAGTAGGAGACTAATAGTAAATGGACTTCTGGTAGGATTAGGAAATTAAATTAATTAGACTTTTAACAAGAGTAAAACATTAAAATTAATTAGACTCCTAGTAGTATTAGGAGACTAAATTAATTAAACTTTCAATAGGATTAGAACATTAGACTAGATCACTATAATAAATTCACGTAACATTCCAAACACCACATCGCTAGAGTCCACTTGGACAGAATTGGGGCCACAGATTCAACGGGGATCGAGAGGAACCCAGAAAAAGTGCGCGCCAACACTAGCGATCGCGATGGGACACGTTTGCAAACTCTTTCTCTCTTAGATAGTTCTTATTTTACTTTCCATTTTTTATTTCCATCGCATCGTTTGGATTTTCTTTAAATATATGAGTCTTCGTCAAAGACTCGAGATGTCCGACATACAAAGAGTGAGTTTAGGAGACCAACCATTGGAGGGATATCATGACAACCTCATGTACAAAGAAGAACCACTTTACAATCTCAGCCTATGATAACCTGAGATTAACATGGCTAGTGAATAAGAAAATCCCTTCTCTATCCCGTACACCGATAATAATCATAATGGGAGGGTTGTTAACACTGGACAAGACCTTACTACTCAACAAATCGTAGAACTCAGTATCCAAAGAATACAAAGAGGAGATGACGACTCCGAGGAATTGCTTCGAGGATTGGCTGTCGCATACGAGACCATTAGGTCACGAAAATATTCCGAAGAACGAGAATGACAGGAAAAGGCCACCGCCTACCCCGAGCACGGTGTCAGCCCGTGCCACACCATTGAGGCAACCTGCTCACACATTCTTTAACGAGGACTCTCCAGACAAGGTTGGCTCATGGGTTGCTCCAAAAGACAGCACTATCAAAATTAAAGATCTCCCTAAACTGCTCGACGAGTACATGGCCAAGAGGGAACGCCCTGGTCACTCATTTGGAGTCGACAAATTCTGTCAGGACGTTGAATTTAACTTACCAATAGGATTGAAACCGCCAAAATTTACCAAGTATATCGGCACGGGAAATCCGAACCATCACTTGGCCTTGTTTTGCAATGATTGTCAACCCATATGCGATAATCAAGGACTTCTCATCCACTATTTCCAACACTCAGTAGAAGGAGAAGCTCTAGATTGGTTTGTGAGACTCCCGCTTTATAAGATAGAGACTTTCGATAAATTAGTCGGTCAATTCCTAGACCAATACAAACACTTGATCCAAGAGACAGTCAATCTCAACGATCTGATGGAGACAAAGCAAGGACCCAATAAAGAATTCACCAACTTCATCACCAGATGGAGGAAACTCACTACCACGATCGGCACTTTAATGAAAGAGAAAGACTCGATTGATATTATTATCGATAATACTAGGGAACCGTTGAAGAGCGCGCTTGTCATAAGTGATTGCCCTAACTTCACTGTACTCCACTCCCGAACATCCCAATTAGCGCAACACATTAAAGGCGGAGACCTCGCCCTATCCATAGTTACATCAAAAGTAGGCCCTTCTAGTGAATCAAAGTCAAAAAATAATAAGAAAGCCTCAGGAACTGAACAGGTCAACATAGTTGTAAACCAAGGATAAAACTCTAGGAACGGGAACTTCCAACCACAAAACTTCGGGCAAAATCAAAATCAACAACGATATACGAACCAAAACCAATGCACCAATCAACAAAGATATGCAAACCAAAACCAAGGCCAGAACCAGAATCAAGGCCAATACCAGAACAGGAACCAATATCCCAACACCTATCAGAACCAAAATGCAATACAGAATCGACCGGCCCACGCGTCGAACTACAATAACGTACTCCCACCGTGAAACTTCAACCCAGCTAGAAGCCCCTACCAGCTGAGGTGGGAGCACATCCCCCTTTATCTGATATGATCCCCAACATCTTCCGTCTCCTTAACACTCAGAATCTCCTCTGATTCCCACAAGAAAGACCCCGACCATGGCCAAAAAATTAGATTATAGCAAATATTGTGCATTCCATCGATACGTGGGACACAACCTAGAAGACTGTTGGGTCCTCCAGGATGTGATCTATGACATGAATGATGGAAATCAAATCGACTGGGAAGCGCTTAGGAATCCTAACCCTAACAATAACCAACCCCAATAAAATTTAGTGATCATTAATAATCCTATGCCTAACCACAACCAAGCAACACCGACCCAGGTCACTACCGTGGATCTTTTCGGTCAATCGCTCTTCCAGCCCTCCACCTTAATCACTCGCATCCAACCTTCTAACACTTTTGCTACCCCTAAGAGAGTTCCTTTACCCCCTCATCCCTCGGCCTTGATCACTCGAATCGCCCCGTCAAGTCTGCCTCCTTACCCGAAATTTACTCAGATACGAGTCCACTCTTTTAGGGCCCGGAGACCATTCCTCCATAGTCGCCCACCAGAACCTTTAACCCCTTGAAATCTTGAGCTAACACCATTGTCACTCCCTTCATCTGATTCTAAGCCCGAGTATGGAGACCATGTTCTTCAAACTGTAGCCTAAATTGCCGCATGGGTAGAAAGTGTCACTCGAAAAACTCCAAACCTAGAAAATGAAGCAAAGACTGAGTGTTCACTAAACATAGAAGAAAGTGAGCAAGAACATCTCGACCCGTGCGAGACACTGGTCTCTGCTTTCTTAGAAGAAAAGGATTACACACAGTACCTCCCACCTTGGAGCAGTCCAGTGCAAATATGCGCTCCAATCTCGAATTTTACTCACTTCACAAACACATCAACGTCAAGCCACTCCGGTTCGGTTAACAACCAACTTGCCCCATTCTTAAATCAAGAACCAACTATCCACCTCCGCCTTTCCCTTGAAGTAAGGATTTCATGAACGCACAACCATCAGAGGAGAGAGTGCAAGAAAGAGAAGTTAACTTGCCGCCCCCGCCTCACATTATCCCTCCACCGATCCCTGCACCTCAACCACTCCAACCACTTGCACCCAAGGCTCATCGGTCAAGTAAAGAAATTACACTCGAGCCAGGGCAAGAATACGTCCTTCTGCAATATCTTTGAAAGATCTCAGCCCAGATATCTATATTAGAACTCATCAAGAAATCGCCTGACCATCACAGACTACTGATAAAGACACTTGAAGACACACAAGTGGATGAGGACACAATATTGGATGAGCTACATCAAATCACCTCGGTCATGGTGCAACCTCCAGTGCTCACTTTCACAGACATGGACATGCCTAAGGAATCACTCCACTAGTGCATCTCCCATATACCTTACGGTCATAATCAGAGGATTCTCTGTACCCCATGCGTTGGTCGATATAGGAGCAGGACTCAATATCTACCCTATCACAACGTTAAACATGCTCGAATACACGGAGCAGGAGCCCTCGGCGCTATCACTCATAGCTTATGACGGCTCGCATCATTTCGTCAAAGGAACTATCAAACTCCAGGTTCGCCTCGGACCTGTAACGAAAGATGTCACTTTTCATGATTCTGACTCCGCTAGTACGTACAATCTTATCTTAGGAAGAAAATTGTTAGAGTCAATTAAAGCCATCGCGTCCACATACCATCAATGCATCAAATTCTCGTAAGAGGACTCCATTATCCATCTATACGCTGATGCACCCCTCTAGGAGATGGACACTGATTACGCTGCGAGTATTTCGACAGTCCATGATTTCGTATTGAACACAGGCCACATTTAGAAGACCTGAATCCCTGATGAGACAACTGTTGCGGAAGTCCGTCCCCCTACCCCTCCTAATTCTCTCCCAATGCATCAATAAAAATTAATGAGAAGAGAGATTGGCCCAGACCTCGCCAAACTCTACGACATCAACCCAACCGCGATAAAAGGGTGGGACCTTATGTATCAGCTCGAGTACATCCCCCACACCGGACTTGGTAAAAACAAGCAAGGTCTCTTCAGACTCGTTGTCCCAACAAAAATATGCAAGCACATAGGGTTAGGTTATTAATCGGATGGCCCGCAAGCCCACTTGTTCTCTACCTCACCGAAATAGTCTCTGTATGACCACTTCGTCCATGGGACCACGGAGAAAGCAGATGTATCAAGGCAAAAGGAAGTATCCTTCACTAGAACTCGAGAAACGAAAATTGAACGAATGGCTAAAGCATTTAACGATTTAACGATTCTGAACGACGATATTGATAAATCACTCGAAGGAGTCAAACCCTTGTTTGACACTAAGGAGCTTACAGAAAAGAGAAAGGAAGAACCTCAAGAACTCGAGCCGCAAGTGGGAGATTGGGAATCCACTGACGACGAAGATTTCCACATAGCCACCTTACAAGATAGTGAAGAGCACTTACGCTTAACATGCGAAGGAGATGACACCCCACAAGAAGATTTTAACTCGCATAGCATCGGCCTCGGCCTCGACCTTGGGGGATGGGAATGCCCGTGGGATTCCCCGTGTATCGCTCACTGTAGGGCATGCACTAGCATATTGGAACGCCTTGCTAGCTGGGTCTGACATTTCGCAACGGTAGGATCGAACAGCTCCAACCTCATAACAACGGAAGCAAGTAACGACCCACCAACTCAGCTACCGGCACAAGAAGAAGAAAATTCTAACAGTCATTTGGTTGACCCAAGGAGAAACACCCACATCGCCCTCATTGAGTTTGAAGAGGAACTTGAACTAGACACTCCTCCATCCCCAGACACACCACAACTCTAAATATTTTAGAAATCTCTCGAGAAAGAATGGCAACCCCCTCCGAGTAATGACGAGGATTACTGGATAGACCTCTCTGCACTCGAGCTTGCAAACCAAGCTAACCTAGGACTTCAAGCATTATTAGATCAAGAAGATGAGTTTAATACCAGCCTCGAATCCAACCCAGAAGGGTGGGAATGCCCTTGGAGATCTCCCTGCATTTCTCCTCATTATCAGTCTCGCTGCCGAGCATGCACGCTTATCCTAGCATATTACGAAGTTGAAGGGAAAGAGCTCGCTACCCCTGAGGATCCCTTAGGAGGTCACCCTCAACAGGAAGAGCAACCGTATTATAACTCAAAGGACGATAATTCAACTGATTACGATCTTCAAAGCTTCTTCGAAGATAAGGAAATCAATATGATAGAGGAAATCCGAACGTCAATACCGTTGTCATCGGCGTCGCGTATTCAAAAGGTCTCATTAGATGAGGACTTCAAAAAAAAATACCAAATTCAAAATAAATCCACATTTCTTGAAGAATCGCTCGAACGGCTCCAGCAGCCATCTTGCTCCCTCAATTAGAGGAAGCAACTCTCCCGGCGCCTCTTGAGGTGACCGACCCTGTATCATATCTACTATCGAAAATCAAAAGAATAGAAAAAGAAGAAAATCCTAAAAATTCAAAAATATAAAATCCAAAAAAATCAGAAAACCCCATAAAATAAAAGGACCCCTTCATCCCAAACCAATTTTGCGGCCAACAAGGAGACTTCTATCCCATCTCCCGCACAAGGACATAAGGTGTCCAGGCTAAACAACAAGCCAGTGGTTAAACCAGACGAGATACTTCGTGACTTTGACAGAATGATCAATAATCATGATCTTCACCTGACCAAAGATTTCTCAGTCATAAATTGTGCCGATGAAGGGCTATCTTCCGCAAAATTGAATCCCCAGTATAGCAATTTCGCAGTATATGAGCTCACCGAGGATGAAGAAGAAACACCAGTCCCCGAAGAGGCGCAGGACTTTCAATGGGTTATCAAGCGTTTTGACGAGCAAACCCAAGCTGCCGCAGAACCTACAGAAGAAATCAACTTTGGCACCGAAGAGAAACCCAAGAGGGTACTAATTAGCGCAACGCTCAACTCTAAGGAATGTTAACAAATCGTATAAGTCCTACAAGAACACCTCGGCTCCTTTGTATGGTCCTATGAGGATATGTCTGGTTTAGACTCAAGTTTGGTAGAACATCGTCTCGTCTTGGAACCAGATGCAAAACCTATTAAGAAAAAACTCCATAGGATGCACCCACAAACCACCCTTCAAATTAAAGAGGAAGTTGACAAGTTACCTAAAGCCAAATTCATTCGAGTCGTCCTCTACCCCAAATGGGTCGCCAACATAGTATCTGTCGCTAAGAAAGATGACAGAGTACAGGTTTGCATTGACTTTCGAAACCTCAACCAGGCATGTCCAAAAGATGACTTCCCACTTTCACACATTAACACCCTAATCGACAACACCGCTGGACATGAGGTGCTATTATTTATATACGGTTTCTCTGAGTATAATCAGATCAAATTAGTAGAGTCTGACCAAGAGAAAACTTCTTTCACCACACTATGAGGAACTTACTGTTATGTCGTCATACCTTTTGGGCTCAAAAATACAGGAGCCACGTATCAATGTGCCATGATGGCTATTTTTCATGACATGATGCATAAATGTGTAGTAGTCTACATTAATGGCATATTGGTGAAGTCCCAAACAAGAGTAGGGCATGTTGAAACACTCCAACTGGTGCTGCAAGGAGCTAAGAAAATCAGTTAAAAATGAACCCAAAGAAATGTGTCTATGAAGTCACTTTCAAAAAATTACTCGATTTTATAGTCAGCAGGCGAGGGATCGAAGTCGATCCTGTAAAAGTCAGAGCTATCCTTGAGATGTCACCTCTCAGTAATATCAAAGAATTACGAGGCCTGATAGGAAGATTGCAATTCATCAGGAAATTCATCTCCCAACAATTAGACAGATGCGATCCTTTCTACTGACTAGTTAAAGGAGGAGCTGGGTACAAATGGGATGACCAGTGTCAGCAAGCCTTCGATAACATAAAAAAGTACCTCCTTAACCACTAATACTATCGCCACCAGTTCCCGGAAGACCCCTAATCCTATACCTCTCAGCGAACGATAAAGCAATGGGAGTAATTCTAAGACAATATGAGAAAGATGGAAAGAGAGAGAAGGGTATCTACTACCTCAGTAGGATGATGGTCGAGTACGAACGAAAATGTACTCCAATGGAGATGACCTGCCTCACATTGGTGTGGGCCTCAACCAAATTACGATACTACTTCGGAGCACATAAGATACTAGTACTAGCCCGAATAGACCCTCTGAAGTACGTATTCGAGAAGCCCGTCATGTCAGGAAAGATCGCTCGCCGGCATATGCTCTTGCAAGAATTTGATATCACTTACGTCACGTAAAAGTCAATCAAAGGATAAGCAATCGTTGATTACCTCACAGATCTCTCACTCCTGAGTGATGAGCCCATACATGCGAATTTTCTGGATGAAGACTTACTCATAATTTACAACGAAGAGCCCGATAAGACGTCATGGACCCTTTATTTCGACGGTGCTCTAAATTACCAAGGAAAAGGCATCGGGATAGTCCTCTAAGCCCGAAAGGAATTTTCATACCTAAGGCTTTTCAATTAAATTTCCCTGTCATTAATAATGTCAAAGAATACGAAGCTTTCATAGCTGGACTGCGAGCAGCACTACCATTAGACATTAAACAGTTGAAAACTATTGATGACTCCAAGTTAGTAATCTCGCAAGTTATAGGAGAATGAAAAGCAAAGGAAAGGAGACTAATAGCATACCTAGAAACCGCTCAATATTTGATAAAGAAATTTGAAAGAATCTCTTTCACGCACATCCCTAGATTAGAAAATGAGCTCGCAAACTCCCTTGCCACGCTAGCCTCAGTCATTCAAATACCCATCAGACAAAGTATCAAGACCTTCTTCATCGAAAAGCTAATAGTGCCCACCCACGAGATAGCATGGGCCGTTAAGAGAGAATTACCAATCCTCCCCACAAGTACAGGATCAAAAGAAGCAATCACTCAAGAAAAGCACATCAAGTCAGAAATCGATGTTGCTATGTTCAGATTTGAAAAATCACCAACCAACGACGGACAACCATGATATTTCGATATCTAAAACTTCTTGAAGCATCAATACGTCCTTCCATACGCTACAAAAATCGAATGAAAGACTATAAGGAACTGATGCACCCGATTCTGCATACTCAGCGAAATACTATATAAAGAAGCCTTCACCAAAGAGTACTGCTGCGATGCGTCACAATCGCCGAAGGATAATACATCATTCGAGAAGCAGTACTCCTTCGGTGATCAAATCACACGACAAGGCTACTTCTTGTCGACAATGATAAGAGATTGTCACCTCTACGTCTAACTTTAGCAATGCACATCGTCGAAGGTTGAGGCGGCGAGACCTTTTGTTGTACGGTTATGCGATGTTTCCAACGCCTACAATGACTTCCCACAACCATGAGAAGAATATCAATTAATGATTAATCAATAATTAACATGTAGAAACGTTCACGCTTCATATCCGAAGCGTCGACGCATCATAGTAAATGCATCGTCGCTTCATCGAGAAGCATCTGCACCTCATGTAGAAGAGTCATCGCCTTATGTAAAAGCATAGGCACCTCAGGTAGAAGCGTAGGCGCCTCACATCCGAAGCATCGACGCTTCATGTCCAAAGCGTATGTGCCTGATATAGAGGTGTTGGCGCTTCATATTTGAAGTGTTGGTGCATCATGTAAAAGCGTTGGCACTTCATACCTGAAGCATCAGCGCCTCCTTGTTGGATTTCCTCAAGTTCAGCAGTTCTCAAGCACAGTTTAGTAGCATACATTGAATAATTTTCTCAAATACTCCTTCAGAGAGGCCTGATCATTCTGGAAGAGGTTCAACTATTTCATAATATAACCATATTCCTTCAAGATCTTGGCATTCTAATCCTTCAATTTCTAGTTCTCTTGTTCCAGCTGGAGAACCTTTAGACTGAGATCATCGAAGCCTTTGCTCCGCTCTCTGATTGACCTCTCACAGTCTACAATTCTTGAATTGGCAGTCTGCTTCCAGTTTTCATCAATCTGTGGTTTCATAGACTTACGGGCTTTGGGAGCCTCTTCTTCTTCTTTTTCCTTGATTTCACGTGAATAATATTAATGTCCATTTTCTTCCTCCGCAAAGTAATGGGAGGGACCACAAGTGCTTCAGCCGCTTTCGAAGGTCTCTTCCTTGTTCGCAGAACGACTGTTACCATAGGCAGGTTCTCCTCATGGAGTGTGGGCTCGAGTTCCTGGAAGCCCTATAAGATGATAGATATTCCATATTATTTTCAACTGATAAAAAATTTAGTAAGCGATTGCACTCATATTAGAGACGTCATCGCTTTTTTTGGAAGCGATTTCACTTCTATAAAGACGCGCATTGTAGCGACAGCGCCTATACTTAGATGCGATATCACATCGTTTAAAATTTACCTTATTCTCGAACTCCATGATGTAGTACTTCCTCGTATTCTCATTCGCTGCCCATTTCAACAGCCTTGGGAAGCGAACTTTGACAGGAAGCTTGGCTGGAGTGCACCTGTGGTTAATCTCGTACGCTCAAATCTGAAAAAAATAAAATAAAATTTTGATGAGTTTTTTAATGGGCGACTTTTGTAGGAAATAAAACAGGACATTTTAGGAGACGACATTACCTACAGGGCAAAAGTGCAGTCGTAAATATTGTATTCATGGTTTGTCTTTGCCTTCTCAGCTATATCAATATTCCTCTTCGCTTTGTCTACGCACATTAGAAGGTTATCATACGCGACCTCGCCCCATGGATATTTGTTGAAATTTAGGAGATCATCAACGAGGTCAAGATAGGAGTTCTCGAGGGTGTATTTGACGAACAACAGACAGTTTCAGAAAGTCCTCGTCAGCATCTTGCTCGACTCTGTTAATGGTAGCAAAGATGTCTCCCCTCTTTACATTATTTAGGTCCTTGCAAAACTTATCTCTAATGGTCTATTCTTTGAGAATCTTCTTAGGGGAAGGATAAAGAGAGGGCGGTCATTCGAAGACCAGTTATTAAGGCAAAATCAAGGGCCCGAAATTTGATATCGTCATTCCCAAAATTCCAAACGTTGCCCTCAACCCAGAACTTGATGATTGCATCTAGGAGGTTGTTGATGCTTATCACGTCCTTTACAGCCACAAAGAATACCCCGAAGACCGACAGTGAAAGTAGATTTTTCCTTCGCTCAAATGCTTCGTCGTAAATAACTTGACACTTTCCGATAGTGCACTTAGTCGTTGGAGTCTCGAGAACCATCTTCAAAATATGTGAAATAGAAAAGGAGAAGCCTAGAGAATAAGGTAATAAGAATATGAGCGACGTTGCTTTCATGTAGAAACGCTAGTGCCTCAAATGTTGAAGCGTCGACACTCCAAAAGCTTGTGCGCTTAGGTGTCCGCACAACTAAGGCGTAAATGCTTCATCTATGGAAGGAATGACACTTCTATTATACATTTTTAATGTGGAATGAAAATAAAAGGGCATTCACCTTATTACTAGATGTAAGAATAGGGTTTTGCTGCTTTGATGTTTCTTGCTGCGCTCTGAGAAGATGAAAATTGAGAGAGCAAAGGTGAAAAGTAATTTATGAATTTATAATTCACAAAATTGTCGCCTTAAATATTTTTTTCGAATGTGAATAATGGTCATTGCATAACACGATGTCAAGTGTCGCAATCCCGTCCACCTTACCCCGTTCCTCATTTAATGTTCTGACAATGGTAATAAATTACATACGGTCAGGCGCTGCTTCACACAAAATGGTGCTACCTGTCGATATTTTGGAGCACTTCGTGTCATATACAAAACACTAACGCTTATTGTTAGTCACGCGAGCGCAAACAGAAGAAAGCGTCGGTGCTTTCAATCTGAGCGCTAGCGCTTCTCACGGGGTACCAAACTTAATCTGACAGAAGCGCTATTAATGTTAAACATTCGAACAATAAATGCTTAACATTTAGTTAATAAATTATCTCCCCAAATGGGTGCCTCAAATGATCATTTCAAATGGTAATGATTACTAGTGAAAACCACGAGTCATGCCCTGCTTCTCATTTAACGCTCTTACGATGGTAATAAATGAAGTAAGGTCGGACGTCGATTCGCACAAAAAAGTATTACCTGTCAACTTAAACGCGCTACGTGTCATGGAAGGCGTCTTCCATTTATCGTTGGAGCGCTAACGCTTCGACATAGTCGTGGTAGCGCCTGATGAAAAAGCATTTATTCGTCTTATACAAAACGCAACCGCTTCGTACCTAGACGTCAGCACAAGGAGCACAAGCATTCTCTCCGAAGAGGGGCCTTAAATAGTCATTTCGAATTGGAATGATAACCATTAAAAATCACGATGTCATGCACCGCTTCTCATTTAATGTTCTGATGACGGTAATAAATTATATTAGATCAGGCGTCACTTCGTATCATTTGTTGGGTGTTGTCCAAAGTGCTATTCTTCTTCATATTTGCGATAACACGCCGTATAGGAAGTGCAATAGCCTCCTTCACAAAAGTATAAGCGCTTCGAAGAAAGTAGTCTTTTCGAATGAAATTATACCCAAATCACGATGTCTAGAACGTACCCCCCTACGCTTTGTCACGCTTTGCCTTTCGAATTTTGTCAGTGATAACTATGGATAGAGCGAGATTAAATCAGGAAAAGTTGAAAATATTACATCAACTTTTCGAGAATCGAACTTTAATAATAATGAAGTTGTTTCAACTTTTTACTCTTGAGTCCTCATGTATTCAATTAGTAAATTTGTAGTAAAAATTCTCCAACCATCCGATATGTTGAATTGATTATCGGCAGCACGGATTTGTCTTGTCATTGCAGAGAATGTTTTAAGAGAACGAATCCAATAAGATTTTGGATTAATGGCCATGATGCTTCCTTTAGCCATGGGGTCTTCGACTTCATCGAACTCGTAGTCTTTAGTTTTATCTAAAAACCAAATTTGATAAGGCTAATAAAATTTTTCTTTTGATCTCCATCCAATTGTGCTTGTGATCCAGAATGTATAGTAGACGGTGCGATTAAGATTTTTGGTGGGATGATAAATCATTGTTTTGATCATCATCGGAAATTTATTGATAGGATAACAAGGAAAGATTAGTTATTTTACTAATCCCCAATCAAGGCTTTCTTCCAGATTATACATTGGATTTTCCGTATAAACTGACAATTTTGGAAGAAATTCTTCATAACACTGAGCTATGTTATAATTATCCATTAAGATTTATTTAATCTTAACCTCTTGATCTTCAATTTGTGATATCAAGGGTTTACTGATGTCACATGGCAGAACATGTTTTATTTTTTCAAACAAACAAATTCTTTTTTATTTGTGAAAAGTGGGGTCTGGATAATTTGAATCCATAAGATCTGCTAATTCTAAAAAATGATTGATTTTTTCAAGAGAGAAGTTTTCTGCGAACGTTTTAAAATCCCATGCTATGGATTTAACAAGGGCATTTGCACTATCTTGTAGCTTTTCAAACTTTTGTTCTTTTTCATGGATTTTTTGAGAGAGATTGCTCATGTGTCGCCTGAACTGTTTCTTCTCACTTAGAAGTTAGCATTTCCAGGCTCCATTAATTTCATGATAAAGTTCTGAAGATATTCCAAGATTATAGAAATCAGGAACGTTATTCATCGAAATGCTAGTTTGTTCTAGCAAATATTGTGATTGTTGTACTTGATATAAAGTAAAAGCTGATTTGACTTCATTGAAATCGTCGTGAACTTGGTAAAGGGAGTTTGGGAAGTTTGTAATTTGTTTTTGGCAGGCTAAAAAAGAGGTATATAGTCCTAGTTGGTGGCCTCTTAACACAACATAGGTTTTTCCAATAAAGGTTTTTCCAACATAAGGTTTTCTTATAGTTGGAGGTGGTTGAGAAGAGGAGTTTCCTTCTTCTGTCATCTTCTGTCGTTTACAGAGTTCAATCCACTAGTTTAGTGCTAACATAAATCTTCTTCCTGCAATAAATATGACCACTTTAGTTAGTGGTTTAAACTTGGATCTCTGCTTAAGAAATCAGCCAAAACGTTAGTACTTCCTTTAACATGTTCAACTTCAAAGGTATAAAGTGCTATTTGATTATACCATTTCAATCGTCTTCCATCTAAAATATCTCGTTTATTAATTAAAAAGTCTCGAACTGCCTTGTTATCGGTTTTGACAATAAAAACTTCCGGGGCGAGATATATATGAAATCTTTTGAGGGCAAGTTTTATTGCTACTAATTCTTTTTCAAAGATGATATAATTCTGTTCATTTGGTTTGAATTTTCCAGAATTGAAACTACATAATTTTTCTTTATTTTGTACCTTCTTTGTTAAAGGTGATTTTCTTGGTTTTATCCCATTAGAGTGACAAGAATCTTTTCCTTCCCAATCTTTAGCACGAATTGCTTTTAAAACACATCCCCAACAGTTATCTGAAGCATCTGTTTTGAGAATTAATTTATCTTCGGATGTGGGAAGATAAACAGTAGGACAATCTTCAATATCTTGTTTTATTTGTTTTAATATCTCTTTATCTTTTTCTATCCATATAAATTCTATTTCTTTTTTTAATTTGTTTATGAAAGATTTTTCTTTTTCAGCTAAATTTTTCAAATAATTATGAAAGATCCTAATATCATAATTATGGTGAAACCTGTGGTCTATACAAAAATAGACATAGATGAATTTGAAATATAAATTAAAGATCTATTAGAGAAAAAACTCATTGAAACTACAAAAAGTCCTTATTCTAGAACTGCATTTTTAGTAAGAAATCATGCTGAAATAAAACGCGGAAAAGCTAGAATGGTTTTAAATTATAAAAGACTAAATGAAAATTTAGAATTTGACGAATACTTTATTCCAAGAAAAGATGTTTTGATTAACCATATCAAAGGATCAAAATTCTTCAGTAAATTCGACTGTAAATCAGGATACTGACAATTAAAGTTAGATGATAAATCTAAACCTTTAACTTCTTTTAGCACTCCATGTGGACATTATCAATGGAATGTCATGGCATTCGGTTTGAATACTACTCCACAAATCTATCAAAGATGGATGGATTCGATATTTACCCCTTATAAAGGATTTTGTGTGGTATATATCAATGATATCTTAGTGTTTTCTAAAACAAAAGAAGAACACAAAAAACATTTAAAACAAATGTGCGATATTTTCCAAAAACATGAAATTATCCTCTCACCTTCTAAAATAGAAGTTGAAAAAGAATCAATAGAATTTTTAGGTCTTATTTTAACACATGATGGTCTAAAACTTCAAGATCATAATATTATAAAAATAAAAAAATTTCCTGAAGAGGTAACTAATAAGAAACAGTTACAAAGTCTCTTAGGCTTATTAAATTATGGAAGAAATTATTTGAAAATTTTAGTTGAAAAAGAAAAATCTTTCATAAATAAATTGAAAAAAGAAATAGAATTTACATGGACAGAAAAAGATAAAGAGATATTAAAACAAATAAAACAAGATATTGAAGATTGTCCTACTGTTTATCTTCCTACAACCGGAGATAAATTAATTCTCGAAATAGATGCTTCAGATAACTGTTGGAGATGTGTTTTAAAAGCAATTCGTGCTGAAGATTGGGAAGAAAAATATTCTTGTCACTCTAATGGGATAAAACCAAGAAAATCACCTTTAATAAAAAAGGTACAAAATAAAGAAAAATTATGTGATTATAATTCTGGAAAATTCAAACTAAATGAACAGAATTATATCATCTTTGAAAAAGAATTATTAACAATAAAACTTGCCCTCAAAAGATTTCATATATATCTCGCCGCGGAAGTTTTTATTGTCAGAACCGATAACAAGGCAGTTCGAGACTTTTTAATTAAGAAACGAGATATTTTAGATGGAAGACGATTGAAATGGTATATTCATATAGCACTTTATACCTTTGAAGTTGAATATGTTAAAGAAAGTACTAACGTTTTGGCTGATTTCTTAAGCAGAGATCCAAATTTAAACTACTAACCAAAGTGGACATATTTATTGCAGGAAGAAGATTTATGTTACCACTAAACTAGTGGATTAAACTCTGTAAACGACAAAAGATGACAGAAGAAGGAAACTCCTCTTCTCAACCACCTCCAACTATAAGAAAACCTTATGTTGGAAAAACCTTTATTGGAAAAACCTATGTTGTGTTAAGAGGCCACCAACCAGGACTATATACCTCTTTTTTAGCCTGCCAAAAATAAATTACAAACTTTCCAAACTCCCTTTACCAAGTTCACGACGATTTCAATGAAGCCAAATCAGCTTTTACTTTATATCAAGCACAACAATCACAATATATGCTAGAACAAACTAGCATTTCGATGAATAACGTTCCCGATTTCCATAATCCTGGAATATCTTCAGAACTTTATCATGAAATTAATGGAGCCTGAAAATGCCAACTTCTAAATGAGAAGAAACAGTCCAGGCGACACATGAGCAATCTCTCTCAAAAAATCCATGAAAAAGAACAAAAGTTTGAAAAGCTACAAGATAGTGCAAATGCCCTTGTTAAATCCATAGCATGGGATTCTGAAACGTTCGCAGAAAACTTCTCTCTTGAAAAAATCAATCATTTTTTAGAATTAGCAGATCTTATGGATTCAAATTATTCAGACCCCATTTTTCACAAACTAAAAAGAATTTATTTGTTTGAAAAAATAAAACATGTTCTGCCATGTGACATCAATAAACCCCTGATATCACAAATTGAAGATCAAGAGGTTAAGATTAAATAAATCTTAATGGATAATTATAACATAGCTCAGTGTTATGAAGAATTTCTTCCAAAATTGTCAGTTTATACGGAAAATCAATGTATAATCTGGAAGAAAGCCTTGATTGGGGATTAGTAAAATAACTAATTTTTCCTGGTTATCCTATCAATGAATTTCCGATGATGATCAAAACAATGATTTATCATCTCACCAAAAATCTTAATCACACCGTCTACTATATATTCTGGATCACAAGCACAATTGGATGGAGATCAAAAGAAAAAATTTATCAGCCCTATCAAATTTGGTTTTTAGATAAAACTAAAGAGTACGAGTTCGATGAAGTCGAAGACCCCATGGCTAAAGCAAACATCATGGCCATTAATCTAAAATCTTATTGGATTCGTTCTCTTAAAATATTCTCTGCAATGGCAAGACAAATCCGTGCTGCCGATAATCAATTCAACATATCGGATGGTCGGAGAATTTTTACTAGAAATTTACCAATTGAATACATGAGGACTCAAAACTTCATTATTATTAAAGTTCTATTCTCGAAAAGACCTCGACCTCCTGGAAAATCTTGAGATTGAAACGACGATTCTCGAAGAAGATGAGATGCAAGACAACTACAATCGTCATAGTCCTACCTCAGAAGATTCGATTTTCTACCACAATCTGAAAAATCGTATGGAAGCATAGTAGACCATACCACTACCACCAGTAGCAAGAACGACTCTAGCTCATCCAGAACACGTTGCTACTCAGAATCGTCAGCCCTGACGTCATAAACCAGAAGCGTTAGCAGTGACGTCACCCATTATCTTACTTTAAGAAAAAGTATGACATGCGTTGAAAAAAGAAAGCATCTTACTGGTGTAAATAATGAGGTTTGTCCAGATGTGAGTAAAGGCTTTGAAAAAGGAGAAAGCATCTTTACTATTAAATATTTTGTCTAGAGGTGTGTGAAAAATCTATTTAAGGGCATAGCTCACCCTTGATGAAGGCATCGAGTTGAGAAACATTTCCGCAGTGTTGTAAATGGTATCAGAGCCTTGTTCAAGTGTTAGAGTTTGGTATTAGCATTGGCGTCTGCAGTGGTTTGTACTAGTCATTGTAAGTATGTACTATAATGGAACCGATAGATATTATTTTCGTTAATATCTTTATTATTATGTTTTTTCTTATTTGTATCATAATGTTGGTTATCTATCTACTTTGGGTTCATATCAGTCAAGGATAAAAAAAATAAAAAAATAAAAAAGAGTCTTTTTACTAAATCTTTCTGACTACTTATTTGATATAAAACTTATATGCTTATCGTTTGGTAAAGCCCTTATCCCTTCAAAGACTTTCGTAGCTGTAAAAGCTTTTTGTCTATTTTGGGAACGGTTTAGGCACCAACCATACGTTAAGTGGTTTTAGGTACCTGTATCAAATAACATGGCAGAAACATCTAGTAAAAACCTAAAGATACCTATTGATTGTATAAGTTCTTGGAATCATAAAAACCAAGAAGATTATAGGCATATATTCCATATAGATAGAAATTCTGAAAGTAATATGCATATAATAATTGGTTGTATAAATAGTCTATTAGATATCACTGGTACTTGGTTAAAGAAAATTTATAAGAAACAAGAGGATATGGAAATACAGCTGTATGCTATTCACAATGAAGTAATGATAAATAAAAAAATATTTTGGCCTTAGGCAAATTAATCGATTTGGATTTAAAAGAAGAAACCAAATCAAAAATAGAAAATCTAATAACAAAATTAGAGCAGTTAAATTTAGAAAAATAAAAAGATGAATATTCGAATACCAGATTATTCTACGGAACTGATGAAATCAATACCGATGACATCTGTATCTTACAAGAAAATATTGAATATAATTATTAAGAATACTTGAATGTAAAAGAAATCATTGAATATTGGCAGCATTTATTTATGGATGAAACTCTTCCCATTGAAGATAGAAATAATATCATTTCTCAAATAAAAGAAGTTTCTTTAAAACATGAACCTCTTTTAACATACTTCCAAAACCATGAATTAAACGACGAATCAGAAACTGATACAATGAATATCACTTCTGATCTCTCAGATACTTCTTCAGATCTTAATGAGTTACATGATCCTCTAACTTTGAGAAAGAGAAAAGCTGAAGAACCATTAGAGGAACTTGAAAATTTAGAAACATATTTAAAAACATTAACTCTTGAAGAACAAGAGGAATATTTAAAACATCATATTCATATGAATGATGACAGTTCGTCATCAGGAGTAAAAAATGAGGAAATCTCAATCCCTACAAATAATAGAAGAGACGATTTGAACAAACAAAACGTAGCTCAAGGAGGTACATATATGGATTTAACAAATGTCCCTTTTAAAGAACAAGAAAAAGTAATCGACGAATGGGCACAATCCATGTCCATAGTAATTACAAACCAAAAAGCCGTTTGGTCCAACAAAAGATTTCTTGACTATATTGCAGCAACACTCGAAGGTGATGTTTTACAATGGTTAAAACAATGAGAAAAATCTAATGATGGAAAAATACAAAAAGCATCCTTATTAGGAAATTTCAATACTCTTGATGATATCTTAAAACACTTTACGATAATCATTAAAGAACATCTTTGTAGTTATACAGGTGAACAAAACCTACAATAAGATACAATATATATTTTATCAAAATTAAAATTATGCAATATTTGCTAATTTCAAAAATATTGCAATACTTTTAAAAAATATTATTATCAATTAGAACCTCCAATTAATATATCCTGGTTATAACAATTTTATCATAAACTCTCTGCACCGTGGGATGAGTTAGCCATCAAAGGCTATCCAGATTTTATTAGTAAATTAGCTAAACAAAATACTTTATGACTTAAAACATCCTTTGTCCTAAGATTAATAGCTGATAGATATTTAGAAATTAAAGCTAAAAAATAAGTTAAGAATCAAATCACAAATTCTGACTTTGGTCATAAATGTTGGGATAAAATTCTCCAAGAAAATTGGAAAATCAGATGCAATATCCCTAAAAGAAAGGGATATAAGAATGGTTTTAAGAAGAAAAAATTTTAATGGAAACCGTAGAACAAAAGAAAACGATTTGTTAAAAATAAAAAATATATTAAAAAGAAAAAACAGACTGAAAAAACAGATAAAACGATCATGGCTAAAAAGAAATGTCGTTTTATTTGTAACGAAGAAGGACGTTATGCTCCTCAATGCCAAAACGGGGAAAGAATATAACTAAAATGATTAAATATTTAGATGAAGCAAATCTAGATGTTTATTTTGGTGAAGAAATTTCAAGTGATAATAATAGTATCATTTATGAATTAAAATCCGAAACAGACTCCGATTCTGACATAGATGATCTAATATTTATGTTAAATATAGTCGAAACATCAAAAGAAGAACATCAAATGATTACGTTGAAAGACGTAATAGGAAAAGAAATATCATTCTCTGAAGAACAACTTCAAAAATTTAAGTTACAACAAAAACTTAATAAAGAAGACATCTATAAAATTTCTTCCTTAGACAAACTCTTGTCTAGAAGAATATTTGAAGTTTTTTCAGGAAACACTACTGCAAAAAGCACATCTAATCTTACAGCAGAAATAACACTGTTTGATAAGAAGAAAATATTACACTGGAAAAAAGAGAATCCAAAATTAAAATATATTCATATTGGTATACTTCAAATATGCATAACAGGATTATTCAGAAATAGTATAGACACACCTATACTAGCTGTAGTAATGGATAAAAGATTACTTAATCCTTTACAATCCTTGAATGGAGGGATTCAATCAAATTTAGCTTATGAAATGATTTAGTTTAAATTAAAACCAAATTATTTTATTTCACTGGACGACCCAAATATTGAAGACATAATAAAAATTAAAATTCAAACAAAGGGATTAGAAATGAAAGAAGATTCACACAACTTAGCCATAACTTGGCAAACAGAACATGAATTAACCTCTAAACTAATAACAAAAATACAAAAATCAGACAAAAATCTGATTGAAATATTTGAACCCAAACCATATGATTCAGAAATCCAACCAAGATTAATAAATTGGAAAGATTTACAGATACCTAAACAATGATTATTTGAAGATCTTTTAGAACAAAAACTAAAATTGCAAACCCAGATGATTGAAATACAAGCTTCTGGAAATAATTTATATTTTAGAGATACAAAGACTGCCTCATTTAATACTATAAAAGATGAATGGTTTCCTGTAAAAAATATTGAGTCTAGAGCCTCAACATCCAATGCTCTCGAACCAACTCAAGACCAATCTCATATAGTAGTAAAAAATATACAAGTTCCTATCTTACCCGGAACACAAACTCATGAACTAAACACAGTTCAACTGTATCATTTTCAGTCAAAAAATGCTGAAATTTTATTTTCTCCTAGTTATGAAAAAAGACGATATACATACGTCTTAGGAAATTTTATGTTTCAAAATTATGAACCATATAATTTATGTATCCTAATGGATACCGGAGCCACAATAAGTGCTTGTCAGTATAATGCTTTGCCTTCGAAAAAATAGGTTAACATTAAACATCCCATCAAAGTCAAAGGCATTGAAGGAAGAGAAACTGTTATTGAGTTAAAAGCAAAAAATATTTCTATTTGGCTTAATGATAAAAAATTCATTATTCCTAAAATTTTATGCTTTCCCAACATGCATGGAGATTTCTTGTTAGATAATAATTTCATTGTTGCATATCTACCAATAACCTTAACCATAGGTTCTATTGGCCTATCCCTCAAAGAAGAGCTGATTCACATTCCACTTCTTCAAGTTCATAACTCTAAATGTCATAAAGGCTTTACCCCCAGCAAGCGTGGTGAGGTTATTACACAACTTGATCAAACTCATTGGCTTTTCACCATCCTCAAAGACAATTTTAGTGACAACCCACTAAAATTATACTGTACCATAACTTTGAAAGATCCTAATATCATAATTAGGGTGAAACCTATGGTCTATACAAAAATAGACAGATGAATTTGAAATACAAATTAAAGATCTATTAGAGAAAAAACTCATTGAAACTATAAAAAATCCTCATTCTAGCCCTGCATTTTTAGTAAGAAATCATGCTGAAATAAAACGCGGAAAAGCTAGAATGATTTTAAATTATAAAAGACTAAATGAAAAGTTAGAATTTGACGGATAATTTATTCCAAGAAAAAATGTTTTGATTAACCAAATCAAATGATCAAAATTCTTCAGTAAATTCGACTGAAAATCAGGATACTGGCAATTAAAGTTAGATGATAAATCTAAACCTTTAACTGCTTTTAGCATTCTATGTGAACATTATCAATGGAATGTCATGTCATTCGGCTTAAATACTGCTCCACAAATCTATCAAAGATGGATGGATTCGATTTTTACCCCTTATAAAGAATTTTGTGTGATATATATCGATGATATCTTAGTGTTTTCTAAAACAAAAGAACACAAAAAACATTTAAAACAAATGTGCGATATTTTTCAAAAACATGGAATTATCCTCTCACCTTCTAAAATAGAAGTTGAAAAAGAATCAATAAAATTTTTAGGTCTTATTTTAACACATGATGATCTAAAACTTCAAGATCATATTATTATAAAAATAAAAAAATTTCCTGAAGAGGTAACTGATAAGAAACAGTTACAAAGTCTCTTAAGCTTATTAAATTATGGAAGAAATTATTTGAAAATTTTAACTGAAAAAGAAAAATCTTTAATAAACAAATTAAAAAAAGAAATAAAATTTACATGGACAGAAAAAGATAAAGAGATATTAAAACAAATAAAACAATTACTACAAATTTACTAATTGAATACATGAGGACTCAAGAGCAAAAAGTTGAAGCAACTTCATTATTGTTAAAGTTCAATTCTCGAAAATATCTCGACCTCCTGAAAAATCTCGAGATCGAAACGACGATGCTTGAAAAAGATGAGATACAAGACAGCTATAATCATCATATAATAACCCTCATAGACCTGTTACGTGCACACCAATTTTGACCTCGGACATAGGTTTTAGTCACATGCCAACTTTTTCTATCTCGCAACTAATGAATGAAAAACAAATAATTCTCAAAATTGTTGCGAATAACGATTCGTAGCACGCATCAATTATCCAAAAGCATTGTACATAGTAGCTTTTGGACCCACTTGCTAGGCGGGCACCAACTTTTGTGCATATAAAAAGTAGAATTTTTGGGCCCACTTTTAGATGGGCACCAACTTTTGTTATCTGCATGCCACGTTTTATTCAGTTTTACATGAAGAAAAAAGAGGTGTAGGCATATCCTCTAAATTAATTAGTTATAATTTGAAATTGTTTAATTCACTGTCGTAATTTTCATCTTTTGCGGAAAAAAAAATTCCCCTAGTTGATGGGCACACCTCTCAGCAGTCTGAATGTATTCCAGGAAAAAAAGAAACTTAAAACAAGGAGATAATGGCTACTGACTGCATTTAAACACCAAACTGGTGTTTAAATGATCTTACACCCTTAAAAAGATATATTTTATCTCACACCATTGGAGTGTGATTTGTCAGTATGACATGTGGCACACATGTGATCAATCTAAATAGTCCAAGTGATTATCTATCATTGGAACATATCTCAGCCCAAAAAAAAGCATGCCTTTAAGTGAATGTGAACCATCCGATTGATAAACTTTAATACCAGCCATCAAAACTAAAAACAAGGGTTGATATTATCGTCCACGGATCAGATGGTTAAATCTCCCTAAAACATCATTTTCGGGCCTGTTGAACTTCAATCTATAATCTATCACATTGAACGTACAAATCACTCACATCTTAAACCATTGATGGTGTAAGATCAATTAAACACCATTTTGCAGGAGAGTCGGAACCATGAAAAAATGCATGCCCTTCGTGTTCTTCTTCCTCATCCTCTTTTCAAATCATTCCAAGCATTATCTAAACCCACTCCAAATTTCATCAACAATCTCATTGACAAACCCAGTTACAGATTCTGAATGCTACAGCTGAATGAGATTCTTGAAGCAATAGGTTCCGATAAGGAACCAACCTACGAGGACAACCGAGAACAAAGTCAAGCCAACCAGGAATGTCGAGCCAGCCAATAGAAACCCGAGGCAGACTACTACAAGAAACGGTAAAAAAGATCTTACGGCAGCTGCTTTACTGACCCAACGACCCTTGATGAGAATCAGGACGGCCAAGTTAACCACATTCCACCTACCATGCCCCCCATAAAACAACCTGTTCAGATTGTTCGCAACGTAAGAGTGGCAGTTGCACGTAAACAAGTTGTAGGATCTGTGTTGGAATTCCTGTGTGCTCTTCCTCAGCGCGTCATCCCAGGTCATCTCTCTCTCGCCTTTGGTTTGATTGTACATATCCTCAGTTTCACGCCCACCCACACGAGGAGGAATGAAGCACTGCCAATAGGAGATCATAAACAGAGTGAAAAAGAGTAAAAAGGCTTTGTGAGCTAATGTGCAGCATACTGAACCTTACCTTGTCTTAAGACTCATGTTTAGTAAGTGGGAGCAGGTAGCAACGAGTTTGTATTAGGTAATCAATCCATGTAGACTTTGGCACGCGCGCATGGATTTAGAGCCCTAAATCTGTGCACACCCGCATATCTACACTTGTGAAGACACTCGTGGGAGCACCAGGTACGCATCCAATGTATATAATAAAAAGGGTACCTCTGTTTGCGCCCACGCATTCTCTGAAAGTGCCCACGTCCCAGACCCCATCAGATCAGATGATGGAGGTCGTGTTTCTCCCCGATCTTCCACACAATAGATCTGGAGATCATGGCACACCTATCAGCTTGTTAGTTTTTTATTCCATGTGTCACATATCCCCAAAAAATGGTGCTACATTCACGTTTGAGCGTGATGTGTGCTATATGATTCAAGGGCCATTTTTTGGGGATCTGTGACAATTGGAATAAAAAAATGACCGTCTGATAGGTGCGTCATGATCTCAAGATCTATTTTGTGGAAGATCGGGGTGAAACACAATCTCCATCATCTGGTCCGAAGCAATCAATGGTTTTCAAGGGGAGTGGGACATAGGCACTTTCAGAGGATGTGTGGCCGAAACAGAGGTACCCTAATAAAAAAATGGTGTATTTTGTGTGAAAGAGCAGAGTGGCCAATCTCATAAAAGCTTATAGCAGATAGAAAGCATCT
Organism: Chloranthus sessilifolius; assembly: GCA_021018995.1. Taxonomy (NCBI): domain Eukaryota; kingdom Viridiplantae; phylum Streptophyta; class Magnoliopsida; order Chloranthales; family Chloranthaceae; genus Chloranthus; species Chloranthus sessilifolius. Next base: position 100,917,248 of record CM037584.1, on the reverse strand, counting down.
ATATAACGTAATATAGAAAACTCAAAATATTTAAGGGGACCTTTATTTTCAAGCCAACATTCTTTCTTCTCAACCCGGATTTGACATGCTTAACCCATTGACTTCTTTGAAGCAGACGACTAAGATTGTTTTTTGTCCTTTGAAGCAATAGATCTGGGTTTACCCTCATATAGTGAGATTCTGATTCCACGTGACACACATCCCAAAAGATGAACATAATCATGGGGTACATCAAACACAATTCTCGGATCACTTTTTGGGATCTGTGCCATTTGGAATCAAAATCTGACCTCCCGATGGTAGCCCCATGATCTCAAGATCTAGTGTCAAAGAGGGATGAAAAACAATCTCAATCGTCTGATTCAAAGCAGTCAACAGTTAAGAACGTTAAACCTGGATTGAGAAGGAAGAATCTTAGGTACCCAATATTTAATTACATTTAATTTTAATCAACTACAGATAGTACCTAAATGTTGTTATAAATACAAACTTACAAAACATGATTGGAGAATGAAAGGCAAATATTACAAATGCCAAAATATTAATTGAGTTAAAGGTTATCCTCATGAAATCAACTGGTAGTTAAGTGTTAAGATGAAGGATCGGAAGCAGGAGAAGAAACAAAAGCAAGAATGCAGGGCAAGAGTTGCCCCTTGAATACAACAAAGGTTCCTGTAACTAAGGTGAAGCCCACATTATTTAGCCATGAAAATAGTGCTAGCTACAGCATCTAATACACTATGCATAAGCACATAGTGATCAATGCTCAATCAAAGACAAAAAAATGGAGACAATTGAAACCCCTAGGGGAAATGGTGTTACGTCTCATCTTTCTCTAATCAGATACGATATTTGCTTTTAAGAATCCAAGCATTTTGTTTTCCCTCATAGCTACACATTTTGTTTTATCATAAGATAAAAATAATCATCTCGTGGAAATGGGAAAGCAACATACCTTTTCTTGGTTTATTTGGATGTAACGGGCAACGGATCCAAATGCAAAATTGTCAACACACACAAAGTTGGGCCCTGCAAAGTCCAAGATGACCCCGTCCTCTCGGCATATGCCAATGTGACCAATGAAAGGCACAAGCCATGAAATTACAGGCAGTGGAGTCCACACTACGCAGCATGGAAACCGGGCTCTTTTTGGATCAATTTGCATACAGGCCAAATTTTTCTCGAGCATCATTTCACTATCAACAGCCACAGCAGACTCCATCAGATCGACTTTTCCTAGATTGTAAAACTCAGCATATGGATGCTGCAAGAACATAGGCACAATTATTTTTCCACTGTCAGGTGAATGAGTAATAATTATAGCCTTCCATTTAATATAATAAAATAATTTAATAAAAACATTGCAAATTACCAAAAAATGAGTCAGACTTCTATTTGGATATTGCACTACCGCCATGAAAAAGGTTTATTGCGCATGGAACCAAATAAGCTTTATCAGTACTTGGTATATTGATTGCCTGAGAATGATTTCTTAGAATTTAGAAACGGTCAAAGGAATGGTTTCTTAATCTAGCATGATATAAATGAGCAAGGCAATGGGAACTCCTTCCAGGATAAAGGTTCTCTTCCATCCATGAGATATGCCGGAGTGATAGGGACATCAGATTCCAAGAGCCGCCTATGGTCTATCGAAGACGCAAGAAACATGCGAAGACATCCCGAAGACTCCAAAATAATAATTGAAGAAAAAGGGGGTTTCAGCAAGGACGTCTCTCCAAATGTGCATTGCCAGCACGGACGACCGTGAATCGACAAGCCTCTGGCATGTTTTCATTCGTAAAAGGATGGACATCCATCCCTATTCATGGACGTCCATGAGTCGATAGGTCTCTGGTGTGTTTTCACTCCGTTGAAGGACGGACGTCCGTGACGAAGTGCAAACACGAATTTCAAGGCACCGTGGGACTTTGAGTTTTAATTTTAGTTTCCTTTTTAGATTAGGATTCTTGCTAATTTCAATTTATGCTTAGTTAGAATTTATTTGCCTATATAAAGACCATGTAAAATACCATTAAGAAGTTAATGGTTAGTAAATATTGTTTTTACAAATTGAGAGCTTTTACTGAAGTTTCTTCGAGGGTACGATTTTCTCAAAACTTGGAAGAGCAATTCTTCTTTCCGGTTGTGGTCTGGTGCGAGGCCAACTTTTCTATCTTTCTTATCTACTTTTATCTCCGTCTTACGTGTAAGTTCATGGTTAACTTTATTAATTTCGACTTACTAAAATTCGGAATAAATTGTGTGTTTTGCTTGCTCAATCTTTTCGTAACCTAACCTAAGATCGTTCAACCGTAAACCCTAAACCCTAATACAAAATTTCTTCTATTCGAGCCTTTGAATTTCCATATACCTAGAATCCTTTTATAATTAATTCCATTCGGATTTGAATGAACTCAATTGTGAGTCCGTTTGAAACCCTAAACTATTCTAGATCTAGTTGTTCGCTAAGAAACCTAGTCTTTTAGGAAACGTACTGCATAAATAACACTATTTTGGGCTAAATAAAGTTATTTAATTGAAACTCTCTTTATTTTCTTTGTTAATTTGTTAAAAATTTCATATTTCAAATTAATTCACTAATAATCTCTGCCTATCATATTGCATTGTGTTAGTTCTTGCATCAAACTTGGTAGTATCAGAGCTTTGGCAGCTTAGGATTGTCAGTGTGTCCATACAGGTTCTAGGTTTCATAATTGTTTAGTATCATATTCGTTCGTGTCTTGCATCAGTCGCTAAGATAGAAGCTTTCATTAAGGAACTTGCAACAAATGACTACGGTTCAGACCGAGTTACAGGCTCAGTTGAATAATCACTATACCAATATTCCAAATCAATTGTGTGATCAACAAACCTAGCATGAGGCTTTAGTGACCCGCGTCGATGACATGAATACGGTTATCACCGATGACTATTTTCGAGTCCACATCAATGACTGTAGAAGAGATGGTCCTAACCAACGTGACCTTCAACCCAATCAAGACGACAAAACCATGAAGTCTGTCAAGATGGACACTCCTACTTTTGATGGAAAGAGACAACCTAAAATCTATCTAGAGTGGGTGACTGGCATGGAAACCTATTTTGATCATTATGCCATGTCTGAGGAGCGTATGTCCGGTTTGCCATGTTAAGCTTATTGCCCAAGCTAGGCTTTACTGGATGAGCTTGGAGTGTCGTAGACTATCCCAAGGTCTTCCTCCCATCTCTACATGGGCGGACATGAAGATCCAACTAAATGAAAAGTACGTTCCCCTTTCCTATGATGAACATCTACTTGATCAATGTCAAACACTTCGCCAAGGAAATATGTCGGTTGCAAAATACATTGATAAATTTGAGGACTTGATGTTGCAAGCTACTATAGTGGAACAGGACAAAGTTACCTTATTAAATACCCCGTTACCGAATTCAAGGAGTGTTTCTCTAGAGTTAAGGAGTTAGAATAATACCTTAAAACCCCCCTAGCCAAACATTTCGATGCTAGCCGATATGGTTACAAGTCTAACTATTCCGAGTCTAAACCTAATGTCAATATCCATTCGGCTTGGTCCAATTCAGTTGTCACACCAGTGATTAAAGCTGATAAGGGTAAGAACACGATATTAGAGGGCCTCAAGAGTGGTGCTCAAAACAAGTGCTACAAGTGTCATGGCTTTGGACATTTTGCAGCACCATGTCCTTCCCGGAATTTGTTCATAACAGAGGAAAGTGAAGATGAACAGGAAGACGAGGAAGAAGTTTATGAGCTCGAATCGTTCCCTAGTGATGAGGAGGATCATGAGAGGGAACAGATTATAGCTTGTCTTAAGGAAGTCTCATATCCCGTTGAAGAGGGTAATACCTCACGAGCACTTGTGGTTAGATGTGCTTTAGACCCAATCTAACGAGAGTGACGATTGGTGTAGGGATACCATCTTTTATACCATAGGCAGATGTGGTGAGAAGGATTGCAGGATCATAATCGATAGTGGAATCTGTACCAACGTTGAATCGGAAAGCACAGTTTCTCCCTTGAGACATACACCCGTTCCTCACCCGCAACCCTACAAGGTGGAATGGGTCGATTCGTCATCAATCCCAATTTCACAAAGGTGTCAGGTTCTTATACAGTTTGGTTCGGATTAGGACACCTAATGGTGTAATGTTGTGCTTATGGATGTTAGGCATGTCATCTTTGGGAGGCCTTGGTTGTATGATAAAGACATTACATTATTTAGGAGATAGAACATATGTTCTTTCATGCACAAAGGAAAAAGATTAAGATAAACCCTCTACCTCCTAGAGCACCTCTTGTGAAAACTAACAAATGGAATGATAAAGGCCTAGTTGAGAGAGCAGAAAACTAAGGTCATTAATATTGTCAGCCCTTTAGAGTTTGAACAAGGTGCTAAAGAAGAGAACATCGACTATATTCTCGTCACAATGGAGTCGTCCAAAGAGTCAAGTGTTGATTTTTCTAAAGAGGTTGGACCTATGATGAGAGAATTCTAAGATGTCTTCCCCGAAGACCTTCCAAATGAGTTACCACCTTTAAAGGATATCCAACACGCCATTGATTTGGTTCCCGGTTCTACTTTACCTAACTTGCCCCATTATCATATGAATCTATCAGAGAACTTGGAGTTGAAAAGGAAAGTTGATGAACTTCTCCAAAAGGGATTCATTAGGGTGAGTGTGAGTCCATGTGTCGTGCCAGTGCTACTCACACCCAAGAAAGATGAGTTTTGGAGGATGTCTCATTAGTCGCGCTATTAATAAAATCACGATCAAGTATCAATTCCATATACCAAGACTGGACGACATGTTGGATGGACGACATGTTGGACATGATGGTTGGAGCCACTATATTTTCGAAAATGGATTTGAAGAGTGGATACCATCAAGTTCGAGTTCGTCCCGAGGACGAATAGAAAAATGCCTTTAAAACCAAAGATGGCTTATATGAATGGTTGGTCATGCCTTTCAGGCTTTCAAATGCCCCGAGCACATTTGTGCAAATTATGACACAAGTGTTAAGGTCTTTCATTGGCAAATTCCTCGTGGTTTATTTCGATAACATTCTTATCTATAGCCGCGACAAGGAACAACACTTGGGCCATTTGAGGCAAGTATATTTGACTATCAGAGGAGAGAAACTATATGCAAACCTAAAGAAGTGTACTTTCATGACAGCTAGTCTTATCTGTCATCTTAGGGTTTGTCGTAACCTCTAAAGGAATGAATGTGGACCCTAAAAAGGTGAGGCTATTGTAGAGTGCCTGAACCTAAGAGCATTCATGAAGTCCGTAGTTTCATGGGTTAACCACTTTTTACAGGCGGTTCATTCGTAGTTTCAGTATGGTAACATCTCTTATCACCTAATGTTTCAAAAATCGGCTAGGGCGGCCGCTCGGGCGGATCGGGTCCACAGCCGATCCGGTTATGATTGGGGCACCTTCTGGGGCGGGTTGTGACTTGGGCGCTAGTCCAACCCACCCGAGCGGTCCAAACTCGAAACGAGGCGGGTCGGGGCAAGTCAGCTATATATATATATATATATATATAGCTTTTTTTTTGGGTTTTCATTTGCCATTGATGAAGGGTTTGAGGGTTTAGGGTTCCTCTCTTCGTCTTCCTCTCTTCCACTCACCGACGACCACCGGCAACCGTCTGGGTGAGTTTTTTTTTTTTTTTTCATTTCTTTTTCTTCTATGTATTTTTTTCTCTATTAACCTTCTGATTATGTTCTTTTTTTATGCACACTTGCACAGGGATCCGAAGATCCTTCCGCCAGCACGCATCAAACCTCCGGCTCCAATAGGTTTTTTTTTTTTTTTCTTCTCCAGTCCTCTGTGGGGCCTCTGCGTTAATTTTCTTTTTGTTTTTGCAGATGTCTTCTTTTCTTCTTCGAATCTCCGGCAAGGCGGCAGCGGTACCCTCCTGCAACAATCCGGTAGCACCGCAGCAGCAGCAACAGGTAATTTTTTTTTTTTTCTTCTCCGGTCCTCTGTAGCACCTTTGTATTAATTTTTTTGTTTGTTTTTGCAGCCATCTTCTTTTCTTCTTCTTCTTCTTCGAATCTCCGGCAAGGCGGTAGTGACACCCTCCGGCAACACTGCAGAAATAGCAACAGGTAATTTTTTTTTTTTTTTTTTTGGCTTTTCTCCCTTCCTTTTTCTAGGTTTTTTTTTTTCATTTTTTCTTCTTATCTTACATCTTTTTCTCCCTGCATGAATTGGTTGCAGCTTTTTTTGTCTTCTTTCCTACACAGTGACAGGTTGACAGCACACACACACACACACACACACACACACACACATATATAATATATACTAAATTGATTAACAGCTACTTGGTGGGAAATGTATAGTGCGGATACTCCTAACTTGCAGAAGATGGTCATACAAATTTTAAATTTGACATATAGCTCTTCTGGATGTGAGAGAAATTGGAGTACTTTTGAAATGATAATAGACTTTAATTATTTATTTATGTTATAATTATGTATATATAATTATATTTTCAATTATTCATAATTATATTTATTGTGTCATTTACGCAGATTCACACAAAAAAAAAAAGCAAAAGAATTGGGGCATCAAAGTTGAATGATTTGATGTATATAAAATTTAACACGAAGCTTCTAGACCGCAACTCTAAAGGAAAGAAGAAAGGAGATACTTCTGAAGACAATGAAGGGGTGCTTGAATGGTTAATTAACTCCAATGAAGAACAAGTATTTCCTGGTGAGTTATTGACGTGGGGTCTTGTTGGCGAGGCTTCGGGTGCAAATGTAGAAGTACAACCAAGGAGGAGCACCAAATCTGCAGCACAGATATGGAGGGAAATAGATAAAGAGGATGTTAATGGAGAGCCAACAAACGAAAGGGATGATAATATCGAGTTTACTCCTTCCGATGACGAAGATCTTCAAAATGAACCGTTAGATGATTTAGGTGATGAAAATTTGGAATGAACACTACTATCTGTATAAGTGATATTTCATTTTGGGCTAAGTGGTTGTGGAATTGTGCGGTTAAACTTTTTTTTTCTAAGTGATTGTGTGTTTGAACTTGAATCATGAATGTTTTTTATTTTGAAAAATAATCATTTATTTTGATGCTTTAAGCCTCTAATAGTCAAATCTAATGTTGTGTTTTTCATAGATATAAAATTGAATGTATATATTAAAATATGTACATTTATAATTAAATAAAATTAAATTAAATTAAATTAATATATATACATAGCGACTGCCCGGATCTTGGGGCGTCGCTGAGCAATTTCCACCCGAACATCCCCTCGACCGCTCGAACCCGCCCGACGATTTTAAAAACATTGCTATCATTGATTGCATCAAAAAGGGGGAGTTTAAATAGACATTTGTTGCTGCAAAAACATTTAAGGAGATTACGTCTCATATGATCAAAGCTTCAATTAAGCGCTTTCCTGACTTTTCTAAAATCTTTGGGGTGGCGTGTGATGCGTCAGACAAAGGAATTGGTGGAGTGTTGAGCCAAAAGGGTCACCCTATAACTTACTTTAACGAGAAGCAAAATAAAGTCAGGCAAAAATATTCTATATACGATAAGGAATTCTATGTGGTAATACAATCTCTCAAGTATTGGAAACATTATTTATTACCGCAAGAGTTTAATCTATTCTCAGATCATGAGGCCCTAAGATTTTTGAGTTCCCAAAAGAAGTTAAACCTGTGACATGGGAAATGGGTTGAACAACTTTAAGGCTTCACCTTTGAGCTGAAACATAGGGCTGGAGTGAAGAATAGGGCTGCTGAAGTGCTTAGCCGTAGAGTGGCGATGTTGCACTCCATGAGTGTTGAGGGGACTGGATTTGAGCGTTTAGTAGATGATTATCCGACGTGTCCAGATTTTGGAGAAGTGTACACCTCACTCGTTAGGTGACCAATCTGAAAGATGTAAGTATACCCTACAAGACGGGTATTTGGTTTTGAAACACCGCTTGTGTATTCCCCACACTTCTCTACGAGATTTCCTCATTTGGGAATTACACGCTAGAGGTGTCGCCTGCCATTTCAGCCGCAACAAAACTGCTGTATTGGTTGAAGATAGATTCCCAAACTCACGCGAGATGTTGTCAAAATTATCAATCACTGTCGCATTTGTCAATTGACAAAATAAAGTAAGCAAAACACAGGGCTGCATAAACCTTTGTCTGTGCCACACACCCCATGGCAAGATCTTTCTATGGACTTTGTGTTAGGGCTTTCTAAGACCCTCCGAAACATGATTCGGTGTTTGTTGTTGTGAACGGTTTCTTGAAAATAACTAATTTCATAGCTTGTTCGAAATCCTCGAATGCAAGTAATATTGTTATACTTTTCTTTAATGAGGTTGTTTGTTTGCACGGTTTACCTAAAACCATTGTGTCAGATAGAGATGTGTTTGTCAGCTATTTCTGAAAGACATTGTGGCATAAATTGGAGACTAAGCTTCAATTTTCATCGGCATATCATCCCCAAACCGATGGGCAAACTGGGGTTGTTAATCGGAGTTTAGGAAATCTTTTGGGGTGTCTCGTAGGTGAACTTGCGCATATGACAATTCGGTTAATGAAACCACAGGGATGAGTCTGTTTCAAGTTGTGCATGGTTAAAAGCCTAGGACACCTATCAATCTTATTCCGATGTTAGTAAGTCAAAGGTCATCAGATGAGTCTCCATCTTCATTTGCACATCGCATTCATGAACTTCAAGTTGAGATTAAAAGAAGAATTAATGTGAATAATAAAAAATATAAAATTTCGACAGATTCTCGTAGAAGGTTCAAAAGAGTTTCAAGAGGGTATTTTGTGTTGGCTCGAGTTAGACTCGAGTGATTCCCTCAAGGAATTGCTAAAAAGTTACAAGCTCGTAGTGCTGAACCCTATAGGAATTTAAAGCGTACCGGTCTAATGCCTATGTACTAGATTTCCCACCAGACTTTGGTATTAGTACGATTTTCAATGTGGAGGATCTTGTTCTATCCCATGGTCTAACAATTATCCCGCCTAATCCTTTTGAACCTTCCACATCCGACCTTATCTCTGTTCCCCTCCCTACTCCATTACCTCCACTTGCACGTCCTTCTCGTGAGATAATTTAGGATATTTTGGAAGATTAGATTGTGTCTACGAACAAAGGCGGATTTCAAAAGTATGTTGTGAAGTGGAAGAACAAGTCGGAATCAAAGAACACGTGGATCACAAAAGAATTCCAATAAATTGATCTGGATCTCCTCGAACGATATCATGGTCATTATTCATCGGGGATGAATTCTCCTAACTCGGGGGAATTGATGGGGGCATCCGATTCAAAAAGCCACCTATGGTCTATCGAAGGCGGAAGAAACATGCGAAAATATCCCGAAGACTCAAAAATGATAATTGAAGATAAAGGGGAATTTCAGCAACGTCCGGCACGAACGTCTGTCCAAATGTGCATCGCCAGCACGGACATCCGTGAATCGACAAGCCTCTGGGGTGTTTTCATTCGTCAAAGGACAGACGTTCATCCCTATTCACGGACGTCCATGAATCAATAGGTCTCTAGTATGTTTTCACTCCGTCGAAGGACGGACATCCGTCCCTATTCACGGGAGTCCGTGACGAAGCGTGGACACGAATTTTGAGGCACAATGGGACTTTTGGTTTTAGTTTTAGTTTCCTTTTTAGATTAGGATTCTTGATAATTTCGATTTATGCTTAGTTAGAATTTTTTACCTATATAAAGGCCATGTAAAAGACAATTAAGAAGTTAATGGTTATTGAATATTGCTTTTACAAATTGAGAGCTTTTATTAAAGTTTCTTCGATATGCGATTCTCTCAAAACGTAGAAAAGTGATTCTTCTTTCCACGTGCAGTTTAGTGCGAGGCCAACTTTTTTATCCTTCTTATCTACTTTTATCTCTGTCTTACGTGTAACTGCATGGTTAACTTTATTTATTTCGATTCACTAAAACCCGGAATTAATTGCGTGTTTTGCTTCCGATCTTTCTGTAACCTAACATAAGATCATTCAACCATCCTAACATAAAATATCTTCTATTTGAGCCTTTTGATTTTCATATACCTAGAATCCTTTTATTGTTAATTCCGCACTGATTTGAAAGAACACAATTGTGAGTGAGTTCGAAACCCTAAACTGTTGGGCATCCAATTATTCGCTAAGAACCCTATTCTTCGAGATCTTATAAGGAAGGGAACGTACTGCGGAAGTAACACTATTGTGGGCTAAATAAAATTATTTAATTGAAACTCTCTTTATTTTATATGTTAATTTGTTAAGAAATTCATATTTTAATTATTCATATTAATTCACAAATAATCTCAACCTATCATATTTGCATCGTGTTAGTTCCTGCATCACTGAGCCCAAATGTGATGTGTATTTATTCTTTTTTCAAGAAGGTTCTCTTGGTCTCTTATGAAGCGAAAAAAGAAACATCACGATACAAAATTAAATCGACCACATGCTTATTTGTTAAAAGATCAATGACACAGAGGAAATATGCAGACTAACTTTGAAATTTGAATACAATAGATATCATCAACTTTCTTGTGAAGTCAAATGTCCACCTAATGAAAGAGAAACCAATGTTGATACTTGCTTCAGGAATAGTATCAACAATTTAATATCAAAACATCTAAACATGTTGTTATCATTCTTGCTTAAGAACAATAAAGGTTTGAAACAATTAAGAGATGAGCATTAAGTGTTTTGAGAACAATGTTTTCCAACTTGTTAACGAAAAGCGCAAGTCAAAACCTCAATGCCCACAGCCACTGCGGACTCAAGGGGCAGGCATCACAGATCAAGGAGCTGTCAATTAAATACGGCACCCAGATTCCAAAGCCACCTAATGACAATGAGTCTCCTTCCATAAGCATTAGAAACAAACCATGCGCATAGCTAGCCTCCCCCTGCAAATCACATTGACCATAAGGACCCCCAAAAAAGTAAGAATCATCAACCTTGCACGATTGCAATTAGCTCCCTAACCACCGGAAAGAACCAGGCTCCCATTGGGCAACCATCAAAGTTGGGTTTCCGAACACCCAAAGGAGGGTATCGACTCCAAATACCCCACCAAACGTTGTGCACTTATTGAAAAGCCTTGCAAATTAAAGTCCACAAAAAGACTTGACCAAAGATCCAGTGCGTGAGATTTTGAAAGGCAACCACTTTATCATAGAAAATGAGATCCTTCCTCAAGTACACCAATGAATTCAACATTTAGGTCAACATAAGCAATAAAAAATAATAAAATAAAACAAATAGTTTTGATGGGGGACGTCAAGATCGAGAGCATTGGAATTGGGCCGTAACAGATTTTTCAGCTTCAAATAGGCTTAAAGGAGCAAAATCAATGTGTTGGAGCAATGCACAGTCGATCGATCAACACCTAGAATCGATCGATCGACTGTGGCCAGTGAGGGATTCAATTATGATGATATATATATATATATATATAAGTCAATCGATCGAGTACCAAGTGTCGATCGATCGACTGAGTTGTGACCAGAGACCATATAATTATATATATATATATATATATATATATATATATATATATATATATATATATATATACACACACACTCGATCGATCGAGACCTTTCGTCGATCAATCAATTTTCGCGAGAATGAGATCCGTCAAATTAAAATTTGAGTTTCTAAGGGCATACTTGTCTTTTTTTTAGTATTTGTTTTAGGGTTTTATTTTCTTTTGTGAGGCCTTCTATATAAGGTCTCTAAATAAACGTTGTAAGAGGAGTCTTTGATAAATGAAAAGAGCTTTTGCTTTGGAACTTGAGATGAGTTTCTTCAAATATTAAATCTTCTTCCCAAGAAGGGTTTGGTGAGAAGCCATGGGTGCGAAACCCAAAATCTATTTCTCGAGAAGGGTTTGGTGTGAAGCCAAGGGTGTGAAGCCCACACAATCTATCCTTTTATAATTTTATTTCTTCTGATTCATCTTTCTCTGCTCACTTTTGATCCCATAAATCCTAAATTCAGCCATCATCCTTTTAAATATCCCGAAGATCATCAACCCCAACCTTCATCTAAACCGTTGAATCGATTGATCCAATACACCTTAAATCTCACCTTAACCATTAAGCCATTCCGCATCAAAATCTCGGACAAAACCAGCGATCCCATTATTGAACTATGAGTGCCCTAATCTGGAAGCAGCTAGAGTTCTATCTCTAGGATCATCCTTCCGCAAGGTTAATGGATCTAACACATGGACTGGACCCTACCCAAATCTACACGATCTTCTATAAGGAAAATCATGAACCTTAAGGTATTCACGATTATGTATTGATTTTTGCTTAATTAATTTCGGTTAATTTCGGCAAAATAATTATTTCATATTCATTCACGTAGTCTAGGGTCTTGTCCCGCATCAGTTTTGGTATCAAAGCTTTAGGTTCTAGGTTAGGGCATATTGTGTGACATTTTAATTTATTGTATTTTATTTCAGTTTTGTTTGAGCACGTCTTGTGTTCGACAAAAGTCCTTACTCATTTTGAGCACATGTGTATGTCATTTCGATGTCTTTGATTTCATGTCATTTGTGTTTTCATTCATACGCTCATCTAGTGTTTGATAAAAGTTCTCATTCATTGTTGGTTCATAGTTGCATGTCATTTAGAACCCGTGTTAGTAAGCCGTGATCACCATGAACATGAGCAAGTTTGTCGATGCCCTTAGGGACATCAAAGCTGACTTGTGTGTCAGGGGATATCTTAACCATCATGAACCTGAGTATGACCCTGCCAAGAGGTTCCTAAAATCTATTCGAGATGAAGTTCCCTATTTTGAGGGATGGATGAATCCTAAGACCTTCGTGGAATGGTTGTCTAGTGTAGAGGACTATTTTGATTGGTATGGCGTACCGAATGAGTACAAAGTTAGGCTAGTAAAAACAAAGTTGGAGGGCAACGCCAAAATCTATTAGAATAATGTTGAACTTTTACGCGAATTAGCTAATCATAAACTCATCACACAATGGGAGGATATGAGGGAGCAACTTATCAAGAATTATGTTCCTTCCATGCACCTTCTACGAGTTTTGAAAACCAAGACAAATAGGTGTCCTGATTGCCTTAAGTGTCAAGGGTTCGGACACTTTGCTTACCAGTGCTCCATTAAACTTCCCACTCCGAATTGATTGACTAAAAGCGAAAGTCCTATAGAGCCGGAGAATAGGAAAGTGAAAGAAGTGTATGACCCTCGTATCATAGATACATGTACACATCATAGTCTCGAGTTACATACCACTATACATCCTGAGTCTTATTGTGAGTCAACTTTTAAGCCTCATTCCGCATTGCATGCCGAAATTACGCTTGAAATTAATTTATGCAATGAAACTCTCAAAGTATCAATGCAATTACCTAAGGCTTTTATGGAATTCCAATTAAATGATCATGCAATGGTTCTGATTGGATCTGAACGATTCTCATTGGGAGTCGCACATAAGCTGCAAGTCCGCGACACTGGGCCTTTTAGAATTGTGGCAAGGAGTGGTCCTAATGCGTACAATCTTGAGCTTCCTCCAGATTCAGGGATCAACTCAACATTCAATGTGGAGGACCTAGTCCCTTCTCTGAGCTCAACCCCACCTCCTTGCAACCAATTCCAAACGACCCCTATTCACAATCCCATCCCAACTTTGCAGCCAATACCCTTTCCCTCCCCAAGCAGGCAGAGAAATGAGGTAATTGAGAGGATTTTAGATGATCTTGTGGTATTCACCTGCAGCAAAGAGTTTATTGTTTATGAGATGCAGAGGGTTGGTAAGTCGACTATCAAGAGTGCATGGGCCAATCATGAGAGAGTTTGTAGCTTGAGTTCTTGTATTTCCGACCGATATCGCAATCACATTTCATTTGTGATGAAGACTTTCGGGCCGGGAGAGTTGATGAGAAGCTTCAAAAATATTTGGTAGAGTGGGTTGGCGAGCCAAGTTATTTGGTCCGTCGTGGAGATATTTACAGTGTGCGCTTCGATAGAATCGACCGAGATGATATTCATGCGTCACCAGATGCCGAGATTGATCGATAAAAGGAATTATATTGAAAACAGCAAGGCATTGAAAGAGCAATACAAAGACACGACCAAAAAACAGAAAAAGTACAAGGCAAAACCAAAAAAAAAACAAAAAAAACCCGGACCTCATACCCGGCCCCAATAAACTAGGTCATATCAATCAGGGTCCCACAAGTAGTGCTCTTCATAGTTCCCACTCCCCCTCTAGCCACCCAAAACCAAACTAGGTCTCTAACGACTTTCATAATCATCCCCACCGGCCTACTCAGCTGCTCGAAGATTCACAGATTCCTCTCCCCCCATATGGTCCACAGCACCGCGAAGAAAGCAGCCTTCCAATAGCCTCTACATTGATCCTCCACAGGGGCTGACGTCCACATCAGCCACTGGCTGTAGGGAGACGACGGCGTAACCCAACACATGCTAAAAGATTTTAGCACAATGGACCACAGCTCCCGGGCCACCTCACAGTGCAAAATCAGATGTGGCGCATTCTCCTCTGCCCTTTTGCACATAACACAACAGTTCGGGCCCTCCATCCCCCTTCGCATAAGTTGATCAAAGGTGAGGATTTTCCCTCTGAATAGGGTCCACGCAAAAAACCGTATCTTGGGAGGGATGGGTTCCTTCCAAAGGCTTGCACCAGGATACCGGATTAGGGGTCGCCGGGTAAGCATGTTGTAGTAGGACCTGACACTGAAGAGACCATTGCTGCTTGGAGTCCAAAACATCCGGTCCTGACCATGAGTGTTCCGCTTGGTTTCGTACAACATCAGCTTAGCGAACGACGTCACCTCCTCATCCCTTAGGTATCACCTAGTAACAACATCCCACAGCCCACCTCCATCTGTATCCGAAACAAACTCCTCAATCATGCCAAGCAGATTTATAGAAATGTCATAGATTTTTGGGAAGGCAGCTTTGAGACGTCTCAGGTCCACCCATGCATCCTCCCAAAAGCGAATGAGTGCCACAACCCCAACCGAAACGCAGTCCTTCGGCGAAAAGGCCCCACGTGCTGCATATATTTTTCCACCAGGTGGACCCTCCTCTATTCACCAAGACTTTTATACCCCAGTTACCCAAACTTCGCCACCAGCACCTTGTGTTGGTGGCCCCATACTTTGCCACCAAGCACCTTGTGCCAAAGGTTCTCCCTCTCCTCCACCCTCCCCGCACTCCAGAACCACTTTCCCATCAATGCGATATTGGTCCAATTCAGACAGCGGATTCCCAGCCCACCACACCCGACTGGGAGCTGGCAAGTGTCCCAGTTGACCAAGTAGAAGCGTTTCTCCAAACCCGATCTTTCCCATAAGAAATTCCGCTGGATTTGTTCAAGGCGGTTGATCACCCCTTTTGGGCACTTGAACAACCAGATCCCAGGCCCTAGCGTTAGGATATCTTAGGCCGAGGGGCAGCCCCAGATACTTAATTGGAAACTTTTCAACTGCACATCCCACTGTGTGCGCCAAATCCTCCAACAAACGCTCATCGGTCCCAATACCAGTGATAGACGATTTCGATAAGTTGATCCGTTGACCCGAGACAGCCTCGTAAACAGATAGGACATCCACCAAGGTGCTGAATTCCGACACGTCCACCTTCCCAAATAACATGGTGTCATCAGCAAATTGAAGGTGCGATATGTGTCCCAAGGGTGCCCACCTTAATACCGGATATAAGATTTAACTGTTTGGCCTGCGCCAGAAGCCTCGACAAAGCCTCTCCCACCATATTGAATAAGAATGGGGATAAGGGGTCCCCTTAGCGTATCCCTCGAGAGTTGTTGAAGTAGCCAGCCGGAGTGCCATTAACCAAGACCGAGTACCAAGCCGATGAATAACACCCCCTCATCCATCTTCTCCATCTCGTTCCAAACCCCATCCTGCTCATCATGTAATCCAAACATTCCCAACTCACCTGATCATAAGCTTTCTCCATATCAACCTTACAAAGCGCCGCCGATCGGCGATCATTGTGGGCTGAATGGATGGTCTCTTACGCTACCGCAACCAGGTCCACCAACTGCCTGCCTCTTACGAAAGCACACTGATTCTCGGAAATAATCGTAGCCATCACCGGAATTAGTCTATTCGCAAGAACCTTGGAGATAATCTTGTAGAGACAATTCGTGAGGCTGATTGGCCGAAACTCCGAAATATCCTCAGCCCCTTCGCACTTGGGGATGAGAGTAATGAAAGTGGAATTTAGGCTCCGACCAATGAACCCCGACGCGTGAAACTCATGCAGAACCGACAGCAGGTCCGCTATATGGTTTGCCAAAAAAATCGGAAGAATTACATGGTGAAACCGTCGGGTCCCGGAGCTTTATTTTTTGCCCTAAACCGAACGACACGCCACACCTCCTCGCTGAACAGACGTTCCAAGCCCAGTCGCTCATCCGCCGCAATAGACCGGAAGGATATTCCTTCTAGTTGAGGGTGTGGCAGTCCGTCATCCCTGTACATCTCCTTATAGAACGCCACAATATTCTCCCGGATCTGGACCTGATCCGTGTAAGTAACCCCTCCCACAGTAATGGTACCCATACAGTTCATTTTGTTTCTCGCATTGGCCACCGCATGGAAATATTTAGTATTGGCATCGCCCTCTTGGAGCCATCTGACCTTAGCCTTTTGCTTCCAACTTAGCTCCTCAGCTAAGCAAACACGGCTGAATTCTGATTTCTTGCGATATCTTTCCTCTCGCTCAATAGCCGACAATTGTCTAACTTCCTCCAAATCATCCAAAACCTTCAAACGCGCTAGGAGAGCCTCTTTCTTGACCTGAACCCTGCCATACACATCTTTATTCCATATTTTAGATTTTGCTTTAACCCGCTGAAGCTTGGAAATGACAATATAGGCTGCCGATCCCGCGGACGTCAGTTCGTTCCAGCACACCGGAACCAACCCCTGAAACTCGATATCTAACAGCCACATGTTTTCGAAACAGAACGGGCTGGGACCTGTACCACGCCTATCACAGTCATGAGTAGAGGTCGATGATCCAAGACAGCGCGGGCCAGGCATTCCAACCTAGCGGCCGAGAAGATATCCAACCAATCCATATTACATAGGAATCGGTATAACCTACTCATGGTCGGGACAACTTGGAGACTTGACCAAGTGAACCGCGCACCGGTGAGTGGGACATCCAACAGTTCCCAATCAGAGATGAACGAATTGAACTCTCGCATAACAGTGACATCGGGCGCCACAGTGACATCGGGCGCCCCCCTGTTTCTCGAGCCCCCATCTAATTGCATTAAAGTCACCTCCCAGGCAGTAAGGCAGGTCCTATCTGGCCGCGAGAGCTGCCAATTCCATCTAGAAATCAGGCCGTTCACGGTCAGCCGTCAGGCCATAGATCCCAGCAAACATTCAAACCTTCCCAGAATCCCTATTCCGCAGCACAACCGACGTCGAATACATCCCCACTTCTTCCACCAGTTTGTCAAACAGCCTAGTATTCCAGGCGACAAGGATACCGCCCGACGCACCCTCAGAATCAACACCCGTCCACCCCCAATGATTACCCCTAGTACCGAAGCTACCTTCCTCCTATCTCTGCTGCCCCATTTGGTTTCTTTAAGGGTGATAACAGCCGGCTTAAGTGTATCGATAAGTCGTTTGACCCCAGCCCATTTACTCATATCACATAGACCCCTGACATTCCAAGGCATCATCTACATAGATAACCAATCTCGATCTCGCCCATAGACCAAGGGCTGGGCCTAGGCCCCCCCCACACCCTTCCCATCCGACATTCCCCATTGTAATCTTGCAAGCTCCCGGGTTCCACCTTGCCGCCACATCTTGTTTTCTTTATGACTACTCAAGAGGGAGTGGAAGACCAACTGGAGGTCTTCGTCAGACCCTTTGAATGGCATCCCGAGTTCACGTCCAACCCGAATGAGTCGGTCAATGTCAGCTGACATTCGTAACTCCCCCTGTTCCCCTTCACCTCGAGATAGTATGAAGTGGTTTTGTGTTGTTTCACCCACTACAAAGCCACCACTGGGGCCTCCTTCCATCTCATTACTCCCTACCACTGCCCCCAAAGTTGCCGGTACGTCGATATCAGCCCTCTAATATGGTCCCTCATTCCTTGCAATCATAATCTCCTCCAAACCGTGGGTCTGAGTGCATGAAGGAAGGGTAAAATTTCGTATCAGGAGTCTCCTCCCCTTTCCCTAAGTAACTCCCCTCCCAATCCCATGCGATTCCATTCGTGCCCCATGGGCCCATAGACTCAGGCCCATCATAACCAGGTCTACCGAGACTTGGGTTACCAACCCAGATGTTCTATGCCTCATCGGCATCGAGATTCCCCACGGGTCGACAGATGCAAAGGTCCAGAGATTCATACCGGCTAGCTGGCCCCCACTAGAACCCCCACCACTTTCATTCCTCCACGTGCATGTGGTATCACGTGCTTCCCCCACGTGACCCTCCCGTATCTGGCCCCCAAAGTCAACTAAAGCCCCTTTCGACGCCAGGCTTCCAGAAGAATCCCAGAGGATATGACGTGTCGACAGCTCATCTATTCTCCTTCTGCGCCAGCCCTTAAATAGTTTGCCCCTTCGGTGATAAAACCTAAAGCCTCTTTTCTCTCCTGCAGGTTTGTTCCATACGAAATGGAGTGAAGCTTCCATCGCCATCGGATCCCAAGTACGATCACTGTCAGTCTCCTCCCCCTCCGACATCCCCGACATCTCACCAACCTCCATCCGCTGCAGGTGTCCTTTGTCGTGCGATGAGTACGATGTGATCCAATCCATAGGGAACATCAACGGTACGAGATCCTCCACAGATCCTCCCCTTAGCCGCGCTATCATCTGCAGCTCCGTCCGGTAGTCATGGTTCCCATGCTCCCTAGCCCTGAACTCCTCACCGTAGCAGCCCTCATCACCGTTGACTCTCATTGAGGCAACCTCCGAGTCCGGCTGATCATCATCATCGATCTCGCCTTCTCGCTCCCCTCTCACCCGATGGATCTGCCTACCTAACGAGGAAATAGTACCCCCCAGTGTCGTGGAAGACCACCGGTGTACACCGCCGCTCGTCGAATCCGAGGGCAATCCCCCCTCCATGCCCTGCGGTACATCCCTTCCGAGCCGTTCTACCCCGTCCCTGACTGATTTGATCGATTTCTTCTGCGGAACGATCGAATATATTTACCCCGGCGTTCCAGGTCCCCAGGGTTTCATCCCCCGGTTGCTTCAGGACAACCACCCGATCCAAGAGCGTCAATTCTATGAAGACGCGGAATTTCTGGGTGCCAAGGCAGACCTCGCGCGAGCGAGGAATGTTCATCCATGAGTCCACCGCCACCAGGATACGCACGGCACTGGTATCCCAGAGGTTGATGGAGCTACGTTCAGCGAGAATGAAGCGTCCACAGTGATCACCGATTCCCTTCAGGACCTCGGTGTTCCAAGCATGGATAGGAAGCCCGAGAACCTTGATCCAGACTCCTCCCCACCACTATAACTGAAGATCACCCACCGACGGTTCCCAAGCTTCGCATTCCACCGGTGCTTCATCAATACGAAAGGCTTTTTTGCAACAGAGCTCCAAAGCACCCTTCTCCGTAGGAAACCTTAGAAGATATTTTGTATGAGTGATTGTAGATAGTGTAGGTCTCTCCGATAACGGCCAGACACCTTATAGCCATCTATGTAAATGGAATAGTGGCAGTATATCCTTAATGCAATTTAGTACTACCCAATACTGCTTGAGATTCATAGCCAAAGCGCCAAACTGATGAGAAGGGAAATCCAGGCCACCCTCCATATCAGTTCCTTTGTGGACGATGATCCCGGGGGCATCAGTCTCCCCTGGCTTTGTGGTTCCAACCAAACCAGACACCACAGGCCGAGGGCAACGATGGTTGTGGTTCCTGGTGTCCCCGGATGAGGGTACAAACACCCCTCGAAAAGATTTCCTCGCAATAGACCATCCTTCTTGAAGGTCCGGTCCCTGATCTGGGATGATCGTAGAACCACTTGCTGTTTGCTCCTCACTTGGATGGGTTCATCGGCAGATTTCACGAACACCCCCGTATCCCTAGTAGAGCCACACCCAATACGGTGGCAGACCTTGCTACGCTTAAAATTGAGATTCCGGCAATCCGCACAGACCCAGTCCCCCGTTCGAAGCACCAACGAAGTCATTTTGGAAGAAGGATCTGAGTCTCAATCCACTTGATCAGTACTATATGTGTGTTTCATCGGTGATGAAACATTTTGAATCGGGGAGAATGACGGAGGACGTCAAGATCGAGAGCATTGGAATTGGGCCGCAACAGATTTTTCAGCTTCAGATAGGCTTAAAGGAGCAAAATCAGCATGCTGAAGCAATGCACAGTCAATCGATCAACACCTGGAATCGATCAATCGACTGTGGCCAGTGAGGGATTTAATTCTGACGATAATATATATATATAAGTCGATCGATCAAGTACCAATTGTCGATCGATCGACTGAGTTGTGACCAGAGACCATATAATTATATATATATATACTCGATCGATCGAGACCTTTCATTGATCGATCGATTTTCGGGAGAATGGGATCCGTCAAAATTAAAATTTGAATTTTAAAGGCATACTTGTTTTTTTTTTAGTATTTGTTTTAGGGTTTTATTTTCTTTTGTGCGGCCTCCTATATAAGGTTTTTAAATAAACATTGTAATGGGAGTTTTTGATGAATGAAAAAAGAGTTTTTGCTTTGGAACTTGAGATGAGTTTTGACAAGGACGCCGACATCGTAGACCTTGGATATAGACCGTTTCGTGTATACCGACGTCAGAAAAAGCGGAATAGAAGTCAGAAATAGGCGAAAGAGGCGAAAGATGAAAATTGGAGGAACCAGCAAATTCGATCTATCGAACAACAGTGAGAGGAAAACATATGTTCTAGAGTATATAATTCGATCGATCGAATTATATACTCGATCAATCGAGTTTCAATTTCAATCGATCGAATTTCTGCGGCGAACTTTTGAAATATGTTTTTCGATCGATCGAATTTCACTTTCAATCGATCGAATTTCAATTTCGATCGATCGAACTTCACTTTCGATCGATCGAAATCGCGCAGTTTTTTATTTTTTGGTATTTTTAAATTTCAAACTTAATTCTTAGGGGCATACTTGTCCTTTTGATATTTGTTTTAGGGTTTTATTTTCGTTTGAAAGGACTCCTATATAAGGTCCTTAAGTTAAATAATGTAATTAGTTATTGATTATTGAATGAATGAGTGTTTTGCTTTTGAGACTTGAGATGAGTTTCTCCGAAGAGTGATTCTTCTTCCCAAGAAGGGTTTAATGTGAAGCCACGGGTGCGAAGCCCACAAAATCTATCTTCTATCTACCTATTTTTATCTTCTCTGCTTGTGTTGATCCCACAACCCTAAATCAGCCATCGTCCTTTTGAGATCCTAAACCCTAGCTTTTCTCCTAAACCATTGAATTATATCTGATTCAACAATCGTGGCCTCCATCAGACTGCTAAGCCCAACCATATCGAAATAACCAGAAAACCAGAGATTCCATCATTGCACTGTGAGCACCCTAATCTGGAAATTTAGAGTTCTACATCTATAGGATCGATCTGCGCTGCAACCTAATGGATCTAACGCCCGGACTAAACCTTGCTCGAATTAT
The DNA here is from genome assembly GCA_021018995.1 of Chloranthus sessilifolius. NCBI lineage: Eukaryota > Viridiplantae > Streptophyta > Magnoliopsida > Chloranthales > Chloranthaceae > Chloranthus > Chloranthus sessilifolius. The sequence continues at coordinate 100,895,497 of CM037584.1, read as the reverse complement.
ATGTGATCCTCCAATGGAATACTACAAACACCTAAGGTATTCGTTATAGTTTGAGAGTTTTATTGTTTAATTTAATTCAATTTAATTTCAGCAAAAGTCAACCATCGCATTCACGTAGTTTAGGGTACTGTCCTGCGTCAGTTTTGGCATCAAAGCTTAGGTTCTAGGTTAGGGCATACTGTGTGACATTGCATTCATGGCACCTTAATTTTCATCACATATTATTTTTGTTTTGGCCAAAGCGTTCATTTTGCATTCCAATCTAGAACCCATCAATTAGTGAACCGTATCACCATGGACATTAGTGGGATTGCCGAAGCTCTTAACGGCACGAGGGCTTATCTAAAATCGTTCAATGATCGAATGACTGCCTTGGAGACAGCCCAAAGGACTCTTGAAACATCCAATGAGAGGTTGCTAGACCGAGTCAATCAATTAGACGAGGGTGATGAGTACTTCGAACCACCCCGTGAGCGTAATGGTCCATGTTTCGAGCGAAATGGCTACCAACATAATCGAAACTGGAACCATAGGTTAGATCATCATGGAGATGACTACGACCCGGAAGGGAGGCTCCTCAAAAATGTCCGAGTTGAGTTCCCAACTTTCGATGGAAGATTAGACCCTCAAGTCTTCTTCGATTGGTTATCCGATATGGATCAGCACTTCGAGTGGTTTGGCATGAGCGATGAAAGGTGTGTTAAACTTGCTAAAATGAAGCTCATAGGCCAAACCCGACTCTTTTGGGTCAACGTTGAACGCATCAGAACGAATACGGGTTGTACTCCCATTACCCGTTGGGAGGACATGAAGGAACGACTTACAGAGAAGTATGTTCCTTCTTCATAGTACCATCGTCTCCTCGACCAATGGCAAAATCTGCGCCAAGGTAGTATGCCCGTTTCGGATTACATTGGCAAATTTGAGGAATTCATGATGAGAGCCAAGGTATCCGAAGACTCTCAAGTCACTCTACCCAGATTTCACACCGGATTGAGACTTGACTTGCAAAAAGAGTTAGTCACCCACCCTGTAGAGTCTCTCGCCAATTGTTACACCGTTGTTTAAGACCTTGAACGATATTTGAAAATGACGATGACTAGGCGATCGGATTTTCACCCCGGTCAACTTCGTACCGGCGAAGTGAGATCTAGTGCTGGAAACCCGCCTACCAAACCCACACAACCCACCTCTACCAATGTGAGGTTTAACAAAGGTAAGGGTGTAACTGGAGAATCCTCGAAGAGTGGGTCTCATGTCCAGTGCTATAAATGTTAAGGATTGGGACACTTTGCCGCCCAATGCCCTACGAGGGACCCACAAAGGAATTTCTTCATCGACAGAGAAGGAGAAGAAAGTGAAGGAGTTTATGAGGAAGAGGTCTTTGAGCCAAACGCCACACCTAGTAACGAGAAAGGTAATGACATGGGTCGCGCTCTAGTTGTGAGGTGTGCCTTTGCACAACCTCAATGGGATGAAAAGGAGGATTGGCAATGGGAGAACATCTTCCACACCTTTGCCACATGTGGGACAAAGAGTTATAGGATAATCGTGGATAGCGGAAGTTGCACCAATGTGGTGTCAAAACATACCGTCACCCGCTTAGCGCTTACACCTGAAGCCCACCCGAGACCGTACAAAGTCGCATGGGTTGACTCCTCATCCATTCCCGTATATCAGAGGTGTCGTGTACCCATACAGTTGGGTTCATACTCAGACACCTTATGGTGTGATGTGGTGCCGATGGATGTGGGCCACATTATCTTAGGGAGGTCATGGCTCTATGATTTGAAAGTGACCATTTTTGGTCGATCTAACATTTGCACGTTCAATTACAAGGGCAAGAAAATCACTCGAGCAAGAAAATCACTCTTAACCCTTCGGCTCTCAAAGCACCATCGGTCAATAGAGTTGAGAAGAAGGGAGGCCAATCCAAGGCCATTAACATTGTGAGGCCTTCAAAGTTCGAGAGGGCATCGTTAGATGAGAGCGTCGTGTATGTTGTCGTCACTGTTGAGAGTACTTCTTAGTCAGTCTATGAGTACCGCAAGGAGATAGAGCCCATCTTGAATGAATTTGCGAATGTCTTCCCCGAAGGCTTAACTAATGAGCTCCCTCCCATGCGTGGCATTCAACACACAATTGACTTAGTTCCCGGATCTACATTACCGAGCCTGCCCCACTACAGGTTGAATCCGGTTGAGCACACTGAGTTGACTCGGCAAGTCAGTGAGCTCCTTCAAAAGGGGTTCATACAAGAGAGTCTGAGCCCGTGTGATGTACTAGCATTACTCACGCCTAAGAAAGATGGTACATGGCATATGTGTGTGGATAGCCGAGCAATTAATAAGATCATTGTTAAATATCGGTTTCCCATACCTCGGCTTGATGACATGCTTTTCCAAGATAGACCTTAAAAGTGGCTACCATCAGGTTCAAATTCGCCCTGGCAATGAATGGAAAACCGCCTTCAAGACCAGAGACGGTCTTTATGAGTGGATGGTCATGCCTTTTAGGCTTTCCAATGCCCCGAACACATTTATGAGGCTCATGACCCAAGTGTTGAGGTCATTCCTTAACAAATTCCTTGTCGTTTACTTTGATGACATGCTGATTTACAGCCGCCCAGACAAGGAACAGCACATCATCCACCTGAAGTTGGTTTGCGAAACCTTGAGGGGAGAGAGGTTATACACGAATCTCAAGAAGTGCACCTTCATGCAGTACTCTATTGTATTCTTGGGATTCATTGTCTCGGTAGACGGGATGGTTGCGGACCCTGCGAAGGTTAAGGCCATTATGGAGTGGCCCAAACCTCAGAATATTCATGAAGTCCGTAGCTTCCACGGATTGACCACGTTTTATCGTCGCTTCATCTGGAACTTTAGCACCATCATGGCTCCCATTTCCGATTGCATAAGAAAAGGGGAGTTCCTGTGAAGCAAAGCCGCGACAAGGGCCTTTGCCGAGATAAAGGAGAAAATTGTTACTGCACCCATCATACGCCTATCGGACTTTTTTAAAGTCTTTGAAGTAGCATGTGACGCATCGGGTGTAGGCATAGGCGGAGTGCTGAGCCAAGAAGGCCACCCTATGACCTATTTTAGTGAGAAACTCAATGAGGCGAAGCAGAAATACTCCACCTATGACAAGGAGTTTTATACGGTCTCCGATCTCTGTGATATTGGAAACATTACCTGAGACCGTAGGAATTTGTGTTGTTTTCTAACCACAAAGCCTTACGTTTCCTTGCTTCCCAGAAAAAGTTGAACCCGAGGCACGCAAAGTGGGTCGAGTACCTACAAAGGTTCACATTCGTATTGAAGCATAAGGCTAGTGCCGAAAATAAGGTTGTTGATGCGCTTAGTCATCGAGTGGCGACTTTGCAGTCTATGAGCACCGAGGTCGTTGGATTTGAGCAGTTGAAGCAAGATTATCCGGATTGCTCAGATTTCGAGGCAGAATACACTGCTTTCCTTGAAAACCCGAACAACATTAACTCCGAGTATACCCTGCTGGATGGGTATTTGTTCAAAGGAAATCGTTTATGCATCCCTCGTACTTCATTGCGTGACTTCCTCATCTGGGAGTTACATGCCGAAGGGATTGCCGGACATTTTAGGTGCGATAAAACCAGTGCGCTCGTTGAGGATAGGTTCTATTGGCCTAGCCTTGTGAGAGATGTCTCTAGGGTCGTAAAACAGTGTCGTACATGCCAAGTTGCGAAGCATATCAAACAGAATACCGGCTTGTATACCCCTTTACCCATGCCGCACACCCCATGGTAAGACATCTCTATGGACTTCGTGCTCAGACTTCCAAAGACCCAATGGAAGCACGATTCCATTTTTGTGGTAGTGGACCGCTTTTCCAATATGGCCCACCTCATACCCTGTTCTAAAACCTCCGATGCGGCTCACATAGACAACTTATTTTTCGGGGAGGTTGTGCGTTTACATGGGTTACCCCAGATGATTGTGTCGGATCGAGACGTGAAGTTTATCAATTATTTCTGAAAAACTTTATGACACATGATGGGTATCATGCTCCAATTTTCTTCGGCCTATCATCCTCAAACAGATGGCCAAACGAAGTCCACCAATAGGAGCTTAGGTAATCTTCTCCGTTGTCTTGTTGGTAATCACCCTAGAACTTGGGATTCTATTTTGCCTTTAGCTGAGTTGATCTAATTCCTATGTCTGCATCCCATCGAGTTTCCGAGTCAGTCGATTCATTTGCACAGCATATACATGAATTGCATGCCGAAATTAGAAAAAGAATTAATGCAAGCAATGAACAGTACAAAATATCTGCGGATGCGCATAGGCGCTTCAAGGAATTCCAGGTTGGAGATTACGGCATGGTTCGGGTTAGGCCTGAGCGGTTCCCATCGGAAGCCGCAAAGAAACTTCAAGCCTGTGGTGCTGGGCCTTTTAGAATTGTGGCAAGGAGCGGACCTAATGCATATGTTCTCGAGCTTCCACCGGATATAGGGGTCAGCTCTACATTCAATGTGGAGGACCTGGTTCCTTCTTTGACCCCATCACCACCCCCTCACAACCCCTTCCAAGCAGCCCGGAGCCCGAATGTCAGCCACACCCTACAACCCCTACCCTTCCCTTCCCCACGCAAGCAACGCAGAGATGAGATCGAAGGGATATTAGATGATTTGGCGATATCCACCAATGGGGGCGGAATCCAAAAGTACATGGTCAAGTGGTTGGGAAAGCCGGACTCCGAGAACTCATGATTAGTTGAAGACGAGGTGCGACGCCTAGACCCCGATATGCTCGAGCGCTATCACGACGTCGCTTCATCGGTGATGAAGCCTTTTCGGCCCGGGAGAATTGACAGGGACGCCGACATCGTAGACATTGGATATGGACTGTTTCATGTATACCGACGTCGGAAGAAGCGGAATGGAAGTCAAAAATAGGCGAAAAGAGGCAAAAGATGAAAATTGGAGGAACCAGCAAATTCGATCGATCGAAGTCTTATTTCGATCGATCGAACGGCAGCAAGAGGAAAACATATATTCTGGAGTATATAATTCGATCGATCGAATTATATACTCGATCGATCGTGTTTCAATTTTGATCGATCGAAAGTGATGTTATGGAGTATATAATTCGATCGAATTACATACTCGATCGATCGTGTTTCAATTTCGATCGATCGAACTTCACTTTCGTTCGATCGATATAGCGCAGTTTTTTATTTTTTGGTATTTTTTAATTTCGAACTTAATTCTTAGGGGCATACTTGTCCTTTTGGTATTTGTTTTAGGGTTTAATTTTCGTTTGAAAGGACTCTTATATAAAGTCCTTAAGTTAAACAATGTAATTAGTTATTGATTATTAAATGAATGAGCATTTTGCTTTTGAGACTTGAGATGAGTTTTTCCGAAGAGTGATTCTTCTTCCCGAGAAGGGTTTAGTGTGAAGCTAAGGGTGCGAAGCCCACAAAATCTATCTTCTATCTACCTATTTTTATCTTCTCTGCTTGTGTTGATCCCACAACCCTAAATCAGCCATCGTCTTTTTGAGATCCTAAACCCTAGCTTTTCCCCTAAACCATTGAATCGATCCAATTCAACAACCGTAGCCTCCATCATACTGCTAAGCCCAGCCATATCGAAATAGCCAGAAAACCAGAGATTCCATCATTGCACTGTGAGCGCCCTAATCTGAAAATCTAGAGTTCTATCTTTAGGATCAATCCGCGCTCAACCCAACGGATCTAACGCCCGGACTGAACCCTGCTCGAATTATATGTGATCCTCCAATGGAATACTACAAACACTTAAGGTATTCGTTATATTTTGAGAGTTTCATTGTTTAATTTAATTCAATTTAATTTCGGCAAAAGTCAATCATCGCATTCAGGTAGTTTAAGGTACCGTCCTGCGTCAAGTTTCTTAAAAGATTAAATCTTCTTCACGAGAAGGGTTTGGTGAAAAGCCAAGGGTGCGAAGCCCAAAATCTATTTCTCGACAAGGGTTTGGTATGAAGCCAAGGGTGTGAAGCCCACACAATCTATCCTTTTATAATTTTATCTCTTTTGATTCATCTTTCTCTGCTCTCTTTTGATCCCATAAATCCTAAATTCAGCCATCATCCTTTTAAATATCCCGAAGATCATCAACCCCAGCCTTCATCTGAACCGTTGAATCGATTGATCCAATACACCTTAAATCTCACCTTAACCATTAAGCCATTCTGCATCAAAATCTCGGAGAAAACCAGCGATCTCATTATTGAACTACGAGCGCTCTAATCTGGAAGCAGTTAGAGTTCTATCTCTAGGATCTTCCTTTTGCAAGGATAACGGATCTAGCACACGGATTGGACCCTACCCAAATCTACAAGATCTTCTATGAGGAAAACCATGAACCTTAAGGTATTCACGATTATGTATTGATTTTTGCTTAATTAATTTCGGTTAATTTCGGCAAAATAATTATTTCATATTCATTCACATAGTCTCTAGGGTGTTGTCTCGCATCAAGTTTCCATTGTTGAAGGATGAGGTGATTATCCTAAAGAGTTTGCATAGCAAAGGCAGCCTCCATTAGGAAGATAAAACCACATAGAGATTCTCTACAATAAGAATATTGTCCAATGCAACTCAAAGTGAATAGATACCCTGGGACGGGTTGGATATTCCAAACTCCAACATGTGGGAGCACTTGAGAAACTGCCTAAATATAGAATGGTCAAATGGAGAAAACCCCTGATGAATCCAACACTCGAATCCTAGGGTACTAACCAACTTTGGGAATATATATATATATATATATATATATATATATATATATATATATATATATATATATATTGTCGATATAAAGCTATAATTGCTGAGCGAGATACTCAATGGAAAGGGAAAAACTCAAAAACAAAGCAAATAACGGAAATATGGGCTCGAATCCCCATCCCTTCTCGTAGACAGTCACACACCATCCACAAAAAAGCAGGATGGGTACCCCACACCCATCCGCACAGTCTCAAGGAAGTTCTTTGGTTTTAAAAAGTGGCTTTTAACTTTTCATTAATTCGATTTTTTCATCTCATTGTATGCAACTCTGAATATGGGGGCAAGTGTTTTTTTTCAAATCTGGTGCAGGGCCCATAAATTGACCATAATTTAATCACAGTTGATTTGATATTGTATTGACAATATCTTTCTTCAAATCTAAACTGGATTTACATTCTATGCTAATTGTTATCGTCAGTTTTGCTTTCACTTAGTTGTCCTTAATTTGCTGTAACACTGTGACTGATAACACGTTTTTTGCGTGATTGTGAGTGGGTCATGTATTGTGCTATGTCAGTTTTGATTTGTAGTATCTTGCCTTGTAGGAAAGAGCTACAGCAAGCACATGGAAATCTATGCTGGATCTCCATTTTTTAGTAAAAGTCAGCTGCGTTCAATACTTAAATCGTGCTAGCGAGGCTGCGGTCCTTGCGCTAGGATTTTTTTTTTGTAACAGATGCAGTAGTGCGGTTGCAGTCGTCACCCTTGTGATTTCTTTTAAAAATTTAACTGAATCATCACTTTTTGACTCCATATTATATGTCAGTGGTTAGTGGGTTGTGTTTTGCTTGATTTTTCCAGATTCAATGTGTGTGGGCATATTAATATGCTCTTTTAAATTTTGATTTTGTCTCTACACATACAAAGATGATTGAACAGGCTTTTACTGTTTCTGAGTATAAAGATTAAGGGCTGTTATTTAACTTTTTTTTTTTTTTTTTCTTGCTCTTGCAAAGACCATCTAAAAATGTCGATGTGGGCTTCCACTCATGCAAGAGAGGTCTGCACTCTAACATTGCCAAGCATCAATATATCACAGCGTAAGGTAATGTCTCTGTCTTTAATTAATGGCATATTCAGCTTCCTATGTTGGTTGGATGTCAGTGCCACTGCTACGAAGATAGGCTCGGAGCAGGACCCAATGTTTAATATATGGGTTGTATTTATATCACCTTGGACCCAACTCGAAAATAAATGGGTTGGATCTAGAACCAATATTAATGGGCACAACCCATTTGCATCCCTACAATAAGGTGGTAAATATAGGCGAACCTTTCCTTCTTTCTTTCCCTTTTTTAAGTTAAGCTGGGATTTAACCTCTGATCTTGAGGTTCCATCATCATGCACTTAACAGTTGAGTTACAAGCCAAACTTTTTCAGCATGGTTCAATTGATCAGAGAATACCTATGTTGGAATGAAGACATGTTTACCTCAACAAGAGAATGAAAGGGTCAATAAAGAAACTCGAAGAAGATGTGTATGGGTCATCATCTCTCAAGGCAAGTTGAAGGGCGGAAACAAGCATTGGAATTATATGATGGGAAAAGAGGAAGTGAAAACGCTGAAGCGAGATGAACTTTCAACAAAGGTGCTTGCAAATAAACTCTTTCAATGTCTCCCCTCCATTATTATCAGAACCAGTCCCTTTTCATCAAAGGCAGAAGAATTTATGACAATATTCTTTTGCCGCATGAAATGGTAAGTTTCATCTTACTTCTGGTCCAAATTATTTTTACTTTAAAATAGATCTCCCTAAAGCTTATGATAAGGTTAACTAGAGCTTTATTATTTCTTCGCAAAGCAAATTGGAAGCAATGATATATGGATAAATTGGATAAAAGAATGCATTACGAGCCCACTTCTCCGTTCAAATAAATGGTTCGACTCATGGTTTTCTCATAGTAAGTGTGGCCCCAGGCAAGGTGACCCATATCTTCTTACCTCTTTACTTCATTTATGAACTCATTTTCCTATTTACTTGTGGATCTTATGAACAGTAGAAAAATTCCTGTTCATTCTTTTCCTAGTTCTCTTAGTATATAACTTCTTTTATTTGCTGATGATATACTAATTTTTTTTCTCATGACTCTATAGAGACAGCAACTGATATTAGAAAACTCCTTGATAATTTCCACTTTATTTGGATTACAAGATAATAATAAGAGTTTTAGTTTTTCTATTGAAGCTTTTAAAAAAATAAATGAAATTATCAATTTGTTGCATTTTGTTGAGGGTTGCATTTTGTTAAAAAAACAAATGAAATTATCAATTTGTTGCATTTTGTTGAGGGTCCCCTTCCCATAAAATACTTGGGTGTTCCTCTTTTTCTACTAAAATGACAACCTCTTTGTGTTAACTTCTATAGATCGGATTCAAAACGGATTGGAAAGACAGAAAGCCATCTTTTTATCCTATGCTGGAAGAATTGAACTTATCAAGTCTGTTCTTAATAGTTTCCAGTTATATTAGAGTGTCTCTTTTCATCTACCTAGTCGGATCATTGAAAGAATTGAAACGATGTTTCTAGGTTCTTGTGGTCGGGGCCCATCTTTCCCAATCACTGCATCCAATTAGCTTGAACCCTCGCTGATGGAGACATGGATCAAAATGCCGGAAAACCAATATTTGTATCGTTTAAGCCCAAAACCGATACGTATCGGTATCAGATGGTACCGGACGATACATTGAATGTATCATCCAGGTAAATACATATAAATGACCGAAACGATACATTCAATGTACCGTATCGGTGACCTCCGATACCGATATGTATCGTCCGATACGTATCGGTATCGGACGAAATTTTGATCCATGGATGGAGACATCCGATTCAAACAGCCGCCCGTAACATATCGGGGGCGAAAGAAGAGTATCGAAGTGGTCAGAAAGAAGAATACCCAGAGTTGCAAAGCTGAAGACTATTTAGTTGATCGATCGAGCTCCGAGAGTCGATCAATCGATTGAAGCAAATTCGAGAGACTGAAAAAGTACTCAGTCAATCAATCGACACCAACCTTCAATCGATCGATTGTGGACTGGAGTTATACTGTTTTGGCATTGTTAAATTTTCTCAGTTGATCGATCGATCGATCGATTTCGAACAGAACTTTGGACAAATTATATATATATATATATATATATATATATAAATCGATCGATTGATTGACGCCAGGACCGATCTATTGACCAATCACGCGAAATTTGACGGAATTCATTTTTTGTGTTTTAGTTGAATTAGGAATTTTCTAATTTCGTATTAGGGTTTTGGTTAGCCTATTTAAAAGCTAGTAAACAACTTTGTTGATAATTATTGGTGAATTAAAATTGTTTTTGCAAACTTGAGAGTTCTAAACTTTCGTGAGGGTGTGATTCTCTCAAAACGGAGAGTGATTCTTCAATCCCACGTGCGGTTTGGTGCGAGGCCAACTTTTCCTCCTCTTCTATCTTCTTTTGATCTACGATTGGCGTAAGTAGCATAACCCTAGTTATCTAATTCTCCATTAAATCCAGATTTAGCCTATTTATTTCATAAAAAATAAATTCAAAATCAACCTATTTGTTCTTCATTAAATCTTTGTTAGCCTTTTATTTCGTACGGTATTGAGAGAAGCCGCTGGCGAGTTCGTTCGACGCCCTAAAACTATCGGAGATCTAGCCGTTCGTTAAGAACCCTAGTCTTCTAGATCCGATAGGGAATGTACACAAAAAGTAACGCTATTTTGGGCCAGAATTAAATTATCCAATTGAATTTCTAGAATATTTCCATGATAATTTGTTAAGAGAAATTGATATTTTAATTGCTTGAATTAATTTTAATTTTAATCTCAGCCCTAGCATTGCATGTGTTAGTTTCCGCATCAGTCGCACTATTAATGAAGGTGGAATGAGGATTTGAAGAGTAAAGGACTGGAATAGAACTGATAAGGTTTGTTTATTTTGGAAGCTTGTTTCTGATAATAACTCACTTTGGGCTAAGTGGGTGACAGCTCGCTATGTCCAAAATGATAATATTTGGCTTGGAAAGGAATAATCAAGGCAAGGGCTGATGCTATGAAAAATATTGAAGTTATTATTGGAGATGGTTCCTCAATGATCATATATGGAAGGTAATAATCATGAAGCAGCTGGTAGAGTACAAAATTGGTGAAAAAGAAATAAGCTAATTAGCATCTTATTGAAGTCTACTTCGTCTACCATATATCATATATGGAGTAAACGAAATGGTCGCATATTTGAAAATCATAAGCAGCATAAAAGGATGGTGTTAAAGAAAATTAGTGAAGACATTCAAATAATTTATCAAAATTTGAAAGTGCCTGGGAATATTTCTTTGGCGAGAAAATGGGGGATCTTTGCAGAAATTACACAAGAAAGTTTCCCAGATTTAAATTGGATTCCACGTCATGTTGGTGTAGCACAAATCAATATCGATGGGGATTTTTATGGCAAGAATGCTAGAATTGGTGCTTTGGAGAGGGATTCAAATGGGAGATGCTTGTTTGCGCTTGCGGGACCTAGTACCTTCACTGAAATTGATCTTATTGAACCTAAGGCGATAAAGAAATCCATAATCAAGGCCGTGGAGATCCATGTAAATAGATTGACTGTGATATCTGATTCGTGGAATGGAGTTGGTCAGATCAACAATCAAATTGTGGCAGCATGAAGAATGTCTCTATGCTACGTATATAAATGACCTGAGGGAGAAATTCACTGAAATCAGTTTTATATTTTGCAAAAGAGAATGCAATGAATCTGCTGATTGGTTAGCGAAGATGGACCTGCAATTATGAAAAAACAAACATCGAATGGATGGCAACCACTTGCCAGATGATTTGTTGAAATTATTAGTTACAGTTGATGTCTTTTTATTTCTTTATTTTTATTTTTTTGGTGTTTATCCTGATAGAGCGGTGGGGGGGTGATCGCAATGCCAAAGCTCCCCGTGTTTTATTATGAAAAAAACCATTTGTACGTTTGTATGTTACTCCTTTTACAATTTTAATGCAAGGCGAGAACCCATCAACCTCAAGCCTAAAGATTAAAAAAAAGGATGAATTTTCAGCACCATGCATGCATTTGTAGGGAGGATAAAAAAATCCACAACATACAAAATCTACACCCAATGGTTTAATCAAAATGTTGAAAGATAAATAATAATCATAATAAACCACTCAATAAAAATGAGGTTAATAGGCAGTTCCTTCCAATGCTAGAGAATGCCCAACGGTAAAGCTTTAGAGAAAGTGCACATGGTTGAACTAATGTGGAACATTTCATAACTACAGAAAAATCGAAATGTTCATCTCAATTGAAGTAGACAAATCATTCTACCATCATATCTGAATGAATAATGTAGAAACAAAAAACAGATGTAGGGATGGAGACAAAAGGGAAAGCTTAAGATATTATAAGGAAGCATTGGAGACTACCATGTTGTAAAGAACGTGATCGATACTATCTCTTTGCTCCTCGTAAGTCAGATTCTTAGGTGAGCATCAAACACCTGATTTTGGTTGTGACATATAACTTATGTGTTGCAAACATTTGAAGCCTGTATCTCATCCTTGCTTAAATTCTAAGATTGTGTTACTTTTCTTACACCTTTTGTGTATTTTATGAAAGACCAAGCCCCTACTGCTTTTCTTATTTTCCGTAGTTTTTGAGTTGCTTTTACTAATAACTCAAGTTTATTAATTAACTTTCTTACTCATTTTTTAGATTTACCTATGTATAATGAGTTTACATAGAACTATTATGTAGTTAACTGATTGCATAAAAAAATTAGGCATATGGACTGTTGTTCACAATTTTCTTAAAATTTTATCTCTTTTTTTTTTTAATTCTATATTTCTTGACCTTTGAGTTTAACTATTTTATTAGTTTTTTATATTTTTGAAAGATAAAAAATCCAAAAACTTTGAAAGGTTTTCACCTGCTTCACAGAAGGGGGTTGGATGCCATGCCTCGGCTTTTTGCCTTTGAAAACACTACTCACAATATATTTATCCATAGTATACATTTGGAATTACGGATTTTAAATAAGTTTATATGTCATAAGAAGCAACTTTCGGAGGCTAAAAGGTGAAGAATAACATCAAGTAAATACAAGTTGAATGCACAATCACATATAACCCTCTACAAAAAACCCCTCCCTACGTAATCACTGATATAAAATAGCAATGTCGGGAGATAGTTCTTGTAGGAAGTGATATGAGATTGGCCCCCATAGATCCACATGGCACAAATCTGGTCGAACTACGCCATCCACATAACTTTCAAAGCAAAACCTCAAGGGGTTAGGCGAGCTGGCTAGGTACCTGCTTCCAAAAGCAAGAGACCATAGTTCGAATCCCCTCCCCCCCTTGAGGCCACCCTAGGGATTTATATCCTATGCTGACCCGGCATGTGCTGAATTTGGGGTGCGCATATGCTCCTGGGATTAGACGGGTGTTCTAAGAGGCCCGGTACCCAGGTTATCAAAAAAAAAAAAAAAACTCCAATGGGCAGTCCCAATTGTCTGATCAATGCACTCTTCTAGACCTTGGTAATAGATATATTAATCATCAAATTAGCTCTCAATCAAACCAACTTTCGGGCTATCACAGATCCATACAACCTGCCGCATGTATGGTCCATATCTAATAGGAACCAAATCAACCTGTCTAATATCATGCTCTATGTGCCCCATCTCCCTAAATTAAGAGACACCATTCTCCTTTCTATGTTTCTTTACTAAAGGAATTGTAAAGTGGGTGTTCTTTTTGGGGGGCCCTTCCACCTTAAGCACAATGGAAGGTTGACAATATTGCAACCTCAAGGTCACAGGTTCGAACCTAGCTTATCCATAAAAAATAAGGGTAGCTTTAAATGCACCCACCGAATCTTGATGGGCACCTACACTAAAAGCCATTGATTGCTTTAAATCAGACAATGTAGATTGTTTTTCACTCTAATCTGGAACAAAAGGGATCGTGAGATCATGCACACCTATCAGACGGTCAGTTTTCGATTCCACCTGGCACAGATCCCAAAAACGTAGCCCTAAAGTCATGTTTGAGTGTGATATGTCCCAAATGATTTTAGGGCTAATTTTTTGGGATCTGTGACATGTGGAATCGAAATATGACCATCTCATAGGTGTGCAGGGTGCGGGGGCGCCATGATCTCAAAATCCGTTTCGTAAAAGAATAAAGCGAAAAAAGATCTCCATCGTCTGATTTAAGGCAATCAATGGTTTTTTAGCATAGGTGCCCAGAAAAATTCGGTGGGTGTGTTTAAAGCTACCCAAAAATAAATAAATAAATCAATAACAATCTTTGTTTGCATAGTGAGAACATATTACATTTGTTGTCTGGGGTAAAATCTAGGCAATTTTTTTATGCAAATATTGAGGAGATGAGCCTTTATTTTCACATTTTCTAAGCAAATCAGTATTCCACTAAAGGGGTTTTCTCTCCTTTTGTCCTTTCTTCAGAAATTTGCTCTTATAGCTAAAATTAAAGCTTCCACATTCTAAATAAAGATACACAAACTTTTACAATTTCTCAAAAGAAAAAAATAGTAATAATGAACAAAATAAATGACAAAACCAAGCATCTAGTGTAGAGCAACACAAACCATGTTCAGTTCAAAGGGAATTCAAATTGGCAAAATCAGGTCATATAATTCTAAACACATGAACCCAAAAAAACAAAAGAGCCCATTTCAAGCCACATACCATAGATCACTCAAAAGCCATTCTCTTTGACTAGTCAGAAAAAATTCATAGGGTTGGTTATCAAGATTGAATACAAGCCCTAGGTCTTAAGAGATCAATCATTAAGAAAAATTCAATTTGATTCGATCACACACCTTGATCAAAAGAACACAAATCCTAATCCACAAACAAAAATATATATCTAGACATGAGAGAGAGAGAGAGAGAGAGAGAACTTACCGGTTACCCCAGGACTAGAACCAACGATATGGACAATCAATGGAGACCATCAAGAAAGAAGTTTCTTTTGCTTTGTTTATTATATTTATTTTTTATTTTTTATTTACTTATATTTCCAGCTGACAATAGATGTTAGCGCATACAGGAGTATAGACAAATCTAACACCGTCCAGTTCAGGAAATAGACGAAGCTAGATGCGTACTTTATGTTCAAGTAAAGTTGGTGCATCTAAGAGAGGTTAGTACTCGAAATGGACGGTATTAGATTCGATGTCATGTGGTGAGATACGTTCGGAGGTCGTCAATGGTTTGAAAATTGAATAGTAGAAATTATATCAAAGGAAATCACTATAGCCTCTGATTTCACCTTCTCCCATTAAAAGCATTTTTTGTCGACTTCTTTTGTTTTTTATTTCCACTAGAGGGTTTAGGGATAAGGGTTTAGGGACACGATGAGATGTTTACATTATCCCTTAAGATATTTAAATTTCCTTTGCATTTTGTCCCCTCCAATAACGAATCAAATTATTATAAAATTGAACTTTAACTATTCGAAATCAGATGATATAGATTATTTTTTAGAATAATTTTTTACCCCATAAATTTTTAGATCATGAGTCTACCATTAAGTAGCCAAATGTTGATTTACATGGTACACATATTGAAAAGTGATCTAAGAACTATGTTTGATGTACAACTACGATCATGATTACGTTTTGTATTATTTGTCATATGAAATCAAAATCTGACCATTTGATATAAATTCACGATCTCAAGATTCATTGAGTAGAAAATTATTATAAAAAATTATCTCCATTATTTGATTCCAAGCAGTTAAAGTTTAGTTTTACAATAGTCAACAGTTAATTCATCATTGTAGGGAGGAAAACATAAACTCAAAAGCAAGGACCATAATGTAAATAGGTTAAACACAGGGGACAAATTATAAATATGACATCTTAGGGGATAAATGCAAAAATCTTGAGAAACGGACCAAGTTAAAATCAGAAGACGACGAAATCTCCTTAGATTCATCAAAACATGAAACTCTTTCACCGTTGTTGCCAACTCCATAAAAGGTACATTAGGTTTGAAGTGTAGCGAATAAGCTTTCAAGTTTGGGTTTCAAGTTTTGTGATTTTTTGAAGTAAATGGTATTTTTCTTTCAAGGTTTCTGCATTTTAAAGATTGATCAATTTCAATGATTACGATCTCTTATGAAGCAATGACGCTTCTCTTATGAAGCGCCATCGGTCCATTAACGAAGCGTCAACGCTTCCTAAGTGCAGCGTCATCACTACTTTATTGAAGCGATCTTGCTCCGTTATTGAAGCATCATCGCTTCCTTGGAACAGTATCATCGCTATATTATGGAAGCGATTATGTTATTGTCCCTGCTCCCTTATTATAGTGTGATCATTTTTCTACCATAGCATTGTTGCTCCTTTATGTTAGATTATTCACTACTTGTCAGCCTCGACTATTGTGATGTAACCCATATAGGTTGATATGGACTTTTCCAGGCCTGAATCTCAATTTGATTAAGTACCGATACAGTATCAGTATCATCGAGAAATAGACAACACAACAGAGAGGGTGTGTGACGACGGACAATTTCCATAGGAATGATTCACTGTTTCATTATCTCAGGATTTACATTCAATCTTCCCGCCAATACCCTCCTTCAACGAGTGGTTGTTACCAACAATCAAACAATGAGAACTTAGAAAGGGACGTTGGGGACAACGATATTGAACCCAAGCTCACATGGCAAGATGATCCAAAAACATTTGTTAGGGGCCTCGATGATCCTCTCGTAAATGGTCCGTATGAAAATGAGTCGTGTGACTCCTTCGATGAAGACGTAGATACAGATTACAGAAAATGGCAATTTAAAGTCAAGGATTTATTCAAAGATAAGAACCTTAAAGAGGGCATTGAAGGAGTACGTTGTGGACAAAAACAAACAAATTAAGCCTTTGAAAAGTGCTAGAAATCGAGTCACATTTGGGTGCTATGAAGAAGGATGTTCTTGGCGCTTACATGCGTCTAAATTTAGTGGACTCAGAAAGTTTTAAAATCAAGATTTTCAATGATAATCACATGTATGGTACCCCTAAGATTGGGAAGTATGTGTTGGCATGTATGGTACCCCTAAGATTGGGAAGTATGTGTTGGTACGCGTTTTTCTTGGGGTCCCTTTCGGGTCCTCGAAATAAGTGGCCCAATTCGATACGAGTGGACTCTGTCTAAGGGCGATGAAGTAATAAATTAGAAAATATTAAATTGTTGAAATTAAATAGGTGAATATTAAATGGAGAATACATGGGTTGATGCAATCGCCAGCTACAGATATTTATCGACGCTGCAGCACGTCACTAATCACGCTTTAAGAAGAGCAGGGGCTTGCAGGTTGAACTCCATTACTGAACGTCGGTCGGTCAACTTCAACAGTTTTAGCTTGCCTTTAATCTAACTAGTTTGGTTTTCTAATCATAGTCTAAGTCTAATTACTTTGGTTTCCTAATCCTACTGGGAGTCTAGTTGATCTAATCTCCTAATCCTACTAGGAATCTAATTAACTTAGTCTCCTAATCCTACTAGGAGTCTAATTAAAAAATGAGTTGTGGCCCGTTATGCTAAAGAGGATCGGCCTTGTTCCAGGGTACCCTTCGTAAGTTCCCTTAGGTAAATCGGGTGGCTAAGGATTAAAAATCGGAGAGGTTAAGGAACCTAATTGGTTCTAGGCTGAGTGCTTCCTCCTTCGATACTACTTCAAGAATCGAGACTAACGGGCTGGTGCCGCTAGCTTGACTACCTGGGGCTCCCAGAGGAGAGTTTGCGATTCTGGAAGTCTAGAAGGCAACTCAACCCCTTTTGGAAGCCCCAGAGAGAACCTCGAATTTTCTCAAAGGGAGAAGTTTCAGAGAGAGAAGGATAGTAAATTATTTTTTTATGGCTAAGAGTAATTTTTAAAAAGGCTGAGTTTGAATTGATGATTAAAAGCTTAAAAAATTAAGGATTTGAAATTTTAAAGATTAGGGATCAGGAACTAAGGACTGAAATTTAGGACTTAAGAATTAAGAACTAGAATTATAAACTAGAATGAAAATTAAGAACTGAGGCTAAAATTAAGAACTAGAACCTAGAAGCTAAGAACTAGAGCCTAAAAATTAAGAATTAGAAAATAGGAAGATGTTACCTGAAGTTGAGCGTCGAAGGAAGGGTCTCGAAATCCTAAGCTTGGAGGTAAGGAACTCGAGACTTGAATATGAAAATTGGTGTTGTTGTGTGAATTGGTCGAGGTAGGCATCAAGGTAATTATGCGCCCTATGACAGGTGTGCAATTCATTGGTCAGTTTGAATTGAGCGCCCTTACTAGCGTGTGTAATTGGATCGCACACCCTGTCCGGGGCGCTTAATCCACTTTGAGTCAGTCACGGACTTAATGAGTGACCGGCTAACTGGCTTAGCTGGGAATCCTAGTTCTAACTCACTTGGAACTAATTGCATGCCCGGTGGGGGGCGTGCAATCCAATTAAGCGACGGGTTTAATGCACTTAATAGGAGAGTTCAGGCGGTCTTAGGAATTAGAAATCAGATCCAACTAGGGATCGATTGCGCATCGGTGATAGAGCGTGCAATCAATTGCGCGCTCTAGATAGAGTGCAGAATTGTGTCTTTAGGCGGTCTACGGAAGGGTGAGGCCTGGTCCAAGTGGGACCAATTGTGTGTCACAAGTGTTGTGCATAATCGAATTACGTGCCCTAGAGCAGGCGCGTGATTCAAGCTTAAAACGGTTTGCGGGAAGAGTGAATCTGGTCTAAGTTGGACCAATTGCGCGCATGTATCCATGCGTGTAATCAAATTATGTGCCACTGTGAGGGCGCGGAATTCAGAATCTTCCCCGGGCTAAGTCGGGTCCGAGCCACAGAGCTATTGTTTCAGCCTGGGGTCTAGCCATATACTATTATTTCAGTACATGGTTCCCGTATTTAGAGTTTTAAAGTCTTCGGAGAAGGTCAGTCCTTTTTTGGAGATAGTAGGTAAGGTCAAAGGATAATTAAACAAGTTTGTATACTCCAAGAGGGAAAATTTGGGGTGTTTACAGATGCCCCTCTTCGGCGCGTTCTTGTGGAATAAGAATGCGTGGAAGAAGTAGACACCCCTCTTCCGAGGTGCCTTCTCGTTCCTTTGGAAAATCATAAGTGTGAATTGAGGAGCTGACATAAAGTGTTGGCCTTCTTATCTATCAGCGCTAGCTAAGGTGGAGCATTCGGGGGCCCAGTGATAGCTGTCGAAAGGCGTATTCCTAACTGCTGGTGCAAGTGGCATCCCGTCGTATGTCGTGAGCTACTGCGAGGGGCAGTCAAACTGAGGGAGATCGGCATATCCTGATTCACCGGTGCAAGTGGCATCCCATCGCATGTCGCAACCTACTGCATGTGGTAGTCAAACGGGAGGAAAACGGTCGAGGTATCGAGGGCATCATATGAATGTTCAGAGACAAGGTCAAGTGACCAAATAATATGATATAATATGATGGCGAAGGCTTTCATAAGTCATGTCAGACCAGGCACGCCATTGCTCATACCAATGGTGCGTCAGGGGTCCCTTTCCAGTAGACATTTGTGATTTCTCAAAGTTGAGTATACTCAGTGTTTGGTTTCCTAGGGGAATGAACGGATTGGAGAGGTGGGAGGTGAGGTGAAAGTTTGATAGATAGGGAGTTTTTGAAATTTTGCGTTTTAACTTAAGATCAATTCGGTGGTAAAACGGCAAAAAACGTGGCTTCCGAGACGTCGTTGAGCAGATCCACCAGAGTAGGATTTGGGGACTCGACTGTTTGTGTGGTTGTCAAGACGACACTTAGTATGTCAGATACTCCGTCTAACCTTCTCACGAATACTGAAGATTGTCTCTTGTGGGAGGACTACAGTGACTCACAGATTGGGAGAGACTGGTTTTGAAAACGTTTGACTTAATATTATCTAACTATATATTCTCCTTTACAAGAATATCGAGTGGAGGAGAGGGTGGTTTACTTACTTGATTTGTTGTCCGGGGGTCCTTGTATTGCTCGCAACGGGATGCTCGGATCGCATGATGAGAGGCTCACGATGAGACTTGATATTTGTTGGGTGCGATGAGACGTCGGAGGGGTTCCTCTCTTTTGTCGGCTGTGGCAGGGCCTAATGATTATTGGTGTGATGGGACACCAAAGAGGTTGGGATTGGTCATTATGAGACATGGGTCGAGCTTCCCTTCCACTCGCATGTTATAGTAGATTTTGATGGGGCGTCGGTGGTTACGCGATGGGACGTTCTGTGTTTGTTTATGGGCGGGATTGTGTCGCGATGGGATTTATTATTTGTTGATGACGTGATGGGTGTGCGATGGGACATGAGGGTTGTCGTGATGGGACATTTGGGGGGTTTGTGATGGGACATGGGAGAACCTCTCCTTCTGATCGCGTGCTGTGATAATCAGTGACGGGATGGTACTTACTTGATTGAGTGCAGAGACTCGCGTGTAGAGGTGAATCTTTGCTCAAATATTCTTCGATGATGGGGTTGATATTGGCTCTTGTCTTCCTTATCTTGACGCGCGATGGGTTGATTCATCTGGAGACCTATTGTGGCGATCGAGAGGATTTTACCGCTGTCGTGGGTGCATGCCGCGACTACACGAGGGAACTATGCCGCAATCGAAGTACAAGTGGTGCAACCAGAGTGATAATAGGATAAATTTGAGATAAAAGGTGTTAAAAGGTGTTAAGTGATATCAACAACGAGTGCATCGGGATGCAACTTGAAAAAAGTTTTGCCATCGAGGAATATTTAGTTGTTCTCTAGAGAGAAGATTCTTAAGTTATTGTTTAAGAGTAATTCTACAGTCTCATTCTCAGTATGATGAGTTGCATATGTGTGATAGAGAGGGTGAGATAGGATGATGAAAATGGGGTAGTAGAGATTCTGAGGAGGATTTTGATTGTTTGTTTTGCAGAGATTTAAGGATGAAAGAGATTGAAATTTTTTTGTTTTTGAGTTTGTGCGATGGGACTGTCGAAGGTTTTTTTTTTTTTTGGGTGGTCACACGATGGGACTTTGAAAAATATTTTATTTATTATTTATATATTTTTTGTTTCATGGTGGGATTTAAGAAATTTTTTTTGAGGTTCCACGGTGGGGGAAATAAAAATTAAAAAAAGCCCTAGTTTGAGGTGTTGGTCTCGTGACTCGATTATTGCTGCCATGGTGCTAGCGCTCTTAAAAAATGCCCCAGTGTCAAGTGACAGTAAGGACCCTTATCTGCCTCACAGATATCTTGGAGTACATTTGTAATGTTCCCATGTCGGGAAGTAGTTTGGATTATCTCAGCCACATGTCGGGCTTGATTCTATAGGTATCGAATGATCCTCATGTATCATAGTTGTTAACAAGAATGAGGTGAATGGTAGATAATGAGTGGTTGTATCACTTGTCATTCAAAAGTTTTCGATTTTATCCTCAAAGAGATTTTGAAGATCATTTGACTCATTGTCTAAAAAGAAAAATTAAGGGTAAAGAGGAGGTAAGGTTTTATGATCTGGGGGTAGCTTCTTATTTAATAACTTTATGAAATAGTAGTGAACTACTTTCTTCTCGGGTGGATAATGCGGTGCCATAATTGAGCTCTTCGTCATGGTCCAGCACCATCAAATCATCAAATTTGTGATTAGCAGGAGTTTTCTCTTCCTCCCGCCACCATATGACGATATCTAGAAGTGTAAAGATGTCAAGGATGCCCTCACAGTTTGCTTATGCTTCCCTGAATCTATTGACTGTTCATTCATCTCGTGCTCTCGTTCGGTTGTATTTCTTTTCTATGTGTATATTTTTCTGAAACAACCTGTTAATGCAAGAATTATGAGGTTTGATGAAACCTTACACTTTCATTTTTTCTGCTCTAATATCAACTCTAATGGCTGAAGAGGGTATATGAGAATCCAGAGTTTTCTATATTTCAAAAAGAGAGTTTCATGATCCACTAGTCATTTCGATCAACTCGCCCGAATAGGAGGAGTGATTAATGAGTCAGATGATTCCCAAAATATTTTTCGAAAATAATGACTTACGATTGGCGAATGCCTTGCAATGACTACGAGGATGATAAGTATATAAGTATACATGTTTAGGCTATGAGATCTGATGATCGAGGTAGGGGTAGCATTCTGGGGTTTAGGAAGTCCTTCCCCTCTTGTTGTTTCCTGGGCATGTTCGAGATAATATAAGTATTTCTCATGTGGGCTTTGATTTCCTTCAGGTGAGGCGATTGTGTAGGCATTGTTTTCTTAGTTCTAGCTCATCAACTTCTTCGAGTTCTTGATCGAGTAAGAGTTATAAGTCAGAGATATTGTTGGGCAACTGATATATATATATATATATACATTTTTTTTATTTTGTATATTTTTGTATTATTTTTGTTATTATTATTATGTTATGATACAACATCAGTTCCTTAAGCAGGGACTGACTCAGAAGGTCAGATGGTCGGAGTGACAGTCGGATAATCCATTTTGAGGTCCTCGATCCCTCTCGATCTGATTGAACTGGGATGAGAGAGATGTCATGTTCGGGTTTGTGGTTTGGATGATGTGAGATTTGTCAAAATAGATGTGACATCTTTTAACTTCTTTTTTTGATAAATCTTTTATGGTTGGAACCTCCTTATCGGGAGGGACCTTCTTTAGCCTTCAGTGGAGTGAGGCACTTCGTAGAGTTGGAGCGCACAGTTGTTAGAGAGTTTTTCAGGTTTATTCACGGGTGGTTGGAAAGTTGTCTGTGGGTAAAGTTGGAGTGAGGCTTGTCAAGAGGGATGGTAGTGTTGTAAAGGTAATGATAGGATAAGGCAAAGGTAAAGTAAAAGGAGACATGAGGGTGTAGGCCAAGGTGGACCTTTCCTACGTGTGGCAAAGTTTAATTTCGTTTGATTTTTCATGTCTTTTTTTATTCGTATTTTGGGTTTACTGTGAGGTTATTTTAGAGTTTTGTTTGTAATTTTTTGAGGAGGTTTGGTGTTGAGAGTTTGATGTAGCGGTGTTGTTGCTGATTGGGGTTCTATGAAGGTCTTGATCGTGAGGTCTATGGAGATTTGGATTTGGGGGTCAGATGCAATTTTAGTTGTGATGTTGATTTGATGTTGTGGCGAGATTTGAGAATTTGGTGATATGTTCATTTGAATGTTGATCGAATGTTGATCGGGGTCGTTAGTTCTGAATTTTCTAAGTTTGGTTTGATTTCATGGGTGGGAGTGACGATGGATTTTTGGATTGGTTCGTCGATAGGTTTAGTGGTTGGCCTAGGGTTGAATGTTGGTGTTGTAGGGATAGGTTCGATGATAGGTTCAGGATTGATGATAGGTTTAGTTTCGTGTCCGATGACAGGTTCAAGTTCGATGATGGGTTCAAGTTTAATGATGGGCTTGGTTTTGACAATGGGTTCATGTTCAACGATAGGTTTAGATTTGTTGATAATTTGAGGTTTGACGACAAGTTTGTGTGTGGTGATTGGTTCGATGATAAGTTTAGGTTCGAGGTTCAGTTTCGTAGTCGGTGAAACGGTAAGTTCAATAGCGGGTCTAGGTCCTTGTTTTGGAGTTGAGCGGATGATAAGTTCAGTGGCGAGTTATGTAGGGGTTGATTTATGAGTTGGTTCCGAAATTGGCCCGACCAGTGATTCTAGAGTTGGTGGTTCGGAGGTCTGTTTGGCGACATAGCCAGATTTGGGGTTTCATTTTGAAATAGGAGAGGTGATGAGTTCGGTAGCGAGTTTAGGTTTTGAAATGGGTTTTGGTTCAAGAGATGGTTCCGAGGTTGGTGGGGTGAAGTGTTTGTTGTTGAGTTCCAGTTTTAAAGTAGGTGTAGGAATTGATTCAAGGACTGGTTTTGAGATTGGTGGGGTGATGTGTTTGACAATGTGTTCGGGTTTGGGGATCAGTTTCGGAGTTGGTTCAATTAGGAGTTTTGATTGGATTGTAGGTTTATGTTCAAGGTTTATCTTTGTGATTGGTTTAAGTATGAATGATGTCGTAATATATGGATAGATTAATTCAGGAATTGGTTCCAGGATAGGTGAGGGAGTTTGTTTAGGGAATGATTGTGGAGTTGGGTTCGATGTCGGCTGAGGTAGCATCGGGATTGGTACACTTGTCGGTAGGCTATCGATTTTAAGGGTAGGTTGAGTCGGTTCGGATATGAGTGCGTTGAGCTTGGCGATGAGTTTGGTGATGGGTCGAGTTAGTTTGGGGATGGATCCGGTGATAGTTTGGATTTTAGTGATCTTGGTGACCGGTTCAGGGCGAAAGGTAATTTCACGTCTATAGGTACGTGGGATAGGGTTGGTTGGTTGTGACTGAATGATATGGACATGTTCTGAGGGAAGTTTGATTTTATGGATTAGGCTAGCCGGGTGGAATGGGGCAGAAGTGAATGAGTGTGCAGTTTCGTATGTGAGTTGAGTTTGATCAAACAATGGATTGAAATAGGTGATGTTAGTTTGCCTGTCATTGAGGAGTTGGATTTGGTCCTGGTCAGGGTATGGTAATTGGTTTTGGTTGTGGTATAGAGGTTGGTTATAGTCAGGGTATAAGTTTGTGTATAGATCTTAAGCTTGGTCATATGAGTGGTATGGTTGAGAGTTTGTTTGGTTTTGTCCTTGGTTTGTGCTGATTTGTTCAAGGCTTAGAGTTTCGTTTAGGGTGGTTGTCTCGGGATCGTTGGAAGAGGTTCCGTCGGAGGTTAGTGTAGAGAGACTGAGGTCCTCGCTCTTCAGGCGGCGTTCTATGCGTGAGGCCCGTTGATAGAGGCTGGTAAAGTCAGAGTAGTCGCTTAGGACGAGAACACTTTGAAGAGGATCGCGGGTATTGCTAATCACGATTTCTATCGCATGTCTTTCTTTTATTTGAGTTCCAGTTTGGGAGACGATCCTTCTCTAGCGGTTGGTGAACGTTGTAAAGTCTTCGTCGTCCTCTTGTCTTGTATACATCAAGTCAGCGAGACTGATTTCTTCATGAGTTAGGTGTTGGTATTGGTCCAGGAATCTGTTAGCTAGGTCTTCGAACGCCTCGATTTTGGCTAGAGGCGAGGCAGCGAACCAGTCAAGGGCTTCTCCTTCTAAAGATCTTTGAAAACAATGAATTAGAAGTCCATGATTGTTTTGGATCTGTCGGTAGTTGTTGCAAAACAGTGCCAGATGGTGATTCGGATTTCCGACGTTGTTGTATTTGCTAAATTTTGGGGGTTTAAAGTCGCCGAGTATAGTGAATTCGAGGTCTTGGCAAAATTTATCGAATCTGAAAGATCATTTAGAGCGCTCCCTCTTAGGCAGGTAGTCATCTAGAACCAGGGGAATGTCCTCCATGTTTATCATGGTATTATTTTTAGGTGTCTCGGGAGAGAGTTGTCTTCGGCGGTTGTCGTTATAGGGGGTGTGAGGGGTATGTGTGTTATGTTGAGGGAGTTGGAGGAGTTAACGTCCTTTTTTCTCATCTGTTCCTCGGAGTGACTTGTCGTTCGTTAGTCAGCTTCTGAACCATCGCGGCTTCATATTGCTCGGCCAAGGATTGTCGTAGGGCGTCAGCTTCTTCTCCTACCTTCCTTAGCTTATTGGTATTGAGGTCCAGAATTTGGCTGACAATGTATCTTTGCTTGCTATCATCTTTGTTGTTGCTGCAGTGATTTGTGTTTCATGGAGTGAAGGGGTATTTTTCACTCTCACTAAATATATTTACTCGAGCACAACGCTGGGCTGCCCATGGAGATAGCCTAACATTATACTCGGGGACGCTATGGGAGCCCCATAAAGGTGGGTCAGTATAATTAATGTTTAATTTTCTGAAGCTAGACATTTTAAATATATATTTTTTTAAAGATGAGTATACAGTATCAATGTGTGCAAAGAAAAAAATGAAAAAAGGCAGAAAATGATTAAAAAAAAACTAACTAATTAAATTGGGGGAACCCTAGAGAAAAGAGTCCCATCGCAATTGCCAGTCTGTTGCTACCCGCTTTTTCTAAGGTCCCTTTCAGGTCTCCAGAATAAGTGGCCCAATTCGGTCCAAGTGACTCTGGCTAAGGACGATGAAGTAATAAATTAGAAAATATTAAATTGCTGAAATTAAAGAGGCGAATATTAAATGGAGAATACCTGGGTTAATGCGATCGCCAGCTGTAGATATTTATCGACGTTGTAATACATCACTGATCATGCTTTAAGAAGAGCGGAGACTTGCAGGCTGAACTCCTTTACTGAACGTCGGCTGACCAACTTCAACAGCTTTGGGTTGCCTTTAATCTAACTAGTTTGGTTTTCTATCCTAGTTAAAGTTTAATTACTTTGGTTTCTTAATCCTATTGAGAGTCTAGTCAATCTAATCTTCTAATCATACTAGGAGTCTAATTAACCTAATCTCCTAATCCTACTAGAAGTCTATTAAGAAAGGGGTTGTAGCCTATTAAGCTAAGGAGGATCGACCCCATTCCTGGGTACCCTCTGTAAGCTCTCTTGGGCAAATCGTGTGGCTAAGGATTAAAAATCAGAAAAGTTTGGAACCTAATTGGTTATAGGCCAAGTGCTTCCTCCTTTAATACTACTTCAAGAAATGAGGCTAACGGGTTGGTGCCGCTAGCTTGAGTACCTGGGGCTCTCAGAGGAGAGTCTGTGATTCTAGAAGTCTAGAAGGCAACTCGGCTATTTTTGGAAGCCCCAGAGAGAACCTCAAATTTTCTCAAAATGAGAAGTTTCGGAGAGAGAAAGATAGTAAATTATTTTTTATGGCTAAGAGTAATTTTAACAAAGGCTGAGTTTGAATTGATGAGTAAAAGCTTAAAAATTTGAGGATTTGAAATTTTAAAGATTAGAGATCAGGAACTAAGGACTGAAATCTAGAACTTAAGAATTAAAAACTAGAATGAGGAACTAGAATGAAAATTAAGAACTTGGGCCAAAACTAAAAACTAGAACCTAGAAGCTAAGAACTGAAACCTAAAAATTAAGAACTAAACACTAGGAAGATGTTACCTGAAGTTGAGTGCCGAAGGAAGAGTCTCGAAATCCTAAGCTTGGAGGCGAGGAACTCGAGACTTGAATATGAAAATTGGTGTTTGATCAGTCACATAATTTACCATTTTATCACCCTTAACTTAGTGATGCTAGGCTTTAGTTTACTACTAATAAGTTACTATACAGATATTAAAGATAATCAATAAAAAAGAGCCTAAATATTAATCTTTATCAAAATAAACTCAAAAAGCAGTAAAAAGACGATTAAGCGTTAAAGAAGAATCGCTAATAGCTGAAGGCTGAGAAATCATAATTCAGCAAAAAAATAATTCTTCAGAAACGATAAAAGAAGAAAAAGCGATTGTTCGAAATAAGAAATCGTTCAAGTAAAAAAGCCACAAGAAGAGAAAATTGTGATTGACAATTTTCCAAAGAACTGAGAATAGAAATAGAAAATCGTGATTGACGATTTTCTAAAGAAAAGAAGAAAATGAAAAATCGTTATCTATGATTGCGATTATAGAAGCTTTCCTAATTATTGCGGATACTGCTACTATTGATCACGTGAGAACTATCACCGTCATGAACAAAGTTAAGAGGATCTCTTGAATTAAAAGTTTAGCTGATCACAGATTTGAGAAGATTGATAAAGATTGATGTTAATGAACTCTACGGCTGTTATCAAGGAAAGAAATCAGGAACACATCAACCGTGGAAAGTAAGGAAGAATAAAATTAGAAATTAGAGTTATATTAGGATACTTTTATTATTAGTAGTTTCTTTGATAGAACTCGATCTTTGTAAACCGACTTCCTATGATCTATAAATAAGAGAGCTCGGTATAGGAATAAACATCGAAGAATTTTAGCATCAATTGACGGATGAGGTTGGATTTTCTTCCGATCAAGTAGTGTATACTAGTTAGAATAGATTAGATATCAGAGGTTCCTTGGGAGCAATTGATGACTGTAATTGAGTACTGAAGATTAGAGTAGATATCTATAATTTTTCAAGAGCAATTAATGACTGCGGCTAAGGGGTGAAGGATATATTTTACTTTGCTTTCTAGATTAGATTTTATTTTCCTTTATTTACTGCCTTGTAAATATCTCCAATTTTTTATTTAAATTGACAACTCAGGTTAGAATTACATATTAGTGTAACGATTTTTACTTTTCCATCATCAGTTTTCTAAGGTTTGATTGACACCCAGATTTTAGGAAGTTGTTGATTAGATTAAATCTATATTGATAGAATCTTAGACTTGATTAACGACCAATGCTAGGAGACTTGAAATATGGATTAACGATACTATTTAAATTCATAAATATCCGATAGCTGAAGATTGAGATTAATGACCTCAATCAAAAGAAGGAGGATTTAGATTTATTTTTTTTCACTTTAGATTAGAACAAATTCTTTCATTCATATTTCTCCAGTAGATTAGATTTTAAAGATAAATAAAAGTTTTTAAGATAAGAATTTAAATAGAAGATAGAAATAATAGAGAAATAGATAAGCAAACATTCTCGTGGAAATGATCCTATGCTAGTACTATAATTTCCATTGTGCACTTGCAATAGGTTAAAACGTGAGTTTAACATAATTTATATACACATAACAAGACGATCAATTTTTGGTGCCGCTGTCGGGGAAGCGAAATTTATCTTTATTTTTATTTTTTATCTAATATTTTTATTCTTTTAAAAACCAATATTTATCTATCTCTTTTTATATTTCTTTATATTTTTATTTTTCTTGATCACTTCTTAAACTTTTGCAGGTATACTCAGAGTAACAGATCAGAACTTCAACACTTTTACTAGCCAAAGAAACAAGAGGCTCAGATTTGTTTTCCTCCTTGCTTTCTAATATATATATATATATATATATATATATATATACACGTAATAATAATAATCGAAATAATAATATATATAATATTTCTTTTTAAATTTAGACATGCAAGGCCATAATAGCCCATCTTGACCAAGCTACCTGTCAACTTATGTTCCACAGGAGTACTCAACTACCCCCTTTTATCCAGTGGCAGCTGAGCAAATCTTTGCTTCTCAATGGGGAAGTTATGAGAACTCCTATGACCCTCAGTGGGGAAACCACTACAATTTTTCACGGATGAGCCAACAAGACTACTCTTACATATATCAGCAATACCCCTATAATTTCCAGCCAATATACGCGACAAATCAATTTTTTGATCAACAACCTGTTACAGACAATGATGTCACTATTGTCCAGATTCTCCAAGATTTGCAGCAACATGTGCATCAACGTTATAAGGAATTATCTCAACTTTCTCAAGATTTATACTCCTATTCTCAGACCATTGCAAACTTAGGAACCAAAATTGAACAGATTGCTACACAATGGGAGGAAACAGGGAATAATGAAGGATTGCCAATACCAGCAATCAACTTAGGAGGAAAGTTGAGTGAAGAGATTATACCCAGTCCTACACTCCAGATCCAAGCTATTCAGACTCTGCGAAATGGGAAGGTTGTGGATAAGAAGGGAGATATGCCCACACCAGTAGTCAACCCTGAACCTGAGTAAAAAGAAAAAGAAGTCATAAAAGAAGTCCCACTGCCAGAAAAAATAAAAAAGTTAGAAAATAAAAAAATTAAAAATGATGGCACACCCACATCTATAACTGAACTACCCTATTGTTGGTGCGCGCTTTTTCTGGGTTACTCTCGGTTCCCATTGAATCAGTGGCTTCTAATTCTATCCTGATGGACTCTAGCGATGCGGCTTTTGGACTGATTAAAGTAAAAAAAATAATAATAACAGGGGTTTTCTAGGAGGATTCCTAGTTTATTGCGATCGCCAACTACAAATATTTATCGACGATGCAACACGTCAATGATCACGCTTAATTAAGAGCGGATGTGGGTCGCTTTTATACTGAATCGTCCGCCTGCGAATGTTAGCAGCGTTCTGTTTCTTTGGATTAGATAGTTTAATTTTCTTTTTATTCCCCTTTATAGTTATAATTCTGGTCAGCTTAGACTTCCCTGATTCTGTTATGAATTTAGTTATATAGGTTTATTCCAATCCGGTTAAGAGTCCAGTTAATGTTGATTTCCCAATTCTATTAGAAGTCTAATTAATATTAGTTTCTCAATATTACTAGAAGTCCAATTAGTTTCAGTCTTCTATTGGTACAAAGAGTGCATGTATAATAGTTCTGGTGAGACTTTAATTTGTCCAGGCATATCAAGTGTACTAGAACTCTGATTGAATAAGGTATAATAATTCTATTAAAATTCTAATCGCAGCAATTATAACAGTCCTATTAGAATTCTAATTGAAATAAAAAGACTAATTTTACCAAAACTCTAATTTAAGCAAAGGAATTAATGCTAATAAAATCTAATTAAGATGAATAAACTAATTTTTATCGAATCTGATTAAAATAAATAAACTAATTTTATAAAAATCTCTAATTAAAGCTATGAATTGACTATGCTAAAAAAAATCTAGTTGAAGCAACGAAATTGATTCCATTAAATTATAATTGAAGTAAGGAATTGATCAATCAAATTCAGATTTAAAGCGATTAATCAGTCATACTAAGATTTAAGACACTTAATTAATTAAGCATGCTGAAATAAAATTACTTACTAATTAATCATGCTAAAAGTATAAAACTAAAGCAATTACTTAATTCTAAAATTCCTAAAAAAAGGGGGTTTGGGCCCGCTATGCTAAGGAGGATTGACCTCGTTCCCGAGTACCCTCCGTAAGCTCCCTTGGGCAAATCGGATGGGTGAAATTAAAGACAAATTGAATTTTAAACCGTAACATAGTATTTTGAGCTTTTCAGAGTTGATTTTGAAATAATAATTATGAATTCAATTATAAACTAGAATTATAAGACTAGAATTAACATTTAGAATTTTTGAAAGTATTAAAAATAGAGAATTAAAGCTATGATTTAAATTTTGAGGACTGAATTCCCAAACGAAATCAGGAAATCAGGCCGTATGATTAAGGACTGGTTCTGAATCGAAGGATTAGAACCAGAAATTAATGATAGGATTGTAGATCGAGATTTTAGAACTGAGTTAAAGTCTGGAACCGGTATATCGGATTGATAGATTAAAGACTGGTTCTAGAAACAGAGAACTAGAATCAGATTTATAGAATTTCGGTCCGAAAAGGGTGCTACGGTCTGAAAAAAAAAAAAAAAATAGAATTCCTAGATCTAGAGATTAGAAGCTATGGTTGCGAATTGGAAGATTAAATCCTTACCTAAAGGTCAGGGCTGCAGAGAGAAATCTCGAAGATTCGAGGCTTGAATCTCGAAATCATGACTAGGTTGCTCTATGGGTTTGTCCTCAGAGTTCTTTTATTTCGGAATCCTAAAAAAATCCATTCTCTCTCGAAAAATTTCCAGCCTCTTTGGGCGAATTAAGAAAAAAAATCTTTTATAGAATTTTCTTCAATTACGTGTCATGTTTTGGGCATTTAATTGAATTACGCATCAGTTTCCTGGTGCTTAATCACTTTGAGTTAGTCACTGACTCAGTGAGCGACCGATTGACTTGCTCAGCGAGTTTCCCAGTCCTAACAAAATTAGGGCTAATTGTGCGCATGATGGGAGGTGCGTAATCTGATTAAGCAGTTCTTCAGAAGTGCTTAATCAAGAAAACTTAAGGGTTAAGGGTAGTGAGACTAGGTCGGGCGTAGGCCAATTGCACATTGGTTTTGTGGCGCTCAATCCGATCGCGCATCCTATTTCAGGCGCGTAATTGAGTCTCGGATAGGTCTGAGCAGGGAGGTTTGGTCTGAAAGGGGGACTAATTACGCGTTTGTGGTGTGGCGTGCAATCAAATTACGCGCAGGGTTTCAGGCGCTTAATTCGGGGTTGTCCGAGTCTGGTCTCTAGAATGAAATGCAAGACTATTGTTTCAGTCTGCATTTTGACTATATACTATTGTTTCAGTATATAGTCTCCCCATGTTGGGATCTGAGCCACAAAGCTATTGTTTCAGCCTGTGTACTATTATTTCAGTGCATGGTTCCCATATCAGGGTTAAAAAGGGTCAAAGTTGATCGAACAAAAAGTATATTTCGAGAAGGCAAACTGGGGGTGTTTACAGATGCCCCTCTTCGACACGCTCTTGAGAAGTAAGAACGCGTCGAAGAAGTAGACACCTCTCATTCGAGGTGTCTTCTCGTTTCTCTCAAGAATTCACAAATGTGAATTGGTAATGCTGACATGACATGCTTGACTTTCTTATCTATTAGCGCAAGCTAAAATGGAGCATTTGGAGGGCAAATGATAGCTGTCGAAGGGCACATTCTAGGTCTGTGGGTGCATGGCGCATCCCGTCGCATGGCGCGAGCTAACAGAGAGATTTTATGCAATTGAGGTACCGAGGCGTCAATCAAATGTCCAGAATAAGGTCTAGGGACCTATAATAAAAAAAGAGATAAAGTATCATGTAATATCGTAGGCTTTTGCAAGTCATGTCAGACCTGACGCGTCATTGCTCACACCAATGCGCGTCAGGTATTCCTTTTCCAATAGGCATTTATTAGTTCTTAGATTGAATATACTCAATATTTGATTTTCCAGGGGAATGGTTAATTTGGGCTAGTAATTGAGGGGTGTTTTTTTTTTATGGGGTATGCTCAATTGAATTCTATGCAGTGGCGTGTGTGCTTGATTCATTTGGAGATCGGAGGTCGGTAAATTGAGAATTTTACTTCTAATTTGTCTGAATTAATGATTCTACGCAATGGCATATGCGCTCGATCCAATTCT
This sequence comes from Chloranthus sessilifolius, assembly GCA_021018995.1. Taxonomy (NCBI): domain Eukaryota; kingdom Viridiplantae; phylum Streptophyta; class Magnoliopsida; order Chloranthales; family Chloranthaceae; genus Chloranthus; species Chloranthus sessilifolius. The sequence continues at coordinate 100,862,906 of CM037584.1, read as the reverse complement.
GCGCAGTGGGATATGCACTTGATTGCAAGTTCAGAGGTTAGTCTGTAGATTGGGTAGTCTATGTTGGGCATTCTAAGTCCTAATGTGTCTGAACCAATGATTTTGTGCAGTGGAGTATGCGCTTGATCCAATTCTGCGTAGTGGTGCATGCGCTTAATTGCAGGTTTAGGCGGTCTTAGGAGTTAAAGGTCAGGTTCAAATGTAATTTATGTGCACAAGTGATAGGGCGCTTAATCAGTTTTTTCTTTGGTTTCTTGGTATTTTCTTTTTTTGGTATTTAGAAAAAGGTGAGTCGGGTTCTATTCATTTTATTGCTTTATTGTTTTTTTTGTTTCTCTTTTTTTTTGGTAGTTTATGTTTATTATTTTTTTATTTCTTTTGAAGTAAGAGATTTTGCTTTGTAAAATAAAGGTTTTTTTTTTTGAAATAAAGAGGTTTTGAGATTTTAAAATTTTAGGGGTTTTAACTTAAGATCAATTTGGTGGTAAAACGATGAAAAACGTGACTTCCGAGACGTTGCTGAGCAGATCCTCCGGTACGGGATTTGTAGACCCGACCGTTATTGTGGTTGTCAAGACGACACTTGGCATGCCGGATACTACATTTAACCTTTTCGACGAATACTGATGATTGTCTCTTATGGGAAGACTATAGTGACTCGCGAGTCGAGAGAGACGAGTTTTGAAAACATTTGATTTAATCATAGCGAACTATATTTATAGGCAATATTGAGTAATTAAAAAAAAAGTGGGTAGTACTTACCTGTGGTGATACTTACCTGGGTTGCGTGCAACTTGTACGGTTCGTGGTGGTGTTGTAGTGTCGCGATGAGACTTTGTGGCTATTATTGTGGTGCAGTGCTCCGAATGTGATGTCGCGATGGGACTTTAGAGATTTCTCCTCTTCAGGTTTGCTGTGGCAAGACTTAGTGGTTGTGATATAATGTCTTGGGATAAATGATGTCGCGATGGGACCTGGGGATTAATTCGAGAAAGGGAGAGAGAGAGAGAGTCTGTTGCCTTAGCGATGGGGCATGACCGAGTTTTTCCTCTCTTCGTCATATGGCGTGGCATGTGTTGTCTGAGCCTTCTTTTGTTTTTAGGTAGTGAGGTTTGCGATGGGACATTGGTAAGATGTTATTTGCACGATGGGACATTGTTGTCTTTCTTTGGTGGATCTTGGGTTACAAAAGAAATCACATCGTTGCTGCGTTGTGATTGACTTCATCTTTGGGCGGTTTGTTTTCGGCTTTTCGCGATGGGTCATGAGGGTATGGTTAATTTATTCTCATGGGACAGGGTACTGAGGTGGTATTGCATATGTGCACATTATCACAGTGGGGTCTTCCTTCTTTGGTGGGGTCATGAGGGCATTGTGGTAAGGGGCGTATGTCGAGACAGACTGTGAGGCCACGCGATGGGACAAAAGGGTGTGACCGCGACGTGATAAAAGAATCTTGGCCGCGATGGGATAAAAGGGTCTTGACCAAGATGGGATACAAAGGTGTAAGGGTGTAGATTTTGTCCAAAGTCAGGTATTATGCACCTATTTTCGATCGCTCAATACAATTGCGCGCCCATTTTTAGGCGTGCGATCTCAGACTTGAGGGGTCATTTACGTGCGAGTATGTGTGCGTGCAATTGGATTATGCTCTATAATCCTTGCACATGATTGAAGCGTCACGTGGTCAACGTGCAGTCAGTGTACAGGTGACCTTTTGTATTGTGTGTTTAAATGGGTTGTTTAATTGGTTTGCGCGATCATTAGACTATGCACGATCGGAGCGTCGCGTGGAAGGTGCGATTGATGGTTTAATTACGCGCTCGGGTCAGAGCGCGTATTTCAGATTGTGCGCCACGTTAGTGGCGCGTGATCTAATTAAGCGCACGCATTCGCGCGCGTGATTGAGTCTGTACTCTATATAAGCGAAAGAGCTTTCATTTGTTTTTCATTTTAGTTTAGTCTTGAGTTTTGACCTTTTCTGAATATCTCGTGTTATGAAGTTCGTGTTTGAGTGATATCGGGCTATCTAATCATCTGATTGGGATGTCGTTTCTTCCTATATTTGTAATTTCGCGTGATCTCTGTCCCAAGGAAATGCTCGTGGACGGCGTTATTCTGGAAATGGGCGGTATTGGGAATGAGTGGGCCTATCTTTACATCGATCCTTTTTAAGGAGCAGTGAAGGCAGCATTGAAGCAGCGGCGGTGGAGGAGGCGAAGATGGCGGAAGAGAAGGAGTCAGAAGCGGCGGGATGTGTTTCCCAACCAATTCTCCCTGAAGCCTCCGATTGGACGCTCCAAGCGAAATCTGCTTCTCGCTTCATCTCAGTTTTGAATCCAGTCTTCGTTTTGGGTTGTAAGTTAAAGTTTTAGGTTTTCGTTTTGGATTGTAAATTCAGGAGGTATGCCTTCGGTGATACTTGTAAAATTTTAAATTATAAATGAAGGGGCATTTCTTTTATTCTTATTGCGCTTGTTTGTTCGTTTAAATTTATTAACGGGTTAGTTGGATTTATTTGATTGGTTTGACTTAGTTTTAAGGTTTAGTTTAGCTTGGATTTTTAGGACTTATTCATTCAGCGCTCATCTCGATGTTAATTCGTCTTATTGAGCCTGGTTTAGAGAATTTATTTGGTTTTATTTGATTGATTGGGGGCATTTTTTTTCAAACAAGTCAGGGTCTCATCCTAGAAAATTGTGTTGTTTTTTTTTTTATTATTTAATTTAAAGTTTTTGTTGGTTTAAGGTTTGATTTTTATCTTGAGTTTTGTCTTTTGTTTAATTCAACACGAGGTTGAAAAAGTGAGTTTTCAAAGGTTCTAGATGGGTGTTAAATGTCTAAATCCTATTGGTTTATTCATTTTCTTAGGATTTGTGTCTCTTAGGGGGTTAAGTGTTGTGTAATCATTGGTTCATGTATGTTTGCCATGGATGGTGGTCTTTTAGAGGGAATGTGTTTGGTTTAGATTAGATTATATTAGAAGGGTTTAAAGATGCAATACTTGTCATTCTATGGTTTAGGGAGTGTAGTTTATAAATGTATGAGCTAGAAGTTTTGGGCTCTTTTTTTTTTTTTTAAGTTTAGGATTGAAAGTTTTGAGGCATTCTTTTTTAGGGCATTTTTTTATTAATTAATTAATGTATTTTCTTCCCTTCTCTTTTGCATCCCGAGTGTTGGACCCAAAGAATTGTGTTTGTTGTATGAGCTCTTGAGAATGAACAAGATTGGGAATGCAAGGTAGCAGTCGAATTGCTGTCATGCTAAGGGAAGAGATGGAGGAGAAAAAGGTGATAGAAAGGAAAGTCGAGGACAAGGCAGGGTCAGAATTCTCATGATCGATGCCTATTTTTCCTTGGTAGGTCCTGTGGATTTAGCGTTAGTTGCTCCTCTTTTTTAGTGTTTTCAAGGTGGGCTACCAAGGGTGGATCCTACAGGTCCTGGGTGGTTTTTTCATGAGCTACTCTTTCTTTTCTGCTCGCTCGGAGCAAGGAAAAGAGGTTATTATGGCTAGAGTTCATTCCGGGTGCCTCCTTTCTCCGGGTTTCTCCGAGATTTCTAGTTTCCCGAATGAATCCGAATTAAGGGATTGCCTGAACGTGCGGATTTTAAGTTTCTTGTTTTAAATTATATATTTCGAGGGTATGCCCTCGGTGTATTTTGTAATCATTTTATTTATTTATGCAAAGATTATGATTTTAAATTCTTTTGTAAATTCTAGTTTAGTTTATTTTGCAGCTTATTTGATTTTATTTGGAGTGTGAGATTTATTTGTTTTATTTTTTATTCTGGATCGGGGCATGTTAGGAGTATTTTTTTTTATTTTTTAATTTAGTCTGTGGTTAATCGAAGTGTATAAATGATGGGGACAATTTTTTGGTCTTAGTGTATATATAAAAAAAGAAAAGGGGACGTTTTTTGGTTGTTTAATTTAATATCAATTGGGGTTGTGTGTGATATGGGGGCATTCTCTTTTTTTTTTTAGTTTTAGATCGGCGTTAGTTGTGGCAAAATTTTATCTTTAGTCTTAGTTTGGGGCAAGTCTCTTTTTTTTTTTGTTTTAGCTTTGGTTGGGGTGTGCGAACGGTGTCAGGTCATTTTTTTCGTTCCTCTTTTTTTTAGGGCGTATATTTTTCAAGTTAGGGGTGTCCTTGGATCAGTCTTGACAAGGGGACAGTTTGGACTGGTAATTAGTATCAAGAATCTCCTAGTTTTAGGTCTGTGAAAGTACTATTTTATATCCGTATATTTTTTATTTTCCAAGGAATTGCGCACTTCATTATGGGCATTTAAATGAATTGCACGCTAGTCTTAAAGCGCGTATTCCAAGGCATCAAAAGGTTATTAAACGTTAATATTCGTTCGTTTAATCGAATTAAACGTAGGGTGAGTGGCGCTTGATTAGGGCGGTGGTGGTTACTGTGGAAGTGACTGTTGGTATTTGCGCACGCTGGTAAGGGCGCTTGATGTGATTACGCACCTGGAAGGCGGCGCGTAACCAAGTGGTCGGGTTAGTTTGAGCGGGCGACGATTAGATTGCGCGTGATTATGCGCTACCAAGGTGGCGCGTGATTGGTTTGGGCGCCTGGATTTAAGCGCGTGATTTGACTGTTCCCTATAAATGGCTTAAAGTTTCTCATTTTTATCGTGTGATCCGTTTTAGTCTCCAATTTTCTAATTTTCTTGTTTCTGTGTGCTCTGATTTTCGTATTTTCGTGATATCTTGTGATCCGGTCGTCCATTTCAGACATCGTTTCTTCCATTCTCTTTAATTTCTCGAGCTCTTTATTCTAGGATGGAGTCTGAGGGTGGTGGTAGATCTGCTCTTACTATTTCTGAGTTGGAGAGGATGCAAGGGGTGGAGATAGGTGAGACGTTCGAGGCCTGGACCGATGTTGTCGGGGAGGCAGATATTGGGGAGGTAGTTGGAGAGGAGGTATCAAAGTTTGACTAGTCGGTGGTCAAGGAGGAGGCGCTCGAGATTGAGCAGGGGGTTGTTGAGGGTGAGGGTGAGAGCGTCGAGGGTGAGATACTCGCAGGTGAGGGAGCTGAGGGTGCAGCTGCGGAGCACCAGGGTGTGACTGCGGAGCATCCAGATCACAGGCGCTTCCCGCTGGAGGATTTCTTTGCTCGAGGCCAGGTAAGCACTCACAAGCAAAAGTTCTTCCATTTTCTTAGTGACTTAGGTTATGACATAGGCTTATTAGGATTTAGAACCCTTCTAATTTATGTCAAACCTGCATTAATGATTGATTGTGTGTTTACTCATGCATCATGATTGCATCTAGGGGTAGGTTATGTTTCTACTCAATTGTTCTTATCATATTTTATATGTTTATTGTAAATTTTCATTGTCTGTGGCATATTTAACTCGCTTTTAGTTTTTTTTTAAAATTCCTTTGCCTTTCGTCGTAAGTATGTGTTAGTTTTATTGTTATTGTTCATGTTTCATTCAATAGGAGCCCCTGCAGCTGGCTATCAGCTTGGCATGGGCCAAGTCTCATGCTTGGTATGGTGCCTTGCCGGAGTTTCAGCAGGCGTGATTAGTGTCTTTCGATTTCAGACCGATCCTAGAGTTGGAGCCCTTTCAAGTCAATTGTGGCTTGATCGCGGTGATCATTGAGAGGTAGAGGGAGGAGCATCAAGCGCTTCTCTTTCCAGTTGGGATGATGTTACCGATTCCAGAGGACTGGGTCCGCATCACCGGTCTTCGTTTTGAGGGTGAGTCGGTCATGGGGCGGATGGTAGGGCATTATTTAGAGGTGTGTGAGGAGATCTTGGGTGTGTCGTATAGGTCGAGCGGCTCGGGGTCAGGCATAGTTCGAATCACTTGATTTTTCAATATGTTTGCTAGTGGCTTCCTCCCCCCGAGGTGCCATTCGGAGGCGAAGGCAACCAATGAGGTGCGTTGTGCAGTAGTGGTGGGTCGGGAGCCCGTGGTGGAGCCAAGGGTAGCTGTGGGTAGGGCACTCCGAGCATTTTTTATGCCTTTCCTTGTTGCCGTACTTTTCTCTTCTTCGACTCGGGGATGCATCACCGAGTTATTTTTTATGGTACTTGGGGATCTGGATCGAGTCCCTACCTATGCGTGGGGTACGATCACATTGGCACATCTCTATGAGCAGCTTTACCGTCGGGGACAGGGTGTCGCATCGATCGAGGGTTTCCTTCCTTTCATGCAGGTGAGTTTTAATTAATTGGCATTGTGATGTCTTTAGTTTGGTTAATTTTTGGTCGTTTAACGGTAAACGTTTCTCCTCGTGTGTCACTGTTGTTGTTGGTACTTTTCCCTTCAGTTTTGGGCGTATGATTATTCCACTTTCCTTCGTCCGGGGGTTCCGTTGAAGGTGAAATTTACGTTACCGCGGATGCATGTGTTGAGGGAGGCATTGAGGGTCATCGCTAGTCTTTGGATCTTCAGACTGAATGAGGACCCTTTGAGGATATGCATGCAAGGTAGGTATAGATTGTCATGCATATGCTTTCTTTTTGTTTTGGTGTTTTAGGATTTGAGTCTTCATTGAGGGTTGATTCATTTGTTTGGTTGTAGGTGATCTGGAGGCCCTACGAGGATGAGGAGGATGCCGACATGCCAGTGATTCAGTCTGGCCGGCCTTTCATTGATGTGGACATATGGGTCCATTGTTTTGAGAGGGTGGAGCGGATCCACACCTCTCGCGTGGTACGATAGTTGGGGCTCGCTCAGGGAGTCCCTTCAGAGATTTGCCACAGAGTGGCGAAGAGGATGACTGGCCCTCCTGGCCGAAATTTCGCGGCACGGATAGCTCTTTAGATAGCAGATTTTAGAGCTGGGGGGACTAAAGTTAGAGGGGCGTGAGACGAGGTGGACGCCTGGGAGCATGCGCAACTGTTTAGTGCATTGGGTGGCAGGTGCCTCTTCACACGTCCCTTCCATGGGAGCGGCTATTTTGCGATCGGAGGCCTGGAGTCAGCGTCGGCTTTGAGGGAGAGGTTGGCTGCGTTAGAGCAGGGTCATCTCACCGCGAGCGTGCGAGGGGCATTAGACGCTCTCCACAGGGCAATGGAGCGGATGGGGTGTGCTCCTCGGCCGCTCAAGCCAAGGGAGCAGAGGATGAGTTGGGGATTCGGTTAGCGGAGGCTAGACAACTCCTGATGAGTTAATTTGCAGTTTTTTTATATTATTATGTGGACTTAGTTTTCTGTTTGCTCTAATATGGTTTTGGTGTCTTGTTTTTTTTTTTATATCTTGAACAGTTTGAGAGGGAGGGTGAGGTCGCTCATCGCAAAGACCTTTGTTGGATGTTTATCGATGATGACTAGTGACTGTGAGATAATGACTACTCTATATGAGATTGACCAATTGGTAAGCGTCTTTACAAGTATGATTTTGTTCAATTGTTAGCATCATGAGCTTGCCAACTGATATGTTTATTGTTATTTCTAGAGAGTCGAGCTGGCTGTCGGAGGTCCCATTCCGACATTCGATCTGTCTTTAGTTGCCTCCTCTAGTCAGGAGGATCTAGCGATGGCTTAGCTTTGCACCGAGCTAGATCATTGGGTAAGTTCCATCGCTGGATCAGCGATGGCTTAGCTTTGTCCCCTCAGGAGTCTATTCCTATCCCTACTCAGGTTATGCAGGTTCGTTAGCTAGAGGAGGCGCGTCTGCAGGCGATGCGAGCGTGAGCCACTCCTGAGGCGAGACGAGTCCTTAAGGAGATGCAGAGTCATGCTAACTTATTTGCCACTCAGATGACTCATACTGAGGCATTAGAGGCGGCTTGTCGGACGACGCGGGCGAAGATACAGGCATCCCTAGATTAGCTACAATATCGTCTGTTGAGGAGTTAGCTAGGGATATATAGGCTAGCTCATCAGCTTGGTGGATTGGATTCAAGGGCGACGGGTTCCTCAGCTGGACAGTCTCGTCGCACATCATATGATTGTGCCAGGGGTGATGCTCGTGAGGATGTAGTGGTTCGTGAGGTTCTAGCAAGATATCCTCCTCATTCTTGATCGAGGCGGTCTGTGAGCCAGACGAGTGAGGGGGGATCTGTGGCAGGGCCTCGTCGCTTAGAGGTTTCATTGACTCCGGGTGCCGGGATTGTATTTTTGGAGGACCAGTCCACAGACCTCCGAGCTGATGATACTGGAGACAGCAGTGCTCGTCCGTTCCAGCGATAGCGTAGGGATTAGGTGTGTGTGTGTGTGATTTTTTTTTTTCTGTATCTATAGCATGTGTGTTGTTGTATATATAGGGGGTGTCCCCAGTGATAGGTGTAAAAAGAAATGGAATTTTTTTTTTACACATATAAATAGAGATACATATATATATTTTTAATTTAGATGTACCTGATTGGCTCATTTTCCTTTTAGTTACCCCTTGCGTCTACTTTTGCTTTCAGTTTCTTTAGCGTCGTCAACCTTCATTGGGATTTGGATGCTCACTGAGCTAGCCTGGTGATGGTTGAAGGTTGCTTGCATATCTGCACATGTGGAAGTAATGCTATCAGTAGTTTTGTTCACCCCTTGCTAGTTGTCAAGGGGGGTAAGTATCTTAGACCGGAGTCTGGTAGCAAAAGATGGATATGTGCTCTTTTCTCTTTTTTTTTTTTTTTTTTTGAAATGCAAAATAATGCAATAGGGAAAGAAAATAGCTAAAATGGAAATAATAACAAAACAATAAAATAAAAATGCCCCAGTGTAGGAGCGTGGTAGGATTGGCAGTATAGTATCTTCGGTAGTGCTTCTTGGAGAGTAACTTCGTCATTTCTTATCTTCTTTGTGGACAAGCCAGCGCTTTTGACATGATTCTTTTCCTAATCCAAAAAATGCCCCAGCGTCAAGATGCAATGAAGCTTTTTTGAGTTTCGAGATAAACACTTTGGGTCTGCAAGCAGTCATGGGTGTTTAGTGAGTTAGTTTTGAAGAAAAAAGTTGATCGGTACTGTCACCGAACCGGGGGGGTCTCTTTTCTTACGTCAGCTGTATACGGGGGTCTATTCTAGGGTGGTGGTCATCCTATCCCGTGGTTATTAGGGAGAAGTATGGTATGTATAGTAAGTGATTGCGCCAATCGTCATTCATCAGTTTTCGATTTCATTTCTTGGAATATCCTGCAAGGCTTTTGATTTATCGTCCAAAAAATAAAAATAGCAGATGGAGGTAAGGCTCAGTGGTGCGAGGAGTAGTTTGTATCTAATGATTTCCAAAAGGGGTAGGTAACAATCTTTTTCTCAGAGGGATACATGATGCCATCATTGAGCTCTTAATCATATTTTGGCACCATCAAAATCTCATATTCTTTGGGTAGCAGGAGTTTATCCTCCTTTCGCCACCTTGCGATGACATCTAGTAGTATGGGGACATCAGGGGTGCTCTCGCAGCTTGCTTATACACTTTTAGTGAAATTACCAGAGATGCCCTCACGGTCTGCTTATGCTTCCTTGAGCTCATTGACTTGTTCATTCGTCGTAATGCTCTCACTCGATTTCTTTTTGGACGTGTAAATGCGTATATTTTTTGAAAGTATCCTGCTAGCACAAGAATAATGAGTTTTAATTGAACCTAACATCTTCATTTTTTTTTTGCTCTAATGTCTCCTCCAATGGCGGGGGAAGGGAAATGAGGATCAGGTGTTACTTATGATTTTGAAAGAGGTTAGATAGGTCACTAGTCCTTTGATCAAATTGCCCAAGCGAGAAAAGACAGGTAATAAATCGGAGGTCTTAAGGATATTCTGAGAATTGAAGGCGTACGACCAATGAATGGGTCGTGATAACTACGGGGGTGATAAGTATAAGTATCTAACAACGAGATGTGACGATCACGGGGTTAAGGGTAATATTTCTTAAGGTACATGGCGTTCGAAGGACTAGGGAGTTCTTCCACATCTTAGTTCGCCAGCTTATAGGCATTTCCAGGGTATGCAGCTATTATGACATAAGGGTATTCCCAGTTTGGTTTCAATTTTCCTTTCGGATGGGCGTGCTTGGAAGGCATAATTTTCTTTAAGACTAATTCTCCAATATTAAAGGTTCATTCGAGGACTTTCTTATCGTAAGCTCTGGCCACTCTCCTCTGATATACCTGAGCGTGATCAGCTGCCCTTAGACATGCTTCATCAAGCTGCTCTAGCTGCGTGAGTAGGGCAATTCTCCTCTCATCTAAGGATAGCTCATCATCGAGTTGAATGCGTAAAGACGGTACTTGTATCTCATATGGTAGGACTGCTTCTATCCTGTAGGTGAGGAGGTAGGGAGTTGGGCCAGTGGCCATACAAATAAAGGTCCTATAGGCCTAGAATGCTTCTGATAGTCGTTCAGGCCAGTCGACTCCATTGCTTGTTTCCACTGTGTGTTTTAGGATTCGAATAAGCGTTTTATTCGTAGATTCTGCCTGTCCATTGCCTTGAGGGTAGAACGGTGATGAGTGGCTTAAATCGATGCCGTTCTTCTTGCATAACTTCTTCTTCTCAGCGATAAACTATGGTCCATTATCAGTGACAAATATCTTGAGCACTCCAAATTGGGTGATGATATTCCAAATGATAAACCTCACAAGTGTTGAAGCTGTGATTCTGACATAGGATTCAGTTTCTGCGTATTTGGTGTAGTATTCGATTGCTGTAAGAATAAACGCGTGCTTGTGAGTGTTCCCACCTGTATCGGTGAAGGGTTCAATTATATCAAAGGCCCATATTGAGAATGACCATGGCGAGGTCATAGTGTTCAATGCAACTGATGGAGCTTTAATTAGTGAGGCATGTTCTTGGCATTGCTTGCAGGATTGGCCGTAGAGGTGACAATCTCTGATCATTATCAGCCAGAAGTAACCTTGTCGTGTAACTTAATTGGTGAGTCTCTGTCTACTGGAGTGGGCACCGTAGGTACTGGCGTGTGCTTCTTGGATGATGTATTGTCCTTCGACGATAATGACGTATTGTAATAGCACTCCTTTGGTGAAGGCTTCTTTATATAATATTTCACCGAGTATGCAGAATCGGGCGCATTGGTTCCTTATAGTCTTCTGTTCGATTTTTGTAGCATACGGAGGAACATATTGATACTTCAAGAAATTCCAGATATCGAAGTACCATAGTTGTCCATCGTCAATCGGTAATTTTTCAAATCTAAACATAGCGACTTCGGTTTTTGCTTAACGTGCTTTTCTGAGGTGATTGCTTCTTTCGGTCCTATACTTGTGGGGAGGATGGGTAATTCTCTCTTGACGGTCCATGGTACCTCGTGGGCGGGTACTATCAGCTTTTCGATGAAGAAGGTTTTAGTATTTTATCCGATAGGTATTTGGATGATCGAGGCTAGCCTGGCTAAGGAATCTGCGAGCTCATTTTCTATTCTAGGGATGTGCGTAAAAGATATCCGTTTGAATTTATTTATTAAATATTGAGCGGTTTCTAGGTATGCCACTAGTCTCATTTCCTTAGTTTTCCATTCTCCTATGACTCGTGAAATTGTCAGTTTGGAATCACCGATAGTTTTTAATTGTTTAACTCCTAATTGTAGTGCTGCTCGGAGTCCAGCTATAAAGGATTCATATTTTGCGACATTATTAGTTACAGAGAAATCTAGCTAAAAAAGTTTGGGTATGACAACTCCTTCTGGACTTAGGAGGACTATCCTGATGCCTTTTCCTTTGTGGTTTATTGCGCCGTCCAAATAAAGAGTCCATGAGGTCTTGTTGGGCTCTTCGTTACGAATCGTGAATAGGTTTTCGTCGGGAAAATCTGCATGTATAGGTTAATCAGTTGGGAGTGGGAGGTCCGCGAGATAATAAGCGATGGCTTGTCCTTTGATCGATTTCTGCGTGACATAAGTGATGTCGAATTCTTGCAATAACATGTGCCAGCGAGCGATCTTTCCTTATGTTGCGGACTTTTTGAATACGTACTTCAGAGGGTCCATTCGGGCTAGTACTAGTATTTTATGTGCTCTGAAGTAGTGTCGCAATTTGGTCGAGGCCCACACCAATGTGAGACAAGTCTTCTCCATCGGAGTATATTTTTGTTCGTACTCGACCATTGTCCTACTGAGGTAGTAGATAGCCTTCTCTCTCTTGCCGTCTTCTTCATATTATCCCAGAATTACTCCCATTGCTTTATCGTTCGCTGAGAGGTATAAAATCAAAAGTTTTTCAGGGATAGGTGGCGATAGTATAGGCGGGTTAAGGAGGTACTTTTTGATGTTGTCAAAGGCTTGCTGACACTGGTCATCCCATATGTACTCAACTCCTCCTTTAGTAGCTTATAGAAAAGATCGCATCTTTCTGAATGTTGGGAGATGAATCTCTTGATGAATTGTAATCTTCCTATCAAGCCTCGTAATTCTTTGATATTATTGAGAGGCGACATCTCGAGGATGGCTCTGACTTTTGCAGGGTCAATTTCGATCCCTCGCTTGCTAACTATAAAATCAAGTAATTTTCCAGAGTGACCCTGAAGACACATTTCTTTGGGTTCATTTTTAGCTGGTATTTCTTAGCTCTCTGTAACACCAGTCGGAGTGCTTCAACATGTCCTATTTGTGTTTGGGACTTCACTAATATGTCATCGACGTAGACTTCTATACACTTATGCATCATGTCATGAAAGATAGCCATCATGGTGCGTTCATACGTGGCTCTTGCATTCTTGAGCCCAAAAGGTATAACGACGTAACAGTATGTTCCCTATGGTGTGGTGAAGGAAGTCTTCTCTTGGTCGGACTCTGCTAATTTGATTTAATTATATCCAGAGAAGCCGTCCATAAAGGATAACATCTCATGTCCTACGGTATTGTCGACTAGAGTGTCAATGTGTGGGAGTGGGAAGTCGTCTTTTGGGCATGTCTGGTTGAGATATCGAAAGTCGATGCAAACTCGTACTCTGCCATCCTTCTTGGCGACAGGTACTATGTTGGCAACCCACTTAGGGTAAAGAACGACTCGAATAAATTTGGCTTTGTGCAACTTGTCGACTTGTTCTTTGACTTGGAGGGCAATTTATCGGTGCATCCTATGGAGTTTTTACTTAACAGGCTTTGCATCGGGTTCTAAGACAAGACGGTGTTCTACTAAACTCGGGTCTAAACCAGGCATGTCCTCATAGGACCATGCAAAAGAGTCGAGGTGTTCTTGCAAGACTTGTGCAATTTGTCGACATTCCTTGGAGTTAAGTGTTGCATTAATTAATAGCTTCTTAGGTTTCTCTTAAGTGCCAAAGTTAAGTTCTTCGGTGGGTTTTGCGGCAGCTTGGGTTTGCTCATCGAAGCACTTGATAACCCGTTGGAAGTCCAGTGCCTCCTCAGCAACTGATGCTCTTTCTTCGTCCTCGGTAAATTCGTATACTGTGAAGTTATCACACTAGCGATTTGAATTTGAGAAAGGTAACCCTTCATTGATACAATTTAAAACCGAGTGATCTTTAGTAAGATAAAGGTCAAGGTTATTGATTCCTCTCTCAAAGTCATGAAGTATCTCATCCGGGATGCTTTACGTCCTTGTGTGAGGAATGGGATAGAAAATTTAGGAGGTCTCCTTGTTGGCCACAAATCTGGTTAGGGATGAAGGGTTTTGTCTCTTTTATGAGATTTTCTAATTTTTTTAGATTTTTTATTTCTGAATTTTTAGGGTTTTCTATTTTTCCTATTTTATTTATTTATTTATTTTTGACAATAAATATGATACAGGGTCGGTCGCCTCAAGGGGCGCCGGGGGAATTGCTTCCTCTAGTTGAGGGGGCGAGACGGCTGTTGGGGCCGTTCGGGCAATTCTTCGAGAAACACGGACTTGTTGTGAATTTGGCATTTTTTTTGGAGTCCTCAGCTAATGAAACCTTTTGAATAAGTGACGTGGGTGATAGTGGCACTGATGTTCGGATTTCCTCTATCACATTAATGGCCTCTTCATCGAATAAACTCTGGAGATCATAGTCGATCGAACTATCCACTTATGAGTCATAATATGGTGGTTCTTCCCACTGAGGGGGATCTCCCAAAGGATCCTCAGGGGTAGCAAGTTCTTTTCCTTGATCTTCGTAATATCTTGGGATGAATGCGCATGCTCGGCAGCGAGGTTGGCAATAGTGAAGAATGTAGGGAGATTTCTAAGGGCACTCCCATCCTTCTAAATTAGAATCGAAGACTATATCGAACTCATCTTCTTGATTTGATAACGTTTGAAGTCCTAAATTAGCTCGCTCGGCTAACTTGAGTGCAGGGAGATCTATCTAGTAGTCTTCATCATCACTCGGGGGAGGTTATCATTCCTCTTTGAGAGATTTTCAAAATATTTGGAGTTACGATGAATTCAGGGTTGTAGAAGTGTGTAGTTCGAGTTCCTCTTCAAACTCTATAAAAGCGGGTTGAGTGTTTCCTTCTGGATCAAATGGATAGCCACCGGGACTCTCTGCTCCTTGTGTCAGTAGCTGAGATGGTAGGTCATTGCCAGTTTTTGTCATCGCGGGGTTAGAATGGTCCGATTCCTCCGTCGTAGGATGTCGGGTCCACTTAGCCAAACGTTCTAATATACTGGTGCATGCCCTATAGCGGGGCTGGCAAGGGTGAACGATACAAGGGGAATCCCACGGGCATTCCCACCCTCTAAGGCCAAGGCCGAGGCGGATGCTATACGGGTTAAGATTTTCTTGCAGGGTGTCATCCTCTTCCCATGTTGAGTGCAAGTGCTCTTCATCATCTTGTAGGGCGGCTATATGAAAGTCTTCGTCATCAGTAGATTCCCAATCTTATAAATATGGTTTGGTTCCTGGAGGTTCTTCTCTTCTCTTTTCTATGGACTCTTTGAGATCAAACAAGGGTTTGACTCCTTCGAGCGGTTCATCAATGTCGTCGTTGAGGCTTGTCAAATCGCTAAATGCTTTGGTCATTTGTTCAATTTCTGTTTCTTGGGATTTGGCAAAGGACACCTCCTTATGCTTCAGCACGTCATCTTTCTCAGTGATCCCATAGACGAAGTGGTCATATAAAGACCATTTTGGTGGGTAGGGCATAAGTCGGCTTGTGGGCCGTCCGATTGATAACCTAACCCTATGTGTTTGCATATTTTTGTTGGGATGATGGGTCCTATACGACCTTGTTTATTTTTACCGAGTTCGGTGTGAGGGACATATCTAAGTTGGTACATGAAATCCCACCCTTTTGTCATGGTGGGGTTGATGTCATAAAGTTTGGCGAGGTCTGTACCGACCTCTCTCCTCACTAAGTTTTATTGATGCATTGGGGGAGAACTAGGACGGTCAGGGGGGTGGACCTCTGCGACGATTGTGTCATCAGGGGGCCTGAGTCTTTCAAATATGGCCCGTGTTCAATACATAGTTGTGAATGATTGGTATGCTTGCCGTGTAATTAGTGTCTATCTCCTGGAGGGGTACATCAGCGTATATACGGACAATGGGGTCCTCGTATGGGAATTTGACACATTAATGGTATGTGGATGCGACGGCCTTCATGAACTCTAACCATTTTCTTCCTAAGATGAGGTTGTATGTACTAGCGGAATCGGAAACATGGAAAGTAACGTCTTTCGTCACGGGTCCGAGGTGAACCTGGAGTTTAATAATTCCTTTCACAAAACGACGTGAGCCATCGTAAGCTATGAACGACAGGGCGGAGGGTCTAACATCTTGTTTAGTCTATTCGAGAGTCTATGTTGTAAGAGGGCAGATGTTAAGTCCTGCTCTCGTGTCAACTAGTGCGTGTGATACAGAGAATCTTCTAATTATGACCGTGAGATGTATGGGGGCTGCACTTCCACGGAGTGACTCTTTAGGCATGTCTGCATTTGTGAAAGTGAGAGCCAGAGGTTGCGCCATGACCAAAGTGATTTGATGAAGCTCATCTAGAGTCGTATCCTCATCTACTTGTGTGTCTTAAAGTCTTCTTATCAACAACTGGTGACAATTAGGAAATTTCTTGATGAGTTCTAGTATGGATATCTTGGTCGGGATCTTCTGGAGGTGTCGCAGAAGGTCATATTCTTATCCTGGCTTGAGTGTCACTTCCTTGCCTAGCCGGTGAGCCTTGGGTGTAGGTGGTTGGAGTGGTTGAGGTGCAGGGATTGGTGGAGGGATGATATGAGGCGAGGGAGGCAAGTTAACCTCTCTTTCCCTCACATTCCCTTCTGGTGGTTGTATTCTCGTGAAATCCTTACTCCGAGGGAAAGGAGGAGGTGGGTAATTGGTTCTTGACTTGAGAATCGGGCACGTCGATTGCTGGCTAGACCTGACACGAGTCAACGTCGACGTGTTTGTGACGCGAGTGAAATTAGGGGTCGAAGCGTGTGCTTGCCCGGTACTATTCCAAGGTGAGAGATACTGTGTCTAATCCTCATCTTTTATGAAAGCAAAGACCAGTGCCTCGCATAGGTCGGGGTGTTTTTTTGGCTCACTTTCTTTCAGATTTAGCGAATGCCCGGTGGTTGTTTCATTGTCTTGGCTTGGAGTCTTACGAGTGACACTTTCTACCGATGCAGCAACTTGGGCTGCAGTCTGGAGAACGTGATCTCTGTACTCGGACTCAGAATCAGATGAAGGGAGTGGTGGGGATGTTGGTTCAGGATTTGGAGAGGTTGAAGGTTTTGGTGGGTGATGATGGAGGAATGGTCTCTTAGCCCTAAAGGAATGTACTTGTATTTGAGTGAACTTTGGGTATGGAGGCGGGCTCGGCGGGGCGATTCGAGTGATCAGGGCCGAGGGATGTAGGGGTGAAGAAGTTTTTACCGGCGTGGCGGAAGCGACAGAGGGCTGGATACAGGTGATTAAGGTAGAAGGCTGGAAGGAACGTCGACCAGGGAGATCCACGATAGTGACCTGGGCCGGTGTTGCTTGGTTGTGGTTGGGCATAGGGTTGTTTATGATCCCTAAATTCTATTGGGGTTGGTTATTATTAGGATTGAGATTTTTAAGCTCTTCTCAATCAATTTAATTTTGGTCGTTCATATCATAGATCACGTCCCAAAGGACCCAATAGTCTTCTAAGTCGTGTCCTGCATATCGATGAAAGACAGTATTTACTATAGTCTAGATTTGCAGGCCATGGGCGAGGATTTTCCTGCGAGAATCGAAGGAGATTTTGAGTGTTAAGAAGACAAAAAACATTCGGAATCATATCCGGTAAAGGGGGATATTGTTCCCGCTTTGGTTGGTAAGGGCCTTTGGCTCGGTTGAAGTTTTACAGTGCGGGTTCGTTATTATAATTCGACACGTGGGCCGGTTGGTTCTGTGTCGTGTTCTGATTCTGATAGGTGTTAAGGTATTGGTTCCTATTTTGGTACTGGCCTTGACTTTAATTCTGTCCTTGGTTTTGGTTCGCGTATCTTTGCTAACTAGTACCTTGATTTTGGTTGGTATACCATTATTGGTTTTGGTTTAGTTCAAAATTTCGCGGTTGGAAATTTTTGTTATTAGAGTTTTGCCCTTGGTTGACGACGGTGTTAACTTGCTCAGTTCCTAAGGCTTTCTTATTATTTTTCGATTTCGATTCGCTGGAAGAGCCTATTCTTGGCGTGACTATGGATAACGCGAGATCTCCGCCTTTAATGTGTCGCACTAGTCGGGATGCTTGAGAGTGGAGTGCAGCGAAGTCGGGGCAATTACTTATGATGAGTGTGCTCTTTAACGGTTCCCTAGTGTTGTCGATAATAATATCATCGAGTCCTTCTCTTTCATTGAAGTGCCAATTCTAGCAGCAAGTTTTCTCCATCTGGCGACGAAGTCAGTGAATTCTTCCTTAGGTCCTTGATTGGCTGCCATTAGATCACTAAGACTAATTGTCTCTTGGATCAAGTGTTTGTATTGGTCTAGGAATTGACTGACTAATTGGTCGAAGGTTTCTATATTATAAAGCGGGAGTCTCGCAAACTAATCTAAAGCTTCTCCTTCTAACGAACATTGGAAATAGTGAATGAGAAGTCTTTGATTATCACATATGGGTCGGCAATCATTACAAAAGAGGGCCAAGTGAGGGTTCAGATTTCCAAAGCTGTTATATTTAGTAAACTTTAGTGTCTTAAATCCTATCGGTAAATTAAACTCGATGTCTAGGCAAAATTTGTCGAATCCGAATGAGTGTCCGGGACGCTCTCTCTTGGCCATGTACTCATCAAGCATTTTAGGGAGATCTTCGATTTTAATGGTGCGGTCTTTTGGAGCAACTCGTGAGCAAACCTTGTCTAGAGGGTCATCGTTGAATAATGTGTGGACAGGTTGTCTCAGTGAGGTGGTGCAGGCTGATATCGTGCTCGGGGTGGGCGGTGGCCTCTTTGTCGCTCTTGTTCTTCTGAAAATTGTCGTGACCTAATGGTTTCGTATGCGCCGGGCAACCCTTCAAGCAATTCTTCGGAGTCGTCATCTCCTCTTTGTATTCTTTGGATATTAAGTTCTACGATTTGTTGAGCAGTAAGGTTTTGTCTGATGTCACCATCTCTCCCATCATGATTGTTTCCGATGTATGGGGTAGAGAAGGGATTCTCTTACTCACCAGCCATATTAATCTCAGGTTGTCCTGGGTTAGAATTATGAAACGATTCTTCTCCATACATGGGGTTGCCATGATATCCCCACAGTGGTGGGTCTCCTAAACTTACTCTTCATATACCAGACATTAAGAGAATCTAAAGGACACGATGGAAAGGAGAAAAATAGGGAAATAGGCTGGAAACTAACGATCTAGAAACAGAGTTTGCGAAAAAGTCCCATCGCGATCGCTAGTCTATGGTGCGCACTTTTTCTAGGTTCCTCTCGGTTCTCGTTGAATCAGTGGCTTCCAATTCTGTCCTGATGGACTCTAGCAATTCGGCGTTTGGAATAATTAAAGTAAAAAAAAAAATAAATAATAACAGGGGTTTTCTAGGAGGATTCCTAGTTTATTGCGATCGCCAGCCGCAGCTATTTATCGACGCTGCAACACGTTAATGATCATGCTTAAGAGCGGGTGTGGGTCGCTTTTATACTGAATCGTCCGCCTGTGAACGTCAGCAGCGTTCTGTTTCTTTGGATTAGATAGTTTAATTTTCTTTTTATTCCCCTTTATAGTTATAATTTTGGTCAGCTTAGACTTCCCTGATTCTGTTATGAATTTAGTTGTATAGGTTTATTCCAATCCGGTTAAGAGTCCATTTAATGTTGATTTCCCAATTCTATTAGAAGTCTAATTAATATTAGTTTCCCAATACTACTAGAAGTCCAATTAGTTTTAGTCTCATATTGGTACAAGAAGTGCATGTATAATAGTTTTGGTGAGACTTTAATTTGTTCAGGCATATCAGGTGTACTAGAATTCTTATTGAATAAAGTATAATAATTCTATTAAAAATCTAATTGCAACAATTATAACAGTTCTGTTAGAATTCTAATTGAAATAACTAATTTTACCAAAACTTTAATTTAAGAAAAGGAATTAATGCTAATAAAATCTGATTAAGACGAATAAACTAATTTTTATCGAATCTAATTAAAATAAATAAACTAATTTTATAAAAATCTCTAATTAAAGCAATGAATTGACTATGCTAAAAAAATCTAGTTGAAGCAACGAAATTGATTCCATTAAATTGTAATTGAAGCAAGGAATTGATAAATTAAATTCAGATTTAAAGCGATTAATCAGTCATACTAAGATTTAAGACACTTAATTAACTAAGCATGCTGAAATAAAATTACTTACTAATTAATCATGCTAAAAGTATAAAACTAAAGCAATTACTTAATTCTAAAATTCTTAAAAAAAACGGGTTTGGGCCCGCTATGCTAAGGAGGATTGGCCTCGTTCCCGAGTATCCTTCGTAAGCTCCCTTGGGCAAATCGGATGGTTGAAATTAAAGACAAATTGATTTTTAGACCGTAATATAGTATTTTGAGCTTTTCAAAGTTGATTTTGGAATAATAATTGTGAATTAAATTATAAACTAGAATTATAAGACTGGAATTAACATTTAAAATTTTTGAAAGTATTAAAAATAGGGAATTAAAGCTATGATTTAAATTTTGAGGATTGAATTCAGGTCCGAAATCAGGAAATCAGGTCGTATGATTAAGGACTGGTTCTGAATCGAAGGATTAAAACTAGAAATTAATGATAGGACTATAGATCAAGATTTTAGAACTGAGTTAAAGTCTAGAACCGGTATATCGGATCGATAGATTAAGAACTGGTTCTAGAAACAGAGAACTAGAACCAGATATATAGAATTTCGGTCCGAAAAGGGTGCTACGGTCTGAAAAATAAAAAAAATAATATAATTCCTAGATCTAGAGATTAGAAGCTATGGTTGTGAATTAAAAGATTAAATCCTCACCTAAAGGTTGGGGCTGTGGAGAGAAATCTCAAAAATTCGAGGCTTGAATCTCGAAATCATGCCTAGGTTGCTCTATGAGTTTGTCCTCGAAGTTCTCTGGTTTCGGAATCCTAAAAAAATCCGTTCTCTCTCAAAAAATTGCCAGCCTCTTCGGGTAAATTAAGAAAAAAAATCTTTTATAGGTTTTTCTTCAATTACGCGCCATGTTTCGGGCGTTTAATTGAATTACGCATCAGTTTCCTGGCGTTTAATCGCTTTGAGTCGGTCATCGACTCAGTGAGCGACCGGCTGACTTGCTCATCGAGTTTTCCAGTCCTAACAAAATTAGGGCTAATTGCGTGCATGATGGGAGGTGCGCAATTTGATTAAGCGGTTCTTCAAAAGCACTTAATCAAGGAAACTTAAGGGTTAAGGGTAGTGAGACTAGGTCGGGCATAAGCCAATTGCACGCTGGTTTTGTGGCGTTCAATTCGATCGCGTGTCTTATTTCAGGCGCATGATCGAGTCTCGGCTAGGTCTGAGAAGGGAGGTTTTGTCTGAAAGGGGACTGGTTGCGTGTTTGTGGTGTGGCGTGCAATCGAATTACGCGCAGAGTTTCAAGCGCTTAATTCGGGGTTGTCCGAGTCTGGTCTCTAGAATGAAATGCAAGACTATTGTTTTAGTCTGCATTCCGACTATATACCATTGTTTCAGTATATAGTCTCCCCATGTCGGGATCTGAGCCACAGAGCTATTGTTTCAGCCAATGTTCAGCCATGTACTATTATTTCAGTGCATGGTTCCTATATCAGGGTTAAAAAAGGTTAAAGGTTGACCAAACAAAAAGTATATTCCGAGAAGGCAAAATGGGGGTGTCTACACCTATGTACCAAAGTTACCTTTCCCTAACGCTTTTGGTGCACCATCACCTTTTAATAAAAATCCCAAAAAACTAGAGGAACTCACAGAAATCTTCAAGGAAGTGAAGATCAATTTGCCTAATGTAGAAGCATTTAAACAAGTTCCTGCCTACGCGCGATTTTGGTAAGAGATGTGTACGCAAAAATGAAAATGGTGAAACAACGTCTCGTAAAAAGTTTTCTTAACCGAGCAAGTAAGCTTAGTCTTACAAGCTAGGACCCCTCCCAAGCTTAAAGACCCTAGAGTTCCTACGATCCCCTGTATCATAGGAAACCACGCTATAAACAATGCACTCCTGGATCTGGGAGCAAGCGTAAATATGTTGCCATACCCTATTTATGAAAAATTAGGATTTAGAGAAATGGGGCCTACTTTGGCGACTCTTCAGTTAGCTGATAGATCAGAAAGAAGGCCAGTAGGAGTAATTGAAGATGTTATGGTTGAAGTCGGCAAGTTTGTTTTTTTTGTCGACTTCCTGGTGTTAGACATGAAAACAAGTTTCAAATCTCCAACATAAATTCCCATTATACTCGGTTGACCATTCTTGGCTATGGCCAACGCTTGCATAAATTATAAAATCGGGGTAACAAAAGTTTCTTTTGGAGATATGTGAATTTAGTTGAATGTCTTCTCAACAGCTAACCAAATGACTTCAATCGACGATGAAGAATGCTTCCGCATTGACGAAATTGAAGGATTGGTAGAAGAAGCATTGCCCCTCATCCTATCTAAAGATGTGCTACAAACCGCATTATGATATACGGATTCAGAAGACTTAAACTTTCAAGTAAAGGAGGTAACGTTTGCGTTGGACACTGCTAAAACATGGAAACCATGGATAGAACCTCTACCCATCACTTCCAGCAAGCCGTTTCAACCATTTGTTGAAAAAACACCATCTTTAGACTTAAAACCACTTCCCAACACCCTCAAGTATGCATTTGTTAGGCTCCATGATACACTCCTAGTAATCATCTCATTTGCTTTTAGCAAGGAACAGGAGACCAAGCTGTTGGCTATACTTATAGCGCATAAACACACAATAGGATGGATTATTGCCGACCTTAAAGGGCTTGATCTGTCAATATGTATGCACCGAATTCATCTGGAGGGCATTGCCAAAACCTCACGAGAAAGTCAGTGACGATTGAATCCAAACATGAGGGTAGTACAAAAGGAAATCGTAAAGCTTTTAGATACAGGTATTATCTACCCGATTTTCGACAGTCAATGGGTGAGTCCCATTTAGGTAGTCCCAAAGAAATTTGGGATTACAGTGAAAGAAAACGCATCTGGTGAGCTAGTACCATTACGCGAAACCAAGGGGTGGCATGTATGTATTAATTATTGGAAGCTTAACTCCATGACACGCAAGGACCACTTTCCATTACCCTTCATTGACCATATTTTGAAAAAACTTGCGGGTTAAGAATATTTTTACTTTCTAGATGGATATTCAGGATACAATCAAGTACTGGTTTATCCAGAGGATCAGGAAAAGACCACCTTCAAGTGTCCTTTTGGAATGTTTGCTTACCGACGCATACCCTTCGAGCTATGCAATGCACCAGCAACATTCCAAAGATGCATGATGGCCATCTTTTCTGACATGATAGATAGGTTTCTGAAAGTATTTATGGATGATTTTTCAGTATTTGATCGCACATTTGATTCCTATCTTGATCACTTGGCCCTTGTTCTAGAAAGATGCAAAGAGACCAATCTGGTGCTAAGTTGGGAAAAGAGCCACTTTATGGTCTAAGAAGGCATTGTCTTGGGACATATAGTCTCCAAAAGAGGAATAGAAGTTGACAGGGATAAAATTGATGTGATAGCTAATCTACCTCCACCTACCTTGGTGCGGCAGATTCGATATTTTCTTGGCCATGCCAGCTTCTACCGCCTCTTTATTAAAGATTTTTCAAAAATCTCGAGACCTTTGTGCCACCTATTAGCAAATGATGTACCTTTTAACTTTGATGATGCCTATCTTGACGCATTTAATAAGCTCAAAGCCCTCCTCCCATCTGCACCAATCATCCAATCTCCTGACTATTCCCTACCTTTCAATGTGATGTGTGACGCTTCTGACTACGCAATAGGTGCAGTTTTAGGACAGTGAGATAAGATTCCTCATGTAGTTTATTACGCTAGTCGTACCTTGATTGAAGCGCAAGTTAACTACACCACCACTGAGAAAGAGCTTCTCGCTGTCGTATTTGCTTTAGACAAATTCCGATCGTATCTATTGGGATAAAAAACTATCATTTTTCGAATCACTCTGCATTAAAATATTTATTGGCTAAAAAGGATGCCAAATCGAGACTAATCCGGTGGATCCTACTTTTGTAGGAATTTAACTTGGAAATAAAGGACAAGAAAGGAGTTGAAAATGTAGTGGTGGATCACCTATCCAGAATCGAAATGCCTAAGACCATCAGTAAAGAACCTCTCCACGATACCTTTCCAAACGAACAGCTTTGCGCCATCCAAGTAACAGTTCCATGGTACTCCAATATCGTGAACTATTTGGCAACAGGTAAGATTCCCCTAAACTGGTCAAATCAAGATAAATATATTTTCGTTGCTAACGTCAAATATTATATTTGGGAGGATCCAGACTTATTTAAAATATGCTTAGACCAAATAATCCGAAAGGGATCCTAGGGACAATCAAACTTTTAAGGTTAACTGTGACAGCCCGGATTTCGGCACCCCGAAACCCGTGCCATCAGCACGATCATCTTGACCGTGCCCCTTAGCTAAGCAGGGAACATTGGTATATCAAGCAATGAATTGAATTGAAATAGAAATGAAACTGCGGAAGTAAATCACTATATAAAAATTTCTCAAAAGACAGTTCTACCCTCATGCCTCTGCATGAATGGAGAACTGATCCGAACCATCGATGATAGCTAATCATCACAGATGGTTCGCCCCAAAAGAATCATCCCAAATCCCAATATATACATTGTTTAGTCAAACAAGGCTTGACATACCAAGCCGTACAAAATCTCTCCAAAAACCCTCAAAGCGTCACAACGGAGTCCTCTAGAAGAAGTCCTCGTGGTGGCTCCAACTGCCTCCGCAAGGTCCCGACTCACCGGGGTCGTCTCAAGCCTCGGCTGCTAGTAGTGGATGAGCTACATCCTAGCTCAATAGGGAGTAAAATACGGTTGAACATATAAATTATTACTCACATATATTCCATGATATGTCATGCATGATGTGTCTATGCAATTACTGATGAAAACAGTTTAAAAGCATCACATTTTACTGGCAGTTTACTCATGTCTTTTACTTATTCATGAAAGATGCTGAAAAGTCCTAAAGCAAAACTTAAACTTTCAACTTAAGTAATCCCTGAGCAATATAGCATCGAGCCTCGATGAGATACCCATCATTGTCATCTATATAGACAGTTTTAACGTATTCCCTGGGAATACAAATAGTACCCAAGCCCCTTTCCCCTGGGGATTGGTGGCGGGGTTTCACTAGTCTCAATCAACACCCCTGGGGTGTGCTTACTGTGTACGGATAAGCCTCCGTACTGGCCTACGGTTTCGCCGCCGTATCGGTCACGGATTTCCTGCCGTGTCAGTCGTGGATATCCCGCCACGTCGGTGGGGTACCCTATCAAACCTTAAATAACAAAAGTATCAGGTGCTTTACATATAGTTATTCACCGTGTAATTGTGCTATCTTATATCAGTTAGGCCCTATCAAACATGATTCAATCTTGGATACTTCCCTGGGATGTATCCATTCACTTGCATCCACCTGATGCTCTTATCTCTTTACTTCCTCATCCCCTGGGGATGGTTCATTATAATTACTCTTATGGATGTCACGCACACATACTTTTCACAATTCTTAAGCAATAAAAACATTTTGAATTGAATTCTATATCATTACATACATGCTCTTGCAAAATAAAATACATGTTCAAGGTGTTCCCT
Organism: Chloranthus sessilifolius; assembly: GCA_021018995.1. Classification (NCBI taxonomy): domain Eukaryota; kingdom Viridiplantae; phylum Streptophyta; class Magnoliopsida; order Chloranthales; family Chloranthaceae; genus Chloranthus; species Chloranthus sessilifolius. Next base: position 100,837,761 of record CM037584.1, on the reverse strand, counting down.
ATCTCAAGTCTTCGTTTGATCAATGCATCAAGGTCCCACGTGGCTCCTTGTGCCCAAGCTCACACGTACCACCTATGGTACCACACAACGTGTGAAACACATCACTAAAGAGGTAATAAAGAAGGTCCAAGACCCTCCAAGAATCTTAAAGTCAAACTCAAAAGTCAACATAAACTGGCACAGTCGATTAATCGAACTCCAAAATCGATTAATCGAAATTCAATATCGATTAATCGATTAATCGAGATTCCCATTCGATTAATTGAATCCCAATTCGATTAATCGAAATTCTCTACTCTTTCCAGTCGATTCTCAATTCGAGTAATCAAGTTTCCAAAATCGATTAATCGATCCCAAATCGATTAATCGAATTTCTAAATCGATTAATCGAACTCTCATTTCGATTAGTTCATTTCTCCAAGCTATTTTCTTTCCTCCACTGGAGTTTACTGTAGGTTCCCAGTCGATCAATCGATTCCCAATTCGATTAATCTAAATCCAAAGTCGATTAATCGAAACTCAATTCGATTAATCGAGATTGGGGTCCTCTGACTTTTCAACTTCTTGGCCAATTTCGATTAATCGAAACCCCATTTCGATTAATCGAAATTGCCAGATTCAGCCCCCTTTTGGCTGTTCTTCCTAATCTCTTCCCTTACTTTCTCCTCCATTTTTCTAAGCTCTTATCCTACATTTTAAACTATTTCTAACTACAATTTAACCCTTTAATCCATGCATTTTAAACTACATAAATCTTACCTTCAATCAATCTCAAATTGATTTCAGATCAATGGTTGGAAAGGCTAGGGTTCCAGCTTTTGCTTGAATGGATTCCTCGTGTTGAATCGGTCTCTTAAATGCTAGAATCCCCCTTCCAATCACTCACAATAACTCTTGTTCCACCTCTTTACTCCTCTCTCAACAACCAATTTACAGATTTTAGGGTTTTTAAACCCTTTTATCTATCCCCTCCCTTGTGTGTTGAGCACATACACCGCGATAGGTGTATGCGACCTCGAATTCTCATCACACACCACACAGTCACTCAAACTATCACATCTCATCCGTTCATCACACTCTATGCTAACCATTGAACTCCTAATTGGTCAAACCTGTGACCAATCGGCACGGATCCTGAGGTCACTGTTTAACGTGATTTTTTAGGATATTACATCCTCCCCACCTTGGGAATTTTCGTCCTAAAAAATAACCCAAAGGTGCGTAGGTCTGGGTCTCTCCCCCCCCCACACTCGCAGGTGAGGCGGTCTAGTTGACGCAGATGCATCCAGGTAATTACGAATATGAGCATGGAATGAAAATGTTACGAAAATAAAGAATTTATACAAAAATTTGATTTCTATTTATAATTGAAAATTTTTTACAATGCCAGATAAGTTGGCGTACAAAAACTACAAGTATACAATCATAACTCAAAAATAAATACAGAACTCATGCCGTCCCCTCGTCAGGCTGGTCGGGTGCTGGAGCAGGCTGCTCCATCTGAGCTGACGGTGCTACGGGGGCTGGTGGGTCTGCTGGAGCTGGCTGTGACTGTGGTGGTGGAGACTGTGCTGGCTGGGTAGTCGGAGGTAGCGGCGGCTGTGGCTGCGGCGTCTCTGTCGGCGGAGCGGATGTGGATGTGGAAGGACCAGCGCCGGTAGCTGCGATGGTCGAAGAGAAGACGAGACCCCTGTGGAAGGCGGTCCGTCTTGCAGTCCACTCCTCCTGAGTGAGGTAGCACTGGTAGTCCGTTGGGTAGATGTAGCGGAGGGTGTGGAACATCAAGAAGTCCATCCTTCGGTTCATCCGCTCGTTGTTGGCCTCCATACGTGCCAACACCTCCTCGATGATAGGACCGGATGGAGCTGCGCGCCGGCGGTATGATGAGGTGGGTGTAGCGGGCGCGGAGTGAGCTGGCGGTGTCAGTGAGGCTATGGTGTGAGAGGTAGCCCTCTCCACTGATGGCTCGGCTGGGTGTGCCCCATCCACGGGTGGGTCCTGCTGTGGTGGTGGGGGTGGTGGTGGTGCTACTGCTGCTGCTGCGGCTGGAACCGGACCCGGAGCCGGTAGGGTCCGCTTGAGCAGGTTGTAGCTACTGTCCATGAAGACTTGGAGAACATCTTCACGCAATCCGTAGCTCTCACCTCGTGAGGCGAGATGGTGTAGTCGAGAGTGTCGAGCAGCACTCCAACATGCTCGAGATGAGCCGTGCATACGACATCTTCTCCTTGGGCCGTAGGTTGCCCTTCATCAATTTTCCCTTGATGTATCTCATCCCTTCTAGGACGACCATGGTAGCATCAAACCATCGGCCACAGAAGGCCGCGTAAAGTGCCTGTTGCACTTTGTCTACGCGCTCGGTATCGTGGCGTAGGGGGTATAGATTACACTTGATCACTGAATCAAGCATCCACATATAGTGGGGAAGGTCAACCCTCTTGATGGAGGATCTCGACCCCTTTTTCTCGTTGGGCATATGGGTCATGATCTCCTCAAATCGAGGGTCCTCCTCAAAGGGTGGGAATAGGGTGGTCTCAGGGGTGAAATCGAGGTAGCACTCGAGCACCTCGTGTATGTGGCGACGTGTGATCGTGTATTCTCGACCCTCGATGGTGGTCCGGATCACGTCGTCAGTCGGGCCGTCCACAAGCCCTTGGTAAAATAATCTCACCAATCTAGGGTAGTAGGAACCCCGGACTGGTTTGAGAAGGTTGCCGAGACCGGCATTGTTAAGGTAATTACGAGCCCATTGGGTCTCGCCCGGTACATCGAGATTCATGAAAAGGGTAGGGTCAATGAGGTACTCGACCTCAAAGGTCTTCGCGGCCCACCACTCATTAGGTTGTACCACGTTAGTGGGTGGTGGCGGCATGGGTGTTGATTCTCGTGAAGACTCGCCAGAGGATGTGCTCGTCGAACCAGAGGTGGTCTCCGATGCCGACGGTGATGGAGTCCTCACCGGCGATGGGGTAGGTGGTGGTGGTGCGGCGTTCTTACGCCGAATCGGGAGTTTAGAAGTTGCCTTCTTCGAAGACAATCGGGTTTTAGGCGGCATGGTTGGTGAAATAGAAAAATTCTAGGGCTTTAACTAACTCAAATTGAAAGAAGATCACGATTTTAGGGTTTACCGTGGGTTTTGGAGGCGTGAGCACGCAAATCCGATCCGAAACACCAACGAAATGCAAACCCTAGGGTGTCGGATGGTCGGAGAAGAAGAAGAAGGTCAAATGCCCAAAATTTCTGAGAGCTCAAATGATGCGAATGAGGAATGAAATCCCCAATTTTCAATATATAGGCCCCAGCTTGATTAATCGAAATCCAGAATCGATTAATCGAGATTTAAAACTAGGTTAAGCCGCGCAAAATCGATTAGTCGAAAGTCAAAATCGATTAATCGAAAACATTTCGATTAATCAAAATCATATTCGTTGAAAAATTCAAGTTTTAGAGCTCACTGGCGCGAGCCAGTCGATTAATCGAAATCCATTTCGATTAATCGAAACTTAAAAATCGATTAATCGAAATTCAGTTCGATTAATCGAAATCGTGTAGTCCCTTCCAAAAATTTCAGGATTCTTTAAGTTTTTCGATTAGTCGAACTATGGTTCGATAAATTGAAATCTCAAATCGATTAGTCGAATTCCACATCGATTAATTGAAATTGCTTCTCTGACTTCAAATTTTCATAAGTCCCTTAAGTTAATCGATTAATCGAAACCTCCTCGATTAATCGAAATTTTAGTAATTCACTCCCAATTTCCTCTAGCAATCCCATTTTGTTCGATTAATCGAACATGCAGTTCGATTAATCGAAAATCTAAATTGATTAATCGAAACCAAAATCGATTAATCAAAATTTCATTCAGTATATCTCCTAACTCTCATCCAAATTTCCAGTCACTGGCACATGCCAGTCGACTAATCGAACAAAATCGATTAATCAAAATTTCAAATCGATTAATCGATTTGAAATTCAATTAATCGGTTTTGCCCAATTTCTGCAGATTCTCAAATTCTTTGGTTCTTTGATTTCTCTTGGTAGTTTATGACATCAAGTGGCTCTTAGTTCCATAAAAACACATCCTCATGTCATGTGCATACAAAAATCTGTTTCTTTAATCATACTTTGATCAAAACTTCCATGAATTACAAGTATTGTTGAGATCCCACAAACATGCTTGTGGTTTACATTGGATTCTCACGTCGTTGGAAACAAGGCTGGATATTGTTCTTTCACATCGGCCTCTCGTTCCCAAGTAGCCTCTTCCTTTGGATGAATGTTCCATCGGACAAGCACTAAGGGAATCACTTTAGTACGCAGTACCTGTTCCTTTCGATCCAAGATTTCCACTGGATCCTCTATCATGCTCATGTCCTCACACATCTCCATAGGTTGACTTCCTAACACATGAGATGGATCGTTCACATACTTTCTGAGCATCGATATGTGGAAAACGTTATGTACCCGATCAAACAGCGGTGGTAAGCCAATGCGATACGCAACTTCACCTACGCGTCCCAAAATTTCAAATGGTCCCACATAACGGGGACTTAACTTCCCTTTCTTGCCAAACCTCATTACACCTTTCATAGGCGACACTTACACAAACACGTGTTCACCCACTTTATAGTCGACACTAGTCTACTTGATGTCGACGTAACTTTTCTGTCTACTCTGTGCTGACTTCAGCCTTTCTCTGATTATTCGAACGACGGTGGCATTGTCTTCAAGTAGTTTTGGCCCTAAAATAAATTTCTCACCCATTTCTTCCCAATTGAGGGGTGATTTGCGTTGTCGTCCATACAGAGCTTCATACGGTGCCATGCCAATGCTCGTTTGGAAACTGTTGTTGTATGCGAATTCGATCAACGGTAGATACTCATCCCAGTATCCTTGCATATGTAGCATGCACGCCCTGAGCATGTCTTCTATTACTTGATTCACTCACTCGGTCTGCCCATCAGTTTGAGGATGGAAAGCTGAACTAAAATCTAGTCGCGTCCCCATTCCTTCTTGAAATTTCTTCCAAAACTTGGACGTATATAGTGGATCACGATCTGAAACTATGCTGCTTGGAATCCCGTGTAGTCTTACAATCTCCTTCATATATAAGTCTGCCAGTCTTCCTACCGCATACATAGTATTGTACGGCAAAAAGTGCGCTGATTTGGTCAATCGATCTACGACAACCCAAATGGCATTGTGTCTCTTGGCAGTACGCGGCAATCCAACAATGAAATCCATCGAGATCGATTCCCACTTCCATTCTGGTATTGGTAAAGGCTGCAATAGCCCAGCAGGATGCCTATGATCAATCTTCACCTGCTGACAAGTCAAACACCGTGACACATATTCGGCCACGTCTTGCTTCAAACCTCTCCACCAGTAGTTCTTTTTCAAGTCTCGGTACATTTTGGTGCTACCAGGGTGGATAGCATAATTTGACTTATGGGCTTCATTAAGAATCGTTTGTCTTAGATCGGCATTGTCCGGAATACAGAGATGGCCCTTGAACAATAAAGAACCATCTTCTTTGACTGAGAAGTCTGACTTGATGCCTTCACTTACGTCTTGATGAATCTTTGTTAATGTCGGATCTTCCATCTGTAAATCGTGGATATGCTCAAATATTACTGGCTTCACTGATATGTTAGCCAAAAAGGATCCTGTAGTTTTTGACTCAATGTTCGCATCGTAAAGTGCCAGGTCTTCCAATAATTTCCATCGGTGCATACCCAAAATCAAACAAGCTAACTGAGCTGAACTCTTCCGACTCAAGGTGTCGGCTACTACGTTCGCCTTTCCTGGATGGTACTGTATAGAACAATCATAGTCCGTGAGGAACTCCATCCATCTGTGCTGTCTCATGTTGAGCTCTTTCTGTGTAAACAGGTATCGGAGGCTCTTATGATCGGTGAAAATTTCAAAAGTCTCACCATACAAGTAATGTCTCCAAATCTTCAGCGCAAAAATGACTGCGGCTAGCTCCAAGTCATGAGTCGAATAATTTTTCTCGTGTTCTTTCAGCTGTCTTGATCCGTAAGCTATCACCTTCTTGTGTTGGTTGAGTACACAACCCAAACCGTTGTATGACGCGTCGCTGTACACGGCGTATCCTCCACTGCCTGAAGGAATAGCTAGCACTGGAGCCGAAGTGAGTCTCGTCTTGAGTTCTTGAAAACTCTTCTCGCATGCCTCACTCCACTCAAATCTTGAATCCTTTCGTGTCAGCTTTGTGAGAGGTCCCGATATCTTTGAAAACCCCTCGACGAAACGTCGATAATAGCCTGCTAAGCCCAGAAAACTTCGGACATCGGTCACTGTCTTTGGTTGCTCCCATTTAACCACTGCTTCTATCTTTGCTGGATCTACAGTGACACCATGCTTTGAGACGACATGTCCCAAAAAGCTAACCTCTTCCAACCAAAACTCACATTTGCTGAGTTTGGCGTACAATTGGTGTTCACGTAGCGTCTGCAGAGCAATCCTCAAGTGTTCTTCGTGTTTCGTCTTGGATTTGGAGTATATCAATATATCATCAACGAACACTACGACGCAAGAGTCCAAGTGTGGTTTAAACACTCGGTTCATCAGATCCATAAACGACGCCGGAGCATTCGTCAACCCAAATGGCATCACAAGGAATTCATAGTGTCCATACCGTGTCCTGAAAGCTGTCTTCTGGATGTCCTCTGCCTTGACTCGCAACTGATGGTATCCAGATCTCAGGTCGATCTTGGAAAAATACTTTGCTCCTTGCAGTTGATTGAATAGATCATCAATTCTAGGCAAAAGGGTAGCGGTTCTTCACAGTGAGTTTGTTCAATTGTCGATAGTCAATGCATAGCCGCATTGACCCATCTTTCTTCTTGACAAATAAGACCGGTGCTCCCCATGGAGACACGCTCGATCTAACAAACCCCTTGTCCATAAGCTCTTGCAGTTGTTCTTTCAACTCCTTTAACTCAGCAGGAGCCATTCTATATGGCGCTTTCGAAATAGGCTCCGTCCCTGGTGCTAAGTCAATGGCGAATTCCACTTCCCTCTCTGGAGGTAATCCAGGCAATTCTTCTGGAAACACGTCGGCGAAGTCTCGCACAACTGCTATCTCAGAAATGACATTCTTTTCTTCCTTGTCCTCCTTTAAGAAAGCCAAGTATCCACTGCAACCCTTTCTGATCATTTTCTCGACCCTTACTGCTGAGATTAGTGGCATAGGTGATGACCTCACTCCTTGAAACCGAAATGATCTTCTTGTGTTGGGTCTGAAAATGACGACCTTGTTCTTGCAATCGATCAAGGTATAGTGTCATACCAACCAGTCCATGCCAAGGATCACATCAAACCCTTACATGTCCAGCAGTATCAACTTTGCTTCCAACTCATGCACCTCTAGGTCTCGAACTGCTATCATGACGGATTTGCAAGCTAACTCCGTGTCCACTAACTCTCCAGTCGGAATAGACACAGATAGGACGAAGTCAAACACCTCTGGAACAATCTTCATCCTCTTAGCAAAACGTGGAGTGACGAATGAGTGGGTAGACCCTGGGTCTATCAACACTCTAGCGTCATATCCAACGAAGCATCCCTATAGTATATAGTTAAAGTACCTATAGTATACATACATACATACAATAATTTACACATCAATTTACACCCCTAACTCACATATAATTTAGTATTGAGAAAAAGAATCTATACAAATCCCTAATGCATGCACCTTCTCTATCTAAAATTTTAATGAAATGGAAATTTCTTTAATTTAAAAGAGTCTCACCTTGGATGACGTCATGCACGTTCCCTGCTTCCTGAGCAGTGACTGCATAGGCTCTCCCCTGAACGACCGGCTTCCTTGCTTGAATGGGTCGTGGTGCTGCAACCGAAGCCGTCTTTCTTTTATCCGTCTCGGGGCAATCCTTGATCAAGTGGCCCACCTTGCCACATCGGAAACAACCCCTACTCCCAGCTCTGCAATCCACCGTCCTATGAGGCTTGCCACACTTTACGCAAGTCTCCCGAGGTGCGGAAGAAACAGTACGAGAACCCTGTGTGATAGTGGCGCCAGTAGACATGGCAGGGCTCTCATAACGTAAAGGTCTCCCCGACGCAAGTAATGGAAACCTCTGTTGGTGTTGTTGTTGCGCCGGCCTTCCAAAACCTCCTTGGAACTGTGGTCTCTGAGGTTGGGCCACGAACCTCGGCTTTTTGTTCACCGATTCGTAGGTCCCCGTTCTTCCTTGATCATTTCCTCCTCTCTGCTGCTCTCTCTGTCTATATCTGTTATTGTTCTCCTCCTTTACAACCAACGCCTTGCTCATGACCTCTTCATAGGTCCTTAGCTGAAATGGAGCTACTCCTCCCCTAACCTCTGGCTTCAATCCTTACTGAAACCTCTTGGACTTCATGACATCGGTAGCGACGTAATCCGGAGCAAAATGGGCAAGTCGTAGAAACTCCACCCCATATTCTCTCACTGTCATCCTCCCTTGCACTAACTGTAGAAATTGTATTTCAAGTTGATTCCTCACCACTTCCGAAAAATATTGTTTGTTGAACTCCTCAACAAACTCCTCCCAAGTCCAGGGCAACTCCGGGGTCTCCTGAGCCCTAGTCCGTATCACGGACTTCCACCAAGGCCCAGCCTCCCCATCTAGCATATAAGCTGCCCATCTCACACTCTCATCTTCCGTGCATGTCAACACGCTAAAGACTTTCTCCATATCCATAAGCCAATTCTCAGCTGCCATTGTGTCTGCCTGCCCAGAAAATGAAGGAGGTCTCATCCTCCTAAACTCTATAAAAGATGAGGGCACAGGCAGCGTAGGTCCTACAGGTGGTGTAGGTGGTTGCTGTTCTCTTGCTGCATGAGCTGCAAAGGATGCGGCTTGTTGTGCCATGGCAGCTGCAATAGTTTCCATAGTATGCATCATCCTTTGTCGCTCTTCTCTATCTTCTTGTCTCTCTCTAACTCTCTCCTGTTCCCTTTGACGATCTCGATCCTCTTCATCATGCTGTCGACTGCTACTGCCCCCTGGGACCTCAGTACCTCCTAAAGGCACTCTATTGGTAGGAGAGATATAATCATCTCCACTACGTAGACTCCTCTGTTGGCCTCCCCTCGGTCGGCCTCTTCCTCTAGATGACATTTGCGGCTGCATTTGAAACTAAAGTTTCGTTAGCAGAAGCCCCTATGTTCTAACAAAAAGAGTGATTATCAGGATTGCTAAAAGAAATAGCTCTGATACCAACTGTGACAGCCCAAATTTTAGCACCCCGAAACTCATGCCATCAGCACGATCATCTTGACCGTGCCCCTTAGCTGAGCATGGAACATTGGTATATCAAGCAATGAATTGAACTAAAATAGAAATCAAACTGCGGAAGTAAATCACTATATAAACATTTCTCAAAAGACAGTTCTACCCTCATGCCTTTGCATGAATGGAGAATCGATCCGAACCATCGATGATAGCTAATCATCACAGATAGTTCGCCCCAAAAGAATCATCCCAAATCCCAATATATACATTGTTTAGTCAAACAAGGCTTGACATACCAAGCCGTATAAAATCTCTCCAAAAACCCTCAAAGCGGCACAACGGAGTCCTCTAGAAGAAGTCCTCAGGAGGTGGCTCCAACTCGTCTCCGGCCGCAAGGTCCGACTCACCGGGGTCAGCGTCTCCTGAAGCCTCGGCAGCTGCTAGTAGTGGACCTACGACGTATAGTCTATAGGGTGAGCTACATCCTAGCTCAATAAGAAACAAAACATGGTTGAACATATAAATTATTACTCACATATATTCCATGATATGCCATGCATGATGTGTCTATGCAATTACTGATGAAAACAGTTTAAAAGCATCACATTTTACTGGTAGTTTACTCATGTCTTTTACTTATTCATGAAAGATGCTGAAAAGGCCTAAAACAAAACTTAAACTTTCAACTTAAGTAATCCCCGAGCAATATAGCATCGAGCCCCGATGAGATACCCATCATCGTCATCTATATAGACAGTTTTAACGTATTCCCTGGGAATACAAATAGTACCCAAGCCCCTTTCCCCTGGGGATTGGTGGCGGGGTTTCACTAGTCTCAATCAACACCCCTGGGGTGTGCTTACTGTGTACGGATAAGCCTCCGCATTGGCCTACGGTTTCGCTGCCGTATCGGTCACAGATATCCTTCCGTGTCAGTCGTGGATATCCCGCCACGTCGGTGGGGTACCCTATCAAACCTTAAATAACAAAAGTATCAGGTGCTTTACATATAGTTATTCACCGTGTAATTATGCTATCTTATATCAGTTAGGCCCTATCAAACATGATTCAATCTTGGATACATCCCTGGGATGTATCCATTCACTTGCATCACACCTGATGCTCTTATCTCTTTACTTCCTCATCCCCTGGGGATGGTTCATTATAATTACTCTTATGGATGTCACGCACACATACTTTTCACAATTCTTAAGCAATAAAAACATTTTGAATTGAATTCTATATCACTACATACATGCTCTTGCAAAATAAAATACATGTTCAAGGTGTTCCCTACCTCAAGTCTTCGTTTGATCAATGCATCAAGGTCCCACGTGGCTCCTTGTGCCCAAGCTCACACGTACCACCTATGGTACCACACAATGTGTGAAACACATCACTAAAGAGGTAATAAAGAAGGTCCAAGACTCTCCAAGAATCTTAAAGTCAAACTCAAAAGTCAACATAAACTGGCACAGTCGATTAATCGAACTCCAAAATCGATTAATCGAATCTGATTCGATTAATCGATTTCCAAAATCGATTAATCGAAATTCAATATCGATTAATCGATTAATCGAGATTCCCATTCGATTAATCGAATCCCAATTCGATTAATCGAAATTCTCTACTCTTTCCAGTCGATTCTCAATTCGAGTAATCGAGTTTCCAAAATCGATTAATCGATCCCAAATCGATTAATCGAATTTCTAATTCGATTAATTGAACTCTCATTTCGATTAGTCGATTTCTCCAAGCTAGTTTCTTTCCTCCACTGGAGTTTACTGTAGGTTCCCAGTCGATCAATCGATTCCCAATTCGATTAATCGAAATCCAAAGTCGATTAATCGAAACTCAATTCGATTAATCGAGATCGGGGTCCTCTGACTTTTCAACTTCTTGGCCAATTTCGATTAATCGAAACCCCATTTCGATTAATCGAAATTGCGTATTCTTTTTCTTCCCAATCTCTTCCCTTACTTTCTCCTCCATTTTTCTAAGCTCTTATCCTACATTTTAAACTATTTCTAACTACAATTTAACCCTTTAATCCATGCATTTTAAACTACATAAATCTTACCTTCAATCAATCTCAAATTGATTTCAGATCAATGGTTGGAAAGGCTAGGGTTCCAGCTTTTGCTTGAACGAATTCCTCGCATTGAATCGGTCTCTTAAATGCTAGAATCCCCCTTCCAATCACTCACAATAACTCTTGTTCCACCTCTTTACTCCTCTCTCTCTCTCTCTTCTTTACTCCTCTCTCAACAACCAATTTACAGATTTTAGGGTTTTTAAACCCTTTTATCTATCCCCTCCCTTGTGTGTTGAGCACATACACCGCGATAGGTGTATGCGACCTCGGATTCTCATCACACACCACACAGTCACTCAAACTATCACATCTCATCCGTTCATCACACTTTATACTAACCATTGAACTCCTAATTGGTCAAACCTGTGACCAATCGGCACAGATCCCGAGGTCACTGTTTAACGTGATTTTTTGGGATATTACATTAATGGGTAAAGACTTAAACTGATGGTGACTTTTTAAGAAAAAGACACAGTGGTCACAATATCACTAAAAGACCCAGAATACGATTGACACACTAATGGGCTGTGTCATGCTACCGACTCATCCGTAGCAATTCTATAAACTTTTAGATGTACAATATTACACATAAGTATTTTTAGTAGGTCGATATGAAAAAATTGTAGTGATTACGATTTCTCGTACCTATTGCACAATCATAGCGATTATGATTAATTAAGATAAGCGTGAATTTAACCAAGTACCTAGCTATCGTATGGGCACAACTTTCGATAACAAGGGCGTTGCCACAATTCACGCTGCACCACGTCTTTCACCATTAATAGCGATACCAACCGATTGCATTCCTCAACGCATCACCATAACGTCTATTTATGACAACCCTTCAAAATCTTGGTTTAGAAATGGTTATAAAAAGCATGTACCGCCTGAGCCCAATCATTCCATCCCTTTGAGTTTTCAGCCAACCTTCTCGCCATGAAAAAACCACTGAGTTGGGCAGAAATTTATGAGGCGTTTGATAGGCTCCTCCAACGAGAAGCAGATGAAATATCTGCCCTTATAGCGGAAAAGAGGCGGTTGATCGATGAAATCATCTCTCTCCTCCCCAAACCAGAAGACAATGACAATACACCACACCCATCTTCTAAACTGCGAAAAACTTTGCTATCTACATCTCCTCCATCTTCTTAAGTTTCTGCACCCACCTCTGGGTTGTGTCCCTATCTTTTTGCAATGGGCAGAAGACAAGAACCAACAATTATAGAAGACAAATTCTTATCTTAGACGTTGCTGCCAGTGTCCTAGTTTAGTGTGCGTCTAAATTTTTCCTAGGTATTTTTTTGACATAATTAGTTTTTTTTCTATTTTTCTGTAATTAGTTCATATATATATAAAGTTTCTTATATATTTGCTATTTCTGATTTTTTTTTACTAACAATATTACTAACATCTAACTTTTCGTTCTATAAAATCGGTAGTATTTTCTCTCAAGTTTGGGGGAAGATTTTTTATTCTTTTTGTATATTATAAACTCGGTAACTAACCCAGAAGTAAAATAAGGTAATATTTTCTTGTATGTCCCCTGTTTTATATAATGAGGACATTGTCCTATTTAAGTTTGGAGGGGGATGCATATATATTTTAAAAAAATAAAAATAATAATATATAGTTATTAGTATAATTTTCTTTAGAATTTTTTTAGAATTTTTAGATTTTTTTTTTGAAAGTTAATTATTATATGGGAATTATAATAAGAAAAAATTGAAAATCTAAAATTCTTAGTAATCCATCATAGTAGTAGTTTAAAAATCAAAATAAAAATAGTTATAATTCAAAGTAAAGCATCTCTAGACACTGTATAAGATGAATGTTTGAAACGATATGATTAATCTAAACTGCAAATATTTTAGATTATAGTTTCAAAATTATATAACTAGTGAGTTATAGAGCCTATTTTCTCTTTTATTCTGAGAAAGAGAGACTGTTTTTATTCATGCTAAATTTTCCTTGAACTTCTCTACTATCTGAAATCTCATTGCTGAATTTAGAATTAAGAAATTCTGTAAGTATGATGATTTATTTGTTTAGAACTGTTTATTAAATATATCAAAGCAATAAAACATTAATATTAGTAAATTGTGAAAATGATCAAAGGCCATCTTTTGTGAAACCAGAGCAAAAAAGCCAAAATCTCAAAATATTTTACCCTTTGAACCCATATTAGAAGCCTAAAAATTAAATTTCTTTGTACTGAAATTTTATACACCTTTAACCATATGTGCTACTCAAAATTTTCTACCTTTAACCTTTATAATTTCTAAGAATTTAGAATATAAAAGAAGGGGAGAAGAGGGAGTGAAAGGAGTATGAGTTAACAGATAAAAGATCTGCTGAAAAAGGGTACAAGTAAGAAGAAGTACATTCGTATGAAAAATATGGGAAAAGGAATGAAAAATCATAAAAAAATGATTTGGAAAAGTAGAGAAATCGTAAAATATGATTCCGTGAAAAAAAAAGAGAGAAGAAGCAAAAAGCTTCTGATTGAAGAAAAAAATGAGATTTATACTAGAAAAAGAAATGGGAAGAAGTCATCAAATTTTTGGATACTTACTTGTAGATACCCCCATTTTTCCTTCTCGAAATATATTTTTTATTCGGTCAACCTTTGACCTTCTTTCAAACCCCGATATGGGAACCATGCACTGAAACAATAGTACATGACTGAATACAGGCTGCAACAATAATTATGTGGCTCAGACCCCAAAATGGGAAAACTATATACTAAGCAACAGTATATAGCCGGAATGCAGACTGAAACAATTGTCTTGCATTTCATTCTAGAGACCATAGCCGGACAACCTTGAATTACACGCTAGAAACCCAGTGCGTGACCAGTCCACCTTTAAGACCAAACTTCCTTTCCCAGACTAATTCGAGACTCGATTATGCGCCTGAAACAGAATGCGTGATCGGATTGAGCGCTTCACCACCAACGCATAATTGGCTTATGCCCGACCTAGTCTTACTACCCTTGACCCCTACGTTTCCTTGATTAAACATTTCAGGTTCACCGCTTAATCAGATTGAGCGCATGATAACATGCACGCAATTACACCTAATTTGTTAGGACTAGGAAACTCGCTGAGCAAGCCAGTCGGTCGCTCACTGAGTCGGTGACCGACTCAAAGTGATTAAGCATCAGAATCCAGGCGCGCAATTCAATTAAATGTCCGTAAACAGGCGCGTAATTGAAGGAAAACTTATAAAAGCTTTTTTCTCGAAGAGAGAAAGAGGCTGCAAATTTTGAGAGAAGAGACGGTAAATCTCGAAATTAGAGAACTCCGAGCACGAATCCACAGAACCCAACCATGATTTTGAGATTCAAACGCCCAAATTTATGAGGATTCTCTCCGCAGTCTCAACCCCCCTTAGGTAAGGATTTAATATTTTAGTTTCCGACAGTAGCTTATAATCTCTAGATCTATTAATTTTTAATTTTATTTTCAGTCTTAGGCCGTAGCACCCTTTTCGGACCGAATCTTCTATTTCTGGTTCTAATTCTCTACTTTTAGCACCAGTCCTTGATCTATCGGCCCGATATACCGACCCTTAAGATCGAATTCTACTCTAAAATCATGATTTACAGTCCTATCATTTATTTCTGGTTCTAACCCTCAAAGTTCAGAACCAGTCCTTAATCATACGGTCTGATTTTCTGATTTCGAACCCGAATTCAGTCCTAAAAGTTTTTCTTTAATTTCAATTTCTTAGTTTAATACCTCCAAAAATCTAAAAATATTAATTTTAGTTTTCATAACTCTAGCTTATAATTTAATTTGCCCCCCTATTGTTCCGAAATCAACTCTGAAAAGCCTAAAAATCTTACTTTACCATCCAAAATTTAATTTCTTTCTATGTAATCTCAGCCACCCGATTTGCCTAAGGGAGCTTACGGAGGGTACTCGGGAACGAGGCCAATCCTCCTTAGCATAGAGGGCCCAAACATCCTTTTTAAAAGTTTTTTAGAATTAATAAATTGCTTTAATTAGTTTATATCTAGACATAATTGATTATTTGCATTAATTAGGCCTTGATATAATTATTAGAGTGTTAAATCAGAATTTCCTTTCCATTAGTTTAGTTAATTGATTATTCCAAATTCAAACTCTAGGAAATTTAGTTTATTCATGATTAGTTATATTTTGCCCTCATAAATTCGTCAATAATTAGAATCGTAGAAAAATCAGTCCTTTTATTTCCATTGATATTTGGATAGAAAATTAAATTTATTGCTTTAATTAGGCCCGTATAAAAAATCAGTCTTTTTTTTTATTTCAATTAGAATTATAGTAGAATTACTACAATTGCTTTAACTAGAATCCTAGTACAATTAGTATGCTTAATTTTAGTTAGAATATGATTGGAAATTGATACATATGCACTCCTAGTAGCAATAGGAGACTGAAACTTATTGGACTTTTAGTAATACCAGAACCTTGATGCTCATCGGACTTTTGATAGCATCAGAACACTAAAATAACTCACCTTAATAAACCCACACAACCAGAGCATAATAATGGAATTGGAAAATCTAAACTGACCGGACTTATAATTACAAAGGGAAATAAGAGGAGAATTAAACTAACTAAACTAAAGAGAAGCACTGCTGCTGACATTCACAGGCGGACGATTCAATATAGAAGTAACCCACACCCACTTTACAGCGTGATCACTGACTTGTTGCAGCGTCGTTAAATATCTGCAGCTGGCGATCACAATCAAACTAGGAACCGTCCTAGAAAAATCTCCCATTTTTATTTATTTTTGTCATTACAAACACCGCATCACTAGAGTCCACCTGGGCAGAATTGGAGCCACTGATTCAACGGGAGCCGAGAGGAACCAAGAAAAAGCGGGCACCAACAGACTGGCGATTGCGATGGGACACTTTTGTAAACTTTTTTGTAGATAGTTTTATTTTATTTCCTTATTTCCTTTCCTATCGTGTCGATTGGATTCCTTTTTAGATATATGAGTCTTCGTCAAAGACTTGAGATGTCTAGCATACATAGAGTAAGTTTAGGAGACCCTCCGCTGTGGGGATTTCATGACAACCCCGCATACGAGGAAGAACCGCCTTATACCTTTAGCCCATGGCAACTTGAAGTTAACCTGGCTAGTGAACAACAGAACCCCTTCTCTACACTGCACGCCGGTAATAGCCAAATCGATAGAAATAATAGCTCTGGAAAAAATCTCACCACTCAACAAATTATAGAACTTAGCATCCAAAGAATACAAAGAGGAGGCGATGACTTCGAAGAGTTACTTCAAGGATTGGCTGCTGCATACGAATCCATTAGGGGACAATAGAATTTGGAAGAGCCAGAGCGACAAGAAAGACCACCGCCTACCCCAAGTACGGTGTCAGCTCGCGCCGCGTCATTGAGGCGGCATGCTCACACATTCTTTAACGATGACGCACTGGATAAGGCTAGCTTGCGGCTCGCACCAAAGGAAAATATCATCAAGATCGAATCTCCCTAAAATGCTTGACGAGTACATGGCCAAGAGGGAGCGCCCTGGTCATTCATTCGGGTTCGATAAATTTTGCAGGGATGTCGAATTTAACCTGCCTATAGGATTCAAACTGCCAAAATTTACCAAATATAATGGCACTGGAAATCCGAACCATCACTTGACACTCTTTTGCAATGACTATCGGCCCATACGTGACAACCAAGGGCTTCTCATTCACTACTTTCAATGTTCATTAGAAGGGGAAGCTTTAGACTAGTTCACGGGACTCCCGCTCTATAAGATTGAAACCTTTTATGATTTAGTCGGTTAGTTCTTAGACCAATACAAATACTTGATCCAAGAGATAGTCAGCCTCAGCGACCTGATGGCCGCCAAGCAAGAACCTGATGAAGAGTTTATTGACTTCGTCGCTCGATGGAGAAAACTTGTCGCGAGGACCGGCACTGCAATGAAAGAAAAGGACTCGGTCGACATTATCATTGACAATACTAGGGAATTGTTAAAGAGCGCGCTCGTCATAAGCGATTGCCCCGACTTCACTACACTTCATTCCCGGGCATCTTGACTAGCACGACACATTAAAGGTGGAGACCTTTCCCTATCTATCGTTACGTCCAAAATAGGCTCCTCTAGCAAATCCAAGTCGAAAAATAATAAGAAAGCCTTAGGAACTGAACAGGTTAATACCGTTGTCAACCAAGGACAAAATTTTAATAACGGTAGCTTCCAATTGTGCAACTTCGGACAAAATTAAAATCAACAATGGTATACCAATCAGAATCAGGGTGCTAATCAATCCAGATATGCAAACCAGAACCAAGGCCAAAACCAGGGTCAAGGTCAATACCAAAATAGAAATCAATGCCCCAACACCTATCAGAACCAAAACGCAACACATAACCGACCGGCCCTCGCGTCGAATTATAATAATGTCCCCCCACCACAAAAGTTCAATCCAACTAGAGGTCCCTACCAACTGAGGCAGGAACATTATCCCCCTTTGCCAAATACAATCTCTAATATCTTCCAATTTCTTAACACCCAGAACCTCCTCCGATTCCCACCAGAAAAAACTCACCCATGGCTTGCAAATTTAGACTAAAGTAAATACTATGCATTCCATCGATATGCTGGATACAACTTAGAGGACTGTTGGGTCCTCCGAGATGTGATCTACGATATGAGCGATCAGAACCAAATTGATTGGGATGAATTGAGGAATCCTAACCCTAGAGACAACCAACTCCAATAAAACTTGGGGATCATAAACAACCCCATGCCTAATCATAACCAAGGGGCACCAACCCAGGTCACTACCATAGATCTCTTCAGTCAACCCACTTTCCAACCCTCTACTTTAATCACTCGCATCCAACCCTTCGACATTTCTGCTATCCCTGTGAAGGTCTTTTCACTCCTACATCCCTCGACCTTGATCATTCGCATCGCTCCGCCAAACCCGCCACCTTATCCAAAATTCACCCAGATACGAGTCTACTCCTTTACGGCCAAGAGACCATTCTCCCATCGTCCCCTATCAGAACTTTCGACCCCTCCAAATCCTGAACCGACACCCTCACCACCTCCCTCGTTTGATTATGAACCCGAGTTTGGAGATCATGCTCTTCAAACTGCAGCCCAAGTCGTCGTGTGGATAGAAAGTGTCACTTGGAAGACCCCCAACCTAGAAAACGAAATGAAGACTGAGTGCTCACTAAACATAAAGGAAGATGAGCGAGAAAAACTCTCTGACCCGCATGAGACCCTAGTCTCAGCTTTCTTAGAAGAAGAGGATTACACGCAGTACTTCCCACCCTGAAACGGCGTTGTGCAGGCCCACGCTCCAACCTCTAATTTTACTCACTTTGTAAATACATCAATGTCGAGCCACGCTAGATTCATTCAACAACCAACTTGCCCAATTCTCAAATCCGGAACTAATTATCCACCTCTTCCTTTCCCTCGAAAAAAGGATTTCACAAATGCACAACAACTAGATGGGAACGCAAGAGAAAGAGAGGTTCACTTTCCGCCCCCACCCCACATCATTCCTCCGCCAATTCTCGCACCTCAACCACTTCAACCACCCGCACCTAAGGCTCATCGGCCAGGCAAAGAGATTACACTCAAGCCAGGGCAAGAATACGACCTGTTGCGACACCTTCAAAAGATCCCAACTCATATATCTATAATAGAGCTCATAAAAAAATCCCCTGATCTTCACCGATTGTTGGTAAGGACACTTGAGGACACACAGATAGACGAGGACATGACCCTAGATGAGCTTCATCAAATCACCGCAGTCATGGTGCAACCTCCAGCACTCACGTTCATCGATGCGGACATGCCTATGGAGTTACTTCATGGGAGTGTCGCTCCTATATATCTCACAGTCATCATTAGAGGATTCTCTGTACCTCATGCATTAGTGGATACCAGAGTAGGACTCAATATTTGTTTGCTCACGACGTTAAAGATGCTCGAGTACATGGAACAAGACGTCATGACCTCGACCCTATCACTTATAGCTTATGACGGCTCACGTCGCTTTGTTAAAGGGACTATTAAACTCCAGGTTCGCCTTGGATCTATGACAAAGGATGTCACCTTCCATGTTTCTGATTCTGCTAGCACCTACAACCTCATCTTAGGAAGAAAGAGGTTGGAATCAATGAAGGTCGTCGCATCTATGTATCATCAATGCATCAAGTTCCCATATAAGGAATCCATCGTTCGTATATATGTTGATGCCTCTAAGAGATAGACACTGATTATGCGGTGAGCATACCAATGGCTCATGATTATGTGTTGAATACAGGTCATATTCAAAGGACTTAAATCTCGGAGGAGACAATCGTAGCGGAAGTTCACCCCCCTACCCATCCTAGTTCTCCCTTGACGTGTTGACCAGAGTTGATGAGGAAAGAGGTTGGTCCAGACCTTGCCAAGCTTTATGACATCAACCCCACTGCAACAAAGGGATGGGATCTTATGTACCTACTTAGATACATTCCTCACACCGGACTCGGATAGAATAAGCAAGGTCATGTAGGACCTGTCGTCCCAAAGAAAAAATGCAAACATATAGGGCCAGGTTACCAATCCGACGGCTCACAAGTCGACTTGTTCCCTACCTCACCAAAATGGTCTCTATATGAGCACTTCGTCTACGGGACCACTGAGAAAGATAATGTACCTAAGCAGAAGGAGGTATCCTTCATTAAATCCCAAGAAGCAGAAATTGAACAAATGACTAAAGCATTCAGCGATTTAATGAACCTAAAAGATGACATTGATAAACCCCTTGAAGGAGTCAAACCCTTGTTTGATTTCAAAGTGCCCATAGAAGGGAGGAAGGAAAAACCTCCCGAGCCCGACTCACAAGTAAAAGATTGGGAATCCACTGATGATGAGGACTTTCACATAGCTACCTTACAAGGAGATAAAGATCATTTATACTCAATGTGGGAAGAAGATGATACCTCACAAGCGGAGTTTAACTTGTATAGCATCAGCCTCTGCCTTGGCCTTAAAGGATGGGAATGCCCGTGGGACTCACCTTGTATATCTGACCAATATCAACCCCGTTGCAAGGCCTGCACTCACATATTAGAGCAATTTACTAGTAAAATCCGATATTCTGCGATGATAGAAGTGAACGACTCCGACCTTGTAACGATGGAAACAAGTAACAACTCACTAGCTCCGCTATCAACGCAAGAAGAAAAGAATTCTGACAGCCAGTTGACTGACCTAGGAGGAAATACCCACATCCGACTCTTAGAGTTTGAAGAGGAGTTTGAACTAGACACTCCTTCATCCCTAGATGCACTACAACTCCAAATATTTTGGAAATCGCTCGAGGAAGAGTGGCGACCTCTGCCAAGTGATGACGAGGACTACTGAATAGACTTCCTCGCACTCGAATTAGCAGAACAAGCCAACCTAGGACTCCAAGCCTTATAAGATCAAGAAAGTGAATTCAATATTATCGTCAATTTTAAATTTGAAGGATGGGAATGCCCTTGAGAATCTCCTTGCATGTCTTACCATTACCAGCCTCGTTGCCAAGCATGCGTACTCATCTCAACGTATTATGAAGATCAGGAGAGAGACCTCCCTCCCCTTGGGGATCCTTTAGGAGACTCTCCTTCATAAGAAGAGCAACCATATCATATTTTCAAGGATGATAGTTCAATCGATTACGATCTTCAGAGATTCTTTGAGGAAGAGGCAATCAATATGATAGAGGAAATCCAAACTACTATACCCCTGTCACCCACATCATTTATTCAGAAGAACTCATTAGATGAGGACTTCAAAAAAAAAAAAATGCCAATTTCAGAACAAGTCCACGCCTTCCAAAAAATCGTTCGAACGGCTCCAGTGGCCATCTCCCTCCCTTAATTAGAGGAAGCAGCCCTCTCGACGCCTCTTGAGGCGATCGACCCTGTACCATTTCTACTATTAAAAATAAAAAAAATAGAAAATCCTAAAAATTTGAAAATACAAAATCCAAAAAAATTAGAAAATCCCAAAAAAGAAAGGGAAAGCTTCATCCCGAATCCATCGTCCGATCAACAAGGAGACTTTTCTCTTGAGACTACTATCCTATCTTCTACACTAGGACGTAAAACATCCCGACTAAACAACAAGTCGGTGAGCATACCTGATGAGATACTTCATGACTTTGAGAGAAGAATCAATAGCCTTTACCTTCACCTTACCAAAGATCTCTCAGTCATAAATTACACCGATGAAGGGTTACTTCTCGCAAAATTGAATCCCCAGTGTAGTAGTTTCACAGTATACGAGCTTATTGATGAGGAGGAAGGAACAATAGTCCCCGAGGGGGCGCAGGACCTCCAACGGGTTATCAAGCATTTCGATGAGCAAACTCAAGCTGCTGTGGAACTGACAGAAGAAATTAACTTTGGCACCGAAGAGAAACCTAAGAAATTACTAGTTAGCGCAATGCTTAACTCTAAAGAACGCCAACATATTGTGCAAGTCTTGCAAGAACTTGACTCTTTCGCATGGTCCTATGAAGATATGCCTGGGTTAGACCCCAGCTTGGTAGAACATCGGCTCGTCTTAGAACCTGACGCAAAACCCGTAAAGCAGAAACTTCGTAGGATGCACCCACAAACAACCCTTCAAGTCAAAGAGGAAGTTGACAAGTTATACAAAGCCAAATTCATCCGTGTCGTCCTCTACCCTAAATGGGTCGCCAACATAGTACCTGTCGTTAAGAAGGATGGCAGAGTACAAGTTTGCATTGATTTTCAAAACCTCAACCAGGCATGCCCAAAAGATGACTTCCCACTTCCACATATTGACACTCTAGTCGACAACACTACTGGGCACGAGATGTTATCCTTTATGGACGGTTTCTTAGGATATAATCAAAGCAAATTAGCTAAGTCTAACCAAGAGAAGACTTCTTTCACCACACCCTGGGGAACTTACTGTTACGTCGTCATACCTTTTAGGCTTTAGAACGCAGAAGCTACATATCAATGCGCCATGATGACCATTTTTCACAACATGATACATAAATGCGTAGAAGTCTATGTCAATGACATATTAGTGAAGTCCCAAATGCAGGCATGACATGTTGAAGCACTCCGACTGGTACTACAAAGAGCTAAGAAATATCAGCTGAAAATGAACCCAAAGAAATGTGTCTTCATAGTCACTTCCGGAAAGTTACTCGGGGATTGAAGTCGACCCTGCTAAAGTTAGGGCCATCCTTGAGATTCCACCTCTCCGCGATATCAAAGAATTATGAGGCCTGATAGGAAGATTGCAATTCATCAGGAGATTCACCTCCCAGCATTCAGATAGATGCGATCCTTTCTACAGACTATTTAAAGGAGGAACCGAGTACAAGTGGGATGACTAGTGCCAACAAGCCTTCGATAACATTAAAAGGTACCTCCTTAACCCGCCAATACTATCGCCCCCACCCTAATCCTTTATCTCTCAGCAAATGATAAAGCAATGAGAGTAATTCTAGGACAGTATGAAGAAGATGGCAAGAAAGAGAAGGCTATCTACTACCTTAGTAGGACGATGGCCGAATACGAATGGAAATACACTCCCATGGAAAAGACCTGCCTCACACTGGTATGGGCTTCGACCAAGTTGCGACACTACTTCGAAGCACATAAGATATTAGTACTAGCCCGAATGGACCCTCTGAAGTATGTATTCGAAAAGCCCACAACATCCAGAAAGATTGCTCGCTGGCATATGCTATTAAAAGAGTTTGGTATCACCTACGTCACGCAGAAATCGATCAAAGGACAAGCCATCACTGATTCTCTCGCAGACCCCCCACTCCCGAATGATGAACCTATAGATGCGAATTTTCCTGATGAAGACCTATTTACAATCCACAACGAAGAGCCTGAAAAGACTTCATGGACCCTTTATTTTGATGACGCTCTAAATCACAAAGAAAAAGGCATTGGGATAGTCCTCTTGAGCTCGGAAGGAGTTGCCATACCTAAAGCTTTTCAAGTAGATTTCCTTGTCACTAACAACGTCGCAAAATACAAAGCCTTTATAACGGGGCAATGAGCAGCACTACAATTAGGAGTAAAATAATTGAAAACGATTGATGATTCTAAGCTAGTAATCTCTCAAGTCATAGGAGAATGGAAAACTAAGGAAAGAAAACTAATGACATATTTAGGAACCACTCAATATCTAGTAAACAAATTTGAAAGAAGCTCTTTTACGCACATCCCTAGATTAGAAAATGAGCTTGCAGACTCCCTAGCTATACTAGCCTCGGTCATTCAGATACCCCTTGGACAAAGTATCAAAACCTTCGTCATAGAAAAACTAATGGTACCCTCCCACGAGGTAGCATGGACTGTCAAGAGAGAATTACCAATCCTTCCTGCAAGCATGACATCAAAGGAAGCAATTACTCCGAAAAAATACGACAAGTCAGGAGCCGAAGTCGCTATGTTCAGATTTGAAAGATCACCAACTGACAATGGGCAGCCATGGTATTTCGACATTTGGAACTTTCTCAAACATCAACACATTCCTCCCTACGCTATAAAGATCGAATGGATGACTATAAGGAACTGATGCGCCATATTTTGCATACTTGGTGAAACACTATACAAAGAAGCTTTCACTAAAGGAGTACTGCTACGATGTGTTACAACCACCGAAGGACAATACATCATTCGAAAAGCACACACCAGTGCTTGTGGTGCCCACATCGGTAGACAGAGACTCGCCGATCAAATTATACGACAAGGCTACTTCTGGCCGACAATGATAAGAGATTACCACTTCTACGTCCAATTCTATAAGCAATGCCAAGAACACGTTGCACTCATCAAAGCTCTATTAGTTGCATTAAACACTATGACCTTTCCATGGCCGTTCTCGATGTGGGCCTTCGATATCATCGGACCTTTCACAAACACAGTCTGGAATACTCACAAGCACGCATTTATACTTACAACAACCAAATACTATACTAAATGGGAAGAAGCCAAATCATACGTCAGAATCACTGCTTCCACACTTGTAAGGTTTATTATGCGCAATATCATCACTAGGTTTGGAGTACCTCGGATGTTTGTCACCGACAATGGACCGCAGTTCATTGCAGAGAAGACAAATAAGTTATGCAAGAAGTTCAACATTGATCTACCTCACTCTTCACCGTTCTACCCTCAAGAAAATGGACAAGCAGAAGTCACCAATAAAATGCTGATTCAAATTCTGAAACATACAGTAGAAATAAGAAATGGAGTCGACTGGCCTAAACGACTACCAGAAGCACTCTGGGCCTATCGGACTTCTATTCGTACGGCCACTGGCCAAACTCCCTACCTCCTTACCTACGAGATGGAGGCCTTCCTACCATATGAAATACAAGTACCATCCTTATGGATCCAACTTGATAATAAGCTATCCTTAGACGAGAGGATGATTGCCCTACTCACGCAGCGAGAGCAGCTCGATAAAACACGTCTAAGGGCAGCCGATCACGCTTAGGTATATCAGAGGAGAGTGGTCAGGGCTTATGATAAGAAAGTCCTTGAACGAACCTTCAATATTGGAGAATTACTCTTGAAGAAAGTCATGCCTTTTAAACACACCCATGTGAAAGGAAAACTGAAATCGAACTAGGAAGGCCCATACATCATAGCGGCCACATACCCCGAAAATGCCTACAAATTGACGAACCAAGATGGGGAAGAACTCCCTAGCCCTTGAAACACCATGTACCTTAAAAAAAATTACCCTTAGCCCTGTGATCATCACATCCTATGGTTAAATACTTATAGTTATCGCCCCCGTAGTCGTCACGACCCATTCATTGGTCGTACGCCTTCAATCCCCAGAATATTCTTGAGACCTCTCACTTATCATCCACCCTCTTATTCGGGCAATCTGACCAAGGACTAGTGACCTACTTGATCTCTTTCAAAAGCATAAGTAACACCTAATCCTCGTTCCCCTTCCCCTACCATTGGAGGAGACGTTAGAACAAAAATGCTAGGTTCAATCAAAACTCATTATTCTTGTGCCAGCAGGATGCTTTCAAAATATATCTACATATCAAAAGTTGAGCTAGAGCATTACGACGAATGAACAAATCAATGAGCTCAGAGAAGCATAAGCAGGCCGTGAGGGCATCTCTGGTAATTTCACCAGAAGTGTATACGCAAGCTGCGAGGGCACCCCTAATATCCCTATATTACTAGATGTCGTAAGGTGGCGGAAGGAGGATCAACTCCTGCTAACCATAAAATGTGAGATTCTGATGGTACCGAAACATGATGGAGAGCTCAATCATGGCACCCCGCATTCCCTCGAAAAGAAGACTATTACTCATCACTTTTACAGAGTATTAGGTATAAGCTACTCCCCACATCATTGAGCCTTATCCTTTTTCTACTTCTTTTTATATTTTGGACGATAAGTCGGAAGCCTCGCAGGATATTCCAAGGAATGAAACCGAAAACTCATGAATAACGACTGATGTAATCACCTGCTATACTTACCATACTTTTCCCTAAAAACCATAGGATAGAATGACCACTACCCTAAGATAGACCCCGTAGGCAAATGACCTGTTCAAAGAGACCTCCCCCTAGTTTAATGATAGTATTGATGAATGCTCTCTTCAAGACTAACTCACCTAATACCCCACAACTTCACATAGATCCACAGTGCTCATCAAAAGCCCAGAAAAGCTCCATTGCGTCTACACGCTGGGGCATTTTTTTTGGGTCAAAAGGAGAATCATACCAAAATCGCCGATTCATCCACCAAAAGATGAAGAGCGTCGAAGTTACTATGCAAAGAAAGCTACCAAAGACACTGTACTGCCGATACAATCACTCCCCTACATTGGGGCATTTTATTTTTTATTATTTTTTTTTAGTTCTTGTCGCTATGATAAGTTATTTGCTTTCCCTGTTGCATTACTTTCAAAAGCAAAAAAGAAAAGAAAAAAAGAAACAAAAAAAGAAAAAAAGAGAAGAAAAAGAGCATATATCTACCTTTGTTACCAGGCTCCGGTTTGAGATACTTACCCCTTTGACAACTAGCAAGGGGGAGAACAAAAATTACTAATGCTGTTACCTTTACATGTGTAGATACAAAGTGACCTTCAACCATCATCGGGCCAGCTCACAAAGCATCCAAGTCCCGATGATGACTGACGGCACCAGGAACAAAAGCAAAAGTAGACGCAAGAGGTAACTAAAAGAAAAGCAGCTGATCAGGTAAACCCAAAATCTCAATAATACCTATGTGTCAAAAATTTTCTTTCCTTTTCTGTTTTCCTTCACAGTCGTCACCGGGGGCATCCCCCCTGTATATATAATGCGCACTCATAATGGACAAAATATACACATGCACACACCTACTCCCTATGCTGCCGCTAGGATGGTTGAGCACCACTGTCCCCAGTATCATCAGATCGAAGGTTCATAGACTGGTCCTCTAAAAAAAGGATCCCGGCACCTAGAGTCACTGGAACCTCTAGACGAAGTGACCCCACTACAGAGCCCCCCTCACTCGCCTGATTGACAGTCTACCTCGACCGAGAATGAGGAGGATACCCACCTGGATACCCACGAGTGACAAAATCCTCTCGAGTATCACTCCTGACACGATCACACGACATATGACGAGACTGCCAGGACGAAGTCCTCGTAGCCCTCGACTCTGATTCCTCAAGCCGAATAGCCGATCTATGCGCCCCTCGCTCCCTCCCTAGAATATATTGCATTCGGCCCAGGGCCACTTGCATCTCTGCCTGTGCCGACCGACGCGCCGCCTCCAATGCCTCAGCATGAGTCTTCTGTGTGACCATCATCTCGATCACCAAATCCTCCCGACTCTCCACCTCCCCGAGGACTCGTCTCGCCTCCGGAATGGTGCGTGCTCGCGACGCCTCTAGCTGTGCCTCCTCAAGTTGACAAACCTGCATATGCATACCAAGTCCAAAGAGAGATAACCTATACATATTTTGAAAAAAAAAAGAAGAAAAGAAGAAAAAAAATGAAAAAAAAACTCTCTGACTAAGAAAAGACCATACTAGATCTGCCCTCTCCTGTAGAAGGCGCTCCACCGTCTCAGCGGTCACGAGATCGATAGGTGGCACGGAGGGAACATCAAACGTAGGCGGCTACAACAAGAACAGATAAATACATAAGAAAAATACTATAATGACAAATAGACTATAAACACAATAACTAAAACATACATGAGTAGGGATAGGAATAGACTCTTGAGGGGGAGCCTTGGGAGTGGAATCTGGAACAACCTGCACCAAACAAACCAAGCAAACCAACGCAAAATATGTTAGAAACAAACAGGACGAAACAACCTAAATAGAATCACATAAAAAATTAGAAATTATACCTGACTCTTTGGGCGTAAAGAGCCCGTAGTCACCTCCCTCGTCCGGAGGTCCTTAGCAACCTTGCAATGAGACGCCAACATGATGTTAGTAAACTATTAAGAAAACACAATAATAACACTTAACAAACCGCCACGATGACACAAGTAAACTGAAAGAGTGATGAAACTTACCTAATGCTTCAGCTCAGCTCGAAGCTGAGCCATCGTCAAATCCTCCTGACTAGAGGAAGCAATTGAAGATGGATCAAATGCCGGAGCAGGACCTCCGACAGCTAGCTCAGCTCTCTATAAATAATAATAAACATATCAGTTGACGAGCCCACAATGCTAACAATTAAGTGGAATCATACTTATGAAGACACTTACCAATTGGTCAATCTCAGATCGTAGACTGGCCGTTATTTCCCAGTCAGCTCGTTGCTGACGGCGGTAAACATCCAATAAGGCCGCCTAACGAGCAACCTCATCCTCCCTCTCAGACTGTCCAAAACAGAATAAAATGAGATACCACAACCTTGTCAGAACGTCCACAAAACTAAGTCCATGTCATAATAACAAAAAAAACATAAACTAACTCACTAGGAGCTGTCGAGCCTCCGCTAATCGAACTCCCAACTCATCCTCCGCCGCCCTGACCCTAGCGACCGAGTTGGTCAAAGAGTGCAACATCTCCTCATTAGGACGAGGAGCATGCCCCATTTGCTCCATCGCCTTATGGAGAGCATCCAATGCCCCCCGCACGCTCGCTATGAGATGACCCTCCTCCAATGCGGCTAACCTTACCCTCAATGCTGACGCTGACTCCGGCCCACCAATCGTGAAAGAGCCGTTGCCATGAAAGGGACATGTGAAGAGGCACCCACCACCCAACGCACTGAACCACCTCCTATACTCCCGTACATTCGCCTCGTCACGCGCCCCCGTGACCCTAGTCCCCCAAGCTCTAAAATCGGCTATCTGGAGCGCCATCCGCTCCTCAAAATTCTGGCCTGGAGGGCCGGTCATCCTCTTCGCCACTTTGTGGCTAACCTCTGGAGGGACTCCCCGAGCGAGCCCCAACTGTCGTGCCGCTCGAGAGGTGTGGATCCTCTCCACCCTCTCAAAACAATGGACCCATATGTCCACATCGAAGAAGGGCTGGCCAGACTCAATCACCGCCTCAACTGTGTCCTCCTCATCGTCATAGGGCCTCTTGATCACCTATCCAAATGAATAAATCGACCCATGAACAAAGCCTAAGAATCCCAAAACAAAACAAAGCCAAATGAAAACATGACGATATATACCTGCCCCGCATGCATATCCTCGAACAGGCCCCGCGCGAGTTGAAGATCAGTAGACCACTGACGACCCTCCAACGCCTCTCTCCACACGTGCATCCGTGCAAACGTGAACATAACCCCCACCGAACCCTCGAACGAAGAAAAGCAAAATGATCATACGCCTAAAATTGAAAAAAAAGCAGTAATAACACATAAAAGGACCATTAAAAATCACTAAGACCAAAAATTAGCAAAACTAAAGGATCACCATGAAACTAAAACTCACCTGGAGGAACGAAAGGAAACCTCCGATCGACGTGATGCCCTGCCCCTAACGGTAGACCTACTCATAGAGATGCACCAACGCTGTTGCACCCCACGCATAAGTATCGACCCGATCCAGTTCCCCGAGAACCATAAAAAACAACCTGATGACGCATCCCCGAGTCGAAGACGAAAAGAGTACTGCACCTAAGAAGTGCATCAGAAACGCTCAGAGCACCCTATCTGCAGCCACCCTGGCTCGGTCATGGGCTCCCGACTCGCCACTACCGCACACCGTGCGTCATAGGGCGCCCTCACCTTTGAATGATACCTCAGAGGGACGAAGCCACTCGTAAATGTATCAAAGAACAAAGTGACCCGAACCACACCTGACCCCAATCCACTCGACCTATAAGGGACTCCCAAAATCTCCTCACACACCTCCAAATACTGTCCCTCCATCCGCCTTGTGATCGGCTCACCCTCAAAACAAAGACTCGTGATGCAGACCCAATCCTCTGGAGTCGGCAGCAACATACCAATTGAGAAGAGAAGCGCTTGATGCCTCTCGCTCCACCTCTCTATGATCGCCACGATCAGGCCTCGGTCGACCTGAAAGGGCTCCAATCCTAGAATCGTCCCAAAACCAAAAGACACTAGCCGCTCCCGCTGAAACTCCGGCAAGGCACGGTACCAGGCATGAGACTCACCCCATGCCGAGCTGATAGCCAACTGCGGAGGCTCCTATCGACCAACATGACCAAAAGAATGACAATAACAATAAGACTAACACCTACTTATGATGAAAGATAAATGAATTGAGGAGTTGAAAATGAATAAAATATGTCTCAAACCCTATGACAACTTACAACAGGCACACAAAACATGATGAGAACATTGAACATAAACATGACCTATCTCTAGATGCGAGCATGATGCATGAGGGAGCACACAACAAATTATCAATGCAGGTTCGACATAAATTAGAAGGGTTTACAGATCCTAATAAGCCTATGTCATAACCTGAATGCTTAGGAAATGAAGAAACTCTTGCTTACGGGGACCTACCCGCCATCTGGCAAAGAAATCCTCCAGTGGATAGTGCTTGCAATCCCGAGGCTCCGTGCCTGGCTGCTCCTCACCCTGCTCACCCTCAGCTCTCTCGCCCTCCTCCTCAGCTACCCCTGACTCAACCTCGGGTACCTCCACCCTGACCACCAATCGGTCACCCTCAGGGACCTCCTCTATGATCATCTCCCCATTATCCTCCTCCATGGCGACAACGCCAGTCTGAGACTCAGAAGTCTCACCCGCATCCGTCATCAACATCCTCTCTAACTCAGAAATAGTGACCTCATGCTTGACACTACCCTCACCCTCCATATCGGAATCAAGAACTCGGAAAACTAAAGTAAATGGAAGAAACGGCGCCTCAAACGGACGACCAGATCACGAGATATTGCGAAAACATGAAAGCCCGAGCACAAGAAAATTAGGAAACTAGAGAATTGAAGACTAAAACGGATAACGCGATGAAAAATGAAAGGTTTCAAGCATTTATAAAACTTGCCCGAATCGTGCACCTAAAACCTAGCGCACAATTTAATCACGCACATTACGCTAAGTGTTTAATTCAGATCAAACGCTCTATCCTGAGTGCGCAATCTAATCGTCGCCCGCTCACTATAGCCCGACCCGTTGGTTGTGCGTTTCCCATAAAGTGCACAATCACATTAAGCGCTCAAAAAGTAGCCTGTGAATGCCAAGGGTTAGCTGATTCTGCACATCAAACCAAGTGCTTAATTTGTTTAAACATGACTGAACTGACGCTTAATAACCTCCTACACCTTTGAATGCGCGTTCACGTCCGAGCGCACATTTCATTCAAGCTCCCTGACTGAAGCTCATAATTTCTCAGAAAAACAAAAATTTTCACATGCCTAGGACAGTAAACTCAAACTTGAAGTTAAGACATTCTGACGCTCACTATCAACCTAAATCACACCCTTAATAAGACCGACCCAAAACACTCGTAACTTAAGAAAATTTACAACTCAAAAAAAAAAAAAAAAAAACAATAAAAAAAATGCCCCTTAATTCACAATAAACAAAAAAAATCAAAAATAAAAATGCTCTTTAATTCACGAAAAACAATTAAAACCCAAGGAAAATGCTCTCTCCAAGGAAAATGCTCTCTCCTTCACTTTCCTCAACAAAAAAAAAATGCCCCCAACACTTTCACGTGTCCTCAATAAGATTAAATACTCACATTGCCTCTATAATACT
This sequence comes from Chloranthus sessilifolius, assembly GCA_021018995.1. NCBI lineage: Eukaryota > Viridiplantae > Streptophyta > Magnoliopsida > Chloranthales > Chloranthaceae > Chloranthus > Chloranthus sessilifolius. The sequence goes on along the minus strand of CM037584.1, from coordinate 100,806,174 downwards.
CAAAACTAAATGGAAGAAAAACTATCCTTAACGCGCCCCCAGATCTAAAATAAACAACCAAATTAAAACCAAAAGCATCACACCCACAACGAGACAAACGAAATATAAATTAAATCAAACAAAAAAATGGGATTATTGAATAACCACAAATGAGATAAAAAAAAAACATAATCACTTCCTAGATTAATAAAAATTCTTACAACACACACCGTGGGCATACCCTCTGAATATACAAATTAAAAATAAGAATGCTAAAATCTGCACGTTCAGGCAATGCCCGAATCCGGACTTATTCGAGAGACTAGAGATCTCGGAGAGGCCCAAAGGAGGAACGCACCCTCAACGAATTCTAACCATGATGACCTCTTCCCCTCACCCCGAGCTGGCAGAAAGGAGAGAGTGGCTTACAGAAAGCCACCTAGGACCTGTGGACCCAATGTTAAGAGCTCCCCTTGGACACATTAAAAAATGAGGAACAACTAACACTGAATCCGTAGAGCCTACCGAGGAAAAATAGGCGTCGGTCACGAGAACTCTGACCCCGCCTTATCCTTGGGTTTCCTCTACACCACCTTTTTCTCCTCCACCTCTTCTCCTGATGGGGTGACACTTCGAGTTAGATTGATAGCACCAACCCTAGTATCACCCTGAATTCCCAATCCCATCTATTCTCATAACCTACTTAATAAACACAAGTCCTCGGGTTCAGTACCCGGGAAACGAAATAGAAGGGAATAAAAGACATTAATGAACAAAAATGCCCAAAGTTACAAATACAAGATATGCCCCCAAACTTTCAACCTCTAGACTTAAAATAAGAAAATAATAAGCCAAAAACCTTAGACTCATGCATTTATAAACCATATCCCTTAAATTCACAAGTGTCACATATCTTGAAACCTTCCCAATTTAATTGAATCCAAAACCATACACATACCCCCTTAAAAAAAACCACAATCCATGCCAAACTAGATAGACTGGTAATCACACAACACTTGCCCCTCTGAAAAGCATAAATTCCCCAAGTCTAAGATATACTAATAGGATTAAAACATCCAATCACTATCTAGAACCCATAAAAAACTCACAAATGATGCTTTAAATCACAAATAAAAGACTAAAACAGAACACCTCAAACGAAACAAACTACCTTAAATAAGACAAGCGAAAAAAAAAACCTTAAAAAGAACTCAAATAAGATAAAATCTAACTTGTTTAAGATAAAAAAAATACCCCAACAAGCCAATAGAATCAGGTGAACCCACTAAGTGAGAGCCAATAAGATGAATAAATAAACTTTGGATAATTTCAAAACGAACTTTAAAACTACAAGCTAAATTAAATCCTAAAACTATGTCAAAACAAATCAGATAAGTCCAATTAATCCATTAAGGAAATTTAAACCAACTAACTGAGCACAATAGACAATAGACAAAAAAATAAATAAAAGAAAAATACCCCTTTATTCATAATTTAAAATTTTATAATATCACCGGAGGTATACCTCTTGAATACATCCCAAAATGAAAACCTAAAACCTAACATACAACTCAAAATAAAAACCAAAACCACAATGAGCCAAAGCGAGGAGCAGAACATTAAATCGGAGGCTTCAGAGATGTTGCCTCCAGACTTGGAGAACTCAAATGAGCCACCGGTAGAAGAGACAAAAAATAGGTTAGGGAGCACATCCCTCCTCTTACGACACCTCCTCTCCCCATCATCTTCACCTCCTCTACTGCCACTTCCGCAACGCTGCCTTCACTGCTCCCTAAAAAGGAACAGTGTGAAGACTAGCACCCTTATTCCCAATATCGTCCATTCTCAAGACAATACTGTCCCCAAGCAACACCTCAGGGCGAAGATCATGTGAAATAATGAATATAAGAAGAAACCCCATCCAAATCTGACATTTAGATTGCTCAATATCGCTGAAACATGAATCTCAGAACACCAGAACACTCAGAAAGGTCAAAACTCGAGACTAAACCAGAGAATGAGAAACAAATGAAGACTCTTTCGCTTATATAGAGTATGGCCTTAATCACGTGCTTAACCACACGCGTTTAATTCGATCACGTGCCAGGCACAATGCGTTCAATCTGAAACCCGTGCTCCTAACCAGGTGCACAATAAGACTATCGCCCACGCAAACAGAGTGACCTTCCGATCCCGTGCTTTTCAAAAACCTCACAATCTGATGAAACGACTTCCTTGTGCCGCGCAATATGAAAGGTCACCCGCGCAGTGACCTGGCAACCCTTCAATCGTGCGTAATACAATCACACACCCATATCAACATGCGTAATCAGCCCCTTAGACTCTGAATCACATGCCTGAAAACAAGTGCTCAATCGGATCACGCAACGAGAAACAGGCGCGTAATTCCTGACTTTTACACAAAGTTCGATCCCGATTCGAGGAAAATTCCCTTTGTCCCATCGCAGAGTCTTATAAGCTATCCACATCGAAGAAGGAACATCCACTCACTCTACTCCCATCGCGTAACCCAATCGAAAAACGTCGACCACACCCCTGGTCCTATTACAGACATGACATACATGCCTCGCGTGACACCGTCACCCCTGACCACATTCTTTACCCTATCTCAATCAAAACCCTTTTGTCCCATCATGTAGCCACCCAAGCATATCCCATGATAAAAAAAAAATACACACGCATGACACCACCCCAATATCCGATCCCATTGCGAAAATTGTGGCTACGCGCCCATGGCCCATCAAAAATTCTGAAAATGCAAATACATCAAAAAAGCCAACACAATGCAACCACAATGTGAGCTCACCTGACCCAAGATCTGCTAAACAAAGAGATCAACGTCCCAACATGAAAACATTCTACTAGTGTCCCACCGCTAACTACGCTACACCTCCCATTGCAGACACCACTGCCCGGAAAGCTCAAACAACACGCTTACCGTGCCAAAAGAAGAAAAGAGAGAAGGCTCAATCAGGTCCCATCGCTAAGGCAAAGAACCTTTCTCCTAAATTACTCGATATAAATGGTCACCAGATACCACAGCAAATGAAAGCAAAAAAAAAGAGAAACTTGGGACTCCTCCCATGTCCCATCGCATCCCACTAATGCCAAGCTACAACACGAACATACTGTAAAAAGCTATCCAATGTCCCATCGCAGCATCACCACAATACCACTTGTTCCATCGTGACATCACCTTCCCCAAGACGCTACATCACACCGACAACCGCCAACCGCCGCAGCAGACAAAGCAAAAAAGAAAAAGAAAAGACAACTTCAAAGCCCCATCGCAACAGCACCCTGCTATAATATCACAAGTCTCATCGCACAACTCAGGTAAGTGTCACAACCCAGGTAAGTATTACTCATTTTTTTCAATTACTCGATATTTCTTATAAATATAGTTATCTATGATTAAGTCAAAATATTTTCAAAACCCATCTTTCTCGACTCACGAGTTACTGTAGTCCTCCCATAACAGAAAATCATTAGTATTTGTCGAGAAGGTTAGATGGAGTATCTGGCATACCAAGTGTCGTCTTGACAATCACATAAATGGTCGGGTCCACAAATCCCGTACCAGTGGATCTGCTCAGCGACGTCTTGGTAGCCACGTTTTCTGCCGTTTTACCATCGAATTGATCTTAAGTTAAAATCTCCAGTATTTCAAAATCTCAAGACCCTCTTACTTTCTTCGAAAAAAAAAAAATTTTTTACTCAAAAAAATAATACTATTAAAAAGAAAAAAATTAAAAAATTAAAAAAATAAAGAAAAGAAAGCAACAAAGTAAATAGACCTAATTCACCCTTTTTCTAAATGCAAAAAAAAATCAATTAAGGGCCTCATTACCCATATGCCATAAAGCTGACTTTGAACTCTCGAGGATCGCAAACTCACAATCGTTTATATCCCATCGAGAATTGATCGGCGATACCATACATCGCAGAATCACTTGTTCGTATGGACCAGAATTTCTCAACTTAAAAGACCCCTTGAATTCACAATCAAGTGCATATCTCACTGCGCAGAATTGGATCGAGCGCATACACCACTGCACAGAATCATTTGTTCAAATACATTAAGAGTAGAATTCTCTATTTAAAAGATCGACTCCAGAAGAATCAAGCGCACGCACTACTGCGTAGAATTCAACTGATCACACCTCACAAAACACACCTTAATTACCAGCCCAAACCAGCCCCTTTCCCCTGGGAAACTGAACAACAAATATACTCAATCTAAGAACTTAAAAATGCCTATTGGAAAAGGAACGCCTAACGCGCATTGGTGTGAGCAATGACGTGCCCGGTCTGACATGACTTGTTAAAGCCTTTGATATTATATTACACTCTCCTTTTGTATTACCGGTCCCTAGACCTTATGGACATTTGTATGACACCTCCCGGTACCTCGATCGCGCCATATCCCTCTGTTAGCTTGCGTCATGCGACGGGATGAGCTATACACCCACAGATCCGAAAAGTGCCTTTCGACAGCTACCACTGGGCCCCTGAATGCACCATTTAAGCTTGCACTGATAGATAAAAAAGCCAAGCATGTCATGTCAGCATCACCAATTAACATTTATGAACTCCTAATAAAAGTGAGAAGAGACCTCAAATGAGGTGTTTACTTCTTCGACGCGTACTTACTTCGCAAGAGCGCACCGAAGAGGGGCATCTGTAGACACCCTCATTTTGCCTTCTCGAAATATATTTTTTATTTGGTCAACCTTTGACCTTTTTTAAAACCCCGATATGGGAACCATGCACTGAAATAATAGTACATGGCTGAACACAGGCTAAAACAATAATTATGTGGCTCAGATCTTGAAATGGGTAAACTATATACTAAGCAACAATATATAGTTGGAATACAGACTGAAACAATAGTCTTGCATTTTATTCTAGAGACCATACCCGAATAACCCTGAATTACGTGCTAAAAACCTAGCGTGAAATTTGATCGCGCACAGAACCACAAGCGCGTGACCAGTCCACCTTTCAGACCAAACTTCCTTTTCCAGACCGATTCGAGACTCGATTACGCGTTTGAAACATAACGCGTGATCGGATTGAGCGCTTCACCACCAGAGGGCAATTGGCCTACGCCCAACCTAGTCTTACTACCCTTGACCCCTACATTTCCTTGATTAAACGTTTTAGGTTCAATGCTTAATCAGATTGAGCGTATGATAACATGCGCGTAATTACTCCTAATTTGTTAGGACTAGGGGACTCGTTGAGCAAGTCAGCTGGTCACTCACTGAGTCGGTGACCGACTCAAAGCGATTAAGCACCGAAATCTAGGCACATAATTCAATTAAATGCCCGTAAACAGGCGCGTAATTGAAGGAAAACCTATAAAAGCTTTTTTTCTCGAAGAGAGAAAGAGGTTGCAAATTTTGAGAGAGGAGACGGTAAATCTCAAAACCAGAGAACTCTGAGCACGAACCCACATAACCCAACCATGATTTCAAGATTTAAATGCCCAAATTTTCGAGGATTCTCTTCGCAGTCCCGACCCCCCTTCGGTAAGGATTTAATATTTTAGTTTCCGACCGTAACTTATAATCTCTAGATCTATTAATTTTTAATTTTATTTTCAGTCTTAGGCCGTAGCACCCTTTTCGGACCGAATCTTCTATTTATGATTATAATTCCCTGCTTTTAGAACCAGTCGTTGATCTATCAGCCCGATATACCGACCCTTAAGACCGAATTCTACTCTAAAATCATGATTTACAGTCCTATCATTAATTTCTGGTTCTAACCCTCAGAGTTCAGAACCAGTCCTTAATCATCTGATGCGATTTTTTCGATTTGGACGAATTCAGTCCTAAAAGTTTTTTCTAAATTTCAATTTCTTAGTTTAATACCTCCAAAAATCTAAAAATATTAATTTTAGTTTTCATAATTCTAGCTTATAATTCAATTTGTCCCCCTATTGTTCCGAAATCAACTCTGAAAAGTCTAAAAATATTACTTTACCATCAAAAATTTAATTTTTTTCTCTTTAATCTCAGCCACCCGATTTGCCCAAGGGAGCTTACGGAGGGTACTCGGGAATGAGGCCAATCCTCCTTAGCATAGCGGGCCCAAACTCTCCTTTTTAGAGTTTTTTAGAATTAATAAATTGCTTTAATTAGTTTATATCTAGACATAATTGATTATTCGTATTAATTAAGCCTTGATATAATTATTAGAGTGTTAAATCAGAATTTCCTTTCCATTAGTTTAGTTAATTGATTATTCCAAATCCAAATTCTAGGAAATTTAGTTTATTCATGATTACTTATATTTTGCCCTCATAAATCCGTCAATAATTAGAATCGTAGAAAAATCAGTCCTTTTATTTCCGTTGATATTTGGATAGAAAATTAAATTTATTGCTTTAATTAGGCCCGTAGAAAAAATCAGTCTTTTTTTATTTCAATTAGAATTATAGTAGAATTACTACAGTTGTTTTAACTAGAATCCTAGTACAATTAGCATGCTTAGTTTTAGTTAGAATATTATTGGAACTAATATATATGCACTCCTAGTACCAATAGGCGACTGAAACTGATTGGACTTTTAGTAATACCAGAACTTTGATGCTCATCGGACTCTTGACAGCATCAGAACACTAAAATAACTCACCTTAATAAGTCCACACAACCAGAGCATAATAATAATAGAATTGGAAAATCTAAACTGACTGAAATTATAATTACAAAAGGGAAATAAGAGGAGAATTAAACTAACTAAACTAAAGAGAAGCACTGCTGCTAACGTTCGCAGGCGGACGATTCATTATAGAAGTAACCCACACCCACTTTACAACGTGATCACTGACGTGTTGTAGCGTCGTTAAATATCTGTAGCTGGCGATCGCAATTAAACACCGCATCGCTAGAGTCCCTTTTTATTTATTTTTGTCATTATAAACACCGCATCGCTAGAGTCCACCTAGACAGAATTAAAGCCACTGATTCAACGAGAGCAGAGAGGAACCCAGAAAAAGCGCGCACCAACATTACTGGAGCTGAAAAGTATAGAAGAAGAAGAAAGAGCTAAATTATCAGAAATAATTTTGAATCCTCTTTACCTTTTTTCTTTGAAACCTTCTAAAAACCCAAAGCCCCATTACAAGCCGAAGGAAAGACCTTTGTGATTTACAATAGTCTAGTAGAGATATATAAAATAGATACTATGAATAAATGAAGAAGTTATATAAACTGAATTAATTATCTTTTCCTTGAGATTTATCTTCTTAGTTAATTATCCAATGAAATTTGCATATATATCTACAATATTGTGAGAACCTAAAATTTTGATTATTTTTGAGAGTATTCCAATAAGTGAGAGTTTGGATGAAAATATTTTCTAAAAATTGTAGTTTAGAAAAATCTATGATGAATAAACTTTTCACTAATTTGTACACACTCCACGCTATACCGAATTGAAATTATTGAGTTCTGATAGAGGATGATTACGATGATGGAAAGTTAAGGATAAAAGATTTAAAATTTTTTGAAAAATAATGAACATGTAATGATTGACTGAGTATTTAGTATAAAAAAATATATTATTAATCTATATTTTTACTTTTGAAAAATATTTTGAAAAGAAAAAAAATGTATTGAAAGTTTGTAGGTAACTTTATTGAAAACCTTCAGGAGACTATAACTCCTCCACTAGGGATCACCTAGGGGTTTAAAGGTTTGTTGCATCTGCTAAATGCAATTGTGCTCCTTATGAAAGTGGCATTTAAATTCATAGTTTTAAATATTTTATATTTCCTTGTTTGCTAGGGACTAGCAAAACTTAAGTTTGGGGGTGTGATCAGTCACATAATTTACCATTTTATCACCCTTAACTTATTGATGCTAGGCTTTAGTTTGCTACTAATAAGTTACTGATGTACAAATATTAAAGATAATTAGTAAAAGAGAGCCTAAATGTTAATCTTCATCAAAATGAACTCAAAAAGTAGTAAAAGGACGATTAAGCATTAAAGACGATTTGCCAACAGCTGAAGGCTGAGAAATTGTAATTCAGCAAAAAGATGATTCTTCAAAAAATGACAAAAGAAGAAAAAGCGATTGTTGGAAATAAGAAATCGTCCAAGTAAGAAAGCTACAAGAAGAGAAAATCGTGATTGGTGATTTTCCAAAGAAGCGAGAATAGAAATAGAAAATCGTGATTGACAATTTTCTAAAGAAAATAAGAAAATGAAAAATCGTTATCTATGATTGCAATTATAGAAGCTTTCCTAATTATTGTGGATACTGCTACTGTTGATCATGCGAGAACTATCACCGCCATGAACATAATTAAAAGATCTCTTGAATTAGAAGTTCAGCTAATCATGGATCTGAGAAGATTGGTGAAGATTGATGCTGATGAACTCTACGGCTGTTATCAAGGAAAGAAATCAGGAACACATCAATCGTGGAAAGCAAGGAAGAATAAAATTAGGAATTATAGTTATATTAGGATACTTTTATTATTAGTAGTTTTTTTTATAGAACTAGATCTTTATAAACCGACTCCTTATGATCTATAAATAAGAGAGCTCGGTATAGGAATAAGTATCGAATAATTTCAGCATCAATTAACTCTTGAGGTTGAATTTTCTTTCGATCAAGTAGTGTATACTAGTTAGAATAGATTAGCTATCAGAGGTTCCTCAGGAGCAATTGACGACTGCAATTGAGTGCTGAAGATTAGAGTAGATATCTATAATTTCTCAGGAGCAATTGATGACTGTGGCTGAGGGGTGAAAGATATATTTTACTTTTCTTTCTAGATTAGATTTTATTTTCTTCTATTTACTGCTTTGTAAATATCTTCAAGTTTTGATTTGAATTGATGACTCAGGTTAGAATTTGCAGATTAATGTAACAGTTTTTACTTTTCTATTATTAGTTTTCTAAGGTTTGATTGACGCCCAGATTTTAGAAAGTTATTGATTAGATTAAATCTATATTGATAGAATCTTAGACTTGGTTGATGACCAATGCTAGGAGACTAGAAATATGGTGTAACGGTACTGTTTAAATTCATAAATATCCGATAGTTGAAGATTGGGATTGATGACCTCAATTAGAAGGAGGATTTAGATTTATTTTTTTGTACTTTAGATTAGAACAAATTCTTTCATTCATATTTCTCCAGTAGATTAGATCTTAAAGATAAATAGAAGTTTTTAAGGTAAGAATTTAAATAGAAGATAGAAATAAGAGATAAATAGATAAACAAACTTCCTCGTGGGAACGATCCTATGCTAATACTATAATTTCTATTCTGCACATGCAATAGGTTAAGACTTGAGTTTAACATAATTTATATACACATAACAAAACTATCAGTGTTGTTGTGTGAATTGGTCGAGGTAGGGAGGTCTATGTATAAGTATCGGGGTAATTACGCACCCTATGACAGGTGCGCAATATGTTGGTCGGTATGAATTGCGTGCCTTGACCGGCATGTGTAATGGGATTGCATGCCTTGTTCAGGATGCTTAATCCACTTTGAGTCAGTCATGGACTCAGTAGTGACCGACTGACTGGCTCAGCCGGGAATCCTAGTTTCAACTCACTTGAAACTAATTGCACGCCCAGTGGGGGGCGTGCAATCCAATTAAGTGGTGGGTTTAATACGCTTAATAGGGGAGTTTGGGCAGTGTTGGAAATTAGAGACTAGGTCCAACTGGGGACCGATTGCACGCTGGTGATGGACCGTGCAATCAATTGCGCACGCTGGACAAAATGCGAAATTGGGTCTTCAGGCGGTCTACGGAAGGGTGAGGCTTGGTTCAAGTGGGACTAATTGCGCGCCACAGGTGTTGTGCATAATCGAATTATGCGCTCTGGAGCAGGTGCGTGATTCAAGCTTAAGGCGGTCCGCGGGAAGAGCGAATCTAGTCCAAGTTGGACCAGATTCGCCGGGCTAAGTCAGGTATGAGATACAGAGCTATTGTTTCAGCCTGGGGTCTAGCCATATACTATTGTTTCAATATATGATTCCCGTATTTAGGGTTTTAAAGTCTTCGGAGAAGGTCAGTCATTTTCCGAAGATCGTGGGCAAGGTCAAAGGCTGACCGAATAGGTTTGTATACTCCGAGAGGGCAAAATTGGGGTGCCTACAGTATGGTCATCGTAATGCTATATCTTTTGTGGGCAATTTTATTAGGGAAAACTTTATGTAAGGCTTCGACTATATACCCGCTTTGATAATATAAATTATTTAATATCGGTATTACAAACAAAAAAGTATGGAGGGCAAAAGAAATTATAATAAACGATATTAGACATAGTTAGGAAGGACAATTTTGGGATCTACCAGCCTACGTGAAGGGGATGGACAGGGTAGAGCCCAATGTACAAACATGCTTCAAACTCGAAGAGAACAATTGACTTTAGTATTTTTTTGGGCTTTCGGGCCATGCATTAAGAGCTATCGCAAATGACATAAACTTTCGGGGATGCTATGCGGGCATCTTATTTATCGCCATTGCTCACGACTGTAATGGACATTTGTTACCTTTAGCATTTGCGGTTGTTGACATTGAAGAAGATGACGCATGGATGTAGTTTCTTAAGCGACTAGTGTAAAACATGTCCCTTGATTCCTTAGTTGGTCAAACTGTTGATTGAGCACTGATGAGACTTGACTTTGCTAGGTGACTGCCTGAGGCCAGGTCCATCAAAATTTGTGAGACACCCACCTTATATTAATGAAAAATTGACTATTCTTAGTGACACCCATATGACACCCCATTTATTTGGATAGGTGTGTTAGGAAATTAGTAAAACACACACCACATCTTATGCCTTGAAAATCAGCCCGAATTATTTCTTGATGAACCCTAACCCGAGGTTTGACCCGAATTGGGCTTGAACCTTGGTGGTTATGAAGGGATCATCGCCAATGGATCAAATTTTAAAAGTTATCATAGGATTACTTGATATATTGAGTCAAACTTTGACCCATAAAATAAAAGCCTCTAGATGTACTAACACATAAGACTATATATTTGTGCTTTGTATTGAAGGTTGGCATTTCTTGTAATTTAGACTAAAGCCCAAAGGAAAAATTTGTAATTTTTGTAAATAGAAATTTGAAAATTTCAAATCTCTAGCAAATCCTAACCCTTAGTTTATTTGATGTAGATTTGACCCATCTTACACCAATCATTTTCATTGGGGAAATCTAGAGTGTAAGATGCACCCATTTGCATGCACCACAAGATAATTTTGACTTTTGACAAATCACGAACTTAAGGGACTTGAAGAACACAAAAGACAAGAGTTGACATGAGTGTGTGGTGTGAAGAGTGGTCAAAGTGGGGTCCACTCTCTTGGGCGCATGGAGAAAAGAAGAGAGAGAGAGAGAGTGATGGGAAGAGAAGGAATACCTTGGGAAGAATTGGAGTACCAAAGTGGCACCAAAATGCAGCCCTTGTCTCCTCCCTCCCTTGCAAAACTCGAATTCCATAGGGGCCTCTCCCATTCCCACACTTCCATCTTCTTCTTCCTCTCTTCAACCTCCATTACAGCCCTTGCAATCCTTGAATTTGCCCTTCCATCCTAACCATTAAATCCACAATCCACCACCACCAATCAACTCTATTTCTTCTCTAGCCACACATATATTAAATTGGGCATATATCTGGCCCTTTTCACCATCCAACCAGGAGCAAACTAGCAAGCCAAGGAGAGCTAACAAAAGTAAAGTATTGTTTAATTATTGTTTAGGATTTTTGGTTTGTAGTGTAGGATTTTCTCCATAAAATCCTATATTTTTCTTGATGTTTTTGAAGTTTGAATTTCTGGAATGATTATATTGATTATAAGACCAGGATATTGGATGCCATTCATGTGATCTACATGATCATGTAAGGCCATCCAATTGTCTAGAATGGCCATATGGGCTAAGACCACTCTAGTGTAGAAATTTGTAGAATTTTCTTAGATTTTCTAGTTTAAAATTTATTTTTGTTCAAAGTTTTATTTATGATCTGGGATGGAATGTTAGACCAGATATATTGGAGGCCATGCATATGATATACATGATCATGCAAGGCTATCCAATGGTCTAGATTATTCCATAAGGTCAAACCAATCAAAATTTGAATTTTTGCTTGGATTTTTTTGAATTTTGTTTGAATTTTTATAGTGTAGGAAGGATTTTGTCTAGATTTTTGTATAAATTTCTGGAAAACTATGTGACCATATATATTGGAGGCCATGCATGTGATCTACATGATCATGCATGGCCATCCAATGGCTTAGATTGGTCTATAAGGTCAAACCAATCAAATTTCGAATTTTGTTGGGATTTTCTTGAGTTTTTGTAAAACAAAGTGGATTTTAATTTAAATATTTTGAATATTCTGGAATGGTATGTTAGACCAGTGATGTTGGAAGCTATGCATATGATCTACATGATCATGTAATGCCATCCAATGGTCTAGATTGGTCTATGGTGTCAAGACCAATAGGATTTTGGGATTTTCTTGAGATTTCTTTGGACTTTTGCAAATTAAACTTGGATTTTTAATTTGAAAATTTTATAAGATCTGGTAAATATTTAGACCAGTGATATTGGATGTCATGCATGTGATCTACATGATCATGCAAGGCTATCCAATGGCCAAGATTGACCAAATGGGTCAAAATCTAGAAATTTTCGAATTTCCTTGGATTTTCCTTAGGATTTTTGGGAAATAAAAAGGTATTTTGAAAAATTTGGAAATTTTATGATATATGTTAGAACAGTGACTTGGGATGCCATGCATGTAATCTCCATGATCATGCAAGGCTATCCAACGGTCAAGATTTGGTCAAACATTATCTCTAGGCACCGTAGAAATTTTGAGATTTTGGCTTTTTTGTGTTCATGCTATATAAGGTAGATTAGATAAACTTTATGGATGTAAAATAAATATTCTATAGGTAATAGATTTATATTTTTGATCTCTGGAATCACTACACTGATCATGGAATTCTAGGTCAATTAATGGTTGTAGATGCATTTTGATTTAATGCATAGTACAGTGTAGAATAAACCCTAGTTTCTTGCATAGAAATTTAAAGGAATTATGAATTGATATTAGATGCTTGATTTTGATAAAATTTTTATGTGGAAATCTTAGAACTTTAGTCATCATGCCTTGGTTAATCATGATCAAACGTGTGGTTTTAGATTGCTAAGTTTCCTAGATAACTTACATGTGTTATAGTCTTGATATTTTGCTTTATTGCCATAAAAATTAGATTAAATGTTTGGCATATTTAATGACTGGGATTTAATTAATTTTATATAAGTTCATCTCAGAAAAATTTTGGTAAAATTTTTGGTCTTAATGGTAGACCAATCGGATGGTTATGAATGGCTATCTTGATTTTGTTTGATTTGTTTGGAATTTATGGTTAAATGCTTAGTTTTCTTGTGTGATTTTGATCTTAGGAATAAATCATTGATAAATTTGGATGAATTATTCAAATTTTGACTTAGATGTTAGATTTTCGAAATTTGATCACGAAATTTTAATGCTGATAGATGCATGGGTAGGGATAATTTCAATATATCGGTCCTATATTGTTTAAAGTAGACCAGGACCATTAGAAGGTATTTTGAACGAAGTTTGACCATTTTGATGGACTAATGGTCTAATGAGATTCCCAAATTTGGAAGCTTATGGCCTAAGTTGATCATGAATGATCAATGGTGCTTGATCGGTATTGATGCAATCCCGAATTTTGAGTATTTAGACTATAAAATGTAACGAATAAGTTTTCAAATTTTTAATCAAAAGTTTATTTGAAAAACCTGATTTTAATGAAAACCAAACTTTGAAAATGATTTGAAAAGTAATCGTGCCCGAAAACTTAGGCTCGATCGGATGGCTCTTCAAGCCTAATCCGAAACCTTTAGATAAATTGACACCCAACAAATAGGGTAGCACCGACAAGCAATTAGTGCCGCTTAAATAGATAAAATGAACCCGAAAGAGGACCATCTGGGATTAACTTAGGAACATCCCAGATCGAGGCCTAAAAATTGTGGCATGAGATGGACCACTAGGTGGACCCCATCAAAGGCCCAAGTCTATAGGCTGTGCAGCCCACAACAGGTTTTTTCTAGAATAGAGACCAAATTAAATGAAAATAAAATTCCATTTTTGTTGAAAAATTCTGATAAATAATTTAATGGTTCCCAGTACCCAGTAAAATTTTCAAACTCGAACTCCATACGGTTTGAAATTTACGACACCCGGAGTACAAGACAACGAAGCTGCCCTATTGCACATAAAAATAAAGCCTTAAAAAGATATGATTTTCGTGCCCAAAACCTTTTCGAAAAACTCTAGGATAAATCAAGAATGGACCCTGATCTTTCCTTAAGGGTTGGGTAAAATTTCATGTGAGGATTCGATCAGAATTGTCAGGGAGAAATTCGGCAAATTTGTAACGTAGAACTGCAAAACATGGCACTCAGCCAGTAATCAGACCTGACCTGATCGGATAAGCCTGATTACATCTTGATCCCTATACCTTTGACACTTGAAATATAAAGGGAAAGTTTAGGTAACTCGCTAAGCTTTCTAAAAAGCTATTGAGTGTTCGAATTCGATATCGGCACTAAGAGTAACGAACCAGACACTATGGCCTAATAAATCTGGCACAAAAACCTAAGAAGGGAGGACAGATCTCAGCAATTTGTCGACCGTGATCAAATCTGATCATCTTTTTCAATGCCACCACCTAGGAAAGATGCAATTATTAGCGCTCTTTCACTTAGTTTTTGAAGCACTCGACCGGAGTAAAAAATGGTGGGTGATTTACTGTAGGTTGTTTGCCACACTTATAAAAAATCTGCTATCTAATGAACATAGTCAACAGTTGGACCCATAACCCATTGTACCCATGATCCATTGGACCCATAACTCATTGGACCCATGACCCATTGGATCACTGACTTATTGGACCAAAGATCCGAGTAAGCCTCTATTGAGAATAGGACGGACCCAAGGCCCATACCCCAAAGTCATAGGATGAGTAAGATAATTGACCCACCAATGAGCAGTCAATTAGTCGACTTAACTCAAATAAACTCATAGGATTCTTAGAAACATGTACCTTGACCTTAAATATCATTAGAGACGATCAAGTTTTGTTTTTATCGATAATGATAAACATAAGTCCTCATTGAACTTTAAATGGAGGTAACACTTGATATAAGTGTACACCGACGAGATCCACCCTTAGGATCAAGTCATAGAATTTGAAAACTCAGAATTGACTTCTGTTTGAACTTGATTTTAAACTTGAATTTAGACTCGAATTTGTATTTCGACTCTGTAGACAGCCAAATTTGGCCCAAGGCCCCATTAACTTACACTTCGAGAATGGCATGCCCTCCAAGCTTTCGAGAGCACTTCCAGAACTCTTAAAACTTAACCCAAACCCTTACGAATCAACCCTGATCTATGGAACCCCTCTCGAACTCGTTTTAAACCCTCCCGGGCAGTGGTTGAAAAGAAAAGTGTCAAAGTTTATATAGATCTCTGTTGGATCTAAGACATATCCCATCAGAAAGAGGATGTTCCCAGCTTTCCAACGAGCTAAAAATCGCCTCAATTGGAGTTGTATACCGAAAGTTATGACAATTTGAAATTCGGACAAAAAGGCTGGAAATTAACCTAGCGTGTGTATTACACACGCTAGGCCAATTTTGACATATTTTAGCTTAGCGTGTCTAATAGACACGCTAGGAAAAATAGGCTTTTATGGGCCCCCATGGCAGGTTTAGAACCTCCAGGATTCTCAGAGAATACTGTTCCCATACCTAGCGTGTCTAATACACACGCTAGGCTTAGGAACAATGTTTTTTGAAATTTTGGTCAAAATTTGAATTTGGGGTTTGACTTGTTGACCACCCCATCCATTGGGGTTAGTTTCGTTAGGACTGTTGCACCCCCACTAGCCATCTTTTTAATCCTTTTGCCACTTAGAATCCCACCCCATCATCTACCATTGAAACCTAATTCCCACCTATCTAAGCTTCTAAAAACCTAAAAAATCTTAGATCCCTATTACCTAATTATTAATCCGATTAGCCTTTTAATCATTCACTAATCCTCTCCTTTTCTATAAATAGAGAGCCACCCCCCTTGCTTAAGGGCTTAAAAAT
The DNA here is from genome assembly GCA_021018995.1 of Chloranthus sessilifolius. NCBI lineage: Eukaryota > Viridiplantae > Streptophyta > Magnoliopsida > Chloranthales > Chloranthaceae > Chloranthus > Chloranthus sessilifolius. The sequence continues at coordinate 100,789,989 of CM037584.1, read as the reverse complement.
TTTCCAAAAAGAGAGAAGAAGTTTAGTGAGCTTCTCCCTCCATTTTCTAGCACTAACCCCCTTGTTGATCACTAAAATATACCACTTTCCACCTCTTAACCTAGCCTTTAATGGACCTTTGAGATGGTTAATAATGAGTTTTTAAGTGTGTTTTTATAGATGACAATAAAATGCAGCTTAGTGTAACAATCCATCATTTTAGAGCCAAGAAGAAAGAATTTTGAGATAAGTTGTGGAGCTGATGGATTTATAGTGAATGCACCATGGTGGATCACACCATTGGGGCTGTTTTACATGCATTGGGGTCCTAGAAATCCCACAGAGAGAGAGAGAGGTGGAACCAAAGCACAGTGGAGTGATGCTGCAGCAGAGTATAGAGAGCAGCTGTTGAGCACATAGAAACTTTGTACCTTCAGCAAAAATTCCCTTGAGCAGCTTGAGTACATCATGGGTGCAGCTATGTAACAATTCAAGAGGAACAACAGCCAAGCAGTAATGCAGTTGTTCAAATGGAAAATAGCAGCTACAGCACTTCTTGCTATAGCCATTACACCTCTCGAGCAGACCAGTAGGTTTAAAAGCACCTACTCGAGTAGTTAATGCTAAAAGAACAACCTCTCGAGTGGTTGCCTGAACCCCACGAGTTGCAAACCTGATGCAAGCAGCCACTCGAGTAGTTACTCTTGCTGGATAGTGAACCCCACGAGAAGCCACAGCTGCTGCCCTGAAGAACTCGAGTAGCTGCAGCTTTAAAAATAGCCACTTGAGCACTTTGATGCAAATACAACAGCCTCATGATTTGAAGACATGACGCCATTTAAGCACTCGAGCACTTCATGGAGCAGCAGATACATGTCGAGCAGCTGAAAACAACAGCTGTTGAAGCACACTTGAGTAGCTCATTGAGAGCCCTACATTTATATACTCGAGCAGTTATAGATTTGAACCTGTCGAGTTGCTAGCTGAGGTACTTCATCCTGTCGAGCAGTTTAGTGTTGTTATTTATCCTCTCAAGCAGCCTCTTGAGTGTATTTTCTGAAGCTAGCAGCCACTCGAGTGGTTCCCTGCACTTAAAAAGCAAGCTGTCGAGCACTTCAATGGTGAAAACATTCTGTCGAGCAGTTTGCAGAGCAGCTGTCTGAGCTACTCGAGCACTTAAAGTGTTGTATTTTAGCCTGTCGAGCAGCCTCTCGAGATCCTCTCGAGCTGCAATACTTGAAGCTTTTAACCAGTTGAGTAGTTCAGTGCTGCAATTTAACCTGTCGACCAACTGCTTGAGATTAATATCTGAAGCATTCCAGCCTCTCGAGATCTGCTCGAGAATTAATTCCTGAAGCTCATCTGCTCAAGGCACGGGTTCTAGCAGCCATATTCAAGCTACAGGGGGCATTTTTAAGATTCTACAGTACCTAGGGCACACATCCCAAGGTGCTGAGCTGTCCCACACATCCCAAGGCATTACTTAGCCACAAATGGGCCACGACAGTAGCTCCAAATATTTTATTCTTTTTTGTTTTCTGATTGGCTAAAGCTTTTAATTGCTTTATGGATTGTATAAATAGAATATAATCTGTCTTGGGCATTACGTGAAAATGCACAAAAAACAAAAGCTCATGACTGTCGTTTTTGCAAAAAACGACAGTGTTAGACCGTCGAGTGAGCTGTCCTAAAAAAAAAGTAGTATTTTTCAACAATATATTTAGACCGTCGTTTATTTCATCAAAATAACGACTGTCTTCAGCTGTCGACCATAGACAACGGTTTTGAGTTGTTTTTTTTTTTTAAAAAATACTCACCATTTTTTTTTGACGACCCATTATGACTGTCGTTTTTCTCTCATACAACAATGGTCATAGATGAAAAGAAGAATGACGATTTTCAGCTGTCGTTTATATATATATATATAATACATTAATTTAAGAAACCGAAATATATATATTTCAAAAATCCTAAGAATCACTCAACCCAAATATATATATTTCATAAAAATTGGTTTGGAAGTCGGGCAATCAGATTTCTAAGTCGACTCAACCGAGGTTTTAGAAAACTGCTAATTCCAGTACCTTTCAGGTGCCCCTTTCTAGCACTATGGATGTATCTCTTCCATAGATGTAACACAAATGCCATATTAGCACAACACAAATCTCATTGCAGCACTTAGACTAAAAAACCATCATACTGTTGTACACACAACAAAATACTTAATAAACACCAGTAATACCACTGGTTGAGATCAAAACAAGTATAACGCAACACCTTCCACACTTATTTTATTTTTTTAAAAATATTTTGAATGCACCCACTTACACAAACACCATCATAAAAACTTTAGATACTAAACGAATCTAACTATACCACTTCTGTATGAATCCTTATGGAAAACTGATGTAAAACTCTTAGAAAAACATCATCGAATCATATTACAGAAAATGGAAACAGGGGAAACCATGTTTCAGCCAAGAAACATTGGATTTGTTGTGATTCAATCAAAACATCATTCAAGTAAATTTTGACCTGATCTTAGCTCTTTAATTCTCTTACTAATATAATCAGAATGTTATAGCCTTACAGGTACAAACATAAAATAAAGAATAATATTTAAACAACTTTATGTTCTTTTGGACATGAATACAAGACCTCTACGTACAGGTGATTCAATATGAACTCCCCAAGAGCTGAGCTGGATCGACGGCGAAACCATTAACTCCACTCCCAGTGCTCAACACTAGCTGCAACAAGTAACTTTTTTATGACAGTAACTGAAGCAAAATTTAGGCCATAACACATATCAACCAGTAATCTAAAAGAAAAAGAATTATACATGGATACCAATACTAACTCAAAATTAGAGAATCTCACTGAAAAGAACCAAACTTATGAGTTAAGATGTAGACGATGGTTCATTCTTCATATGCATCAAGCCTTAATTATTAAACAAAATTAGATGCTCAAAAGAATGATGACAACTAACTTTACCCATGTACAAGGTTCCATACATGCTGTATCCAACTGCTAGCATGCTTTTCCTGCTCAACCCAAAACATCCTCAATTCCTAACTTCCTGCTCAACCCAAAACAACCGTTCACAACCCTACAACAAAGAAAAAGAATGCTTAATAACCTTATGATACTTTAAGGAGAGTTGATGTCTTTTACTACTACTAGTGTGCCTGAGACGTGTAACACATGCGGGGGTCTTAAAACCTGTAATTTCAATGTGATTATGTTCTTTACTAGGAACATTTAGGCAAGAAATTGAATTATTAGAGATAATTTTGTTACTAGATACTAATGGCAAAGCATAGTCTAATATTGTGTGTTTGATGAGATAAGTTTATTTGTGATCAAGTACAGTAAACATAATTTTGCATCAGGATTAAGCTGCTAATGACCTTGGGCCTTGAGTGAATACAAACTTGCAGAGAAAACATCTTAAACTTGATTGCAAGCAGGGGAGCTCCAAGCATGCAGATACTCTCCCATCCCCTAGTTGACAATAGAAAGATGGTAGCTGCCAGAGATTCCCATAATACGAACTCTTTCTTTTAAATTGTGTGCTTCGTCATAATTTTTCTGTACAAGTAATGACTCCCTAGGAAAAAACCAAGCCACTAAAAAATAAGAGCAATTGTATTAAAATAAGTGAGTATCAATTGAGTAAAAAATATGACAGGCAACACCTTAGACCGCTCTTCAATTTCTCAGCCAGTTCTCTAAACCATCTCTTTGGAAGTGACATGAAATTGCATATCATTGGGAATTAGAAATTATAGATCCATCCTCGGAGCCTGAGCATTTTTTGGAAAGGTAATTGTTCAATACCATGGAACCATGCCACACCAACTATCCTATAAGATCATGGTAAACTGCAACACAAATGGTTAGCATACAAGATTATTACTAGAAGGAAAAACATTAAGTAGGTCAACTTCTTTCCAAGACAACATTTGGACAAAATACACATAGAAGAGCGTCCCTTCCAAGACAACACTCTGGATCTCCTTTCTGCAGGCAACATCCTCAAAGCATTCATAGAGAATACTCATGCAAGGATGGTGGGAGGCATTGTATGCAACCTGAATAATAAAACAATTAAAATTTTACAAATGGAAGATGAATAATAAAGCAATTAAACTTGTACAACAACTTCTACAACTTCTACAATAAGAACACCAGCCAATTAAACTTCCTAGGAAATTCTTATAACTCACCATCTTCTTTTGTGTCTATTCTCCTTAGTGGAATCGCATGAGCAATACTTCTGCAATAGACACAAATAGATTAGTTGGTCTTCTCCTAATAAGTTATATGACGAACTTTAAGATAAAAGAATAGAAATGAAGGTTTCTCTGTTTTTTCATTGATAAGAACACGCTTGGTTTGGTTGAATAATGGTGATCATTTTCTAGTGATTGTTTTCTTATCTTGTATGTTGAGAGAGGGAGAGATATATAATTGGGCAATTTGTCATTGGTGAGGTGGTTGTGTAGCTGTTCTGATACAAAGAAAGAGAGAGAGAGAGAGAGAGAGAGAGAGAGAGAGAGAGAGAGAGAGAATGCATTACACCCTACAGTAGCTCATCAACTTTCTCTCAACAAGCAAGGGTACAAAGTACAAAGAACTACATACGCTAAAAATTAAAATAATCAACAACCTCCTCCTCATACAATGTAAAATTGTGTGAGAATATTTCATGAGCAATCCATGTATCCTCGGGATATTGGTATTTAAAATGCCTTGCAAGACACATAAAGATCTGCTAAATGTGTAGAATTTATTGCTCGTAGGACACAAATACCAAAGAAATAACAATCATTCGAAATTCTTAGAAATGATGTGCTTATTGTAACACAAAAACTAAATAAATAAATAAAATTAAAGAGCAGTCATTTTGACCCTAATTTCAACTAGTTCTAGATGTTCCAAAACCAACTACTCCCATTTTTGTCAGCATTCAATTTTTACTATGAATGAATAAAAAATCAGCTACTCAGACAAGAAACCAGCTCCCGTGAATTGGATCGAGGGGTATTGTTGGAGGTGGGACCCAATTGGCTTCTTAAGCAGCTTGTCTAAATTTACTTCTTGTTGCAAATTCTAGGCTTCTTGCACCATAAACCTATAGAATATCCAAAACTTTATTTTTTACTTCAAAAAAGTATTTAAAAAGGAGAATGAAGTTCCTTTATAAGACTCAAAACAACCAAAAAGAAATACACACGACTAATATCCATAGAGCTCTAAGTATTTACCTTGCTTGGTATAGCAAGCATGACTGCTCATTATGATTCCCAGCTTTCTCGATACCTCCTATTAGAGGGCAAGCCAAACTGTTGAATGACCTAGTATCACTAACAACCTGAACCATTCACCAAAACATCCCCCACCGCTCAGCACCTACGTAGACAATCTTCTTGCGCATATCACCACCTTTCACCATGATAACATGCACTTATAGAAACATAAGCTTCTAATTTCAAATTTTCTATGACTATTGAAGTTGCAACTACATACTTGAGATTAGAAAACTAATACCTAGTACCCACCAAATCTTCATAAAAAACTAACACAAATCTTGAAAAGCCCACAACAGATGAAAGTGGCTTGCTCAGTTCTGAACAACATTTAAGGAAATCGGTATCTAAGTTCTATCTTAAATTTGATCCATATAAGATTTAGAAAAATTGAAATAGTAAAAAATATTTTTCAATTTATCAGCTCAATGCAAACATCCACACTAAGTCTAGATACTAGATGACTTTAAGATCTCAGAATCAAGCTCATTACCTCACCAGAAGGTTGAATCACAACCTCAACTTCAAGGTTGAGATGTCAATCCCAGGCTCCCATCTCTCCGAAATATGAACCCTCTACTCTCAACTCACAAAAGTTATCCCATTTTTCTCCCTAGGCAATTGATGAATCAATGCCAGTAGAGACTAGGCCAACTAATGGTGAAACATATGTGATTGCAGTAGAGAAGTTGAACTGAGACTCAGTTGCAACTGATAGAACCAATTAAAACATTATAGCTCAGCCGAATGAACCCTCCAAGCAACTAAGGCCCTATTTGGCGTGGCTCGGCTTTTTAAAAAAGTGATTTCTGGAAAGCACTACTGTTAAGAGCAGCATTTTTAAGAAGTGGTGTCGCTAGAAAAGTTCTGTCTCAGGTTTGTAGAATTAGTTGCAAGAATTGCCGCAACTAATGGTTTCTACCACATACACAAAATTTTCATTTCAAGCACCTAAGGTTTATAAATTATATAATACAGCATAGAAAATTATTGTTCAAACTAAAGCATTGAAAAGCATGCAATGTAATCGTGATGCTAATTTATTTGGTAAATCCTTAAAATGGTTGGTCAATAGATACTTCATCATAATCGTATAAACCCAAAATCAGATCCTAATTATCTAAACGAACTTGGAACATACTACAGTTAAACCGATGCTTAGTAGATGTCTCATCGCATACGGTGAGTATTTGTCGCTAGGCACTATCAAGAAGAAGAAGAAGAAGAAAGGTGACTACTTTTGGAGAAAGATCATAGCATATAAACCTTTTCAAAATGTTGCGAATACGAAATGTTTATATTAAGCCAATCAAAATGTCCAACAATGTGGATTATCTTCCCCATCTAAATAGCAAAAATAAGCTTTAGTTCAACTTGACTACTAGTTTTTGACAGTTTCAATTGAGTGGCAGAAATAGTTTAGGCATCCAGGCACAAAAGATAAAGTGTGAAAGATGACAATGGCATACTTAGAGAAGCAAATTGCAGTCTGACTGGCCAATTATGTCCTTGGTAAACAATGTATTTTCATCAATAGCTCCTCTTTTGTGGAATGGGGATGGATTGCATGTGCATATCAAATCATAGATCCATGCCAGCTGGTCTTCCTTAGCGTTTTGAGTTCTAAACTTTACAAAACTGACACTTATTTGAGTCTATTCCTGTTCCTGCTCCAATATCCATTGCAAATATACTTTAGCTAAAACTGTAACATGCCCGAAATTTGAACAATGAACAGTGACCTCGGGATGCATGCCCGACTTGTCGTAAGTTTGACCAAGTGATGGTCAAATAGTGGACTTAAAAAGAATTTGTTAAATATGATATGAATGTATCATAAGTATGGGATTAGATGTTTGTTTTAAGGTCACGTACACCTATCTAAGGTGTATGTGCTTAACACCAAGGCAAAAGAGAGAGTTAAGAGGGTTAATGGCTAAGAGAATTTATTTCTCTTTGTTTAGTTGGTGAGAAGAGAGTTAAGAAGAGAGAGAGAGGGAGTAAAGAAAGAGTGAATGCTAAGGAGGTTAATGTACATTGCAAATTAAAGACGGGTTTGGACATTGAATGCTGGATTCAACGCGTTGGGAACCGTTGAAGCAAAAGCTGGGAGCCCTTGCCTTCATGCCAAACCATTAGATCAACCAAGGGTTGATCCAAGGGTGAGTAAGTTGAGATTGTTTTAAACATGCTATTGTGTGATTAAATGAGGTTTAAATAAAGAAATAAGGAATGAAAATGAAGGGAAATAAAAAGGAAGAGATTTAGAAAAAATACCCGAAAAAGGGCTGAGTTTTTGACCAAATCGATTAATCAATTTGTAAAATCGATTAATCAATTTGTAAAATCGATTAATCAATTTGTAAAATCGATTAATCGATTTTGGTCTGGAAGTTATCTGGGCAGAATGGCCCTAAATTTATTGATCGATTTGAAATCGATCAATCGATTTTGAAAATTCGATTAATCGATTTAAAATCGATTAATTGTCTGAGCACTTCCAGTGGCTGGAAAATGGAGAGCAGGGAAAATCGATTGATCAATTTTAAAATCGATCAATCGAGTTTGAATTTTCGATTAATTGATTTGAGATCGATTAATCGAAGTTTAGATTTTTGATTAATCGATTTGGGAATGATTAATAGATTTGGGATTTCGATTAATCGATTTTGAGAGATCGATTAATCGATTTTGACAGTTTCAGTTGGCTTTTATATTAGACTTTGAGGTTCAAAGAGGGTCTTGTACCTTCTTTATTACATCTTTCTTGATGCTTTACACATGCCATGGTGTACCATAGGTGGTACGAGGGAACGCAACCATAAGGAGCCGTGTTAGACCTTGATGCTTGAATATTCAGAGACGTGAGGTAGGGAACACTTTGAACATGTATTTAAATTTCAAGAGCATGTATGTAGTGATACAGAAAAGAATGCTAATGCATAGAAAATTATAAATCCATTGCGTATGTGAGTACAAAGCAAGTAAATGAAAATGTGATATCCCCAGGGGATGAGAATGAGGTAAAGGCATCTGTGTGATGCGGTGAACTTAGACATCCCAGGGATGTATGAGACATTGTAAAGCAAAAGTGAACAAAGAATGAAAAGGCCTAATCGATATTATTTAGCACAAGTACACGGTGAATAACTATATGTAGTGCACATTTGATACTTTTGTTATTTAAGATTTGAATAGAATACCCCACCGACGTGGCGAGATACCCACTACTGACTCGACAGAATATCCATGACCGGTACGGCGGCCAATCAGTACACCAGTAGCATATCCCAGGGATATTGATATGAGAATAGACCTCGTCAACTATGAGAAAGGGACCTGGGTAGCATTGAAAATGAGAACAATGATATGAAAATTGTCTATTTAGACGACGATGGAGGGTATTCCATCGGGCGGCCGACTCTATAGAAAGTTGGAAAATATTTAAGTTACAGATTTAAGTCTTTAGGTTGAATCATGAAAAATTTGAGAACAAATGAGAACATGTGAAATACCAGTAAAACTCTATGCATATTTCTTTTTCAGTCATTTAAACTACCATTTTTTCAGTAAATTCATTAATACATCATGCTACCTAATGTCATAGAATATATGACATTAGGTAGAATTGACTTATATGTTCATTGTATTGTTTCCCTATTGAGCTAGGATATAGCTCACCCCCTTTAGACTATACGTCGTAGGTCCACTGCTTGCGGCTGCTGAGACTTCGGGAGACGTAGATTCGGGATATTCAAATTACATGCCTGGGAAAGAGTTGGAGCCTCCTCCTGAGGACTTCTTCTAGAGGACCCGTGCGTACTTTGAGAGTGAGTTTTGAGAGATCATTCTGTACGGCTTTGTATGTCAAGCCTTATTTTGAGAAAAATGTAATTAAATGATATATTCTTTTAGGCGAACCATCTGGGGTGATCTTGCTATCACTAATGGTTCGGGTCGGTTCTTCTGTTCATACATTAGCATGGAAGTAGAATTGTCTTTTAAGCTTTTACTTTGGACTAGCATGTCTTTATTTCACGTTGTTCAGTTTATATGTTTTACTTGAGTTGCTTGATATACCAATATTCCGTATGGACTATAGGGGCACGGCCTAGAGGGTCATGCTGATGGCATGGGTTTTGGGGTGTCGAAATCTGGGCTGTCACAGTTGGTATCAAAGCCTTTTTCTTTTAAAAATTCTGACAAGTCTTGCTTTGTCAGAGCATAGGGACTTCTGCTAATGAAACCTTGGTTTCACGTGCAGACCGTGATGTCTTCTAGGGAAAGAGGCCGACCTAAGGGCGGTCATGAGAGGAATTTATGTAGTAGAGATGACTTCATCTCGTCTACGAATAGAGTACCTATGAGAAATAGAGAGGTTCCAGAGGGTAGTGGTCTAGAGAACCGAGATCAGGCAGATAATCAGGATCGAGATCGTCAGGGTCAAGATCAGATGGAATAAAAAAGAATCAGAGAAAGAAATGAAGACAGAGAAGAGAGTCAGAGGATGATGCATACTATGAAAACCATGGCGACCACCATGGCGCAACAAGCAGTATCCTTGGCAGTTCAGCAGTATCCTTGGCAGTTCACATTGCTAGTGATCAGCATCAGCCACCTACGCCTCCAGTAGGTTCGACTTAGCTAGTGCCCTCTGCGCTTACTGAGTTTAGGAGGATGCGACCTCCTAGCTTTTTAGGGCAAGCGGAGCCGATGGCTGCCGAGAATTGGCTGAGCAAGATGGAAAAAGTATTCAGCGTGCTTACGTGCACGAAAGATGAAAGCGTATGTTGGGCAGCTTACATGTTAGATGGGGAGCCTGGGCCTTGGTGGAAGTCCGTTTCTAGGACTAGGGCTTAGGAGACCCCAGGATTGCCCTGGGCGTGGGATGAGTTTGTGGAAGAGTTCAATAAACAATATTTCCCTGAGGTAGTGAGGAAACAGATGGAGATACAATTTTTGTAACTCTTGCAAGGACGAATCGTAAGGGAGTATGGAGTGGATTTTATGAGGCTTGTTCGCTTTGCTCCCGATTACATAATTACTAAGTTGATGAGAGCAAAGGTTTCAACAAGGCTTGAGACCAGACGTTAGAGGAGGAGTGGCACCATTTCAGTTAAAGACCTATGGAGAGTTCATGAGTAAAGCTCTAGTTGTTGAAGAAGAAAATAATAATCGATACCGCCAAAGGGAACAATAGGGAAGAGGGAGTGTAGATCATAGTAGAACAGGAAACTATAAGCCGATGAACAAAAAGCCGAGATTCATAGCACCTAATCAGAGACAACCATTCCAAGCAGGGTATGGGAGACTGGCGCAGCAGACAAACTATCAGAGATTTCCATTGCTTGCATCGGGGAGACCGATACGATATGAGAGCCCTGTTGCCACCACTGGAGCAGCAGTTACACAGGGTTTCTCATGGGCTGCTTGTTCCACACCTAGGGAGACTTGTGCCAAGTGTGGCAAGTCACACAAAATGGCGGATTACAGGCAAGGGACACGAGGCTGCTATAAATGTGGCAAGGTGGGCCACATGATTAAAGATTGCCCTGAGGTGAACAAGGATAAGACGACTTCTGCTTCTATGCCACGACCGAGACAGTGAAGAAGCCGGTCGTATAAGAGAAAGCCTATGCAGTCATAGCCGAAGAAGCAGGGAATGTACATGACGTCATCCAAGGTGAGATTCCTATTGAATAAAGAATTTCATTTCATTAAAATTTTAGATAAAGAAGGTGCATCCATTAGAAAAATGTGTAGACTCCTTTTGTACGTTAAAGTTTCTAAATAAAAAAAAAAATATTATATATGTATACATATGGGTGTTATAGGTATGTTACGAGTGTACTAGAAGGGATGCTACGTAGCATGTGAAGCTAGAGTGTTGATAGACCCAGGGTCTACCCACTCCTTTGTTACTCTGAGGTTTGCAAAAAGAATGAAGATTGTTCTGGAGATATTAGACTTTGTTCTGTCAGTGTCTATTCTGACTGGAGGATTAGTGGACACAGAATTGATTTGTAAGTCAGTGATAGTTGGCATCGATGATAGAGAAGTGCATGAACTGGATGCAAAATTAATATTATTGGACATGCAAGGATTTGATGTGATCCTTGGCATGGATTGGTTGTAACAATATTGTGCAACCGTAGATTGCAAGAACAAGATTGTCATCTTCAGACCTACACTAAGAGATCGTTTCAATTTCGAGGGGAGAGATCGACGCATATGCCACTTATCTCTGTGGTCAGGGCCGAGCGCTTGATCAGAAAGGGTTGTAGTGGTTATTTGGCATTCCTGAAGGAGGATAAGGAAGAGAAGAATATTATCTCCGAGATAGCAGCAGTGCGAGAGTTTGAAGATGTATTTCCGGAGGAATTACTAGGATTACCTCCAGAGAGGGAAGTAGAGTACATCATCGACTTAGCACCAGGAACGGAGCCTGTTTCGAGAGCACCATATAGGATGGCTCCTGCTGAGTTAAAGGAGTTGAAAGAGCAGTTACAAGAGCTCATGGACAAAGGGTTTGTAAGACTGAGCGTGTCTCCATGGGAGCACTGGTCTTATTTGTAAAGAAGAAGGATGGGTCAAAGTGACTGTGCATTGACTATCGCCAGTTGAAAAAACTCACCATCAAGAACCGATGCCCTTTGCCTAGGATAGATGACCTATTCGATCAGCTACAAGGTGCGAAGTATTTTTCCAAGATCGATCTAAGATCTGAATACCATCAGTTGAGAGTCAAGGTCAAGGATATTCAAAAGACTGCATTCAAGACACGGTATGGACACTACGAGTTCTTAATGATGCCATTTGGGTTGACGAATGCCGTTTGGCATTCGGTATGGACACTACGACCCTGGTGTCGTTTATGGATTTGATGAATTGGGTGTTTAAACCACACGTGGACTCCTGCGTCGTGGTATTCGTTGACGATATCCTAATATACTCCAAATCAAAAGTGGAGCATGAAGAACACTTGAGAGTTATTCTACAAACTTTACGGGAACTCCAACTATACGCCAAGCTCAGTAAGTGCGAGTTTTAGTTGGAGGAAGTTAGCTTTTTGGGACATGTCTTCTCAAAGCATGGTGTCACGGTAGATCTAGCTAAGATCAAAGCAGTAGTAAATTGGGAGCAACCAAAGACCATGACCGACGTCCGTAGTTTCCTTGGACTAGCCGGCTATTATCGATCTTTCGTTGGGGATTTTTCAAAGATATCGGGACCGCTCACGAGACTTACACGGAAGGATGCAAGGTTTGAATGGAGTGAAGTGTGCGAGTAGAGTTTTCAAGAACTCAAGAAGAGACTCACTTCAGCTCCAGTACTAGCGATTCCTTCAGGTAGTGGAGGGTGGTATACAGTGATGCTTCGTATAATGGTTTGGGCTACGTGCTCAACCAACACAAAAAGGAGATAGCTTACGGGTCAAGACAGCTGAAAGAGCATGAAAAGAACTACCCGACACATGACCTGGAACTAGCAGCGATCGTATTTGTGCCGAAGATCTAGCGACACTATTTGTACGATGAGACCTTTGAGATCTTTACCGACCACAAGAGCCTAAGATATCTATTTACACAGAATGAGCTAAATATGAGGCAGCGCAGATGGATGGAGTTCCTCAAGGACTATGACTATTTCATACAGTACCATCCAAGCAAGGCTAATATAGTAGCTGATGCCTTGAGTCGAAAGGGTCAACTCAGTTGGCTATTTTGATTTTAGGTATGCACCGATGGAAGTTATTTAAAGATCATTCCCTGTATGATGCAAATATCGAGGTGCGAGCCACAAGTGTCTTTTTGGCTAACATATAAGTAAAACCAATGATATTTAAGCATATCTACGAGCTACAGACGAAAGACCCGGCACTAACCAAGATTCGTCAAGACGTGACTGAAGGCATAAAACCTGAGTTCTCAGTGAAAGAAGATGGTTCTTTATTATTCAAGGGCTGTCTTTGCATTCCAGATAATGCTGATCTGCGGCAAACTATCCTTGATGAAGCTTACAAGTCAAATTATGCGATCCACCCTAGTAGCACTAAAATGTATCAAGATTTGAGAAAGAATTATTGGTGGAGAGGTTTGAAGGAAGACGTGGCTAAGTACGTGTCACAATGTTTGACCCGCCAGCAGGTGAAGGTCGATCACAGACATCCTGCTGGATTATTACAGCCTCTACCCATACTAGAGTGGAAGTGGGAATCAATCTCTATGGACTTCATTGTGGGACTACCACGTACAACAAAGAGATACAATGCCATTTGGGTAGTCGTAGACCGATTGACCAAGTCAGCACACTTCTTGCCTTACAACATAATGTACACGGCGGAAAGACTTGCAGAATTATATATGAAAGAGATTTGCGCCTACACGAAATTTTGAGCAGTATCATTTCTGATCATAACCCGTTATATACATAAGAGTTCTGGAAGAAATTTCAAGAAGGAATGGGAACGCGACTGGACTTCAGTTCAGGTTTCCATTCGCAAACTGATGGGCAAACAGAGCGAGTGAACCAAGTCATAGAAGACATGCTTAGAGCGTGTATGCTAGAACTACAAGGATCATGGGATCAACACCTATCGTTGATTGAATTCGCCTACAACAACAGTTTCCAAGTGAGCATTGTTATGGCACTGTATGAAGCTCTTTATGAAAGGCGATGTAGATCACCCATCAATTGGGAAGAAATTGGGAAGAAATTTATTTTGGGACCCAAGATACTTGAAGATAATGCCACCGATGTTCATATGATAAGAGCAAAACTTAAAGCGGCTCAGAGTAGGCAGAAAAGCTATGCCGATATCAAGCGAACCAGTGTAGACTATAAGGTGGGTGAACATGTGTTTGTAAAAGTGTCACCAATGAAAGGCGTGACGAGATTCAGAAAGAGAGGGAAGTTGAGTCCCCGCCATCTTGGACCCTTCGAGGTTTTGGGTTGAGTTGAGGAAGTTGCTTACCTTATTGGATTACCACCGTTATTCGATCGAGTGCACAATGTGTTTCACGTATCTATGCTTAGGAAGTATATTAATGGCCCTACTCATATTTTGGGTAGTCAACCTTTGGAAATGCATGAAGATAAGAGCATGATAGAGGAACCGGCGGAGATATTGGATCGAAAAGAATAAGTGTTGAAGACAAAAGTGATTTCATTAGTGCTTGTTAGATGGAAGAATCATCCGGCCAAAGAAGCTACGTGGGAAAGAGAGGCCGACGTAAAAGAACAATACCTGACCTTGTTTGCGGCAAGTTGAGAGCTAAATTATATCATCGCAAGCATGTAGTACATCTAAACCAATCATGTAGTCAAACATTGAGCATTTGGCCAACCTATTCAATGGAAAGAGTGTGAATCGAAACCATGCCGTGATGCGATGATGAACGCATGACTAATGTTCATTATGTCACACAATCGCTAATGAAGATGTGCTTCACAAAGCCAATGACCAATTGGTCAAGAACTACCAAGAAAATGAAGAAAAAATAAAGTATAATTTTTTTGAGAAATCTGTCAAAACCGATTAATCGATTTCCAAATTGATTAATCGATTTTGGAATCGATCAATAGATTTTGGTCGATTGAACGATTGGCACACGCCAGTGAGATGACAAACCTGGAAATTAAATAACAACAAAATTCGATTAATCGAGTTGAATTCAACTAATCGATTTTGGAAAATCGATTAATCAATTTTTAAAATCGATCAATCGATTTCACGCGGCTGAGTGTAAGTTATGAAAATCGATTAATCGATTTTAAAATCGATCAATCAATTTTTGCCTATATATATCAATTTTGGGATTTCTTTTCCCATTTTGAAATTTAGTTGGGTTTTTCTATTGGGCGCCATTTTCCTTCCTCTGTGAGCAGCCATAACAGCTAGGGTTTGGGGCTTTTCGGATCAATTTCGGATCGAAATCTTTAGCCAATTGGATCGAACACACATGGTAAACCCTAGTTCTTCGATTTCTTTACAATTTCACTTATCACAGCCCTAGAATTTTAAATTTTGACCAAAAATGCCGCCTAGAATGCGATTGGCCACTAAACAATTGACGTCTAAGCTCTCGATTTGGTGTAAGAACTCCGCACCGCCACCACCATCACCATCACCTCCATCATCACCAACTCTTTCATCAGATTCTAAATCTGATTCGACGAGCGTGTCTTCACGTGAGTTGTCGCCGATACCCCAGCCACCACCCGAAAACTTGCCCTAACCAAATGAGTGGTGGGCGAAAAGGAGTTCGAAGATGAGTACATCATCGACGAAGTCTTATTTACCGACCTCAATGTCGAGGGTGAGACCCGTGGGCCCAGCAATACCTTCAAAAGGCGGGTCTCGAAAACCTTTTAAACCCATTGCATGAACACTTTTATCCTCGACTTGTGCGCCTATTCTACCAGAACCTTAGGGCGGGTTGAGTTGATGACACAGTTATGATCGAGATTGACGGTTGTAGCTACACATTTACACGCCGACATGTGCACAAATCCCTAGAGTGTTACTTGGATTTTGTGCCCGAGACCACCCTCTTTCCACCATTTATCGAGGAAGTAAAATTTGAGGACATTATGATGGAGATGATTAGAGGAAATAAGGGTTCAGGCAAATCCATAAGGAGGGTAGACCTACCTCCTTATATGTGGATGCTTGATTCTATAATCAAGTGTAATTTATACCCTATGCGACACGATACAGAGAGAGTCGAGTTGGTCCAACAGGCCTTATACGTAGCATATTGCGGCCGTTGGTTCGACGCGACCAAATTTGTCATTGAGGGTATGATTTACATCAAAGGGAAGATGATGAGGGGTCCTTTGCGACCTACCTCCTTATATGTGGATGCTTGATTTTATAATCAAGTGTAATTTATACCCTATGCGACACGATACAGAGAGGGTCGAGTTGGTCCAGCAGGCCTTATACGTAGCATATTGCAGCCATTGGTTCGACGCGACCAAATTCGTCATTGAGGGTATGATTTACATCAAAGGGAAGATGATGAGGGGTCCCTTTGCGGCCTAAGGAGAAGATGCCCTACGCTCGCCTTATATTGAGCATGTTGGAATGCTACTCTGACGCCCCAGAGTATGCTATTTCACTCGTGGAGAGGAAGGATATGAACCACGTGAAGCATTACTCCATCGCTTCGTGGGGCAGTAGCTATCAACTGTTAAAGAAAGCCCTGCTAGTAGAGGGACCAGCACCAGCACTACCCCCACCACCACATCAGGCTCCACCAGCTGAGGGAGCACCGTCTCATGGCTCAGTGCCACCCGAGGGGAAGTTCATAGTGCCACCTCCTACTACATCACGATTGCCTCTGGCTACTTCTACACCTACGTCGTCCTACCGTCGACGAGCCACTTGCCCCGCTCCAACTATTGAAGATGAGTTGACCCGAATGGAGGCCAACAACCAACAGATGAACCCTCACTTGGATTTCTTGATGTACCACACTATGCTGTACATCTACCCACATGACTTCCAGCAGCGTCTCGCGGAGGAGCAGACATGGACTCTGGGCCCATCTGTGTCAGGCCGATGCCGGCACCTCTGGTTCGGGTCCACATCAACTTGGCGAGACGGAGCAGCCGGGTGAGACGGATCAGCCAGCAGCAGACCAGCCGGGAGAGGGGACGACGTGAGCTGGAGCTAATGACTTTTTGATTTTTGTGTTGCAATTTACTTTTGGGTTGTAATTAGTAGAGAAATTGTAAATTTTGAACAAATAGTAAACTTTTGTAAACACTTTGCGAAGTGTACTTATCAATTTATGAAAAGTCAAAATTTTGTTGCGAATTGTTTCTTTTAACATAGCAAATGCGCTACTTTTCACACAAATTGTGCATTGCATGTGGCTAAATGCCATTAGTTCTCGTGAAATTGTGATTGAATGGATAGGTGTCTATCTATGTGTGGGAGATTCCACCGATGTACCTTTGGGTTCATTTTTGAGGATGAAAATTTCCAAGGTGAAGAGAATGTAACGTCCTCGAAATTTGAACAATGAACAGTGACCTTGGTCGTAGGTTTGACCAAGTGATGGTCAAATAGTGGACTCAAAAAAAATTTGTTAAATATGATATGAATGTATCCTAAGTATGGGATTAGATGTTTGTTTTAAGGTCACGTACACCTATCTAAGGTGTATGTGCTTAACACTAAGGCAAAAGAGAGAGTTAAGAGGGTTAATGGCTAAGGGAATTTATTTCTTTTATTTAGTTGGTGAGAAGAGAGTTAAGAAGAGAGAGAGAGGGAGTAAAGAAAGAGTGAATGCTAAGGAGGTTAATGTACATTGATAATTAAAGACGGGTTTGGACATTGATTGCCGGATTCAACGCGTTGGGAACCGTTGAAGCAAAAGCTGGGAGCCCTTGCCTTCATGCCGAATCATTGGATCAACCAAGGGTTGATCTAAGGGTGAGTAAGTTGAGATTATTTTAAACATGCTATTGTGTGATTAAATGAGGTTTAAATAAAGAAATAAGGAATGGAAATGAAGGGAAATGAAAAGGAAGAGATTTGAAAGAAATGCCCGAAAAAGGGCTGAGTTTCTGACCAAATCGATTAATCAATTTTGGTCTGGAAGTTATCTGGGTAGAATGGCCTGAAACCGATTGATCGATTTGAAATTGATCAACCGTCTGAGCACTTCCAGTGGCTTGAAAATGGAGAGCTGGGAAAATCGATCATTCGAGTTTGGATTTTTGATTAATCGATTTGAGATCGATTAATCGAAGTTTGGATTTTCGATTAATCGATTTGGGATTTCGATTAATCGATTTTGGGAGATCGATTAATTGATTTTGACAGGTTTAGTTGGCTTTTGAATTGGACTTTGAGGTTCAAGGAGGGTATTGTACCTTTTTTATTACATCTTTCTTGATGCTTTGCACATGCCATGGTGTACCATAGGTAGTACGAGGGAACACAAGCATAAGGAGCCGTGTTAGACCTTGATTCTTGGACATTCAGAGACGTGAGGTAGGGAACACCTTGAACATGTATTTAAATTTGAAGAGCATGTATGTAGTGATATAGAAAAGAATGGTAATGTATAGAAAATTGTAAATCCATTGTGTATGTGAGTACAAAGCAAGTAAATGAAAATGTGACATCCCCAGGGGATGAGAACGAGGGAAAGGCATCTGTGTGATGCGGTGAACTTAGACATACCAGGGATGTATGAGACATTGTAAAGCAAAAGTGAACAAAGAATGAAAAGGCCTAATCGATATTATTTAGCACAAGTACACGGTGAATAACTATATGTAGTGCACATTTGATACTTTTGTTATTTAAGGTTTGAATAGAATACCCCACCGACGTGGCGAGATACCCACGACTGAGGCGACAGAATATCCATAACCGGTACGACGGCCAATCTGTACACCAGTAGTATATCCCAGGGATGTTGATATGAGAATAGACCCCGTCGCCTATGAGAAAGGGATTTGGGTAGTATTGAAAATGAGAACAATGATATGAAAATTGTCTATTTAGACGACGATGGAGGGTATTCCATCGGGCGCCCGATTCTTTAGAAAGTTAGGGAATATTTAAGTTACAGATTTAAGTCTTTAGGTCGAATCATGGGAAATTTGAGAACAAATGAGAACATGTGAAATACCAGTAAAACTCCATGCATATTTCTTTTTTAGTCATTTAAACTGCTGTTTTTCTAATAAATTCATTAATACATCATCCTACCTAATGTCATAGAATATATGTGAGAATTGACTTATATGTTCATTGTGTTGTTTCCCTATTGAGCTACGATGTAACTCACCCCCTTTAGACTGTACGTCGTAGGTTCACTGCTTGCGGCTGCTGAGGCTTCGGGAGATGTAGATCCGGGAGATTCGGATTACGTGCCCGGGGAAGAGTTGGAGCCTCCTCCTGAGGACTTCTTCTAGAGGACCCGTGCGTACTTTGAGAGTGAGTTTTGAGAGCATTTTATACGACTTGGTATGTCAAGCCTTATTTTGAGAAAAATGTAATTAAATGATATATTCGTTTGGGCGAACCATCTGGGGTGATCTTGCTATCATCGATGGTTCGGGTCGGTTCTTCTGTTCATGCGTTAGCATGGAAGTAGAACTGTCTTTTGAGCTTTTGCTTTGGGCCAGCATGTCTTTATTTCACATTGTTCAGTTTACATGTTTTACTTGATTTGCTTGATATACCAATGTTCCGTATGGACTATAGGGGCACGACCTAGAGGGTCGTGCTGATGGCACCGGTTTTGGGGTGCCGAAATCCGGGCTGTCACAAAAATAGAGAAATTTTGTGGAATGATGAGATTAATATCAATGCATGAAATGATGGGAATACCATGATCATTCTGAGGACTGGAGACTGGTTTTGTGGTTCCTACAACACTCTAAACTTCCAGTTTCGAGATGTATTCAATCAAAGAGGATGTTGAGCCCACTGACCGGAGCGGAGGATCGTGAAGGGTAAACTGGAGAATGACAACAATGCAACCAATGGAAGGAACCCTTGTTTGGAGGCTTCTCAGTGTGATGATCTCTCGAAGGGTTGGGGAATTTGGGGAAAAGGATGAAATCAACCAATAGAGAAGGATATCTAAGAGAGGATGGTGGACTAAAATAGTGAGTCTCATCCTGTCAAGGAGGATAAGCTCTATGGAAAGATTGCAAGCGATAGTTTAAATGGGATATGAGTTTAGAAAAGAGTTCTCACAAAGGAAATGTAAATGCTACTAGCAACTGAAATTAAAAAGCTTAAATTTGGGATTAGAAAATGAAACAGAGAAATTTTTCGGGTTGGTAAAGGAGGGAAAAAAAAGAACTCTTGATCAAGATTCAAAGCATTGATCATTAAGGGGAAATGGCTGCACTTAGTGATTCCAATGGCTCTCAGGTAGCATCAGCAGTGCTATGCATATTGCATCCAAATTCACCTTTTTTCCGAAAATTCACTAATTTGAGGTTCTCTGAATTAATCACGAATTATTCACAAATTAAAAAAAAAAAATTGCGAAATTGATGAATATAAATCATGACTTTTCCAATAAATTGTTTTTTGAATATTTTTAATCTTTTTACTTTTATTTTTCTCCAAATATTCCCCAAAGTTACCCAATTTTCCAAATTTTAACCTTACCGAATTATCACCAAATGCCGACTTGGTGACTATGGCGCTATGGACTCCCTCTAGTCCTTGCTTTAGTGTCTCTCAGTCTCTCAATGCACCCTCACATTGCTAAATGTCTATTGCCACCAGATTTAACGCTCTGGCGAGTGCATTAGGAGTAAATATTGACTCTCAACATCAACAGTGTGCAAAAAGAGGGTCCTAATCCAATTAACTAAACAAGTAAATAGTGATTAGCTCTCATCCCAATCTATACATCCAATTCACATAAAAAAATCATACAAAATCCCCAAACTCCACAAACAATTACCAACAAAAAACATGGAGAACCAACTATAATCTAGGATTTCAAGTACTTGGAACCATAGTTACCGAAATCTATGAATTTGTTGAAATTTTTTTAAATAAACGTGTTTTTTCTCGAAAGGAATTGCTAACCCTTTTTATTATAAGAAAAAAAAAAGGAGTTGCTTTGAAAAATTCAGGATTTTCACGATTTAAATGCTGGTTTAGAAACTTTTCCCGAAATTTTCCTTATTTTATCAAAAATAATATTTATTTTTTAATATTTTCATTACTTTTTTTGAGTTTTCTCGATTTTTTCCCCGAAATTTGTAGATTGTTTACCTTTTTTTTTTTGCTTGGCGATTTTTTCTATGAATTCCGACTTGGTAAAAATGCTTGGAACAATCTAGGTTCCAAATTCAAATCCCAACACCATAAAAGAACTCAAATTTCATCAAACTACAAGCTCAAATCATACCAAAGAAAGAAGAAAAAAATCGAAGAAAAAAAAAGACCTGTTGGCACCACTTGGCAAGGACATGAAGGCGGAGCATTCGCTACCTAGTCTTGAGGATGTACTTAAGGAGGCTGATTTTCTTCTCTGAATCGGACTGCTTCATCGATTTTGATTTTTCCACCAATTCGTTCAGCGATAGGAACGAATCCTCCGCCGCTCGACGGACCAGCAAAGAGAATTCCGCTGTCTGCTGCCCTAATTCCGCCATTTTTTTCTCTTCGCGAGATGAGATCTATTGGCTTTTGATGATCATTGGAGCTAGGGTTTTAAGAGGGAGAGAGAGCGAGAGAGAGGGGGGGTTTAAGAGAGAGGGAGTGCAAAAACAAATGGTTTCAACAAAGAGAAGAAAAATGAAGCAATCAGCATAGACGACTGTTCAAACCCTAATCGTTTCCACGAGAGATGAGCAAACAAAAAAAGGAAGAGAGTCTTTTTTTTTTTACTATTTATAGTGCATGTTTGTTAAAATGGCAAGTTTGCCCTTTTAACTAATATAAAATTACCTGCTGTAGTCTTAGGATTTTTTGCATTTCTTTCTTTATTTCCTATTTTAGGTATGTTTATTGTCTGTTCTGTGTTTGAATAAAATACTGCTGTGATTTTTTATTTTTGCAGATTTGAAGCAGTAGCAATTAGGAGAGTACAACTGCAGCTGGAGCAACCCTGCCTTAGTTTGCATCTCTCTCTCCCCTATTGTCTTTTCAGTTCTACATTATTTAATTTCAGTAGTAGTGTGTAGTAGTGTTAGTATTATTTTTTCAGTGTACTGTAAGTTTGCTTTTACTTGTGTGTTGTATGCTGGGTAGAAGGTCTCTTCACCCTGAGCTTGAAACTTTCAATCCTAAAATAGAAAGAGTCCTTAGACCCAGGCCAGCAACACACACTCCTACTGAAATTTTAGTAACATTGGAGATGGGAGAGCCACCTAGACCCCTTAGGGACTACTATGCACCAGAGGCATATTCATCCTCCGTTTGCATTCAATTCCCTGCAGTTGAGGGTAGTTATGAGATTAAAACTCAAATCATCCAAATGCTGCCATCTTTTCACGGGTTAAGTAAAGAGGGCCCCTACAAGCACATAGAAGAGTTTCTTACCTTATGTCCCACATTCAAGATTACTGGCCTGGGAGATGAGGCTATGAAAATGAGGCTTTTTCCTTTTTCACTAAAGGACAAAGCCAGAAATTGGCTCAACATGCTCCCAGCAAACAACATAACATCATGAAATGCCTTGCAATGCCAGTTCTTGGTTAAAATTTTCCCAATTAACAAAACCAGCCAGTTGAGGAAAAGCATTATCTCTTTTGCTCAACTCCCAACTGAAAACTTTCATGAAGCATGGGAGAGATTTAAGGAGCTACTGAGACAGTGCCCACACCATCAAATCCCCAAATGGCAGCTTGTGTAAAGCTTCTATCAGGGGATTGATGTTAAAAGTAGAGATATGATAGATGCATCATGTGGTGACACTTATCTCAACAAAACTTATAAGGAAGCCTGGGATTTGTTTGATGTGATAGGTGAAAACTCTATGCAGCAAGAGTCTCTGTCAAGAAATGACATTGAGCTAGCTACTAGAGGTACAAAAGAATCCACTTCCAAAGGAAAATTGTATGAATTAAATATATACAATGACCTAGAGAGGAAGGTGGACAGTTTGTCTAAAAAGTTTGATAAAATGTTGAGTGTGTTGCAGCCCCAAGTGGCTGCACAGGTTAGAGAGGCATGTCTGATATGCCATTCACCCACACAATCCTTGTTAGACTGTCCTTCTACTGGTCAGTATCCAAAATTAATTATGGAGCATGCCAATACTGCCCAATCATATGGACAACAGCCTGCTGGGTATTCTTGGAGGAACCACCCTAACTTGAGGTGGAGACAAGATTATTTTCCTCAACCCCTGCAGCAGCATGCACTGCCCTACAGACCCAACCAGCAATTCCACCAAGGTCATGCCCAAGGACAACAATTCCAACATCAGTTCCCCCAACCAAGTCAGTTAGTTTTGCCACCCCCACAACCAAGAGCCCCCTCCTTTGAGGAGCATGTTTTGTTTTCATTGCAAAACCTCAGCTCCTTATCACAGAGTGTGAGTTCCCATAGTCAGAGCATCAAGAATATAGAAGACCAGCTGGGTCAAATCTCCAATACTCTGACAAGAAGGGAAGAGGGCTGGCTCCCAAGACAAACAGTGAACAATCCCAGAGGGGCAAACTTGATTGGTGAAGTTTCTTCAAGTCATGAAGATACTATGGCCATCGATGCCTCGAGGAATGGTAAGGTGGTGGCAAGCCAAGATGTTATTGATGCCAAAAGGTTGTGCATTATGAGAGAAGCTGAATAAAAGGGCTGTTGTTGAGCCCCAACATATAAAAAAGATAAAATAAATAAATAAATCAAACAAAAATTCCAAGATTGTTTAGGATTTTACTGTTTTAGGAGTTTTGTATAGTTGTTGTTTTTAGTATATTTGCTATTTTTATTTTTACTTTAATTGCTGTTTTTTATTTGGTACACTTGCTGTTGTATATAGTTGCTATTTTAGAATTTGTGTAACTGTTTTGTCTTCTTAGTTATCATTCTTGTATATATTCTCTTCCTAGTATAATTTTTTGCAATCTTTTAGTTCCTTTTCTCTTAATTTTCTGTTGTAGTTTAATTTTCAACCCTGCTGCCCTTATACATGTATGCTGAAACAATGAGGACACTGTTTATCTTAGGTTTGGGGGTATGGCAGGGTATGCCAATAGAATAGTTAATTTTAGTGCAGCCTGGTTAGTTAAATTGAAATAAATAAAGTCAATTCTCACCTAATCATGCTGGAAAGAGGAAATTAAAAATTTTTGTAGACATTTTAAAACTGAAATCTTTGAAAAGTTAACACCTCCATGAAGCTAACATCAAGAAATTTTTTTAATTGGTACTTAGTGAACTAGAGAGAAGAGAAAAAGGTGAAAATATACCCCATGAGTCAAATTGAAGACCATACCCAAGTTAGATTTGGGTCTATCAATTTTCTTTTGAAGAGTGTTTTTGGCAAATTCTTCTGCTCTAAGGAATGACTGAATCAACATCCTTTTCATTAGGAGTTAGGCCCCTCAAATTGAAACTATTGGACAACACTCATGACACTTAGGAAATGATCTAAGGCCTTTATTTGGATAGTTTGAGCCCAAAAATTCCGACCCATCAAACTGTCCTTTTGCATACACTCTTGGAGCCTTTAAATCTATTTTTTTTTCAACAAACACTAGAGTACTTGAACCTAAATCTCATGACCTGATTCAACCTTTCCCTCACTCTAAGATTTCAGAAGGTAAAAGAGAAGATGTTGAAGATAGTTGAGAGGAGTTTAATATTTGGTGGAAGGAGAAGAAAAGAAAGCATTAAACAACAGTGTATCAGTTGTATAGTTGTGGCAATTCAACATTAAAAGATAAAAAAAAAATATAAAGAGAGAAAAAGAAAGAGAAGTCAAGTGAAGTACTTCATCTGAAAATTGAAAAGAAGAGAAGAAACTAGCCACTTCGAATCTGAAAACCATCAAATAATATGAAATTGTGTTGTAATGAAGAAGGTGAAGTCATGAATCACCTCCTCTCCTTGCTAATTTCTTAATTTTGAATCTATTCTATCCCTTTTATTCTTTATAAAACTCAATCATAAGCCTCATTGCAATCCATTAAAAAGACCTTGTTGATCTAAAGTAAAGTGAGCTGTCATGTGGAGATAAGGGGATGCCTAATCTATGGTGAAAAGTACATGAGGATGTCAGGAATTAGTAGCCATGCATATGCTCATGCTTGCAGCCCTATTTGAGGTCTGTAACTGATCTTGAGCTAATGAGAATGTGAACACCATGAATTTTCATTGTTGAGAGATAGCCTAGTGAGGATTGGGTCTAAAATTTAACTTCATTGGGGTAGTATCTACACCTGATTTTTGAATTAAAGGCAAGCTTAGTATTGATTTTTTACACATTGTATTCCTGATGTAAACTGATTGGAGGTGATGAATATATATGGTGATTTAGGTTTTAAATTGCTTGCATTATTGTTTTAAACTCCTCCGAATTTTAAAAAAACTAGGTGTGGAATGATGCTTTATTCATTGAAATCTGTTTTGTCATTGGTTGTACTATACTTAACTGTTTTGATTGGGAAGTTTGTGGGTATCTTCACTGAAAACCCTCAGGAGACTTTACTCTTCTACTAGGGATCACCTAGGAGTTTAAAAGGCTTGACGCATAAGCTAAATACATCCATGCTCCCTACGAAAGTGGCATTTTAATTTTTAGAATAACTGTTTTAATTTTTACTTTGCTCGAGGACTAACAAAGATTAAGTTTGGGGGGGTGTTGATCACTGAAATATATCACTTTCTACCTCTTAACCTAGCCTTTAATGGACCTTTGAGCTGATTAATAATAAGTTTTTAAGTGTGTTTTTATAGATGACAATAAAATGCAGCTTGGGGCAGTAATCCATCATTTTAGAGTCAAGAAGAAAGAATTTTGAGATAAGCTGTGGAGCTGATGGATTTATAGTGAATGCACCATGGTGGATCACACCATTGGGGCTGTTTTACATGCACTGGGGTCCTAGAAATCCTACAGAGAGAGAGAGGTGGAACCAAAGCATAGTGGAGTGCTGCTGCAGCAGAGTATAGAGAGCGGCTATTGAGCACATAACACCTCTGTACCTTTAGCAAACATTCCCTCGAGCAGCTCGAGTACATCATGGGTGCAACTATGCAACAGTTCGAGAGGAACAATAGCCAAGCAGTAATGCAACAGTCCAAATGGAACACAACAGCTACATCACATCTTGATGTAGCCATTACACCTCTTGAGCAGACCAGTAGGTTTAAAAGCACCTACTCGAGTAGTTAATGCTGAAAGAACAACCTCTCGAGTGGCTGCCTGAACCCCACGAGTTACATACCTGATGCAAGCAGTCACTCGAGAAGTTACTCTTACTGGATGTGAACCCCATGAGAAGCCACAACTACTGCCTTGAAGAACTCGAGTAGCTGCAGCTTTAAAAACAGCCACTTGAGAACTTTGGTGCTGATGCAATAGCCTCATGAGCTGGAGACCTGAAGCCATTTATGCACTCAAGAACTTCATGGAGTAGCAGATACATGTCGAGCAGCTGAAAATAGCAGCTACTGAAGCACACTCGAGCAGCTCAATGAAAGCCCTACATTTATATACTCGAGCAGTTATAGATTTGAAATTGTCGAGCTGCTGGCTGAGGTACTTCATCCTGTTGAGCAGTTTAGTGCTGTTATTTAGCCTCTCGAGCAACCTCTCGAGTGCATTTTCTGAAGCCAACCGCCACTCGAGTGGTTCCCTGCACTTAAAAAAGCAAGCTGTCGAACACTTCAATGGTGAAAACATTTTGTAGAGCAGCTGCAAAGTAGCTGTCTGAGCTACTCAAGCACTTAAAGTGCTGTATTTTAGCTTGTCGAGCAGCCTCTCGAGATCCTCTCGAGCTGCAATACCTGAAGCTTTTAACCAATCGAGCAGTTTAGTGCTTCAATTTAACATGTCGATCAACTGCTCAAGAGTTAATTCCTGAAGCTCATTTGCTCGAGGCACGGGCTCCAGCAGCCATATTCAAGCGACAGGGGGCATTTTTGGGATTCCATAGCACCTAGGGCACACATCCCAAGGTGTTGAGCTGTCCCACACATCCCAAGGCATTATTTGGCCACAAATGGGCCATGATAGCAACTCCAAATATTTATTCTTTTCTTTTTTCTGATTGGCTAAAGCTTTTAACTGCTTTATAGATTATATAAATAGAATATAATCTGTCTTGGGAAGGGAGCCAGGGTTAGCCTGAGCTCATTTTTAGGGTTTACACTTTTAGGTTTAGAGTTTTATTTTCTTTTATTTTCTTCTTTCTCTTCCTTAGCTCAGCAGCAATGCTAGCTAATTCTTTGTAACAGCTAGGTTTAATCTAATTTGTAATCTAGTTTTGTAATAACATAGTGAGCAGTTTTGGGAGTTCTACAGAGATTGCTGCCTTGAGGGCCAATCATTGTAAAATCTTTTTAGGCAATGAAAAGCCATTTTTAAAGCTTCATTAAATCTGTATTTTTCCTGCATTCTTCACCTAGATTTGTATGAGTTTAATGCACCTATGGATGCATGTGCTTGTAGCCATGCACACATAGTGGCTGTAGTAGTTTTCCTATTCTAGTTCAACCTCTGTGATTGGGATAACCTCTGGGATACCCTATGACCATTTAAATGGATAGAATATAGCCCTAAGACTGATCTAGAACCCTAATTGGATGAAATCCCTGAGATATTCTGTGACCATTCAAGTGGACAAATATAACCCTACGATCAGTCCAAGTCTCTGGGTTAGGCTGGATTCTTCTACCTAGCACTTGTGCTTGTAGACAAGTGAAGGACTGCTACAGATCTAGCATCTTGATCTGATTTGCAGTGAAGACTAGCCCATAACTGTTTACTTCTCCATCTTTTATTTTTATTTTACCAACCCATCTTCATTCTCTTCTACCCCCTTTCTTTAGATTTAGTTTTTATTTTTGTCTTTAGTTTAGTTTGTGACACCCCTAAAACACCCTCTCTTTACCTTGCTTTCTAACTTAGGTTTAGAGTTGTCAGACCTGTAGTAGGTCTTGAGATTTACTATTCCACCTTTTTGTGTTAGATCATCACTCTCCATGGGACAAACTCTTACTTATCAGAACTTGCTACAACAGCTCTAGATCTTGCAAGACAGTGTGCTTATTTTGGTTTTGTGTTCTAATCCATTGCTTTTATTTGCCCTTTATTTTTGTCTTTGCAATCCTTTATTTCCATCATCACATTTTTATAATAAATAAAGAATACAACCGAAGTAAAACCAACACCCCTCAAAATTCCAGAACCCTTTTTGCCCCTTAGATCCCACTTTTCCACCATCAATCCTTTAGTTTAGGTGAGACCAAAGCCTTAGTCCATCTCCCCTTCCCTCTAGCTCCTAAACCTTAGAGTTTAAGACCTATCCTTCAACCCATTTGCTTTTGGAAGCTAATCAAAGACACTCTCGTGTGAAGATCCATGGTGCTATAAGGGCCTGAGAGCTCCGGCTCTCCCATCTATTCGTCTACCTTCTTTGCTTTTCCTCTATTCATGAATTGAGCCATTACGCTGCCTGAATTTCGTCGGATACGAAGGGCTCAATAGGATCGGAGTGCCTTCGGGCAAGGGAGAGTGCTGCCCATTTTTCCTTTCTTTATATATATATATATATATATATATATATATATTTTATATACACATCCAAACAACCATAGTAGAGACCGCTTACGAGCGGGTTGATCGGGTGCCTAACACCTTCTCGATCGATAACCGAAGCCCCTACCCAAGAGCCTTTGACATAGACCAGTAAACTAGAGTCATATTTTTGTACTTAGGTGCTCATGTATTGATTTTGAGGTTTCTCAGGTCACCAAAAGCTCTGGGTGACGACTCCAAATATGGAGCGCATCGTCCCGACGGATTGATAACAATCCACGGTTGCACAGATGGCGACTCCACTGGGATATTTTAGAGCTTCTACTTGAAGTTAGCCCATTTTCTTTTTTTTTTCTTCTATTTTACTAACTTTTCATTTTTGCATACTTGCCTGTACGTTTCTGTCATTTTTTATACCTACCCCTATGATTCTGTCATTTACACGCCTTAGCCGTTTGGTGGGCATACTTGAGCATTTACGATTCAATCATTTACACGCCTTAGCCGATCAGTGGGCCTACTTAAGCATTTACGATTTTGTCATTTTACGCACCTTAGCAATTTGGTGGGTTACTTGCTAAGCTAGGATCATATTCCATCAGTAGACGCCGACCCGTAGAGGCGGCACGGGTTTCTCACAGCTCGTTTTTAAACTTAAGAAAACTCCCTAAAAAATGTTTTTTTAACCTAAAATTGAACCAACAAGGGACTTAATTCATTTTTGAGTGGATAGATTTTAAAAACGGGGGAATAGGCAGTGATACAACTGTCTCGGTTCTTAGTACGACGGCAACCCCTAGTGGTGATGATCCCGAAAATTATTACCCCATCCAGTATCTAAGAAGGCGCTTGCGCCGAAGGTATATCGAGTGGGTAACCGAGCTTAAGAAAAAGAAAAAGCCTTAAAACCATCGAGATGCGCATTAGAATACTCTGAATCAGCCTTGTATCCCTAGGTACGGTGAGGAGGGACCCAAAATAACAAGAGAAAATAGTCCCCGAAAGCACTGCTTTTAGAAACAAAAAAAAATAGACCAACTCGGGTATGTTGTTGCTGTATAAAATATACACATATACACAAATTTTTCCTAGCGTGTGTAATAGACACGCTAAGCCAAAAAACCCCAGAATTTGCCCAGCGTGAATAATATACACGCTAAACTAAAATCCCAGAAATTTAGCCTAGCGTGTATAATACACACGCTAAGCCAAATCTCCAGGATTTTAGCCTAGCATATATAATACATACGCTAGACTATTCTAGTTCAGGCAGCCCAAATCAGAGACCCTTTTCACCCTTCTCGAGCCCTCCACTTAGCGATTTTCATATTCCCGATTATTCCCCCACCTTTCAACACCCGAAATGCCCTCGCCGGTCAAAAGAGGTCACCTCTTATTGACTTTTTCGATGGATCAGGTCGTCGCGTGGATTTCTGTGCCTTCACATAGATCAAAGGATTCCCTTTTATTCTTCCGAAGTGCATCGGAGTCCAGCCATGGGAGGCATCAGAGGTGTGAACACCGCCCAAAAAGGGAGTTTCGCAGGGCCCCGGATAAAGCACAACTTTAATCAAGGGAGATAATTTTTGTTTTGTCATAAAAAAACAATAAAACAAAAAAAAATCAAAACCCAAAAAAGGGATCTTGTGGTGCCGAAACAACGGCATCGCCTTACCCGCCATCATCCCATAGGGGAAGGAGAAAAAAGGTATTCGGGCCTCACCCGAAGAATCCATACCCAACCCGTCGCCAAACCATGTCTTGGGCGGTCAATCTGGCTTACACCGATCCGGATTCATCCCCACCCCATTCCCCAACACATTTCCATTTAGAGAATATACCCATATCTGACTCCCCCGTCCAAACTCGTTTCAATGTCACCGGACCTTTTGGTGCATCCATCTTCCCCTCCTTTTCCCCCATATCAACTCAAAACACACCAAATTTTCCACTCTATTCCTCCTCCTCCACCCAAGATTTATCCCATTTCCCTTCCACATCTAACATACCCAATTTCTCCATATCCTCCCAAAATCCAACACCTCATTCCCCCTCATTTTCCCAAACCATACCTAATTCCCCCATACTGTTCCAAAGCCCAACACCCCATTCCCCCTCATTTACCCAGGTCATGCACAATTTCCCTCACCCTTTTACCCAGATCATACCCAAATCTCCCCATACATTAGAAGGGCCATCCCCATTCACCCCCATAACCAACCCAATGGCCATGATGGAGGACATGGTCAAAACCTACACAGCCTGGAAGGTTTCCTAAAACCTTCTTCATCCATCCCATATACCCAACCCTCAACATACTCTCAAAAACCTCCATCTCTTATTCCCCCAAAATGTCAACCCCAATCAACCTCCCATAATTCACACCACAGAAGGCCCCTCCCATCAACCATGATGTCATCCGAGCGGGCCTCAAGGCCCAACACACTATACCCAAGCCCATCCAGGCACAATACCCCATACCCAAGCCCATCAAGGCCCAACCCCCCAGGTCTTAGCCCGTCAAGGCCCAATACTCCAAGCCCATCAAGGCCTAATACCCCAAGCCCAAGCCCATCAAGGCCTAATACCCCAAACCTAAGCCCATCAAGGCCTAATACCTCGGGCCCAAGCCCATCAAGGCCCAATACCCCAGGCCCAAGCCCATCAAGGCCCAATATCCCATACCCAAACCCATCAAGGCCCAATGCCCTATTCCCAAACCCATTGAGGCCCAAACCTGGGAGCCCCATTTGCAAACCCTCCATCATTCCTCCAATATCCCACATTCACATATACCCAACTAGCCCCCATTCCCCTCAAATAGTACACCCATCTCGTCCAATCTCTCAACATGACATGGGCCCCATTTTTCCACATCTCTCACACCTAACCTAATATGGAGACCCATCCCATACCATAAACCATCCTCAATTCACCCACCCTCGTACCTCCCAACTCAGCCGTCAAAATCCCCACCAAGTATAATGGCCTCACCAGGCCCCCACTCCAAACACTCCATTGACCCTTTACCCCCCAAAACACTCAGCAAAGCTTCCCCCACTTACAAGGGCCTCATCAAGGACCTGCTCAAAACTTCCAAAATCCAATCAATCCCACTCTTCTGCCAATTATTATTGACACCAAAAATTAGTATGAGGAGGATGAAGCCCGAAATAGTGGGGCATATGTGGGGGCATTTGCCAATTTAACCCCCCCACATCCCGTGCCGACTAACCCATAGGCAGTTGTTGGCTATTTTGGTTTGATGTTCTTTATTACAAAAGTGATCAAAGTATGATAAAAACAAAGAATGGCAGAAACAAAACAAAGGGGAATAAAGGAATAGAACACAAACACCATCTGCAAGATAGAGGGTTGTTGTAGCAAGTTTTAGATGATATAAGGGTTGTCCCACGGAGAGTTATGGATCTAAAGGTAGTAAATCTCTAGATTTGCTATAGATTTGACAACTTTAAATCTAATCTATCTTAAACTAATAAAACAGGGTAAAGAGAATTTGTTTTTGGGGTTTGTCACTAACTAAAACATAAATAAATACAAAAATTAGAAATAAAAGAAAGGGGTTTAAAGAAGAGTGAAAGTGGTTTGGTAAAAATAAATAAGGCAATGGAGAAGTAAGCAGTTAGGGACTAGTTTTTACTACAACCAGTATTGCAAAACAGATTACGAGGAGGATCAGCAGCAATCCTTCATGTGGCTACAAGTACAAATGCAAGGAAGAAGAATCCAACTCAACCCTAAGATATGGATTAATCTTAGGGTTATATCCTGTCCACTCAAATGGTCACAGGATATCCCATGGATAAAATCCAGTCATAGGGGTTAAAGCTGAAATAATAAAACCACTGCAAACACTATGTCTGCAAGGCTAGAAGCAGATGCATCCATAGGTGCATAAAATCCATAAAAATCTAGTGAAATCATAAAAAAATACAGATTAAATGAAATACTACAACCAGCTATTCATTGCCGAAAGGAGGCTTACAATGATATGGCTCTCAAGTCTGCAGTCTCTGCAAGATTTCAGGCCTCTTCACAATGCTATTATAAAGCCATTTATAGAGTCGCCACCCAGAGCTTTTGGTGTCTCGGAAAACCTAAAATCAAATTTAAAAGCACCGAAGTGACAAAAATGACTCTGGATCATTTGACTACGCCAAAAATGACTCTGGCTCTTGGATAGGGGCTTTGGTTATCGATCGGAAAGGTGTTAGACACCCGATCAACTCGCTTAATGCGATCTCTACTTATGGCCAAAACTAAAATGAAATAAAAGAAACAAAAAGGCTCTCTCTCTTGTCCTAAGGCACCATGATCCTATTTGTGCCCCTCCATTCCTATTAAAAATTCGGCGGAGTAACGGCACAAATGCGAGGATAGAGAAAGAACAAAGAAGGTAGAGGAGTGGAGGGGAGAGCCGGAGCTCTCGGGCCCTTGTTGCATCGCCGTAGAACTTTGCATAAGCTTGCTTTGATGAGCTTCTGATGGCTTGTAGGGTTAGATGATGGATTTTAACTCCTAGGGGGGGTAGCTAAGAGGTAGGAGAGGAGGGCTAAGGGATAGCACTCACCTAAACTAAGAGATTTTTGATGAAAGATAAGGTCTAAAGGTAAGTTTAGAGTTTTGGAATTTGTATGCAAAAGGGGCACCAAAGGGGAGAGAGAGAGCTTTCTTAATCTCTTTCTTTTGAAAATTTTCAAGCCCTTTCAAAGGCAGGGGTGCCTCTCTATTTATAGGAAAAGGAGAGGTTAGGAGGGTGTTTAGAGGCTAAGTAGGATTAAAAATGAGGTAATCTAGCCATCTAAGGTTTCCTAGGGTGTTTGAAGCTTAGAAAAGTGTGAAAATGGCTTCAATGGTAGATGATAGGGTAGTATTTTAAATCACTTAAGGGTTGCACATAGAATAGGAATGGGTGCAACAGAACAAGTAAAACATACCTAGGGGATCAAGGTGATCAACAAGTCAAACCCCAATCTCGAAATTTGAGGCAAATAACTAGGGTTACTGTAGCTAAGCCTGGCGCAACTAATAGATGCGCCAAGCTTAGGAATAGTAAAATAGTGCTATACAGGGCTTTGGGAAGTTGGCTGCCCGAGGTGGGACCCACTTGAAGCTGGTGTAACTATTAGTTGCGCCAAATCCCTGTGTTCCCCCTCCAATATCCTAATTTTGTCAGAAACTTCAGAGCGCTATATCTTCTTGTGTATAGCTCCGATTGGGGTGATTCTTGGTTTGTTGAAAAGCTGGAGACTTCTACTTTTCAATGGTATGTGATTCAATTGTAGTAAAATTTCTCAGCTAGTCCCGGTATACCACTCTTTATCCATTACTCGAGAAAGTCAGGTATGGGTTCGGAAGGGGTTCTAAAGGTCAGGGTTGGTTTCTAAAGGTTTGGGGTGAGTTCTACGGGATCTAAGGTGACCCCCAAGGGTTTGGGATGACTCCTAAGGTTTTGAGAGGGTTCCTAAGGTTTCATATATGCCATCAGAAGCTCGAAAGTGACCTCAATCTCTCGGTGCATCATGTCGTGAAACAGTGCTGTCATGGCACACTAGTATGTTGCACCAGCATTCTTTAACCCGAACGACATAACGCGGTAGTAGAAAGTTTCCCAAGGGGTGATGAATGCTGTCTTCTCTTGATCTGCTTCTGCCATCTTAATTTGATTATATCCGGAGAATCCATCCATGAATGAGAGCATCCCGTGTTTAGCAGTGTTATCGACCAAGATGTCGATGTGAGGCAATGGGAAGTCATCCTTCAGGCTGGCCTTGTTCAAGTTTTTGAAATCGATGCACATGCGGACTTATCTATCTTTCATTGACACCAGGATGATGCTGGCCAACCATTGTGGGTACTTGGAGACCATGAGAAATCCTGCATCATATTGCTTGATGACCTCATCTTTGACTTTCAACATCCACTCGAGCCGGAGTCGTCTTAGTTTTTGCTTGATCGGCTTGACATCAGGGTAAAGTGGCAGCTCATGCTCGACCAAATCAGTGTCCAAACCAGGCTTGTCCTCGTATGACCATGCGAAGATGTCTTGATATGATCGAAGAAAGTCGATCATGCTTTTTCTTTCCTCGGGAGACATCGATGTTCGATCTTGGTAATTCTGAGAATCTCCTCACTCCCTAAATTAACGTCCTCTGTTTCTTCAATAATAGGGGTAGGACCATGCTCAAAGTTAGCAAACCAATCAAGGAGTTCATTGGGGAGCTCCTCAGCAGGGATTTCCTTGTCTAGACTCGTGACTCTTACCTCTTCTTGTATTTCTACAGGAAAGGAGTCGATTTCATGTGGGACAAGATTTTTGATTAAGGCACCCTTTTCTTTGACTTTAATCATAATTTTGAAAGATAATATTTTTAGATTTTGTATTTTTCTATGTTTTTAGGAATTTGGTTTTCTTTGGAGATGGGCCCTTGGCAGGGTGAGTCCCTATATATACACGGTATTGGCTGTCAATGGCTCATCTCACTTTTTATAGGTTATTTTTTTTTGAGAAACGGGTGTTAGAGTTTAGGCTACCAGTCGCTTCCAGAGTTTGGGCCACAGATGCCCAATTGCGTACCTGTGATACCGCTCCTTTACCTTTTTGGGTGGAGGAGGCTGATTAATGTAGTTCTTCGGAGTCAGCCTCCATCATGTGGATCATGGGTTCATTGAAATCATGTCCTCAAATGCTAGCAAGGTCCTGTGGTGGTTAACCACAGGGGGAGATTGTGCAGGCATGGAGCATTGCTCTTCAAATAGGGACAGAGTAGCTAGATCTATTTCTAGGCTAGGGAGGATAATTTGGGGACTGACGGGATGGATAGGGGGTGCTGGTTTGTGTGGGGTTAACTGAGTCGCCCCATTCTGATCTATCTTTACGATCTTGACACTCACAAAGGTGTTCTTGATGTGCGGTTTAGGACGGGGTTTATCTTCTAAGTGTATCCCCTTGGCTCTTGCAACTGTTGTGGCTTGGGCTTTTTCCTTGGCTTCTCGTACTTCTTCTTTCGTGGGCTCGTAACCTAGCCCAAATATGACCTTCTGTCCACCCTTAGTCATGACTAGCTCTCTCCTGCCTTGCAGTCTGGGCCCTAGTTCTCTTCCTTTCTGATAGCCCCATTTCTGGATCATGGCCACTGCTGCTTCCATTCCGCCTCCGATTTTTGAAATGATGCTTTCAGGGGGTTCCGGGACCACTGTTGACACCTCATACTCAAAGCTGTGGAGGTCGGTGTTTTCATCAGTATGTGGCACATCCAACATTTTTGGGTTTTCGA
This sequence comes from Chloranthus sessilifolius, assembly GCA_021018995.1. Classification (NCBI taxonomy): domain Eukaryota; kingdom Viridiplantae; phylum Streptophyta; class Magnoliopsida; order Chloranthales; family Chloranthaceae; genus Chloranthus; species Chloranthus sessilifolius. The sequence goes on along the minus strand of CM037584.1, from coordinate 100,754,187 downwards.
TGTTGTGGGTGTCCTTTTCTTTCTCATCATGTCCCTCACCTATGATGGTGATCACCTTTTACCCAGACACGAATTTGAGCTTCTGATGCAGCGTTGATGGTATCGCTCCAACTTCGTGTAACCAAGGGCGCCCCAGTAATAAATTAAATGAGAACTTGATATCCATTACTTGGAAGAGTATGGAGAAGGTCATTGGCCCAATCACGAGCTCAAGGTCAACTTCTCTCATTATCTCCCTTCTCGTATTATTAAAATCTCGGGTACTGGTTCTTGTTGGTCTCATTATGCAAGGATCTACCCCAATCTTTGTGGCGGTTCTTAGTTGGCATACATTCAAAGTAGACCCATTATCAATTAACACCAAAGGGATTATCATGTTTTCGGATTCCACTGTGATGTTGAGGGATTTAGAGTGGCTATTTCCTTCTTCCGAAAAATCTGCATCAGATAATGAGATGGCATTGGGAGCCATTACCTACCCTATTATTTGCCCAACTTCATCTAGGCTCACCTGAAGAGATACATGTGCATTTTTTAACACCCCCATTAGAGCTTGAAAGTGAAGCGGGGACGTCATCAATAGATTCCAGACCATGATATGAGTCGGCATTCTTCTGAATTGTGTTTCAAGTATATCTCTCGGCTCATTTTCTGAAATGGGTTAACGACACTATCTTTCTTCCCCTCTGGTTGGGCTTGTGCTGCTGCTAGTACCTCTGACTGCTTAGAGATTTTCTCAGATCTAGTAACAAAGTCTACTGCCCCTTCTCTGTTGCTGTCGGCGTTGGCGTCGATTTGTTCGGAACTAAGCGGGACCTGATGAGGATTGTAAGTTGGTCCAAAAATCTGAAATGGAGTGACTGTTGCCATCTAATGCACTTGTATGAATGACCCAGGAAGGGCGGGTAATACCTGGTTCACCTTGGTGATGGACGAGCGGGTGGTAAAAGTTGGCCAGGTTGGGGTGATGAGGTTTGCGGGTGGCTGTACTGGGGGTAATGGGGTAGGAATGGGTCATTGATAACTGTTAAGTGATGGATGGGAGACATTATTGGCCATTGGATAATTGGTGGGGGTGTTGGTGTATGGTTGACAAGCATTAATTTGTACATAATTGACGGGGGTGGGTAATGAAATGTAAACCCTGAGATCCAAAGGTTCAGTTTGGGGTGCAGGGTTAGGAAAGTAATCTGACAGATTCAAGGGTTCAATCACCCTGATAATTCCTTCTTCCTAGTTTCTCTGCAAAGGTGCCACAAAACTTTCTTAGACACTGATGTAATCTGACGGGTCAAATTCAAACTCTCCATTGTCTTCTTCCTCTAACTTCCCAATGGTGGGTCTCGAACCTGTTCGGCCAGTAGGGTGTGGGGGTAATGGGACCTGGTGAATATTCGCATGCTGGTTCACTTGGGAAGGTGTAGGGGGAATGATTTTCTCGGTCTCAATTAAATCCTATATTGCGTGCTTCAATGGAAAATAATGATCAGTTGGGTGACCCGGACCCTGATGAAAATTATAATTCTTGGGGATGGGATTTGGAAGAGGTCATGGTTGAAGGGTTGTGACTAGTCCCTTTTCTATTAGTAAAGGTAATAATACATTCGGCGATTGCCCCAAGGGTGTAAAAACTCAGTCATAGCGGGCTCTCCTCTGCTCTAGAGTCATCTGCATCTCCTGCCCATTCCCTGTTCTCTATATCGGCTCTGTTCTGCCTAGAGCTAGTTGTGCGGCTTTAAACTGGAATGGGGTTATATTAGTGTTGGGCCGGGCGTTGGCAATATTTTGGACATCTGCCCTTGCTCTTTTCTCATTCCTCTACTCAGAAAACCTCCTGACCCCGTTAGCTCACCAGGAACATTCTTGCTCAGGCGACCTTCCCTTATAGCGTCTTCACAATGATTGGCATTTCAAACCAAATCAATAAAACTAGACTGTTGTTGGTAAACGAGAAAGTTCGAGATCACTGGTAGGATATTCTTTAAGATCATCTTAATCTGCTCATCATCAGGTATTCTGTTTCTCACCTGAGCTTCCAGTGCTCTCCAACGCCCTAGATAATCGCTAAAAGTTTCATTGGGGTTCTGCTTTAATTGGGCCAAGTCTGACTTGCACGATTCAATGTCTTTATTGTAGATATACTGCTCTTGAAATAGATAAGTCAGATCTTTCCACGTCTTTATAATAGATGGTTATAGGGATGTGAACCATCTCAGTGTTGGGCCAGTTAAACTTTTCTGAAAGACTTTTATTAGCAGTCTTTCGTCCCCCCCATACTGGCACATGTCCCCACAATAGGACTTGAGGTGTACAATGAGATTACTGGTGCTGTTGTATTTATCAAAAATCGACATTTTAAACTTTGGGGGCAATGGGACTTCAACAAATAAACACAAGTCTAAGATAAGAAATCAGTGGCATGGATTTCAGCTCCACCCATCTTCAACAACTACTTTTGAATTTTATCAAGTTGCTCTTTCAACTGCTCTGATTCTTTAGACATGGGGGTCATCTTCTTAGTAGTTGGCCTTGCTTCACTCTACGCTACCAGGGGTGATCACGGGTGGAGGATTGATGTTGGCCAATGCCCCATCATATGCCCCACTATTCCTAATCTTGTTCTCTTCATACTGCTGGTCTACAGATGGTACAGTGAGGGTAGGATTCTCCTATTGGTGTTGCATGGACTATATGGGGGTTGGGTGTGACCATTGTATGTGAGGGAAATTTTGCTGGGTGATGGGGTGAGTGGAAGTTAAATTTTGAGCCTGATGGGGCCATTGGGTAGGGGGAAAGTTTTGGAGATGACTTTGAGGTGTAGGGAAATGGGTAAATTGGGGTTGATGCAGGGCATGGGTTTGAGCTGGGTATGAGGGTTGGGAGTGAGTGAAATTTTGGAGAAATTGTGAAGGGTATGGGTGGGGGATTTCAAGGTCTGGGTCTTGTTGGGCTTGGGTGTAGGGAAAAGGTCTTTGAAGGGTTTGGGCCATAAAGCCTTGAGAAGGTTGGGCTATGAGGCCTTGGGAAGGTTGGGCCATTGGGCCCTATTGGGTTTGGCCCATTGGGTCTTGATGGGTCTGGCCCATGGGTCCTTGATGGGTCTGGGCCATGGGCCCTTGATGAGTATGGGTGATGGGGGATTGATGGGGGTCATGGGGGAATGAGGCATGGAGGCTTGATAGAGTATGGAATGGATCCATGGATGTATTGTGTGGATGGGAGGGGGTGTTTTGGGAGGCTTTCCACCTAGTGTAGGCCTGGACCATCTCCTCCATCATGGCCGTTGGAGAAGGATCGGATGGAGATAGCCTTTCTAAGGGATGGAGGGGTATGGATGGGGTGGATGTGGAGGGAAAATTGGGCATGGCCCTGGTAAAATCAGGCATGACCTGGGTAAATGGTGGGATATGGGGTGGGTTGGAGAAATTTGGTGGAGCATTGGTGAATGTGGGTGGATTAGGTCTATATTGGGATGATGTAAAGTGGGGCATGGGTGTGGGTGATGAGAGAGAAGAACTGGTTATGGCCTCGGTAAAAATGGGCATGACCTGGGTAGATGGAGGGATGTGTGGGGGATTTGGTGTGGCATGGGTAGATGTGGGTGGATTGGGTATGCGTCGGGTGGACAAAAAATAGGGTATATTAGTGAAGGTGGAGGATTGGGCCGGGTTTTGAATGGGTGTGGATGGAAGGTGAGATGGGTTGGGAATGGCCATGGATGAGGGAATGGGCATGGTTTGGGGAAATGATGTGGAATGGGGGGTTGGATTTTGGGCATTTTGGGAGGTGGTAGATGGGAAAATGGGGGCGCCAAATGGCCCGATTACGGCAAAGGGTGCTTGGGTGAGGGGAATAGATGTGAACATCTCCTCTGCATGGGAGTGAGTCGGGGAGAGTGGCGGGGATGAGTTGGGATCGGCGTATGCCGGGTCCATAGCCCACGACATGACTCGACATCGGGTAGGGTACGGGTGCCTTGGGGCCCGTAAAGCTTCCTCCTTCCCCTACGGGATGACAGAGGGCGAGATGATGCCTTTGTACCAGCACCACAAATATCTATTTTTGAGTTTTTGACTTATTTAATTTTTTAGATTTTTTGAAAATGATTAAAAGGGTCCGAGGCCTTTGAATTCCCGTCTCGGGTGGCTTTTGTACTCTAAATAGGTGTTGCTGCAAGACCTCGATGCATTTCGGAAGAATAAAAGGAAAACCCTTTGATCTATTGAAGGCATGGAAATCGATGCAAATAGCCCGATCCCCTGGAATAGGTCAAAAAAGAAGTCACCTTCTATTGACCGGCAGGGGCATATTGGGTGTCAGAAATTGAGGGGCTCAAACAGAGGGGAAAAAATCACTAATCGGGGACTCCGAGAAGGTGAAATAGGCCATAGGCTCGGGCTGCACTGCTCGGTGGAGACAAGTCACACTGGGCACTGGAATTACTTGTGCTAAGCCAGACTCAGGCCAGATTATGCTTGGCACAACTAATACATGCGCCAATGCAAATCTGGGGATTCCAGGCTTGCCGCATGTAATAGATGCGCTAGGTATAAAGTGTGGGGTCAATTGCTTTGATAGCAGAACAACAGCCTAGATTTTGGTCTTTTCTGTTGGTTTTTTGGCAGCAATGGTTCCGGGGACCGGTCTCTTAATTGCAATGGGTCTCTCCTCACTGAACCTAAGGGATACAAGGCCGGTGTGGGTCTGCTAACGCTCACTTCCCAAGGGTTTTAGGCTAAGTAACGAGAAGGTTACCCACCCGATATACCTCCAGCGCAAACACTTTCTCAAGTACTAGGTGGGTTGGTACTTTTTCGGATCATCACCACTAGGGGTTGCCGCTGTACTAAGAACCGGGAGTTTATATGTTTGCCTATAAATCCCAACCCTTGAAAATCTAACCCCGTAAAATTCAATTATGTCCCCCTTGTTGGTTCAATTTTAATTTTCAATTTTAAAGGAGTTTTCTTTAAAGTTCAAAGATAGGGGGTGATGGTCCCGTGCCGCCTCTACGGGCTGGCGTTCACTGTTTGGAATATGTTTGCAGAAATTAAATGCACACGTAGGCCCGCCAATCGGCTAAGGCGCTTTGAATGACGTAAAAGTAAAGAAATTAAATGACAAAGCGCAAGTAGGCCCACCAATCGACCAAGGCACGTAAATGACATAAAAATAGGGGTGAGTAAAATAATGTAATCGTAGGGGTGAGTAAAAAATAGCAAAAATGGTTGGTAAAATAAAAAATAAAAGGCCAAATTCAAGGGGAAGCTCTACTAGCTACTCCCCAGCAGAGTCGCCATCTGTGCAACCGTGGGCTTCATGGGTCCTGACACGATGATGCGCACCCTTTGCTAAAAACTATAGAGTCGCCACGCGGAGCTTTTGGTGTCCCAGGAAACCTAAAATCAAATTTAAAAGCACCGAAGTGTAAAAAATGACTATAAATCACCGGACTACGCCAAAGGCTCTTGGGTAGGGGCTTCATTTATAGATCGGGAAGGTGTTAGGCACCCGATCAACCTACTTAATGTGGTCTCTACTTATGGTCAAAACCAAAATGAAATAAAAGAAACAAAAAGGCTCTCTCTCTTGCCCTAGGGCACCAAGATCCTATTTATGCCCCTCCGTTCATATCGAAAATTCGGCAGCGTAACAACACAAATGTGAGGATAGAGAAAGAATAAAGAAGGTAGAGGAGTGGAGGGGAGAGCCGGAGCTCTCGGGCCCTTATTGCATCGCCGTAGAACTTTGCGTAAGCTTGCTTTGATGAGCTTCCGATGGCTTGTAGGGTTAGATGATGGATTTTAACTCCTACGGGGGGTAGCTAAGAGGTAGGAGAGGAGGGCTAAGGGATAACACTCACCTAAACTAAGAGGTTTTTGATGAAAGATAAGGCCTAAAGGTAAGTTTGGAGTTCTGGAATTTGTATGCAAAAGGGGCACCAAAGGGGAGAGAGAGAGCTTTCTTAATCTCTTTCTTTTGAAAATTTTCAAGCCCTTTCAAAGGGGTGCCTCTCTATTTATAGGAAAAGGAGAGGTTAAGAGGGCGTTTAAAGGCTAAGTAGGATTAGGAATTAGATAATCTAGCCATCTAAAGTTTCCTAGGGTTTTTGAAGCTTAGAAAAGTGTGAAAATGACTTCAATGGTAGATGATAGGGTACTGTTTTAAATCACTTAAGGGTTGCATATAGAATAGTAATGGGAGCAATAGAACAAGCAAAACATACCCAGGGGATCAAGGTGGTCAACAAATCAAACCCCAATCTCAAAATTCGAGGAAAAAAATCAGGGTTACTATAGCTAAGCCTAGCGCAATTAATAGAGGTGCTAAGCTTAGGAATAGTAAAATAGTGTTGTACAGGGTTTTGGAAAGTTGGTTGCCCGAGGTGGGACCCACTTGAAGCTGGCGCAACTATTAGTTGCGCCAAATCCCTATGGGTTCCCCCTCTAAAACCCTAATTTTATCAAAACTTCGGAGCGCTATATCTTCTTGTGTATAGCTCCGATTGGGGTGATTCTTAGTTCATTGGAAAGCTGGAGACTTCTACTTTTCAATGGTATATGATTCGATCATAGTAGAAGTTCTCAAATAATTCTAGTGACCACTCTTTATCCATTGCCCGAGAAAGTCAGGTATGGGTTCTAAAGGTTGGGGTTGGTTTCTAAAGGTTTGGGGTGAGTTCTACGGGATCTAGGTGATCCCTAAGGATTTTGGATGACTCTTAAGGTTTTGAGAGGGTTCCTAAGGGTTTTATACATACCATCGAAAGCTCAGAAGTATGCCTCTCTCGAAATGTGTTTCAATTGAGCCTTGGGTCAAATTTGGGTGTATAAAAACTTAGACCTAACTGCTACTAAGACTTAGCCAGCCATGCTGAGCTAAGGAGAGAAGAAAAACAAAAAGAGGAAGATGACTTAAACCCTAAAAATGAGCTCACTAATTTGTCTGTTGTTTCCCTGGGTGTCTCCCCCCCTTTTGCAAGCAGTCTTTGCTTCTTTACATAAATCCTCAAAAAGTAACTTTATGCTCTGGTCAATCAGAGGGAAGGAGAATAAAAATAGTTAGGCTCTGCTGACGTGGCTAAATTTCAGCCAAGTATTGCCCCAGTTGTTAGGAAAACAATACACGCTCAGACAGGTGTCCCATGTGCTGCAGAAGTTCCAAAAATGCCCCCAATGTCCACAGATATCTGCTGGCTCCCGAGCGTCAAGAAGATGACATACTTTTGAAGGATTCTCAAGAGGATAAAATGCTGAAAGCTTGGTCTGCTCGAGGGGATGAACTGCTTCTGAAGGCTTCTCGAGAGGATGGAATCCTACAAGCTTCTGATATGCTCGACACTGCTTGACAGGATAGTTTTGAAGGTTTGTGATCTGCTCGAGAGTGGAACGAGAGGATAGTTCTGCAGTCTTTTGATTGTTCAGCTCGAGAGGATAATTTGCTTTTTGAAGGCTCACCGAGAGGATGGATTGCTGTAGGACTTTGTCTGCTCGAGCTTGCTCTAGAGGATATTTCTGAAGGCTCAATCTGCTCGAGACTGTGGTTTCTGCCTCTCGGCTAGGATGTTTAACTACTACAACTCTCCTTTAGGCATGGGCTTTTCAGCTCTAGTGCTTGACTCTAATTCTTTTTTTTTAGCACTTGTTAAATGAATTTCTGCACCACTCTGCAGGTTACTGCTAACTACAAAACCACACTTAAAAATTAATTATTAAACAACTCTAGGGTTTAGTAAAGCCTAGGTTAGGAGGTGGAAAATTACATTATTTAGTGATTAACACACTCCAAGCCTAATCTTTGCTAGTCCTCGAGCAAAGAGAAGATTAAACAATTATTCTAAAAATTAAACACCACTTTCGTAGGGAGCACAGATACATTTAGCCTATGCATCAAGCCTTTTAAACCCCTAGGTGATCCCTAGTGGAGGAGTGAAGTCTCCTGAGAGTTTTCAGTGAAGATACCCACAAACTTCACAATAGAACAGTTAAGCGTAGTGCAACATATGTCAATCAGATTTCAACAAATGAAGGTTCATTCCACACCCTACTCTTTCAAATTCAGAGAAAATAAAATAGTAATGCAGTCAGTTAAATCATAATGAATTTCCATCACACCTAGTCAGCTTACATCAAAAGTATTATGTGCGGGAATCAGTGCCAAGCTCACCATTAATCCAAGAATCAAGTTTAAATATTGCCCCAATGAATTTAATTTTAGACCCAATTCTCACTAGGGCGTTCACTAAAAAATAAAATTCAAAGGTGTATCACTTTCACTTCAGCTCAAGATCAATTACAGACCTCAAATAGGCCTGCAAGCATGAGTATAGACATTGCTGTTAATTCTTGAAATTCTCTTGTTCTTTCCACCATAGATTACACATCCCCTCATCTCCACATAACAACTCAATTAAGTTTAGATCAATAAGGTCTTTTTGTTGGGTTGTAATGTGGCTTAAGGTTGAGGTTTAAAAAGAATAAAAGGATTCAAAACTGAGAAATCAACTAATAGGAGGAGGTGATTCATGACTTCACCTACTTCATTACATCATAACTTTATCTTCTTTCACATTTTTCAGATCTTAAGTGGCCAGGTTCTCATCTTTTTAATTTTTCAAATAAAGTAATTCTTTTGACTTCTTTTTTTTTTTATTTTTTACTTTTTATTTTTATTTTTTTATAGATTTCTTCTCTCCTCCTTTCACCAAATGTTGAACCCAGCTCAACTTTCTTCAACATTTTCTCCTTTACCTTCTGAAATCTCAAAAGTGAGGGTAGGGTTGAATCAAGTCAATGAGGTTTAGGTTCAATTACTCTGGTGTTTGTTAAAGATAAATAGATTTTAAGGCTCAAACAGTGTATGAAAAGGGCAGTTCAATGGGTAGGTATTTTCAGGCTCAAACTGTCCAAATGAGGGCCTTAAATCATATCCTTAGTGTCATGAGTTTTTCCAAACAATTTCAATTTGGCGTGTATAACTTCTGGAGAAAAGATGTTGGTTCAATCATTCCTTAGAGCAGAAAAATTTGCCAAGAAACTCTTCAAAAGAAAGTGTGATAGGTCCAAATCTCACTGGGTATGGTCTATAAGTAAGCTCATGGGGTATATCCTCACATTTTTCTCTCCTTTCTGGTTCACTAAGCACTAATTGTAAGAAAGATTTATTAAAGTTTGCTTCTTGAAAGTGTTAGATCTTTAAAAAGTTTTCGTTTAAAAATGTCTACTAAACAATTTTAATTTCCTCTTTCTAACATGGTTAGGTGGGAATTTACTTTATTTCTTTCAATTTTACTAACAATATTACACTACAATTAACTATTTTATTGGACCACCCTACCATACCCCCAAACCTAATATAAATATTGTCCTCAATGTTTCAACAAAGAATGTATTTAGGGGTAGCAGGATTAGGAAAGGAAGAGAACAAAAATACTGCAGAAAAGAAAGAGAAAATTATAATAACAAGATGATTGTATTCACAGAAACACAGAATTTATAACAAAATATTATACAACAGATAAGACTTTATACAAAATGACAACTTGATAACAAAGAAAACAAAACAAATACAAAAAACTCCTAAAACAATAAATTCCTAAAATAATCTGAATCTATATCTAGATCTATGTGCTCCTCTGTCTTTTCTTTTCCTTTCTTGACACTTTCAGCCTTGGCAGCACCAGGTTTAGTCTTTGAAACAGTTGGTCTCTTTTGTTTGGTGCTGCCCCTTTGTGGTTGAGGCTCCTAAATTTTTATGCCTTTAGCCTTTGGTTGAGGCTCACCAAGGCTAGTTTCTCCATAAAATCATTGGGAATTGTGAAAGGGTCAAACTCGGGGCAGCTCCCTTACCCTTCTTCTTTTTCTTTGCAGCCCCCTCATCCTTCTTTTTCTTTGGCTTTACAGCTTCAGGCTCATGGGTGCCAACTTTAGATTTCTTGGTTGTTGGTTATGCCACAGGAGTTGAGGATGATGCAATCCTCTTAGATTTTCTAAGTGGCATGGGGGGACTGCTGGGGGGAGGATGAAGCAAATTGTTTAGGGTTGCTTCATATTCTATAGCATCAGTCATTACAGAAACCCTAAATCTTCTAATAAATCACACCCTAATTTTCCCAAAGCACTGCAAATTCTCAAATCACTGATTGAATTTGACAAATTTACTAACCTCAACAAAATGATCTCGATACAAGTAGAAAGTATTCAGAGAAACAAATGATTGAGAAATTACCCAAACTAGGGTATTGCCAGGATAATGCACACGAGTCTAAATCTGAAGATTCTGGGTGCCAAATGTGTGCCTTGAGCTGTTGATCAAATTGGCAGAGAAAAGGACTGAATAGTGTAGCAGAGAGTGAGCAGTAGAGGAGAAAGGAAGAAGACTGGAGCGGGTGATGAGGTGTGAGTGTTTAGCAGAGAGAGATAGAATGAGCAAATGGTCCTCACGAGGGCCTTATAAGCTCAGGAACCCGAGCCGTGAGAGGATGAAGCTTCAGGAAGATAATCTCGAGTAGATCTCGAGCACATAGCTTTACGCCCATGACCCTGTCGCAGTTGGGTATAGTCTTCAGCACAATTGTCTCGAGAGGATGCCTTATGTGTTTGATCCTCTCGAGCATTCAACAATGGCTTGGTCTAACTCATTGAATGACTCACTCTCAGGCAGTAAGGCTCAATGATCCTTATGCTCTACAAATCCACTCAACACTTCACAGTACATCAACAAACACAAGCTTAATCAAAAGCAAATAGATGGAAACACCGTATTGTACAAAAATTTAAACTACTCTGACACTTATGGTACAAATAGTACAAAGTTGTAGATCAGAAATTAGTTGGGCGGTTCTTGAAGACTGATGGTCTCAGAGGGCTCCACAACATTTTCAACACATGGTTTGAGCCTCTGGCCATTGACCTACATGACCCTTCCAGAGTTGGGGTCCATGATCTCAACAGCTCCAGATGGGGATGCATGTAAGATAATAAATGGGCCATCCCATATGGACCTCAGCTTACCTGGAAAGAACTTTAATTTGGAATTGAATAACCATACCTTTGCACGCTCAGCAAACTCCTTCCTACGAAGGTTCTTGTCATAAAAAGATTTAGCTTTCTCCTTGTAAATCCTTGCATTTGCATAGGCATCAAGTCTGAGTTCTTCCAATTCATCAATGACATCAACTACAAAGTTGTCCTCATTTTTAAATTGAGGTTGGTTTGCTGCATTATAAACATTGAGCCTAACCTTCATGTTCCCAAAAGTGACTTCCATCACTCCTGACCTGCACTGAATACATGCATTGGCAGTGACCAGAAATGGTCTGTCCAATATTACAGGTATTGGGGTGGTGCACTTTATAGGCCCCATGTTTAAGACTAAGAAATCTGCTGGGTAGAAAAACTTATCCACCCCTACCAACACATCCTCTATGATTCCCATAGGCCTCCTCTCTGATCTGTCAACTAGCTGGAGTACCACAGGTGTGGGTTTTAACTCCCCCAAACCTAGCTTCTCATACACAGAGTATGGAAGTAGGTTAACACTGGCTCCCAAATCTAAGAGAGCTCTACCTATGGTATGATCACCTATAATGTAGGAAATTGTAGGAACCCTAGGGTCTTGGTGTTTGGCTGGGGTTGCTATGGATAAAATCTGTTGCACTTTTTCAACAGCAAATATTTTCTTAGTGAGGTGGGTCCTAGCTTTCCTCTTCTGTGTGCATAAGTCCTTTAGGAACTTTACATAGGCCAGGACTTGCTTTATAGGATCAAGTAATAGTAAATTAATTTTTACTTGCTTAACTGTTTCCATCATTTCCTCCATCCTAGCATTTCCCTTGTCAAAAGGAGAAGGCCCTTTAAAAGCTTGAGGAAATGACAGATGAGGTATTGCTGGTACCCCATTTACTGTCCTAACATTCTCATCAATTTTTTTATTCTTTTTATTTTTTTCTATCTGCTGGGGCTCAACAGCAGCCCCTCTATTCACTTCCTGCTGCTGCTCCATGACAGGTAACAGGTCCTCCCCTTCACTTCTTTTTGTCTCAAAGACCACTTGGTTGTCCACCACTCTACCACTTCTCAATGTAGTGATGGCCTTGGCTTCCTCATAAGTTGAAGAAGCTTCACCTATTATGAATTGCCCCTTGGGATTGGTCATTGTTTGACTCGGGAGCCTACCCTCTTCCCTTTTTGTCAGAGTATTTGAGAGTTGACCAAGGTGGTCCTCTATTTTCTTGATACTCTGGCTGTGAGAATTCACTGTTGTGATAGGGAGCTGAGGATTTGTAATGAAGACAAAAGCTGCTCCTCAAAGGTGGGGGCTCTGGTTTATGGTGGTGGTAGAGTTAATTGACTTGGCTGTGCCCCTGGCTGTGGGAACTGATATCTTAGGAAATACTCTTAATGGTACTGTTGGTTAGGTCTGTAGGGCATTGCCTACTGCTACTAGGGTTGATAAAAATTGTCTTGTCTCCACCTTAAGTTAGAGTGGTTCCTCCAAGCATACCCAACAGGTTGCTGCCCATAAGATTGGGCAGCATTGGCATGCTCCATTACTAAATCTGGGTATTGAACAGAAGTGGGACAGTCTAGAATGGAGTGTGTGGGGGATTGGCTTATCAGACATGCCTCCCCAACCTATGCAGCTGTTTGGGGTTGCACCACACTTAGTAATTTACCAACTTGTTGTGTCAAACTGTCCACTTTCCTTTCTAGGTCATTGTATACATGAAGTTCATACAATTTCCGTTTTGAAGTGGGTTCGTTTACAGCTCTAGCAGCCGGTTCTATGTCATTTCTTGACAGAGCCTCCTGCTGCATAGAGTTTTCACTTATAACATCAAATAAATCTCATGCTTCCTCATCAGTTTTGCTGAGATATGTGCCACCACATGATGCATCCACTATGTATCTACTTTTAGAATCTAACCCTTGGTAAAAGATTTGAACAAGCTATCATTTGGGTATTTGGTGGTGTAGGCATTGTCTCAGCAGTTCTTTAAATCTTTCCCAATCTTCATGAAAATCCTCAGTTGAGAATTGAGCAAAAGAAATAATGGCCTTCCTCAACTAACTTGTCTTGCTTATTGGAAAGAATTTAGCCAAGAATTGGCTTTGTAAGGCATTCCAAGAAGTAATTCTATTCGTTGGGAGCATGTTTAACCAATTTCTAGCTTTATCCTTCAATGAAAAAGGAAACAATCCCAACTTAGTGGCATCATCTCCAAGAACAACAATCTTAATAGTTGTGCATAAAGACAGAAAGTCATCTATATGCTTATAAGGGTCTTCTTTACTCAGCCCATGAAAAGATGGCAACATATGGATGGTCTGAGGTTTGATTTCCTAGTTACCCTCAGCTGTAGGGAATTGAATGCAGAAAGGGGATGAATATGCACCTGGTGTATAATAATCCCTAAGGGGTCTAGGCTTCTCACCCATCTCAAATGTCTCTAAATGTTCAGCAGGGATGTGTGCTGCTAGCTTAGGTCTAAGGACCCTCTCAATTTCAAGATTCAAAGGTATGATTTCAGGATTGAGGGGCCTTCTTCCCAGTATACAACACATAATAAAGACAATTTACAGTAAAATAAAAAGATACTAATGCACTACTACTGAATGTAAAGATTATAGAAATGAAACTATAACAAGGGAGAAAGACATACAAACTAAGGGAAAGTCTGCTCCAACTGCAAGTTATTTTCTCCTCTATTTGCTACTGCTCCAAATCTGTAAAAATCAAAAGACTACAATAGTAATTTATTCAAACACAACAAAGACAAGAAACAGATCTAAATCATAACATGAAGAAAAACTCAGATCTACTATTTAGATAAAAAACTCCCCGACAGCGGTGCCAAAAACTTGTTGGCTATTTTGGCTTGATGTTCTTTATTACAAAAGTGATCAAAGTATGACAGATATAAAGAAGGGCAGAAATAAAACAAAGGGGAATAAAGATGGCATAGAACACAAATACCACCTGTAAGATACAGGGTTGCTGTAACAAGTTTTAGATGAAATAAGGGTTGTCCAACAGAGAGTTATAGATTTAAAGGTAGTAAATCTCCAAATCTGCTACAGATCTGGCAACTCTAAACCTAATCTATCTTAAACTAATAAAACAGGGTAAAGAGAAGGTGTCTTTGGGATTTTCCACTAACTAAAACAAAAATAAATGTAAAAATCAGAAATAAAATAAAGGGGTTTAAAGAAGAGTGAAAGTGGTTTGGTAAAAATAAATAGAAAAATGGAGAAGTAAGCAGTTAGGGACTAGTTTTTACTATAACCATCATTGCAAAATAGAGTAAGAGGAGAATCAACAGCAATCCTTCATTTGGCTACCAGCATAAATGAAAAGAAGAAGAATCCAACTCAACCTTGTGATATGAATTAGTCTTAGGGCTATATCTTGTCCTCTCAAATGGTCACAGGATATCCGATGGATATAATCCAGTCATAGGGGTTAAAGCTAAAACAATAAAACCACTGCAGACACTATGTCTGTAAGGCTATAAGCACATACATCTATGGGTGCATAAAATCCATAAAAATCTAGTGAAAATCATAAGAAAATATAAATTAAATGAAACACTACAACCAACTATTCATTGCCAAAAAGTGGCTTACAATGATATGGCTCTCAAGTTTGTAGTCTTTGTAAGATTCCAGGCCTCTTCACAATGCTATTACAAAGCCATTTACAGTTCAACTTAGCCCTAACTGCTACTAAGACGTAGCTAGCCATGCTAAGCTAAGGAGAGAAGAAAAACAAAAAGAGGAAGATGACCTAAACCCTAAAAATGAGCTCACCAATGTGCCTGTTGTGTCCCTGGGTGTGTCCCCCCTTTTTCAAGCATGCTCTTCTTTCTTTATACACATCCTCAAAAAGTAACTTTATGCTCTGGATGGTGGAGCTGAAATCCATGCCACGAACTTTTTCAACTTATGCCTATTTGGGAAAGTCCTTTGCCCCAAAAATTCTAGATGCCAACCTTTGACAAATACAATGGCACGGGCAACCCCATCGTACACCTCAAGTCCTACTGTGGGGACATGTGCCAGAACGACGGCGACGAATGGCTCCTCCTCAAAGTATTTCAGAAGAGCTTAGCAGGCCTGACTTTGAGATGGTTCACTTCCCTTGAACCATCCATGATTAAAACTTGGAAAGATCTAACTCACCTATTCCAAGAGCAGTATGCCTACAACTGTCACGACCCAGAATCCTAGCCGATCTCAAGGGCCTAGAATCTCGTGTCATAACCCCACACGCTTGTTCAGGCGATCAGCATGCATACATATCCTACCATATCTAACATAAATTAGGCTCTCAAAAATTGTGAATCAAATTTTCTTCTCATATAAAAGTTTCCTTCATTAAACTTGCAGTGAATTTTGAGTCCATTATACTAAATGACCAGGAATAAATTACGGTCAACTAATGAAAAGTCTTCCTAACTATTTAATACATACCTAACATCCTCAAGTTGGTCATCCACATCGTCACCCTCATAAATCGCATAATCTACCAATGCATCAAGTTCATCGGCCAGTGTAGTCCATATCTTCACCTCCAACGATGAGTTTTTGAGAGGGGGTGAGTTTACTCAGTCACGTAAACTCAGTGGGTTACACAACCGATCCACCACAATCTACCTAGGTAAACATGGGTATAACTTTGTGAGTAGAAGTGAATCATTTATAATTTCATAAAAAATAAAATAAATACTTTCATAAATATTTCATAACTGTAAAGCTGAAAGGACGTAACAGATATTAGTGCATATGATGTTTCTAATGCTTATCACTTTTCTTACTTGTCTTGTGAACTTAACTTATGTGACATATCGAAAGTCTTATTATTACTCCATACGCCTACACAATATACTTCGTATCTTACTTATCTTATTTAAATGATCTGTGCTAGGATCGCTGCTCGAGCCTACCATGCGAGGTCCACGTGTAAATAACCACCTAACCTCTATATCATAATATAAACTACCAACCACAATGTCCCTTTAGTTTGAGACAAAGCTATCATATTGTCCTTAAGACCCGTCTCGACTACAGACATTGAACCCTTATGGTGGCTCGTAAGGTATAGCACGTGTAGAAACTTAATTCATGTTCAGCTGGCCTTCACATCGTGTTTTAACATTTCATAGCATTATTCGGTTCTAGGCTTAGGTCCCCGCCCCGATTTCATATTTGTATGGGCTTAAGTCCCCACTTTCTTAACTTCTCGTAGCTTAACATATTCATATTCCATCTTTTCTTAAACTTAATTAGAATAGGCCACAGTGTGATAGGATTCACAAACCACGCTTTTCAAGGGACGGATTTTGTAGTAACCTGGATGTACTTTATGTAACATCCTATACTACCATAGAGGGTTGCATCCATACATGGACGCCTATATTCCAAGTTCTATGTGACTGTGAAAGAAATTCCACCGTGATAAAGGCTTAAAAGTCATGTGTCATATCTTATTCCTTTTTAACCTACCATATACATGCTCTAACGTATCATCTAAATGATGGATGTCACACTATGCACATGAAACATATAATAAGAAGGCAATTAGCCTTAAAGGAGCTAATATTACTCGTAATATTTCAAATGATCATCGAACCAAATAAATCAATCAGAAGGAGAGGTTAGTGAACTTATCTCAAGTCATTCACAAGTTATATCATAAGTCAATCTTTGACTCATGATGTTAGATGGAGACCTAAGGTCTTAACCAAACAAGAAAGTAGTTTAGAGTCTCCTATGTATACTCAACTTTTCGCTAAAGGAGAGAGAGAGATACAAAATATCACGTTTAAATTGATACATGACCCTATGATGTGTGTCATAGTATGACGATGGACCATTCTCATTAGATCAACCTGATGAGTCATTTGCGTGATTTTGATAAGATTTGGTCTCGATATGCCTGAATCACTTATAGACCATCGAATATTCGAGACATGCATTTTAAGGTAAAGGTGATCGAATTTAGAATAACTTAATCCTACTGATGTCATCAATGTAGTGGGTATTCTATTTTCTCATGATTTTCACTATTAATTTGGTCATTTGGACCATTATCTGAACAGTCACTCATTCTTGATCGAGATCATCCCATCATATGATCATCGATGTACCATATGCTTCATAGCATGGATAGATAATATATCTGATGAGTCCATTAAGACTTAGAAGGTGGGTTGGGTCCATCCTTGAAGATTGGTCCGTGATTTCTCAAAACGTGCGTTTGGCTACGTTGGATGTATAAGCCCATTTAGGGTCCATAGCCTAGATGAGCCCAAGGTTCAGAATCCATCAATTCTTTAACCAAAATTTGAGGCTCATTTTAAGAGCTTAAATACACCAGATTTGGTAACCGCATACTGTTCTAGGAAATAAGGTTGATTTGGTAACCACATAGTGTTCCATTCGGACCCCTCACTAGGTTGATTATTTTCGAGGTCAAGTAGGGTGTCAAACATGTCCCTTGAAGTTGGTTGTCTAAGGGTATAAAGCCCTTCATTATTCTTGAGAAACTTGTACAACCGCCTAAATCAGGATGAATTTGTTTCAAATAAAACTATCCGTTAGATGGGAAGAGATTCAAAATTTATGGTTGAACTCGAACTTGGGCAAAGGTGCGATGGGACGGAGAATTCAGAGGAACAATCTAAGTGATCAGGGACAAAGGATGTGGGCGAATGGCCGGGGGCCTCAGGGGTTCACTTGAATGGGTTGAAGTCTATGGGGAACTAACACGGGTGATGAGGGTAGAGGGGTGAAAAGGGAGTCAACTCGGAGGATCTAGTGTAGTGACATGGGCGATAGGTCCTTGGTTGTGGTTAGGCATGGGATTGTTGATGATCCCTAAGTTTTGTGGGGTCTGATTATTATTCTGATTTGAGTTTCGAAGGGACGCCCAGTCGATCTAGTTTCGATCATTCATATCGTAGATTATATCCAGCAAAACCCAGCAGTCTTCTAAATTATGTCCTGCGTATCGATGAAAAGCGCAGAACTTACTATAGTCAAGGTTGGTAGGCTAGGGCCATGGATGTTCTGGTGGGTACCGAATGAGATTTTGACTGCTAAGAAGGCGAAACACATTAGGAATGGTGTCAGGCAATGGGGGATAGTGATCATGTTTAGGTTAGTAAGGGCCCCTGGTTTGCTAGTTGAAGTTATGAGGCGGAGGCACGTTATTGTAATTTTGGGTATCAACCGGCCGATTTTGAGTGGCATTCTGGTTCTTGTGGGTGTTCTGGTTAGGGTATTGGTTTCAATTTTGGTACTAGTTTTGGTTCTGATTGGGGTACCGCTGTTGATTCTGGTTCTGATATTGACTTTGACCAAAATTCCTCGATTGGCTGTATCCATTTCCAACGTTTTGTCCTTGGTTGATGACCGTGTTAACCTGCTCAAAGCCAGAGGTCTTCTTATTGTTTCTTGGCTTTGAGTCATTGGAAGCATCGACTTTCGACGTTACTATTGAAAAGGTGAGGTCTCCCCCTTTTATATGTCGTTGAATGTGGCTAGCGCGTAAGTGCAGGGTTGCAAAGTTCGGGCAATCGCTGATAATGAGGGCACTGCGGAGGAGCTCTTTGACGTTGTCTATAATGATATCGATCACATCCTTTTCCTTCACCTGACTTCTGGTGTGGGCCGCGAGCTTCCTCCAGTGCGCTACAAAATCCATGAAATCCTCCTCATGTTCTTGTTTGGTCGTCATCAGGTCCCTGATACTAACTGCTTCTTGTATCAAGTGTTTATACTGGTCCAGGAATTGTCTGGCTAGATTGTCAAATGTGTTGATCTTGTGAAGTGGGAGAACTGCAAATTAATCAAGAGCTTCCCCTTCGAGTGATCTCTAGAAATAATAGATGAGGAGTCCTTGATTATCGCACACAGGTCGACAACCGTTGTAGAAGAGTGCCAGATGATGATTCGAGTTCCCTGTACCATTTTACTTGTTGAATTTGGGTGGCTTGAACCCTGCGGGTAAACTGAACTCGAGGTCTTGGCAGAATTTGTCAAACCCAAATGAGCGACCAGGGCGCTCTCTCTTAGCCATGTAGTCATCGAACATCTTTGGGAGATCCTCTATTCGAATGGTGGTGCCATTCCTGATAGTCTAGGATCGAGTTTGATGGTCATCATCAATGAGGGTACGACCAGTTTGTCTTGTAGGCGATATATGCGACCATATCGTACTTGGAGTGGGCGGTGGCTTTTCTTGCCTTTGTCATTCTTGTTCTTCTCTGTCCTGCCATTCCTTGATGGTTTTGTAGGTGGATGCAAGGCCTCAAAGTAGTTCGTCGACCTCTTCTCCTCCCCTTCATAATTTTTGGACGTTGAGCTCCACAAGTTGTCGGGCCGTAAAATTTTGCCCAATGTTGCTTCCGTTGTTATTGCTAGTGCTTGGAGGCGTGGGAGGGGTTTCCTCACCAGTCATGTTAATCTCGGGGTGGCATTGAACGGACTCGTCAGACAGATCCTCGTCGTGTATGGGGTTGTGGTACCCCCATAATGGTAGGTCACCGAGCTTTATCTTTCATATTCCGGACATCTTAAGCCTCCGTGGATGTTCATGTACTCTTGGAAAATTTTTGATAGTCCGAGTAGGTGCTGAAAAGAAGTAGAGTAGAAAAAGAAAACTATATACGTATACTAAAAGAAAAATGAACTAAATGAATGTGACATGACGTCCCATCGCGATCGCCAGTTTGTTGGTATGCGCTTTTTTCTGGGTTCCTTTCGGTCCCCGGAAAGAGTGGCCCAATTCGGTCTAAGTGGACTCTGGCTAAGGTGATGAATGGTGAATTAAAAGATATTAGTAAAAGGTAAATTCTAAGCAAAAAATACTTGGTTCATTGTGATCGCTAGCTACAGATGTTTATCCATGCTGCAACACGTCATTGATCACGCGGGAAGAGATATGGGTTGTTCTCTTTACTGAATCATTGGTCGGCCAACGCCAGTAACTCTGGGTCACCTATGAGTTTAATTTATATAGCTTTCATATTCCTATTCTAAGTCTGATTGCTTTAGTTTTCCTAGTCCTACTAGGAGTCTAATTAATCTAATCTTCTACTTATACTTAGAAGTTTAATTACTCTAAATACGCAAATCCTATTAGGAGTCTGACTGACTTAAGTATCCTAATCTTATTAGAAGTCTAATTGGTATTGGTCTCCTAATTCTACGAGGGATCTAACTAATCTAAGTATCATAATTCTATTAAAAGTCTAACGATCTTAAGTATCCTAATCCTATTAGAAGTCTAATTAATATTAGTCTCCTAATCTTACTAGAAATCTAACTAATCTAAGTATCCTAATTCTATTAAAAGTCTAATTAATTTGAATGTCCCAATTCTACTAGAAATCTGAAAAGGGGGTTTTGGCTCGCTATGCTAAGGAGGATCAGCCCCTTTCCCGATTACCCTCCGTAAGCTCCCTTGGGCAAATCAGTTGGCTAAGGGTTGTTTTAAAAGTAATATAGATCAAAAAACTGATTTTTGAATTGAACAATTAAGTTTTTGAAGATTGAAATTAAAGGATTTTGAAGATCAAGATTAGAACTGAAAATTATGAACTAGAAGAGATTAAAAACTAGAATTTGAAAATAGAGGCTATGACCTAGAATAATTAAGGACTAAGAATTGGTTCTAGAGATTGAGAACTAGAACCAGAAATTAAAAGCTAGAACTAGGAACTAGAAAGAAAACTAGAATTTAAGAACTAAAATTAAAAACCTAAGATCTAAGACTAGAAATTAAGCACTAAAAGCTATAACTTAATAACTAAAACCTAGAACTAGAAAGGAAATTAAGAACTATAACTAAGAAATTACCTGAAGCTAAGCGTCAAAGAGAGA
The DNA here is from genome assembly GCA_021018995.1 of Chloranthus sessilifolius. Classification (NCBI taxonomy): domain Eukaryota; kingdom Viridiplantae; phylum Streptophyta; class Magnoliopsida; order Chloranthales; family Chloranthaceae; genus Chloranthus; species Chloranthus sessilifolius. The sequence goes on along the minus strand of CM037584.1, from coordinate 100,733,299 downwards.
ATCTCGAAATCCCTAAGCTCGGAAGAAAGGAACTCGAAAACTCGATTGCTGGATCTATTTTTGTGTGGGGTAGGGGGTTTATTTATAGGTATTTCGGTAATTGCGCGCCCTGTGTGAGGCGCATAATTAGTCGGTCAAATCCAATTACGTGCCTTGTTTGGTGCGCTTAATTGGATTATGCACCCTATCCGGAGCGCTTAACCACTCTGAGTCGGTGACCGACTCAATGAGTGACCGGCTGACTGGCCCAGTCAAGTGTCCTAGTTCCAGTCTAATTGGAATTAATTGCGTGCCCTGTACAAATCGTGCAATCAATTATGCGTGCTGATTTGGGCGCGCAATCGGGTCTTAAGGCGACTTCTAGAAGGTTAAGGACCGGTCCATGTTGGACCGATTACGCGCCAGTGATGGGGTGTGCAATTGAATTGTGTGTGCTCTGTAGGGCGCGCAATACACTCCTAAGGCAACCCATAGGAAAAACAGTCCTGGTCCAAGTGGGACCAATTGCGCACCAACTATGGGGCGTGCAATCAAATTGCGTGCGCTGAATAGGTCGCACAACTAGGGACTTTTCTTGGGTTGGGTTGGGTCTGAACCACAAGGCTATTATTTCAGCCTGTGCTTTGACTATATACTATTATTTCAGTATATAGTCCTCGCATTTGGGTTGTGGGGTCTGAGCCACAAAGCTATTATTTCAGCCTGTGTTCAGCCATATACTATTGCTTCAATATATGATACTCGTATTAGAGTTTTAAAGCTTTCAGAGAAGGTAAGTCCCTTCTGAAAGTCAAGGGCAAGGTCAAAGGTTGACCGAACAGGTTTGTATACTTCGAGAGGGAAAAATTGGGGTGTCTACAAGATCGATCCCTATTTTGGTCATAGTCCTCAAAGGGCACACATTTAATGCTGACCCGTTGTCGATCAGAACCAATGATATCACCATATTTCTTGTTCGATTGTGACATTGAGGGAACGGGAATGGTTGCCTACTTCGGTCGGGAGATCAGCGTCTGAGAATGAGATGGCATTAGGAGCCAACACCTATCCAATCATCTGTCCCACCTCATCTGGGGAAACTTTACCGGATACATGAGCGTCTTTTAATGCTCCCATCAGGGCTTGAAAATGGAGTGGATACGTCATTAATAGGTCCCAAACAGTGATGTGGGCTGGCATTCTTTTCAGCTGTGTTTCCCGTATGTGCTCTCTGCTCATCTTTTCAAAGAGGTGTACTGCAGTCAATTCCTTCTTCTCTTCTGGTCGGGCTGGTACCGATACCTCAGGTTATTTAGAAATCTTCCCTGATCGAGTAAAAAAATAAACTGCCCCCTCTATGGTGCTGCTTGCATTGACATCCATTTGATTGTAATTGAGCGGGACTTGATGGAATCATATGTTGGCCCGAGAATTTGGAATGGGATGGATGGCAGCGCCAGATATGATTGGATCGGCCGAACAAAACTGGGCTAGATCTGGTTGACTGGTGCTGAAGATGGATAGACTGGTGAGGGTATGGAAAAATTGGTCCCATTGTAATAGAGTGGTACTGGAGGCGGATTGATTGGGGGTGGAGCAAAATTGGGCCAACTATATTGGATTGGTGCTGATGATGGATTGGGTGACATATAGTGATCGGCTATTGGTGTTGGAAATGGCTGATATATCAGGGGTGAGTAAAAATTAGGCTCCACATGGTTAACAGGCGCGGGTGCAGGAAAGTACATCCTCAAATCCATAGGTGATGCTTGTCGTGTAGGGTTTAGGAAATAATTGGCTAAGTTCAATGGCTCGATCAACCCTATGACCTCATTCCCCTAGTTCCATTGCCCTGGTGACTTTAAACTCTCTTCTATGCTGATGTATTCTGAGAGATTGAACTCTTCCATCCCTTCCTCCAACATATTAATGGTGGCCCTTAGGCCCATTCCTCCTTGTGGGTGCAGTGGCAATGGTGCTTGATGGATGTTGATGTGAGGGTTTGCATGCAAAGCTATCGGAGGAATGAGCTTCCCCACCTCTATTAGATCTTGGATCGCATGCTTTAGTGGAAAGCATTGATCGGTTGAGTGACCTGATCCCTGGTGAAAATTGCAGTGTATATTCGGATCATAATTTCTTGGGATTAGATTTGGTGGAGGTCGGGGTTGAAGCTGAGTGACCAAACTCTTCTCGATCAATAAAGGCAAGAGGATATTTAAGGATTGTCCTAAGGGAGTGAACACTCGATTATATCGGGCCCTTCTCTGCTCAGGGGTTTGTTTCCCCTAGGGGACATTGTTCTGCCTCGAAGCTTGATTTGTTGGTGCTGGTGCTAGTTGTGCTATCGCGAATTGAAAGGGTACCATACTGGTTCTAGGCTATATGTTTACTATTGTTTGGGCATCTGCCTCGGTTCCTCTTTGTTCAACACATTTCTATACCCCACTAGCCCCATTGGCCGGATTTTTTTTCAGCTGCCCTTCTCTCAACGCGTCTTTGCAACGGTTGGCATTTCTTACCAAGTCAATGAAACTGGCTTGCTGCTGGTAGACCAAAAAGTCAGAGATAACAGGTAGGGCTATTTTTGAGATCATCTCGATCTATTCATCATCCGGGATGCGGTTCTTTACTTGGGCTGCTAGGGCCCTCCATCTTCCCAGGTACTCGTTAAAGGACTCATCGGGTTTTTATTTCAACCATGCCAGATCTGATTTGCACGGTTCGATGTCTATGTTATAGACATATTGCTCTTGAAATAAATGGGTGAGGTCTTTCCATGTTTTGAGCATAGATGGTTCAATAGACGTGAACCATCTCAAGGCCGGACCCCGTAAGGCTGTTTTGAAATTTTTTTATGAGCAAACGCTCATCACCTCCATACTGGCACATATCTCCACAGTATGAGTTTAGATGGGCAATTGGGTTGCCTATGTCATTGTATTTATTGAATGTGGGCATTTTAAACTTGTGGGGTAATGGTACTTCTGCGAACAAGCATAAATTCAAAATTTTGATGGCCTGAATCAGGTCCCACCCAGCTTCATTAACTACTTTTAGATCCTGTCTATTTGTTCTTTTAGCAGCTTTGACTCTCTTGAGGGCAATGCTAAGGCTGGTCCCCCTTCATTCTGAATGGTCTGGGGATTGGTAATGGTGGGATGTGGGAGATTGAAACTGCCAAATGCCCCCTACATATGCCCCACTGTTTTTGATCTCATCCTCCTTATATTGTGGATCAACATATGGTGGTGGAAGGGTGAGATTAGCCTGTGAATTTTGAACTACAGGCACCTTGTGTATAACTATACAAGAGGGCTCGATCAAAGCTATAGGGTTGAAATGTGCTTGGATAGAAAGATCGTCAGCCATGTTTCGGGATTCTCTTGCGGAAGATCGGTTTGCTGCTAAATTACGCAAGAGAGTCCTTTCAATTTTTGGATCACACTCAAAGAAATCTAGACTTTGAGATCGAGTGTGATGCATACACTAGAAAAAATCAATATATACATATATATTTATGTTTTAAGCTTTATTTGATTTTTATTTTAGAAAGTAGGGAGAGATAAATCTGAGCCTCTAGCTTCTCTGATCAGGGAAAGTGGAAACCTTGATTCGCCGCTTCGAATAAACCTGCAAAAGATATAAGAAGTGATCAAAGAAAAAATCAAAATATAATAAAATATAAAACGAGAAAGTTAAATATTTGTTTTCTAAAAACTAATATGAAATAAAATATGCTAATCCTGGCAACGTCGCCAAAAACTTGATCGGCTTACTTTATGTGTATCTAATTAAGTCTTAACCTATTGCAAGCGCACAATAAAAATTGTAGTGCTAGTATATGATTTATCCCACAAGGAAAGGATTATTTCATATTTCACTTTTCTTTATGAAAACTTATATTTATCTTTAAGGTTCTAAACTACTTGAGAAATATGAATAAAAGAATGGTTTCTTAAACTAAGTTGCAAAAAATAAATCTTAATCTTCAAACTTCTAGATTTTGGTCGTGAATCAGTCTCCTTCTGTTCTCAGATATTTATGAAATTAAAGGTACCGTTACACTAATCTGCAAATCTCAATCTGAGTCGTCAATTCAAATCAAAATATGAAGATGTTTACAAAGCAGTAAATTGCAGAAAAATAAATCTAAACTAGAAAGCAAAGTAGAACCATCCAGAGGATTGATCTTTCAGCTTCCTCAGCCTTGGTTGTTAGGCAAGACCTCAGAGAATTGTGGATGATGTTACTTGATAAACCTACTTTATTTTGATCGGAAGAAAACCCAACCTCAGTTGTCAATTGATGATGAGAAATTTTTCAATGATTTTTCTTCTGATACCAAGCCCTCTTATTTATAGATCATAAGGGGTCGGTTTACAAAACTCCTAATTCTAATAAAAGAAACTACTAAAACAAAAGTATCCTAATATAACTCTACTTCTAATCCTGACTTTCCTTGCATTCAATAGTTGATGTGCTTATGGATTTTCTCCTTTATTTTAGCAACAGAGTCCTTTAGGAATCTTCCTTCGTCAATCTTCTCAGATTCGTGAGTGGCCAGACTTCTATTTCAAGAATTCTTTTAATTATATGCATGGCGGTGTAAACCTTCATGTGATCAGCAGCTTCAGAAAGCTTCTCTTTTGTAAAATCATAAATCACGATTTTATATCTTTTTTTGCTTTCACTCTCGACGATTCTTCATTTACAACTTTATTTATGATTGATCTCTTTTCTCCTTTGTATCGCTTCAGCTTCTTGAACACCCTTTTAAGAATCGTAATTTATGATTTCTTACTTTTTGTCTCTTCTTCTGCTACGTTCAATCGTCTTTTACGATTTTCTAACTTTCAGGAGGTGGCGGATCATTGTTGTTACTATTTTTAAGTGCTTGCTACTGACTTTATTGGAGACAGTGATGATTACGGAGCAGCAAGCCAAAAATATGCACAGTCCTGCAAGATACAGGGCCTGTTGTAGCAAGTTTTGATAAGTAAGAGTTTGTCCCACAGGGAAAGTTGATCTAAAGCTTCGAGGGAGCCATCATTAGTAGGCTCTCCAGATCTGAAAATCCTATATGGAAGGGGATTTAAGGTCACTAAATTCTAAATTCGAAGGTAACTTAATGTCTAAACCATAGAAAGGGTTGAGAAAACAGATGGAGTGGGAAAATAAATATAAAATGGGTGAGAAGTATGCTATTAGGTTCAAATCTGATGGGTTTCATGACTCAAATTCAGATCTGCTGCTATAGAAGTCCTATCTAATGGCTACATTATCACTACTGAGGAGAAAGAATCCAACTCATCTCTGTGCCATGATCCAATCCCTTTATGGCTATAACCTGTCTACTTAAATGGTCACAGACTATCCAATTGGGGAACCACAGTCCAGAGATGGGTCAGAACAAGTCTATCATTGTAAGCACTACTTCATCCAGGCTACAAGCACAAGAATCCATAGGGAACCTCAACCTCTAAAGTGCTATGTGTGGGGCTAGGCCTGTATGGGAGCATGTTAGCCCAGACACATAGAACTAGTAAGAGTTTGAGTACAGCCTTAGGTCTAGCTGTCCACTGCTGTAGAAAGACTGTAGTGATCCAGTCACAAGCCTACAATCTCTATAACCAAACCAGATCTGCCATCTGATGGCGGGTCTATACAAATAAATGGGAGTTTGTCTCTGCACAATCTCTCGCAGGGCTACAAGCACAAGTGCAGAGTAGAAGAATCTATCTTCGATCTGTGGATTGGCCTCACCCTAAGGCTATAACCTATCCACTTAAATGGTCACAGACTATCCCAGAGGCTATCCTCCTCACAGAGGATCAAAACAGAACAAGAACATTGCTGTCACCACCATGTTCACAAGGCTACAAGCTCAGGCTCCCATGGGGATTTCAGATCTAGTGGATCCTGTGGTGGGGTTAAGCTTGTATGGGAGCATGTTAGCCCAGACACACAAGTCACTTGGATCTAAATAGGTCTTTAAAAATAATTCTCCATTGCTCATAATACAACCTATCAATGGAGGATCTCAAGGCAACAACCTTGTACAGAACAACTCAATCTCAAACTTCAATCCCATACATGTAAAGCACCCAATCAGGAAATCCCATTAAATTTAAACCAAAAGCTTACAGAGGCATAGCCAGCAATTGCTGGGCTATGGAGAGAAGAAAAAGTAAAAAGAAATCTACTTAAACCTTACTAGAGATCTACAGCTACTGCAAGAAGAAGATAGACAAAATTCTATTCTAAGAGGGGCCCCTAAACCTAAACCAGGCTTAGGTTTATATAGCAGTCAGTTTGACGGTGCATTAGGATTAGAAAACCCTAATTTTAATGATGCCACGTGGCCTAATACTATTCCATGGATGCCTCGAGGCACGTGCACAAAAATTGGAGCATTAGAGTGCGTGAACTAATTGCTGGAAGTTCCCAGAATGTCCTCTGCAGAAGTGAGGGAGAGTTAGAGTCCAGAGCCTCGCTAGGTAGCACTGGTTTCCAAGACTGTCACGTGGTAGTACGATCTTTGCGAGATTGGATTAACTTAAAATTCTAGCCGTCGTGGGGTTGTCTTAGTTTGCAGCTTAAGCAGTCGCGCGATAGAGCATTGAATCCTCGCTAGATTGCTCTGGTCTTCGCGGGATTGCAGTTTTCTTCTGAATGGCACGGGAATCGTGCGAGCAGTTTGTTTCTCAATGGATCTTCACGAGGATCCTCACAAGGGCGTGATGTGCATTGATCTCTGAACTGCATGAGAGGTTTTTCTGAAGTTTTACATCCCGTGGCCACTGCGCGACAGCTGCACACAGAAATACTTGGAGCTCTCTCTCTCCTCATCTTATTTGAGTGAACTGCACTCGATTTTGAGTGCTGCTTTCTTGAGCTGCACGAAACTGCATGAGCATTTAAGTGCTTGAGCTTCGAGAGCTGCGCGAGTCATGATTCTGAAGCCCTTCTATCACTAAACTGCGCGAGAATAGCACAGACAATTGGTATGAAGTCTTGGGAAACTTGCGAGGACCGTGCGAGGCTTACTTTCTGAATCCTTTGAACCCTGTGGCAATTGCGCGAGGCTCATTTCTTGCTCTATTGCTGCTGTAGTTTACCTTCATCCAGTCAAGTTCTTATCCGGATCCAGCTTCCCTTCTTCTAAGAGACTTCTGGGGCAAAAGTGGGCTCCTTAGCAGGATTAAGGCCTTATTGCAGCTGCTGTTCATTACCTATAGAACAGGCTTAAAACACTTTTATTAATTGATTAAGGGTCCAATAGAGATTAAGTTAAGGGGTGAAAAGTGGTACTTTTCAGGTCTTAACACACCCCCAAACCTAATCTTTGCTAGTCCCTTAGCAAAGCTATAAATGCCACTTTTGTAGGGATCACGGATACATTTAGCATATGTACCAAGCCTTTTAAACCCCTAGGTGATCCCTAGTGGAGGAGTGAAGTCTCCTGAGGGTTTTCAGTGAAGACACCCACAAACTTCACCATTAGAGTAAGTTAAGTATAGTGCAGATAATGACAACACAAATTCGAATGTTTAAAGTTTCATTCCACAGTAAATTTATTTAACACTTAGAGGAATTACAGCAATGTTGCAGGCCATTTAAAACTTAAAAGTTAACATGTGTTTGCCTGACCATTATTCATTTAACATTAGAATTTCAATGTATAAAAATTAGTACCCAGCTTGCCTTTGATTCAAAATTTAGGTTGGATACAATCCCAATGGGGTTAAAATTCAGACCCAATTCTCACTTGGGCTATCTCTCAACATTAATATCTTGAGGGTGTTCGCATTCTTAATAGCTCAAGAGCAGTTGCAGACCCCAAATGAGCTTGCAAGCATGAGCATAGGCCAAGCTTCTAATTTTTTGACATCTTCAAGGATTTTCACCATAGATTGGACAACTCTTCATCTCCACATGACAGCTCATTTGACTTTGGATCCACAAGGTCTTTTAGAATGGGTTGTAATGTGGCTTATGGCTGAGGGGTGTGCAGAATATAAGGGGTAAAAAGGAAATCCAAATTGAGAAATCAGCAAGATAAGGAGTGGTTCATGATTTCACAACCTTCATTCCAATAAAACTTCATCTTCCTCTTCTATTTCAGAGATAAAGTGGCCAGCTTCTCCTCTTCTTTTCAATTTTCAGGTGATGATGTTCTCTAGATTTCTTTTTTTTTTTTTCTTTTAATTTTCTTTATTTATTCTTTTGATAAAATTCCACACAACTACCATTAATACACAGTTGTTCGCAAGTTGCTTTTCTTCATCTTTCACAGAATATTAGACCATTCTCAGTATCTTTACCTCCTTCTCCTTTACCTTCTGAATTCTCAGAGTGAGGGTAAGGTTGACTCAGGTAATGAGGTTAAGGTGCAAGTTTTCTGGTGTTTGTGAAAGAAAAAATGTGATTTTAAGACTCAACTAGTGTATGCAAAAGGGCATATTTTAAAAGGTTTGATTTTTAGGCTCAAACTGTCCAAATGAGGGCCTTGGATCATTTCCTTAGTCACATGAGTGCTGTCAATTAGTTTTGATTTGGAGTTGCACAACTTCTAGTGAAGAAGTCCTGATTCAATCACTCTTTAGAGCAGAAATAATGCCAAAAACACTCTTCAAAAGAAAATTCTGGGCCCAAATCTCACTAGGTATGGTCATCACATTTAACTCATGGGTTGCATTTTCGTCTGTTCCTCTCCTCTTAGGCTCACTGAGTACTTAACTCTAAAATTTTCTAATATTAGCTTCATGGTGGTGTCAAAATTCAACTTTTTCTGTTTCCAACAGTCTGCAAAAAATTTAAATTTTACATGTTTCCTCATTGTATCAAGTTTAGTGGAAATTAGCTTTATTCATCTCAGTTATACCACCATTATTACACTAAAAGTAACTATTCTATTGGCAGACTGTCACAGCCCCAAACCATTTGGAGCAGTGTCCTCGCTGGTTCAGAGGTGATAAAAAATAGTAGAATCCAAGCAGTCAGACAAAAATAAACACAGAAGAAGATAGAGAAACAGCGAATGCAAACTGTACAGTATAGAAGTAAAAGAAACTTTCATTGAAATAAAAAGAAAATATGACAAAAAGATGGAAAAAGAAACGAGAAAATGGGGGGGTCAATGTGTAGCCGGGGGAGGGTTTGAGGAAGACGGAGGGGGAGATGCAGGTGGTGCCATTTTTCTCTTCTTCTTTTCTCTCTTCTCTTTCTTCTTCTTTTTCTTTTCTTCCTTGGCGAGGAGTCGCTAGACCTTGTCATACTCATCCCAGAGAAATTGCAAGGGGTCCGGCTCCTTTGGCGGTGGGGGATCTTCCCAGATGGGGTAAAATTTGATTGGGAACCCGAAGGGGTTGTCATCCGCCATTTGTGTGAGGAGGTATGGACTTCTAGGGGTAGAAGAGGAGGGATGAGATGAAAAGGGACTGAGGGCCGGTTTAAAAGAGAGGGACGAGGGAACATGAATCGGCGGAATTGAAATTGCGCCCCTTTTCACACTTGGCAATAAATGAGTGTTGTGTGGGAAAAGAAGAAAACACACAACTGGCTCTTTGGAAAAGAGAAGTAGCATTAAATGAATGTCCAAAGAGAGGCATGGTATTTAAAGAGGTAAGTGTATCACGCGGGGATCCTTGCGAAGAGCAATCAGTGATGAGGAAAGGGCATCTCTCGCGCAGCTAAGCTGGGGATCTTCGCGAGGTACACTTAACATGGCACATCAATTTGAAGAGGAAGCCATTGAAATTCCTAAGGCAGGTATTGCACAAATTTTATTCAGCCACCAACGACATCTATCCGCTACATGGATGACTGGTTCAAAGAAAAATATCCTCTCACAAACTCTTCTCTCATGAATGGCAAAAAGAACAAAATCAAAAGTACCAAACAATCAGAAAGAAACACACAGAACAAAGCAATAGATAAAACTAGAATTTCTATTAAAGTGTAATAAAAATAGTTACAAGTGGAATTACAAGAAGAAAAACCTAAGATACAATCTAGAAGCTAGGATCTAATCTGAATCAGAATCTGTAAGGAAATCCCAGCCCATCTTTTTAGCCTGTGCCTTAAGGGCAGCTCTGTCTTGTTTCTTCTTTTCCTCCCTCTCCTTTTTCTTCTCGGCTGGTGTTTTCATTGTAGATGGAGCTTTAGGAACCCTCACCCTCATTTTTGGTGCTTTGCGAGCCTTTGGTTCCTTGGGTTCTTGAGGGGCTTTTCCTTTGCCCTTAGCAGGGGGGTGGCAGGGGATTTTCCTTTGCCTTTGCTTTTGGCTTCAGCTTCTGCAGGTGGGACCACTTGGGATTTCTCTTTTCCTTTAGCTTTGGGTTCCTCAGTGGGGACCACTGGTGACTTTCCTTTTCCAGTAGACTCAGGTTTGGCAGGGGACTGTGCCTCTTCAGGCTGGGCAGCAGGCTCTTTGCCAATTTTTAAAGGGACAACTTTGGAAGCAGACCTCTTGGCAGTGACTTTCCTCCGCTGAGGATAAGTTTACTTCTGTGGTGGTTCAGCAGAGGCCGTGGTAGGGGTAGGTTGTTCAGTAGATGGAGGCTGCTCCTTAGGAGGTGAAGCAGGAGCTTTATCTTTGGCTTTCTGGGGTTGAGGTGGTGCCTCCTTAGACTGGGCAGGTGGAGCTGGAGTAGTAGTTGGCGCAGGAGCAGGCACGTGAACAAAGATGGGGGTCGGATGGTATGGTTCATTACGGGCAGCAGCCAATGCGGATTCCAATGAGGCTATCTTGATTTGAAATTTGAGGGCGTCAGTCTCATGGATCTCCTTTTGGATTTTTTGGATTTCTTGGGCATTGTTAAGTCATTTTTCAAGCATTCACATCTGAGCATTCACTGCAGTAGCATTTGATTTCTCATATTCCCAATTGATCTGATGATAAGTAGCTGTAGCCTTGGCCTTTTAGTAGGAGTCCAAAATGTTTGTCCACCCCAATGAGATGCCCAGAAGTTGCTGTCTGTGTTCCTTCGTCATTTCGTCAATCTGCTCCAGCAGGGGGGTCTCAATTGATTGGCAAAGCTTGGCCATGCCCCTCAGGACATCCTTCCTCAGGTATACATTATCTCTCATATGGTGGAGGATGGTGAGGTAGGGGGGCTGTAAAAATGATGTTTTGGCACAATGGAAAGATAGGAGGTGGAAGGAGCAGATTGTGCTTGGTCCTGGGGGGAGGGGGGATGATAGTAGGAAAATCAAGTTGTGGGGAATGGGGAATGGGGCTCAGGTGCATTTGGGTGGATTTGGTAGAGAAGGTGGAAGGGGTAGGATAAGAGGGGGTGGAGGTATAGGGGGAAAGGAAAAGGGTGTAGGCTCAATAGGAGTTGGGGGTGATGGGGATGAAAAATGGCAATTGTGAAAGGGATTAAAGGAAATGGGTGGGTAGGAGTTAATGGTGAAGGTGGGAGGAAATGAGTGGAGGAGAATGCACTGTTTGTGCCGGTCATGGTGGATAGGACCGGGGGGGGTGAAGTGGATGGGGAAGGGATGGGTGGAGTGGTTAAGGTGTGTAGGGTGGATTGGATGGAGGTGAGTTCAGCTTGCATCTGGTCCTGTTTTTGGGTATTGGGGGATAACTGAGCTTGTATGTCTTGGATAAGGGGGAGGATGAGGGTTAGTGTGTCAAAGCTAGGAGGTTGGGTTGAAGAAGAGGGTATTGATTGGAAAGGGGAGGAAGGAGCATGATGGAAAGTGGAGGGAGGGGAAGAGTGGGGTTTTGGGGAGTGGTGCTGGGAGGTAATTGGGGAGTCTGGCAGAGGGGTGTAGTATGCAGGCATTGTTTCAAGGAATGTAGAGATGAAGGCTTGAAAGCCTATGGATGTGTTAAGGGTTAAGTCAATGTCAAGGAGAGGGGATGTAGTAGATATGGCTAGGGTGGGAGTTTCATCAAGGTGGGGTGTGTCAATGGGGATAGAGGGTATGGAGGGTGGTGCTTGGGAGATGGTTGGGATGGTCGCAGTTGTTTTTCATTTTTTATAGGAGATGAGTGGTGGGCTGGTAGGCTTAGGTGGAGATAAGGGGGGAATGGTGGTTGTGTACTGAGGTAAGGTAGGGGAAGGTGAGTCCTCCCATGGACCAAGCACAGGTGAAGGGGGGTGAGAGATGGATGCAAGAGGGGTGGTGGATGGGGGGTAACAGGGGCTGCTGCAGTGATGGAAGTGATAATCTCTGGAGGCACCTCCTCTGTAGCAGGGGTAGACCCTGATCCAGCTGCCTCTAGTTGCTTGGGTAGTGCCTGAGCCTCAGCTTTCTTCTTTTTCTGGCCTCCCATCAATCTCCTGCTGATTCCCCATTGCCTTTTGGTGAAGATAGTAGGGGTAAGAATGGTGGTCTGCTCAGTCCGTCCTATCTTGTAGCCCCTTTGAGCAGCAACAAGGTAATGATTCTTGCATAGGGTAGAGTGTGAGGCTTCTTGTTGGACCCTAACTTCTCCACTACATCCTTCATAGCCTCAAAAATCAGCTAGGCTGCATGGAATCCATGGCCCATGTCGTAGGAGTAGGCGACATCCGCAATGGGGGTTCTCCTCTCCTGCTGATGTCCTGAGCAATATATGTTCTTCCGTAGGACTTGGTCAATGAACAACAGTTCAGATTCTAGTTCCCTCCTTCTGATTGAGTTCCCGGTGGCTTTTAATCCTCTAGTTAGGGCCAGTGCAATTGTATCAATCGATGCCCTCAGAGGGGGGCCATATCCACAGCTAGGATTGAATGCTGCTGGGATGCCCAACACTTCCGCAATCATCTTGGGGCCCACCAACATATCGAAGTTGTCAATCAGCACCAGCAAGCACCCTTGTCCATCATTGTCCCTCTTGACCTTTATGTGATGATAAAACAGCTGCACTAGCCTGGGGTAGGCTAGTGCTGGAATTCCTCTCATCAATGGCAGCAGGCCTGCTTTGCTCATAAATTGTACTACAGGGGCAGAGAGAGGTTCTTTATCAAAAAATGGTACATCAAAGGCTATTTCAGGCTCCAATGGAATTGACTCCATGAGCTTAGAAGGAGTAGAGAACTTTGTGGTTGGTACCGCCGCCTCCTCAACCACTTCCTTTCTTTTTTTGGGAGACTTTGAAGTCTTGGCCTTTTTGGGGGTGGTCTTTACAGGGTCCTTGTCCTTTCCTTTTCTCTTCTGCGCATATTTTGGAGCCATATCTAATTTTGTCCTATAGTATGAGAAATGGGAGCTGAAATCTAGGGTTGATTTGACGCATAGGGCACCTCAAGATCTCTGAGCAGAGGGCAATGGATGGTGGTGATGTCAGGAACAACTCTGTAGAATTGTGAGGTGAATGATGAGCTGTAGGAGGGATGCTGAGGGGGAGAGGGGAGAGCTCCAGAAGCTAGGGTTTCGCAAAGGGAAGAAGGATGAAAATAATGAAGAAGGGACAAAGCGCAGGGTTGAAATACTTATCGCGAAGCTTAGCGCGCTTTGGAACATCTGGTCGCGGGCTTGGAAATGAACCTAGCGAAAGTGTGGATTAAATCTGGATTGCGCGACAATCTCTCAAGTTATCCTTGGAGCGCGCGACAGAGTGAGATTAATTCCTGTGAATTGCGCGAGCGGCTCTTAGGTTTCTATTGGATTGCGCGAAAAGCTCTGAGGTTCATTTTTGAATCTCGTGATAGACTTAGAATCTTACGATAGGAAATGAAGTATTTCTGTTGAATTGTGTGAGAGTCTCCCAGTTTACCTTGGGAACCTCACGATAGCTTTTGAATCTCGCGATAGTCTCCTAGACTTTCATTTTGGACCTAGCGACAGTAAGGAATAAAACAGAGAGCATGTGCTCTCTGTTTTGCCCCTTTTCTTGTTTGCTTGTGGTTGGATCCGGGGCATGACTCTCTCCTATGGCTACCTCTAGACACATGCAAACTCAAGCTTTTAATAAAAAACGACCTCCCATATTAGGTGTGCAACAGAAGCTATCTATTGAAAAATAGTAAGAATCAAACCATGCATCAAAAGCTTAAAACAGATTGGTCCAGATTTAGATAAGACTATGAACAAGTTCTAAAGAATAGAAACAAGTAAGATAAATCAACTAAAAACATCATACATATGATATAGTAATGACACACCTATGGATCAATTTGAAGAAGGATCTTCTTGAAGGTGAATGGTGTCCATGGGTTCAACAGGTTTTTTAAAACAAGGCTTAAGCCTTTGACCATTCACTTTCAAGGTTCTCCCAGACTTGGGATCCTTGATTTCCATAGCACCAGATGGGGAAACATGCATGACAATATAAGGACCTTCCCATCTGGATTTCAATTTGCCCGGAAAAAACTTAAGTTTGGAGTTAAATAACCAAACCTTATCACTAGCAATAAAACTCTTTCTCAACAACCCTTTGTCAAAGAAAGTTTTGGACCTTTCCTTGTAGATCCTAGCATTGGCATACGCATCCATCCTTAGTTCTTCCAATTCAGACAGCTGCAGCGACCTGTGAAGACCAGGAGAAGTTAGATCTAGATTTAAATGTTTGATGGCCCAATAGGCCCTGTGTTCTAACTCCACTGGGAGATGACAGGCCTTGCCATAGACCAGTCTGAATGGGGACATACCAATTGGGGTCTTATAGGCAGTCCTATAGGCCCACAGTGCATCATTAAGCTTGTCAGCCCAATCCTTCCTATCAGTCCTCACAGTCTTCTCAAGGATATGCTTGATCTCCCTATTTGAAATTTCAACTTGCCCACTGGTTTGTAGGTGGTAGGGAGTAGCAATCCTATGGGTGATAGAATATTTCTTGAGCAAGCTCTCAAAATTTCTGTTACAGAAATGGCTCCCCCCATCACTGATAATGGCTCTAGGGGTACCAAATCTGGAGAAGATATTCTGCTTTATGAACTTGAGGACTACTTGATTATCATTAGTTCTTGTGGCAATGGCTTCTACCCATTTGGAAACATAGTCCACTGCCACTAAGATGAAATGAAAACCATTTGAAGGAGGAAAGGGGCCCATAAAATCAATACCCCACACATCAAACAGTTCTAGAGCAAGGATGGGCTGTAAAGGCATTGAATTTTGTTTAGATAGCCCTCCTAGTTTCTAACATCTTTCACAAGTCTTGTAGTGTGTATTGGCATCTCTAAAAAGAGAAGGCCAATAGAACCCACACTGCAGCACTTTGTCAGCTGCTTTTCTCCCACTAAAGTGACCCCCACAGGCATTTTCATGGCACATGGCCATAATACTGGGGACATCACTTTCGGGGACACATTTTTGAATGATTTGGTCTGCACAATACTTGTACAAGTAAGGTTCTTCCCAGAAAAAGAATTTGACCTGCAAGAAAAACAGGTCTTTATCGACTTTTGTCCAATGGGAAGGGATCTTGCCTATAACTAGATAATTGACAATATGTGCATACCAGGGGACTAAAGAGTGGATGGCAAATAGTTGCTCATCCGGGAAGACATTATTTGTAGCAAGGTCATCATCACCTTTTTCCAACATAATTCTGGACAAGTGGTCAGCCACCACATTTTCTACACCCTTCTTGTCTTTGATTTCGATGTCAAACTCCTGTAATAGGAGTATCCATCTAATCAATCTGGGCTTTGCATCCTTCTTGGACAGTAGGTACTTTAATGCTGAGTGGTCAGTGAAGATGACGGTTTTAGACCCAAGTAGGTAAGGTCTAAACTTGTCCACAACAAAAACCACTGCCAGAAGCTCTTTCTCAGTGGTTGTGTAGTTCAGCTGAGCTTCAGTAAGTGATTTGCTGAGATATGCAATGACCACAGGCAGCTTGTCCTTTCTCTGGCCCAAGACAACACCTATTGCCAAGTCATATGCATCACACATCAACTCGAAGGGCAAGGTATAGTCAGGTGTTTGGAGTACAGGAGCAGAGGTGAGGCAGATTTTTAACTTTTCAAAAGCCTCAAGACATTCAGCAGAAAAATCAAAGGGCACATCCTGGCAGAGCATGTGGCACACTGGTTTAGCAATTTTGCTGAAGTCTTTGATAAACCTCCTGCATAATCCAGCATGCCCAAGGAAGGATCTAATTTGCTTGACTATTCTTGGAGGGGGCAAATTTGTAATGAGGTCAACTTTGGCCTTGTCTACCACAATTCCATCTTTAGAGACCACATGGCCCAACACAATTCCTTTTGTTACCATGAAGTGGCTCTTTTCCCAACTTAAGACCAAATTGGTCTCTTCACATCTTTGTAAGACTTGATGGAGGTGTTGTAGACATTGGTCAAAGCTATCCCCATAAACCGAGAAATCATCCACGAAAATTTCTAAGAATTTATCAATCATATCAGAAAAGATGGCATACATACACCTTTGAAAGGTGGCTGGGGCATTACACAGTCCAAAAGGCATCCTTCTGTAAGCAAAGGTGCCAAAAGGACATGTAAAAGTAGTTTTCTCTTGATCCAAAGGGTGCACAGGGATCTGGTTGTACCTTGAGTACCCATCAAGAAAATAGTAAAAAGCTTTCCCAGCCAACTTATCCAAAATTTGACCAATAAAAGGGAGAGGAAAGTGGTCTTTTCTGGTCTTGGAGTTGAGTTTTTGATAATCAATGCAAACTCTCCAGCCAGTGGTCTCCCTGGCTGGTCTCAACTCTCCAGAGTCTGTTGTGATCACTGTGATGTCAGACTTCTTGGGTACCACCTGGATTGGTGCCACCCATTCAAAATCAGAGATGGGGTAAATTACCCCAGCATCCAGCAACTTAATAATTTCTTTCAGGACCACCTCTTGCATGTGAGGATTCAATTTCCTCTGCATTTCCCTGGAGGGTGTTGAGCCCTCTTCTAAATGGATCCTATGCATACAGATTGATGCATAAATCCCTCCCAGATCAGCAATGGTCCAACCAATTGCTTTCTTGTGCTTCCTCAGAACTGTTAGCAATTCCTCCTCTTGCTCACAGGTTAGAGAAGAGGAGATAATTACAGAAAGTTTTTCTTCTTTCTCGAGGAAAGCATATTTTAATGTCTCTGGCAGCTTCTTGAGCTCCAGATTAGGGGCTTGTTGTATGGATGGCAGGATTGGTGTATTGTTGGTTGGAGGAAGGGGCAACAATGTAGGTTTTCAATTGGAATGCTGCACTAAGCCCACAGAAGACCTCACTAGGGGCATGTCTTCTGGCATTAAAGCTAGGCTTCCTTCCTCCACCAAGTTCCAAACTTTAGTTAAATTAGTGACAATGTTGCCCCACTCCAGCAGAGTGGGCAGTTCTTCTTCAACAATTTCTTCTAGTACATCTACTGCAAAGCATTCCTCATTGTCCAGCTGAGGGTACTTTGCACTGTTGTACACATTAAGCTCAACTTTCATATGTCCGAAAGTGACCTCCATGATTCCAGACCTTCATTGAATGCATGCATTGGTAGTGGCCAAAAATGGTCTACCCAGGATAACAGGTATCGGAGATGTACTTTTGTTACAACCCATGTCCAAAACAAGGAAGTCTGCAGGGTAGAAGAACTTGTCTACCCCCACTAGGACATCCTCAACCACTCCCATGGGCTTCCTCTCAGACCTATCAGCCATCAATAGAACAATGGTGGTGGGCTTCAGCTCCCCCAATCCTAGCTGCTTGTAGACACTGTATGACAGCAGGTTAATACTGGCTCCAAGGTCTAAAAGGGCCCTTCCAATCGTGTGGTCTCCAATAATACAGGGAATAGTGGGTATCCCTGGGTCTTGCAACTTCTCAGATATTATCATAGCTAATACAGAATTAACTGTATCAGTTACAAAGACCTTTTTGGACAAATGGCCTCTGGCCTTCCTTTTCTGAGTACAGAGGTCCTTTAGAAACTTTGCATAGGCTGGGACCTGTCGGATTGCATCAAGCAGGGGTAAATTTATTTTGACCTGCTTAAAGGTCTCCATCATTTCCTCGATCTGTGCCTGACCCTTATCAAAAGGGACAGGGCCGCTCAAAGCTTGAGGAAATGGCAGCTGAGGTACTGTTGGTTCCTCAGCTGCAAGCCTATGGTTGAACTTTTATTTTTTTCTTTTATCTATTTTTATCTCTTGCTGAGGCTCAACTACAACCTCTTTATTTTTTCCTTGTTGAAGGGTAGCAGGCAGTTCTTGACTCTGTGTTCTAACAAAGTCCTTATCATTTTCACTTGATATTTTCTTAGGGTAGACCTCTCCTTGTACTTTTCCCTCCTGGTTGTCTACCAGCTTGCCAGACCTTAAGGCTGTGATGGCATTGGCCCCCTCAAAATTTGAGGAGCCTTCTTCAATGGAATACTGGCCCTTGGGGTTGGCTACTGGTTGGCTTGGCAACCTGCCCTCCTCTCTCTTAGCCAGAGCATTGGATATTTAGCCAAGCTGCTCTTCTATTTTCTTAATGCTTTGACTGTGAGAAGTCACAGTCTGATTTAAGGGTCCAAGGCTTTGCAATTGGGCCAAAACCTGGTCCTCGAAAGAAGCACTTCGGGGCTGAGGTGGGGAAACTACCAATTGATTTTGTTGCTGGGGCTGCTGTTGTTGGAAATTCGACCTTTGGGCATAACCTTGGTTACTGCTACTGTGGCCTTTGAGGTAAGGCCAACATCTGCTGTGGCTGCATATAATTGTCTTGCCTCCACATCAAATTTGGGTGGTCTTTCCATTGGTAACCAGCATTTTGATGCTGGTATCCATATGGTTGTTTATTATAGCCACGAGATTATTGTTGTCCAAAAGATTGGGCAGCAGTAGCCTGTTCCATTACAAACACAGGGTATTGCCCTGTAGATGGGCATTCTTCCACTGTATGCTATGGAGATTGGCATATCAGACATGCCTCCATCACTTGTGCAGCCATTCTGGGCTGTACCACAGTCTAAAGTTTA
The DNA here is from genome assembly GCA_021018995.1 of Chloranthus sessilifolius. NCBI lineage: Eukaryota > Viridiplantae > Streptophyta > Magnoliopsida > Chloranthales > Chloranthaceae > Chloranthus > Chloranthus sessilifolius. Next base: position 100,714,469 of record CM037584.1, on the reverse strand, counting down.
TCAAATCTTTCAGTAAGATTAGCCATCTGTATTCTCAGGTCATCATTTCCTCTAACTTCATACATCTTTCCTTTATAAGTTTCAGCCACCCCCAGCTTAGGAGAAGGCTCTTGAACAGTTCTAGATGAGGACATCTTCTGGAAAGCATTTTCACTTATGATCTCGAATAAGTCCCATGCCTCATCAGCTGTTTTATGCATGCATGTTCCACCACAAGAGGCATCTACCATGTCTCTGCTCTTCTCATCAATCCCATTGTAGAAGCTCTGGACAAGCTGCCAGTCAGGGATCTTATGGTGGGGACATTGTTTGAGCATCTCCTTAAATCTATCCCAGCATTGGTTAAAATATTCAGTTGGGGACTGGGCAAAAGGCAGTATGCCCTTCCTCAATTGGCTGGTCTTGATCTCTGGGAAAAATTTAGACAGAAATCTTGTTTGGAGGTCTTTCCAGGAAGTGATGCTATTGTTTGGGAGAGTAGATAACCAGGTCATGGCCCTGTCCTTTAAGGAGAAAGGAAAAAGCCTTAACCTAGTGGCTTCTGGCCCCAAACCAGCAATGGAGAATGTCGTACACAGGGCAAAGAACTGGTCAATGTGCTTATAAGGGCAAAGCCCATGGAAAGAGGAAAGCATTTGGATGATGGAAGTTTTGATCTCATAATTACCCTAAACATCTGGGAATTGAATGCTGAATGGAAAATTGTAATCATTCGGAGCATTCAATTCCTTCAATGTTCTAGGTTGCTCTTCACCCATAACTGCTGTCTCTATTTCAATAGGGGGCTCGACTGTGGTGTGTCTATGCCTTCTCGGTCTTCTACCCCTTTCAATCTCAGGGTTAGCAGGCTCTAAAGTAGGACTGAGAGATCTCCTTCCTAACATGCACACACACCAACAGTAGGGACAACTATTCGCAAGCACATTGCACTAAAAAAAATAATTACAACTATCCTAATCAACTGCTTATGGAATCTTCAAAGGAGAAATAAACTGAGGTTTTGAAGGTTAGAGAAGTGCAAACAGAGGTAGCTAGACTCTCAATGCAATTCCAGTCTCCTTCTCTACTACGGTCCAGATCTGCAAGAAAAATTCTAAATGTAAATCAGCAGTATCAATTATTCACAAGTACAGCTACCAAAGAACAAAGAATACAAAATTCTAGAGTCTACTATTAGATCAAAAGTCCCCGACAACGGCACCAAAAACTTGTTGTTACTATTTTTAAGTGGTTGCTACTGACTTTATTGGAGACAGTGATAAGAATGGGGTAAATAAAAAATGAGTGAAAGGTAGAGTGATGATTACGGAGCAGCAAGCCTAAAATATGCACAGTCCTGCAAGATACAGGGCCTATTGTAGCAAGTTTTGATAAGTAAGAGTTTGTCCCACAGGGAAAGTTGATATAAAGCTCCGAGGGAGCCATCATTAGTAGGCTCTCCAGATCTGACTACAGATCTGGCAATCCTAAATGGAAGGGGATTTAAGGTCACTAAATTCTAAATCCGAAGGTAACTTAATGTCTAAACCATAGAAAGGGTTGAGAAAACGGATGGAGTGGGAAAATAAATATAAAAGGGGTGAGAAGTATGCTATTAGGTTCAGATCTGATGGGTTTCATGACTCAAATTCAGATATGCTGCTATAGAAGTCCAGTCCAATGGCTACATTATCACCACTAAGGAGAAAGAATCCAACTCATCTCTGTGCCATGTTCCAATCCCTTTATGGCTATAACTTGTCCACTTAAATGGTCATAGATTATCCAATTGGGGAACCACAGTCCAGAGATGGGTTAGAACAAGTCTATCATTGTAAGCACTACTTCATCCAGGCTACAAGCACAAGAATCCATAGGGAACCTCAACCTCTAAAGTGCTATGTGTGGGGCTAGGCCTGTATGGGAGCATGTTAGCCCAGACACATAGAACCAGCAAAAGTTTAAGTACAGCCTTAGGTCTAGCTGTCCACTGCTGTAGAAAGACTGCAGTGATCCAGTCACAAGCCTATAATCTCTATAACCAAACCAGATCTGCCATCTGATGGCGGGTCTATACAAATACAAGGGAGTTTGTCTCTACACAATCTCTCACAAGAACAGAGAAGAAGAATCTGTCTTGGATCTGTGGATTGGCCTCACCCTAAGGTTACAACCTGTCCACTTAAATGGTCACAGACTATCCCAGAGGCTATCCTCCTCACAGAGGACCAAAACAGAATAAGAACGCTGCTGCCACCACCATGTTCATAAGGCTACAAGCTCAGGCTCCCATGGAGATTTCAGATCAAGTGGATCCTGTGGTGGGGTTAGGCTTGTATGGGAGCATGTTAGCCCAGACACACAGGTCACTTGGATCTAAATAGGTCTTTAAAAATAGTTCTCCATTGCTCATAATACAACCTATCAATGGAGGAGCTCAAGGCAGCAACCTTGTACATAACAACTCAATCTCAAACTTCAATCTCATACATGTAAAACACCCAATCAGGAAATCCCATTAAATCTAAACCAAATAAGCATACAGAGGCATAGCCAGCAAGTACTGGGCTACGGAGAGAAGAAAAAGTAAAATGAAATCTACCTAAACCTTACTAGAGATCTACAGCTACTGTAAGAAGAAGATAGATAAAATTCTATTCTAAGAGGGGTCCCTAAACCTAAACCAAGCTATAGCAGTCAGTTTGGCAGCGCATTAGGGTTAGGAAACCCTAATTTTAATGATGCCACATGGTCTAATACTATTCCTTGGATGCCTCAGGGCGTGTGCACAAAAATTAGAGCATTGGAGTGCGTGCCCTAATTGCTGAAAGTTCCCAGAATGTCCTCTGCAGAAGTGAGGGAGAGTTAGAGTCTAGAGCCTCGCCAGGTAGCACTGGTTTCCAAGACTGCCGTGTGGTAGCATGGTCTTCGCGAGATTGGATTAACTTGAAATTCTAGCCATCGCGGGGTTGTCTTAGTTTGTAGCTTAAGCAGTCGCGTGATAGAGCATTGAATCCTCGCTAGATTGCTCTGGTCTTCGCGGGGTTGCACTTTCCTTCTGAATGGCACGAGAATCGCGTGAGCAGTTTGTTTCTCAATGGATCTTTGCGAGGATCCTCGTGAGGGCGTAATGTGCATTGATCTCTGAACTGTGCGAGAGGTTTTTATGAAGTTTTACATCCATGACCATTCTTGTGACAATGCGTCTTAAATACCTAGAGCTCTCTCTCTCTCCTCAACTTATTTGAGTGAACTGCACGTGGTTTTGAGTGCTGCTTTCTTGAGCTGCACGAAACTATGCGAGCATTTAAGTGCTTGAGCTTCGAGAGCTGCGCGAGTCATGATTCTGAAGCCCTTCTGCCACTAAACTGCGCGAGAATAGTGCGGACAATTGGTATGAAGTCTTGGGAAACTCGCGAGGACCGCGCGAGGCTTAATTTTTGAATCCTTTGAACCCTGCGAAAACTGTGCGAGGCTCATTTCCTGCTCTGTTATCGCTGTGCTTTGCCTTCATGCAGTCAAGTTCTTGTCTGGATCCAGCTTCCCTTCTTCTGAGAGACTTCTGGGGAAAAAGTGGGCTCCTTAGCAGGATTAAGGCCTTATTACAGCCGCTGTTCATTACCTACAGAACAGGCTTATAACACTTTTATTAAATGATTAAGGGTCCAACAGAGATTAAGTTAAGGGGTAAAAAGTGGTACTTTTCAGCTCTTAACAATCATCTTTGACACTTAATCATCATTCTTACTACGGTATGAGTTCATTTTAACGAAGTTTAATACTTTGACTTTATTTTGCTGTCTTTCCTTAATATCTGCACATTATTAACTTGTTAGTAGCAAACTGGGGTCTAGCATCACTAAGTTAAGGGTGATAAAATGGTATATTATGTGACTGATCAGTCGGTTACATTATTCGAATTCTAAACAAAGCAAACTACTAAAAATAAAAGATTCCTAAAATAACTAAAACTTCTAATCTTAATGTTCCTTGCTTTGGATAGTAGATGTGTGCAAGATTCTTTCCTACTTTTTAGCAGCAGAGATTTTTAAGAAATCTTTCACCAATCTTCTCAGATCCGTGGGATAGTAGACTTCTAATTTAAGAGATCTTCTAATTCTGTGAATGGTGGTGCATCTTCGCGTGATCAGCAGCAGCAACTTTAATATACAATCATAAATATGATTATATCTTTTCATTCAGTACGATTCTTCATCTTCAAACGATCATATCCTTACTTCGTGCTAAACTAGTCTTTGAGCGTCTTTTATAGGATCGTAGTTACAATTCCTTCTTTTCTTCTTTTAACTTCGCTCGTTCATGATTACGATTGCATAGTAAGCTCTTTCTTTTGGCTTATAAACTGGCGTCGAACACAATTGGGATCATAAGTACGTGCGATCGTGATTCTTACTGCTTTTTTAGTTTATTTTGGCAAAGATTAACACTTTTGTGCTTTTCTGTTGTCTGTTCTAAATATCTGCACATTAGCATCTCATTAGTAGCAAACTAAAGGCTAGCATCACTAAGTTATGAGTGATAAAATAGTAAATTCTGTGACTAATCAGTGCTTACTATGCACGCATAGCTTATTTTTGTCAGAAATTGGCTATGCGTGCATAGTATGCATGCATAGTATAGAAAATTCAAAAGAAAAGAAAAAAAAGTAAAAAGAAAAAAAAACATATATAAAGAAAAATAAAAATATATTTTTATATGAATGTGGCTTTGTCCCATGGCACACACTCCTAAAAAGCAGTTCGACATTAATATTCGCTCCGCTCATGAAGTTGTGCTAAATTAACTTTGGGTTCAATGAGGACGCTCAAAGACCTCGAACCCTACCTCGCGTAGAGGCACCCGTGACCAATCAAAGTGGGGAGATCAATGCCTCATGAGATTGGCCACAAACTGTTGGATCTTCGCGTCATTTCTTTATGCCAATCTTTAAGTATGGGTCGATCACCCTCCCGCTCGTGGGGCTGCTTTGTTCAAAATAAAACTCGAGCATCATGCATCATCAATCACACCATCACATGATTATGCTCATAAATGTCGTTAAGCGCTTGGCGACCGATAATTTCGATAGGCGAATGTTTTCCCAATGTTATGGGCTTCTGTCATTCTCCATGTTTTTCTCCAATTGATGTTTAAATTTTGTGTTAAACATGGCGGACTTGATAGTGTTTGCCTTGGGCCTCTTTGGATGTCTTTTTCTTTGGCATACGATCATTACTGATCGGATACCAAAGAGGGGCATCTGTAGACACCTAAATTGTTTCAAGGCTCGATTGGCTCGTACTTCTAGAATGGTGTACTTTCGAGCTTTCGAAAGCACTTATCAAACCCTTAGAGCTTAGCTCAAACCCTTAAAAGCCAACCTAAACCCTTTAGAAACCTTCTTAGACCCTTAGAAACCCCAACCAAGCCCATAAGACCCGAATTGAACCTGTTAGACCCATATTTAACCTAGCATGGGCCCACAGGTCAGCCTTCAGATTTTTTACCAAAAATTGGCTATGCACGCATAGGCATTTTTTTTACGAAAATTGGCTATGCATGCATATCCAATTTGGCTTTGCTTAGAACTGGGCCCTAGCGTGGGCAGGAACTTCTCAGTTCTGGACCTGGTTCCTAAAGCATGTGTGCATACCATGCATGCATGCCGTAAAACCTTAAAATTCAAAAAATGGCAGATTTGGACTTTGGGGTTTTGACTTGTGGACCGTCCCAAAGTTTGGGGTGTGTTTCTTTAGGACTGTGTAGACACCCAAATTTGGCCCAAGGCCCGATTAACTTATGCTTAGAGAAAGGCGTACCCTCTAAGCTTCCGAGAGCACTTCCCGAATCCTTAGAACTTAACCCAAACCCTTAGAAGCCTATCCTCGACCCTTAGGAATCAACCCTAACCTATAGAACCCCTCCCGATCTCATTTTAGACCCTCCTAGGCAGTGGTTAAAAAGAGGAGTGCCAAGGAGCGTACAGGCCCCTGCTAGAGCTAAGACTTACCCTATCAGATAGAAAGGAGGTTCTCAGCTTTCCAACAAGCAAAGAATCATCTCAATCCGATTTGTACGCCAAGAGTTATGCTAGTTTGAAGTTCGGATTGAATTGCAAGAATTTGCCTAGCGTATGTATTACATACACTAGGCCAATTTTTGGCAGTTTTTGATACATACGCTAGGCCAATTTTGGAAAATTTTAGCCTAGCATGTCTAATAGTCACGCTAAGCAAAAATTTGGCTTTTGTAGGCCCCCACCATGGATCTGAACCTCTGGGATCCCTAGGAACACTGTTCCTATACCAAGCGTATGTAATACATCCGCTAGGCTTAAGAACAGTATCTTTTTGGATTTTTGTCAAAAATCAAATTTGGGGTTTGACTTGTTGACCACCCCATCCATTAGGGTTAATTTCGGTAAGCCTGTTATACCCCTACTAGCCCTCTTTTTAACTCTTTTACCATTTAGGATCCCACCCTATCATCTACCATTGAAACCCAATTCCCACCTATCTAAGACCTAGAAAATCTTAGATCCCTATTACCTAATTGCTAACCCAATTAACCCCTTGAAACCTTCACTAATCCTCCCTTTCTCTATAAATAGAGAGCCCCCCTGTTGGATTAAGGGCTTGAAAAAAATTCAAAGGAGAGAGAACTTTAGATATTTCCTCCTCCCTCTTGAGCACTAAATCCACAAAATTTCAGAATTGAGATTCATCTTTTACCATCCATTTTCCACCATCAATCCTTGAGATTTAGCTAGAACTAGCCCCTAGCCTTCTTCTCCTAGCTCTTAGCTACCAAGCCTTAGAGATTAGAACCCATTTGGCAACCCGTTTGCTTTCGGAAGCTCATCTAAGTGTACCCACGCGAAGGTCCGCAGCGGTGCTACAAGGGCCCGAGAGCTCGAGCTCTCCCCTATATTTCTCTACCTTCTTTGCTTTTTCTCAATTCTAGAATTTGAGTCGTTACGCCACCGAAATTTCGGTGATTGCGGGAGGCTTAAATACGATCCAAGTGCCTTAGGGCAAGAGGAAGTATTGTTTTATTTATTTTTTCTTTTTTTAAATTTGGCCATAAGTAGAGACCGCTTACCAGCGGGTTGATCGGGTGCTTAACACTTTCCCGATCGATAATACCCAAGAGCCTTTGGCGTAGACCAGAATCAGAGTTATATTTTAGCACTTCGGTGCTTTTAATATTGATTTAGGTTTCTCGGGACACCAAAAGCTCTAGGTGGCGACTCTATATTTCATTGATACGAGCGTATCGTCGTGACGGACTCGAGAGAGCCCACGGTTGCACTGATGCCGACTCTACTGGGGAGTAGCTTGTAAAGCTTCTCCTTGAAATATTGGATTTCATTTTTTTGTTTGTTTTTTATTCATTTTACTAGCCTTATTTGTTTTTTTTTCTTTTCGTACTCACCCCTACGATTTTGTCAATTTTTACTTACCCCTATTTTTCTATCATTTACACGCCTTAGCCGTTTGGCGGGCTTACTTAAGCATTTATTTTTTTGTCATTTACATGCCTTAGCCGATTGGCAGGCATAGTTGCGCATTTTATTGCCTTAGCCGATTGGTAGGCCTACTTGAGCTTTTACGTTCCTGTTACCATATACCAACGGTGAACGTTGGCCCGTAGAGGCGGCACGGGATTGTCACAACCCGTTTTTGGACATTAAGCAAACTCCCTTCAAAAATTGAATTTAAAATTGAACCTTAAAAGTGAACTAAGGGACTTAATTCATTTTTATGTTGGGTAGATTTTACAAGCGGGTGGGAATTTAGACAGCGATACAAACATCCTGATTCTTAGTACAACGACAGCCCCTAGTGGTGATGATTCGGAAAAGTACCACCCCATCCAGTATCTGAGAAGGCGCTTGTGCTGGAGCTATATCGGGTGGCTAACCAAGCTTAAGAAAAATCTCTAAAACCCTTGGGGAGTGCGTTAGTTGTCTCAAATCGACCTTGTATCCCTAGGTGCGATAAGGAGGGACCCGAAATAACAAGAAAAAATAGTCCCCGGAAGCACTGCTTCCAAGAACCTAGAAAAACAGACCAATTTCGGGCCTGCTGCTGCTGTCAAAATATATAGAATATATAAATTTATGCCTAGCATATGTATTATATATGCTAAGCCAAAAGTCTCCAGAATTTGCCTAGCGTACCTAATAGATACGCTAAGCCACAAATCTCAAAAATTTAGCCTAGTGTATGTAATACATATGCTAAGCCAAATCTCTAGATTTTTTGCCTAGCGTATGTAATGCATACGCTAGACCATTATGGCTTAGCAACCTGAATCTAAGGCCTTCTGTTCACTATTCCCGAGTCCCCCGCTTAGGGGTTTAGTACCCCCGATAAATTCTATACTTTTCGACACCCAATACGCCCTCGTCAGTCAAAAGAGGTCACCCTCTTATTGACTTTTATCGAGGGATCGGGTTGTCAAGTGGACTTCCGTGCCGTCACATAGAACAAAGGGTTTCCTTTGTCTCTTCCGAAGTGCATCAGGATCCCGCCGTGAGAGATATTAGGGGTGTGAACATCACCTGAAACGGGAATTCTAAGGCCCGGGAAAAGCATCGTAAGAAGGTTCAAATCTTTATCAAAAAATCCAAAAAAAAAAATTCAAGAAAAATAATCAAATTCCAAAAAAAAGAAATATTTCGTGGTGCCGGCACAACGACATCACCTTACCCTCCATCATCCCGTAGGGGAAGGAGGAAATTTTTCGGGCCTCACCCGAGGCATCCATACCCAACTCGCTGCCAAGCTATGTCATGGGCGGTTGATCCGGCTCACCCAAACCCCATTTATCGTCTCTATTCTGCTCACCCAACCCCCATTTAACCCTTCGGTGCACCCCTATTCCCATCCACCACCACTCAAATCACCCGAAATCCAATACCCCATTCCCCCTCATTTACCCAAACCATGTCCAACTTTCCCTCGTCAGCATCCATCCAACAAATGCCCCACTTTCCTCCCATATCCACTCCAAATACACCCCATTTTCCCCTTACATCTATCCAAAATACACCCGTTATTTCCACATCCACCCATATCATGCCCAATTTTCCAAATCCACCACATATCTCCCCATCTACCCAGGTCATGCCCAAATTTTTCAATACACCCATCCAATCCATGCCCCATGCTCCCCCCTCATCGGATGGACCATCTACATCCACCCCTTCACCCAATCCCATGACCATGATGGATGACATAGTTAGGGCCTACACCATTTGGAAGGCCTCTCAAAGCCTCCCATCCATCCCACACATCCCCAAACCCATCCCATACACTCCAAAATCTCTATACCTCATTCTCCCAAAATCCTAATCAACCTCCCATTGTCCATACCATCCAAGGCTCCCATGAACCATGGGGCCATTTGAGTGGGCCTCAAAGCCCGACACCCTATAACCAAGCCCATCAAGGCCCAATAGCCCAGATCTAAGCCCATCAAGGCTCAAACCCAGGAGCCCTATTTTCAAACCCTCCACCATTACCCCAATATTCTGCATTCACCCAACAGGCCCCCATTCCCCCGCAAATAATACACTCATCTTATCTGATCCCTCGACATGGCACATGCCTCACTCACCCACATCCCTCACACCCAATCCAGTATGGAAATCCATCATACCTCTCAAATCCATCCCCAAGGATTCCTTCAAATGCAGTGGCCTCATTAGGCACCGGCTTAAAACCCACAACTCACTCATCCCATCACCTCGCAGGTTACTCATCAGAGCTTCCCCCATGTACAGTGGTCACACCAGGCACCCATCCAGCCCACACAGAACCAACAGGAGAACCTCACTCTCCCTCCGCTGTATGTGGATCCACAGTATGAGGTGGATGAGATCAAGAATAGTGGGGCCTATGCAGGGGCATTCACCAGTTTCAATCTCCCACCACCCGTATTCACCAACCCACCGATAGCCCAAAGTGAATGGAGGTAGCTTGTTGAGGGGCCAGCCCCACCATCTAGAGAGTCAGAGCTGTTAAAAGAATAAATGGACAAGATACAAAAATAGCTAATGAAGATGGGAGGAGCTGAAATCCATGCCATGGACTTTTCTGACTTGTGCTTATTTGTAGAAGTCCCTTTGCCCCCAAAGTTCAAGGTGCTAAACTTTGACAAGTATAATGGCACGGAAAATCCCATTGCACATCTCAAGTCCTACTACAGGGACCTGTGCCAGTACGGTGGAGATGAACGACTCCTCATCAAAGTGTTCCAGAAGAGCCTGACAGGCCCGACTTTGAGATGGTTCACTTCCTTGGAACCTTCCATGATTAAAACTTGGAAGGATCTAACCCACCTGTTCCAAGAATAGTATGTCTACAACATAGACATTAAACCCTGCAAGTCAGATCTAGCCCAGCTAAAACAGAAGCCCGACGAAGCTTTCAGTGACTACCTTGGGTGGTGGAGGGCATTGGCAGCTCAAGTCAGAAACAGAATACCTGATTATGAGCATATCGAGATGATCTCGAAAAATTCTTTGCCAGTCATATCAAATTTCCTGGTGTACCAACAATAATCCAGCTTTACTGACTTGGTAAGTAATACCAATCGTTGCGAAGATGCCATAAGAGAAGGGTGGTTAAATAAAACTGTAAACAGTGGGGTCCAAAAGTTCAGTGACCAGAGGAATGAGAGAAGAACCAGGGCGGATATACAAACGATCGTAAATACACGGCCCAATACCAGCATAACCCCCTTCTAGTTTAAGGCAGCACAGCCAGTCTTAACACGAAGTGAACCGATGCAGAGAACCAGAAATGGACAAGGGGCACATATGACCCCATAACAAAGAAGGGCCCATTTTGATCAAGTCTTTACACCTTTGGGGCAGTCCTTGAATATCCTGTTGCTGCTATTGATCGAAAAGGGTTTGGTCACCACACTTCAGTCGCGACCTCCGCCAAATCTGATCCCAAGAAATTATGACCCCAATATCCATTATAATTTCTATCAAGGATCGACCCACCCGACTGATCGATGCTTTCCTTTGAAGCATGCAATACAAGATCTAATAGAAGCCAGAAAAATCATTCCTCCAGCACTTCCCCAGGCAAACCAGTATGTCAATATACATTAGGTACCGTTGCCACCACACCAACTAGGTGGAACAGGCCCGAGGCCTATAGTCATCATGATAGAGGAAGATGGCGAAGAGTTTGACCCTTCAGAGTATATCCTCACTCGGGAGGACTTTATAACACCAAGGCAGAGAGATCTGAAAGATAGAAGCAAATATCGAGACCCTAAACCTGGCTGATTACATTCCCAATCCCACACCTCAGGCAGAACCCTTGGATTTGAGATTGTATTTTCCACAACCAGCTCTCGTTAGCTGTCCAACCCAGCTTTTATCAATATCAACCATACGCAGCAGCAACCCCTTCCAATTATCTAATGGTCAATTTTGCCCCATCTCACCCACCGACATCGATTAATTACCAGTGGCCCACCCCCATCACACCACTACCAATACAGATATCCACCAACCTTATCAACCCCATTTAGCCCACTTTTGCCACTCCTCCAACCTATCCACCTCTAGCAGAGGTTAACCAAGTGCTATCCACCAATCCAAGCACCCCCGAGGCCTACATCCACTCCATTCCAGATATCAGGACTAATCTATGATCTCCATCAAGTCCCACTCAGTTATGATCAGACAGACGTCAATACAGGCAGCAACAAAGAGGGGGCAGTGGATTTCATTACTCGATCAGGAAGAATCTCTAAACAACCTAAAGTATCAGTACTAGCCCGACTAGAAGAGCAGAAGGAACCTACTGCGGTAAACCCCTTCCAAAAAATGAGCAGAGTGCACATACTAGAAACTCAATTGAAAAGAATGTTAGCTCATATCAAATTCTGAGACCTGTTAATGACATCTCCACTCCATTTCCAATCTCTAATGGGAGCATTAAAAGATGCACATGTGTCTATTCAGGTAACTCCAAACGAAGTGGGATAGATAATTGGGTAGGTGTTGGCTCCCAATGCCATTTCCTTTTTAGATGCGGATCTACCGGACGAGGGAAATAATCATTCCAACTCAACATCACGGTAGAAGTCGAGAACTTAGTAATTCCATTAGTATTAATAGACAATGGATCAGCTTTGAATGTGTGCCCCCTAAGAACTACAACCAAGATAGGAGTGGATCCCTCTGCATTCAGGCTAGCAAGAACAAGCGCTAGAGGATTTGATAACACAAGAAGAGAAATAATTTGAGAAGTTGATCTTGAGTTCGCTATCGGGCCAATAACCTTTTCTATACCTTTCGAAGCTATGGACATCAAATCTACATTTAATCTACTATTAGAGCAACCATGGCTACATGAGATCGGGGCAATTCTTTCAACCTTACACCAAAAACATAGATTTGTTTCATAGCAAAAGATTGTCACCATCCTGCGTGAGAGGCAGGAGGAAGGAGAAAAGGTTGCTCATAGCATCGAGAACCTCAAAGTGTTGGATGTGCCTCACATGGCTGAAGATACAGACCTTCACAGTTTTGAGTATGATGTATCGACGGTAATCCTTGAGTCCCTCAAAAAGATCACCATAAAAATCAGAGGTGGAATGGTCACCACAATAGCCATACTCCAGAAATGGGGCTATCAAAAGGGCAAAGGATTGGGACCCCATTTCCAAGGCAGGAAGGATCCAATCAGAGCCAGAGGCGGGGAACATATCAGATTTGGGTTAGGTTACAAGCCCACTGAGGAAAAGGTTGAGGAAGCTAAGGATAAGGCCCGAACCATAGCCACTGCTAAAACCCGGGGAATAGACCTAGAGGATGAACCCTGCCCGAGACCTCACATCTAGAGTACATTCCTGAGTGTAGGGGTCGTAAAATTTGATCAAAATGGGGCAACACTGCTGACCCCACAAGAGTCGATAGTCATAATTCACCCAACCAATTCCCAAATCTTTCCCCCCCGATGTAGAAATAGATCTTGCATCCTTGTCCCTCTTTGAAGAGGAAACTTTGCCGTCAATGCAAGCCCCTGTGGTAAACCACCACAAACCCATACTGACGTTTGAGGAAAGGTCCTAGATGAGCCCATGATAAATATGATGGAGATTGAATCCCAAAAGCCATCTCAATCTGCCTCCTCCATCAGACTAGGTAAAAGGGTGGTACCTTAGGTAAGGAATTGGGCGTCAATGCCGCCCTTAACTCGGAAAAAATCAAATGGCGGCAAATACGACACCAGCTTCCCAAAAAAAATAACCTGCAAAAAGTGAGATTAGCCCTTGGCAGGCAATACCATGTATGTATAGAGACCCATGCTGCCAAGGGCTACTTTTTGAAGAAAAGAAAAATCCTAAAAAAATAGAAAAAATATAAAACCTAAAAATATTGTCTTTCCAAATTCCTGAGAAAATAAAAGAAAATGATGTCTTAATAGATAAACCCGTCCCATGTGAAATCGGCCCCTTTCTTGTAGAGATACAAGAAGAGGTAGCAGTCACAAGTCTGGACAAGGAGATCCCTACTGAGGAGCTCCCCAAAAAGCTACTTGACCAATTTGCCGATTTTGAGCATAGCCCTACCCCAATCGTTGAAGAAACAGAGGACGTCAATCTGGGTACCGAGGCGGCTCCTAGAATCACCAAGATCGGAATGTCGCTATCTCCCGAGGAAAGAAAAAGCATGATTGATTTCCTTCAGTCATACCAAGACGTCTTTGGATGGTCATATGAGGATATGCCTGGTTTGGATACCGATTTAGTCGAGCATGAGCTGCCGCTATATCCAGATGTCAAGCCGGTCAAGAAAAAGTTGAGACGCCTCAGGCTAGAATGAATGTTGAAGGTGAAAGACGACGTCATCAAACAGTACGATGCAAGGTTTCTCATGGTCTCCAAATACCCGTAGTGGCTGGCCAACATCGTCCCCGTACCGAAGAAAGATGGTAAGGTCCGCATGTGCATCAACTTCAGAAATCTGAACAAGGCGAGCCTAAGGGATGGCTTTCCGCTGCCACACATTGACATCTTGGTCGATAACACCGCAAGGCATGGGATGGTCTCGTTTATGGATGGATTTTCTGGATACAATCAGATTAAGATGGCAGAAGCCGATCAAGAAAAGACAACATTCATCACTCCATGGAAAACTTTCTATTACCGAGTCATGCCATTCTGGTTGAAAAATGCTGGAGTGACATACCAAAGGGCCATGACAGTACTGTTCCATAACATGATGCATCGAGAAATTGAGGTATATACTGACGACATGATTACCAAGTCACCAGAGAGAGGTGACCATCTTATAAACCTCCAAAAGCTATTCAAAAGGCTGAGAAAATATAGGATGTGCCTGAACCCTCATAAATGTGTATTCAGTGCCATGTCAGGAAAGCTACTAGGCTTCATCGTTAGCAGAAGAAGCATCGAGTTTGACTTGATCAAGGTAAAAGATATCGTCAAAATGCTGCCACCATCTACCAAGAAAGAGGTCAAAGGCTTCTTAAGCAGTATATAGTACATCAGTCGATTCATCACATAGCTCACTCCTATCTGCACGCCGATATTCAAGCTGCTAAGAAAAGATTTGCCTGTTGAATGGAATGATGATTGTCAAGCAGCATTTGATAAGATCAAGGGCTACCTTCTCAATCCTCTAGTTTTGGTACCACTAGTACTCGGGAGACCACTCTTAATGTACCTCTCAACAATGGAAGTTTTGATGGGATGCGTCCTAGGGCAGCATGACGAGATAGGAAGAAGAGAACATGTCATCTACTACCTGAATAAGAAATTCACTTATTACAAGACACACTATTCTCACCTAGAGAAAGTATGCCTGACTCTAATATGAGCCACACAGAGGCTCCGCCACTACTTACTATCACAAGTCGTTCTACTCCTAGCGTGAATGGACCCGTTGAAGTACTTATTCGAAAAGCCAGCTCTCATGGGTCGAATGACACGCTAACAACTTCTCTTATCTAAATTTGACATCACGTATGCCACTCAGAAGTCGATCAAAGAGCAAGCACTTGCTGATCATCTTACCGAAAATCCTTTACTTGACTACGAACCCCTAAGGACCAAATTCCCTGATGAGACAGAGGATGACACAGAGGAGAGAGAAGAGTCCTGGGTGATACACTTCAATGAGGCAGCAAATGTCGAAGGTCAAGGAGTTGGTGCTATTCTGATCTCGCCAAAAGGATCTCATATACCAGTCTCCATCAAGCTCAATTTCCCCTATACTAACAACATGGCCGAATATGAAGCATGTGTAGTAGGCCTACAAGCAGCCTTGGACCTGAATGTAATTCACCTTAGGGTGTTTGGTGACTCACAACTGATCATATGCTAAACCAATGAAGATTGGAAGATGAAAGATGAGAAGCCAATCCCATATCATGAGCACCTCGAGGATATGATCGCGTGTTTCGACAATATTATGTTCTCTTATGTCCTGCGAGCAAGAAATTGCTTTGCCGATGCACTTGTAACATTGGCATTGATGGTCGAAATTCCATATGGTATCGAGATGAAGCCAATCATGATTGAACAGATGAATGAGATGGCCTTCTACCTCCAGATTGAGGGATCTAAAAAGCCAGGTGATGAGCCTTCATGGTTCTCAGATATCAAGAATTTCCTCAAAACTCGGGCATTTCCTAAGAGCACATCCAAGATAGATAGGCTTACCATTCAGCGTTTAGCGGCTAATTACATCATTTGCGGCGAGTGCCTCTACAAACGATCACATAACAATATCCTGCTCTGATGCCTAACTGAGGGCGAGGCAGCCAACATCATGAAAGAAATCCATGAGGGAGTATGCAAGGCCCATGTCGATGGACACATGCTTGCCAAGAAGATCCTGCGACAAGGATATTTCTGGTCTACCATGGAAACTGAATGTTGCAAACACATTTAAAAGTGCTACAAATGTCAAGAACACTCCAGTCTAATACATGCTCTTGCCATTGGTCTACACAACATGACCACTCCATGATCATTCGCTACATGGGGCCTCGACGTCATCGAAAAGGTCAACCCAAAAGCATCTAATGGGCATCAGTTCTTCCTACTCGCCATCGAGTACTTCATAAAATGGGTAGAGTCTGCATCATATACAAACATCACGGCCACTCATGTCGAAAAGTTCATCAAGAATAATATTGTTTGTTGATTCGGTGTACCCAAAGACGTCATCACAGACAACGGCACCAACTTCGCGAACAAGTGCATAAGAGCCTTCTGCGAGTAATACAAGATCAAACATCATCACTCATCACCATATCAGTCGCAAACTAATGGTGTCGTAGAAGCTGCTAATAAGACAGTTGTCTGCATCTTTCAGAAGATGGTCATCACCTATCGAGATTGGAGTGAAATGTTACCTTTCACACTATGGGCCTATCGAACATCGATCCGTATCGCTACAGGGGCAACAATATTTTCCCTTCTGTATGGAACCGAGGCAGTGCTGCCAGTTGAGGTTGAAGTACCTTCACTTCTCATCCTCATCGAATCTGATCTACCAAAAGCTAAAAGAGAAAGGTCTCGTTTTAAGCAACTGAATCTGTAGGATGAGAAGAGGCTCCTAGCCTTGTGTTACACCCAGGCCTATCAGAGAAGGATCGCACGTGCTTACAACAAACGTGTTCGCATCCGAGATTTAAAGGTGCGTGACACTGTACTGAAGAAAATCTTCCCTTCTCTCCACGCCAATCCGAGAGGAAAGTTCAGGTCCAACTAGGAAGGACCTTACGTCATCCGAGAGGTACTCTCAGGATACGTGATCCGCCTCGCCACCATAGATGGAGATCACTTTCCTGAGCCCATCAATGCTGGATACATCCGATGATTCTATTTCTAGGTCTCCTACAGTAAGGTAAGTATTGATGAAATAGATACGTGACCGCTTAAGGACCCCACAAAAGAGGTCATCATTTCAAAGCCAAGTAGCAAAAGAAGCATCATTGAATAATCATACCCTTTGCTACACCCATTGAGCCATCGACCTTTCTTTTGTTAAACCCCTCCCCAGAAATGAAGAAAAAAAAAGGTGTATGTACCAAACACAAAAAAACAGAAAGAGTTACCATCAAATCCCCAAAAAAAAATTGGAAAAGCAAAACCCCGAAAGGAGATTGGCTAAAAAGCAAAATAAATAAATATATATAAAAGAAAAGGTGGGGCATGTACAGTAAAAATCCCCCAAGGAAGAAGTGTATTACGGCAGCTGAAACCCAATCAAGAAAATCCTTTAACCCGAGAATACCTTCAAAATTTCTAACCTTTCCCTTTCAAACCCATGACCAAGATACATCCCTAAGGAAAGCCCTTTTTAGGTCTACGAGTAGTCACAGTATCTGTTGAGTCAGCATGAGCCAAGCTGTGAGACAGCAAAAGAACTCCACCCAGTCGGCTATGACAGAATCAACGTCCATGTCATGGCCTTAGAAAGGAAAAGAAAATAAAAGAAGAAGAGAATACAAGCTCAAAGCAAGAAGGACGTGGTAATAACCTGAAAGGGCGCTACAGGTAAAAACAACGAGCTTGTGCGGACCAAGTGAAAATCTAAAAAGACACCCGGGGTAAAAATGCATACCCATGGATATAGTGAAAACCCGAAAGGGCGCTACGGGTAAAAAAGAGGGCGACAATGGGCACGGCAAAAACTCATCTTGGGCACTGTGAGTAAAAATGTTCAAAAGAAAAAGAGGATCTTCGGTTTCCCCCTTGGATACAATTTCGATTTGTTTGGTCGCCAACTGGGCCGCTCGTGTTAGCTCAAATCGAGTCCTGACCAAGAATATCTTCATAAATCGCACCATCAAACGTATGACCCAGGGTAAGGACAAAAGGTTGATTCAATCTGAAGGGATGACCGGTCCAAACTTGAAGATTCCTAGCCCCCGCTCAGGTCCGACCAAATGCACGGGTTTAACTATGCTCAAAATGGGACCCGTTACGTCACCTCATCCCATGATTAAGGCATTAAACAAAAAGAGAGGAGAAGACCACACTTATAAAAGATAATAAATTTCCCTTTACCATTTTTATGCCGGTACTATGTGTGCACCACATCTCAAAAGGATGATCAGTGTGACACCCAGTTTCTCCCTTTACAAAGCAAAAGAAAACAATCATCAAAAGAAAAGAAAGAGAATACTTGTGTAACATAACAGATTTCCCTTTTCCATTTATATGTCTGTACTATGCTTACACCACATCTCAAAAAGATACTCGGTGTGATGCCTCGCTTCCCTTTTTTATAAAATTGAAAAACAATAAAAACATTGAGAAAATATATATACCAAACAAATATATATATATCTAACCGGGGTTCTCACGCCCCTTCCTATGGTGTTTTGATCTATGCCAAAAGTATGTGCAGGCCCAGGTCAAAGACCCAACTCATGCTTCAGGACACGAATCTCTGCACGTAAAGCATGCTCTTGAACATTTTGATTTATCATCCAGCAGCCATGAAGGCCCTTGTATCGCTTCCGGGAAGCATCAGTACCACCAAGAGCATTACTCAAGGCTCCTTCCAGACGAAGAATCTCACACTCTGCAACCCCAGCTCTTGCTTTTGTAATATCATCTCTAACCTGTTGTTTCTCTAAGCACTCATGTAGGACCTACTGCTCATCTACCAGCAGCTCAATCCGGGTCCAAAGCGCCAACTCCTTCCTCGGCCACCACTGCTCTTTGCCTGATCCAAGTAATGTGCAGAAGGCCTCTCAAATAGTAGCCAAGCCTCATACACTGGAGAAGTCAAAAGAGAATCCCTTGCTTCAGGCTGCACATATGCTTCGACTGATGCATTTCCCAAAGAGCGGCTATCCTATCCAAGTCCCCAGAAGACCCCCAAGAAAAAATTAGTCTGCACAAGGGAGGTCTCTCTAAACAAGGCACCTGTTGAATATAACCAAACTAGCGCAGCACCCGAGATGGGAAGTAATA
This sequence comes from Chloranthus sessilifolius, assembly GCA_021018995.1. Lineage (NCBI taxonomy): Eukaryota > Viridiplantae > Streptophyta > Magnoliopsida > Chloranthales > Chloranthaceae > Chloranthus > Chloranthus sessilifolius. Next base: position 100,695,494 of record CM037584.1, on the reverse strand, counting down.
GGTACTTCTAGTCAAGCCGAGAAGAGTGATACCCTTGTAATCTCTGGATCGAACTATCAGGAAGGTCCTATCAAGCCATGAGACCCTCCATACCAGCTCGGCCTCAGTCAGCCAAAGATTCAACTTGCGTATGGTCCCCCATGGCAACTTATGGCATCGACCCAAAAAGTAGCAAGTCGCCTCCCCGCGAACAACATAGAAGCGGGGCACGGACCCCAAAATGGCAAGATGCTCCCTAAGCCATACCTGGAGTAGAACAAGGCATCCTCGAAGGCACTCAGCCTTGCCCAAGGCAAAAGGGTCGAGATAGCAGTAAAGCTCTACCAATACCAAATGCATCATAGAATGGGCCCCTTGAAGCTCCGCCATGATGTCGTAGAGTGCAAGAGAGAAGCTCTCCCCTAGTGTAAACAAGGACATCTGAGAGAAGGCAAAGAGCAAAAGCTTTTACATTATGGATATTCTTGACCGATAATTTTCGCAAACTTTCATCGCCAAAAAGTTCTCTCAGGAATTTCATCGAACACCTGGTGGGCCCACCGACAAGGCTTTTCTCATAATCATCTTTCTTTAAGACTAAAGTCGTGCAGATGACCTTAGCGTTACCTGGTTTTGGCCCCACCCTGGCAAGGCCTCGATGTAGCTTCAAACTCGACAGGTTGGAGAGCTCTTAAAGAGTTGGAGTTAGCTCATGGGTCCCAAAGCGAAAGACATGGGTTCCCACTTCCCAATGTGAAACTGCCGCGTGAATGAGGTCCCAAAACTGAGGAACTTCAAGGAAAGACGAGAGACGGGCCAACCCGAGTTGATCCAAACCTGTAAGCTCGTTCTCGTTCAAGCTATCGAGCCATTTCTTCAAAAAATTGGGCCCCACACCCAAAGAGGGAAGTATAAAGGTCCTGGATCCCCCAAGAGAGACGGGGCTGGAGAGCGGGTCCATAGTCATAGAAAGATGTTTTAAGGAATTACAATTCGATGTAGGACAATGGACCCACCCTCGGGAAGAAAAGAAAAATATATGGGAGAAAAATCTAAATACCTACTCAAGATAAAGAGAAATAAGTGTGTTCATAAGCCCACTTTCGTCTAGGGGATGCCTAGCGTATGTATTACATACGCTAGGCTAAAAGTTACCCAGATTTGCCTAGCGTATGTAATAAAAAAATCCCCAAAAATTTGCCTAGCAGATGTATTACATATGCTAGGCCAGAAAATGCCTAGAAATGCCTAGCGTATGTAATACATACGCTAGACCAAAATGAAAGAAAATGAAAGGAGGTTCTGTCCTCCCTTCCCTTTTTCGCTTATTCACTTGCATGTAATACACTTTTTTGGCACCCCAGGCCAGGAGCTGGGACACCTAGATTTTATCACTTAACCTGTGTTACATTTTCTTTTGCAGGAACGGTTGCTACCAATAAACAAAGAAGAAGTGTATGGACTCCAACCATTACAGCCAACACATCAATCAGGGGGCATTCCCCACTTTTTTTTTTTTTGCCAAGCTTATGGCTACCCTACAGAAAAGTACAAGACACAAATTGCAGTTTCACAAGCCATCTAACAACACTTTCATTTCCCAAGCAAGAGGGTCACATCCAAAATGAGAAATAATGAGGCAAAGAAAAAAATTAAAGGCATCCATTCAAAAGAATATCCAAAGTTTGCCAAGTAGTCGCATCGTTATTACAAATTACTTCAAAAAGTGCTCAAAGTTCAAATGTTCATAACAAAGGAAAAGAAAAAGCAACAGAGACAATCTCCAATCATTCTCCAGGTCCTTGAGAGCCCCTCTTTCGCGAACATTTAGTCCTTTGAAACATTTGGGTACGGGGCCACGCCCGAGACAGCCGGCTAAGCAGTGAACGTGACTCCTTCTCCCGAGCACATTGAAAGCACCATGCCAGCAAGATCAGTTTGGGGAAAGCATAAATCGACAAAAAGCAAAAGGGATAAACCAATGTCATACTAACCACTTCAGCCTCCCGATGGTCAGCAATGTTATGAAAGTAGTCCACCTGCTGAACCGCTGATTTGTAAACCTACAAAGAAAGAATAGAAAGGTCAGTACCACGAAAATGCCAAAGAAGCATGTTACCAACATAAAAGAACTCACCCCAGGGACCAGCTCAGGGGGAGGTACTCTAACCACCTCAGCAGAAAGACGGGCACGCTCAGCCACATCAGCACACTAGCCAGAAAGAAATGCATCATCCATGTGCCGGAAAGTACCCTATGTCCTTGCGGTAGATGCCTCGACTCTAGAAGCATCTGAAGGTCCTACACCTGTCTCCTCTGAGGGTCTCGCCTTTGCACCCACACTAGGTCCTGCTACCTCATCAAACTGAAATGGAAAAGGAGAGTGATAGAACAAATCAGCAAAGTCCTATCTTACTGAATCAAAGTTGAATTGACAGGCAAAGGAAAGATAAGAAAAGTACCTTGCCCTGTGGCCCTCCGAATGCTAAAAAGTTAGCATTGGGAAGAAAGCGTGGAAGAAGGGTCCGTTAGGGGAGGGACTCGTACCACTGATGATACCCCCCATACTGAAAAATGTCATCAACTAGAATCCCATGATGAAGGAGTCTCCCAGTAAGCTCCTCAACTGTACCATCTGGCACCATAACATCCTCTAGGATACCCAACGGCATAGGAAAGAAGTCCCGGTACTAGTGCTCAAGCCTCTCCCCCATATAGTAGGCTCGGACCCAGGCACCTTAGAGAAAGATGACCCAGCGGTCAACGAACAGCTGAGACTATCCAACAGAGGCACGGTCTAGAAAGGGGGAGCCGACATACGGATGAAAAACAATCTGCATAAGAAAGAAAAAGTCCATCAGTCAATCAATGCAATCATAGCTCAAGAAATCTAAAAAGAAAATGGAGAGTCAAACCTACTCTGGAATCATCAAGTCAAACTGCGACCTCAGACCCAATTCTAGGTGCTTCATCCCTGACTCTCGGTGACAGTCTAGGAGCCAACAGCTCATGAGAGGATAGGTATACTCGTCCGAGAACAGCAGGAGACGGCTAGGTAGCAAGTATCCCCAAAACTGGAAAAAAATGGAAAAACAAGGGACATATGAAATCAAATATTAAAAGTCAGAAAAGATGAACCAAGAGGGACGAAATCAAGTGGGCTACCTTAATCAAATGTCAAAAGCTAAGGACAGAGGCAACATCCTCGACGGACGCTCTGGCCAGGCTATCCATCAGCACGGCATAACCGGCGCCGCCCCAGTCAAAGTGATGCACATCCTCCCAATTCTCTATCAAACAATGGAGGGATAGCACAACATGACCTCCACTGGCATTGGTAAGAATGGTCTTGCCCAGAAGGTACAAAAGGGAGATACGAGCCAGCTCCAGGGCGCACTCGGGCTCAACAACAACGTCCACATCTGGCTGGTGCGGATCAATCAGCTCATCAGTCTCAAATAGACTCTCCAACCAGGATAGCTTGGCCTTACCACCGGTCATGTTGTTGGAGGAGGGGTATGCCCCGATAAGCTGAGTCACCTCCTCATGATCAAGAATGTGAGGACACACCATTGGCATTCACCCTATCGCAACCCCTGTAATCATGCACCAGTCTATAGGAGTGATGGTCATCTCAGCTACGGGCGTATGAAAGGTCATCATCTCTGGATGAAACCTCTCCACCAAGGCCCTCACAAAGGCCGTGTCACCCTGCATAGTAGGGCAAAATAGAAAGTGTCCAAAACCTGCCTGGGTCAGGAGAAACCTCACAGCAAAGGGGAGGTGGGCATAGAAATGCTGAAGATGAAACCAGCCCCTGCGAAACATGATATGGGGCAGGGGCTGCATCAAAAGAATGGAGGACGTCATATCCAAGTTTAAGGAGCATGAACAAAAAGAAGTTATTAAAGAAATTTTTCTACCTGGCTGGCAATCCCAAAATTAGATATGTGAGTATGCTGCTAATGGAGTAACCCACTGCAGGCCGCATCACCTTGCATCTCGTACCAAATATGAGAGGATCTCTGTACCTGGATGAGATGTTCCCCTCGATTTCAAAAATCATGTCGGGACTCCCCTCGTGGGCCTGATCCTCATCACTGGAATCCTAGGCCATCTTGAAAAGAGATGCACCGCCAAAATGATAAAGGATGATGAGACAGAAAAAAATACTACACTTGTCTAAAATATCATAGAACCAAACGAAGGTAAGTATGTCTCGTTCATACCAGAATATTCAAGGAAATAAAAATAAAACAAAAAGCAAAAAAGGAAAGGGGAGAGATAGAACAACAAAACAAAGAGGAAAATATGCATAAAAATCTCCTTTTACCAAGAAAGATCGATGATTTTCTAACCCACACTTTTTCAAAAGATCACCATTGATAAAAAAATTTGCCGAAATCCGTTCCGAAAGTACATATACATCACTGGTTCAATCAAAGGCATTTGTTTTCCTGAAAATTTCTTTTTCATCTTAACCCTAAATGCATTGATAAAATAAAGAAAAAGAGAGTCAAGAAAATCCAAAAGAAGGGACATGAATCACCCAAGTTTTCACCAAAATCCCTTTAAATGCACATAGAATCACAATAGGGATCACATTTGCAAGCGGAAACACCCCTTTTATCATCTAGATGCAAGAACCCTAACCACATTGGCATAAGATCAAAGAAATATCAAAATAAAAAGGTTTTTAGAATGATTACCTTGGTAAGAATTTATGCTCTGGGTATGGCGTGGAAATGTGTTCGATCAACGATAAACGACACCGGCACAATGTCAAGGTTTTAAATCAGATCTAGGAAGCACAAAATAGAACACCTGCTTCAGTTCGGAGAGAAGGTGAGGAGAATTTTTTTAGATAATGAGTGTTTTCGGGTCACTGTTCATTCCCGGCCGTTTTTACCCCCTTTTTTGACCTAGCGTATGTAATACATACGCTAGGCTTAAAATCTCCAGATTTTGCCTAGCGTATGTATTACATACACTAAGCTTAAATTCCCCCAAGTTGGCCTAGCGTATGTAATACACACGCTAGGTTTATTTTTGCCCACATAGGACTTTGTTTCCTTTTGGGGATGGCCCGAGAGCCAGGTTTGAATGGCTAGATCAAAAGTTGCACATGCTCCCAAAAAGTGCATCAACATTCATTTGATCCGCTTGGGAAATGGTGCTAAAATAAAATGTTTAGGGTCGATGAGCACGCTCAAAAACCCCAAACAAACATCTAAAATAACAAAATATATACATATATACATAAAAACATGAAATAATAAAAATACATGGCTTTCAAAAGTGGCACATACTCCCAAAAAGCGTTGCGACATTAATATTTGCTCCACTCAGATAGTTGTGCTAAATTAACCTCAGGATCGATGGGTTCGCCCAAAAATCTTGAACCCTACCTCACGTAGGGGCACCCGTGGCTGATCAAATGGGGCAATTAATGCCTCAGAAGATTGGACACAAACTATGGATCTTGGCGTCTTTGTTTTACTCTCGCCTTGAAGTATAGGTCAGTCACCCCCTCCCCCCCCCCGCTTACGAGACTCATATCGAGGAGCGAACATTTTTCCTAACACATTAGGCTTTCGCAACTCACACCATCTCGGTCATACCCAATAATATCGTAAGCGCTTGGGGACCGATGACCTTGAGGAACAGACATTTTTTTCCACACACAGGGCTTCCGTATACTCACCATGTTACCATTTGATGTTTGAGGTTCTCTTTGAATACGGAGGACCCGTTAGCATGCCTTAGGCATCTTCGGATGTCTCTTTGTTTGGCATGCGATTATTAGTGATCGAATACCAAAGAGGGCATCTGTAGACACCCAAATTTGGCTCAAGGCTTGATTAACTTACACTTCGAGAAAGGCGTACCCTCCGAGCTTCCAAGAGCACTTTTTGAACCCTTATAACTTAACCTAAATCCTTAGAAGCCTATTCCCGTCCCTTCGGAATCAACCCTAACCTATAGAACCCCTCCCGATCCTATTTTAGACCCTCCCGGACAGTCATTAAAAAGAGGAGTGCCAAGGTGTGCACAGGCCCCTGTCAGAGCTGAGACTTACTCTATCAGAGAGAGGAGGTTCCCAACTTTCCAACAAGCTAAGAATCACCTCAATTCGATTTGTATGCAAAGAGTTATGGCAGTTTGAAGTTCGGGCTGAATTGTAGGAATTTGCCTAGCACATGTATTAAATATGCTTGACCAAATTTTGGCAGTTTTTACATACGCTAGGCCAATTTTTGGCAGTTTTTGATCTAGCGTATGTATTACATACGCTAGGCTAATTTTGGTAAATTTTGGCCTAGCATGTCTAATAGTCATGCTAAGCAAAAATTTGGCTTTTGTAGGCCCCCACCATGGATTATTAACCTTTAGGATCCCTAGGAACACTGTTCCTATACCTAGCGTATGTAATACATATGCTAGGCTTAGGAACAGTGCTTTTTTTAATTTTTGTCAAAAATTGAATTTGGGGTTTGACTTGTTGACCACCCCATCCATTAGGATTAATTTCGGTAGGACTGTTATACCCCTACTAGCCCTCTTTTTAACCCTTTTGCCATTTAGGATCCCACCCTATCATCTGCCATTGAAACCCAATTCCCACCTATCTGAGACCTAGAAAACCTAGAAAATATTAGATCCCTATTACCTAATTGCTAATCAAATTAACCCCTTTAAACCTTCACTAATCCTCCCTTTCTCTATAAATAGAGAGCCCCCCCCCCCCCCCCCTTGGATTAAGGGCTTGAAAAAATTTCAAAAGAGAGAAAGAGCTTTAGATATTTCCTCCTCCCTCTTGAGCACTAAATCCACAAAATTCTAGAACTCAGATTCATCCTTTACCATCCATTTTCCACCATCAATCCTTGAGATTTAGTTAGAACTTGCCCCTAGCCTTCTTCCCCTACCTCTTAGCTACCAAGCCTTAGAGATTAGAACCCATCTAGTGACCCGTTTGCTTTCAGAAGCTCATCCAAGTGTTCCCACGCGAAGGTCCATAGCAGTGCTACAAGGGCCCGAGAGCTCCGACTCTCCCCTCTATTCTATTCCTCTACCTTCTTTGCTTTTCCTCTATTCTAGAATTTGAGCCGTTGATTAGTCACAGAATATACTATTTTATCACCCTTAACTTAGTACTGCTAGACCCCACTTTACTATTAACAAGCTAACGATGTGCAGATATTAAGGATAAATAGTAAAAGATAACCAAAGTATTAATCTTCATCAAAATGAACTCAAAAAGCAATAAGAAAAATGATTGAATGTGAAAGACGATTCGACGCTGCTGAAAGTAGAGAAATCGTACTTTACAATTAAACGAAGCCAAGGAAAGAAATAAGAAATCGTACTTTACAATTTCTTTCCTTGGCTTCGTTCAATCGGAGTAGCGAATCACAAGTTTCAACACTTCCCCTGATCAAAGAATCTAAAGGTTCAGATTTGTCTTCTCTCCCTGTTTTCTAAAATAAAAATTAATATACCCAAAAACAAAAATAAAAATCAAATAAAATTAAAAACATAAAAATATATTTTTCTAGTGTATGCATCACACTCGATCTCAAAATTTAATTATTTTTAAGTGTTTAAATTCCTTGTTGCCCCATTATATCCGAATATGATAGACTGGGAATGGGCATATGCATTCAATCGGAATGAATACGGTAACACGTATAACTCGTAGTAGAGTAACCATCCTTATTTTAATTATGGCTCTACTAGTGGCTAACAACAAGGACCATCTGTTGTTGAGCCAAGCTATCCTCCTGCACATAATTTCCAACAGACCTACCTGCCACCCATGATACCATATCAGTCATATGAGCAACAGCAGTTTAGTCCTCTGAGTAACGGATTTGATGGCATAGTTGTTCAAATCCTTAGGGATTTACAGCAATAGTGGCATTAGCGTTTCAAGGATTTATCCGAGCTTGCTCAATTCTCTCAAGTTTTACATTCGCACACACAATCCATGACGAAGTTGAAAGCCCAAGTTGGGCAGCTAGCTACGCAATTGGTGGAACGAGAGAGCAACCAGTTACAGTCACAAGCTGTGAGTAACTCAGGAGGACAAGTTTTTATGGGAGAAACATCAATTTCTGCAAAACATGTCCAAACTATTTAATTTTTATGAAGTGGCAGAGCTGTGGATAATAAAGTTGAGATGCCCACAACTATGGATGTCCCAAAGAAAGGAGAGGATGAGCCTAAGAGAAACAAGGAAATTTCTAGACCAAAAAAACATAAAATTGAAAGTTTTAAAAATAATAAAGATAGTGTGCCTAATATTGTGACTGAAGTATCATTTGTACCAAGATTACCTTTTCCTACTGCTTGTGGCGCACCGCCAATTTTTTACAAAATCCCAAAAAAATTAGAGGAGAGGACATATTTTGTTCATATTCTCCCACTTAATTCTCAAACGAGGATATGGAACCCTAAAATTTTTCTTTTCAGACAAAGAAAGGCCAGTGATCATTATATCACTGGAAGACCCTGAGTATGTCTGATATACTCATGGACACCGTCGAGTTACCGACTCATCTGTAGCAAAATTCTATAAAATATGTAAACTAACTCTTTTATTTTGGTTGATCTAGAAATTTTTTCTCAATAAGTATGTTACGATTTAAATCGTGGTAAAACATGATCAATTATAAGATACTTCCTGCTGTACAATATTATGTTCTCGAGTGATCGTATGGATTTACTACATTCTGAACCCCACAGGTATAAATTTTTTTATATCCCCTATTTTTTTGTGCCAATGAGGACATTGCCTAGTTTAAGTTTGGGGGGGATATACAACTTGTGTATATATTAGTTTAATTTTGTAAATAACACTTTATTTTTTGCATTACTTTTATCATTTTTGCAAAAAAAAAAATTTCTTTCTGTTTCAATTTTAGTAGTTCTTAGTTTAGAATTTTTGCTATTTAAACATCACATGTGAGCATGATAGACAAAAAATATGATTCAGAAACCTTACTATCCACCGTAGTAGAAGTTTAACAATCAGACAATAGAACAGTCTAGCTTTCCAAGAATACTGTATCAGAATGAATGTTTGAAACAATAGGTTGATCTGAACTACAATATTTAGACTATAGTTTCAAAATTATATAACCAGTGAGCTTTAGACACAAATTTTTCCTTTCTTTAGAGAGAGAGAGATTGCTATCTATTCAAGTCAAACTCCTTAAACTTCTCTACTATTTTTATGAAAAATCTCTTATAGTTGAACTTAGTATCAAAATATTCTATGATTATGATAACCAATTTTTTTTTCTAGAATTATCTATTAGAAACATTAAAATAATAAGGCATTTATGCTGACAAATCGTGAAGATGATTTAAAGTCATCTTTTGTTAACTAGAGCCAAAAATCCAAAATCTCATAAAATATTTTATCCTTTGAACCCATATTAGAAGCTTTAACCAAATTTCTTTGTACCAAGATCTTATAAACTCTTAACCATATGTGTTATCCAAAACTTTCAACCTTCAACCCTTACAATTCCTGAGAGTTTAGAATACAAAAGAAGGGAAGAAGATAGAGTGAAAGGAGTATAAGTCAACAAAAAAAGGGATATGCAACAAAAGGGTACAGCTAAAGAAATACGCAGAAGAAAAGAATATGGAAAAAGAATGAAAAATCGTGAAAAGACGATTTCTGAAAGAAAAGAATGGTTCTAAAGCAAAAAGGTTTTGAAAAGAATGAAAATCATAAGAAGACGATTCTAGATCAAGGGACTTAAAATGGGATTTTACAAAAATAAGAATTAGTAAATGGGAAGAAGTTATCCAATTCCTGGATACTTACTTAAATAAATAAATAAATAAGAAGAATAAAAAATAGAAGAGTTGAATTCTCAGAAAACTTTGAATCCTTTTATCCTTTCTTTGGAACCTTTTAAACCCAAAGCCCCATTACAAGCCGAAGGAAAGACCTTTTTTATTTATGATTTGCAAAAGCATAAGCCTAGTAGAGATGTGAATAATAGATACTATGGATTGCACAGGGAATCATATGAATAGAATTGATTATCTTTTCCATGAAATTCATATTTTTTTAATTATCCTTCGAATAATTCTTCAAGATATATCATACTATGAGAACCAAAAATTTCGATATCTTTTTTAGAGTATGCTAATAGTGAGAGTTTGATTGAAATATTTTCTAAATCTATAATTTAGAAAAATTTATGATGAATAAACTTTTCACTAGTAGACACACACTCCACGCTTTACATAATCAAAATTGTTGAATTCTGATCAAGGATAACTGTTAGGATGGAAAATGGTGGTTAATGGAATCCTATCTTTGAAAAAACATAAAAACCATGTGATGATTAGATAATTAGTATATAAAATTAGTTTAGATTTTTTTTTACTTTTGATTAGTTTTGTTATTGAAAAGTAAATTGAAAAATACAAAAAGATTTGAAGTTTGTAGGTAACTTCACTGAAAACCTTCAGGAGACTACATGTGACAGCCCGATTTTCCCGACATATTTGTTTTTCTTTTCTTTAACACGGATCTCTAGGAAAATCGGACCGCTAGATCATAGATCACAATCTGATACAGAATACTTGGTACATCCACACACATGCGGAAATCAAAGCAGATAATACATATGACATAATTGAAATCTCTAGTATTAATTTCCAACATTAATAGTAAACTAAAATAAACAATCGGTGATGGCCGACCATCACCTAACAGTAGTGTACACTATGTGTATCTTAGCACGAATGTACCAAGCCCAAACTTACCAAAATTCACAATATACTAAATCTACGATCCCTAAACTAAAGGTACAAATCTTCAGGCGGAAGATCCTCTTCTTCCAGTACGAAGTCTTGATCTCCCTCAAAGTCAGGATCCTAATCAATACCTATACCTGTGATGTATAGTGGGGTGAGCTAACAGTCTAAGCTCAGTGAAAGAAACTAATACCAATATATATCTCATCAGTCATGCATAGATTCAAAGAAAATAATCGAAACATTTTCATTTTCAAAATAGAAACTAAATTCAAAAGCATTTTCCTATAAAAACCGAAATTGATTTCAAAGGCATTTTCTTATCAAAAGCATTTTTTACCAAAACTGAAATTTCCATGACATTTAATATCAAACAAAGTTTCTAAACCTTTTCATATCAAGGACAATTTCGTATCAATACAAAATACCTTTCACACTGAAGTAGAAAAACCCTTTTTCATAAGAAAATAGAAGCTAATATCAAAGTCTTTATCAAAATCTTTTCGCACTAAAGGAAACTTCGTATCAAAATAGGTTGTCTTGTTCATGCCAAAACAGAAAGCAATTGACTGAATTTGATTCACTTGCATGTCTTATTCTTAATTTACTAAGTTCGATTCACATTCACTTACATGTATTATCCTTGATTTACTGAGTTTGATTCACATTCACTTATATGTCTTATAGGTTCATTTTACAGAGTTCGAATTGCTTAAATGAGTTACACATCTGATTTACATAGTTCAATTTACTTAACTTTCAGGTTCGATTCACGAATATCTCGCCATGCCAGTTCGATTCGCTTACATATTATTCGCCCTAGTGGTCCATAGATGCACACATAATCCATCCTAGCGGTCTACAGATGCACACATAATCTTCCCTACAGTCCACAAATGCACACATAATTCACCCTAGTGGTCCACAAGTGTACATATAATCTGCCATAGCGGTCCACCTTACAGGTTCAATTCATGGATATCTTACCATGTCGATTTAATTCACATTCACTTACATGACTTACACATTCGATTCACGGATATCCCGTCGTGTCGATTCGATTCACGGATTTAATCGCCGTGCCGGTTCGATTCACGGATTAACTGTCGTACCAGTTCGATTCACTTATTAACCGTTGTACCGGTTCGATTCACGGATATCTTGTCATGTCGGTTCGATTCACGGGTTTAACCATCATACCGATTTGATTCACTGATTAACCGTACTGGTTCAATACCACCCTAGCTGCCCACAGTGTACTTATAATCCACCCTAGTGCTCCACTTCAATTTACTTGACTTATAGTTCTATTCACGAGTATCCCATCGTACCGGTTCGATTCACGATTTAAATTTCAATTTGATTTACAAATTTTACCACTGCACCGGTTCGATTCATGATTCAAAGATCAAGTTCGAATCGGATTCAAAGATTAATTGTTTCAATTCTATTCATTTATCATTTGAAGGATTTACATACAAGTCAAGATTCAAAACTTGCAAAAACTCACATACCATGTTCAAAAATGAAATTCCTTATATGATTTACGAAGGCTAAAATACGATGTTCAAAATGAAAATCATTACTTGATTCGATATTTCAATAAATTCTCAAAACAACCAATATGTCAAAGATTAGATAATTCCAAGCTTTTGAGTATTTCAAACATTTAAAATATTCAATCAAATATTTGATCATATCAAAGCATTTATGAATTCAAGTAAAAAATGCAACTGTGTATTAGATTTTCCCCACCTTAACCTTGAAGTTGCATGAAGCCAAGCCAAGTCCTATCGATGGCTTCCTGCCCTCATTCTATATCACAAACATATAATGATGCATCAAGGATTAACTCTAATCACTAATAGCTTGGACATATTTAAGTATTTTCTCAAAATCGAGGCAGAAACGAGCAAGTTCGTGCTAACTTAGAACTTGACCCAACTTCCTACTCAATTTTGACCTTTAAATATTTTGATTCATAAACTTTCTAATTCACAAAAATTATAGATCTTGTTGTTCTCTTTCCAACCCTTAAGAATCACGCAATTCCGAGTTCGGAGTAAAAGGTTACAGCCAAAATACCGAGATTGCATCAGTTGCAAGCACGCATTTGCATAGTCGTGTGAGCGAGCTCCAAGGTCAGGCAAGCGAGTTTCATTTCAGAACTTTTTGGCCTGATTTCTAATGTCACTCATGCGAGTTCTAGTTCGGGCATGCGGCTGTGTGATTTTGTGTGGTTTGGGCTTTTTAAAACTTATTTTTACATCAAAATTCAATCTTTTTTATCCTAATCTTTTGCACACATCTAAGCAACCTATTTTTAGTTTAATACATGGAAGAATTTTGCTATTTACCTCTTTAAATCGAGTACAAAACATTCCCGATGATCGGATCTAAGAATCGGCTACCACGCTTCGCAATCACCCGATTGTTTGAAATCTTTTGATTCCCTCGATCGTTGTGGATGTAGATTGAATCTTCCCGATATACACAATAAATCCAAGCTCACTTGAGCGAAAGGGGATGATCTAAAGAGGAATCGACGGTGTTTGAGTTTCAAAATGAAAGTGGTTTTTGGAGAATAGGCTCCCCTTCCCTTCAAATCATCCCCATGTCGATGATCGACGTTTCTCTTGGAAGAATCAATTGAAGAAATAGTTTTGAGGGTGGGATCCACCAAAATGCAAGAGGGTTGGCTCTTCTCTCTCTAGATCCTCTCTTTCTCCTTCTTCCTCTTCTCTCCTCTCTTTTTCTTCTCTTTTGCAACCAAGTGAGAAACACACGTGGGGCTTCACTTATAACCAAAGGAGTCGGTTCGGTGTGAAGCGCACACATTGAAACGGTGCGTTAGTTTTTATTTTTTTATTATCTAAGGGTCCAAAATGAGTGCTCTTGTGAAGCTAGTCATACCATTAAACACACAAGCCCTTTCTTCACTAAAATATGTTTCTAAAAATAAAATAAAATTGGAAATCCACGGCGTGCCATGCGTATTGTGTTAGACACAAACACCTAATCGGTGTATTTTCCACTTCTTCAAAGGTTCTAGTTGAGGCCTAAAGTCGGCCCAACTGGTCGACTCAATTAGTCATGCACACTTTTCACACAAAATATATTCTTTTAATTTAATTATTTCGAAAGTTCCAAGGCTGTATTGTGTGCCTTGCCGAATATGTACACTTGGCTAGGTGCCATGTGATGCGTTGGTTATTGGCCTCTAGTCTACTCTCGATTCAAGTTGAAATTCAGGTTGGGCCCCAAGTTTAAGCATTGGGCTCAGATCCTTGTGCAACATGCACAAACACGCATATGCTCTACATAGGTGTGCAACCGTGGACTCTCGCGAGTTCGTCGCAATGATGCGCTCGCTTTAATAAAAAAACTAGAGTCACCATCCAGAGCTTTTGGTGTCTTAGGAAACCTAAATCAATTTTATAAGCACCGAAGTGCCAAAAATATGACTCTGATTTGTCTATTCATGCCAAAGGCACAAATAAGATCGATCGGGAAGGTGTTAGGCACCCGATCAATCGGCTCAAATGCGATCTTTACTTATGGAAAAAATAAAGGAAAAATAAAAATGAAAAGAACACTTCCTCTTTCCTGAAGGCCCGATGATCTTATTTGTGCCCCTCCGCAATTACTGAGATTTCAGAGGCATAACGACACAAATTCTAGGATAAAGGAAAAGCTAAGAAGGTAGAAAAATAGAGGGGAGAGCCGGAGCTCTCGGGCCCTTATAGCACAGATGTGGACCTTCGCATAGGTGCACTTGGAGAGCTTTTGATAGCTTATGTAGGTGGAATGGGGGGTTCTATCCTCTAAGGCTTGATGGCTAAGAGGTAGGAGAAGAAGGCTAGGGGCTAGATCTAGCTAAATCTCAAGGATGGATGGGGTAAAATGAAGTGTCAAAGATGAAACTCAGTTATGAAATTATATGGGTTTAGTGCAGGCAAATGGGAGGGGAGCTCACTGGAATTTTCTCTCTTTTAAAATTTTCAAGCCCTTAGTAAGGGGAGGGTGCCTCTCTATTAGAAACAGTGAGGGTTAGGGGATACTCAAAAGCTAATTAGGGTTAGCAATTAGGTAATCCTAATATCTAAGGTTTCCTAGGATTTTAAGGGCTTCGATATGTATGAGAATGGGTTCAATGGTAGATGATAGGGTGAGGTTTCAAATGACTAGAGGGTTACAAATAGGGTAAGTGTGGGTGCAACGGTCCTAATGAAACCCACCCTAAACATTGGGATGGTCAACAAGTCAAACCTCAAAAGTAAAATTTGATTAAAAACCCACAGTTATTGTAGCTAAGCCTGGTGCGTGTATTATCCATGCCAGGCATATGTACAGTGTCTGGAAAGCCCAAAGCCCGCTGGGGGGCCCATCCATGCTTTGTGTGTATAGTGTACGCGCCAAAGCCACTTTTGGGTAGAAGATGGCCAGGCGTGTATAATATACGCGCCAGGCAACCTTTCCCCAGGAATGTTTTGGCGCATGTATTAAACACGCCAGACATGCCCATCCTCTCTAGAGGTTCTCGAGAGGCTTAGAACCTGTCGAGGGGCTCATTCCCTTTGGTGTATTAGAGCCATCTTGAGTTCAGAGCTTCGGATTGCCGTAACTTTTGTCGTGCAACTCAAATTGAGGTGACTCTTGGTTTGTTGGAAATTTGGGAACCTCTACTTATCAATGGTATACGATTTGGTCTCAGTAGAGGTCCCTGCCATCCCTGGTACATTCTCTCTAACCATTTCCTGGGAGGGTCAACTAAGGGTTCGGAGAAGCTAGGGGTAATTCCTAAGGGTTCAGGTAAGTTCCTAAGGGCTTGTGAAGGTTCCTAAGAGTTTGTGAAGGTTCCTAAGGGCACAGGGGATGCTATCGGAAGCTCAAGGGTGCGCCTCTCTGGAAGTATGCTTCGATCGGGCCTTGGGCCAAATTTGGGTGTCTACAGATGTCCCTCTTTAGTATCTGATCACTAATGATCGAATGCCAAAGACAAGAGACATCCGAAGAGGCCCAAGGCATCACTGACGAGTCCGTCGTATTCAAAATGAACCTCAAACATCAGGTGGGTAACATGGTGAGTAAACGGAAGCCCTGTATGTTTGAAAAACTATCCGTTTCTTAAGGTTATCGATCCCCAAGCACTTAGCGACATTAGTAGGCATAATCGAGATGGAGCGAGTTGCGAAAGCCCAATATATTGGAATAAATGTCTGCTTCTCGAGATGATTGGAGATGTTTGATGTTCAAGTTTTATTCTGAATAAAACAGCTCTGTGAGTGAGAGGGTGATTGACCCATATTTAAAGATAGGTGCGAAATAAGTACGCGAAGATCTACAGCTTGTGCCCAATCATGCAAGGCATTGATTGCCCCATTTGGCTGGTCACGGGTGCCCCTGCGTGAAGCAGGGTTTGAGATCTCAGGGTGAGCCTAATGATCCCGAAGTTAATTTGGCATAACTACCCAAGCAGAGCGAATTGATGTCGTAACACTTTTGGGAGTACGTGCCGCTTTTAAAAGTCACATATATATATTTTTATTATTTTATGTATATATATTTTGTTATTTTTGTTATTATATATATTTTTATTATTTTACATCTTTTTTGTTATTTTATGTATATATTTTTATTTTTATTATTTTATGTAATTTTTGCTATTTTATGTAATTTTTATTATTTTATATATGTTTGTTCGGGATTTTCTTGCATGCTCATTGATCTCGAACCACTTATTCTAGCACATCCTCCGGAGCATTTCAAATTGGGATTGATGCACTTTTTGGGGGCGTGTGCACCTTTTCGAGTTTTAAAGAGGATCGGGCATGGCATGTATAATATTCATGCCAAGTCCAAACCTGGCCAAAACAGGCTTGGTGTGTATATTATGCGTGCCAGGCCAAATCAGGCCAGGAATAACCTGGCACATATATTATATGCACCAGGCCAAATCTGGCCAAGACAGGCCTGACATGTATATTATATATGCCAAGCCAGAACTGGGGTGGGTTTTTAAATCAAATGAGCCCTAGCCTAAAAGGGAACCTTTCAAAATCCTTTCTTCCCCCCCTCTCTAACCGGAAACGAGACCTCCTCCTAGGGTTTCTTTGGATCGATTTGAACCTCGTCTTTTTGCCGGCCTCCGCTCTTGCCGATCCAACGTACGTTCTACGCAGGATCAAGGGTCTATTTTTATTGGAGGTAATCATTGTTTAACCCCATTCTATCTTAATTTTTCTTGAATAATTTTCAATGTGGTTAGGATTCTTGCTTTTTTAGATGATGAATGAATGCTTTTTCTTGCAAGTATGATTATTTATGACCCATTTGATTTATTCCATGTTCATTGGCTCTGATTTTGAGCGGAAATATGGGTTTGAATGATTCCCTATTCTTTTTTGTTTTTTTTTTCTTTTGTTGTTTATGTATGCACATGTATCTATATAAAACTTTTTTTTTTCCTCTTTTTTTTTGAAACTTTTTCTTCTTCTTTTTGAAACTTTTTCTTCTCTTTTTTGAGACTTTTTCTTCTTTTTGAAACCTTTTCTTCTCTTTGTTTGAAACTTTTTCTTCTTTTTTTTGTTTTTGTTTACACATGTTTATACGTACCTTCTTGTTGTTGTTTCTTTTGTTATTATTTTTTTAAATGTGGGGGGCTTTGGGGCTCCCCCCCTCCTTCCTTTGATGCATTTATTAAAATGATGATGAAAAGTGAATGGGGCATACTTACCTTCATTTGGCTCGTAGCAATTGGTTTCTTGTTAATGACCTATCTTGATATTGTTGCTTGTGTCTCTCTCAGAGTGTCGAGTGCGGAGGAGTAAGGGCAAGAGGGGGGGGGGGGGGGGGGGCGAGATGGTCTACGATCTCCGAGGGGAGAAATTTGTTGTAGTGTTGCGCTTCTCCCATCTTTGCTATGAGATGCAGGGTGAGGCAGCCCACGCCGGCCTACTCAATCAACAGTACACCCATATCTCGAATTTTGGGATCGCCGGCAAGGTAACAAGTTTTATTTTGTCGTCCTATCTTTTCTTTGTGCAAGCATGCTTTATTTTTAGGATCTAATACTTATTTATTTTGATGCAGGCCTTGCCAATGATTAGGTTCCATGGGGGTTGGTTCGACCTCCAGTGCCTTTACCTCTACCTTCCTCCGAGTGTGAAGTTTCTCCTCGCCCAGGCCGATTTCGGGGATTTCCTTTCGTGCCCCTCCATGAGGGGCGATTCGGCCTATTTGAAGGCCCTGCTTGAACACTTTCAGCCCGAGACCATGACCTTCCACATGTCGACAGCCGAGATGACCATCACCCTGATTGATTGGTCGATGATCACCAGGATTAGGATAGGGGGCACACCAGTGACCGGTCTTCGCATACCAGATTGGGATGAGGTGGTTCAATTGATTGGGGATTACCCCACTTCTGAGAATATGCATGGTACTAAAATTAAGTTATCTTGGTTGGCTGATTTGTTTGGCGAGAACGAACTGGTGGATCTGGGCCAGCTGAATGTGGATATTCCCATTGAGCCTGGGCGTGCCTTGATGTTGGCTCACATCTTGCTCCTTTTCCTCCTAGGCAAGACCCTCTTCGCCAATGCTAGCGGAGGCCGGGTTTCATTGTCCTTGCTTAGTCTCATGAGAAATTAGGACAATGTGCATCAAGTATGACTGGGGCGCGGCCGGATATGCCGTGTTGATGTCGGGCCTGGCTCGAGCCTCAGTTGGGAACATGGGTTCTATTGTCGATTTCTAGCCTGTGATCGAGGTAAACCCTAATTTTTTCACTTTCTTTGGTTTATTGGCTAGTCATTCATCCTTCCTCTGATACATCTTTTTATGTTCACTGCTCTTTTTAGGTTTCAGGGTACTTGCACTTCCAGCCTGTCGCCCTCTCCTTTTCTCCGATGTTTACACATACCCGCTTATGAGCAACTGGCACAAGAATCGTTGCAGGGATGTTAGAATGAAGTATTTAGAGTTGGGCCTAAGGTCCCAATTTGATTTGCTAATCCCAGAGCAGATATGGACACTTTCCTCTTTTCTCCCCCTTTTTGGGATTTGATGGTGTCCTTTGACTGATAGGACTCTCTTTACCATTGCATATCGTCTTTGACCTGTACATCTATTCTCCCTTCTGGGATCGAGCCACCGTGGGTCCGTCCCGCCTTTTTGTTGACCACCGTGCCATTTTCTTTTATGAGGCTAGGCTAGGGAATATTACCTGGGGGAGAGAGCAGTACGTTAGTACCGAGATTATTTCGTCGTGTCACAAGCTCCTCCCACGGATGTTCTGTCTCCTGAGGGTACCATCGACGAGCTCTCAGCCGGATACCTCCATCATGGGGTTCCTATTGATGATCTTCTCATGTCTAGGGGATACCAACTATGGTATGAGTCCCTACCCTGTTGGTTCCTCCTTTCGCGTTTCGTACCCGGCACCAACCTTTTGGCCTTCGACCGCCCGCGATCTCAGGTAATTCTCTCTTTTTCTTTTTTGTGGCAAGTTTTCAATGGTTTTGATACAATTTTGTCTCTATTGACTGAAACCTTGCTTCTTTTCATAGTTCAGTTGGGGAGACGAATCTGATGGCGATTATGGGCGAAGGCAGGTCCTGCTGAGGCCAAGGGTACTGGTCCTTTAGGCCCTTTCCGCAGTGTTAGTTCGTGATGCCTTTCATTTGAGTTTATGCATGAATGTAGATGAGCGGGCTCACCTTTTTGCTGAAGCGATCTGAGCTCCCCCTCCTGAATTGGTTCCCGGGGTAAGATTTTTTTCTTTAGTTTGTTTCCGCCGAGATATGTTTGCTTTAATATTATGGCTCTTGCAGCTGACCTCCTCTCTTTTGCAAGATTACGAGTCGGCAGTCCATCAAGCGAAATATTATCGTCACATTGCTGACCTTCGGTAAGTGGAGGTGGAAAGTGTTACTCCGATTGGTTTTGATCACTGCTTTGTTACCCTTACTTTCTGACTGACCTCATCTGATGATTTTTTGTTTGTATGGCTTGCAGCGTGCCCGTGAAAAGGAGTCGTGCTCCCTACTCAATCGGCTGTCTCAGGCATGGTCCTGAGTGGGGGACGTGCGGACCTACCAGAGCACCTCACGTCGGCGGAAGAAATCGAAAGGCGCTACCAAGGATTAGCCTTTCCCGTTTTGAATGAACCTTGAGACTCTTGGGATTTTTCTATTTTTTTTTCGGGACAATGTAATGGAGAATATACTCTTGGATGGTTTTATTGTCTTTTGAATGAATGTTGGTGCTTTCCTATTGCCCGCTCTTTCTCTTTTCTTTCTGCTATGGTATATTGGCTCTTTTGTAGGGTGGACTTGGATTCTTAGAAAAGAGAATGGCCCTTGGGCCACGTATTTGGCAAATATTTGGCCAACACCATTATGCCTGTGCGAGTCTTTCCTGTAAGGAAAATTGTGTATAAATGTTAGATAAAACACCCATTTTTGTATCTCATCATGTGGTCCGGGGTGTTTTTAAGTAAATAGCAGGAAATGCAAGTGGGTTGGCTAGTGGGCCAGCAAACATGACTTCCCCTACCTTTCTTTTTCTTTTTCGGGTGGCATCAGTGGCCTGGCGTGTGTAATATACGCACCAGGCAATTCTGGGGGGAGAGTTGTCTTAGCGTCTAATACACGCACCAGGCAATATTTTGGGGGTAAATGGCTTGGCGCATCTAATACACGCACCAAGTGCCTCTTGGGGACTATGGGGCCTTTTAAGCCCAAGAATGCACTCATTTCTCCCTCTTTTGGTTTAGACTTGGTATTTTCTGCTGCCATTTTTCTCTTTGTTTGCCCAAGGGTGGGTTCATCGTCCTACATAGAATTGTATCTCGGGAACATCTTTGTATGACAATGGAGCTTTCTGACCCCGCCTCTCATGGGGCTCCAGGGCCAATATACTTCCCTCTTTGGGTGTGGGGCCCAGTTTTCTAAAGAAGTGGCTTGAGAGTTTGAATGAGAGTGAGCTCGCGGGTTTGGATCAGCTGGGATTGGCCCGTCTATCACCTTTCCTTGAAGTCCCTTTACTTTGGGATCTTATACATGTCGTGGCCTCCTTTTAGGAGGTGGGCACCCATGTCATCTATTTCGGAAACCGTGAGTTGACTCCTACTCTTAAGGAACTCTCCCACTTGTCAGGTTTGAAGCTACATAGGGGCCTTGCTAGAGTGACGCTGAAGCCGGGTTATGCTAAAGTCGTTCACACGACTTTGGGTTTGAAAATAGCTAATTATGAGAAAAGTCTCATTGGTAGGCCCACCAGGTGTTTGATGAAATTCTTGAGAGAACTTTTTGGTGATGAAAGCGTGCGGAAATTGCTGATTAGAAACATTCATAATGTGAAGGCCTTCGCTCCCTGTCTTATCTTTGAGGCTCTTTTCTACATTGGGGGAGAGAGTTTCTCGCTTGCACTCTGTGGCATTTTGGCGGAATTAGAGGGAAGTTGTTCCATGATGCATCTGGTTTTGGCAGAGCTCTATCGCTGCCTCGATGCTTTCGCCTTGGGCAAGGTGGAGTGCCTTAGGGGATTTTTGCTTCTGTTCCAGGTCTGGCTGGGGGAGCACCTTGCTATTTTGGGACCTGTGCCTCACTTCTATGTTGTTTGCGGTGAGGTGGCCCGTTGCTTTTTAGGTAGATGCCACATGCTTCCACAGGGGGATATACAAGGGCTGAAGCTTTGGCTGGTTGAAGCTGAGTTGGTGTGAAGGCTTTCCTGGTTAGCAAGACTTTCCCAATAGTTTGCTCTAGAGATTATGAGGGCATCACTCTCCTTGGTTTGATTAGCAGCACTTACTATTTCCCATTTCGGGTGCTGCGCTAGTTTGGTTGCTCTCAGCAGGTGCCCTGTGCAGCAACACCACCCTTATGCGACTTGATCTTCTCTCGGGGGTCCCTTGGAGACTTGGATAGGATCGCTGCTCTCTAGGAAACACGTCAGTCGACGCATATGTGTGATTTAGAGCAGGGGGATCTGGTTTTGACCTCTTCAGAGTATGAGACTTGGTTACTGTCTGAGAGACTTTCTGCTTGTTGCTTGGATCTGCCCGAGGGTGGTGATGTGGAGGGTGCTTGGCCAAAGAAGGAGTCAATGCTTCGATCCCGTATTAAGCTGCTGGTGGACGAGAAGCGAGTTCTGCATGATCATTTATAGAAACAAAATGTTAGAGCAGAGGTGACAGAAGCTAGGGCTGACATAGTTGAGTGTGAGGTCCTTCGTCTGGAAGGAGCCTTGAGTGACTCTCTTGGTGCTACTGATGCCTCTCAAAAACGGTATAGGAGTCTTCATGACTGCTGAATGACAGAGCGAGATGTTCGGGAGGACACTTTATGTGCAGAGATCCGTGCCCTAAAGCACGAGTTTGGTCGTTGACTCCATCCTGCACATATCTTTTGCATATATCAAAACCACAGAAGGGGGCATAAGAAACCCCTGTTCAGATACATATTTTTGGTATAAATATTTTTTTTATGTTTTTTTCTTTTTTCAGGTTTTTTTGTAAAAAAGGAAAGGGAGTGAGGCATTACACCAATTATTTTTTGGAGATGTGGTGTAAGCAAAATATAGACCTGTAAATGGAAAAGGGAAATCTATTATCTTAGAAAAAGTATCATTTCTGCTTTCTCCTTTTTTTTTATTGGTGGATTTTTATTGTCCCTTTGGAAATGGGGAGCGCATAGTGTGGGCATAAGAATGGGAAAGGGAAATTTATTGTCTTTTTCAAAAGCGGCCTTCCTGCCGATGGTGGTGCACATAGTGTGGGTGTGAACATGGGAAAGGAAAATTTATTATCTTTTACAAAAAATGGCCCTTCTGGTCATTGAGCCAATCATCCCAGAGTGGGGGGATGCACAACGCTAGCCTGGAAATATTATCTTTTTGGGGTTTTCTTTGGTGCCTTAAATGCCAGGGGAAGTAATGGGTCCCAATTTGAGCATAGTCGAACCCACTCATGCGGTGGATCCTGAGTAAGGTTCAACCGCATGAATGTCTATCCTGTCAGGGGAAGTAATGGGTCCCAATTCTGAGCATAGTCGAACCCACTCATGCGGTGGATCTTTTTGGGGTTTTCTTAGGGGCGGAATGTCTATCCTGTCAGATCGAATCAACCTTTTCTCCTTACCCTGGGTTATACGTTTGATGATGCAATCAGACGATACACTTGATCGGGTCCCAAGATGGACTAACATGAGTGACCTAGCGGGTTTAGGCAGATCAGGCTGTAACCAAGGGAGTAACTGGAAGATTTTCCCTTTTTCTTCTCTTTCTCTCTTTTCTCAACCTTTTTACTCACAGTGCCCAAGACTGGTGAAAATCTGTAGGGCCCTTTCAGGTTTTCACAACGTCCATGGGTATGCATTTTTACCCCAGGCGCCTTTTTAGGTTTTCACCTGGTCTGTACAAGCTCACTGTTTTTACCCATGGCGCCCTTTCGAGTTTTCCCCGCATCCTTTTTTCTTTGAGCTGGTATTATATCTATATATGTATATTTTTTCTTTAATTTTATTTTATGAAAGGCCACGACATGGACGTTGATTCCGTCATAGCCGGTTGAACGAAATTCTTTATGTCGCCTCGCAGCTTGGCTCGTGTTGACTCGATGGATACTGTGACTACTTGTGGACCTTAAGGAAGGCTTTCTTCAGGGATGTATCGTGGCCATGGGATATGTTAGGAATTTTTGAAGGTATTCTGGTTTTTAAATGGTTTCCTTGATTGGGTTCTAGCTACCCTAATGCACTTCTTCCTTGGGGGATTTTGACTGTACATGCCCCATTTTCTCGTTTCTTTTTTTTCAGACATCTTTTTTGAGATTTTACTTTTCTAATTTTTTTTTGGGATTTGATGGTAACACTTTTTCTCTTTTTTTTTGTTTGATATGTAGACTCTCTTTTTCTAGCGAGGGGATAATGAAAGAAAAGGCCAATAGCTCAACGGGTGTAGCAACGGATATGATTATTCAGGGACACTTTTTGGATACTTGGCTTTGAAATGATGGCCTCTTTTTTAAAGTATCCTTAGGCAGTCACGTATCCATTTTTATCAGTAGTTACCTTAGCACAGAGACTTAGGAATAGAATCGTCGGACGTATCTAGCGTTGATTGGCTCAGGAAAGTGATATCCGTTCATGGTGGCGAGGCAGAGCATACCCAGGGAGTACTTCTCGGATGACGTAAGGTCCTTCCCAGTTGGGCTTGAATTTTCCTCTTGGATTGGCGTGTAGGGATGGAAAGATTTTCTTAAGCACGGTGTCTCCCACTTTCAAATCTTGATCGCGAACATGTTTGTTGTAAGCGCGTGCGATTTGCCCTTGATAAACTTGGGTGTGATACAAGGCAAGGAGCCTTTTCTCATCCAGTAGGTTCAACTGTTCAAAATGGGACCTCTCTTTCGGCTTCTGGTAGATTGGACTCCATGAGGATACAGAGTGAGGGTACTTCAACTTCAACTAGTAGCACTGCATCAGTTCCATACACAAGGGAGAATGGTCTTGCCCCTGTAGCAGTATGGATCAATGTTTTATAGGCCCATAATGCAAATGGTAACATTTCGCTCTAGTCTCGGTAGGTGATGATCATCTTCTCCAGGATTCGAACGAGTGTCTTGTTGGCAGCTTTGACGGCCCCATTAGTTTGCGGTCGATAAGGCGATGAGTGATGGTGTTTGATCTTGTACTATTCACAGAAGGATCTGATGTGTTTGTTCATAAAGTTGGTGTCGTTGCCAATTATGATGTCCTTGGGTACGCCGAATCAGCAAATGATGTTGTTCTTGATAAATTTCTCGACATGATTGGCCGTGATGCTCGTGTATGATGTTGCCTCTACCCATTTGGTGAAGTATTTAATAACAACGAGGATGAACTGATGTCTCTTGGAAGCTTTCGGGTTAACCTTTCCGACGACATCGAGGCCCCATGTAGCTAATGGCCAAGGAGTGGTCATGCTATGTAGGTCTATGGCAGGAGCAAGTATCAGACTGGAGTGTTCTTGGCATTTGTAGCACTTTTGAACATGCTTGCAACAATTAGTTTCTATGGTGGTCCAGAAGTACCCTTGCCGCAGGATCATTTTGGCGAACATGTGTCCATTGGCGTGGGCCCCGCATATTCCTTCATGGATCTCTTTCATGATATTGGCGGCCTCACCCTTAGTAAAGCATTTGAGCCAGATGTTGTTATAAGATCGCCTGTAGAGGCACTCACCACAAATGACATAATTAGCTGCTAAACGTTGGATAGTCTGCCTGTCCACCTTGGAAATACCTTCGGGGAAAGTTTGAGTTTCGAGGAAATTCCTAATATCCAAGAACCATGGTGGGTCATCATCTGTCCTTGGGGGTTCCTCAATCTGGAGGCAGAAGGCTGGCTCATTCCTTTGTTCAATCATGATCAGTTTTACCTCGACACCATAAGGGATTTTCACCGTAGATGCCAACATTGCTAACGCATCGCCAAAGCGATTCTTTACTCGCGGGACGTATGAGAAGGTAATATCATCGAAGCACGCTATAAGATCTTTGAGGTGCTTATGATATGGGATAAATTTCTCATCCTTCATCTTCCAATCCCTATCTGTCTGGCATATGATTAATTGTGAATCGCCAAACACCCTGAGATGAGTTACGTTCAGGTCCAAAGCTGCCTACAGGCCAGTCGCGCAGGTCTCATACTCAGCCATGTTGTTGGTGCAAGGGAAATTGAGTTTGATAGAGACTGGTACGTGTGATCCTTTTGGCAAGATTAGAATAGTCCCAACTCCCTAACCCTAGGCATTCGCCGCCCCGTCGAAGTGCATCACCCAGGATTCCTCCATCTCCACTGTATTGTCCTCTATCATAAACAAGATGTCTTCATCCGAGAATTTGGTTCTCATAGTCTCATAGTCAGGTAAAGGATTATCGGTAAGATGATCAACAAGTGCCTGCCCCTTGATTGACTTTTGAATGACATGTGTGATGTCGAATTCGTACAATAGGAGCTGCCAGCGTGCAGTTCGCCTAGTGAGGGCTGACTTTTCAAACAAGTATTTCAACGGATCCATTCGTGGGAGGAGTAGAACGGCTTGGGATAATAAGTAATGACAGAGCCTCTGGGTAGCCCATACGAGAGCTAGGCATGCTTTCTCCATATGAGAATAGCACGTCTCGTAGTCAGTAAACTTCTTGCTGAGGTAGTAAATGGCATGTTCCCTTCTTATTTCATCGTGATGCCCTAGGACACAACTCATCGAAACTTCTGTCGTGGAGAGATACATTAGGAGTGGTCTCCCCAGCTCGGATGGTACTAACACTGATGGGTTGAGAAGGTAGCTTTTGATTTTGTCGAAAGTTGCCTGTCAATCATCGTTCCATTCAATGGGGAAAATCTTTTCTTAGTAGTTTGAAGATCGAGGTGCAAATAGGAGTAAGCTGTGTGATGAACCGACTGATGTACTATATCCTGCCTAAGAACCCTCTGATCTCCTTCTCGATAGATGGTGGTGGCATTTCGACAATGGCTTTTCCCTTGACCGGGTCAACCTCGATGCCTCGTCTGCTAACAATGAAGCCCAGTAGTTTTCCTAACATAGCACTGAAAGCACACTTCTGAGGACTCAACCGTAACCTGTATTTTCTGAGCCTCTCAAACATCTTTTGGAGGTCTATCAAATGGTCACTTCATTCTGGTGACTTGGCGATCATGTCGTCAACATACACCTTGATCTCTCGGTGCATCATGTCATTGAATAGTGTCGTCATAGCTCTTTCATACATTACACCGGCATTCTTCAACCCGAATGGCATGACACGCTAGCAGAAGGTTCCCCACGGAGTGATGAACACTGTCTTTTCTCGGTCCACTTCTACCATCTTGATTTGATTATATCCAGAGAATCTGTCCATAAATGAGAGCATCACATGCTTAGCAATATTATCGATCAAGATGTCGATGTGTGGCAACGGGAAATCATCCTTTGGGCTCGCTTTATTCAAGTTTCTGAAGTCAATGCACATGCAGACCTTTCCATCCTTCTTGGGTACCGGAATGATATTATCGATCAAGATGTTTGATGACTTCATCCTTTACTTTCAACATCCATTCTGGCCTGAGGCATCTCAACTTCTACTTGACCGGCTTCATATCTGGATAGAGTGGCAACTCATGCTCGACCAAATCGGTGTCCAAACCAGACATATTCTCATATGACCATGCAAAGACGTCTTAGTATGACCGAAGGAAGTCGATCATGCTTTTTTTTCCTCTAGAGATAGTGACGTTCCGATCTTGGTGATTCTAGGAACCTCATCGGTACTCAGATTGGCATCCTCAGTCTCTTCAATGATCAAGGTAGGGCCATGCTCAAAGTCAGCATACCGTTCAAGGAGTTCATTGGGAAGCTCCTCAGCCAAGATTTTCTCATCCAAACTCGTGATTCCTACCTCTTCTTATATTTCTACAAGGAAGGGGTCGATTTCACGTGGGACAAGTTTTTTAGTTAAGGCCTCATTTTTCTGAATTTTCTCGAGATTTTTAAAAGAACATCTTTTTGGATTTTGCATTTTTCTATATTTTTAGAATTTTTGTTTCCTCGGGGATGGGCCCTCGGCAACGCGGGTCCCTATATATACATAGTATTGCTTGCCAAGGGCTTATCCCACTTTTTATAGTTTATTTTTTTTTGGGAAGTTGGTGTTGAATTTTAGGCCACCCGATGCTTTCAGAGTTAGGGGCCTTGACGCCCAATTTCTTACCTGCCGTGTGTTGGTTTATTACCCAGGTACTTGCTGAAGTTATTAAAGTGATGAGATGATAAAAATCAGAAGACAAAGGTGGAGTGAAATGGCTATGGAATCAGCAACCTAGAGTACACACAGCCTGTAAGATACAGGGCTATTATAGCAAGTTTTAAGTAAGAGTTTGTCCCACAGAGAAATTGATCTAGAACCCAAAATGGGCTATAATAGTAGGCCTCCATATCTGATTACAGATCTGACAATCCTAAAGAAAGGGAGTTGGGTGTCACAACTACACTAAATTGTTTACTAAAAAGAAAAGAAATAAAGTACAGTCCTATCCTAAGAAAGGGTTATGAAGAAGGTGGTGGTGGTGTGTTAAAATAAAGATAAAATGGTGGGAAGTGAACTACTAGGCCTAATTCATATCAGTTTTATAACTCAGATCTAGATCTGCTTCTATAGGAATCCTTGCTGATGTGCTATTAAAAACCTCAGCAAGGAAGAAGAATCCAACTAACTCTTGTGATTCAACCTGGTCCCTTAAGGCTATAACCTATCCACTTTAATGGTCACAGACTATCCAATAGGGAGGATTAAAGCACAATAAGAAAATCAGAAAACCAATCTGATCAAATAGAGTAGATTGATCTTAAGGCTATAACCTCTCCACTCAAATGATCACAGATTATCCAATAGATGTCCTCCACCCAACTGATCAAATCAAAACATTAAAATTATTGACGACACTATGTTTGCCAGGCTACAAGCTCTCCAAATCTGTTACAGATCTGACAGGCATTCATAGGAATTCTAACCCATAAGGGACTTAAATGTAGCTGATCATTGCTGTTAAAGGTCTGCAATGACTCAGCCCTCAATTCTGCAATCACTACAGAAAAAGTCAGATCTAATATCTGATATTGGTCAAGTAACACAGAGGGGAGCAAGTTCCTGCAACAACCTCTCACCAGGCTACAAGCTCAAGTGCAGAGGAGAAGAATCCTTCTCAGATCTGGACATGGAATCACCCTTGGACTATAGTCTATCCACTTAAATGGTCACAGGCTATCCACAGAGATTAGCTGCTACTGCCACCATGGTCCCAGGGCTACAAGCTCAAGATTCTATGGGCCTTTCAATCAGTCCAAATCCTAAATACATGCTATAGTCTGAACAAAACAATAGGAAAATAACAGATTGAATGAACATTTAAAGTGCAAATTCCTTTGATCAACATTACCTATAATGTAATTTCTCAAGGCATCAGCCTTGTGCATAACTGCTCAACCAAAGATTCCAAAGATTATATGACCCATTACAAAACTAAATAAAACTACACCAAACTGCTTACAAAAAAATTTAGCCAGTAAGTGTTAGGCTAAGAGAGAAGAAAAATAGGAAAAAGAAGTGATCAAACCCTAACCTTAGGCTGCTCGAGCTCACAGCCTATAGAGGTTGAAGGAGAGATCCATAATTCTTAGTTACAAACATAGCTTATATGCTCAGTCCTAATGCCTTGGCTCAGAGAAGAGTAAACCCTAATTTTTCTAGCAGATGTGGCACTGTTATAACCTTTGGATGCTTTGGAATGTGTGCCTTGAGATCAGTGCCTCGAGATGTGTGCCCTAGACCTAGGGAAATCCCCAAAAGGTCATTGAGTTAAACTGGGAAGTGGAGAGCCCGAGCTTCACGAGGCTGGCTTCTGCACATTAATTCTCTTGCGTGGCTCGCAGAGTACTCGTGAGGTAAAATTTGGCTTCAAATGTTGCTTTCTCGCATAGAAGGATTTACGCTTGTCGCGTAGTTGCTTTTTACTCTTTAGTTCCTTTGCATAACTTGCAGAGTCATCGTGAGGTAAGAATTAGCTTGGAAGGTTTGTTCACTCACACAGGTAGACTTCGCATTATCGCGTAGCTACTCTGGCTTTGAATGCACTCATGCAGAAGAGTTTATAGTGCTTGGCTTGCTCGCACAGTAGAGCTTTAGAATCTCTTGTCGTGAGGTACTCACACGGATGCCTTTACATCTCGCTCAGTTTCTTGTCGAGTGGGTAGCACATCTCGCTCGGTACAGGTTTAAGCTTCTAGGCCTGCGAGAGTTGTGCGAGAGAACTTCTGGAGCTCTCTCTCCTTCATAGCCACGTGAGAACCTCGCGAGTTAGCTGTTGTTCTTTGTGAAGATTGGCCTCGCTAGATAGTGCGCACGATTGATATAAGCCTTGATCCTCGTGAGAACTTCGCGAGCTAGATTTCTGAAGGCTTAGTGTCGAGAGCTCCACGTGTTCTTTTAGTGTTGATTTCAGCTGAAGTGCGTGACTGCTACGCGAGAGATTGCTCTATGATGATCCCTTCACTAAGTTGTGCGACATCTTCGCGAGCTCTATTGTGTTATATGTAACATTTGAGCGAGGGAGCTTTGCTGCAGCTTTAGCCACGCGAGGCAGTACCTCAACTGTGCGAGATAGTTCATTTGCTCATCTGCTACTATACAATTGCTGCTATTTCAACTCTCTACTCACATCTATGCTTCTTTCATCTGCTAGACTTTCTTGGTCTATTATGACATGCAAAATAGTCACCATGGTGTTCCATCAATCTCTAGCTCAGCTGTCATTCTTGGCTTGAATTGTCTCTCTTTTTGGCATCAAAAGTATAGACTTTGTGTTAAGCTACATAAGTTATTACTAGTCTACAAAATAATCTAAACAAGAGTTATTAGTCAGCTTTAAGGTCCAGCAAAGGCTAGGTTAAGAGGTGAAAAGTGGTACTTTTCAGTGAATAACACACCCCCAAACCTAATCTTTGCTAGTCCCTGAGCAAAGCAAAATTTAAAAAGCTACTCTAAGAATGTACATGCCACTTTCGTAGGGAGCATAGATGCATTTAGCTTAGGCATCAAGCCTTTTAAACCCCTAGGTGATCCCTAGTGGAGGAGTGAAGTCTCCTAAGGGTTTCCAGTGAAGATACCCACAAACTTCTTAATGGAACAATTAATCTAAGTGCAACACAGCGGTTAATTAGTTTGAAATAAATATAGTTCATTCCATCCTTGCTCTGTCAAAATTAAAGGAGTTCCAAAGTAGTGTATACAAACAATTTAACACCTCAGTCATGCATGCATGCTCATCACATCCAATCAGCTGACACCAAGAAAATAATATGTGCAAAATAGTACTAAGCTTATTAGTACATCAAAATTCAGGTTCAAACAATGCCCCAATGATTTCAATCTCAGATCCAATTCTTACCAGGGCTGTCTCTCACAAATGAATTTAAGGATGTAACATTTCACAGAAGCTCAAGAGTAGTTACATACTCCATATGGGTTTGCAAGCATGAGCATAGGCAGTGCTTCTAATTTTTGACATCATAAAGTACTCTCACAATAGATTAGACATTCCATCATCTTCACATGACAGTTCATTTGACTTTGGATCAACAAGGGCTTTTCATGGGTTGTAATGTGGCTTATTGGTGTGAGTTGTATAGAATAAAAGGGGTAAAGAGGGATTCAAAATTGAGAAATTAACACAGGTAGGAGATGATTCATGACTTCACCTTCTTCATTTCAGCACAACTCCATCTTCTTTTGAAATTTCAGAGCTAAAGTGGCCAACTTCTTCTCTTCTTTTCAACTTTTCCAATGAAATTATTCTTTTGACTTCTCTTTCTTTTCTCTTCCCTTTTTATTTCTTGTATTTATATATATATTTTTATAATGGTTGCCACACATCTACAACTGCTACACTATTAACAGTTTCAAAAGGTGTGGAGGGTTCAATGGGCTGAGAGAGGGTAGCTGAAGAACTGTGAGGGAATCAAGCTCAGGTTCAGAGGCTTGGGCTATTGAGGGAGGTGGTAAGTCAATGGTTGGGTCTGGGATAGTTATGGGTTCAGGAATTGGGGTGAATTGGGAGATATAGGTGGGTTGGGGCTCTTTGTGGGTTTTGGTTAATCTTCTTTTCTTTTTATAGGTGGTTAGCATAGGTGGAGATGTTGGAGGGACTAGTATGACCTCTTCGAATGTGGTATGGATGGGTGGGCTTCGTGTGGCTGATGTGATGGGTGGGGGTACAGTTAAGGCAGCAATAGGTATGGTGGATGTGGTAGTTGGTAGAGTTGGCTGGGGTAAGGGTAATGGGACTATGGGAGGTTGTGAGGCTTGGATTGAGGGAGTAGTGGCTGGCATGGAAGGTGAAGGGGTGGCTGGTGAGGTAATGGCTACAGATTTGGAGGTGGTGCTGGCTGACACACTTGAATGGGCGGCCAAAGAGAGGGTAGCAAGTAGAAACATGTAGAAAGAATGACAACGCAAATCTGTTCTTCTTCTTAATTAAAGTGCCACTGATCCCCTATTATTTCTTTCCATATTTTCTGAGGGCCAAGGGGATGGTCTTCTCATCCATTTGAAATTGGTATCCCCCAACTTTAGTAAGGCTGTAATGAGCCTGCAATAGGGAAGTGAGTGGGGTTTCTTCTTGGTCTTCACCTTTTTGTGAATATCTGTTATCCCCTCAAAGAACAACTTTGCAGCATCCAAGTAATGATTCATGTGGAAAGAGTAGAGTGCATCTGCAATGGGAGACCTCCTCTCCTGCTCATGGCCAGAACAGTACACATTCTTCCTCAACACCCCATCCATAAATCTGAGGTTTATGTGTAGATCCCTCTTCCTGATTGAGACTCCTGAGGCTGTGACCCCTCTAATCAGCTCCTTGGCTATATATGGGATGGTGGCTGTTAAAGGCGGACCCAAGCCACACTCAGGGCTATAGTTGGCTGGTATCCCAAGTATTTATGCTATTATAGACTGATTAAAAAGCATTTCTAATTTGTCAATCAACATCAGCAATGTTGGATTCCCATCATCCCCAGTCTTGATCTTGATTTTATGATAAAACAACTGCACTAGTCTAGGAAAGACTAGCTGTAGTGGGGGCCTCAACAAGGGTAGTAGATTTGCCTTTTTCAGGTACGCAACGGAGGTTGATGTCTCTGGTGTCTCCTCAAAATAGACTTTGTCAAAAACTGTTTCAACCTCCAGCTTAATGGTAGTCACCCACTCAGAGGGGGTTGTCAGGTATGCAGTATCCTCTCCCTCTCTAGTTGTAACCTCAAGGGCCTCTTGGGTCACTTCCTTGCCTTTTTTCTATTTCTTCTTGGATTTTTTAGGGCTTTTGGTAGGTGGGTGCTCTCTGGCCCTCTTCTTTGGGGCAGCTTTATTCTTAACACCTTGGGCATCAGAGGCCACACCCTTTCCCTTCTTCACTGGAGAAGATATCCTCTCAGTTGGTTGCTCCATTTGGGGCTCAGCCATCTAAATAGGCATCTCAGAGGTCTCCACTGTGGAAGCCTCTGCAATCCTTACTGATTTTCGAGTTGCCCTAGGGGTGCCAGTGTTTGGAGGGTTTAGCACGACAGCCAATGCATCAAAAACTTTTGAACCCATGGCCATGGCTACTCAACTTCTCCAAATTAGGGCTTGCAGCTCTCAGAATATGTAATGCACACTTCACAAAAAATATTGCACCCAAATCTTCCCTTCTTAACTCTAAATTACAAATCAATCAAAGCAACAAAGAGAGAGTGAGAGATTTTACCAAACTGAAGCTAGGGTTCATCCTCACACATTACACAAATGTTCAAATCCCCCCAAACCTAGCTCAAAGTGACCAAGAGGTGATGGGGAGTAAAA
Organism: Chloranthus sessilifolius; assembly: GCA_021018995.1. Taxonomy (NCBI): domain Eukaryota; kingdom Viridiplantae; phylum Streptophyta; class Magnoliopsida; order Chloranthales; family Chloranthaceae; genus Chloranthus; species Chloranthus sessilifolius. The sequence goes on along the minus strand of CM037584.1, from coordinate 100,662,298 downwards.
TGGTAGGAGGACGCTGTTGGAGGTGGAGTGGATTATGCTGTAGGGAAGAAAGAAGGGAGAGGGAAGCTCAATTTTGCTCAGTGGAAGTTAGGGCAAAAAGATATGAAATGAAGAAGATGAAGAAAATCGCAGTGCTTATAAGGTTGATCCCGTGCCTCACGCGGTTGTCGCCAAGTTCTTGCGAAGTAGACTTCTCGCGCACTTAACATTCAACCTCGCGAGAAGTGTTGTCACGAAGAAGAACAGAGCCTCTCGAGGTATTCACGAGGCTGATGTAAAGCTAAGGTACGCGAGATATCTCTTTTATCTTTTGCGCAGCTGTGTTGTCTAACTTCGCGAGGGCAGATTTAGAGGCTCTATGTGCTTCGCGAAGTCATTCGCGGGGCTGAATCTGGGCCTTAGCGCGCAAGGTAGTCTTGCATCCCTCGCACAACTAGAGTAGCAAGGCCTCATGCGTTTAAATATCTGAGTCTCAGGCACCTCGCGAGGTAGAAAATCTATGAATTATGTTTTTCGTGGAGTTCCACATTGCTGCCAAGCTAGAGCCTCGTGAGGCTCACTATCAGGCTTCAGCAGGTGCCCTTTTGCTCGTGAAGCTCTCGCGCGGTACAAAATCTTCATCAGAACCTCGCGAGTGTGTAATTCCTGTCGTTTAGCCTCGCAAGAAAATAAAATTTTAACCCTTTGTTTCAGTGCTTCACATTGGCTAGTGCATCCACACTGTTATGAACCTCTCCATTGTGCATCAGCACCAAATCCTTCACATGTACTCCATTATCATTGTGTGCTCATTATCAACATCTATACTTCATAAATGCAGAGTTCTAAAGATAGTCTTTCAGATCAAATTCATGGCATTTATTCTGAGAGCACCCCAACCATCAACAACAAACATGGACATCAAATTCATATGACAAATACACACATGTACTCAAAGCAAAATAGAACAAAACAAAATCAAACACACAAGTAAATCATCATCACCCTAAAAGCAAGAATTGAAAATTTTCTAAGCAACACAAAACAAGAAGACACATTCAAGACTTATGGTACGCATGTTACAAAGTTGTGGATCACTGAGCAGTGGGAGGTTCATGTAGGTGAATGGTTTGAGGAGGCTCCACTAAATGTTCTACACAAATTTTTATCCTTTGACCATTCGCTTTCATGATCTTCTCAGACATAGGATCTAAGATCTCCAAAGCACCAGATGGGGAGACATGAATGACAGTGTAAAGTCCATCCCATCTGAATTTTAACTTTCCTGAAAAAAAATTTAGTTTGGAGTTGAAAAGCCAAACCTTAGTACCAGCATTGAAGTCCTTCCTCATTAGCTTATTGTCAAAGAATGCCTTTGATTTCTCCTTGTATATCCTGGCATTTGATTAGGCATCCAACCTCAGCTCATCAAGCTCTGTTAATTACAATTTCTTGTGAGGACCAATAGTAGTTAGATCAAAGTTCAGTGTTTTTATAGCCCAATAGGCTCTGTGCTCTATCTCCACTGGTAGGTGGCAGGCCTTGCCATAAACCAGCCTAAATGGGGACATGCCAATAGGGGTCTTATAGGCTATCCTATAAGCCCACAAAGAATCATTCAGCTTTTGTGCCCAATCCTTTCTATCAGTCCTCACAGTCTTCTCCAATATATGCTTGATCTCCCTATTGGAAATTTCAACTTGCCCACTGGTTTGTGGGTTATAGGGAGTTGTAATTCTGTGGGTAACGAAATACTTTTTGAGGAGGTTCTCAAAAGATTTGTTATAGAAATGGCTCCCCCCATCACTAATAATAGCCCTGGGATGCCAAATCTTGAAAAGATATTATCCTTCAAAATTTTAAGGACAACTGTATGGTCATTGGTCCTTGTGGCAATGGCTTCCACCCATTTGGACACATAGTCCACTGCGACAAGTATGAAGTTGAAACTCGTAGAAGGAGGAAAGGGGCCCATAAAATCAATGCCCCAGATGTTAAAAAGTTCTACCACAAGGATGGGCTGCAATGGCATTGATTCTTTCTTGGAAATGCCCCCCAACCTTTGACATCTCTCACAGACCTTGCAATGTATGTTTGCATCTCTAAACAAAGAAGGTCAATAAAAGCCACATTACAGCAGTTTTACTGCAGTCTTTTTGCCACTAAAGTGACCTCCACAAGCTTGCTCATGGCATATTGAAAGAATGTTGTGGAACTCACTTTCAGGCACACATCTCCAACAACCTAGTCTGCACAATGCTTGTAAAGGTATAGATCCTCCCACAAAAAATGTTTGACCTAAGAGAAAAATAGGTCTTTGTCTATCTTGGACCAGTAAGGGGGGATCCTACCAACAGCAAGAAAATTGATAATGTGTGCAAACCAGGGCACACTAGACTGCATGGAAAACAGCTGCTCATCAGGGAATAGCTCATTGACAGGTGTTGCTGCACATTCTTCCAAAATAATTCTAGAGAGGTTGTCAGCCACCACATTCTCAACTCCCTTTTTATCCTTGATCTCAAGATCAAACTCCTGTAATAGGAGGATCCATCTGATCAACCTTGGTTTGACATCCTTCTTAGCCAATAAGTATTTAAGGGTTGAGTGATTAGTAAAAATAATAGTTTTAGACCCCAGCAAGTAGAGTCTAAACTTATCCACAACAAACACCACAGCAAGCAGCTCCTTCTCAGTGGTGGTGTAATTGAGCTGAGCTTCAGCTAATGTTTTACTGGCATAATAAATCACTGCAGGTAGCTTATCTTTCCTCTATCCTAATACAGCACCTATGGCTAAGTCTGATGCGTCACACATTAGCTCAAAGGCGAGTGAATAATCTGGGGCTTGGATGACAGGAGCAATGGGAAGGCACTTTTTTAAGACCTCAAAGGCCTTAAGGCACTCAGCAGAGAAGTCAAATGACACATCCTAACATAGCAGGTGGCACAATGGCTATGCAATTTGGCTGAAGTCCTTAATGAACCTCCCGTAAAATCCATCATGTCATAAAAAAGATCTGATTTGTTTGATAGTCTTGGGTGGAGGCAGGTGTGAAATCAAGTTCACTTTTGCCTTGTCAACCTTTATTCCTTTGTGAGAGACCACATGGCCTAATACAATTCCTTGTGTCACCATAAAATGACTCTTTTCCCAGCCTAGGACAAAATTGGTCTCCTCACATCTTTGTAAAACCAGCTCAAGGTGACTCAAGCACTTGCTAAAGCTGTCCTCATATACTAAGAAATCATCTATGAAGATTTTCAGGAACTTATCAATCATATCAGAAAAGATTGCATATATGCACCTCTGAAATGTGGCTGGGGCATTGCACAATCCAAAAGGCATCCTTCTGTAAGCAAAGGTGCCAAAGGGACATGTGAAAGTAGTTTTTTCTTAATTATACCCTGAGTATCCATCAAGAAAGCAGTAAAATGCCTTCCCAACCAGCTTATCTAGAATTTAGTCAATGAAAGGGAGGGAAAAGTGGTCTTTCCTGATTTTGGAGTTGAGTTTCCTATAATGGATGCAAACTCTCCAGCCAGTGGTCTCCTTGGCTGGCATCAACTCTCCAGAATCAGTAGTGATAACTGTTATACCTGACTTTTTAGGTATCACCTGGATAGGTGATACCCATTCAGAATCTGAAATGGGATAAATTACCCCTGCATCCAACAATTTCACTATCTCTTTCAAGATCACCTCCTGCATGTGAAGATTAAGCTTTCTCTACATCTCCCTAGAGGGTGAATTTTGTGCATGCAAACTGAGGCATCAATGTCTCCAAGATCAGCTATTGTCCACCCCATTGCTTTCTTGTGCTTCTTGAGAACACTCAATAATTCCTCCTCCTGCTCATTAGTGAGAGAGGAGGAGATAATCACTAGAAGCTTATTGTTTTTACCCAAGAAGACATATTTTAATGTGGCTGGGAGCTGTTTCAGCTTCAACTCTGGAGGACTTTCAATGAAAGACAATAAAGGTGCCTTAGTGATTTGAGGAAGGGGCAGCAATATAGGTTTCCAACTTGAATGCTGCACTAGGCCCACAGAAGACTCTATTTTTGTGATGTCTTCTATCATGAGAACTTGGGCCTCTTTCTCAACTAGACTCCAAAAATTTTTTAGGTCATCAGCAACATTATCCCAATCCAGCAGATTGGATAATTCTTCTTCCACAAGGCCATCTAATACATTTATTACACAACAGTCTTCAAAATCCATTTGAGGTTGCCTAGCAGTATTGTACATATTTAATTGGGCCTTCATGTTCCCAAAGGTCACCTCCATCACCCCTGACCTGCATTGTATGTAAGCATTTGCAGTGGCCGAGAATGTCCTTCCAAGGATGACAGGAATTGGAGCTTTACTTTTGCAAGGGTCCATGTCCAAAACAAGGAAATCTACAGGATAGTAGAACTTGTCCACCCCCACTAAAACATCCTCCACCATACCCACAGGTCTCCTCTCAAACCTATCAACCAGTTGGAGCACAATAGATGTGGCTTTTAGCTCCCCAAACCTAGTTCCTCATATACAGAATATGGGAGCAGGTTCACACTAGCCCCTAAGTCTAAGAGGGCTCTTCCAATGGTGTGGTTTCCAATTGAGAAAGGGATAGTAGGCACCCCTGGGTCCTGTAATTTCTCAGGTGTGGCAATGGACAGAACTGATTCAACATGTTTAACAGCAAAAACCTTTTTAGACAGCTGCACCCTTGCTTTCTTCTTTTGTGTGCAGAGGTCCTTTAAGAATTTGGCATAGGCAGGGACCTATTTATGGCATCAAGCAAGGGCAAATTGATCTTAACTTGCTTGAAGGCTTCCATCATCTCCTCCATTTGAGCATTCCCCTTATCAAAAGGAGATGGGCCAGCTAATGCATGAGGAAATGACAGCTGTGGGACTGTTGGTGCCACAGCTACATGCCTAACCATATCATGGTCAATATTTTGTTTTTTTCTTTTTTCTTCACTTATTGTTGGCTGTTGGGGCTCAACATCAGCCCTTTTATTTTTTCCTTGCTGATCCACAACAGGAGATGACTTCTTTGGTTCTTCACCACTCTCATTTCTTTCATTTTCACTCTCCATGACCTCCTCAGCTGCCATGCCCATAAAATTATCAATCACCCTACCACTCCTTAGGGTAGTGATTGCATTAGCCTCCTCATGGGTAGAGGATGCTTCTTCAATGATGTACTATCCCTTAGGGTTGGCCAAGGGCTGACTAGGCAGCCTGCCCTCCTCTCTTTTGTTCAAAGCATTACATATTTGACCCAGCTAGTCCTCTATTTTTTTAATACTTTGCCCATGAGAGTTCACAGTTTGGACCAAGTTCTCCAAATTCTGCATAGATGCTAGCATTTGCTCTTCAAAGGAAAAGGATCTGGCTATTGTGGGGGCAAGACCAACTGATTCGGCTATGGGGTAGGCAACTAAAAATTATGTCTTGGTGGGTATCCTTGGTTAAATTGGTGCTGAGGTCTATATGGAGCTGCCAACTGCTGCTGCTGGGGCTGAGGATATGTATCTTGTCTCCACCTCAAATTTGGGTGGTTTCTCCATGTGTACCCAGCAGGTTGTTGCCCATATGATTGGTCAGTATTGGCATATTCTATTATAAAATTGGGGAATTGGTTGGCTGATGGATAATCTTGGAGTAAATGTGTGGGAGATTGGCATATCAGATATGCCTCCACTTGTGCAACCATCCTAGGCTGCATCACATTCATCAATTTATCAAACTTTAAACGTAGATTGTCCACCTTCCTTTCCAAATCACTTTGCACCTTAACTTCATACATTCCACCTCTAAATTTAGCAGGGGTCTGGCTGTCATTGCGAGACAGTGACTCCTGCTGCATGAAATTTCCTCCTATGATGTTAAACAACTCCCAAGCCTCATTAGCTGTCTTGTGGAGGTAACTACCATCACATAAGACATCCACCATATCCCTACTCTTGGGATTAATTCCTTGGTAAAATACTTACACTAGTTGCCGCTATGGAATTTTATGGTGGGAGCATTTTTTTAACATCTCATGAAATCTCTCCCATGTTTCATAAAAATCGTCAGTTGAGGACTGAGTAAATGATAAAATATTTATCCTCATCTGACTGATTTTATTCATGGGAAAGAATTTAGCCAGAAATTGGCTTTGGAGATCACTCCATGTTTGAATGCTATTGGCTGAGAGATCAGAGAGCCAGGTGTTGGATTTGTCCTTTAGTGAGAAAGGAAAAAGCCTCAGTTTGGTGGCTTCAGGTCCCAAGCCAGCAATGTTGAAAGTGGTGCAAAGTGCCAAAATTTGGTCAATGTGCTTGTAAGGATCTTCCTCACTTATCCCATGAAAAGATGGCAGCATGTTAATGGTGGAGGACTTGATTTCATAGTTTCCCTCAACTGAAGGGAATTGTATGCAAAAGGGAGATGTGTAATCCTCAGGTACATTATATTCCTTCATGGTTCTTTGCCTTTCAGCCATGCCAGCTGACTTAGTTTCAATAGTAGGGCCTTGTGTGGTGTTTCTTGGTCTAAGGACCCTTTCAACCTCAGGATTTGGAGGTTCCAACTCAGGGTTAAGGGACTTTCTTCCAAGCATACACACAAAAACTTAGCAAGTAAAGAAAATGCTCACAACACACAAAGAATTCTCAAACCAAATTAACAACTAAATAGATTTACACTAAATTAATTATAGGGAATTTAACATCAAGGGACTAAGTTTTTAGGATAAAAGAAGTGTAATAGAGCTAGCTAAACTCCAGCTGCAGCTCTAACTTTTCCCTGTTGCTGTTGTCCAATTTTGTAAAAATTCTACAAAAATCAGTAGCACTTTTTATTCTATTTAAGGCACAGCTACAAAGAATTTTTTAAACTAAAATATAATACAACTCAGGCCTAGTAAAAATATCAATATCCCCAACAGCGTTGCCAAAAACTTGTTAGTTTATTACCCAAGTACTTGCTGAAGTTATTAAAGTGATGAGATGGTAAAAATCAGAAGACAAAGGTGGAGTGAAATGGCAATGGAATCAGCAACCTAAAGTACACACAGCCTGTAAGATACAGGGCTATTGTAGTAAGTTTTAAGCAAGTAAGAGTTTGTCCTACAAAGAAATTGATCTAGAACCCAAAATGGGCTTCAATAGTAGGCTTTCAGATCTGGCTACAGATCTGGCAATCCTAAAGAAAGGGACTTGGGTGTCACAACTACACTAAATTGCCTACTAAAAAGAAAAGAAATAAAGTGCAGTCCTATCCTAAGAAAGGGTTATGAAGACGGTAGTGGTGGTGGAGTGTTAAAATAAAGATAAAATGATGGGAAGTAAACTACTAGGCCAAATTCATATAAGTTTTGTAACTCAGATCTAGATCTACTTCTGTAGGAATCCTTGCTGATGTGCTATCAAAAACTACAGTAAGGAAGAAGAATCCAACTCACTCTTGTGATTCAACCTGGTCCCTTAAGGCTATTATACCCTGTCCACTTTAATGGTCACAAACTATCCAATAGGGAGGATTAAAGCACAAGAAGAAAATCAGAAAATCAATATGATCAAATGGAGTAGATTGATTTTAAGGCTATAACCTGTCCACTCAAATGGTCACAGATTATCCAATAGATGTCCTCCACCTAATTAATCAAATCAGAACATTAAAATTATTGCAGACACTATGCTTACCAGGCTACAAGCTCCCTAGATCTGTTACAGATCTGGCAGGCATTCATAGGAATTCCAACCCATAAGGCACTTAAATGCAGCTGATCATTGTTACTAAAGGTCTACAATGACTCAGCCCTCAAATCTGCAATTACTATAGAAAAAGTTAGATCTAACATCTGATATTGGTCAAGTAACACAGAGGGGAGCAAGTTCCTGCAACAATCTCTCACCAGGGTACAAGCTCAAGTGCAGAGGAGAAGAATCCTTCTCAAATCTGGACTTGGAATCACCCTAGGGCTATAGTCTGTCCACTTAAATTGTCACAGGCTATCCACAAAGATTATCCTCACCACAGTGGTCTGAGAAGGAACATGTAAGCTGCTACTGCCACCATGGTCCCAGGGCTACAAGCTCAAGCTTTCATGGGCCTTTCAATCAACCCAAATCCTAAATGCATGTTATAGTCTTAACAAAACTATGGGCAAATAGGAAAATAATAGATTGAATGAACATTTAAAGTATAAATTTCATTGATCAACATTGCCTACAACGTAATTTTTCAAGGCAGCAGCCTTGTGCATAACTGCTTAACCAAAGATCCCAAAGATTACATGACCCATTATAAAACTAAATAAAACTACACCTAACTGCTTACAAAAAGATTTAGCCAGCAAGTGCTAGGCTAAGAGAGAAGAAAAATGGAAAAAAGAAGTGATCAAACCCTAACCTTAGCCTGCTCGAGCTCACAGCCTACAGAGGTTGAAGGAGAGATCCATAATTCTAGGTTACAAATATAACTTATATACTCAGTCCTAATGCCTTGGATCAGAGAAGAGTATACCTTAATTTTTCTAGCAGATGTGGCACTATTATAACCCTTGGATGCTTTGGAATGTATGCCTTGAGATCAGTGCCTCGGAATGTGTGACCTAGACTTGGGGAAATCCCTAAAAGGTCCTTGAGTTAAGACTGGGAAGTGGAGAGCTCGAGCTTCGCGAGGCTGGCTTCTGCACATTAATTCTCTTGCATGCCTCGCAGAGTACTCGTGAGGTAAAATTTGGCTTCAAATGCTGCTTTCTCACACAGAAGGATTTAGGCTTGTCGCGCAGTTGCTTTTTACTAATTAGTTCCTTCGTGTAGCTTGCTGATTCCTCACGAGATAAGGATTAGCTTGGAAGGTTTGTTCACTCACGCAGGTGGACTTCACATTATCATGCAGCTACTCTGGGTTTGAATGCACTCGCGCGAAAGATTTTATAGTGCTTGGCTTGCTCGCACAATAGAGTTTCAGAATCTCCTGTCGCAAGGTACTCGCGTGAATGCCTTTACATCTCACTCAATTTCTTGTCGAGTGGGTAGCACATCTCGCTCAGTATATGGTTAAGCTTCTAGGCGTGCGAGATCTACGTGAGAGAACTTCTGGAGCTCTCTCTCCTTCATAGCCACGCGAGAACTTCACGAGTTAGCTATTATTCTTTGTGAAGATTGGCCTCGTGAGATAGTGTGCGTGGTTGATATAAGCCTTGATCCTTGTGAGAACTTCGCAAGCTAGATTTCTGAAGGCTTAGTGTGCGAGAGCTCTGCGAGTTCCTTTAGTGTTGATTTCAGCTAAAGTGCATGACTGCTGCGCGAGAGATTGCTCTGTGATGATCCCTTCACTAAGCTGCGCAACATCTTCGCGAGCTCTATTGTGCTATATGTAACATCTGTGCGAGGAAGCTTTATTGCAGCTTTAGCCATGTGATGCAGCACCTCAACTGTGTGAGATAGTTCATTTGCTCATCTGCTGCTATGCAGTTGTTGCTGTTTTAGCTCTCTCTACTCACATCTATGCTTCTTTCATATGCTAGACTTTCTTGGTCCATTATGACATGGAAAATAGTCACCATGGTATTATATCAATCTCTGGCTCAGCTGTCATTCTTGGCTTGAATTCTCTCTTCTTAGCATCAAAAGTATGAATTTTGTGCTAAGCTACACAAGTTATTACTATTCTACAAACAAGCTAAACAAGATTTATTAGTCAGCTTTAAGGTCCAGTAAAGTCTAGGTTAAGAGGTGAAAAGTAGTACTTTTCAGTAAATAACACTGTGTTGCTCCTTTACCTATTTGGATGGAGGAGGCTAATTGATATAATTCTTTGGAGTCAACCTCCATCATATTGATCCTGGATTCGTCGAGCATCCTGTCCTCAAATGTTAGTAGGGTCTTGTATTGGTTTATCACAGGGGGAGATTGTGCAGGTACGAAAACTCTTTATCAAAAAAGGACAGAGCGGCTAGGTCTATTTTCGGGTTGGGGAGAATAGTTCAGGGATTGGTGGGGTGGACAGGGGCAACCGGCTTGTGTGGGGTCAGCTGTGTTGCCCCATTCAGATTAATTTTTATTACCCCCGCGCTCACGAAAGTATTCCGAATGTGAGGCCTAGGACGGGGTTCTTCCTCTAAATTTATTCCCCTGGCTTTTACAATGGCTATGGTTCGAGCCTTTTCCTTAGCTTCTCAGACTTCCTCTTCTATGGGTTCATAACCTAACCCAAATCTTACTTGTTGTCCACCCTTGGCTTTGACTGGCTCTTTTCTGCCTTGCAATTGGAGTCCCAACCCCTTGCCTTTCTGATAGCCCCATTTATGGAGCATAGCTACAGCTGCAACCATTTCGCCTCTGATTTTTAGGGTAATGCTTTCTGGGGGCTCGGGGATTATCGCAGATACTTCGTATTCAAAGTTATGGAGGTCCGTATCTTCAGCTGTGTGCGATACATCTATTATCTTGGGATTCTCAATGTTTTGGGTGGCTTTTTCTTTCTCGTCATGCCCTTTGCCTGTGACGGTAACGATCTTCTGCCCAACCACAAATTTCAATTTTTGATGCAATGTTGAAGGTATTTCCCCGACCTCATGCAACCAAGAGCGCCCTAATAGCAGGTTGAAGAAGGACTTGATGTCCATTACTTGGAAAAGTATGGAAAAGGTCATTGGCCCAATTACGAGCTCAAGGTCGACTTTTCCGATTATCTCTCTCCTCGTGTTATCAAACCCTTTGGCACAGGTTCTTGTAGGCCTCAACATACAAGGGTCCACTCCTATTTTGGTAGCTGTTCTCAGAGGACACACATTCAATGCAGAGCCGTTGTCGATCAATACTAATGGGATTACCAGATTTTTAGTTTCAACAATGATATTAAGGGACTTAGAATGATTATTTCCCTCCTCTGGTAAATCTACATCCGAAAAAGAGATGGCATTGGGAGCCATCACCTGGCTGATTATCTGTCTGACTTCGTGTGGGCTCGCTTGGAGAAACACATGCGCATTCTTTAATGCCCCCATCAGAGCTTGGAAATGAAGTGGCGATATCATTAACAGATCCCAGACTGTGATATGGGCCGACATTCTCCTTAGCTGGGTTTCAATTATGTGCTCTCAGCTCATCTTCTCAAATGGGTTCACCCCAATAGTATTCTTCTTCCCCTCTGGTCGGGCTGGTGCGGGTACTGGCACGTCTGATTACTTGGAGATCTTTCTTGACCTGGTAACAAAATCAACTCCCCCCTCCCTATTACTGTCAGCATTGATGTCTATTTGTTCATAACTGAGTGGCAGCTGATGGGGGTTGTAGGTTAGTCCCGAAATCTGGAATGGGGCAAAAGGGGGGATTAGAGATGTCAGTGTTGATGGACTGAGATAGGCGGGGATCACCCGGTTAACCTTCGTACAAGATGGAAGGGTGAAAAAGTGGGCCAAATGGGGTTAGCGAGGACTGTGGATGACTGTATCGGGGGTGATGCGGCAGGGGTGGGCCATTGATAATTGGTGGGTTATGGAGGGGGATGGAGGACACAATTGGCCACTGAGTAGTTGGTAGGGGTGGTTGTGTATGGTTGGTATGAATTGATTTGGACATAGTTGACGGGAGCTGGTAATGGGAAATATAACCTAAGATCTAAGGGTTCTACTTGTGGTGTGGGGTTGAAAAATAATCGGCCAAATTTAAAGATTCGATCACCTCGATGCTTATGTATTCCCAGTCTCCTTGTCGAGGTACCACAAAATCTTCCTGAGCTCGAATGTACTCCGATGGGTCAAACTCCCCATCGTCTTCTTCTACAATACCGACAGTTGGTCCTGGGCCTGTCCCTCCTGGTGGGTGTGGGGGTAGTGGTACTTGGTGTATATTTGCATGCTGGTTGGCTTGGGGAAGTGTCAGAGGGATAATCTTACTAGCCTTTATCAAGTCTTATATCTCATGCTTCAAGGGGAAGCAACGATCAGTTAGGTGGCCTGACCCTTGATGGAAGTTGCAACGGGTATTAGGGTCATAATTTCTCGGGATCAGAGTAGGCGGGGGTCGCGGCTGGAGTGCTATAACCAAACCCTTTTCAATCAGCAAGGGCAACAAGATGTTCAAGGATTGCCCCAAAGGTGTGAAAACTCGATCAAAATGGGCTTTTCTTTGTTCAGGGGTCATTTGTACTCCTTGGCCATTTCTGATTCTCTGCATTGGTATGCTTCTAGTCGGGATTGACTGGGTTGCCCTAAACTGGAATGGGGTTGTGCTGGTAGTGGGTCATATATTGCCACCATTTGTATATCTGCCCCGATTTTTCATTTCTCTGATCGGCAAACCTCCGGACCCCACTATTTACAGTCTTGTTCAACTACCCTTCTCTTATTGCATCTTCGCATCGATTGGCATTCCTTACTAAATCAGCAAAGCTGGACTGCTGTTGGTACACTAAGAAGTCTGAGATGACTGGCAGGGTGTTCTTCGATATCATTTCAATCTGCTCATCGTCGGGTATTCTGTTCCTGACTTGAGATGCTAGTGCCCTCCACCACCCTAGATAATCACTGAATGCTTCGTCGATCTTCTACTTTAGCCGGGCCAAGTCTGATTTTTTGGGCTCAATGCCTATGTTATAGACATATTATTCTTGGAATAAGTGAGTCAGATCCTTTCAAGTTTTGATCAGGGAAGGTTCCAACGATGTGAACCCCCTTAAAGTTAGGCCCGTAAGGCTCTTTTGGGAGACCTTTATGAGCAAACGCTCATCTCTCCCGTACGGGCACATGTCCCCATAGTAGGACTTGAGATGTGCAATGGGGTTGCCCATACCATTATATTTGTCGAAGATTGGCACTTGAATTTTGGGGGTAAGGGGACCTCAGAGAACAGACATAAATCAGAAAAATCTGTAGCATGGATTTTGGTTCCACCCATTTTCATCAATTATTTCTGGATCTTGTCCAGTTGTTCTTTCAGCTGTTCTGATTCTTTAGACAACGGTGCCGCTCTTTTGACCATCGGCCTCCATTCACTTTGTGTTGCAGACGGGTTGGTGATTACGGGTTGTGGGGGATTGATACTTGTGTGTGCCCCTATATAAGCCTCGTTATTTCTTATCTCATCTTCCTCATACTGTGGGTCTTCATAAAACCGGGGAAGGGTGAGATTTTCTTATTGGTGTTGAGTAGTTTGAGGGGGTGCTGGGTGGGACCATTGCACATGGGGGAAGTTTGGTGGGATGATAGGGTGAGCGGAGGTTGGATTTTGAGTTGGGGCCTGATGAGGCCATTGTTCTTTGAGGGATATTTGGGGATGGCTTCGAGGTGCATGGTGATGGGTGAATTGGGGTTGATGGAGGTAGGTGACAGGTTCCTGCCTTGGGCCGGGTAGGAGGTTTGTGGGTGAGTGAGATATTGAGGGAGTTGTGGAGGGTATGGGTATGAAGATCCAAGGTTTAGCTCGGGTTGGGCTTGGGTATAGTGTATGGAGCTTGGTGGGTTTGGTCTATTGGGCCTTGGTGGGTCTGGGTCATTGGGCCTTGGTGGGTTTGGGCCATTCGGTCTTGGTGGGTCTGGGCCATTCTTGATGGGCATTCCACGGGTCCCTTGGTATATAGGGGGCTTGAAGGGTATGGATGATAGGGGGTTGATGGGGGTCATGGGGGAAAGCGGCATAGAGACTTGATAATGTTTGGGATGGGTTTAGAGGTGTGTGGGGTGGATGAGGGAAGTAGCTCTGAGAGGCCTTCCAAGTTGTGTAGGCCCGGACCATCTCATCCAACATGGCCATTGGGTTGGGTGAGGGGGTGGATGTAGATGGTGCATCCAAAGGAATTAGATAATAGAATTAAAGACTGATTCTAGAAACTAAGAACTAGAACTAGGGATTAAAGTACAGATTAAAAAGGAGGCATTACGGTCTAAGACTAAAAATCAAAACTAATAATTAAGTTCTAAAATCAAGACCTAAGAACTAAAGGCTAAAAAAATTGAAGACTAACCTCTAAAATCTAGAACTAGAAATTGGAAACCAAAACTAGAGGGGGATTACTTGAACCTAAGCACCGGAGGATTAGATATCTCAAAGTCCTGGGCCTGGGGGTGAAGAACTCGAAACTCGAATCTCTAAGTTGTGTGTTGTAGGTCGTGGTAAAGGAGTCTATTTATAGGTATTTTCCTCATTATGCGCCCTATGGGGTGCGCTTAATTAGGCGATCAACTTCAATTGCGCACCCTATTTTAGGCATTTAATTGAATTGTGTGCCTGTTATCCAGCGATTAATCACTTTGGGTCGGTTACCGACTCAGTGAGCGACCAGCTGACTCGTTCAGCCGGGTGCCCTAGTTCTAATTATATTAGAACTTAATTGTACACTGAAGTGGGTACACACAATCAGATTAAACGCCTAGTTTCAAGCGCTTAATCATAGAGCTCTGGTGGTCAAGGACTGGGAGACTAGGTCGGGCATAGACCAATTACACGCATGTGATATGGTGCACAATCTGATCACGCATGCCATGTGTAGCACGTAATCGAGTCTCGAGGCGGTCTAAAGAAAGGAGGTTTGGTCTGAAAAAGGACTGATTGTGGATTTGTGAGATGGCGTGCAATCGAATTGCACACCTGAGTTTAGGCACGTAATTCGGGGTTGTCCGGGTCCGAGTCGGGTTTGAAATGCAAGACTATTATTTTAGTCTATATTTTGACTATCTACTATTATTTTAGTATATAGTCTCCCTACATTGGGATTTGAGCCATAGAGCTATTGTTTCAGCCTGTGTTCAGCCATGTACTATTATTTCAGTGCATGGTCCCTATGTTAAGGTTAGGGGGCCTGAGCCACAAAGCTATTATTTCAGCCTATGTCCAGCCATGTACTATTATTTTAGCATATGGTCCCACATTAGGGTTTCGAGACCCTCAGAGAAGGTAAGTCCTTTTTGAAGAGTCACAGTCGAGGTTAAAGGTTGATCGAACAAACTTGTATACTCTGAGAGGGTAAAATGGGGTGTCTATAAATGCCCCTCTTCGGCGCACTCTTGCGAAGTAAGAACACGCCGAAGAAGTAGACACCCCTCATTCGAGGTGTCTTCTCATTTCTCTTGGAAAATCACAAATGTGAACTGGAGATGCTGACATGACATGCTTGGCTTTCTTATCTATCAACGCAAGCTAAAATAGAGCATTCAGGGGTCCAGTGGTAGCTGTCGAAAGGCGTATTCCATGTCATGGATGCAAGTGATCCCGTCACATATCTTGACCTGCTGTCATAGAAAGTCGACGGGGGAAGTCAGCGTATCTTAATCCATGGGTGCAAGAGACATCCCATCGTGTGGCGCAACCTACTGCGAGTGACAGTCAAACAGAAAAGAGAATCACCATATCCTAATCTATGGGTGCAAGGGACATCCCGCCGCATGTCGCGACCTGCTACAAGGGGTAGTCAAACAGATGGATATGACGCAACCGAGGTACTGGGGGGCATCATACAAATGTCCAGAGACCTTTTCCAATAGACATTTGTAGGTTCTTAGATTAAATATACTCATTGCTCGGTTTCCCAAGGGGAATGGCTGGTTTGGGTAAGTGGTGAATGAGATAAATTTTGGTAGGTAAGAGGTCTCTTTGTTTATTTTGGTTTCTTTTTTTTGTTATTTTTTTTTATTTTGGTTTTGGAAGTAAGGGGTTTTAAAAATTCAAGAAATTCAACTTAAAATTAATTCGGTGGTAAATCTTCGGAAAATATGGCTTTCGAGATGTCGCTGAGCAGATCCACCGGTACGAGATTTGTGGACTTGACTGTTTATGTGGTTGTCAAGACGACACTTGGCATGCCGGATACTCCGTCTAACCTTCTCGATGAATACTGATGATTTTCTCTTATGGGAGGACTACAATGATTCGCAAGTCGAGAGAGATGGGTTTTGAAAATATTTTGACTTAATCATAACTAACTATATATATAAGAAGCAATATCGAGTAAAAGAGAAGGGATGATACTTACCTGAAGTGGTGATACTTACCCCTATGGCCCACGATGGGACTGGTGATGTCATAGTGATGTCACGATGGGACATGGTGATCTTTCCCGTTACGGTTGCATGCTGGGATGAGTCTCGGTCGTTACAGGATGAGATGAGATGCGAGAAAGTCTTTTCTCTTCTTTCCTGTCATAGCGGATCATAGATGTGATGGGACACTGGGGGTCTACGTTAAGATGATGGGGTATCACTGGTTATAGGTCTAATAGGGGCATTTGAATCCTGGTGGGATTTTTATGCTGTGGTGTGATGGGACGTGGGAGGAGTCCTTCTTTTGTTGGAGTCTAGCGACTGCTGCATAGCGAGGGATTTAGGAGGTAGGCTCTCTGCTTCCATGATGGGACATTGGTTGAGCATAATTAGCGATGAAACTTTTTGAAGGTTTGACTCCATTGCAATGGTGCATTGGTGATAGGCTATAAGATAAATGAAGTTGTTGTGCCGTGATAGGACATGTTCGTGATGAGATCGAGTCGTAGTTGCATCGCGAGGGAACATATTCATGAATGTGCGACGGGGTTGTGTCTAGATGTGATGTTTGCGATGGGACGTTGATGGGATATTTGTGTGATAAGTGCATCATATTTCTTTCTTTGGCTAATCTTAGGTTATATGAGATCACGTTGTGGCGAGATTCGCCTTTGACTTTGGTCGTGTGTCCATGTTTTTGGGAGGTTTGCTTTTGGCTTTTCGCAATGGGATGTGTGATGAGGTTATGCGATGAGATGTGGGAGAAGGATGGGATAAGTAGTGTGCTCTTTGCTTTAACTATGTCGCGATTGGGTATGTTAATTTGTGTTGCTGATATGTGTGTCCTGTCGTGATAGGACAGGGGGTGCGGTCAATGCTTCCTTTGCGATGGGAGATGGGAGAAGGATCCTGACTGAGATGGGGGCAAAGGGTGTGGAGATGTGTAAGTTTTAAGTTGGGTATTGCGCGCCTATTTTAGGACGTTTAATCAAATTATGTGCCTGTTTGGGAGCACGTGACTAGAAGTTTGAAGGGGTCAATTATGCGTTTGAATTGGTGTGTAATCCCATTATGTGCTCTGACTGGAGTGCATGATTGAAGCATCACTAGGTCACTGTGCTGGCGACCTTTCGTATTACACGCTCTTATCAGGGCATGGGATTGGAGTGTCACATCCGTTGGGCGAATGAAAGTTTGGTTAAGCGCTTGGTCTATCACGTGCGCGTATTGGGTGGCGCATGTATGATTGCACGCCAGCTTTCGGGCGCGTGATTAGGCCGTGTTCTATATAAAGGGAGGAAAGTCTTCATTCTTCTCATGCCTTCGATTTTGTTGACTTTTCCTAACTTCTTATGCTCAGATACCCGTGTTTGTGTGATATCGTGTGATTTAACCATTTGATCATGATGTCGTTTCTTCTGATGTTCATTATTTCACATGATCTAAGTCTTGGGGTGATGTTTGATGATGTCGTGACTCTGGGAATGGGAAATATTAGGAAAGAGGAGGCCGGTCTTCAGATCGATCCCTTTTAGGGAGCAGTGAACGCAGCGTTGAGGAGGCGGCGGCGGAGGAGGTGAAGATGGCGGAAGATCAAGGGTTACAAGTGGAGGGATGTATTCCCCAACCAATCCTCCACACTGTCTTTTCTGAAGCCTCCGATTGGACACTGGTCCTCGCTTTGTGTCTGTTTCAGGTTTCCAGTTTTCGTTTTAGGTTGTAGGTTAGGTCTTTAGGTTTTTATTTTGGGTTGTATATTTAGGAGGTATGCCTCCGATGACACCTGTAAAAAATTTTAAATAAAGAGGTGTTTTTGTTCATTGTGTTTGTTTTGTTGAGGTTTATTTGTGTTTATTATTGTGTGTTTCTTGGGTTACGTTGGAGAGGGAATGGGTAATGGCAGAGTATGGTGTTTATTTTTTGGGTATATCTCTGTTATTCTGTTTCAAGTGTTCGTTTTGGGGTCCCAAGGCGGAAAAGTAAGAACTAAATTTTTTTTTAAAAATGCCCCTGTTTGGAGTATCCGAGGTGGAAAGTAAAAAACTAAATTGAAAAATTTTTAAAAATGCCCCAGTTTGACATATCGGTCTTGTGACCTGAGTATCTCTATCAAGGTGCTAGCACTCTTAAAAAATACCCTAGCGTCAAGTGACGGTGGGACTTCATCAGCCTCTCAGACATCCTGGAGTGTGTTAGTAATGATCCCATGTCGGGAAGTAGTTTAATTATTTCGGCCCCATGTCGGGCTTGATTGTGTGAGTGTTGAACGATCATCATGTATTGTAGCTTTTAATAAGTTTGAGGTGAATGGTAGATAATAAGTGATCGCATCACTTATCATTCGAAAGTTTTTTATTTTATTCCGAAGAGATTTTGAAAATCAACTGACTCATTGCCTGAAAAGAAAATAAAGGGTGAAGAGGAGGTAAGGTTTATTGATCTGAGGGTAGCTTCTTATTCAACCAAATTTTGAAATAGTAATCAACTACTTTCTTCTCGGTGGATAATGTCGTGCCATAATTGAGCTCTCCGTCATGGTCCAGCACCATCAAATCATCAAATTCTATGGTTTGCAGGAGTTTTGTCCTCCTCCCGCCACCGTACGATGAAATCTAGTAGTATAAAGATGTCAGGGATGCCCTCACGATTTACTTATGCTTCCCTAATAAGATTACCAAGAATGCCACAATTTACTTATGCTTCCCTGAATTCATTAACTGTTCATTTGTCGTATTGCTCTCGCTCGGTTTGATGGAACCTTACATTTTCATTTTTCTTGCTCTAACATAGACTCCAATTGCTGGAAGGGTGTGTGAGAATCCAGAGTTTTCTATATTTCAAAAATAGAGTTTCATGATCCACTAGTCTTTTCGATCAATTAGGTCAAATAGGAAAGGTGGTTAATGAGTCAGATGATTCTCAAAATGGTTTAAAAAATAATGACCTACGACTGGCGAATGCCTTGTGATGACTGCGAGGATGATAAGTATATATGTATGTTTGTTTAGGCTATGAGACATGATGGTCATTGAGTTATGATTCCAAGGGTCAGAAAGTCCTTCCCCTGTGGTTGTTTCTTGGGCATGTTGTCGAGATAATATAAGTACTTCCCTTGTGGGGTTTGATTTCCTCCAGGTGAGGTGGTAGTATAGGCATACTTTTTTTTTAGCACTAGCTCCCCGACTTCAAGTTCTCGGTCGAGTATGAGTCCGAAGGGTTTGGGGCATAAAAGAGTATTATGTTTTTTGAGTATTTGCATTTTGGGCATTTATACTTTTAGTTTTTTTACATGACTTTTCTATATATTTGTTTTGTTATTATTCTTTTTGTGTTACGGTACAACATCAGTTCCTTAAGCAGGGAACTGACTCAAGAAGTTCGCTTGGTGGGACATGTTGGATGGTCGAAGCGACCGTTTGATTAGATAATATTGTTTTAGGGTCCTCGATCCCTTTTAATCTGATTGATCTGGGATGAATGAGATGTTATGTTTGCGTTCATGTTTTGGGTGATATAGGGTTTGTCAAAATAGGTGCAACATTGTTTGATTTCTTCCTTCGATAAGTCTTTTATGGCCGATGGCTCCTTGTCAGGAGGAATCTTCTTTAGTTTCTCGATGGAGGGAGGCCTCTCATAGAGTTGGAGCGTAAAGTTGTTAGACAATTTTTTGAGTTGTTGGAAAGTTATTTGACAGTGTAGTTGGAGTGGAATTTGTTGGTATTGTAAAGGTAATGATGAGATAAGACAAAGGTAAAGCAAGAGGAGGAGACGCAAGGGCATAGGCCAAGGTTGACCTTTCTTCCGTGTGGGGCGGTCTGGTTTTGTTTGATTCATACTTTAAGTTTATCGTGAGGTTGTTTTAAAGTTTTATTTATAATTTTTGGAGGAGGTTTAGTCTTGAGAGTTTGGTGTAGTAGTATAGTTGGTTGGAGTTCCGCGAAGGTTTTGATCATGAAGTCTATGGAGAATTTGATCTGGGGTTCGGATGGAATTCCAGCTGTGTTGTCAATTCTATGTCGCGAGGT
Organism: Chloranthus sessilifolius; assembly: GCA_021018995.1. NCBI lineage: Eukaryota > Viridiplantae > Streptophyta > Magnoliopsida > Chloranthales > Chloranthaceae > Chloranthus > Chloranthus sessilifolius. The sequence continues at coordinate 100,642,326 of CM037584.1, read as the reverse complement.
TTGAAAATTTGGCAATATGCTAATTTGGATATTAATCGGAGTTGCAAGTTTCAAGTTTGGTCTGATTTTGAAAGTGGGAGCGATGATCATCTCCTTGATAGATTCAGTGGCTGGCTCAAAGGTGAGTGGAGTTGGCGTTGTAAGAATAGACTCGATTTTATTGTCGGGTTCATGTTCGATGACATGCTCGAGTTTGATGATAGGTTCAACAATGGGTTCAGGTTTGATGGCGAGTTTGCCTTTGATAGTCGGTTTGAGCTTGTGGATGGGTGCATAGTTGATGATAGGTTCGGGTCTAGGTTCGACGATTGGTTTAAGTTCAATGATTGGTTTAGTTTCGTGTCCGATGACTGGTTCAAGTTCGATCATGAGTTTAGGTTCGGTGATAGGTTCACGTTCGAGGATAGGTTTAAATTCGATAATAGGTTTAGATTCGATAATAGGCTTAGTTTTGATAGTTGGTTTCGGTTTGATGATAAGTTTAGGTTTTATAATAGGTTTAGTTTTGATAGTAGGTTTAGGTTTGATGATAAGTTTAGTTTTTATAATAGGTTTGAGTTTGGGGATCAGTTTGGTGACAGGTGAGGGGATAGTGAGTTTAGGTCTCGAAGTGGGCATAGAAGTTAATTCGAGAGTCGATGCTGAGGATAGTGGGGTGATGTGTTTGTTGTTGAGTTCAAGTTTTAAAGCAGTCATAGGGATTAGTTCAGGGGTCGGGTTTAAGGTTGGTGGGGCAATGTATTCAGTTTTAGGGGTTAGTTTCGGAATTCATTTGGAAGCGAGAGGGCTGGTGATTTTGGGAGTAGATTTGATTACTGATTTGAGTTCAGAGTTTAGTTTTGTGATTGATTTAAGTATGAATGGCTTCGTATAATACCAATTGATTGTTTCGAAAACTACCTCTAGAGTCGGCCCGTGAGCCTATTCAGGGGTAGTTTTTGTCATTGGTTTGGGCATCTATTCAGGAGGTGTGGGGATTGATTCGTTTGTTGGTAGGTTATCGGATTCAAGGGTAGGTTGAGTTGGTTCAGAGATAAGCGCATTGAGCTCAACGATGAGTTTGGTGATGGGTTGAGTTAGCTGAGGGGTGGATTTAGTGATAGTTTGGATTTTAGTGATCTTGGTAACCGGTTCAGGGCAAAAGGTAACTTCACATTTATAGGTACGTGGGATAGGGTTGGTTGGTTGTAAGTGAATAGTATGGACTTGCTCTGAGGGAGGTTCAATCCTTCGGATCAGACTTGCTGGGTGGAATGGGGCGAGGGTAAATGAGTGTACAGTCTCGCATGTGAGTTGAGTTTGATCGAACAATGGGTTGTAATAGGTGAAGTTAGTTTGCGTGTCATTGGGGTATTGGTTTTGATCATAGTGCGGGTTTGTGTATTGGTTGCTATATAAAGGTTGGTAAGGGTGTTGATCTAGGTTTATATGTGGTAATTGGCTTTGGTCAAGGGATAGAGGTTAGTTATAGTCAGGGTACAGGTTTGTGCATAGATCTTGAGCTTGATCATATGGGTGGTATGGTTGAGGGCTTGTTTGCTTTTGTTCTTGGTTCTTGTCGATTTGTTCAAAGTTTATAGGTTCATTTAGGGTGTTTGTCTCAAGGTCATTGGAGGAGGGTTCGTTGGATGTTAGTGTAGAGAGGTTAAGGGCTCCATTCTTCAGTCGACGTTCTATGCGTGAGGCACGTTCACGGAGGCTAGATAAATCGAAGTAGTCGCTTAGGATGAGAAAGCTCCGAAGAGGCTCTCAGGTATTGCTAATCACGATTTCTATCGCATCGCTTTCGTTTATTTGATTTCCTGTTTGGGCGGTGAGCCTTCTCCAGCGACTGGCGAATGTCGTGAAGTCTTCTTCGTCCTCTTATCTTGTGTGTGTCAAGTCAGTGAGAATAATCTCTTCATGAGTCAGGTGCTGGTATTGGTCTAGGAATCTGTCGGCTAAGTCTTCGAATGTCTCGATTTCGGATAAAAGTAAGGCCGCGAACCAGTCAAGGGCTTCTCCTTCTAAAGATCGTCGAAAGTAATGGATGAGGAGCCGAGGATTGGTGCGGATTGGTCGATGGTCATTATAAAATAGGGCCAAGCGGTGTTTTGGGTTTCCCGTACCGTTGTATTTGTTGAATTTAGGTAGCTTAAACCCAGTAGGTATGGTAAAGTTAATGTCTCAACAAAATTTGTCGAATGTGCAAGATTGGTTAGAGCATTCTCTCTTAGCCATGCAATCATCTAGAAGTCGAGGGAGGTCATTTATGTTTATGGTGATATCATTTTTTGAGGTCTCGGGGTAAGGTCGTCTTTAGTGGTAGTCGTTGTAGGCGGTGCGAAAGGTATGCGTGTTATGTGTCGGAGGAGTTGGAGGGCGTGAAGGAGTCGGCGTCCTTTCCTCTGGTCGAATTCTCGAGGTAACTCGCCATTCATCCCTTAGCCTCCAGTCGGCTATAGCTTGAAATGAACGGGCACAGGACTGTAGCAGGGTGTCGGCTTCTTTTAGTCCTTTCGAGAGTGCACTGGCAGTGTGGTCCATAACTTCTCTAGATGGGCAGCTTTGCCCAGTACCACTTTCTCCGCTGTTGTTACTGTGATTTGTATTTCGTGGAGCGAAGGGGTTTTTTTCACTCTCACTAACTGTATTTACCCGAGCACGACGCTGGGCTGTCAATGGAGATGGCCTAACGTTATACTCGGGGTCGCTATGGGAGCCCCATAAGGGTGGGTCAATATCATTAAAGTTTAATTTTCTGATGCCGACCATTTTAAAATAGTTTGTTTTTATTTTTTGTTTTTTGAAAAAGTTTATCCACGTGCAAGTGTGTGTAGAAAAGTGATAAAGAGGAATAAAATAAAAGGTGAAAAATATAAAACCAAATTAAATAAAGCAAGGAAAATAGAAAACCAAATTAATTAAATCGGGGCAACCTTAGCGAAAAAGAGTCTCATCGCAATCGCCAGTCAGTTGGTACGCACTTTTTCTGGGTTCCTTTCGGTCCCCATGAATCAGTGGCCCAATTCGGTCCAAGTGGACTCTGGGAAAGGTGATGATAGAGTAATAAATTAATAAATATTAAATACTATAATTAAAGAGGCAAATTCTAAATGAAAAATACCTGAGAAGATGCGATCGCTAGTTGCAGATATTTATCGACGCTACAACACGTCACTGATCACGCTTTAAGGAGAGCGGGGGCTTGCAGGTTAAACTCCTTTACTGAATCGTCCGCCAGCGAATGTCAGCAGCTATGGGTTGCCTTTAGTGTAATTGGTTTGATTTTCCTATTCCTGCTAGGATTTTATTTAACTTGGTCTCCTAATCCTACTAGGAGTCTGATTGATTTAGTTTCCTAATCCTCCTGGGAGTCTAATTAAAAAAGGTCTCCTATTTCTACTAGAAGTTTAATTAATTTAAATATCTTAATCCTATTAGAGGTCTAATTCATTAAGTTTCCTAATCTTATTAGAAGTGTAATTAATTTAAATATCTTAATTTTAATTAGAAATCGAATTAATTAGAAAAAAGAAAAAAAAAAGGGTTTGGGCTCGTTATGCTAAGGAGGATCGGCCCTTTCCCAGGTTCCCTCCGTAAGCTCCCTAGGGCAAATCGGGTGGCTAAAAATTGAAAGGGACTGAATTTGAATTATAAAGTAATATTTTTTATAGATTGAGAGATTGATGATTGATATTTGAGGGCTAAAATTTTAGGGCTAAAAAAAAGGAATTGAGAACTAAAGCTAGAAAGCAGACTTTAGGATTTAAAAAATTATAAGAAATTAAGACTAAAGATAAAATCTAAGGACTAAAATCAGGATCGAAATTAGGAAAATTTAGATCGTGAGATTAAAGACCAGTTCTAGAGCCTAAGAACTATGACCTAAAAAAGAGACTGGTTTTAGAACCTAAGAACTAGAACCAGAGATTAAGAACTAAGGAATTACTTGAAGAATCATGTAAATCGTGCAGAAGGAAATTGTATAGAGGGAAATTGTGTAAGGGGAAATTGTATAGAGGAAAATTGTGTAGAGGGAATTGTGTAGAGGAAAATTGTGTGGAGGAAAATTGCGTAGAGGGAATTGCGTAGAGAATGACTAGGGGTAAAAGTCTATTTATAGATTTTTTACTAGAAGTCCTAGTGTAACTCTAATTCCTAGATCTTCTAAAATAATAAAGTAAAGTCCTATTTCTAATAAAAGAGATGAATCCTATTTTCTAAGATAATATAATAGAGAGACTAATCCTCATTCAACTAGGAGTTTTGAAAAACGTCACTTTTTACGCAGCTTTCGAAAATTGACCATAACTTCTTCGATACATGTTAAAATTGAGCGTTTTTTAGCTTGTTGAAAAGCTACTTCAATAAGTTTTCAAACATGATGAATTTCACATAAATCCGACTTTGTTTGATGCCTCAAAATAGGTCAAATATTAAAGTGATGGGATTGACCATTGGGAAAGGTTGGAAAGACCTAGTTGGCTCTAGACTAAGGATTTGGGTAGAGATTTCCTAAGGGCCAAATTCTAAAACTTAAGAATTAAGAATTAGAATTTAAATATTAGAATTATAAGAAATTAGAAATTAAAACAAAAAGCTAAAAAATGTAAGGACTAAAATCGAAGGCGAAATAAGAAAAATCAGACCATAGGATTAAGGACTGGTCTTAGAAAACTACGGACTGGAACCAGAGATTAATATTAGGGCTGAAAATTAAGATATTGGGATAAAAACTAAGATTTATGACCGAAAATTAGATAATAAAATTAAAGACTGATTCTAGAAACTAAGAATTAGAACCAGGGATTAAAGTATGGATTAAAAAGGAGGCATTATAGTCTAAGACTGAAAATCGGAACTAATAATTAAGATCTAAAATCTAGACCTAAGAACTAAAGGCTAAAAAAATCGAAGACTAACCTCTAAAATCTAGAACTAGAAATTGGAAACTAAAACTAGAGGGGGATTACCTGAACCTAAGCACTAGAGGATTAGAAATCTCGAAGTCCTGGGCCTGGGGGCGAAGAACTCAAAACTTGAATCTCTAAGTTCTGTTGTAGGTCGTGATAAAGGGGTCTATTTATAGGTATTTTCCTAATTACGCGCCCTGTGGGGTGCACTTAATTAGGCGATCAACTTCAATTGCGCGCCCTATTTTAGGCGTTTAATTGAATTACGCGCCAGTTATCTGACGCTTAATCTCTTTGGGTCGGTTACCGACTCAGTGAGCGATCTGCTGACTGGTTCAGCCGGGTGCCCTAGTTCTAATTATATTAGAACTTAATTGAGCGCTGAAGTGGGTGCGTGCAACCAGATTAAACACCTAGTTTCAAGCTCTTAATCGTAGAGCTCTGGCGGTCAAGGACTGGGAGACTAGGTCGGGCATAGACCAATTACGCGTATGTGATATGGCACTCAATCCGATCACGTGTGCCATGTGGAGCGCGTAATCGAGTCTCGAGGCAGTCTAGAGAAAGGAGGTTTGGTCTAAAAAGGGACTGATTGTGCATTTGTGAGTTAGCGTGTAATCGAATTGCGCGCTTGAGTTTAGGCCGGTAATTCGTGGTTGTACGGGTCCAGGTCGGGTCTGAAATGCATGACTGTTGTTTCAGTCTGCATTTCGACTATATATTATTGTTTCAGTATATAGTCTCCTTACGTTGGGATCTGAGCCACAGAGCTATTGTTTCAGCCTGTGTTCAGCCATGTATTATTGTTTCAGTGCATGGTCCCTATATTAGGGTTAGGGGGTCTGAGCCATAGAGCTATTATTTCAGCCTGTGTCCAATCATATACTATTGTTTCATCATATGGTCCCTGCATTAGGGTCATGAGGCCTGAGCCACAGAGCTATTGTTTCAGCCTATGTCCAGCCATATACTATTGTTTCAGTATATGGTCCCACATTCGTGTTTCAAGACCCTCGAAGAAGGTAAGTCCTTTCTGAAGAGTCACTGTCAAGGTCAAAGGTTGACCGAACAAACTTATATACTCCGAGAGGGCAAAATGGGTTGTCTACACCGTCTCACCTCTTTCCTTGATGTTCCTTTGTTTTAGGACTTCATTCATGCGGCGGTTTCATACTAGGATGCGGAAGCCCATGTCTTCCGCTTTGGTGCTCGTGAGCTTACTCCGACCCTTGAGGAGATGTCTATTTTATCTGATCTGAGGCTTCATCACAGCCTCGCCAAAGTAGTACCGAAATCAGGTTATGCCAAGGTTGTTCTCACGACATTGGGTTTGAAAAAGGACGAATATCAGAAAAGCCTAGCCGATGGGCCCACGAGGTGTTCAATAAAATTCCTCAAAGAACTTTTTGGCAACGAAAGCTTGTGCAAACTATCGACTAGAAATATTTACAACGTTAATGCCCTTACACTTGGCATGTTATCGAAGATCCTCTTTTGCATAGGTGGAGAGAGTTTCTCTCTCACGTTTTGCGATGTGCTTGTGGAGCTCAAAAATGGCCGCTCTATTGTTCACATTCAATAGAGCCGAGCGCTATTGAGGCCTTTGCTTCGGGGAAAGTGGAAATTTTTCATTGATGCCCGATTCTTCTTCAAATTTGGCTTGGTGAACACCTTGCCATCCTGCAACCCGTGCCTCATTTCTATGTGGTTCAAGGAGAAGTCACTCGGTGCTTTCTATGTCGATGCTCGAAGATGCCCTTAAAGAATGCACGTGAGATGCACATTTGGTTGGCCGAGGCGGAGCTCCTGTGGAAGCATCCATGGCTTGATGGACCTATTTGGTAGTGCGGTCTCAGGATCATGAAGGCATCAGTAACTTAGGACTCACCGGTAGCACTCATTATTCTCCTTCGCAGGTGTTGCACCAATTTGGCTACGCCCAACATGTGCCCGATGTTACTAGGCCTCCCTTGTGTGGCTTGATTCTTACTCAGGGGTCCTTAGGGGATTTGGAGAAGATAGCGGCTCTCTGGGAAACGCGTTAGTTGACGCACATGTCTGACCTAGAGCAAGGAAATTTTCTTTTGACTTCTCCTGAGTATGAAACCTGGGTATCTTCTGTGATTTCATCCAAGCGAAGACTCGACCCCAATAGAGGAAAGTAGTTCAGAAGGGCCCTGGCTGAAAAAGGAAGCGGCGCTTTTGACTCGGATAGAACTCCTTGTTGATGAGAAGCAGGTTTTACAAGAGGGCTTGGAGAAAAGAGCAAGCGAGAGCTGCCGCTTTGGAATGTGAGACCCTTCGTCTGGAAGGAGTTTTGAGCGAGGCCCTCGGGTCTACTGATGCTTCCAGAAAGCGCTACAAAGGCCTTCACGGTCGATGGATGAGTGACCGAAATGCTCGCGAAGACACCCTGCTTGAGAAATTTCATGACTTAGAGCGCGAGTTGGGCCGTTGACCTGTCCTGCACATTCCTCAACATAGATCAAATACCAAAGGAAAGGGGTATAAAACCCCCTAACAGATGCGTTTGGGGTTATATATGTTTTTTTTTTCTGTTTCTTTTTCAAAATGAAAAGGCTAGGAACATAGTGCCACACAATTATTTTTTTTGGTGATGTGGTGTATACAGAGTACAGAAAATGAATGCAGAAAAAACTCTTTTTTTGTATATATATTTTTTCCTTCTTTTTTTTTGCTTGATGCCTTAACAGTGAAAGGAGGTAGTTGGGCCCATATTGAGACTAGTCAAACCTGTTCATGTGGTTGGGCCTGAGTGGGGTTCAGAGTTTCACTAAGGTAGGAACGCTCATCCCTTCAGATGGAATTAGCCTTTTGTCCTTACCTTTGGTCATGTGTTTGACGATGCAATCTGAGGATCTACCCAATTAGGACGCAAATTGAGCTAACATAAGCGGCCCAAACGAAGACCAAATAGCCTAAACGTGTAACCAAAGGAGTAACCTTTTTTTTTTCTTCTTTTTTCTTTTCTCTCATTTTTTCTTTTAAAACCTTTTTACTTATAGCGCTCAAGATGGGTTTTTGTCATGCTCGTTATCATCCTCTTTCTTACCCACAGTTTCAGGTTTTCACTACTTCCATAGGTATTTTATTTTTTTACCCAGACGCCTTTTCAAGTTTTCACCTGGTCCGCACAAGCTCGCTCTTTTTACCCGTGATGCCCTTGCGGGTTTTCACCACGTCCATTGTCCTTTGAGCTTATAAAATTATTTTTCTCTCTTTTTTCTTTTTAGAGACAAAAAGATGCCATGGACGCTAATTCCATCATAGCCGACAGGACGAAGTTTTTGTGTCTTCCAACTCGACTTCTGTTGACTTAACAGATGCTATGACTACTTATAGACCTTAAAGAGGGCTTTCTCCAGGAATGAATCATGGCCATGGGTTGAAAGGGATGAGTTAGGAATTGTTAAGGTATTCTCAGGTTTAAAAGTCCTTTTGATTGAGTTTCTATTGTTGCGAGACCTTCTTCCTTGGGGATTTTGCTATGTAGGCCCCATGATTCCCCCCCTTTTTATTCTGTTCTCTTTTTTTCTATTTTATTTCTTTTCACATCCTCTTTTTGGGATTTTGTTTTTCTGATTTTTTTTCAATTTGGATGATAAATCTCTCATTTCTTCTTTCGGAGTCTCTTTCTTCTCTTTCTCTTGGGAGGGGGTTTATTTAAAATAAAAGGCTATTGGCCCAACTTGTACAACAAAGGGTGTGAGCATTTAGGGACATTTTTTGGCTAATTGTCTCTGAAATGATGGCCTCTTTTAAAGAGTCCTTAAGTAGTCATGTATCTATTTTCATCAGCACTTACCTTGTCGTGAGAGACTATGAATATAATCAACATACATACCCAACATTGATTGGATCAGGAAAATTATCTCCATCCATAGATGGAGCGAATATCCAGGGAGTACTTCTTTGATGACATAGGGTCCTTCCCAGTTGGGCTTGAATTTCCTTCGAGGATCCGGGTGGAGAGAAGGGAATATTTTCTCAAGTATGTCACCCACTTTTAATGCTCAATCGCGTACACGCTTGTTGTAAGCACGTGCAATTCTTCTTTGGTAGATCTGGGTGTGGCACAAAGCTTGGAGCCTCTTCTCATCAATCAACTCAATTCTTCGAAATGGGCTCTCTCTTTCGACCGTGTTGCCCCTGTAGCAGTACGGATTGATGTTCGGTAGGCCCATAGTGCAAATGGAAATATTTCATTCCAGTTCCTGATAGGTAACAACCATCTTCTCAAGGATGCAGACGACTATTTTGTTGGCAGCTTCGACGGCCCCGTTGATTTGTGGCCTATTTGGTGACGAGCGATGATGCTTGATTTTGTATTGCTTGCACAAAGCTCTTGCAACACCTGTCCCTAGATCCCTATGTTGGTCAAACTATTGACTAAACAGTGGTGAGACCTGACTGTGTCAAGTGACTGCCTAAGACTAGGTCTACCAAACTTCTTGAGGCACCCACCTTAAAACGATAGAAAAGTTGTTATTACTAGTGGCACCCCATTTAATTGGGTTGGTGTGTTAGAAAAATTAATGAGACACGTCACATCTCATACCCCAAAATTAGCTCGGATTATTGTTTCGATAAATCTTGACCCAAGGTTTGACCCAAATTGGGCCTGGACCTTGGGGGTGATGAGAGGATCATCACCAATGGATCAGATTCTAGAAGTTATCACAAGATTTCTAGATGTGTCTGATGTCGCTCCAAGTGTGCCATAATTGTGTGCATTATGAATCAAAAATTAAAGAATTAAAGAATGCTAGGTTATATGGATGTTAACTTATGAAAGGGATATCAGCACATTGGGGCTAACACTGGCCTGCAAGATCAGGGCCAATTGTAGCAAGTTTTAAATGTAAGTGAGTAAAAGATCGTCCACAGGGAATTGATTTAAAATTTAAGATAAACCTCCAGATCTGAGCTACCAGATCTGGCCTCTGATCCTATCTACAAAGCACATAAGATGGGAGGTTGAATTTGTCACGTTTAACTATAAGCAAATAAAGAAAAGAACTAACTACATGATCCAGATCCGAGTTGGGGAGATGTTTAAAATAAGACAAATGCAGAAATAATAGCTTCATGTACTTTAGCCTCTGAATTTTAATGGAGAATCTGTAGTTCAACAGAGCAGATTCAATCTTCATCTGGCTACCAGCACAGATGTAAGAGAAATAAATCCGAATTAAGGAATAGGTTTAGACTTATGGCCAATAGTTGTGGCCTATTCTTTAGTTCAGAACATGAACATCACTGTAAATGCTGCTAGAATTAGGTTACCAACGCTAATTCGCACAGGGGTGATGAATTAAGGGAAGTTGCATGCGGATGAGTGAATCTAAAGAAGTCTAATGCACTAAGGTGAACATTCAGAACCCTCGACATGACTCCAATGGAGAAGACACAAATTACAGCAACCTTTTAAAATCCAAAATTACAATTACAGAGCACGGCTTCTTAGAGAGCCCTCGGACTTCTGATCTGAGCTTCTTAGAAACCCCTCGGACTTGATCTTGAATGCGAACTTGAAAGTACAAATCACTCACAATGGCTCTCAAAGGTAAACTACAAGAAGGATTACTGGGGGTTGGATAAGCTATCCGACCGGAATGAGGGAAACAGAGATGAAAACTCTAAAATCTGGATGCCCAATTTGGTAATGGCTTCTATTTATACTTTTTCCTCCATCCTCGCGCATGGTGGATTGACCAATCGAATGCTTTAGATCTGGATTGCCCAATGAGGGTTGAGCACGGGATCCAGGATCTGTTTTGGCCAATGGAAATGCTCGATCTGGTTCGCCAATCGTGCCGAAGCATCAATTCATTATGGGTTTGAAATTATTGCTTGAGCTTTCCGGAAGTTCCGCCGTAATTTAACTTTGGGCGCTCACATGGGTTGGAATATGCCTTCGGATCTTGATTGGAACCTTCCGGAATGTTCCTGGTCTTTTGATTGCATTGGGGCGCGTGCAGCAGATTACTGAATTGCCCTTGTTAAAGCTGCGAATCTCCAGAATACCTTTTCGCAGAGTAAGTTCAATTTTTAGTCCTTTTCGCAGAGTTTAGGGGCCTTTTCGCAAAGTTCAATGCCTTCTGAAGCTCTGTTCGCAAAGTTCAATCTTCTTTTCGAGGAGTGTTTTCTTCTTTTCGCAAAGTTCAAGGTTCTTTACGAATAGTAGAAGTTCTTTGCGAATTGAACTCTAGGCTCCCATTCTTCTTTGCGAATTGACTTTTAACTTGATTTTTTCTTTGCGAATGGCTCTCTCTCTTGCTTCAGGTCTTTGTCTGCTCTTTTAGACCCTCTTTAGCCATTGCTGAGGCTGTTTCTTCACTCCTTCTTTAAACTTGACATGAGCTGTCAGCTTTTTGATCTTTTTGGGATGCTTTTCGGATTTGGACCTGTCTGATTGGTTAGCTGTAAAATGCACACTAAAGCACTTATTTAGTCTTCTCAAGGGTCTTTCAAGGCTCATGTTTAGGGGTGAAAAATGGTATTTTTCACTACTTAACAGTGTCGAGTCAAAGATTGACCCATAAAATAAAAAATTTGAGATGTGCTATCCTATAGAGTCATGTGTTAAGGCTTTACACAAAAGAGTGGTGTGATGACCCGACTCTTCCCCCACACGAAAATCTGGGAAAGAGTCGGCTCGTCATCGAGTACGGTACTCAATGCTCATATTGAATGTTCTGATACCACCTGTGACAGCCCGATTTTCCCCACACGGATTTGTGGGAGAATTGGTCTGTCAGCTCTAATATTTAGAACTCACCCCGAGTGCTTTGATGCCATATGTGATGACCCAATTTTTGACTAGTGCTTTGATGCCATATGTGATGACCCAATTTTTCCTACACAAAAATCTAGGAAAAACCGGATCATCATCGAATCCGAGGCTCAAGGCTCATACAGAGTAATTATGTGGAAATTACACCATTCCATTTCTATACAACACTAGTCAAAAACCAAATTTGACCACTAGTGAAGGCCGACCGCCACCTAAATAGTGGTATACAAAGGTATAGGTACATCCTAGAACAAATTCCCATACTGTACCGAGTATAATGTCTATCTCCTATCACGTCTATGGGTAGAACTCTTCCTGCGGAAGATCTGCTTCTTCTTCTGGCACGTAGTGAGGATCCTCCTCTAGACCAAGATCCTAATCAAGATCTACACTTATGACATAAATGTCAGAGTGAGCTAATAATCTAAGCTCAGTAGAAACAAATTCAATACAACTTACATTTATCAATCGAAACATAGAATTGATAGCAATATATCTCAACAGAATTCGATGTAGAAAAATCAAGGCATTTTCATATCCGAAACCAATTTCAAGAGTCAAAATCGAATAGAGTTTCAAATACCAATTTATTTGTCCAAGTTTCTCATGGCTTCTGATTCTTATTCGTTTTCGTATTTCATATGTAACTTCGTATCTTAATGCATGACTTAAACTTTAACTTAAAGAACTTCAACGCGAGTATAGCGTTGTTGAGCCAAAATACCAACGAGAATCCCCACCTAACCATCGTCATTCACTGAATATTTTTCTAAAGGGTTGTCGTCACGGTTCGAATTATGGTATAACCCACCGTACCAGTATCGAATTACAAATTAACCGCCGTACCAATTTGAATTTACGGTATGACCCGCCGTATCGGTTGTGCTGTCGCACCAAAGTGGGGGATTCGTTCATGTAAACCTTAAATCAAAGTTTTAACTTATAATAATGTGTCGAAGATTCATAACTAATATTATTTATAAATTCGTAGTTCGGATTCAAATTTTTGAAGGTTCACAGTCGAATTTCAGAAGTCAAAGATTAAATGAGTTCAAATAATTCACATTCAGATGAAATGATTCATATTCAATTTCAGATTCAAAGTTCAAATTTCGATATTCAGGTTCTGATTCAGAATTCAAATTATTCACTTTAAGATTTTAGAAATAAAGTCCAGATGGTTCATGTTTAAGATTCAATAATTCACATTCAAAAATTCGGATTCAGAATTCAAATACTCTATGCATTCAAAATCAGTGTAAGAAAACATTGAATTTCCTCCTACCTTAAATTTCGAAGTCGTACGGAGACAATGCAAGGGTCCTGTCGATGGATTCTAGTTCTCAATATAGGTCACGTCGAGATCATAGCCATGTGTTAATAACATCATAATCAAATGATTCACATTCTCTCAAACTTTCCCAGTGGAAAGGCTGAGGTAGCTAGACATAGGGGAATTCGCTCGAGCGATTTTTGAATTCGCTCGAGCGATTTTCAAATTCGCTCGGGTAAATTTGACAATTCCTTGTGGCACTCACAAAACTCACTCGAGCGAGTTTTACCCGAGAAACTTAACCTGAAAACTGGGGAAAATTTGCTCGAGCGAATTTTCCCAATCAATTTTTCCTTTGTTTCTAAAGGTGATTCGCTCGTGTGAATTGCTGCGATTCTACAACTTCTAAAATTTCATCTACTTCCCCGAAATTCCCAAAAATTGCTAATTTCTTGTATGCACCCTCATAAATCACACATGACTTCAATTTTAAATCAAATCCACACCATAGATTCTTAGATCTCACCTTCTAATCACGCATACGACGTCTGCGATGATCCATATCAATAGAATCGGTGCCGAAACCCGCCAATCGTTTGACACTCACGTTATTACTCAATTTTTTCTCATGCAAACACCCAAATGGGTACAATCAATTCTAAATCTTAGAAATCAAGACTAGATCGACTATCGTATGATTCTCACCTTTAAAATCATGCGTGAGAGTTCGCGACCGCTTCTCTCATTCTCTTTCGATCTTAACGGTACCGCAACCGAACGATTTCTCATGAAGCAAAGTGCAACAAAGTCTCCCTTGCATCAAGAAGAGGATTTTCACCATGATCGATGGTTCAGATTCGTTGGAGGAGTGAAAATTGATGGAGAAAGAGGTGTGGGGAGTTCTCTCGACTTCTTTCTTCTCAAAACCCAAAACTCATGCAAATAGTTCACTTGTGTGTGAACTTTAAGTTTTATACCTTAAATCTTGATCCGGTGTGTAGCCTGTACACCGCGAATCAGTGTACGATCGGTCATCTCATGGTCCAAATAACAGTAGTCACACTGTACTTAATGGTTTTGATCCTTGGACCCTTATTTTACCAAGACAGGTCTTAGCCATTGGTGCTCTCACAAGGCTTGGGTACCAATTACATAGTTAAATATATAGTCTTAGTACCTATAGTATCGCCCGCACACATTTGATCGGTGTGTTCGGGTTCAAAATTTTTCGGGGTGTTATATCCACCCCTCCTTAATAGAATTTTTGTCCTCGAAAATTCACTCCGTGACAATTGGTTCAGAAGACATACCCTGATTCAACACAAAGCCATGACAGCACGACTGCTGTCAGTGGCTGTAACACAAGAGCAAGAGGACATATCGTTTAACTAGGGTTCTACATCATGCCGTTAAGTCCTATTGGTTGAGTTTTACACCAAGGGTGTCCTTTTTCTCCCAACTAGTGTTCATTCAAGAGTTTCACGATTTAGAGCACTTCCACTGCTGATTCCGGAATTCCATCAGCCACCCAACCCATACCTTTACAAGAAATACATCGACAATTCAAAAACACATATTCACAACTATAGGTAACGATATGTATCTACTAACACCTCCTAATCCTTGCTATTCCTCAACAAAACACACACCACCTGTGCAATCAGAAAACATCCATAACCATAATTACAAAAGGACAAAATATCCACCATCTATTTTAAACCATCACTTTACAAACATTCAACTATTCAATTAGCTAATATACTTCCACTAGCTAAATTAGGAATTTGACATTCCTCCAACAACACATTTACAAGGAACATATCCACAATTGACAGAATATATATATATATCCACAACTAATCTATTCACTAATAGCCATTAACATAGCATAGACACCATATCTTTAAGCCATTATCTAACCAAAGTCAACTACTTATCGAAGTAACCATCATCACCAATCGAATTCAATGTGCTATTTCCACAAAAGAGATTAGACTATTAACTGTTAAAATTAATCATTAATTACAATATATCATTGTTGTAAAACAAAGTGTGGCCCATTGTCTATCAAAAGCTACATGTACCATTCACATAACAAGTTAACCATTTGTTAACATCTACCATTGCTATGACAAAATTTACACCTTAAACCACACACTTAAACCATTCCGTTACAATCATCTGGAAATCAAAATTTTAACAACGATAATTCAATTCAGCCATTGTTTAAGGCATCTCAGTACCACAACCAAAAGAACAAAGCATTTTTCGACTTCAAATTCATCACTGATCTGGTTGCTCCTCTCCTTGTTCACCAGCACCACCAGCTCTGGAGGTCGATGCACCCGACATGTACCCTCATGCTATCACGATGCATGGAGTGGTGGTGGTCAGGTATGCCTGCTGCATCAAGTCCATCAGCATGACTTCTTGGAAATCTAACCGTCAGTTCATCGCGCTCATTTGTCGATTGAATTCTGCTAGTGTGACTGCTGGGCTGGTACTTGCTGAGGTGGGGGCATCTGAGGTTCTTGCTGGGTTGGCTCATCTTAAGCTTGGTTTGCGACTTGGTGGCGTTGTCGGTCTAGGACACTCTTCCTCAAACCTTGGTAGCTCAAATTTCAGTCTTCCAATCGTATCTCATGACATTGTCAGATTGTTGTTCCTCATTCGGCAATATCTCATAATGGTCGTCCCCGTCCTCGTACTCCTCGATTATTCGGGAGATGAGGGTAGCGTACGGCAATGACTTCAATGGTTTCTTTCTTTCTCCTAGCAACTGCTCTCGGGCATATTTAATTCCTTCGTACACCATCTCTGGTGCATTGAACCATCTCTCTTCAAAAGCAGCGAATAGAGCCTGTTGGAAAACTCTGACTCATTCTTGTTCGTGTCGTAGAGGGTATAGGTTACACATCATGACGACATCTAGCATCCACAGCTCAGGAGGAAATTGTGCTCTCCTAACTGATTGACCTGAATAGTGCTCTCCATCAGTCATCTTTGTGATTACTTCATGATACAGTATTGTTTCTAAGTTTGACGTCAATGTGTTGGAAAACTTCGACTCTAGAAAAGGGGACACTCCATTGCACTGGCAATGTGTTTGACGTCAAATTCAAACACCTTGCCATCGATTTTAGTGCAAATGTTACCAGTGTTCTCTGTCAGGCATAAGTTTTGGTAAAATAGTCTTACGAGTCTCGAGTAATAGCACTCGTGAAAAGGGGCTAACAAGGATTGCAGCCCGGCTACGGTTATGTATTCATATGACCATGAGGTTGTGTCTAGGTCATCGAATAGGTCCTTATTAAAGGACCATTCGATCTCAATTTCTCTAGACTACCACCATGCAGTGGGTTGATCCCTTGGCAGTGGTGGGGGATCGACCTTAGGTCGCTTTGACGAAGCGGCCTTTGAGGCGGACATCTTTGAGGTCGGTATTTTATGGGCAACCTTCTTCTGAGGTGCCATTTGCATGGAAGAAATTTAAAGTTTTGAGCAAAGGTAGGGTTTACCTTTGATGCGAAGAAGGAAAATAGGATGAGTGTGAGCGAAGTGACGGAGTCCTTACAGATGAGGATCGAAGAAAACTCGCATGCTTTTGAAAGGGAGTTGTCAAGCCTTCTTGTAGGAAGGAAGAAGATTCAGAGGCTCTTTTTTCTCAGATTCGAAAAGTGTATGAAATGAGAAAAATAAAATGTGCAGGGCTTATATACTGTAAAAATTGCTCGAGCGATTTCCAAATTCACTCAAGCGAAAACCAATTTACACAGGGCCACTTGAAAACTCACTCGAGCGAATTTCACCAGAAAGTTTTGGCCTGGAAAAATCGCTCGAGCGAGTTTCTTCTGTGCTGTCTGGAAGGCTTTTCTGAAGGATTCACTCGAGCAATTTTCTAAGTTCGTTCAAGTGAATTTGTCAGGTGGCCTTTTTGAATGAACAGTCAATTGACTATAAAGAGGCTTTCAAATCTTTTTCTTCCATCATGTACCTATAATTAAACCCTTCATCATCACATTTTAACCACCATTAAGTCATGATCAGTTATAGCATGTGTCCGTCATCACAACTACGTCTACAAAATTTTCCAGCTACTGGCACAAATTCACTCAACCATTGTACTAAGTTTAAGTCAAGACAACAATTTTATCTAGCTTAACTTCAACCCATCAATTACATCGATAGATTCATCCATGCTTAGTTTAATGTAATAGTAATTCATCAAATTTTAATTCGATGCAACAGTGAATTCATTACAATTTACTCTATATCGCTACACACGTTCATTCGTTGTTATACAATATTCGATCACCTTTACAATTCATTGAAAAGTTGTGGGTATGCCTCGTGTATATCCGTCTCACGTTCCCAGGTGGCCTCGCAGTTGAGTGATTTCACCACCTCACTAGTACGAGGGGAATCTGCTTAGTATGTAGGACTTGTTTCTTTCGGTCAAGGATCTGCACTGGTTCCTCCGTTATGGTCAAATCCTCGTGAATCTCGATAGGTTGGTAGTCTAGGATATGTGCCGAGTCTCTCATGTATTTCCTCAACATGGATACATGAAATATATTGTGCACACTCGAAAGTTGCGGCGGTAGAGCGATTTGATACGCAACTTTGCCAACCCGACCCAACACTCGAAAGGTCCAACATAACACAGGATTAGCTTCCCACACCTCCCAAAGTGCATCACGCCTTTCGTGGGTGAGATCTTGATGAAGACGTGGTCCCCAATCTGAAAGATATGGGGTGTCAGTACCGCACAGAGATAACATATATTAAGGGCAATTTATTATATTAAGTTTACCTGAAATTCAACATTTGTTCTTTTGAGGTCGGCATAGCTTTTTTGTCGACTCTGCATAACCTTCATTCTTTTCCAAATCAACCAGATTCTTTCAGTTGTACTTTCAATGACTTCTAGACCCAAAAAAAGTTTCTCACTAACTTCTTCCCAATTGAGTGGAGACTTGCATCTCCGACCATATAAAGCTTTGAAAGGAGTCATCCCGATGCTCGCTTGATAGTTGTTGTTGTAAGCAAATTCGATAGGGGTAGGTGCTTGTCCCATGATCCTTGGAAATCCAACATGCAGGCTCGGAGCATATCTTCAATGATCTGGTTCACCCGTTCAGTTTGTCCATCCATCTGAGGGTGAAATGTAGAGCTAAAATCCCATCGTGAACCCATTCCTTCTTGAAAATGTTGCCAAAACTGTGAAGTATATAGGGAGTCTATGTCTGATACAATGCTAGTAGGTATGTCATGGAGTCTGACAATCTCCTTGAGATATAACTCTGCAAGTCGGCTGGCTGTATACCTCGTGTTGTATGGCAAGAAATGGGCGGACTTGGTTAATCGATCAACGATTACCCAGATAACATTGTGTCCTTTCACTATTCTAGGCAATCCCAATATGAAGTCTATGGAT
This sequence comes from Chloranthus sessilifolius, assembly GCA_021018995.1. Taxonomy (NCBI): domain Eukaryota; kingdom Viridiplantae; phylum Streptophyta; class Magnoliopsida; order Chloranthales; family Chloranthaceae; genus Chloranthus; species Chloranthus sessilifolius. The sequence goes on along the minus strand of CM037584.1, from coordinate 100,623,904 downwards.
ATGGCTTCCCACTTCCACTCTGGTATCAGCAGGAGCTACAGTAAACCCGAAGGGTTCCATTGGTCAACTTTCACTTGTTGGCACACTAGGCATTTTGAGATACATTCTGCGACATCTTTCTTTAAACCTCTCCACCAAAAACTCTTTTTCATGTCCTGGTAATCAGCCTCATCGCTCATTTGAAGTTCACGGATGTTGTCAAAGATCGTCGGTCGAATGGTGATATTGGCCATCAAGGCTCCTGAATCTTTCACCTCAATCTTCGTGTCATATAAGGATAGGTCATCAAATAGACACCATCTACGAACTCTGACAATGAGATTTGACAGTTGAGCCGATGTCTTTCGACTCAGAACATCTGCTACTACGTTTGCCTTTTCGGGGTGGTACTGGATGGAGCAATATAATCTTTGAGAAATTTCATCCATCTCCTCTGCCTCATGTTTAGATCTTCTGAGTGAAAAGGTATTTGAGGCTTTTATGATCTGTGAAGATCTCAAATGTCTCCCCGTAAAGGTAATGTCTCCAAATCCTCAATGCAAACATAACCGCTGCTAGTTCGAGGTCGTGAGTTGAGTAGTTTTTCTCGTGGTCCTTGGGTTGTCGAGAGCCATAAGTAATGACTCTCTCGCATTACTTAAGCACACAACCCAATCCATTGTGAGATGCATCACTGTAAACCACGAAACCTCCACTGCCTGAAGGTATGGCAAGTATCGGTGCAGAGGTCAACCTTTTTTAGAGCTCCTAGAAGCTCTATTCACACCGTTTGGTCCACTCAAACTTGGTATTCTTTCTGGTGAGTTGTGTGAGTGGTCCTAAAATCTTGGAAGATCCTTCAATGAATCTCCTATAGGATCTGGCTAGACCAAGGAAACTATGAACTTCTATCACTATCTTCAGTTGCTCTCACTTTATGATGGCTTCAATTTTAGTTGGGTCAACTGTGATGCTAGCTTTAGAGACCACGTGTCTCAAGAAGCTAACTTGCTAAAGTCAAAATTTGCACTTTCTCAACTTCGCGTATAGTTGATGATCACGAAGAGTTTGAAGAGCGATGTGCAAGTGCCACTCGTGATCTTCTCTCGTCTTCGAGTAAATGAGGATGTAGTCTACGAAGACCACTACACACTTGTCGAGATGGGATTTGAACACCCTATTCATCAAGTCCATGAATGATGTCGACACATTGGTTAGGCCAAAAGGCATCACCAAAAACTCGTAATGTCCATACCGTATGCTAAATGTCATCTTCGGAATGTCTTTAGCTTTAATCTTCAATTGATAATAGCCCGATCTCAGGTCTATCTTCGAAAAGAACTTGGCATCCTGAAGTTGATCAAAGAAGTCATCGATTCTTGGGAGCGGGTAACGGTTCTTGATGGTCAGCTTATTCAGCTGACGGTAATCGATGTAAATCCTCATCGAACTGTCCTTCTTCTCGATAAATAGAATTGGTGCTCCCCATGGAGACACACTCAGTCTTATAAACCCCTTGTCTAAAAGTTCTTAGAGTTGTTCCTTGAGCTCCTTCAACTCAGTCGGTGCCATCCGATACGGTTCCTTCGATACTGGTTCGGTGCCTGGAGCCAGTTTGATTACAAACTCCACCTCTCGATTCCGTGGTAGTCCCGGTAGATCATCCGGAAACACATTGGGAATTTGCATGCAATGGGAATATTGGTAATATTAACCTTCTCTTCCCATTGACTTTGTAGGAATGCTAGATACCCATCACATCCACTGCTCATCAAACGCTCAGCTCGAATAGCAAATATAAAAGGTGCGATGGTCGGTCGAATGCCATGGAATCTGAAAGGTTAACGTGACTATCTTCCTAAGGTAATAGACATTAGCACGATGGGTAGATAACCAGTCCATGCCAAGGATTACATCGAATCCTTGCATGTCTAGCAAAATCAGATTAGCCATAGTCTCTTAATCTTCAATCACAATGAAGACCGATCGGCAAACAGTGTCTATGCTCATTGAGTCTCCCGTAGGTACTGACACTGCTAGGATAAAATCTAACGGTTCAGAGGTGATGCTCAATTCAGTCACGAATTGAGAAGTTACAAAAGAGTGAGTAGACCCTGGGTTTACCAATACTTGTGCCTAGTGCTGACAAATGTCGCTTCTTTGGTACATAGATAAGGTACCTAGAGTTTCATGCGTGTGATTTAGTACGGTGTATGTATGATTGTGTTAAAATGTCAATGCAATATCATAATAGCACACAATCTCCAAGGATAAGCATTAACTAAGAATAGCATAAAACTTTAAAGCAATAATGACTTATACCTTGGATCACTTCATTGGTTGCTTGGGCTTCACTCACCATGACTACATAGGCTCGACCTCGTACTGTAGGTCGAGAGGATCTCTAGATAGCAGCCGAAGTTGTCGTTTCTCTCTTCTCCTCAAGACAATCCTTAATCAGGTGTCCTATCTGACCACATCTGAAGTAAGCGCCCGTATTCCTCGTACACTCCTCCATCTTGTGAGGTTTTCCACATTGGGTGCATTTCTCAACTAGCATGGAAGAACCAATGTGTGAAGTGCATTGCACCATAGATAGCCCGATCGTAGTTTGATTTGAAGAGTGGAAGGGACTCGTAGGTGCGGGTGTAGAAGGTCTCGAATACGCGGTCGGTGCGGATCATGAAGGTGCAATCGTCGAGAACCTTGATCTCTTGCTCGGTTGTCCTTGGGTATACGATTGCGTACGACCTGCTCTAATTTTACTCTGTTGCTCTTTCCTCTTATACATATTGTCAACATCTTGTTCAACGATAAGGGCTAGGCTCATGACCTCAGCATAGGTCGTCGACTGGAACAAGGGAATCCTCTCCTTGATGATTAGCTTCAGGCCACGTTCAAATTTCTTAACCTTCATAAGCTCTGTGGCCAAGTGCTGAGGGGCGAATCTAGATAGCCTATTGAATTCTGCCTCATATTCTTGAACAGTCATCTTACCTTGTTCCAATGAGAGAAACTTGACTTTTCATTGGTCTCGGATTACCTTGGGGAAGTATTGCTCATTGAATGTCTCCACAAACTGTGCCCAGATCCATGGGGCATTTGGCGTCTCCTCTACCCTAGTCCTTTCCACCAACTTCCACCATGGGTCGGCTTCTCCCTCTAACTAGAAGGAAGCCCAGTCGACCTTCTCTTCCTCATTGCATGGAACCTGTCGAAGGATTTTCTCTATTTGGTTTAGCCATTTTCTACTTCAAGCAGATCGGCTTATCCGTAGAAACTAGGAGGCTTCATCCTCCTGAACTGCTCAAACCCTAAAGGTCACTTTCTATCCATGAGCAAGTTGTTTGCTAAGCCATTGTATTAACCATGGTCTCTAACAGCTGTCTGTCTTGTCCGTCGTTGTTTCCTCCCCCTGGAGGGACATTGCTTGTGCCGGTATCATTTCCTCTTCCCAAGGGAGTGCTATTTGCACCAGTGGCCACTCCCTCACCACCTGGTGTGCTCCTAGTATGGACAGTTCGGGGCCTACCTCATGGAGGCATACTGACCTGTCACGATCAAACAAAGGTCCTGGTCATAAGTGATAGTGAATCTGGCTTTTATCCCGACAGAATCTAATGCCATATGCTTTGATACCTCCTATGACACATGGTGTCATAGGTGACCCGCTCTTATGGTGTCACACGGACCTAAAGCCGTTCTCTGATACCAGCTGTGACGACCCGACATTTCCTCCAAACGAAAATCTGGGAAAGAGTCGGCTCGTCATCGAGTACGATACTCAATGCTCATACTGAATGCTATGATATCACCTATGACAACCCAATTTTACCCACACGGATTTCTGGGAGAATCAGTCCGTCGGATCTAATATTCAAACTCACCCCGAGTTCTTTGATACCATATGTGATGACCCGATTTTTCCTACCTGAAAATCTAAAAAAAATCGGATCATCATCGAATCTGAGGCTCAATGCTCACAGGGAGTAATCATATGGCAATTACACCATTCCATTTCAGTACAACACCAGTCAAAAACCAAATTTGACCACCGATGAAGGCCGGCCGCCACTTAAACAGTGGTATACAAAGGTATAGGGTACATCCTAGAACAAATTTCCATACTGTACCGAGTACAATGTCTATCTCCTATCACATCTATGGATAGAACTCTTCCGGCGGAAGATCTACTTCTTCTTCCGTCAAGTAGTTAGGATCCTCCTCTAGACCAGGATCCTAATCAAGATCTACACCTGACATAAATGTCAAAGTGAGCTAACAGTCTAAGCTCAATAGAAATAAATTCAATACAGCTTGCATTTATCAATCAAAATATAGAATTAGTGACAATATATCTCAAAAGAATTTGATGCAGAAAAATCAAGGCATTTTCATCTCTAAAACCAATGTCAAGAGTCAAAATCAAATAGAGTTTCAAATTCCCATTTATTTGTCCAATTTTCAAGTTTCTCATGGTTTTTGATTCATTTTCATTTTCATCTTTTTTATGCAACTTCTTTTCTTAATGCATGACTTAAACTTTATTTTAAAGAACTCCAACGCGAGTATAGTGTTGTTGAGCCGAAATACCAATGGGAATCCCCACCTAACATTCATCGTTCACTAAATATTTTCTAAAGGGTCATCGTCACGGTTCGAATTACGGTATAACCCGTCGTACCAGTATCGAATTATGGATTAACCGTCGTATCGTTTCAAATTTATGGTATGACCCACCGTATCGGTTGTGCAGTTGCACTGAAGTGGGGGATTCGTTCGTGTAAACCTTAGATCATTGTTTTAACACATAAAAAGGTGTCGAAGATTCATAAATAATATTATTTCTAAATTCAGAGTTCGAATTCAGAGTTCCAAAGATTCACAATCGAATTTCAAAAATCAAAGTTCAAATGAGTTCAAATAATTCACATTCAGATGCAATGGTTCATATTCAATTTCATATTCAAAGTTCAAATTTCATAATTCAGGTTCTAATTCAGAGTTCAAATTATTCACTTTCAGATTTTGAAAATAAAGTCTAGATGGTTCATGTTCAAGATTCAATGATTCACATTCAAAATTTTGAATTCAAAATTCAAATACTTTATGCATTCAAAATCAAACTGTAAGAAAATATTGAATTTCCTCCTACCTTAAATTTTGAAGTCATACAGAGACAGTGCAAGGGTCCTGTCGATGGCTTCTAGTTCTCAGTCTGGGTCACGTCGAGTTCATAGTCATGTGTTAATAACATCGTAATCAAATGATTCACATTCTCTCAAGCTTTCCCAAAGGAAAGACTGAGGTAGCCAGACATAGGAGAATTCGCTCGAGTGATTTCCAAACTCGCTCGGGCGAATTTGACAATTTCCTTTGACACTCACAAAACTTGCTCGAGTGAATTTTACCCGAGGAATTTAGCCTGAAAATTGGGGAAAATTCACTTGAGCGAATTTTCTCAATCTATATTTCCTTTATGTCTGAAGGTGATTCGCTCGTGCGAATTGGAGAGCGAATTTTCTCAATCTATTTTTCCTTTGTGTCTGAAGGTCATTCGCTCGAGCGAATTGTTGCGATTCTGCAACTTCTAAAATTTCATCTTCTTCCCCGAAATTCCTAATTTCTTGCATGCACCCACATAGATCACACATGACTTCAATTTTAAATCAAATTCACACCATAAATTCTGAGATCTTACCTTCTAATCATGCCTGCAACATCCGCGATGATCTATATCGATAGAATCGGCACCAAAACCCGCCGAACGTTTGACACTCGCATTCTTCCTCAATTTTTCACATGCAAACACCCAAATGGGTATAATCAATTCTAAATCTTAGAAATCAAGACTAAATCAACTATCGTACGATTCTCACCTTCAAAATCGTGTGTGCGAGTTCGTGACCTCTTCTCTCATTCTCTTTCGATCCTAATGGTACCGCAACTGAACGATTTCTCGTGAAGCAAAGGCTCCCTCGTGTCGAGAAGAGGATTTTCGCCGTGATCAATGGTTCGGATTTGTCGGAGGAGCGAAAATCGATGGAGAAAGAGGTGTGGGGAGTTCTCTTGGCTTCTTTCTTCTCAAAACCCAAAAATCATACAAATAGTTCACTCGTGTGTGAACTTTAAGTTTTATACCTTAAAGCTTGATCTGGTGTGTAGCTTGTACATTGCAGATCGATGTACGATCGGTCATCTCATGGTCTAAATAACAATAATCACACCGTACTTAATGGTTTTGATCCTTGGACCTTTATTTTACCAAGACGGGTCTTAACCATTGGTGCTCTCACGGGGCTTGGGTACCAATTACACACTTAAATATACAGTCTTAATACCATAGTGCACCTACGGTATCACCCACACACATTTGATCAGTGTGTTCACGTTCGGAATTTTTCGGGGTGTTACATGTGGCATTTCTTGTAAATTTCATAAAAGCCCAAGGGAAAATGTAAATAATATTCCTAATTTTTATAATTAGAAATTAGAATATTTCAAATCTCTGGTAAATCCCCGCCCTTAATCTATTTGACTTTAATTTAACCCTTCTTACACCACCCATTTTATATTGGGGAATTCTAGGGTGTAAGATGCAACATGTTGCATGTACCACAAGATCTTGGAGAAAGTTGGACATTCACATGAATTGAGGACCTAAGAAACCGCAAAATACAAGTCAAAATAGAGTGTTTGGTTGACAAGTGGAGTCAATGCCTTGGGCGCATGGAGAAAAAGAGGAGAGTGAGAGAGTGCATTGGAATTTTGAAGAATACCTTGGGAAGGAAGGGTGTGCCACATGGCACAAAAATTCAGCCTTGTCTCCTCCCCCCTCCCTTGAAAAATTTGAAATTATCTAGGGGGCTCCCCATTTCAAACCAGCTCCATCTTCTTCCTCTCTTCCAACCTCCATTAGAGCCTTAGCTTCTAGAAATTTGCCCTCCCATCTCCACCATCAAATATCACATCCAACACCACCACTCTACTCTCCACACCTCCTAGTTCAACATATATAATTTTGGGCTTCATCTCAGCCCTTCCAACCACAAGAAATGAAGCAAAACAGAAATGAAGAAGAAGCTTAGCTAGGGTAAAGTCTTGGTCTATCCTTTGTCTAGGTTCCTATTCTTGTAGTATTAGAATTTACCATGGTTTTATAGTTTTCTTTTCACTTTGGATGGCTGAAATTCTGAGATGACCTTGTTCCTACATGGGACCAGCATATGAGAGCCCTTGGTTGTGATCTTTAGGGTCACCTAGAGCCATCCAATGGTCCATGATGGCTATATAGGCCTAGACCACTAGATTTTTGTATCTTGAGATTTTTCTTGTATATTCCATGTATGAATTTGATTTTTCTTCTAATGTGTATGAAGAAATTCTAGAATGAGGTTTAGACCTGAGTATAGGATGACCATACATGTGATCTTTGCATCCATGCAAGGCCATCCAATGGTCCCAATTGACCCAAAAGGTCAAACTATGTCATTTTTGTAACTTAGCTTGAAATTGTGTATTTTTGATAGAAGAAACTGAAATTTTGATATGGGACTTTTAGAAATTCTGTAATTAGACATGGACTTGACCAAAAATTTGTCATGCATGTGATCTTAGTGCACATGCAAGGTCATCTAATGGCCTAGATTGATCAAGAAGGTCAAATCTTGGAAAATTAGTATTTTTTTTGGATTTTCTTAATCATGCCATGCATTTTGAAATAAATAATTATTATAGATGAATGAGATAAGTACAGTAGGTCATGTTTATGAGTTTTTTATCTCTGTGATTCATTATTATGCTCACAGATTTCTAGGTCAAATAGTGGTAAAAAATGCATCTTGTTACTATGTGTAGTATAGAATTGATGAATGATGTTTCCTTGCATAGATTAACCATGGAAATTATGCTTTGACACTTGATGCATTTTGACGGAATATCCATGTGAGATCTCAATTTTTTATTCATCATGTATTGGCTTAATCATGATTGATATGAATGGCTCTAGATCGCTTAATTTCTAAAATAGTTATATGTGATCTAGTATAGAACTTTTGTCTTATTTCTATGCGGTTAAAATAGGTTTTTAACATGATTAAGTGGCTGGAATATAGTGAGATTTACATCATTATATCTCAAAAAAATGTTAATTCATTTATTGATTTTGGAGAATGCACAATCGGATGGTCCCGATTGATCGTTTTGAAACTTGCTTGTTTTACTAAGATTTCTTGATAAAGATGCCTAGAACTTGATTGTTTTAATCATAGAATCTTGACTTCTTGATGAGTTTACATAAGTATATAAATTCTAGAAAGTCTCATGTTTGACCCTTGACTTTGACCACAAGAAATTCAATGGTATTAGATGCGTGAATAGGATTAGTTGCATGGATAGGCAATATACGCGGTGCATGGAAATAAACTTTAAAAATTTATCAAATAATACTTTTTAAAGGGACTTTGTATAAAGGGTTTTCAAAAAGAAAATATTTTTTTGAAAATATAAATGTGCCCGAAATGTTAGGCCGATCGGATGGCTCTTAAACCCCGATCCGATAACTTTAAGAAAATTGACACCGGTGACTAGGAAAGTACCGGCAACCGATTAGTGCCATTTAATAGATAAGATGAACCCGAAACTTAATCTCGATGGACCTGGGATTAACTAGGAAATGTCCTGGACCGTGACCCGATAAAGTGTGGCATTGGATGGACCACTACGTGGACCCCATCAAAGGCCCAAGTCTGAGGACCTTGCAACCCACAGTAATCTATCTCAGAACAGCAAACAAGAAATAAATTCCAAAAAACTCCCATAAAATTATAGAATATGCTTTGAAGGGTTCCCGATGCCTGGTTAAAGTTTTAGACCCGAGCCCCATACGGTTTGAAAGTTACGGTACCCATAACACAATGCAATAAATTTTCCTTATTGCACCTGTTAAGTGGTGAAAAATGTCACTTTTCACCCTTTAACCTGACCATTGACAGACCTGTGAGCACACTAATAAGCCTCTGTTGAGTGCCTTTTATAGACAGCAGTGAAAGCTAATAATAATGCAGAAAACCACTTAAGAATGCCCACAAAGAAGCCATCTCTCAGCACTATGCAAACCCAGCAACAGCACACCAGAGGGCAGCACATCACTGAGCCCTTGGAATGCGTGGCTGCAGCAGAACAAAGGAAAGGAAATGAAGACAGGTCTTAAAACAACCTATCGAAAGGGCATCTAGAAGACTTCGATAGGAGTTGAAGGATAAAAGAGAAGAATTCGTGCAGTTGGAGAAGGGCTCGATAGGATCTAAAGGCCGAAAGAGGAAGACATGTGCTGAAGTGAGGGATTCGACAGGATCCCTGAACCTATCGAGCAAATGAATGAAAGAAAAAGCTCATCCTATCAAAAGCTTCGCTAAGGAGAAAAAGAGAACATGTCGAAGGCTTCCTGAACCTATCGAAATGAAGATGCTAGAATTGAACCTATCGAAGGATGCTTAAGCCTTTCAATAGGAATGAGAGTCAACCTATCGGGATGACGGCATGCAGAGTTGAACCTATCGAAAAGGACCTCTGGACCTATCGAACTACTCGGCCAACCTATCGAATACTCCAGATAATGGGCTAAGGACCCTGAAGCTTCAAAGAGAAAACTCATCCTATCGGTACCTATCGAAGAGACCAGGGAACCTATCGAAAGGGACCAGAAGCTTACTTTTAACCTATCAGAAGCTTCTCCAACCTGTCAAAATCGTGTGCTAAACTCCTCAGAAACCATGCTATGCACACGCTAAGACTTAGTAACCTGCTACACGCAAACCGAGGCACTTTAGTGACCAGTGCGAGGTTTTAGAAGATGCCCTAGAAAGCCCTAACCGACCCACGTGCTTTAACAGAACTCTAACAAACTTTGACGACCTTCTAGAAGGGACTTTTGGCGGGAAAAATAGAGGAGAAAGCTATATATAGAGATCCTCAATTGCCATTGGGAGAGATCAAAATTTTGAACAATTTTCTGGAGATCAGAGTATGCAGCGAGATTCTATTTTCCTTCCTTTAGCCCAACCATGGTTGGCTAATTACCTAGGAGCAGTAAGGAGTGAGTTAGATCTGTGATTGGGTAAGGTTAAGAGTGTTGCTAGGGTTAATTGCTGCACAGATTATAGATCTGAGAGCATTTCATTGTATAGTGAGTTTGATTGCAATGTAAATATTGTTTTTAATATTTTAATTAGATCTAAAGCTCTTTTGATTCCTTTTGGTGCTCGATTGGATTTGTGTGGAGGAGTTACTTGATCAGCTCACTCACTTAACTGGTAGACCTCTTGGATATCATCTGAATTCCCTGGATCTGATATCCCTGTAATTTCCTGTGTTTGCGACCTGGAAATTGCAGCATCTGTAGTGGTTTTAATTATTCTAATTGAGGCTCTGGCTTTGTAGGAGATCTCTAGAATGGTCTGTGACCATTAAAGTAGACAGATCATAACCTTCAGGTAAATCTAAGCTCAGGCCTCAATTTGATTCATCTACTGTAATCCATGGATTCGATAAAGTCTATAGGATGGTCTGTGACCATTAAAGTGGACAGATCATAGCCTTAAGACCAGGTGGATCCTGTGATTTGAAGTGGAATTTATATACTGCAGCTGAATGGTGATTCGTTCCCAGTGATTGGATCGGACCTTCCCAGTGATTTGTTCTAGAAACCATGAGGGTATCACCCTCCTAGGACTGACCAACAGTACCTTTTACTTCCCATTCCGGGTGTTGCGTCAGTTTGGCTACCCTCAGTAGGTGCCTTGTGAGGCTAGAACCCCTTTATGTGATTTGATCTTTTCTAGGGGATCCTCTGGAGACATAGACCGAATTGCTGCTCTTTGGGAGACGCGACAGTCAACCCTGATGTGTGATTTTGAGCAGGGAGGCTCAGTTAGAACTTCTCATGAGTATGAGGCCTGGCTGTTGACTAAGCGGCCTGCCGCCGATGGCCCGGATTTGTCAGAGAGCATTGAGACTGGAGGCCCCTGGCCAAAGAAAGAAGAGACGCTCCGAACCCGTATCGAGCTATTGGTGGATGAGAAGAGGGTCCTGCAAGAACTCTTGGCATGCGAGAGGGTTAGAGCAGACGCAGCGGAGAGCGAGGTTCTCCGTTTGAAAGAATCACTGGGCGTTGCTTTTTGAGCCGCTGACTCTTCTCAGAAGAGGTTCAAAAACCTGCATGGTCAGTGGTTGACTGAGAGGAATGTCCGAGAGGATGATCTTTATGCTGAGATTTACGCTTTGAAGCGCGAGTTGGGCCGTTGACTCCCTCCTGCACACAGAACTTTTTGCACAGATCTTATACACAGAAAAAAGGGGCGTAGAAAACCCCTTTACAGATACACACATTTTTGGTATACATATATATTTATTATTATTATTTTTTGTTGTTGTTTTTTCTTCTTTCAATACTTGTAAAAAGGAAAACACGCTAGTCATCACACTGACTTTTTTGAGATGTGGTGCAAGTGATGCAAAAAGGCAGTTATATACATCTATACAGATCTATTTTTTTGGTTTATGTATTATCTCCTCTTTTTTTTGTGCCTTAATCAATGGGTGATACTTTGAGAGACCTTGGGTCCACCTTTGAACATGGTCGACCCCCCCTTTTTTGGAGTCGAACCTGGATGGGTTTCCGGATTTTGCCAAGGCCGGAATATTGATCCTGTTAGATTGAGTTAAACCTTTCTCCTTGCCTTGGGTCATACATTTGACGGTGCGGGTTTCACAAAGACAATTCTGGTTGAGGCCTGATTTGAGCTAGCATGAGCGGCCCCCAAAAACAAGGGGGTAGGGGTAGTTACCAAGAGGGGCTCCTCAATCAGTCCAAACCTTTCTTTTTCTATTTTCCTCTTTTTTTTCTCCTTTTTTTACCCGTGGCGCCCTTTCGGGTTTTCACCACGTCCATGGGTTCAGCTTTCTTACCCCAAGCGCCCTTTCAGGTTTTCACCTGGTCCGCACAAGCCCGCTGTTTTTACCCGTAATGCCCTTTCGGGTTTTCACTACGTCCATCTTGCTTTGAGCTCATATTTTTATTTTATTTTTTATTCTTTTTATTTTTTCAGGAGCCACGACATAGACGTCGATTCCGTCATAGCCGGCTGGATGGGGTTCTGGTGTCATCTCACGACTCGGCTCATGTTGACTTAACAGATATTATGACTGCTTGTGAACCTACAAAGAGGGCTTCCTTCAGGGTGTAGCTTGGCCATGGGTTAGGTTAGGATTTGAAGGTATGCTGGGTTAAAAGGATTTCCTTGATACGGCTTCAGTTTTCTCAACATACTTTCTTCCTTGGGGGTTTTACTGTACATGCCCCGTGATTCTTCTACATTTTTTTTATTCTTTTTGCTTCATTTTAGGCAATCTCTTTTTAAGGTTTTGCTTTTTCGATTTTTTTGGATTTTGATAGTAACTCTACTTTATCTTTTCTCTCTTTTTCTTTGGTATATGTACACGTATATTTTTTTTTGGGGGAATGGGTTAATTGAAAGAAAGGCCCAGGCTCAAATGGGGTAGCAAAGGATATCATCATTTTTAGGGATGTTTTTGGGCTACTGTGCTTGGAATGATGGCCTCTTTTGGGTGGTTCTTAAGCAGTCACGTATCTATTTCATCAATACTTACCTTATTGCGATAGACTAAGAGTAGAACCGTCGGACGTATCCAGCATTGATGGGCACAGGAAGATGATCTCCGTCCATGGTGGCGAGGCGGATGGCATATCCCAGCAGCACTTCTCGAATGACGTATGGTCCTTCCCAGTTCAGCTTAAACTTTCCTCTTGGATCGGCGTGGAGGGATGGGAAGATCTTCTTCAACACAGTGTCTCCTACCTTTAGATCTCGACCGCAGACACGTTTATTGTAAGCGCGTGTGATTCGCCCCTGGCAAACTTGAGTGTAACACAAGGCTAGGAGTCTCTTCTCGTCTAATAAGTTTAGCTGGTCAAAGCAGGATCTCTCCCTCTCTGCTTCAGATAAGCCTGATTCCATGAGGATTCGAAGTGAGGATACTTCAACCTCTACCTGTAGGATGACCTCAGTTCCATACACAAGGGAGAATGGTGTTGCCCTTGTAGCGGTACGGATCGACGTTTGGTAGGCCCACAAAGTAAATGATAGCATTTCGCTCCAATCTCGATAAGTGATGACCATTTTTTCAAGGATGCGGATGACTGTCTTGTTCACGGCTTCCATGGCTCCATTAGTTTGAGGCCGATAAGGGGATGAGCGATGGTGCTTGATCTTGTATTGCTCACAGAAGTCTCGGATGCACTTATTCGCAAAGTTTGTGTCGTTGTCCGTGATGATATCTTTGGGTACCCCAAATCGGCACACAATATTCTTCTTGAGAAACTTCTCAACGTGACTGGCAGTGATGTTGGCATATGACGCCGCTTCTACCCACTTGGTGAAGTATTCAATGGCGACGAGGATGAACCGATGTCCGTTTGATGCTTTTGGATTAATCATTCCGAAAACGTCAAGGCCCCAGGTAGAAAATGGGCAAGGGGTGGTCATGCAATGAAGATCAATGGCAGGAGTGTGTATCAGACTAGAGTGTTCTTGAAACTTGTAGCATTTTTGAACATGTTTGTAGCAATCTGATTCCATGGTGGTCCAAAAGTATCCCTATCGCAGAATTTTCTTAGCGAGCATGTGACCGCTGATGTGGGCTCCGCATACTCCCTCATGGATTTCTTTCATAATGTTGACTGCTTCACTTTCAGTAAGGCACCTGAGTAAGATGTTATTGTATGATCGCTTGTAGAGGCATTTCCCGCAAATGACGTAACCTGCAGCTAAACGTTGAATGGTTCTTCGGTCTGTCTTGGATGTACCCTCTGGGAAAGTTAGGGTCTCGAGGAAATTCTTGATATCTGAGAACCAAGGTGGCTCACCATCAGGCTTTGTAGGTTCCTCAATCTGGAGGCAGAAGGCTGACTCATTCCTCTGCTCGATCACGATCGACTTCATCTCAACACCATAGGGGATTTCAATCATTGACGCCAAAGCTGCTAATGCGTAGGCAAAGCGATTTCTTATCCGAGGGACGTATGAGAAAGTCACATCTTGGAAGCAAGCTATCAGATCCTCGAGGTGTTCATGATAGGGGATCAATTTCTCATCTTTCATCTTCCAGTCACCATTCGTCTGACATATGATTAATTGTGAATCACCAAATACTCGAAGGTGAGTTACATTCAGATCGAGAGCTGCCTGCAGACCAGCGGTGTAAGCTTCATACTCAGCCATATTGTTAGTGCAAGGGAAGTTGAGCTTGATAGAGACTGGTACATGGGATCCTTTTGGTGAAATTAGGATGGCGCCAACTCCTTGGCCCTCGACATTTACTGCCCCGTCAAAGTGCATTACCCATGATTCTTCTGCTTCTTCTGTATCATCTTTCGTCATGAATAGGATATCTTCTTCTGAGAATTCGGTTCTTAATGACTCATAGTCAGGTAAAGGATTATCAGCAAGATGATCAGCAAGCGCCTGCCCCTTGATCGATTTCTGAGTGACGTACGTGATGTCGAATTCAAATAATAAAAGTTGCCATCGTGTGGTTCATCCAGTGAGAGCTAGCTTTTCAAATAGGTATTTCAACGGGTCCATTCAGGCCAAGAGCAGAACGGCCTGGGATAATAAGTAATGGCAGAGCCTTTGAGTAGCCCATACAAGAGCTAGGCATGCTTTCTCCAGATGAGAGTAGCGCGTCTCGTAATCAGTAAGCTTCTTGCTCATATAGTAAATGGCCTGCTCTCTTCTTCCTGTTTCATCATGCTGCCCCAGGACACATCCCATGGAAACTTCAGTCGTGGAGAGATACATCAAGAGTGGCCTCCCTGGCTCAGGTGGTACCAAAATAGGTGGATTAAGGAGGTAGCTTTTAATTTTTTTGAACGCTGCCTGACAATTGTCGTTCCACTCAACAGGCGAATTCTTCCTTAGTAACTTGAAGATCGGCGTGCAGATTGGAGTTAGCTGTGCAATGAACCGACTTATATACTGTATTCTACCCAAAACACCTCTAACCTCTTTCTCGGTAGACGGCGGTAGCATTTCAGTGATGGCTTTGACTTTGATTGGGTCAACCTCGATCCCTCTCCTACTGACGATGAACCCTAGCAGTTTCCCTGACATAGCACCAAATGCGCACTTCTGTGGATTTAGACATAGTCGATATTTCCTCAGCCTTTCAAACAGCTTTTAAAGGTTTACCAGATGGTTTCTTCGCTTGGTGACTTAGCTATCATATCATCGACGTATACTTAAATCTCTCGGTGCATCATGTCATGAAATAGTGCAGTCATAGCTCTCTGGTACGTTGCACCGACATTCTTCAGCCTGAATGGCATGACTCGATAGCAAAAGGTTCCCCAGGGGGTAATGAACATTGTCTTCTCGTGATCAACCTCTGCCATTTTAATCTGATTGTATCCTGAGAATCCATCCATAAATGAGAGCATTCCATGCTTAGCAGTGTTGTCTACCAAGATGTCAATGTGTGGTAGTGGGAAATCGTCCTTTGGGCTCGTTCTGTTCAAATTGCGGAAATTGATGCACATGCGGACCTTTCCATCCTTCTTTGGCACATGTACGATATTGGCTAGCCATTACGGGTATTTGGATACCATGAGAAACCCCGCGTCATACTGCTTGATGACCTCATCTTTGACTTTCAGCATCCATTCGGGTCTAAGACGTCTCAGCTTCTGCTTCACTGGCTTCATATCAGGGTAGAGGGGCAACTCATGCTCAACCAAATCAGTATCCAGACCAGGCATGTCCTCGTACGACCAGGCAAAAATGTCTTGATATGACCGAAGGAAGTCGATCATGCTTTTTCTTTCCTCAGGAGACAGTGACGTTCCGATTTTGGTTATCCTAGGAACCTCCTCAGTCCCTAGATTGACGTCTTCGGTCTCTTCGACAATGGGGGTAGGGCCATACTCAAAGTCGGCAAATTGGTCAAAGAGCTCATCAGGGAGCTCCTCGAAGGGAACATCTTCGTCCAGACTCATGATCCCTACCTCTTCTTATATTTCCACAGGGAAGGGGTCGATTTCACGTGGGACGGACATTTTGATTAAGGCATCCTTTTCTGGGACATTTTCTGGAATTTTAAATGATAATATTTTTGGACTTGGGATTTTTTCAATATTTTTGAGATTTTATGTTTTTTGTATGTTTTTGAGATTTTGTATTTTTTCCATGTTTTTGAGATTTTTGTTTTCTTTGGAGACGGACCCTTGGCAAGGCGGGTTTGTGTATATACAAGGTATTGCCTGCCAAGGGCTTATCTCACTTTTTATAGATTATTTTTTTTTTGGAAATAGGCGCCAAACTTTAGGCCACTTCCTGCTTCCCGAGTTTGGGGCAAAGATGCTCAGTTGCGTACCTTAGGGGCCGCTTCTTTACTTGTTGAGATGGAGGGTGCTGACTGATATGGCTCATTGGAGTCAGCCTCCATCATATTGATACCCATTTTGTATGAGATGATATCTTCAAACGTTAACACGGCTTTGTGGTGATTCACCACAGGGGGGTTTATTCAGGTACCGATCGTCATTCCTCGAAAAGGGATAACGCGGCCAAATCTATCTCTAAGCTGGGAAGGGAGATCTGGGGATTGGTGGGGTGGACTGGGGCTTTGGGTTTGTGTGGGGTCAACTGAGTTGCCCCATTTTGATCGATCTTTACGACCCCTGCGCTGATAAAGGAATCCCTGATGTGCGGCCTGGGGCGAGGTTTCTCCTCTATGTTAATTCCTCAAGCTCTTGCAGCCGCGGCGACCCTGGCTTTCTCTTTGGCCTCTCAGACCTCTTGCTCTGTGGGCTTATATCCTAGCCCGAATCTTATTTTTTGTCTCTTAGCCACAACTGGCTCTCTTCTGCCTTGTAATTTGGGTCTCAAACCCCTTCCTTTCTAATAGCCCCACTTTTGGAGCATTGCTACTGCCGCTATCATACTGCCTCCCGTTTTAGACATGATGCCCTCAATGGGTTCTAGGAGTATTGCCGACACCTCATACTCGAAACTGTGGAGGTTGGCGTCCTCAACGATGTATGGTACATCCAGCATATTGGGTTTTTCAATGCTATTGGTGGCCTTTTCTTTCTCATTGTGCCCCTCTCCAATGATCGTGATAATCTTATGCCCAGATGCAAATTTGAGTTTCTGGTGCAATGTGGAAGGTATGGCTCCGACTTCATATAGCCACGGGCGCCCCAACAACAAATTAAATGAGGATTTGATATCCATGACTTGAAACAAGATGGAAAAGGCCATTGGCCCTATCAACAGCTCAAGATCAACTTCTCCCATTATTTCTCTCCTGGTATTGTAAAACCCTCTAGCGCTGGTTCTGGTGGGCCTTAACATGCATGGATCAACCCCAATCTTGTTGGCGGTTCTCAACGGGCATATATTCAATGCAGACCCATTATCGATTAGTACAAGGGGATAATCAGATTTCCAGACTCAACGGTTATATTTAAAGATTTTGAGTGGCTGCCTCCTTCCTCAGGTAAATCGGCATCAAAAAATGAAATGGCATTTGGGGCCATCACTTGACCAATTATCTGCCCGACTTCATCTGGGCTAACTTGGAGTGATACATGCGCATTTTTTAACGCCTCCATTAACGCTTGAAAATGGAGTGGGGACGTCATCAACAAATCCCATACAGTGATATGGGCAGGCATTCTTCTCAGCTAAGTCTCCAGTATATGTTCTTAACTCATCTTCTCGAAGGGGTTCATAGCGCTGTCTTTCTTTCCTTCGGGTTGGGCCTGTGCTGCAACTAGTGCTTCGGGCTACTTTGATATCCTCCCTGATCTTGTAATAAAATCTACTGCCCCTTCTCTATTGCTACCGGCATTGACATCTGTTTGTTCGTAGCTTAGCGGGACTTGATGAGGATCATATGTGGGTCCAGAGTGCTGGAAAGGTATGGCTGCCGGTTCTTGAGGTATTTGTACTGTCGTCTCAAGAGGCGTGGGCAATACTTGATTCACCCCAGTGGTAGTGGGTTGGGTGGAAAGATTGGGCCAAATGGGGGTGGTGGAGCTTGAGGGTGGTAGCATTGGAGGGAAGGAGGTAAAAGTAGGCCATTGATAGCCAGTGGGTGCTGGCGGCAAATGGGGGGTCTGATAGGCCGTTAGGTAATTGACCGGGGTGGTGGAACTTGCCAGTGGTTGAGCTGGGGGTGATGGAGTGGGTGCAGGCCATTAATAACTGATGGGTGCGGGTGTTAGATTGGGGGCTTGGTGGCTTAAAGGGTATTTGATGGGGGTTGTGGGGTATGGTGGTAGTTGGAATGCGGCGGGAGTAGGCCATTGATGACTGGCGGGTGCGGGTGTAGGATTGGGGGCCTGTTGGCTCATTGGGTAATTGATGGGGGTTGTGGTGTATGGTTGGTATGCATTGATATTCACGTAATTGACGGGTGTGGGCGTTAGAAAGTATGCCCTGAGATCCAAGGGTCCAATTTATGGAGTTGGATTGGGGAAATAATCTGACAAATTTAGGGGTTCAACTACCCATATATTCCTTTCTTCAATGTTTCTTAACAGCGATGCTACATAACTCTCCAGATCACTTATGTAATCGGATGGGTCGAATTCAAACTCCTCCTCATCTTCTATCATTCCGATGGTGGGTCTGGGACCTGCTCCTCCGGTAGGATGTGGGGGTAGTGGTACTTCATGCATATTAGCATGCTGAGAAGGTGCAGGGGGAATGATTTTCCGAGCATCGAACAAATCTTGGATGGCGTGCTTCAATGTGAAGCAGCGATTAGTAGGGTGACCCGAACCCTGATGAAAATTGCAGTGGGTATTTGGGTTATAGTTCTTTGGGATTGGGTGAGGAGGAGGTTGCAGTTGGCGAATAGCCACCAATCCCTTTTCTACTAACAGGGATAAAAGTACACTCAAAGATTGCCCCAGAGGTGTGAAGACTCGGTCGTAGCGGGCTCTCCTCTATTCTGGGGTCATTTGCATTCCTTTCCCATTCCCCATTCTTTGCATCTGCTCAGGCCTAACTGGTGCTAGTGGGGCTGCCTGAAATTGAAACAGAGCAATATTATTATTGGGCCTGGTGTTGGCTATGTTCTGAACATCGCCCCTTATTCTCTTCTCGTTCCTCTGCTTAGAAAATCTTCTGATCCCGCTATGGCCCCCTGAAGTATTCTTACTCAACCGCCCTTCCCTGATGGCATCTTCGCAGCGGTTGGCATTCCTCACCAAATCAGCAAAACTAGACTGCTGTTGGTATACAAGAAAATCAGAGATCACTGGCAGAGTGTTCTTCGAAATCATCTCTATCTGCTCATCATCCGGTATTCTATTTCTGACTTGAACTGCCAGTGCTCTCCATCGCCCTAAGTAGTCACTGAAGGTCTCGTTTGGATTTTGCTTTAAACGGGCCAAATCAGACTTACACAGTTCAATATCAGTATTATAGACATACTGTTCCTGAAATAAATGTGCTAAATCTTTCCATGTCTTCATCATGGATTGTTCAAGAGATGTGAACCACCTAAGGGCTGGTCCGGTCAAACTTTTTTGAAAGACTTTTATTAGCAGTCTTTTGTCCCGCCCGTATTGGCACATGTCCCCATAATAGGACTTGAGGTGTGCGATCAGGTTGCTTTTGCCATTGTACTTGTCGAATACTGGCATTTTAAATTTGGGGGGCAAGGGGACCTCAACGAACAGGCATAGGTCTGTGAAGTCCGTGGCATGGATTTCAGTACCACCCATTTTCATCAGCTGCTTTTGTATTTTGTCTAGCTGTTCTTTCAGCTGCTCTGACTCTTTCGATATAGGGGCCGCTTTCTCGACTGTCAATCAGACTTCACTCTGGGCTACCAGGGGATGAGCAATTACTGGTGGTCCCGTTGTTCCTAATCTCGTCCTCCTCATACTGCTGATCGGTGTAATGTGCAGTGAAGACGGGATTCTCAACCTGTTGCTGCATGGGTTGGATGGGAATGACATGAGTAGGGGTTGGGTGAGCCCATTAGGGGTGAGAAAAGGTTTGTTGGGTGACGGGAATTTGGTTTTGAGGTGGGGCCTGATAGGGCCCTTGGATATGGGGAAAGGTTTGGAGGTGGCCTTGGGGTGTGGGGCCATGGGGGAAATGGGTTTGGGGGACGACATGGGTTTGAGTGTGGGGTTTGGGTTTGGGCCATGAACCCTTGATCATTTTGGGTCATGGGCCACTGATAGGTCTGGGCCATTTACCCTTGGTAGGTTTGGGCCAAGGGCCCTTGATGGGTCTGGACCAAAGGGCCTGGGTAGGTTTGGGCCATGGGCCCTTGGTGGGTCTGGCCCAATGGGCCTTGATGGGTCTGGCCCGATGGGCCTTCTTTGGTCTGGGCCATGAGCTCTTGATGGGTCTGGCCCGATGGGCCTTTGTTGGGTCTGGGCCATTGATGGATTTGGGTCATGGGCCCCTGATGGGTTTGGATTTGATGGGTTAATGGGGTTTTGGGCCAATGGGCCTTGGGGGATATGGGTAATGGGGTTTTGGGCCAATGGGCCTTGGGGATGATGGGTAGTGGGGTATTAGGCCATGGGGCCCTGGAGATCATGGATGGTGGGGTATTGGGCCATGGGGCCCTGAGATGTGTGGGAAAAGGGGTTTTGGACCAATGGGCCTTGGGGTATGTGGGCGATGGGGGTTGGATGGTGTGGATTATGGGAGGTTGTTGGGGGTCATGGGGGAGTGAAGCATGGAGGTTTGCTAAGGTGTGGGATGGATTCATGGATGTAGGGTGTGGAGGAGAGATATTTTGGGAAACCCTCCATGAGGAGTACGCTTGGAACATCTCCTCCATCATGGCCATGGAAGGGGGGTGGGATGTGGATGGTGGATTTAAGGGGTGATGGGGTATAGATGAGGTGGAGGTGGTGGAAAAATTGGGCATGGCCCCGGTAGGTAGGGGTATATGGGGTGGATGAGGGGATGTATTGGATATGTTTTGGGATGATGGGGGGCATGATGATGGGGGATGAGGAAAGTTGGGCATGGCCCCGGTAAAAATGGGCATGACCCGGATGGATGGGAGATTTTGCGGGGGGTTGGATAGGGTGGAAGTAGTGTATGTGAATGTGGGTGGATTGGGTCTATAGGGGGATGATGGGAATTGGGGCATGGATGTGGATTGGGAAAATGGGTTTGTCATGGGCATGGTTTGGGCAAAAGATGGGGAATGGGGGGTTGGACTTTGGATATTTTGGGGGGTAGTGGTTGGGAATATGGGGGCACCGAATGGGCTGGTAACGGTGAAAGGGGGTTGGGTGAGGGGGATGGTGGAAAAGACTTCTCCCGAATGGGAGCGGATTGGTGAATGTGGCGGGGATGAATCGGGATCGGCGTAAACCGGGTCCACTACCCACGACATTCTTTGGGAGCGGGTCAGGTAAGGGTGCCTTGGATAAGGCCCAAAAATCCTCCTTCTTCCCCTACGGGACGACGGAGGGCAAGATGATGCCGTTGTACCGGCACCACAAACTAAATATTTTTTGGGTTTTGATTATATATATTTTTTTGAATTTTATGAAAAATTTTGAAAAACAAAGGTTCCAAGGCCTTGAGATTCCCTTTTCAGGTGGCTCTCGTACCTTAATTCAAGACCCGCGGCGACGGTTCCGATGCACTTCGAAAGAATCGAAGGAGAGCCTTCGATCTATTGAAGGCACAGAAATCGAGGCAAATGACCCGATCCCCCGAAATGAGCCAAAAAGAAGTTGCCTTCTCTTAACCGGCGGGAACGTATTAGGTGTCGGAGATGGCGGGGCCTAAACAAGGTACTATGCACACTGATCGGGCAACTCGGGAGGTGGAAAGGGCCAAGGATTCGGGTTGGGTGCTGCCAAACAAACCTGACGCAACTAATACTTGCGCCCAGGTTGCAGGGGAGGACTTTTATACTAACGCAACTATTAGTTGCACCAAGGTAAAAATTGGGAGTTTAAAGCTGGTGCAACTATTAGTTGTGCCAGTTATAAAATCCAGTGTTTTTACACTGGCGTAACTAATACATGCTCCAGGCAAAAACTGCCTCTCCAGAATAGAAAGCAGCAGCCACTGATGCCCGAAATGAGTCTTTTGAGGTTTTTTGTGGAAGCTAGGCTTCCAGGAACTGAGCTATTTTGTGGTGATCGATTCTCTCCTTACCGCAGCTAAAGGATTGAGTCCGGTATAACTCGCTAGCGCACTCCCCAAGGGTTTTAAGCTTTGGAATGGGAACCCACCCGATTTACCTCCGGCGCAAGCACCTTCTCAGATACTAGGTGGGCTGGGACTTTTCTGGATCATCACCACTAGGTGCTGCCGCCATACTAAGACCTGGGTGTTTGTATGTGTGCCTTAACCAACCCTTTTGAAAAATCTACCCCGCAAAACAAATTAATTAAGCTCTCTAACTTGGTTCAATTTTAATTTTTTTTTGTTCAAAGTTTTTCTCTTTTTTTTGGAAGTTTTCTTTAGTTCAAAGACCGAGGGTGATTATCTCGTGCCGCCACTACAGGCCGGTGTCCACTGTTAGGATATGAATAATAAAAAAAGACGGGGCCAGTCAAGCGACTAGGCGGGAAATATAAAATGCTAAAATTTAAAAGGTGCCAGTCAAGTGACTAGGCAAAAAGTTGTTGAAATTTAAAGCGGAAATGTAGGGGTGAGTAAAAGAAAGGTGCCAGTCAAGCGACTCGGCAAAAATTGCTGAAATTTAAAGCGGAATCGTAGGGGTGAGTAAAAAAGGTGCCAGTCAAATGACTAGGCAAAGATTGCTAAAATTTAAAGCGGAATCGTAGAGGTGAGTAAAAAAAGATGCCAGTCAAGTGGCTAGGCAAAGGTTGCTGAAATTTAAAGCGGAATCATAGGAGTGAGTAAAATGACGTACTCGGAGGGGTGAGTGACAAAAAAATAGCAAAAATTTAAAAAAAAATAGCAATAAAATATTAGAAAAATAAAAAAATAAAAAGGCCTAGTTCAAGGGAAAGCTCTGCTAGCTAATTCCCAGCAGAGTCGCCATCTATGCAACCATGAGAATCGGGACGATCCCGTCGCGACGATGTGCTCTCTAACGATAAAAATATAGAGCTGTCAGTCGGAGCTTTCGGTGCCCCAGGATACCTAGTTCATTTTTATGAGCACCTAAGTAATAAAAATATGACTCTAAATCCGGTTCACACCAAAGGCTCTTGGGTAGGGGCTTCGGTTTTCGATCGGGAAGGTGTTAGGCACCCGATCAACCCGCTTAACGCGGTCTCTACTTATGGCCAAAAATAAAATGATATAAAAGACAAGGAAACGGTTCCCTCTTGCCCAAATGGGCCTCCAATCCTATTTGTGCCCCTCCATTCCTACCAAAAATTCGGCGGGGTAACGGCAGAAATGAAAGAGTAGGGAATGCCGAAAAGAGATAGGAGAAGAAAGGGGAGAGACGGAGCCCTCGGGCCCTTGTAGCAATGCCGAAAAGAGATAAGAGAAGAAAGGGGAGAGACGGAGCCCTCGGGCCCTTGTAGCACCGTAGGAGAGCCTTGCGTGGCTTGCTTTGATGAGCTCTTGAAGGCTTGAATGGTGGTAAAAAGGGGTTCTAACCACTAAGGCCTACTAGCTAGGAGATAGAGAGGGAAGGTGAATGGGTAGCATATACCTAAACTAAGGGACCTAAGATGAAAAATATCACTCAAAGGAAGTTTTAGAATTCTGGAATTTGTATGGGAAGCGTGGACCAAAGGGAGAAAGATCTTCTCACTTTAAGCTCTTTCTCTCTTAGGCCAAAATTCTCAACCCCTAAACCAAGGGGTGGGGGGCTCTATTTATAGGAAATGAGTGGATTAGGAGGCTACTTAGATGCTAATTAGAGTTAGCAATTAGGTAATCTCAAATCTAAGGTTTCCTAGGATTTTGAGAGCTTGGAAAGGTGTGAAGGTGGTTCTAATGGTGGATGATGGGGTGAAGCTTTAGGCCACTTGGAGGGTTGCAAATAGGTAAGAAATGGGTGCAACATAACTATCAAAACACACCCCAAAAGTTGAGGTGGTCAACAAGTCAAACCCTAAACACAAATTTCGGGGCAAAAATTCATTGTTACTATTCATATGCCTGGCGCAACTAATAGTTACACTAGGCAAATGCACAGTAAAATAGTGAGGAACAGTGCTGGAAGTTAGCTCACGGGGTGGGGGCCACCTTTTAAACTTGGCGCAACTATTAGTTGCACCAGGCTTAAAATTAGGGAGGATTGGCCTAACGTAACTAATAGTTGCGCCAGGCAAAATTTATACCTGGCACAACTATTAGTTACGCCAAGCCATTTCTGGGGAGAAATAGCCTGGCGCGACTAATAGTCGAGCCAAATCCCTAGGGGGGCCACCTTGAAGTTACCTTCCTACCCTCCGGGTTCAGACTACCGTATCTTCTGGTATATACCTCCGATTGGGGCAATTCTTAGACCATTGGAAAGCTGATGACCTCTACTCTTCAATGGTATAGGAGTTGGTCATTGTAGAGGGTCGTAGCCAGTTCTGATGCACCCCTCCTCCTTATTGCCTGGGGAGGTTAGGTTGGGGTTTAAAAGAGGGTTTCTAAGGGTCGAGGTTGGCTTCTAAAGGTTCGGGGTAGGTTCCTGGGGGATCTAAGGTGATTCCTAAGGGTTTAGGGTGATTCCTAAGGGTTCCATATAGGCCATCAAAAGCTAGGAAATGCGCTTCTCTCGAAAGGTGTTTCGATTGGGCCTTGGGCCAAATTTGGGTGTCTACACAAGGTCAAGTGACCAGATAATAAGAAGTAATATGGTGGCGAAGGCTTTCGCAAGTCATGTCAAGTCAGGCGTGTCATTGCTCACACTAACAATGCATCATGAGTCCCTTTCCAGTGGACATTTGTAATTTTTCAAAGTTGAGTATACTCGGTGTTTAATTTCCTAGGGGAGAGAATGGATTGGGGTGGTGAGAGGTGAGAATTTGATAGATTGGAGTTTTGGAATTTTAGGTTTTGACTTAAGATCAATTTGATGGTAAAATCTCAGAAAATGTGGCTTCCGAGACGTCGCTGAACAAATCCATCGGAACAGGATTTGTGGACCTGATCTTTATTTGGTTGTCAAGACAACACTTGGTATGTCGAATACTGCATCTAGCCTTCTCACAAATACTGATGATTGTCTCTTATAGGAGGACTACAGTGATTCGCGAATCAAGAGAGACGGGTTTTAAAAATATTTGACTTAATATTACCTAACTATGTTTACAGGGAATATCAAGTGGAGGGGGGATAATACTTACTTGGTCTGTGTTGTGGTTAACCTTGGGTGGAGTTGCCACGCGATGGGACATTAGAGTGTTTCTTCTCCTCTTTTATTTTTGTCGTGATGGGGCACGGTGGTGTGGTGATGGGACATTTGGGAGGTTTGGCTCTTTGTACTTTGCGATGGGACATTGTTTGAGCCTTCCTTGGTGGTTATGCAATGGGACAGCTATGTTTATTTCTTTCTTTGGAATATCTTAGGTTATATGATTAAATCAATTCGAGCGTGTGCTGAGATCGCGACAGGACTCGTCTTCAACGCTAATTGTGTGGCGGGGTTTTGATATCGTGATGAGGTAGTGGGCTTGGTTATTTTTAGTTCAGGAATTAAGATGGTGATGATTGTACATTTATGGGCATGCGATGGGTGTATGTGGGGTTACATGGTAGGACGTGCGAGGCCTTTTTTCCTTGGATAGTATATGAGGTCACGCGATGGGACAAGGACGTTTGGAGGTTACTCGTCGGGATGGTTGTACCTATTCCGAGAGCATGTGAAATCAGACAACTACCTTCATTGTCCAAATTAGTTGACTTTGTCACCTCTTCGACTACTATGCCTTCTATCGAACGGGCTCAAAGCCTACTCGTTGGTGTTTATGTCTCGTCTTTTTAACGTCGAGGGTGGTTTCCCATGTTGCTCCCTTGGTGAGAATCTTCAGTGCTTGGGTATTGTCATTGTTGTCTTCAAAGCCGAGTCCAGAGCGGCCCTTAGTAGGTGTGTGATCCTAAATGGTGAGAATATATGTGATCTCCAACTTAATGAAAGAGAGGAGTTTGTGGCTCACTCCGGCCAATGCTTCGCTTAGTGGCAACAAATAGATGGATTCGTTTCATTCTCTGTCGTACCAGCTTTCGTCTGCCACCGGTCTCTGTCTCTTCTTCTTCTAAGGAGCACTTCAATGGGATTTGAGCTTTTGGGTGGAGCTATGTCTTGTTGAGGTTTGCTTTGGTCGATGCCCGCGACGGGGCTGTGGGGACTAGGCTTTCCTGGTTTTCGATCATGGTGGGGTGTTATTTATGACACTATCATGTGCTTCGTTCTTATTACCGCTTCGGGGGTCGTTGTGATTTTTCATGACTTCATTGCGATGGGACTGTAGGGGGTGATTTTCTCCTATTTTATTTTGGTTTCATTCTTATTTGTATTGTATTTATTTTCTTTTCTTTTTTGTTTTGTTTATTTTATTTTATTTTATTTTTTATTTGTTTTTCTGTATTTTATTTTATAATTCATGTTGTTTATTTTGTTTATTTATTATGTTCATCCTTACGAATTGGGCTAAGTCTCTGGCTAGCTTTGACGGTGTGAGTGACGGGTTATATTTTAGAGATTTGCTTTGGGTTATTTATTTTTGTCTAAATTTTGAATTTGTGAAATTTGCTTTTGTCATTGTGGAAGGGAGGTTTCATGTGTTTGTTTAAGGTGTGAGGTTTATTTTGTTCTCATGTTTTGTGAGTGTGACACTTGTCAGACATGTGTGGGTTTAAATTAAAGTTAGATGAGTGTGTTGGATGTCTTAATGTCATTGGCTCATTTATTATGTCATGGATTGTGTTTCTTTAACTGCTTAGATATTGGCTCATCTTGTTTTCTTATGGATTGTGCTTTTACAGGGGGTAAATGTCTTGTGATTATTGGTTTATCTCCATTTGCCATGGATTGTTCTTTGTTTGAAGGGCTAGGAGTCTTGTTTTGACTTAGTTAGATAGGGGATGTTTGTGAGTGTGACACTTGTCACATTGTGGCTAAGGGGTCTTAGGTACTTAGGGGCTTGGGTTTTGTTTTGGGTTTTGATTATCTTAATTTGTGGACTTTGTAATAAATTTTAGTATTTAAAATTTTATTTTGTTAATGTCTTTCCTTCCTTTTTGTTTTGAATCCCGGGTGTTATGTCATGAAGGAATTTGTAATGGCGATTTATTTCTTGTGGTATCGAGGTTGTTTGGATATGGAGTAGCATCTAAAATGCTACTCTGCTAGGGGAAGAGGTGGAAGAGATAACGGTGGAGGGAAGAACATCAAGGAAAAGAGATGGATCAGAGTTCTCGTAATCGATCTCAGTTGCTCCTTGGTGTGCTCTGTGGATTGACCTTTTGTCAGCCCTCCTTTGGGAGCTTTCTAAAAGGGTCTTCCATATGTATATCTCTCGGCCTCTAAGTGGCCTTCTGTGAGTCACTCTTTCTTTTCCGCCAGCTCGGGACTCCACTGCGTCGCCACCGGATCGTATAACTTAGAAAATTGTTGTCACACCCCCAATCCCTAGCCTCGCACGTCGGGCGACTCTCGCGCCCTGCACGTTACGATCTACGAGCTGGGTCGACGCGACATACCTCAATATTTTCGTGTTCAAATCGAAAATTTTCTTCCAAATCGGAGAAAATACATTAAGTTTATTTTTGTTGCGAAAAATCTCATTTTCTTAACTTAATCAGTTTTCAAATTCGATCATTCACCTATTAGGAAAGCACGAATTCCTTCAAAATTTCTACTTGTTGTGGAAAGACAAGTCTACTTGTTGCGGAAAGACAAGTTAAAACAAGAGTATGCGCTATTTCAATCAAAATAATTTCAAAGTTCAATAATTACAATGAGACCAATGGTTTTATAAAATGATAAACCTAACTAGTCTTAAACAAAAGTAAATCAGCTGTAAAGTCAAATCCACTGTAAGTATCACGTGGTTTGTCCACGTATGTGTTGGGTCCTTCTAAATCTTTACCCGACCGCTCCTTCTAGCTTTGACTGGGCGACGTCTATCCTGTCTCTGAAATTTTTTTGGTCATAAAAGGACCGTAAGTTTGTGACAACTTAGCAAGCAACAAAACTGATTCAAATAAAATCTTGAGACATGTTCATAACAAGATATATCAAATGTAGATTTGGCCAATGTATATTGTACGAAGCCTTAATTACAAGATCAGGTCACAAATTAAAGCAACATGCATTATATTTACTCATGGCTGATCCTTTATAAATAAATTATCTGAGTGTCTCCTTTCCATGCAATTTCAATAAATCAATCTAATATTATTTGGTTTACCGGTTCTCATTAAGAGCAGCTTATAAATCAAATTGAAGTTCAACTTTCCAAAATAAAACAAGGGTTACTATATGAGTTCTTCCTAAATCTTCATGATAATTCCTTTGTATTTCAATTCAAAATGTCAGTACAAGGCCATGTTGCACACATCGAAACTTGATATAAAATTTCAATTATCGCTAACTTCTTGTCAAGGAAACGGATCCAAGCATTATATCAAAGTGTTCTCTTTGCACATATCTTCATTTCAAATCAGTCGAATATTGTTCAAACAATTTTATCAAGTCTTTTAAATTAATGGTGTTGATATGTGACACCAACCAGTTCAATGAGATTCCCAAGTTTGACTCGCAAATAGGGGAATGACGCCCTAACGTAAGGGTGGACGCAGGCACTCCAGGCCAATAAGGCAGAGCTTCTGAACATTAGGTTTCCCCAAGTATTACAGAAGATGAAACAATGCATATCATATCTTTCCACTTTCATTATTAGATTAGGTCCTTAAGCGTTCTCCACAATTTTCGATGTGGGCGCTTCTAGGTTTCAGTAGGGGTGCACACAACAATATCTCACTAAGCTTCAAGTAGGGCCATCAGGAACCAAAAATTTTATTAGTTATCTTAGACCACGTATACCGGGCCAATCCGATTTTATGTCTAAAGAAATATGATTTCCTAGGGAGTCCCACATTTAAGTGTGGGTGCTTCCAGATTATGAGGTATGTTGATGGCAGCAGCTCGTTAAAATACCCCATAAGGACATCAGGTCTTAAAATTTATCTTAACCCATTCAGGTTCAATTGTAAACACAATTTCTACCTATAACATGTTCAAATTCAAACATAAATCCCATCTATATTCGATTCGAATTCAATCATTAAGTTCAATCAGTTCAATCAATTATTCAGTGCCCATTTTAGACTCTCATTAGTAGTCAAAGGGTTCAGTTCCATATAATTTCTTTCTATATCTACATCATCCATGTGATGATCACAGTAGAATAGTTCAAGTGATAAGCATCATATCTAATCTATCAGAGGTTTAATACCCTTTTCAGACTTTTGTCAGTAGTCATGGATTCAATTTCAATATAATTGCTTTTTATATCTGCATCATCCAGGTGATAATCACAGTACAATAGTTCAAGTGATAAGCATCATATCGAATCTATCAGAGGTTCAATACCCTTTTTAGACTTTTGTCAGTAGTCAAGGGTTCAATACAGATTCAACTACAATTTCAATCCATATCAGATTTTATTCATGTTCAAATACAAGTTTGATCTACATCAGATTCAGATTCGAATATAAGTTCGATCAAATATTGAGTTCAGTTTTAAATACAAGCTCCATCAAATATGGGGTTCAGAATCAAATGCAAGTTCCATAAAATATCGAGTTCAAATTCAAATACAAGTTCAAATACCGAGTCTAAATTAAAACAATGACAAAGCTAACTAGCTGTATGAACTTTTCTATACAAAGGTACATGAACAGTACAAAAAATAAGACTATTAACAGCAGTTTTTGGCTGTAAAAAACTGCCGCTATTAACAAAAAAACTATTAAGACTATTAGCGGCAAAGGTATTAGCGGCAGTTTTTTGTTAATAGCGGCAGTTTTTGGCTGCCGCTAGTAGTCTTATTTTTTTTGTAGTGGAACTATGTTTTGGATAATTGAATCACTTTTTGGCTAATTCTTGGTTGAGCCTAAATATATGTAATTAAACTCAATTCTATAATAATTGGATAGGGGCTAATATTCTAAAGACTGAATTGGGATTTTTCAGACCCATCATTCATACTTAAATTAAACTGGGTCTGACATTATTTGCCAATTCCAATCAAACATGCACTAGGCCACCATTGGCCCACCATATTTCATTTATTTCCTTATCAAAAGCCTATGGGACTATTTCCATTTAAATATAATTCTAATTGTAATTTTCATGTTGAGCTGGACCCAATAGCCCATTGAATAGCCTAGGCCCATGAATTTTTCAAGCAAATACTGATCTGTGCCGCAACAAACTAACTCGGGCCGGCCGTATTAACGCCAATTAGCCTACAACATCTTCTCACTAAAGATAAGCGGGTTTGACTATTAAACCGATGGGCCCTATTTCATTTAATCAAATAGACGCATGTTAACTCTAAAGGGCCCGTATAACATGCCACTAAAACTAAGATCGCCTTATTAAAACAATCGGCTACATTGATTAATTAAGTGGGCTGCATCAAACCATAACCTTACCGAATAATTGAACTGCCCCAAACAATGGGCTGCATCGATTGATTAGGATGCAGTCAAATAGAGGGCCACATCAACAAATGGGATGCACAAAACAGTGGGTGCCATTTTTGTTGATAATTAGGCTGCACAAGATAGCGGATGCCATCAATTGATAATTGGGATGCACCAAATAGTGGACTGTAAATTACCAATAAGTTGCAAGAAAGAATGGGCTGCACCCAACCGTGTGCTGCAAGGTACAATGTGCTGCACCAATAAATGAGCCTTAAAATGGTAATACTCATTATAATCAAAATACAACATACTTATATTTAGGTGTTTCCTACCAAACCAAAAGGTCAATGAGGCATTGAGGCCTTTTCAAAAAAAAACACCAATCTTACACCATTCAGCCTCCTCGCAAACTTCAGCCTCGCGTCTAATTGGGCACTTGCTGGTTGTCGACCAGAATATAATTGTCCATCTTTAAGCATTCTTATACCGTAAGAGCTTAGATTGTCCATTGCACCCTAATTTTCGGATTATGTTAACTTTCAAATTGTTCATCAGAATTTTGGGTGTTCTTTATCAATGTGGGTGCCCATCCTTTTTAAAGGTGCCCATGTCTCGGGTCTGCATTTCGGGCCTCTTAAGACTCGGGTTTCGGGTCAAAAGTTTGGCTGGCTCGAGTTTTCAAGGGCAGTTCTTACAATTGCATCTAGGGCGGCGGTTCATGCAACAGAGGTAGTGAAGATGAAATTTCTGTTAGAACTTGGTTAGCTTGTGCATCTTCTTTGGGCCTCTCAATCATCTCTTCCCTTGAGCACCCTCACTCGGGCATGCATTGAATGAATATGCTGATTTTAAGCATCTTGTTTTAAATTGTATATTCAAGGGGAATGCCCCTGGTGTAATTTATAATTATTTTTCTTATTTATAAAAGTGGCCTTCATGATATTATTTATGGATTATGATTTGGCTTGATTTGTTTTACCTTCGAACTATTTTTGGGTTACCAATGGTTAGGTCTAGTTTGTGGCTTCGTTTCCCAGTGTACAAGTGATCGTTTTCGAAGTGAATGTGTGCGTGTGGGTGTGGGCCTTTCCCTAACCTCCAGAGTAGGTGTGTGTGTAGGTATAGAGTGAATTTAGAATGGTGCGGGGTCTATCATAAGTTTTGGGGGGTAGGAGCTGCGTACAGGCCTTTAGCTTCGTCTCTGCTTGTTGTGGTGTATATATTTTTAGTGTAACTGGAGAATTGAATGCGTGGGGAAGAGCGCATATATTTTTAGTGTAACTGGGAATGTCATCATCTGTTATAGGGACTTGGATGCTTCTCTAGCTAGCCCCGTAGCAGTTGAAGGTTGCTTCGTATCTGTACATGAAGATAAAGTCAT
The DNA here is from genome assembly GCA_021018995.1 of Chloranthus sessilifolius. Taxonomy (NCBI): domain Eukaryota; kingdom Viridiplantae; phylum Streptophyta; class Magnoliopsida; order Chloranthales; family Chloranthaceae; genus Chloranthus; species Chloranthus sessilifolius. Next base: position 100,591,882 of record CM037584.1, on the reverse strand, counting down.
CAGTAATTTTATTTTCACCCTTGCTAGCTGTCAAGGGGGGAGGTGTCTCAGACCAGGGTCTGGTAATAGAAGAAATATCATTGTCTTTTTTTTTTATTACAAAGAAAGGAAAATAATGCAACAGGGAAAGTAAAGCACTAAAACAAAATTCTAAAACTAAAAAAAATGTCATAGTGTAGGAGCGTGTCAGCAGTGTAGTGGCTTTAGCAGTCTTTCTCGAGTGATGACCCTGTTATTCTGCATCCAACTATGAACAAGCAGGGGCCTCAGTGTGATTCTTTCTCTGAAAAAAAATGCCCCAATGTTGAGGCGCAATGGAGCTTTCCTAGGTTTGTGAGTATTTGGGTCTACGTAGAGCTATGCGTGTATTTGGTGAGTTAATTTCGAAGGAAATCCTGATGATATCTTGCCACACTGGAAGGGGTGTTTGATTATATCAGTTGTGTACCCGGTCTTACCTTTGATAGTGTCTATCACTTCACATAGTCTTGATAGGAATGAGGTGAGCGGTAGGTAGCAACTGATTGCATCAGTCATCATTCACGAGTTTTTTATTTTATTCTTGGAAATATCCTAAGAAAGATTCTGACTCATTGTCGGAAAATAAAGGGGGGAAAGAGGGATAAGGCTCAATGATGCGAGGACGGTTTCCTACTTGACAACTCTAAAGGGGATAAGCAACAGTCTTTTTCTTGGGTAGTATGGGGTGCCATAGTTGAGCTCTCTGTCATGTTTCGATACCATCAAAGTCTCGCATTCTATTGTTAGCAGGAGTTTGTCCTCCTCCCACCACCTTACGACAATATCTAGTAGTGTAAAGACACCAAGGATACCCTCGCAGTTTGCTTATACTTTCTTGGTAGGATTACTAGGAATGTCCTCACACTTCACTTATACTTCCCTTAGCTCATTGACTTATTCACCCGTCATATTGCTCTCACTCGGTTATGCTTCTTCTTTTCTCTCCTTAATCTCTCGCTTTTGTCTCTGTCTCGAAGCATGTATATTTTTGAAAGCAGCCTGCTAACGCAAGAATGGTGAGTTTTAATTGAACCTAACAGCTTCATTTTTTTGCTCTAATGTCTCCTCCAATGACAGGGGAAGGGATGAGAATCGGGTGTTACCTATGCTTTTGAAAGAAGTCAGGTATTCTACTAGTCCGTTTAATCAAATTGCCCAAGTAAGAAAGTGGGCAATGGGTCGAAAGATTTTCAAGATATCCTAGGAAATAAAGATGCACGACTGGTGAATGAGTCCTAATCACTATGATGGTGGTAAGTATAGTATCTGACTACGAGATATGACGGTCATGATGCTAAGGGTAATATTTTCTTAGGTACATAGCAGTCCACGGGTTAGGAAGTTCCTCCCCATCTTAGTTCACCAGTTTGTATGCATTCCCTAGGTACATGGCTGCTATAATATATGGGCCTTCTCAGTTCGACTTCAGCTTTCCTTTCGAGAGAGCATGCTTGGAAGGCATGATTTTCTTCAAGATTAACACTCCAATTTTGAAAGTTTGCTCAAGGACCTTCTTATCGTAGGCCCTGACCACTCTCCTTTGGTATACTTGAGCATGATCGGCCGCCTTAGATGCGTCTCATCGAGTTGTTCCAGCTGCGTAAGTAGAGAAATTCTCCTTTCGTCTATGGATAATTGGTCGTCAAGCTAAACACCTAGGGATGGTACTTGTATTTCGTAAGGTAAAACTGCTTCCATCCCGTACGTGAGGAGATAAGGGGTTTGTCCAGTAGTGTGAATAGAAGTCCTCTAGGCCCAGAGTGCCTCCAGTAGTTGCTCAGGCCAGTCGGCTCCATTGCTCGTCTCTATTATTCGCTTCAAGATTTGGATCAACGTTTCGTTCATGGCTTCTACAAGTCCATTTCCCTGAGGATAAAAAGGCGACGAGTGGTGTAGGTCAATGTCGTATTTCTTGCACAGTCTCTTCATCTTCTCCGCGATGAATTATGGTCCGTTGTCGATGAAGAACATTCTGGGAACTCCAAACCTTGTGATGATGTTTCGAACAATAAACCTCACGAGTGTTGAAGCAGTGATTTTAACATATGACTCGGCCTCTTCCCATTTGGTGTAGTATTCATTTACAGTAGTGAGGATTAATGCGTGCTTATGAGTGTTCCCGACTGTGTCTATGAATGGTCCAATAGTGTCAAAGGCCCACATCGAGAACGGTCATGGCGAGGTTATGGGGTTCAACAAAAATGATGGGGCTTTGATGAGTGCAGCAAGCTCCTGACATTACCTGCAACATTGGACATAGAGGTGGCAATCCCTTGTCATCATGAGCCAGTAGTAATCTTGTCGTACGATCTAGTCTGTGAGTCTCTGTCTGCCAGCGTGGGCGTCGCAGGCACCAGCATGCACTTCCCGGATGATGTATTGTCCTTCGACTTTCGTGGCACACCGCAACAGGACTCCTTCAGTGATGGCTTCTTTGTATAGTATCTCATCCAAGATGCAAAATCTGGCCCATCAATTCCTTATGATCTTCCGTTCGGTCTTTGTAGCATAAAGAGGGATGTGTCAGTGTTTTAGGAAGTTCCATATGTCGAAGTATCATGGTTGTCCATCGTCGATGGGTGACTTCTCTAATGTGAAGATTGCGATGATGGCTTCTCTCTTCGTAGGATCCCCTAGGGTAGATTTCCCTTGGTTCGTAATAGCTCTTGGTCAAATTGGCAGTTCCAGCTTCACCTTCTAGGCGACTTCATGTGTTGGCACAGTCATTTTCACAGTCATTTTCTCAGTGAAGAAGGATTTTGTATTCTATCTGACTAGTATTTGGATGAATGAAGCTAGCGTAGCAAGGGAGTCTGCCAGCTCGTTCTCTAACCTCGGGATGTGGGTGAAAGAAATCCTTTCGAATTTATTTATCAGAAACTAAGCAGTCTCTAAATATGCCATCGGTCTTCTTTCCTTCGTCTTCCACTCTCTAATTACTTGTGATATGACAAGCTTAGAGTCGCCGATTGTCTTCAACTGTTTGACACCCAATTGCGGTGTTGCTCATAGTCCAGCAATGAAGGCTTCATACTCTGTAACATTGTTGGTGACTGGAAAGTCGATTTGAAAGTCTTTAGGTATGACAACTCCTTTTGGGCTTAGTAAGACTATTTTGATGTCTTTCCCTTTTTGATTGAGAGTTCCATCGAAGTATAAGGTCCATGAGATTTTGTCGGGCTCTTCATCGTAAATCGAGAGTAAGTCTTCATCGGAGAAGTCAGTGTTTATTGACTCGTTGCCCGGGAGTGGAAGATTTTCTAGGTAATCGGCAATCGTCTATCCTTTGATTGACTTTTGCATGACATAGGTGATGTCAAATTCTTGTAGTAGCACATGCCATCAAGCGATTTTTATGGATGTAGTTGGCTTCTCGAATATGTACTTCAGAGGGTCCATGCATGCTAGTACCCTTATCTTGTGTGCCTCGAAGTAGTGTCGTAGTTTCGTCGAAGCCCATACTAGCGTCAGGCAAGCCTTCTCTATTGTAGTATATTTCTGTTCGTACTCGACCATCATCCTACTAAGGTAGTAGATGGCTTTCTCCTTCTTTCCATCTTCATTGTATTTTCTCAGGATGACTCCCATTGCTTTCTCGTTAGCTGAGGTGTAGAGGATTAAGGGTCTTCTAGGGATTGGCGGCGATAGTTTCGACGGGTTTAGGAGGTACTTCTTGATGTTGTCGAAGGCTTGCTGACACTGGTCATCCCATATGTACTCGGCTCCTCTTTTGAGTAGTCTGTAGAAAGGATCGCATCTGTCTGAGTGCTAGGAGATGAATCTCCTAATGAATTACAGTCTTCCTATTAGGCCTCATAATTCTTTAATGTTATTGGGAGGTGACATTTCAAGGATGGCTTTGACTTTCACCGGATCGACCTCCATTCCTCATTTGCTAATGATGAATCCTAATAATTTTTTGGAGGTTACTCCAAATACGCATTTCTTGTTATTCATCTTCAGTTGATACTTCTCAGATCATTCCAGCACTAGCCAGAGGACTTCGGCATGTCCTGCTCATGTTTGAGACTTCACAAGTATATCATCAACGTAGACTTCTACACACCTATGTATCATGTCATGTAATATAGCCATCATGGCACGTTGATACATGGCTCCTAAGTTCTTGAAGCCGAAAGGCATGACAATGTAGCAATAAGTTCCTAATGGAGTAGTGAAGGAAGTCTTCTCTTGGTCAAACTCTGCTAACTTGATTTGATTCTATCCTGAGAAGCTATCCATAAAGGACAACATCTCATGTCTGACAGTGTTTTTGATCAGGGTATCGATGTGAGGTAGAGGGAAGTCATCTTTTGGGCATGCCTGGTTAAGGTTCAAGAAGTTGATGCATACCCATATACTGTCGTTTTTCTTAGCAACGGGTACTATATTTGCAACCAACTTGGGGTAGAGGACGACTTGAATGAATTTAGCCTTGTGTAGCTTGTCGAATTCCTCTTTGATTTGTAGCATTGTCTATGGGTGCATTTTTCTGAGTTTCTACTTAACAGGTTTGGCATCGAGTTTCAGGACTAAACGATGTTCTACTAAGCTCGGGTCCAGACCAAGCATGTCTTCGTAAGACCATGCAAAAGAGTCGAGGTGATCTTGCAGGACTTGGATAATTTGTTGTCATTCCTTGGGGCTAAGCGTTACACTGATGAGCAGCTTCTTGGGCTTATATTCGATGTCAAAGTAGATTTCTTTTGTAGATTTTGTGGCGGTTTGAGTCTACTCATCGAAGCATTTGATGGCCCATTGGAAGTCCTGTGTCTCCTCAGTAACTGGCCCTTCTCCTTCATCATCGGTTAATTCATAACTATAAAATCACTATACTTGGGGGTTAGTTTTGCGAGAGGTAACCCTTCATCGGTGCAATTGATAACTGCAACATCCTTGGTGACGTGTAGATCGAGGCTATTCATCCTCCTCTCGAAATCGTAGAGTATCTCTTGGGTATGATGACTGGTTTGTTGTTTCGTCGGGATGATTTATGCTCTCGCAAGGGGAAAGTAGTAAGGTTGCATTGAGTGGGCTCAAGGTGCGGCATTGCGGTGTTGAAAGTAGCGGCACAGCTTTCCGTGGGCTTATCGGTTGGTTCTTCCTTGACTTCGTCGTCGTAATCACTACTCGTAGCCTTAAGAGAAAAGTCTCTTTGTCAATCGCTGAATGGGTCTGAGATGAAGGGTTTCCTCTCTTTTCCAAAGTTTTCTAATTTTTTTGGGTTTTCTATTTTTCGATTTTTAGGGGTTTTAGGGTTTTCTATTTATTTTATTTTTGATAATAAGTATGGTACAGGGTTGATTTCCTAAAGAGGAACCGATAGGGGTGCTTCTCTCAACTGAGGAAGTGCGATGGTTGTTGGAGCCATTCGTGTGAGCCTTTGGATGACGTGGACTCATTCAAAATTTAGCATTTTTTTTATAGTTCTCGTCTAGCGTGATCTTACGAATGAGTGATGAAGGCGGCGGTTTGATTGATGATTCGTCTTCTTCTATCGTAAGGACTACTTGTTCTTCAAAGAGGGCCCGGAGATCTTCTGGCTCTTCTTCTAGCGAGCTTGGCTAATAGCCTTTTGAGCTGGAGAATTCTTCTTCTTGGCTTTCGCGATATGTCAGGATAAAGATGCATGCCCGACAATGAGCCTGATATGGTTGAGATATGCAAGGTTACTCCCACGAGCATTCCCATCCCTCATAATCGAGGTCGGGACCGTTGTTGTTGGAGGTCAATTTGATCAATCATAGGTGTGTGCCACATGGAATAATGATAGATCACACTTTAATGGTGTGAAATAAAAAGTGATATTTTAATGGTGTAAGATCATTTAAACACCATCTAATCGATCATAGATTAAAGGATGGGTAGTGAATGTGAACCATCCGATTGATGAACTTTAATATCAGCCCTTAAAATAAAAAAATAATGGTTGATATTATAGTCCACAGTTTGGATGGTTTAAATATCCCTAGAAAACAATTTTGACGGTTCAGATCACCTACATTGTAAACCCTTATGGTCTAAGATCATTTAAACAACATTATGGTGTGTAAGTGACTGGCAGGAGAGTCCATCCCAAACTCCCTTGCATATAAATCTTGGTAACAACAAAAGCAGAGCCTAAAATTAGAAGAAAAAAAGGAAGAAGAAAAAGAAGAAAGAAAGGTGGAAAAAAGAAAGGATGGTCTCAGGTAAGTTCACCACTTCTTGCTTCTTCTTCTTCTTCCTCTTCCTCTTCCTCTTCTTCTTCCCTTTTTGTTCTTTTCAATGGATTTTATATCAAAGGAAACGGGAGAGAAGCATGGATCAATCCCTTTACCGACTTTACTTGGGAGGGAAGAAAAGAAATTTTGTTTTTTTTTGTAAAAAATGAGTTTTTGTACCATTAAAAAGATTTCAAAACTTAAAAATCTGGTCTCGGTCGATATTTTGAAATTATTGGCCGATAATATGAAAAATCAAATTATCAGCCGATAATTTGAAATTTTGGCCTATAATATGGTATTTTCGGAGGGGGGCCAATAATATGGTATTTTCCATCTCGGTTCAAGCCAAAACCGAGACGTCTCGACCGAAATTTTGAAATTTCGGCCGAGATTTTGATCCATGACCGGGATAGGTATATCGCTGCCTAAAAAATCTCCCCTTTTGTAAAATCTACCCACGAGAACAATTTGATTAAGTCCCCTCTTAATTCAATTTTTAAGGGAAGTTTTCTTTAAGTCCAAAAACGGGTGGTGAGAGTCCTGTGCTGCCTCTACGGGCCAGTGTCCACTGATGGGATATGAATCTAAACTATCAAGTAACCCGCCAAAATGGCTAAGGTGGTAAAATAACGAAAATGAAGTTAAGCTATCAAGTAACCTGCCAAACGGCTAAGGTGGTAAAATGACGGAAAATAAAGCTAAATTATCAAGTAACCCGCCAAATGACTATGGTGAGTAAAGACGAAATCGTAAATGCTCAAGTAGGCCAGCCAAACGACTAAGGCCAGTAAGACGGAATCGAAGGGATAAGTAATGAGCAAAAATAAAAAATCAATAAAAACACATGTAAAGGGGGCCAACTTCAAGTAGATGTTCTAAAAAGATCCCCAGTGGAGTCTCCATCTGTGCAACCGTGGTTCTCATCGATCCATCGTGATGATGCGCTTAAAAATGGAGTCGCCACCAGGAGCTTTTGGTGTCCCGGGATACCCAAAAATTAATATTATAAGCACCAAAGTTTTAAAAATATGACTCAGATCCGGTCTACGCCAAAGGCTCTTGGGTAGGAGCTTCGGTTATCAATCGGAAAGGTGTTAGGCACCCGATCGACTTACTCGTAAACGGTCTCTACTATGGCCAAATGTAAAAGAAAAAATAAAAATTGAACGGCACCCCTCCTTGCCCGAAGGCACTACGATCCTATTTGATCCCTCCGCAATCACCGAAATTTTGGCGGCGTAATGACTTAAATTATAAGATAAAAGGAAAGCAAAAGAAGGTAGACGAATAGAGGGAAGAGCCGGAGCTCTCGGGCTCTTGTAGCACTACTGTGGACCTTCACGTGAGTTCACTTCCAGTGAGCTTCCGATAGCAAAAGGGTTGAGGAATGGCTCTTGACCTCTAAGGCTTGGGAGCTAGGAAGTAGGAGAGTGGGGCTAAGGCCTTGTTCTTGCTAAAACTAGGGGATTGATGATGGAAGATAAGGTCTAAGGAGCAAACCTAAGTTCTGGAATTTTTGAAGGATTAGTGTTTGAAAGTGGGGAGGGAACGCTCTAGAATTTTCTCTCTTTTGGAAGTTTTTCAAGGTACTCATAAGGGGGGGTGGCTCTCTATTTTTAGAGTTTGAGTAGATTAGAGGGATGCTTAAGAGCTAAGTGGGTTAGCAATTAGGTAATCTCTAATCTAAGGTTTTTTAGGTTTTTGAATGCTTAGAAAGGTGGGAATTGGGTTTAATGGTGGATGCTAGGGTGAGGGGTTAGATGGCATAAGGGTTGTAACTTAAACTAGTGAGGGCACTAGGGTCCTAAAGAAATTAACCTCAAACAAAGGGATGGTTCACAAGTCAAACCCCAATTTCAAAATCTGCCATCTTTGGGGAAAAGTGAAATTTTAGGTTGTGCGTACATTGGTTGTACGCATAGCTTAGGAATAGTGCCTTTGACAGAGCATAGAAGTTCAGGGCCCATGCTTTTTACTGAAGCAAACAACCAAAATTTGGCTATGCATACATTGGTTATACGCATGAACAAATTTGGGCAAAAACTGCCTATGCATACATTGGTTGTACGCATAGCCAAATTCCAGCCAGCAATTGCCTACGTGTACATCCAATGTACGCATGAGTAAAATCCTCCATTTCTACGCTTTCTTTGAATCGCCATAATTTTTTATATACAACTCAGAATCAGGCTATTCTTGGCTTGTTGGAAAGTTGGGGATCTCCTCATTCCAAGGGTATAGGTCTTAATCGTAGCAAAAGTCCAAGTGAACTTTGGCAGGCCTCTTTCCATGGGCTGTCTTGGTGGGTTCAAGTCGGGTTCTATGGGCCTACTTGGGCTCTCTAAGGGTTAGGGATGGATCCTAAGGGTTTGCCTAAGGGTTTGGGTTAATTCCTAAGGGTTAGGGAAGTGCTTTCGGAAGCTCGGGTGTAAACGTTTCTCGCAGTACGTATCGATTGTGCCTTGGGCCAAATTTGGGTGTCTACACCCGAACCTTGGGAAAGGCCCGCACACCTAGTTATGGATCTAGTAAAGGCCCGACTCACCTAGGAAATGGACCCTTTGGACCTATAATCCATTGGACCCATAACCTATTTGACCCTTTGGACCTATAATCCATTGGACCCAGGACCCAAGACCCATACCCGAAACCATAGGATAAGTAAGATACTTGACCCATCTTTGAATAGACGGTCAGTTGACTGAAATAAATAGGGGTTTTAGAAACATGCACCTTAATGCATCCAACATCGTTAGAGATGACCGAGTTTTATTTTTATCGACGATGATAAACATAAGTCCCCATTGGACTTTAAATCGAGGTAACACTTGATATAAGTGTAAGCCGACTAGATCCTCCCTCAGGATCAAGTCATTTGAAACTCGAACCTGACTTCTGCTTGGACATGGAAGAATACTGAAATATATGATAGATAGTGACATGATTGGACATGATAGAATACTGAAATATATGATAAATAGTGGCATGATTGGACATACTGAAATGTATGATAGATAGTGGCACGATTGGACATGATAGAATACTGAAATATATGATAGATAGTGACACGATTGGACATGATAGAATATTGAAATGTATGATAGATAGTAACACGATTGGATATGATAGAATACTTAAAAGTATGATAGATAGTGTCACTGTTGGACATGATAGAATACTGAAATGTATGATAGATAGTGTCACGATTGGACATGATAGAACATTGAAATGTTTGATTAATAGATTGTAGCATGCTTGGACATGATAGAACATTGAAATGTTTGGTTATAGATAGTAGCATGCTCGAACATGATAGTGAAATGCTCAAAATGTAAATGATTTATAGATAGTGACATACTCGAACATGATAGTGAAATGCTCGAAATGCAAATGATTTATGGATAGTGACATGCTCGAACATGATAGAATACTGAAATGTATGATAGATAGTGACAAGATTGGACATGATAGAACACTAAAATATTTGATTAATAGATAGTAATATGCTTAGACATGATAGAACACTGAAATATTTGATTTATAGATAGTGAAATGCTCGAGATACAAAAGATGATAGAATACTGACATGCTTGAAAATTAAATGACAGTAATACGAAATAATATGATAGTAATATGATACTGACATGCTTGAAAATAAAATGACAGTAATATGAAATGATATGATACCGACATGCTTGAAAATGAAATTACAGTAATATGAAATGATATGATAGTGATATGATGCTGACATGTTTGCAAATGAAATAACAATAATATGAAACGATATGATAGTAATATGATTGAATACTTACATACTTGGGAATGAAATGACAAGTAATATGAAATGATATGATAGTAATATGATAGAATGTTGAAATACTTGAAAATAAATGATTGATAATAATATGTTTGAACATAAAGATAGAATCTTGAAACTGTTTAGAATGCAGTGCATAAGAGATAAAATATGGAATTCTGAATACAACACATGAAAGACAGAAATAAAAATGAATACAGAAATGTGAAAATAAAAATATATTATACAAAACCTCATAAATGAGTATACATGATATAAAACCTCATAAATGAAGATACATGATATAAAACCTCATAAATGAGGATGCATAATACAGAACCTCAGAAATTTAGGCAAAGAATACAGAATATGAAAGATAGAATTGGAATTACATGTATAGAATATAAAATCTGAATACCAAAAGATGAATAATACAACGAAAACTAAAAATTTTAAAAGTGAGAAGATGATACCATACATTACAGTACAGAACCTCACATAGTTGATCACTGTTCTCACGAATAGGCTTGTATGAACACCTTGTATATGCATAGGCACCTCGTATATCCAGGATTATTGAAATATATATCAGCTGAGGATTGGGTCTATTTAGACCAATAGAATCATTAACCTTTAGCTTGATTGGCTAAACAGCGGAGAGTTGTTGCATGTAATCTGTAGAATGTCATTTTATGCTTAGATTCTGAACCTCTTTATTTCCTGTTTTAGTTGTGAATTGCGCACTATAGCTGTTATTATTCTCGTAGATGTTACCTTCATGATTAAATAGAATTTGATTATATTATTAGTATCTAGAACTTTTACTTAATGCTTAGTTATACTATCACAACTGCTGGAAACTCCACTTGCACTTGTACCTATGGAATGTTTTCATACTACTTGTACTAGGAACCTATTACAACGCTAACTAAGACTTTATTGAGTTTCATCACTTACGGTCATTTCATGACCCAAAAATGTCAAAGGCCAGTTAGCAGCCACCTAGTCAGGAATAGAGGAGCTGGAAAACGAAGGATCCCGACGCGATCAACGAGCTGAAAGTTAAGCCCCTTTTGTTCATGGAGCTACCAGCACCTGCACTTGTTTTAATAGGATTCTTCCTTTCCTTTGGTTTTGTTTTAAGTCAGTATTTTTTAAAATTGATAATGTATCTTTATATTGGAACTTAAATGGCATGGATCTTTTAATATTTTATTTGAGAAAAAGTCTTTCACGTTATATTTTTATTCATGTTTGAAACTATTACATTCAAGTCATAAGCCCGAATATGCCCGATCAGGTTAACGAAAATGAGATATTAAACCGATAGTGTTAAATTAAAGTTTTCGCAACTACTTTGATAAATGAAATTTAATCGTTTCTGCAATTAAAGTGTTTTCTACGAGATTTTAGGAATATATATATATATATATATATATATATATATATATATATACATATGCCAAATTACATGCAAAAGAGAAATAAAGTTGAAATAAAAATATATGAATATGAATATAAATATGAATAAAAATGGCGTGTGCCGTCGCGTCAGCTCACATCGGTGTCGCTAACGGACCGCGAGGCCGAGTGCAAGGGGCGTGACAGCTCCGATTCGCTTGTTTGCAAAGTTGGTGTCATTGTGCATGCTGAATCAACAAACGATGTTGTTTTGAATTTCTCGACATGACTGACTGTGATGCTTGTGTAGGATGCTGCTTCTACCCACTTTGTTAACTACTCGATAGCGATAAGGATAAATTGATGCCCGTTCGAAGCTTTCGAATTGACCATTTCGACGACGTCGAGGCCCTATGTGGCAAAAGGTCATGGAGTGGTCATGCTGTGGAGATCTATAGCAAGAACATGCATCAGACTACAGTGTTCTTAGCATTTGTAACACGTTTGAATGTGCTTCCAACAATCAGTCTCCATGGTGGCCCAAAAGTACCCTTGACGTAGGATCTTTTTAGCAAGCATGTGTCTATTGATGTGGGCTCCACATGCCCCCTCATAGATCTCTTTCACAACGTTCGTTGTCTCACTTTCAGTTAGGCATCAAAGCAAGATATTGTTATGTGATCGCTTGTAGAGGCATTCACCACAGATGACGAAATTTGAAGTTAGACGTTGGATGGTTCGCCTATCTATCTTGGATGTCATTACAAAAATAAAGTATTTCAGTGGCACTTGCTATTAAGGCATTTTTTGGTAGCGGCAGAACTAACAACGGCAATTTTTTATAATAGCAGGACTAATAGTAGCAGTTTTTTGTTAAAAAAACTGCCGCTAATAGTCTTATTTTTTGTAGTGTTTGCCCTCAGGGAACGCTCATGTTTCTAGGAATTCTTGAAATCTGAGAACCATGGAACCTCATCATCTAGCTTTGTTGATCCTTCAATCTGGAGGCAGAAGGTCGGCTCACTCCTTTGTTTGATCATGATTGGCTTCATTTCGACACCATAGGAAATTTTGATCATTGATGTCAAAGTTGTCAGTGCATCAGCAAAACGATTTCTCGCTCGTGGGACATAAGAGAAAGTAACATCGTCGAAGCACGCTATCAAATCTTCAAGGAGCTCATGGTACAGGATTAATTTTTCATCCTTTATTTTCCAATCTTTGTTTGTTTGGCATATGATTAGTTGTGAGTCACCAAACACCCTAAGGTGGGTCACATTTGATTCAAGAGCTGCTTACAGACCTGCTACGCGGGCCTCGTATTCGGTAATGTTATCGGTGCAAGGAAAATTGAGCTTGATAGAGACTGGTATGTGGGATACTTTTGGTGAAATTAAAACAACGCCAACCTCTTGACCTTCAGCGCTTGATGCCCATCAAAGTTCATTACACAAGACTCCTCTACCTCTTCTGTATCATCCTCTGTCATGAACAAAATGTCTTCATCGGGGAATTCGGTCCTCAAGGGTTCATGATCGAGTAGGGTATGTTCAGCAAGATGATCAGTAAGTGCTTACCCCTTGATCGATTTCTGGGTGACATATGTGTAGACACCCCCATTTTGCCCTCTCAGAATATACAAAGTCATTCGGTCAATCTTTGACTTTGCCTGTGACTTTTCGGAAAGGACTTACCTTCTCTGAAAGTTTCATAACCCAAATGTGGGAACCATATACTGAAACAATAGTATATGGCTAAACACAGGCTGAAATAATAGATCTGTGGCTCAGACCCCTTAACCCTAATGTGGGAACCATATACTAAAACAATAGTATATGACTGAACACAAGCTGAAACAATAGCTCTGTAGCTCAGGCCCCACAACCCTAACGTAGGAACCATACACTGAAACAATAGTACATGGTTGAACACAGGCTGAAATAATAGCTTTGTATCTCAGATCCCAACATAGGGAGACTATATACTAATACAATAGTATATAGTCTAAATGCGCCTAAAACCATGCACGCTATATGATTGCACGCAAACCTACAAACATGCAATCAGTCCATTTTTAGACCAGACTTCCTTTCTCTAAACCACCTCGAGACTCGATTATGCGCTCCACATGGCACGCGTGATCAGATTGAGCACCATATCACAATCGCGTAATTGACCTATGCCCGACCTCTCACAGTCCTTGACCGTCAAAATTTCATGATTAAGCACCTCAAATGAAGCGCTTAATTAGATTGCGCACTCCAAACAGGGCGCGCAATTAGTCCTAATGTGATTAGAACTAGGGAACTCAGCTGAGCCAATCAACCAGTCGCTCACTGAGTCGGTGACCGACTCAAAGCAAAAAAGCGCCAATTAATCGACACACAATTCAGTTAAACGCCTGAAACAAGGCGCGTAATTAGAAAAATACTTATAAAAGACTTTTTACTTCAGCCCTTAAAAGAGGGACAGAGAATGAACAAAGCAAACACAGAGAGAAACATAGCAACGACTTCGTGATTCGAGTTTCAAGTCCTCCGCATCTAAGCTTCGAATTTCGAGATTCCTCTCTACAGCCCCAGCCTTAGGTAAAAATTTATCTTTTAGTTTCCAACTCTAGTTTTTAGTTCTTAGATTTAGGTTTTTTTTTCTATTTTAATTATTAGCATTAAATTTTCAGTCTTAGACCGTAGCACCCCTTTTTTTAGACCGTAATTTTTATTATCTAGTTCTAGTTCCCAGTTTCTAGAACCAGTACTTAATCAAACAACCCAAAGCCCGACCTTAAACTTTAATTTTATTCTAAAATCTCAATCTCCAGTCCTATTATTAATCTCTGATTCTAGTTCTTAGTTTCTAGAACCAATCCTTAATTATACGGTCTAATTTTATGATTTCGATCCCGAATTCACTCCTTAGATTTTAAATTTTAGTTTTAATTTCTTAATTTGAGATTTTTAGAATCCCAATTTATAATTAGGTCCTTAATTTCTAGTTTCAAAATTTAATCTATAATTATAACCCAAAATTATCGAATTTAAAAATCTAAAAAAATACTATCTTATAATTCAAATTTCAATTTGCTTTAATCTCAGTCACCCGATTTACCCAAGGGAGCTTACGGAGGATACTCGGAAACGAGGCCAATCCTCCTTAGCATAGCAGGCCCAAAACTCCCTTTTCTTTGATTGTTTTTAGTAAAATTAGTTCCTTTACTTAATTAGAATCTTAGTAAAATTAGTTCATTTGCTTTAATTAGAATTTCAGTAGAATTAGTATATTTGTTTTAATTAGAATTTCAGTGAAATTAATATATTTGTTTTACTTACAATTTCAGTACAATTAGTATACTTGCTTTAATTAGAGTTTCGCTAGAATTAGCATATTTGCGTTCCTAATACGATTAGGAGACTAATTAATTAGATTCTAGTAGGATTAGAAAACTTAATTAATTAGATTTATAATACGATTAAAATATTTAAATTAATTAAATTTCTAATAAGATTAGAATATTTGAATTAATTAGACTCCTAGTAGGATTATGAAACTTAATTAATTAGACTTTCAATAAGATTAAAAAACTAAATCAATTAGACTTCTAATAGCATTAGGAAACCTTTTAGAATCACGGTAGAATTAGGACACATAATCACAGCACAACTCTAACAAAGGTAGGACGCTCAAAATTAATTAGATTCTAAACTAGTTAGATTTCTGATAGTATTAGAATATTTAAACCAAGTAGACTTACATTTGGATTAGGACACTAGAATATTAGATTAATTCACCACAACAGGTTCATGTAGTTAGACTCATAGTAGAACTAGGAAACTTAAGCCAATTAGAATTACAACAATAATAAGAAGAGCCAGTGCTGCTGACGTTGGCAGGTGTTAGCTACTTACCTTGTATTCAAAAAGAGGTTTAAAATCACACAATTAAAGGATCTATTGGTTGCACACACCAATGCAAGCAGACACACCGACCTGTAAGTATTCAGGGTCTGTTGTAGAAAGTTTTAAAAGGGTAAGTAAGGGAATATCCACAGGGAAATGTGAGCTAAAAATTAAGTTAATCTCCATATCTAAAGTAGATTTGGCACCCTACCTAATACTAAAATAGAAAAAGAGAGAGGGAAGGTTTTAAGGGGTTGTCACTTTAAACTAAACTACAGAAACAACATTAAATGCATAAATGAATTGAGATTAAATCCAGAGTTTAGATCTTGCAAGTGAGGGAAATTTTTGGTGAAATTAAAAAAAAAATAGAAAATGGAGTGAAGCAGCTTGGAGTTTGGTCTTATTGCAATTGGGTTGAGCTGTCAGGGTTACAAAGAGTTCAGAGTGCACCAATCCCTCATCTGGCTATAAGCACAGCTGCAGGGTAGAAGAATCTTATCTAGGCCAAATATTTGGCTTGATCTTAAGGTCATGATCTGTCCACTTCAATGGTCACAGATCATCCAATAGATTCACTCCATTCTCATGCTTCCATCAGAATATTATAATCACTACAAATGTTGCGACTGCCAGGCCACAGACATAGGCAATTGCAAGAATATCAAATTTAGGGAGATTAAATGGTATCCAAGAGGTCTACCAGTTAAGTGGGTGAGATATTCCCATCTATACAAATCTGATCAAACACCAAATGAAACTAGATGAACTATGGATCTAATTAAAATACTAAAACCAGCATTGTATTGAAACAAACTCACTATATAATGACATGCTCTCAGATTTGTAGTCTGTGCATCATCTGACCCTCAATAACACTCTCAACTCTCTCTAATTACAGATCCAACCTCACTCTTTACTGCTCCAAAGAAATTAGCCAACCATAGTTGGACAAAAAGGAAGAATAGAGAATTTCGATACAAGCTCTGATCTCGAGAATTGATCCCCCCCTTTTTCTGGTAGCTTCCCTCCTTATATAGCTCTCCCCTTCAACTTCAGATCTATTTTTCCCGCCAATCACAGCTCAGCTAGAATAATTTTTTTATTCTCTCTTTTATTCCCCTTCTAGAAGGCTCTCTCAGTTAGTTAGAGTTGGGGGAGAGCACGTTGGGTCGGTTAGGGTATCCCAGGGCACTTCTAGAAACTTCGTGCCGGTCACCAGAGTGCCTAAGATTGCGTGCAGCAGGTCACCAACTTGCAGTGTGTGCACAATAGCTTTTTTGAGAAGTCTTTCAGTCAATTTCGATAGGTTCTTAAGGCTTTTAACAGGTTCTAAATAGGCCTTCTGTTCCTTTCGCTAGGATTCAGAATCCTTTCGATAGGTTTCAATAGGTTGGTGCTGAAAATAAAGCTGCAGCATCCATAACCTTCATCTGGTGTGTTTGACAGGTTGGGAGATCCTTTCGATAGGTTAATTTCTACGCAATAAGTTTCGATAAGTTCTCTTATGGCCCCTATCGACAGGTTTTTAGACTTTTCGATAGGTTCTGTTCAAGCTCAGGCAACCATTCGATTGGATGATCCCTTTTTATTTCTGACTGCGTGATAGGTTCAAGATCCTATCAAATTCTCCCATCCTCACGACTTCTTCCTTTTTTCAGCCTTCAGATCCTATCGACAGGTTCCAGTAACCTCTCGACAAGTTATTTTCAGCATGTTTTCACTCTTTTAACGCTGCTTTGTTGTTGTTGCATGCTCTAAGTGGGCCATTGTTGGGTTTGAACTACATTGAGAGATGGATTTCTGCACTATGACTGCCTTTTACTGCTATCTACAAGACATACTCAATAAGCATTTATTAGCCCACTCATAGGTCTATCAAAGCTCATGTTAGGAGGTGAAAAGTGGTACTTTTCAGAGATTAACACACCCCCAAACCTAAGCTTTGCTAGTCCCTGAGCAAAGAAAGAATAAAGAAAACTAAAATGCCACTTTTGTAGGGAGCACAGATGCATTTAGCATATACATCAAGCCTTTTGAACCCCTAGGTGATCCCTAGTGGAGGAGTGGAGTCTCCTAAGGGTTTTCAGTGAAGGTACCCCCAAACTTCTCCAATAAAATTAGCTAATACTCATGCAACATGCTAAAACAGAGTTCAAGTAAAATAAAAATAAATTCCACACCATGTCCCTTCAGTTTTAGAGGATTTTCAGCAGAAAAATCATCAGTTTAAAACCTAAAATTCTGCTGTAATTCCTTCATCATCAATCAGTTCATATCAAGGCATTGTGCCTGAAAATTAATGCAGAGTTCACCTTTAATTTAAGAATTCTGTTTTGATAATGCCCCAATCAATTTTGATTTCAGACCCAAATCTTACCGGGGTTGTTCACTCATAACAGAAGTAGAAGGGTTGCACCATTTCTCACACAGCTCAAGAACAATTACAATCCTCAAATAGGACTACAAGCATGAGCATAGGCATTGCTCTAACTTTTAAAATTTTCTAACTCTTTTCACCATAGATTAAACAAATCCTCATCTCTACATGACAGCTCAATCCATTTCAGATCAGTAGGGTCTTTTTTTATTGGGTTGTAATGTGGCTTATGGGTGAAATTTGTAAAAGAATAATGGGGTAAAAAGGATTCAAATTGAGAAATCAGTAAAAGTAAGAAGGTGGTCTGGACAACACCTTCATTTTAGCACAATTCCATCTACTTCTTAAATTTTTAGATTTGAAGTGGCCAATTTCTAATCCTCTTTTCAGTCTTTCAATGAAATGACTTCTCTTTCTCATTCCTTTTCTTTGATTTTCTATTTTTCCTTTTTTTTTGTATGTTTTTCTTTTTGTATTTTTCTCCATTTTTCTTTTTATGGGTTGGAATGTCACAACACCACCAAATGTGCTTTCTTCTTTCTCAACCAACCATCAAATCATCTCTACCTTCTTAAATCTCAGAGTGAGGGTCAGGCTATATCAGGTCACTGAGGTTTTGGATTCAAATTTTCTAGTTTTTATCAATGAAAATTGAGAATTTTAAGGCTCAAATGGTGTGTATCAAGGGCAGTTCAAAGGTGGGACATTTTAAGCTCAAACTGTCCAAGGAATGGCCTTACTTCATATCTTCAATGTCCTGAATGCTATCAAGCTATTTTAATTTGGATTTGCCTAACTTCTAGTGATCGAAACTATATCCAATCAGTCCTTAGAGCAGAAAAATTGCCAAGACACTCTTCAAAGAAAATTTTTCAGGCCCAAATCTCACTGGGTATGGCCTTCCATCAAATTTCTGGGGTGTATCCTCACAGTTTTTTCTCCTTTCAGGTTCACTAAACATCACTTTTAAAAATTCTTGACATTTGCTTCATGAAAAATGCTAAAACTATAGCTCATTTCAGTTTTAAAAAGTTTTTAATTTCCTTTTTTTTTTCAAAAATCAGGTGGGAAATCATATTATTTTCAAAAACTTTTTCAACATTACTGCACTAGCATTAAGTCATTTCATTGGCATACCTGTCATACCCCCAAACCTAAATTAAACAGTGTCCTCACTGTGCAGAGAGCATGATAGCAATGAACAGGGTATATGAAGAAATAGATGGAAGAATAAGCACAAAGAAAGACATAACACAAAAAAGAAATTACTATTAACATCTAAAATATGTACATGGTCCAAAGCAGTAAGAGAAAACAAACAAACATAAACTATATTTATTAACAGGCATCATCAAGCCAATCATACAAATCTGTCAAATTTTTCAAATCATCCTTGGATAAAGGAGCTTTTCCTTTAGGTTGGGACTTCTTAGTGGACTGCTTCGATAGGTCAAATCCTTCCTATCGATAGGTTCATATGGTACATGATTCATCCTCTCGATAGGTTCCCGATAGGTATCCAGAACTTATCGAAAACTTATTTCTGGCCTTTTGAACCTATCGAAAAGTTGTATTCTCCTATCGACAAGTCTCAGTGCCTATCGAAATCTTCAAATGACCTATCGAAAGGTTCCATATGCCCATAAAAACTACATTTTTGTGTTGTGTTCAGCCTCAGCACCCACCAAACTCTTTTGTTGTATTTCTATTCAATTTGTTTTCATTATTGACATACACCCATGATCCCTGGACTGCTGACAAGATTGATATGATGACCGAATTCTAGCATGGCAATTTTATTGTAAATGAATAAAACATCAAAACATAAAGTAATCACTTAAAACATAACCAAAATATAGTACATATGATACACACTGAAATCAGGTATAAATTGGAGGGTCCTGAAGATCAATGATCTCCTCAGGCTCACTAATTTTTTCAACACAAATCTTTAGCCTCTGCCCATTAACTTTTATGACTCTACCATCTTTGGGGTCCATGATTTCTACAGCCCCGGATGGGGAAACATGTAAAACTGTGTAAGGCCCATCCCATTTGGACTGTAATTTTTCTGGAAAGAATTTTAATCTTGAATCGAACAACCATACCTTGTCACCTATTTTGAATTCTTTCTGCAACAAGTGCCTGTCATGAAAGGCTTTGATTTTTTCCTTGTAAATCCGGGCATTTGAATATGCGTCCAACCTTAACTCATCAAGCTCAGATAATTGCAGTTTCCTATTCACACCAGCAAAGGTTAAGTCAGAATTTAATATTTTAATAGCCCAATATATTCTATGTTCTAACTCAACAGGCAAGTGACATGTCTTGCCATATACTAGCCTGAATGGGGACATCCCTATGGGGGTCTTATAGGCAATCCTATAAGCCCACAAGGCATCTGGTAATTTTATGGACCAATCTCTCCTATCAACTCGCACAGTCTTCTCTAGGATGTGTTTGGTTTCCCTTTTAGAAATCTCTACTTACCCACTGGTTTGTGGGTGGTAGGGAGTAGCAACTCTGTGGGTCACAGAGTATTTTTCCAACAGTTTTTCAAAAAGTTTATTGCAAAAGTGGCTTCCTCTATCACTAATAATAGCTTTGGGGGTGCCAAACCTAGAGAAGATGTTGTCCTTTAAGAACTTAATGACAACCTTATGATCATTTATTCTTGTAGCTATGGCCTCTACCCATTTGGACACATAGTCCACAGCAACAAGGATGAAATTATATCCATAGGAGGGGGAAAAAGGTCCCATAAAATTAATTCCCCATATGTCAAATAGCTCAACAACAAGCACAGGTTGCAAAGGCATGGAGTTTCTTTTTGTAATACTTCTCACTTGCTGGAATTTAGAACAATCTTTGCAATGCTGTATGGCATCCTTGAACATAGTGGGCCAATAGAAACCACTATGAAGCGCCTTTGCAGCAGTCTTGTTGCCACTAAAATGGCCCCTACAAGCTTGTTCATGACACATGATTAGAATATTTTCAAACTCAGTTTCAAGTACACATCTTCTTATCACCTGGTCTGCACAATACTTAAAGAGGTGAGGATCCTCCCACATATAATATCAAATTTGTGAGAAGAACAGATTCCTATCATCCTTACTCCAATGTGGGGGTACGCTTCCCACAGTAAGATAGTTTACTATGTTGGTAAACCAAGGCATACTTATCTCCACAACAAAAAGCTGCTCATCTGGGAAAGAATCATTGATGGGCAAGCTCTTTATTTCAGCATCTGGAATCCTTGATAAGTGGTCTGCAACCACATTTTCAACCCCCTTCTTGTCTTTGATTTCCAAGTTGAATTCCTGCAGAAGAAGAATCCATCTAATTAGTCTAGCTTTAGCCTCCTTAGACAAGTGGTATTTCAGGGCTGAATGGTCAGTAAACACAGTGATCTTGGATCCCAACACATGATCTGAACTTTTCCAATGCAAATACAATGGCTAGCAGCTCCTTTTCAGTTGTGGTATAATTTAATTGAATATCAACCATTGATTTACTAGTATATGCCACCACGCATGGTACTTTGTCTTTCCTTTGTCTCAGCACTGCACCAATGGCAAAGTCTAATGCATCACACATCAACTCAAATGGCAGAGAAAAATCAGGAGCTTGTAATATAGGAGCAGTAGTCAAACAGGTCTTCAAAAGTTTAAAAGCAGCTAGGCATTCACCATTGAACACAAATGGAACCTCTTGGCATAGCAAGTGGTAAAGAGGCTTGGAAATTTTGCTAAAGTCTTTGATGAACCTCCTGTAGAAACCAGCATGGCCCAAGAATGACCTGACTTGTTTGACAGTTTTAGGAGGGGGAAAATGTGCTATTAAATCAATTTTAACTTGATCAATCTCTATTCATTTTTGGGAAACAACATGTCCTAGGATAATATCCTGAGTCACCATGAAATGACTCTTTTTCCAACTCAAAACTAGGTTGGTCTCCTCACACCTTTGCAGTACAAGGCTAAGATGGTGTAGGCATTAGCTAAAATCATCCCCATAGATAGAGAAATCATCCATAAATATCTCTAGAAATTTGTCAATCATGTCAAAAAAGATAGCATACATGCATCTTTGAAAAGTGACAGGTGCATTACATAGCCCAAATGGCATCCTTCTATATGCAAAGGTTCCAAATGGATAAGTAAATGTGGTTTTTTCTTGATCTTGTGGGTAAACAGGAATCTGGTTGTATCCTGAATAACCATCAAGAAAACAGTAAAATGTCTTGTCTACCAACTTATCTAAGATTTGATCTACAAAAGGCAATGAGAAGTGATCTTTGCTAGTTTTCTCTAAAGCTTGCAATAGTCTATGTATACCCTCCAACCAGGTGTCTGTCTGGTTGGAATCAGCTCACCTGAGTCTGCTTGAACTACTGTGATCCTAGATTTCTTGGGCACCACCTGGGTAGGTTCCACCCATTAAGAATCTGAGATAGGATAAATGACCCCAGCATCAAGAAGTTTGACTACTTCCTTCATAACAACTTCCTGCATGTGTAGGTTGAGCTTCCTTTGCATCTCTCTAGAAGGTTTAGAACCCTCTTCAAGATAAATTTTGTGCATGCACATAGCTGGATTTATTCCCCCCAAATCTACAATAGTCCACCCTATTGCTCTCTTATGCCTTTTTAGCACACAAAGCAATTCTTCTTCCTGCTCAAGAGTGAGGAAGGAAGAGATTATCACTAATAGTTTGTGATTGACTCCTAAAAAGGCATATTTTAAAGATTTTGGGAGTTGCTTTAACTCCACATCTGAGGGACTGATGAGTGAAGGCAATAGGGATGCCTTAGAAGGTGGTGGAAGGGGTAGTAAAGCAGAAGTCCATGGGTGATGCTTTGCTAGCCTTACTTCAGAATTTACAATTTTCACTTGCTCAAGCTCTGATGTGGAAGCTTTCTCTTCCACTGTTTCATTCCATACTTCTTCAAAAATATTAAATAAATCATTACCATGCAGCATCTGAGACAAATTTTCTTGCACAAACTCATCCAGTACATCAATGGAAAAATAGTCCTTATTCTCTAAGTGGGGCTGATGAGCTGCATTGTACACGTTCAACTTGACTTTCATATTACCAAAAGATATTTCCATAACTCCTGATCTGCATTGTATACAAGCATTTGCAGTGGCCAAAAAGGGTCTGCCTAAGATCACAGGGATAGAAGAAGCACACTTGCTCGGCTCCATATCCAGCACCAGGAAATCAGCAGGATAAAAGAATTTGTCAACCCCAACTAAGACATCTTCAATAATCCCCACAAGCTTCCTTTCAGATCTGTCAGCTAGTTGTAAGACCACATGTGTGGACTTCAACTCTCCCAAGCTCTTCTCATATACTGAATATAGAAGCAAATTCACACTAGCTACCAGATCTAACAAGGCTTTTTCAATGGTATGATCCCCAATGATGCAGGGGATAGTGGGGACTCTAGGATCTTGGAGTTTTGTTGGAGTTGCAATAGTCAGTATCTGTTTCACTTTTTCTGCTGAAAAGACTTTCTTGGATAGATGTACCCTTGATTGTCTTTTATGGATGCAAAGGTCTTTTAAAAACTTGGCATAGGCTGGAACCTGCTTGACTGTATCAAGTAGAGGCAGGTTGATCTTCACTTGCTTAAAAGTTTTCATCATTTCCTCTATCTTGGCATGCCCTTTATCAAAAGGAAAAGGTGCCTGCATTGCCCTAGGAAATGAAAAATATAGGACTGCTCCCCCATTTGCAGCCTTAGCCAACTCATTATTTCTTTTTTTGGTTTTATTATTTTCTTGAGGATCATCATTATCCTTCTTATTCAACATGGGTTGCTCTTGTTGTGCCTTCTCTATAACCACCTCTTTTTCTTTTTCTGAATTTTTCAAAGGCCCACAACCTACTTGATTGTCCACCAGCCTTCCACTTCTTAATATGGTGACAGATTTGACTTCCTCCTGGGAAGAAGAAACCTCACCTATCACATATTATCTCCTTGGATTGTCCATGGGTTGGCTAGGCAGCCTCCCTTCTTCTCTCTTGGTCAAAGCATTAGATAGCTGACCAAGATGGTCTTCTATCTTTTTTATGTTTTGGCTATGAGAGTGTACAGTTTGAGACAAGGATCCTAAGTTCTGTAATGAGGTCAGAACTTATTCCTCAAAAGAAAGTGATCTAGCAGCTGGAGGGGGTGCAGCTTACTGCACAGGCTGAGTCACAGGTTGAGTTATGGGTTGTTGATAGTGGGGCCTTGGAAAGTAATTTTGGTGGTATAGCTGAGCATTTTTATAAGGCATGGACTGATGTGGTTGCTGCTGCTGGTTTGGAAAGGTATCTTGTCTCCACCTCAAATTGGGATGGTTTCTCTATTGGTAACCAGCAGTAGGCAGTTGTCCAAAAGAGTAAGTGGTAGCCACATGCTCCATCACAAAGTCTGGAAATTGAATAGCTGAGGGGCATTCCTCAATGGAGTGAGTGGGGGGCTGGCATATAGCACATGCCTCTTTCGCTTTAGCAGCCATGGGTGACTACATTGCTCCCATGAGCTTATCAAACTTCTGGGTCAAGCTGTCCACTTTTTTTTCCAAATCATTGTGCCCACTCACCTCATGCATCTTTCCTCTTGCGGTATTTTCTTTCACCATTCTAGGGATGTCCAAGTCCCTGGACAATGTCTCTCTCTGTATGGAGTTCTCGCTGATGATGTCAAACAATTCCCAAGCCTCCTCAGCAGTTTTGTGGAGGTAAGTACCACCACAAGAGGCATCTACCATATCTCTGCTTTTAGAATCAATTTCCTGATAGAAACTTTGAACAAGTTGCCATTAAGAGATTTGATGATGGGGACATTTCTTTAGGAGTTCTTTGAATCTCTCACATGCTTGGTGAAAGTCCTCAGTTGGGTCTTGAGCAAATGAGATAATGTCCTTCCTCAACTGCCTTGTCTTGGACATGGGGAAAAACTTGGCCAAAAACTGACATTGAAGATCACTCCAGGACTGAATACTGTTGGGTGGGAGCATTGACAACCAAGTCCTGGCTCTATCCTTTAATGAAAAAGGAAAGAGTCTCATCCTGGTTGCTTCCTCCCCAAACCTATTATATTGAATGTAGTGCACAGTCCTAGAAATTCATCAATATACTTATATGGGTCTTCTTTGGTCAGGCCATAGAATGAGGGAAGCATTTGAATTATGGAAGACTTATCTCATAGTTCCCTTGAACAGCAGGGAATTGAATGCAGAAGGGGGAATTGTAAACCCCTGGTGCATTGAATTCCTTCAAAGTTCCAGGTTGCTCACCCATTTCAGCAGATTCAGATGCAACAGCTGTGGGTGAGATTTGTTTAGACCTAAGAATTCTTTCAACCTCTGGATTTAATGGAGCAATCTGAGAATTGAGAGTTCTCCTTCCAAACATACACCACTCACAATCTTACTGCACACAAGATGCAGAGCAAATTTAACACAACAATCAGGAACAAGCACAATTAACTAATAAATCTACAAATTCACAGATCAGGAAAATAAGAATAGAGGGATGCAAACTTTAGAGCAACCTCTAGCACAATGCTCCTTAGACACAACTTCCAATCTGTTAAAAATAACAAAAACTACTCCAAAACAGCAAAAACTTTCAAAAGCAGTTAGTGAAAAACTAAACAGTCTATTACAGATCTACAATCTATACTAAAACAAACTTAGATCTACCAATTTTATATACACAGATCCGCGGCAATGGCGCCAAAAACTTGTTGGCTACTTACCTTGTGTTTAAAAAGAGGTTTAAAATCACACAATTAAAGGATCTATTGGTTGCACACACCAAGGCAAGCAGACACACAGACCTGCAAGTATTCAGGGTCTATTGTAGCAAGTTTTAAAAGGGTAAGTAAGGGAATATCCACAGGGAAATATGAGCTGAAAATTAAGTAAATCTCCAGATCTAAAGCAGATCTGGCACGCTACCTAATACTAAAATAGCAAAAGAGGGGAGATTTTAAGGGGTTGTCACTTTAAACTAAACTACATAAATAACATTAAATGCATAAATGAATTGAGATTAAATCCAGAGTTCAGATCTTGCAAGTGAGGGGAATTTTTGGTGAAATTAAAAAAAATTGAACATGGAGTGAAGCAACTGGGAGTTTGGTCTTGCTGCAATTGGGTTGAGCAGTCAGGGTTACAAAGAGTTCAGAGTGCACCAATCCCTCATCTGGCTATAAGCACAGCTGCAGGGTAGAAGAATCTGATCTAGGCTAAAGATTTTGCTTGATCTTAAGGCCATGATCTGTCTACTTCAATGGTCACAGATCATTCAATAGATTCACTGCATTCTCATGCTTCCATTAGAACATTATAATCACTACAAATGATGCGACTACCAGGCCACAGACACAGGCAATTGTAGGAACATCAGATCTAAGGAGATCAAATGGTATCCAAAAGGTCTATCAGTTAAGTGGGTGAGCTATTCCCATCTACACAAATCTGATCAAGCACCAAATGAAACCAGATGAACTATGGATCTAATTAAAATAATAAAACTAGCATTGCATTGAAACAAACTCACTATATAATGAAATGCTCTCATATGTGTAGTCTGTGCATCATCTGACCCTCAATAACACTCTCAACTCTTCCCAATTACTGTTCCAACCTCACTCCTTGTTGCTCCAAAGAAATTAGCCAACCATAGTTGGGAAAAAAGGAAGAATAGAGAATTTTGATTCAAGCTCTGATATCGAGAATTGATCCTCCCTTTTTTCTGGCAGCTTCCCTCCTTATATAGCTCTCCCCTTCAGCCTCAGATCTATTTTTTCTACCAATCACAGCTCTGCTGGAATAATTCTGTTATTCCCTCTTTTATTCCCCTTCTAGAAGGCTCTCTCAGTTAGTTAGAGTTGGGGGAGAGCACGTGGGTCGGTTAGGTTTTCCCAAGGCACTTCTAGAAACTTCTTGCCGGTCACCAGAGTGCCTCGGATTACATGCAGCAGGTCACCAACTTGCAGCGTGTGCACAACAGCTTTTCTGAGAAGTCTTTCAGTCAATTTCGATAGGTTCTTGAGGCTTTCGACAGGTTCCAAACAAGCCTTCTATTCCTTTTGCTAGGATTCAGGATCCTTTCGATAGGTTACAATAGGTTGGTGCTGAAAATAAAGCTCCAGCATCCACAGCCTTCATCTAGTGTGTTCGATAGGTTGGGGGATCTTTTCGATAGGTTGATTTCTGCACAATAAGTTTCGATAGGTTCTCTTCTGGCTCCTATCGACAGGTTTTCAGACTTTTCGATAGGTTCTGTTCAAGC
Source organism: Chloranthus sessilifolius (assembly GCA_021018995.1). Lineage (NCBI taxonomy): Eukaryota > Viridiplantae > Streptophyta > Magnoliopsida > Chloranthales > Chloranthaceae > Chloranthus > Chloranthus sessilifolius. Next base: position 100,564,879 of record CM037584.1, on the reverse strand, counting down.
TCAGGCAACCATTCGATAGGATGCTCTTTTTTTGTTTCCGACTGCGCGATAGGTTTCGGATCCTATCGAATTCTCCCATCCTCACGACTTCTTTTTTTAGCCTTCAGATCCTATCGACAGGTTTCAATAACCTCTCGACAGGTTGTTTTCTGCCTATTTTCACTCCTTCAAAGCTGCTTTGCTGTTGTTGTATGCTCTAAGTGGACCATTGTTGGGTCTAAACTGTACTAAGAGATGGATTTATGTACTATGATTGCCTTTTACTGTTATCTACAAGACATACTCAACAAGCATTTATTAGTCCACTCATAGGTCTATCCAAGCTCATGTTAAGGGGTGAAAAGTGATACTTTTCAGAGATTAACAACAGACCGGTGATTCAATAATGAAGTAACCCACACCTGCTCCAAAGCGTGATCGCTGACGTGTTACAGCATCGTTAAATATCTGCAGCTGGCGATCGCAACAAACTAGGAACCTTCCTAGAAATCTCCCTTTATATTTAGCATTTAAAACACCCCATTCTCAGAGTCTGCTCAGGACAGAATTGAGCCACTGATTTTCGGGGACCGAAAGGAACCCAAAAAATGTGTGCACCAATAGACTGGCGATGGCGATGGGACACTTTTTCTAAACTCTTCCTTTCTTAGATAGTTTTTATTTTCCTTCTTTTTCTTTCCATCGCATCATTTCAAATTTCCTTAAATATATGAGTCTTCGTCAAAGACTCGAGATGTCCAGTATACGAAGAGTGAGTTTAGGAGACTCGCCATTGTGGGGATATCACAACCACCCGTATACGAGGAAGAATCACCTTACGACTCCAGCCTATGACAACCTAAGATTAACATGCCTGGCGATCAGGAAAATCCCTTTTGTACCCCACACACTGGTAATAACCACAACGGGAGAGATAGCAACACTAGACAAAACCTCATTGCTCAATAAATTGTAGAACTCAGTATTCAAAGAATACAAAGAGGAGACGATGACGCTGAGGAATTGCTTCGATGAATGGCTGCTACATACGAGACCGTTAGGGCACAACATATTCAGAAGAACAAGAACGACAGGAGAGGCCGCCGCCTATCCCGAGCACAGTGTTAGCCTGTGCCTCTCCATTGAGACAACCTGCTCACGCATTCTTCAATGATGATTCTCTAGATAAGGATTTCTCACGAGTTACCCCAAAAGATGGCACCATTAAGATCAAAGATCTCCCCAAGATGCTCGATGAATGAATGGCTAAGAGAGAGCGCCCTGGTCACTCATTCGGATTTGACAAGTTCTATCGGGATGTCGAATTTAACTTAACGACGAGATTCAAACCGTCAAAATTTATCAAGTACAACGGCACGGGAAATCCAAACCATCACCTGGCCCTCTTTTGCAACGATTGTCAACCCATACGCAATAATCAAGGACTTCTCATCTATTATTTCTAATGCTCATTAGAAGGAAAAGCTCTAGATTTGTTTGCGGGACTCCTGCTGTATTAAGATAGATACATTCGATGATTTAGTCGGTCAATTCCTAGACCAATACAAGCACTTGATCCAAAAGATAGTCAGTCTCAATGATCTAATGGTGACAAAGCAAGGACCCGATGAAGAGTTCACCGACTTTGCCGCCAGATGGAAGAAACTCGCTGCCAGGACCGGCACTTCAATAAAAGAGAAAGACTCGGCTAACATTATCATTAATAACACTAGAGAACAATTAAAAAGCGCGCTCGTCATAAGCGACTGCCCCGACTTCACTGCCCTCCACTCTCGGGCATCCCGACTAGCGCGACACATCAAAGGCGGAGACCTCACCCTATCCATAGTCACGTCAAGAGTAGACTCTTTCGGTGAGTCAAAGTCAAAAAATAGTAAGAAAGCCTCAGGAACCAAGCAGGTCAACACCATTGTCAATCAAGGACAGAACTCTGAGAACGAAAATTTTCAGCCAAAAAATTTTAGGCAGAATCAAAATTAGCAACGGTACGCAAACCAAAATCAAGGCGCAAATCAACAAAGATATGCGAATTAGAACTAAGGCCAGACCCAGAATCAGGGCTAATACCAGAACAGAAACTAATATCCTAACACTTATCAGAATAAGAATACCACACAGAATCCGCTGGCCCACACGCAAAGCTACAATAATGTACCCCCACCACAAAACTTCAACCCGACTAGGGGCCCCTACCAGCCGAGATGGGAACACTATCCCCCTTTACCTAACACAATTCTCGATATCTTTCATCTCCTTAACACTCAGAATCTCCTCCGATTCTCACAGGAGAGACCTCAACCATGACAGACAAATCTAGACTATAGCAAGTTCTGTGTATTTCATCGATATGCAGGGCACAATCTGGAGGACTGCTGGGTCCTCTGGGATATAATCTATGACATGAATGACCGAAACCAAATTGATTAGGAAGCGCTCAGGAATCTTAACCCTAACAATAGTCAACCCCAACAAAACTTGGGAATTATTAATAACCCCATGCCCAACCACAACCAAGGAACACCAGCCCAGGTCACCACCATGGATCTCCCCAGTTAGTCCTCTTTCCAGCCCTCCACCTTAGTCACTCGCCTCCAACCTTCCAACACTTTTGCCACCCTTGTGGGAGCTCCTCCACCCCTGCACTCCTCGGCCTTGATCACCCGAATCACCCTGCTAAGCCCACCTCCTTACCCAAAATTCACTTAGATATGAGTTCACTCCTTTAGGCCCCGAAGACATGCCTCCATAGTCGCCCACCAGAACCTTCAACCCCTCTAAATCCTGAACCAACACCATTGTCGCTTCCCTCATCCAATTCAGAGGCTGAGTATGAAAACCATGTTCTTCAAAATGCAGCCCAAATCGCTGCATGGGTAGACAGTGTGACCCGAAAGACCCCAAGCCAAGAAGATGAAACAAGGACTGAGTGTTTGCTAAACATAGAAGAAAGTGAACAAGAAGGATATCCTGACCCGTGTGAGACACTGGTCTCTGCTTTCCTAGAAGAAGAAGATTACACACAGTACCTCCCTCCTTGGAGCGACACAGTGCAAGTATGCGCTCCGTCCTCAAATTTCATTCACTTCACAAATACATCAACGTCGAGCAACACGGGGCTCGGTCAACAATCGACTTGTCCGATCCTTAAGTCAGGAACTAATTATCCACCTCTGCCTTTTCCTCGAAATAAGGAGTCCACGAACACACAATCACCAGAGGGGAACATGAGAGAAAAAGAGGTTAACTTGCCTCCCCCACCTCACATTATCTCTCCACCAATCCCTGCACCTCAACCACTCCAACCACCACCACCCAAGGCTCATCAGCCAGGCAAAGAAAGTGCACTCGAGCCAGGACAAGAATTTGACCTTCTGCGACATCTCTAAAAGATCCCAGCCCAGATATCAATATTAGAACTCATCAAGAAATCGCCTGACCATCACTGACTGTTGATAAGGATGCTTAAAGACACACAAGTGGACGTCCACTTGGGACTGAATTGGGCCACTCTTTCCGGGGACCAAAAGGAACCCAGAAAAAAGCGGGTACCAATAAAACTGTCATCGATCTTTCGGCCACCAAAGCGGAATTGGACCGTCTCAGTATCTCCTCCAGAGCCTCAACATAAACACCCATGGCATGGATGAGAGTGGCATCAACAACGACCTGAAATCGAATAGGTTCTCCATTAAATGGCACACTGGCCCAGGTCGAAGAGTCGGAAGTAACGAGGTGAAGGGCCCATAAGTGGGCTCCTCTAGTACATCCCCCTTAATAACTAAGGGTGAGGTAGTAGGACCCTCGCTACTCACAACTAAAGCAGTGAAGGGCCCATAAGTGGGCTCCTCTAGTACATCCCCCTTAATAACTAAGGGTGAGGTAGTAGGACCCTCAGACTCCATGGGCTCTAAAAAATGGATGGCCCATGCCCATCTGATGAAGTAGGGAGAGCAGAGCCAGCAGGCCCCATGGTCGGAGCATTGGAGTGAGCCAAATCTGAATCCTCCTCTACAAGGGGCTCACTAGAAGGTGGTGGAGGTGGACTGGGAGGAGGCGCAGGTCCATCATCATGGGAAGACCCTCTCCGACCACCCCTCGAAAACAAAATATATGCCCCCCCCCCCCTCATCACATCAGAAAGTAGGCCCCTCATAAAGGTGAGCTCAACACGAATCTTTGACTGCCTCGCCTTCAATGTGCTAAAGCGCTGCTCCATAGTGGATTGAAAAGTGGAAGTAAAATGCATGTCCACAAAAGGGGCAGCGCAATCATTGATGGTCGCATCCATCAAGCCTCGAAAGCCATCGGTGCCAAAATCGAAGGCGTCAGGCAAAAAGGTAGTGGGCGGTGGTATGGGTGGAGAAGTAGAAGTGGAGGCGGCAGTCACACACTCGGATGTGATGAGAGGATCGGTGAAGACCATGGTGACCGGGGGAAGTGTGGTAGATGGAAGAATGGGTGAGGACGGATCATAAGTGAATGGTAATGGAGGTCTGGGAGACGGAGGAGAGAACGTATGGTCCTACGACTCAAGGGGAGGGGAAGGGGATGGGGTAAATGGTATGGGTTGGGCCAAGGAGGGTATGGGTAAGGAAAGGGTAGGGGTGTTGGCTGCTCCAGCAGCAGATCCAGTGGAGGTAGGGACGGAGACTTCCAGAGTCTCCGTCAGAGGGGCAACCGTCGAAGACGCCACAACAGCCTGCGCGAAAGCAGTGGGTTGGGCCTTCCTCCACTGGCTTACCTAATAGAGCTTGGGGAGTGCTTTGAGTGTGGACTCCAACGGGTTAATATTGTACCCATTATGGAGTAATAAGCAGTTGATACCCGCTTTTTCTGGGTTTCATTCAGTCCCCGGAAAGAGTGGCCCAATTCGGTCCCAAGTGGACTCTGGCGATGGGTGATGGAGTGATAGATCAAGAAATAATAAGTACTAAAATTAAAGAGGTAAATTTACAGAGAAAATACCTGGTTTGTTGCAATCGCTAGCTACAGATATTTATCGACACTGCAACATGTCACTGATCACGCTTGTGAGGAGGTGTGGTTCCTTCTTTACTAAATCATCGGCAGGCCAACGTCAGCAGCACCGGGTGGCTCGGTGTTTAGAGAATCTAGCTTTCTTATTATTGCTCTAATTCTGATTGGTTTAAGTTTCATAGTTCTTCCTGGAGTCCTTTATTATAAATCTAATTGACTTAGTGTCCTAATCTTACTATGAGTCTAATTACTTATGAGATTCCTAATACTATTCTAACTCTGTTTATTTTTTGTCTTTTCCTTTTAATTCTACTATGAGTCCAATTATTTCTAATGTCTTACTTCTACTGGGATTCAATTATTTTAAGTGTTCTACTTTCATTAGGTATCCAATTAATCTCAAGTATCCTAATTCTATTAGGAGTCTAATTTAAATATTTTAATTCTATTAGAAGTTTGGTTAAGTATCCTAATCCTACTAGGAATCTAACTGATTTCAATCTCCTAATTGTGCTAGGAATGCAAATATGCTAATTTTATCGAAACTCTAATTGAAGCAAATATAATAACTCTATTGAAATTCTAATTAAAGCAAGTATGCTAATTAAAGCAAATATACTACTTTTACTGAAATTCTAATTAAAGCAGATATGCTAATTCAATTGAAATTCTAATTACGGCAGATATACTAATTATATCAAAATTCTAATTAAAGTAGATATACTAATTTTGCTAAAATTCTAATTAAAGCAACTAAAAAAAGGGGGTTTGGGTACCCCATTCCCCTCCATAAGCTCTCTTGGGCAAATTGGGTGGCTGAGATTAAAGTAAATTGAATTTTGAATTATAAGATGATATTTGGATTAAAATTTCAATAATTATGAATTAAATTTTTAAAGCCAAAAATTAAAAACTAAACTATAAATTGGGATTTTTTAAATCTAGAACTGAGAAAATTGGTAAATTAAACTGAAATTTAAAATCTAAGGACTACAATTGGGACCGAAACAAGGAAAATCAAACCGTATGATTAAGGACTGGTTCTAGAAACTAAGAACTAGAACCAGAGATTAATAATAGGACTGAAGATTAAGATTTCGAAACAAAATTAAGATTTAAGGTCGGGAAGTAAGCAATCTGATTAAGGACTGGTCCCAGATTTTGAGAACTGAAACCAAATATTAAAAACTATTGATTAAAAAAAAGGGGAATTATGGCCTAAGACTGAAAATTAGTGCTAATAGTTAAAACAGAAAAATCTAAATCTCAACATTAAGAACTAGAATCTAAAACTAAAAACTAAAAGGAAAATTTTACCTAAGGCTGGGGCTGCAAAGAGGAATCTCGAAATCCTAAGCTTGAAGGCGAAGAACTTGAAACTCGAATCCCGGAGTCGTTGTTATTCTTTTTTGGTCGGGGTAGGGGAATCTATTTATAAGTATTTTACTAATTATGCACCCCCTAGAGTGCACTTAATTAGCCGGTCAACTTCAATTACGTGCCCTATCTAGGGTGCTTAATTGGATTGAGCGCACTGCATCAGGCGCTTAACCACTTTGAGTCGGTAACCGACTTAGCGAGTGACCGGCTGATTGGCTCAGCCAGGTGTCCTAGTCCTAGTCTGACTGGACTAACTGCGCGCTCAGTCTGAGATGTAAAATCTGATTAAACGCCATACAAACTGCGTTTAATCATGGAGTTTGGTGGTCTAGGGAGTTAGAGTCCAGGTCCGAAACAGACCAATTATGCGTTGGTGATTGGGCGCATAATCAAATCACGCGCGTTAGTGGACGCACATAATCGGGTCTCAAGGTGGTCTAAGTGAAGGGGAGTTTGGTCTGACAGGGACTGATTGAGCACAAGTGTTGTGGAGTTCAATCGGATTGCAGGGATGGTTCTGCGCACGTAATTCAAGGTTGTCTCGGGTCTAGGTCGGGTCTTAGGCGCATGACTATTGTTTCATCCTGCGTTTCGGCTATATACTATTGTTTTAGTATATAGTCTTTACCCTTAGGGTTATGGGGTCTGAGCCACAGAGCAATTGTTTTAGCCAGTGTCCAACCATATACTATTGTTTCAGTATACGGTCCCCTCTTCTATGAGATCTGAGCCACAGAGCTATTATTTCAGCTTGTGTTCAGCCATATGCTATTATTTCAACATATGGTTCTCACATTGGGGTTTCGAAACCCTCGGAGAAGGTAAATCCTTTTCGAAGAGTTACGATCAAGGTCAAAGGTTGACCAAATAAATTTTTATACTCCGAGAGGGCAAAATGGGGGTGTCTACAGATGCCCATCTTCGGCGCGCTCTTGCGAAGTAAGAATGCGTCGAAGAAGTAGACACCCCTCATCTGAGGTGCTTTCTCGTTTCTTTTGGGAAATCACAAATGTGGACTGGGGATGCTGACATGACATGCTTGGCTTTCTTATCTATCAGCACAAGCTAAAATGGAGCATTCAGGGGCCCAGTGGTAGATGTCGAAAGACGTATTCATTTTCGTGGATGCGGGAGGGCATCCCGTCGCGTGGCATGACCTGCTGCGAGTAGCAGTCAATGGGGGAAGTCAGCGTATCCTAATCTGCAGGTGAAAGGGGCATCCCATCACATGACGCGACCTACTGCGAGTGACAGTCAAACGAAAAGGAGAATCATCAAATCCTAATATGTGGGTGCAAGGGGCATCCCGCCGCATATCGTAACCTACTGCAAGGGGTAGTCAAACAGAGGGAAATGACGCAGTTGAGGTACCGGGGGGCATTATATGAATGTTCAGAGACAAGGTCCAAAGACCGATAATAACTAAAAGAATATCATGTAATGGCGAAGGCTTTCGCAAGTCATGTCAGACCGAGCACATCATTGCTCACACCAATGGCACATCAGGTGTCCTTTTCTAGTGGACATTTGTAATTTCTAGAGTTGAATATATTCATTGTTCAGTTTCCCAGGGGAACAAACAAGTTGGGGGCAGTAAGAGGTAAATTTTGCTACCTAGGATTATTTCTTTTCTTCTTTTTTTTGAAGATGTCTATTTGTCATTTTTTTTTTTTTAATTTCTTGTTTTTTTGAAAGTTCGGGTATTTAACTTAAGATCAATTCGACGTTAAATCTACGAAAAATGTAGCTTCCGAGAGGCCACTGAGCAGATCCATCGGTACGAGATTTGTGGACCCGACCATTTATGTGGTTGTTAAGACGACACTTGGCATGTTGGAGGCTCCATCTAACCTTCTCATAAATACTAATGATGGTCACTTATGGGTGGACTACAGTGATTCAAGAGTCGAGAAAAATAGCTTTTGAAAATATTTTGACTTAATCTTACCTAACTATAATTTTGCAAAGAATATCGAGTAAAGAGAAAGGGTGATGATACTTACCTGTTTTGGGCGCAAGGCCCTTGCATTGCTCGCGATGGGAGCTTATCGACTGCTGTAGTGATGTCGCGATGGTAGGTTAGAGGGCTTGTTGGGGAAAGGGAGTGTGCTGATTTAGTGTGTAACAAAATAAAATCAAATCAAAATACAGGATGAATTCAGCATAACTACAATCTCCTAGACCTGCAAGATATAGGGCTATTGCAGTAAGTTTTATAGGTAAGTAAGGGTATGTCCACAGGGAATATGTGAATAAACTATAATGGGTCTCCATATCTACAATAGATCTAGCACTCTATCCTAATTTAAGCTACTCTAAAACAAGAGAGAGGAGAGGTTTTTGGGTTTTTGTCACTATAAACTACAGATTTTAAATATAGTTGATCCAGAGCTTAAGAGAACGCAGAGGTAAGAGAAGATGGACTAAATATCAAAAGGATGAAGATCAGCAGCTAGGGATTTGGTATTCCACTGAAAATGAATCAAATCAAAGGCAATGCTTAGATCAGATCTGCAACAATCCTTCATCTGGCTACAAGCTCCCCAGGTTTTACCCCAACAGATGCATGGTAAAAGAATCCAATCTCAACTAGAGAATGGAAGCAATCCTAAGGCTATGATCTGTCCACTTTAATGGTCACAGACCATCCCAGAGATTGTCCTAATAAATCAAAGAAATCCTAAGGCTATGATCTGTCCACTTTAATGGTCACAGACCATCCTAGAGATTGTCTTGATCCAATCATTTTAATTAGAATAGGTTTACCATTGTAGATGCTGTGAATGTCAGGCTACAAGCTCCCCATTTCTGGCTGGCTCACAGGAGTATCCAAACTAAGGAAATCAAATATAAATAAATGAAATCTAGCTTAGAATTAACTCTAAAACCCACAATTCTATTGCAATGCTACTACTTACAATGATGTGCTCAAATCTACAATCAGTGCAGCATCCGATCCCTCATAAAGCCTCTGAAACTCTCAATTACAGATCATACCCTCACCCTAGCTACTGAAGAGGTTTTTAGCCAACCATCATTGGCTAATAGTGAGAAAGAAGAAGGAAAAGAGAGAAATTAGAGGGAAAAATGAATTCAATTTGGCTATGCTCTCTCAATTTATAGATGCCTTTCAATGCCGTTGCTCCTCTATTTATAACCTTTTTCTCAAATCTGTTTCAGTCAATCAAAATTTAGAAGAATAATGCAGTTATGTTGATGTGGCTGATCCCTCTTCTAGAAGCTTTTCTCCTATTGGTCCACAACTGACAAGTACATGTGAGGTAGTTAGAGTTCTGCTCGTGCTCAGTTGAATACCAAAAATGCCCCCCAAGGGTCGCTGTCGTGCCTTGGAGCGTGTGCGCGAAACCTGGGATTTGTGACTGCTGAAGAAGGGTCATTAGATGTTCCTAGAACGAATGTCGAGAGGTTTAGAGAGCTTTTCGACGAGTTCTTGGTCTATATGCTCAGTCTTTCGATAGGTTTGGGATAAACCTCTCGCTGGGTTGAAGTGTACTAGTCACTAGGATTAGCCTCTCTCGACAGGTTTGAAGTAGCTCTCGATACCCTCTGTTTAGTTTTTCCTTCATCCTGTCGACAGGTTACAACCATCCTGTCACCTTGGTGAGGTGATTGATATGTTGGGGATCATCTCAATAGGTTCTGAAGGATCCTATCGAAGGCTTCTCATGTTCTACTTGATAGGTTCATCTGAACCTAGTGACTTCCACTGCACCTTCAGGTAACGTGTCGACAGGATTCTTTATTTCTGCAATCACAACCTATCGACAAGCAGCTGGAACCTTGCGATAGCTTACTGGACCCTCTCGGCAGCTTGGCAATTGAGCTTCAGAACTTCTCGACAGCTTCTTCCTTGACTTTCCTCAACTGGCACCTATTTCTGGTGCACTATCTTCCATCTCTTAGCACTCAACAACCTCTTGGTGGGTTCAATCTATCTTATCTGCAACTGTGCTTAGTCTCAAGCATGACTTGTTGAGCCAATGACCTTCTCATGAATTTATACAACTCTGATTGCTTGACCGACAGGCTTTTGGGCTGTTGTGAAACCGTGATGAGGAATAGATTGCTTCTTAGGCCTTTTTAGGTGGATATCTGCACTAAGGCTGGATTTTATTGCTTATCTACAAAACATCCTTAACACACCTTATTAGTCAATTCAAGGGCCCAACAAAGGTTAGGTTAGGAGGTGAAAAATGGTATTTTTCACTGCTCAACACACCCCCAAACCTAAGCTTTGCTAGTCCCTGAGCAAAGAAGAAATTAAAAACAATTATTGAAAAAGAAAATGCCACTTTTGTAGGGAACAATGATGCATTTAGCATATGCATCAAACCTTTTAAACCCCTAGGTGATCCCTAGTGGAGGAGTGCAGTCTCCTGAGCGTTTTCAGTGAAGTTACTCACAAACTTCTCCAATGGTTCAGTTAATGTTAATACAGAGTGTTGAGAACAAAAATCAAGTCAAAATGAAATTCATTCCACACCTTGTTCCTTTAAGTTCAGAAGGTTTTTATCAAAAACACAGTCTTTTAAAAACTAAAATTCTGCTGCATTTCCTTCACAATCAATCAGCTCGTGTCAAGGCATTTTATCCGAAATTTAATACATAACTAGCTATCAAATTGAGAATGTCTGTTATGATATAACTCCCAACAAACTTAATTTCAGACCCAAAGCTCACCAGAGCTTGTCACTCGGAAGGAAACTAGAAGGGTGCATCAGTTCACTCAGCTCAAGTGTAGTTATAGCCCTCAAATAGGACTGCAAGCATGAGCATAGGCATTGCTCTAATTTCTAAAGTTTCCTAAATCTTTTCACCATAGATCAAGCATATCCTAGTCTCAACATGATAGTTCAATCCATTTCAAATCAGTAAGGTTTTTTTATTGGGTTGTAATGTGGCTTATGGGTGAAATTTATAAAGAATAAAAGGGAATGAAAGGATTCAAATGTGAGAAATCAGTAAAGTAAGGAGGTGATTTATTACTTCACAACCTTCATTTTAGTATAATTCCATCCTCTTTTTGAATTTTCAGAGCCAAAGTGGCAAGCTTCTTCTCTTCTTTTTAAAAATATATGTTGAAATACTTCTCTCTCTTTTGTTTTGCTTTTCTGTTTTTCTTTTCTTTTGGTATGCCTTTCTTTTGTATTTTTCTCCATTTTTCTTTTTATGGGCTAGCATGTCACAATTACACATCACTCTTGCCTTCACATGTATTTTCTTCTTCTTTTACCAAATTGTCAAACCTTGTTTCTCTAACCTCCTCGATTCCTTCACCTATACCTTCTGAAATCACAGAGTGAGGGTCAGGCTGCATCATGTCATTGAGGTGTTGGGTTCAAATTTTCTTGTTTTTTATCAAAGAAAAGCTTAGATTTCAAGGCTCAAATGGTGTTGTAGCCACCCAAATTTGGCCCAAAGCCCAATCGAAACACCTTTTGAGAGGTGAAATTCTGAGCTTTTGATGGCATATATGGAACCTTTAAGAAACCCCTTAGAACCCTTAGGAACCTTTCCAAACCCTTAGGAATCACCTTAGATCCCTTAGGAACCTGAACCGAATCTTTAGAACTCAATCCCGACCCTTAGAACCTGTTCTGAACCTAAACCTAACCTTATCAAGCAAATGGTTGAGGAGGGGTACACCGGAACCAGCTATGAGCCTCTACTACGATTGAATCTTATACCATTGAAAAGTAGAGGTCGTCAGCTTTCCAACGGTCCAAGAACTGCCCCAATCAGAGGTATACATCAAAAGATGTGGCAAACCGAGCCCGGAGGGTGATAATTTTGCCTGGCGCAACTAAGGCCACTTCTCCCAGGATTTAAGCCTGGCGCAACTAATAGTTCTGCCAATATTAATTGTGGACCCCACCCTCGCGAGCTAACTTCCAGGCACTGTTTAAACACTATTTTACTGTATAGTTGCACCAAACATATGAACAGTAACCTCTGAATTTTACCCTAAAAATCGTGATTGGGGTTTGACTTGTTGACCACCTTGACCTTTGGAGTATGTTTTACTAGTTCTGTTGCACCCATTCCCTACCTATTTGCAACCCTTCAAGTGGCTTAAAGCCTCACCCCATCATCCACCATTGGAGGACTTTCTCACACATTTCAAGGATCCAAAAACTGTAGAAAACCTTAGATTTGAGATTACCTAATTGCTAAACCCATTTAGCTCCTAAATGATCTCCTAATCCACCCATTTCCTATAAATAGAGACCCCCACCCTTAGGTTTAAGGGTTGAGAATTTCTACCAAAGAGAGAAAGAGCTTAAAGTAAGAAGATCTTTCTCCCTTTGGTGCACACTTTCCATATAAAAACTAGAATTCCAAACCTCTACCCCACTCTTGTTTTTCATGAAAAACCTCTAGGTTAGGTGTGTTCTATCCTAGCACCCTCCCTCTACCTCTTAACTATCTCTCTTAAAGAGTTAGAACCCATTCTCAAGCTTTACAAGCCATCAAAAACTCATCAAAAACAAGCCACGCAAGGCTCTCCTGCGGTGCTACAAGGGCCCAAGGGCTCCGATTCTCCTCTTTCTTCTCCTATCTCTTTTTCACTCTTCTCATCCTCCCATTTGTGTCGTTACGCCGCCAAATTTTTGGTAGGAACAGAGGGGCACAAATAGGAATTAAGGCCCATTTGGGCAAGAGGGAATCATTTTCTTTTCTTTTATTTTAGTTTTGGCCATTAGTAGAGACCGCGTTAAGCGGGTTGATCGGGTGCCTAACACCTTCCTGATCGATAATCGAAGCCCCTACCTAAGAGCCTTGGTGTGAACCGGATTCAGAGTAATATTTTTAGAACTTCGATGCTCATAAAAATGAACTAGGTTTCCCGGGACACCGAAAGCTCCGGGTGGCGACTCTATATTTTTTTTGCAAGCAAGCGCATCGCCGCAACGGGATCGTCAAAAATCTCACGGCTGCACAGATGGCGACTCTGCTGGGGATAGCTTGAAGAGCTTCTCCTTGAAATTTGGCCTCTTATTTTTATTTTACTAACCATTTTGTTATCTTTTTTATTATTTATTTTATTTTATTTTTATTTTATTCACTCCTACTTTTCCGTCATTTACATGTCTTAGTCGATCGGCGGGCTTACTTGTGCATTGTCTTTATTTTTTTCTTATATTTCCATCATTTTTTGTGCCTTAGCCGATTGGCGGGCCTACTTGAGCATTGTCTTTCAATTTCTTTAATTTTTTGTCATTTAAAGTGCCTTAGTCGATTGGCGGGCCTACTTGTGCAATCATCACCCCCGGTCTTTAAACTAAAGAAAACTTTCAAAAAAAAAAGAAGAAAAGCTTTGAAAAAAAATAAAATTGAACCAAGTTAGGGAGTTTAATTAATTTGTTTTTTACGGGGTAGATTTTCAAAGGGTTGGGTTTAGACACACATACAACCACCCGGGTCTTAGTATAGCGGCAACCCTTAGTGGTGATGATCCAAAAAAGTCCCAGCCCACCTAGTATCTGAGAAGGCACTTGCGCCGAAGGTATATCGGGTGGGTTCCCCATTCTAAAGCTTAAAACCCTTGGGGAGCACGCTAGCGAGTTATACCAGACTCAAATCCTTAAGGTGCGGTGAGGAGAAAATCGATCGCCAAAAAATAGCTCAGTTCCCGAAAGCCTAGCATCCACAAAAACCAAAAAAAGAGACTCATTTTGGGTTGTTGTCTCTATTGTTATACATTCTGGAACACCATTTTTTATCTGGTGCAAGTATTAGTTGCGCCAGTACAAAAAAATTAGAATTTATAACTGGTACAACTAATAGTTGCGCTAGCTTTAAAATCCAAAGTTTTACCTTGGCGCAACTAATAGTTGTGCTAGTGTAAAAAAGGTGTCCTGCAAACTGGGTGCATGTATTAGTTGCGCCAAGTCTGTTTAACACCACACCAGCCCAAATTTGTGGCCTTTTTCACCTCCTGAGTCCCCCGATCAGTGTGCTTAGTGTCTTGTTTAGGCCCCGCCATCTCCGACACCCAATACGCCCCCGCCGGTCAAAAGAGGGAAACTTCTTTTTAGCTCATTTCGGGGGATCGGGTTATTTACCTCGATTTTTATGCCTTCAATAGATCGAAGGTTCTCCTTCGTTTCTTTCGAACCGTGTCGGAATCGTAGCCGCGGGACTTGAATTAGGGTACGAGTGCCACCCGAGAAGGGAATTCTAAGGCCTCGGAACCTTTGTTTTTCAAAAACTTTTTCCAAAAAAATATAATAAAATAATAAAAAATAAATCAAAAACCAAAAATATATAATTTGTGGTGCCGGCACAACGGCATCATCTTGCCCTCCGCCGTCCTGTAGGGGAAGAAGGAGGAGGATTTTTCAGCCTTATCCGAGGCACCCATACCCAACCCGATACCGAGACATGTCGTGGGTAGTGGACCCGGCTTACACCGATCTCGACTCATCCTTGCCACATTCTCCAACCCACTCCCATTCGGGATAAATTTTTTCCACCATCCCCCTCACCCAATCACCATTTTCTGTTACCGGCCCGTTTGGTGCCCCCATTTTTTGAACCACTACCTCCCAAAATATTCAAAGTCCAACCCCCCATACAAAATCCAAACCCATTCTCTCAATCCACATCCATGCCCCATTTCCCATCTTCCCCCTATAGGCCTGATCCACCCACATTCACATACACCACTTCCTCCCTATCTAACCCCCCACAAATCTTCCCATCTACCCGGGTCATGCCCATTTTTACTGTGGCCATGCCCAATTTTTTTCAAGCATCCACCCCTAACATCCCTAATCCTTTTACGTCCTTTGCCCCACCTCAACTCTCCAATCCACCCCATACCCTACCTCTTACCATGGCCATGCCCGATCATATCAGGGCCATTCCCAATTTCCCCTCCATCCCATCTCCACCAGCCACATCCAATCCTCCCTCCATGACCATGACGGAGGAGATGTTCCAAGCCTACTCCATATGGAAGGCTTCTCAAAACACCTCCCCTCCTCCACACCCCATGTCCCTAAACCCATCTCACACCCTAGCCAATCTCCATGCTTCACTCCTCAATGACCCCCATCAAACCCCCATAATCCATACCATCCAAACTCCCATTACCCACATGCCCCAAGGCCCCATGGCCCAACCTCCCACTACTCATACACCCCAAGGCCAAATGGCCCAATCTCCAACCTCCCACATACCCCAAGGCCATTGGCCCAAACCCCCTTTTCCCACATATCTCAGGGCCCCATGACCCAATACCCCACCACCCAAACCTACCCAGGGCTCACGGCCCAGACCCACCAAGGCCCATTGGCCCAAACCTACCCAGGCCCATTGGCGACCCATCAAGGGCCCATGGCCCAAACGCAAACCCCACACTCATACCTTCCATAATACCCCCAACATTTCACCCAACCTTCACAGCCAGGTCAAACCCATGCCATACCCCAAACCCAATTTTCTCATGGCCTCATACCCCAAGGCCATCTCCAAACCTTCCCCCATACCCAATGGCCCCATCAGGCCCCACCTCTAAACCAAAATCCCATCACCCAACAAACCTTTCCTCACCCCCAATGGGCTCACCCCACCCCCACTCATGTCATTCCCGTCCAACTCGGGCAACAACAACAAGAAAATCTTGCCCTCATTGCACATTATGTCAACCAGCAGTATGAGGACGACGAGATTAGGAATAGCGGAGCCTATACTAGGGCATTAACCAACCTTAACCTTCCTCCCATAATTGCCCACCCCCTGGTGGCCCAGAGTAAAGTCCAACTAACGGCCGAGAAAGCGGCCCCTGTATCAAAAGAGTCAGAGCAGCTGAAAGAACAGTTGGACAAAATACAGAAGTTGCTGATGAAAATGGGTGGTGTTGAAATCCATGCCACGGACTTCACAGATTTGTGCTTGTTCGCTGAGGTCCCCCTGCCCCCCAAATTTAAAATGCCAGCCTTCGAAAAATATAATGACACGAGCAATCTTATTGTGCACTTGAAGTCTTACTATGGGGACATGTGCCAATACGGAGGGGATGAAAGACTACTAATAAAAGTCTTTCAGAAGAGTCTGACCGGGCCAACTTTGAGATGGTTCACATCTTTAGAACCATTCATGATAAAAACGTGGAGGGACCTAACGCACCTCTTTCAAGAACAATATGTCTACAATATAGACATTGAGCCGCGTAAGTTAGACTTGGCCCATTTGAAATAGAATCAGAACGAGACCTTCGGCAACTACTTAGGACGTTGGAGAGAACTGGCAGCTCAGGTCAGAAATAAAATACCTGATGATGAGCAGATAGAGATGATTTCAAAAAGTACTCTATCGGTAATCTCAGACTTTTTGGTATACCAACAGCAGTCCAGCTTTGCCGATCTGGTAAGAAATGCTAACCGATATGAGGATGCCATCAGGGAGGACCGTCTGAGTAAGAACACACCGAGCGGACCCAATGGAGTTAGAAGATTCTCAAAACAAAGGAATGAGAAGAAAATAGGAGCCGATGTTCAGAACATTGCCAATCCCAGGCCTAATAACAATACTACCCGTTTCAATTTCAGGCAGCCCCACTAACATCAGTTAGGCCTGAGCAGATGCAGAGAATAGGGAATGGGCAAGGAATGCAAATGACTCTGGAGTAGAGGAGAGCCCGCTACGACCGAGTTTTTATGCCTCTGGGGCAATCATTGAGTGTACTTCTACCTTTGTTAGTGGAAAAGGGATTAGTCACTATCCGTCAATCGCAATCTTCTCCTCACCCGATCCTAAAGAACTATGACCAGAATACCCACTGCAATTTTCATCAGGGTCCGGGTCACCCAACTGATCATTGCATCCCATTGAAGCACGCAATCCAAGATTTGATCAACACCGAGAAAATCATTCCCCCTGCACCTTCTCAGCATGCTAATATTCATCAAGTGCCACTATCCCCACATCCTACCGGAGGAGCAGGTCCCAGACCCACCATCGGAATGATAGAAGATGAGGAGGAGTTTGAATTTGACCCATCCGATTATATCAGTGATCGGGAGAGTTATGTAGCACCATTATCAAGAAACATGGAAGAGAGGAATATAGGGGTAATTGAACCCCTAAATTTGTCATAATATTTCCTCAACTCGACCTCTCAAATTGAACCCTTGGATCTCAGGACATACTTTCCATCCACCACACCCGTCAATTATGTACATATCAATGCATACCAACCATACACCACAACCCCCAGTAATTATCCGATGAGCCAACAGGCCCCCAATCCTACGCCTACACCCTCCAGTTATCAATGGCCCGCGCCCACCCCATTTCCCCCAGTTCAACTACCGGCAAACTCCACCACCCACATCAATTACCCAATAAGCCATCAGGCCCCCAATCCCACACCCGCACCCTTCAGTTATCAATGGCCTGTGCCCATCCCATCTCCCCAAGTTTTGCCTACGAACTCCACCACCCCGGTCAATTACCTAACAGCTCATCAGACCCCCCATCTCCCGCCAGCGCCCCCCAACTATCAAAGGCCTACTTTTACCTCCTTCCCTCCAATGCCACCACCCTCAAGCTTCACCACCCCTATCTGACCCAATTTTTCCACCCAGCCCGCTACCATCAAAATAAATCAAGTGTTGCCCACACCTCCTGAGCCGACAGTGCAAGTGCCTCAAGTACCGACAGCCATACCTTTCTAGCTCTCGGGACCAACCTATGACCCTCATCAGGTCCCGCTAAGCTACGAGCAAACAGATGTCAATACCAACAGTAGCAGCAGAGAAGGGGCAATGAACTTTGTCACACTGTCTGGGAGGATATCGAAGCATCCAAAAGCACCAGCAGCAGCATAGGCCCAACCAGAGGGGAAGAAAGACAGCGCTGTGAACCCCTTCGAAAAAATGAGTCAGGAACATATACTAGAGACTCAACTAAGAAGAATGCCCGCCCATATAACCGTCTGGGATCTGTTGATGACGTCCCCACTCCATTTTCAAACATTAATGGGGGCATTAAAAAATGTGCATGTATCACTCCAAGTTAGCCCAGATGAAGTCGGGCAGATAATTGGGCAAGTGATGGCTCTGAATGCCATTTCATTCTCTAATGCTGATTTACCTGAAGAAGGGTGTAGCCACTCCAAGTCATTAAATATAATCGTTGAGTCGGGAAATATGGTCATTCTCCTAGTTTTAATTGATATTGGGTCCACATTAAACATATGCCCGTTAAGAACCGCCACTAAGATCGGGGTCGATCCATGCATGTTGAGGCCCACCAGAACCTGCGCAAGAGGGTTTGACAATACCAGGAGAGAAATAATAGGAGAAGTTGATCTTGAGCTGTTGATAGGGCCAATGACCCTTTCCATCTTGTTTCAAGTCATGGATATCAAATCTTCATTTAATCTATTGTTGGGGCGCCCGTGGCTGCACGAGGTCGGAGCCATACCTTCCACTTTGCACCAGAAACTCAAGTTTGCGTCTGAGCACAAAATTATTACAATCATTGGTGAGGGGCACAACGAAAAAGAAAAAGACGCCAATAGGGTCAAAAAACCCTATGTATTGGATATACCGCACACCGCTGAGGATGTCGACCTCCATAATTTTGAATATGAGGTGCCAGCGATACTCTCGGAGCCCATTAAGGGCATCATGCCTAAAATAGGAGGCGGTATGGTAGTGGCAATGGCTATGCTTCAAAAGTGGGGCTATCAGAAAGGCCGAGGGCTCGGGCCCAGATTACAAGGCAGAAGAGAGCCAGTTGTTGCTAAAGGGCAGAAGGTCAGATTCGGGCTGGGATACAAGCCCACAAAGGAAGAGGTCCGAGAGGCCAAAGAGAAAGTCAGGGTTGTCGCAGCAGCAAGAGCTCGAGGAATCAAGATAGAAGAGAAACCTCGCCCTAGGCCGCACATCAGGGAATCCTTCGTCAGCGCAGGGGTCGTAAAGATCAACCAAAATGGAGTAACCCATTTAGCCCCACACAAACCAATAGCTCCAACACATCCCACCAATCTCCAAATCTCCCTTCCTATCTTGGAGATGGATTTGGCCGCGTTGCCCCTTTTCGAGGAATGACGGCCAGTACCTGAACAAACTCCCCCTGTGGTAAATCACCACAAAACTGAGTTATCATTTGAGGACATCATCTCAGACAAAATGGGGATCAACATGATGGAAGCTGACTCCAATGAGCCATATCAGTCAGCACCCTCCATCCCAACAGGTAAAGGAGCGGCCCCTCAGGTACGCAATTGGGTATCTTTACCCCAAACCCTGAAAGAGGGGAGTGGCCTAACATTTGGCACCTATTTCCCAAAAAAAAATAACCTATAAAAAGTGAGATAAGCCATTGGCTGGCAATACCTTGTATATATAGCAACCCGCTTTGCCAAGGGTCCGTCTCCGAAGAAAATAAAAATCTCAAAAACATGGAAAAAATACAAAATCTCAAAAACATGGAAAAAATACAAAATCCCAAAAACATTGAAAAAATACAAAACCTAAAAATATTTCTTTTAAAATTCTAGAAAAAGTCCCACAAAAGGATGCCTTAATTGAAATACCCGTCCCACGTAAAATCGACCCCTTTCCTGTAGAAATACAAGAAGAGGTAGGCATTACGAGTCTGGACGAGGATAGTCCTTTGGAGGAGCTCCCCAATGAGCTCCTTGAATGGTTTTCATACTTTGAGCATGGCCCTACCCCCGTTGTCAAAGAGACTGAAGCGTCAATCTAGGGACTAAGGAGATTCCCAGAATAACCAAAATCGGAACGTCATTGTCTCCTGAGGAAAGAAAAAGCATGATCAACTTCCTTCGGTCATACCAAGATGTTTTCGTGTAGTCGTACGAGGACATGCTTGGTCTGGATACTGATTTGCTCTAACATGAGTTGCCTCTCTACCCTGATATAAAGCCAGTTAAGCAGAAGTTGAGACGTCTCCGACCTAAGTGGATGCTGAAAGTCAAAGATGAGGTCATTAAGCAATATGATGCGGGGTTTCTCATGGTATACAAGTACCTGCAGTGGCTAGCCAATATTATGCCTGTACCGAAGAAAGATGGAAAGGTCTGCATGTGCATTGACTTTCGTAATTTGAACAAGGCGAGCCCGAAGGACGATTTCCCACTGCCACACATCGACATCTTGGTTGATAACACTGCTAAGCACAGGATACTTTCCTTCATGGATATATTTTCAGGATACAATCAGATTAAGATGGCAGAAGTAGATCGAGAGAAGACAGCATTTATCACTCCTTGGGGAACCTTCTGCTACAAAGTCATGCCGTTTGGGCTAAAGAATGCCGGTGCAACATACCAAAGAGCTATGACTATGTTGTTTCACGACATAATGTACCGAGAAATTGAAGTATATGTCGATGATATTATAGCCAAGTCACCGGAGCGAAGCGATCACTTGGTAAACCTTCAGAAGCTATTTGAGAGGCTGAGAAAGTATAGGTTACGTCTAAATTCATAGAAGTGTGCTTTTGGTGCTATGTCCGAAAAATTGTTAGGATTCATCATCAGCAGGAGAGGGATCGAGATTGACCTAGTTAAGGTCAAAGCTATTACTAAAATGCCACCACCATCTACTGAGAAGGAAGTTAGAGGGTTCTTAGACAGAATACAATATATCAGTTAGTTTATTGTACAGCTAACTCTAATCTGCACGCCGATCTTTAAACTACTAAGGAAGAACTCGCCCGTTGAATGGAACGACGACTGTCAGGCAGTGTTCGATAAAATTAAAGGCTACCTCCTTAACCTTGGAACCACCCGAGCCAGGGAGACCACTCTTGATGTATCTCTCCATGACGAAAATCTTGATGGGATGTGTCTTAGGGCAGCATGATGAGACAGAAAGAAGAGAACAGGGCATTTACTATCTAAGCAAGAAGTTTACTGATTATGAAATGAGCTATTCTCATCTGGAGAAAGCATGCCTGGCTCTTGTATGGGCTACTCAGAGGCTCCGCCATTACTTACTATCTTAGGCCGTTCTACTCTTAGCCTGAATGGATCCATTAAAATACCTATTCAAGAAGTCGACCCTCACTGGACAGACCGCATGCTGGCAGCTTTTATTATCTGAGTTCGATATCACATACGTCACTCATAAGTCGATTAAGGGGCAGGTACTCATCGATCATCTTGCCGACAATCCTTTGCCAGATTATGAGCCTTTGAGAACTGAATTCCCTAATGAGGACATCCTTTTTATGACAGAAGACGATACAGAAGAAGCAAAAAATTCTTGGGTAATGTACTTTGACGGGGCAGCAAATGCCGAGTGCCAAGGAGTTGGCGCCATCCTGATTTCACCAAAAGGATCTCATGTACTAGTCTCTATCAAGCTCAACTTCTCTTGTACTAACAACATGGCTGAATATGAAGCTTGTGCCGCTGGTTTGCAGGAGGCTCTCGATCTGAATGTAACCCACCTCCGAGTGTTTGGCAATTTGCAATTGATTATATGCCAGACGAATGGTGATTGGAAGGCAAAAGACGAGAAACTGGTCTCCGATCACGAGCACCTTGAGGATCTGATAGCTTGTTTTGAAGATGTGACATTCTCCTATGTCCTACGAATAAGGAATCGCTTTGCCAATATACTAGCAATGTTGGCATCAATAATAGAAATCCCGTATGGTGCTAAGATAAAGCCAATCATGATCGAGCAGAGGAATGAGCCGGCCTTTTGCCTCCAGATTAAGGAACTTACAAAGCCTGATGATGACCCACCTTATTTCTTAGATATCAAGAACTTCCTTGAAACGCTAACTTTCCCTGAGGGTACATCCAGGACGGATCAGCGAACCATTCAACTTTTAGCAGCAGGCTACGTCATTTGTGGGGAGTGCCTTTATAAGCGATCCTACAATAATGTTTTGCTAAGGTGCTTTACTGAAAGTGAAGCGACCAACATCATGAAGGAGATTCACGAAGCAGTGTGCGGAGCCCACGTCAACGGTCACATGCTTGCCAAGAAAATTCTGCGGCAGGGATACTTTTGGACCACTATGGAATCAGATTGCTGCAAACACATTCAGAAATGCTACAAGTGTCAGGAACACTCCAGTCTGATACATGTTCTGGCCATCGATCTACACTGCATGACCACTCCTTAGCCATTTGCTACATGGGGCCTAGACGTCGTCAGAATAATTAATCCAAAAGCATCAAACGGGCATTGGTTTGTTCTCATCGCCATTGAATACTTCACCAAATGGGTGGAAGCGGTGTCATATGCTAACATCACAGCCGGTCACGTTGAGAAGTTCCTCAAGAATAATATTGTGTGCCAATTTAGAGTCCCCAAAGATATCATCATGGACAATGACACAAACTTTGCCAATAAGCACGTCTGAGCCTTCTGCGAGCAATACAAAATCAAGCATCATCGCTCGTCACCTTATCGGCCTCAAACTAATGGAGCTGTGGAGGCTGCAAATAAGACGGTCATCCGCATCCTTGAGAAAATGGTCATCACTTATCGAGATTGGAGTAAAATGCTGCCATTCGCTTTGTGGGCCTACAGAACGTCGATCTGTACCGCTATAGGGGCAACACCATTCTCCCTTGTGTATGAAACTAAGGTCGTCCTACCAGTTGAGGTTGAAGTACCCTCGCTCTAAATTATCATAGAATCAGGCTTACCCGAAGTAGAGAGAGAAAGAGAGAGAGAGAGAGAGATCTCACTTTGAATAATTGAACTTATTGAACGAGAAGAGACTCCTAGCCTTATGCCATACTCAAGTTTACCAGGGGCGAATCACACGCGCTTACAATAAGCGTGTTCGCAGTCGAGATCTAAAGGTAGGAGACACTGTGTTGAAAAAGATCTTCACATCCCCCCACACCAATCCGAGAGGAAAGTTCAAGCCAAACTAGGAAGGACCTTACGTCGTTCGAGAGGTGCTGTCGGGATACGCCATCCGCCTCACCACCATGGACGGAGATCATCTTCCTAAGCCCATCAATGCTAGATACGTCCGACGATTCTACTCTTAGTCTATCATGTCAAGGTAAGTATTGGTGAAACAGATACGTGACTGCTTAAGAACCACCCAAAAGAGGCCATCATTCCAAACACAATAGCCAGAAAGCATCCCTAAAAATGATGATGTCCCTTGCTACTCCATTTGAGCCTGGGTCTTTCTTTCAATAACCCCCTTCCCCAAAAAAATGTGTGTGTACATATATAAAAAAAGGAAAGTAAAGTTACTATCAAAATCCAAAAAAATCGAAAAAGCAAACCCCAAAAAGAGATTGCCTGAAATGAAACAAAAAGAAAAAAAAAAGAGAGAGAGACAAAAAAACAGAAGAATCACGGGGCATGTATAGTAAAACCCCCAAGGAAGGAAGTATGTCGAGAAAACTGAAGTCGTATCAAGGAAACCCTTTTAGCCCAACATACCTTCAAAATCCTAACCTAACCCATGGCCAAGCTACACTCTGAAGGAAGCCCTCTTTTTAGGTTCACAAGTAGTCATAATATCTGTTATGTCAACATGAGCCGAGTTGTGAGTCGACACCAGCCGGCTATGACAGAATTGACGTCTATGTCGTGGCTTTCGAAAAAATGAAAGAATAAAAAAAGAAAAGAAAATAAAAATAAAAATACAAGCTCAAAGCAAGATGGACGTGGTGAAAATTTGAAAGGGCATTACGGGTAAAAACAGCGAGCTTGTGTGGACCAGGTGAAAACCCGAAAGGGCGCCACGAGTAAAAAAAAGGAAATAAATTTTATAAAAAAAAGAGAAAAAATTGAAAAGGAAAGGTTTGGACTGATTGAAAAGATTGATGTTTGAGGAACCCTTTTATTACTCTTCCTGTACCCTCTTGTCCGACTGAGCCGCTCATGCTAGTTCGAATCGGGTCCCGACTAGAATTATCTTTGTGAAACCGCACCGTCAAACGTATGACTCAAGGTAAGGAGAAAGGTTTGACTCAATCCAAAGAGATTAATGTTTCTGCCTTGGTAAAATCTGGAAACTCACTCAGGTTCGACTGCATAAAAGAGTTCGACTATGCTCAAAATGGGACACGTTACTCCGTCTCACTTTCAAGGATCAAAAAAATAAAAATCAAGAAAAATTCAAATACCAAAAAATGTGCATATATTTCTACTCATTTCCATGTATATATTTCCAACATCATATTTCAATCTCAAAAATGAAGAAAAATAACAAAAATCTCCGAAAATAAATATCCAAAAAAATATCTTGAAATTGAAAAAGTGTAAGTAAAAATTTACTTCTCCTTCTGTTATTTAGGATGTATTTTCTTTATATATGTATAAACAAAAAAAAGAGAGAGACTGGCGTTTTCTTAAGAATGTGCAGGAACATCAAAACGGTCCGAAGCCTTGAAGCCGGCAACCTCTCGACGATAAACAAATCAGATGAAGCACCTCACCACCGACGTCAAGTCTATTCAAAAAAAAGAGAAAGACAAAAGAAAATCATTGTAAAAAAATAATAATAATAAATAAATAAATAAAATTATAAATCTGTGAACTTTTTATACACAGCTACGCACTCGCGTATTTTCGATGCCGTAAAACGTCAATATTTTACCGGCAACGTAGCTATGCAAAATTAATGTCCTAGGTCTAAGGTCCGCCTTGGATCCATGGATCCTATTTCAAAGTAGGAGCGACGGTGTCAATTTCGATCAAACAATTAATGCTTGGATCGGATTGATTCCACTACTATATCTTCACCCTGGTCGCTCCATATTTTGGTTTCAGGTGAACTTGAGTGCCTTATACTTCAAGTTCGTCACGTGATATTTTCAGAGGTGTAGACTCTTGGTTTGCACTGTCCGGGCGAGGGCCCTACGGGGTTTGAGGTCCGGATAACTCCGTCCTCTAAAAGATCCATTGTTGGATTGATTCTAACCTGTCAGATATGAAATTACGTAGGACAACTATGTGCAAACATGCATGCAAAAGGGCTCATTCCCTTTATTTTTCTGCAGGCTTAAAACCTATATTGGCAGCGGTATCCCTGTAAAGTGTACGCCATGCGTCTGGGTATCCGTATGATGGTCATTTGTTCCCGTAAATTATACCCGGGCAGGTCCAGGTCGGGGCTTCCATCGCCTTTACTGCTTATCGCCCCTAATGGGTGCATATTTATGCATAGTTGTTCATTTGTAACTTCATTGATGACGAAGGCCAAGATTGAGTATCCTTCGGTGGACACCCAATTCTAACCTGGTCTTTTCAATATCACATGAACTTGAGTACGTTGGCTTCAGTTTCGTCGCAAACTACTGCGGAGGCACGGGCTCTTGGTATGCGTTGTCTGGGCGTGCGCCTCCCGGGGTTCAAGGTCCAGATAATGCTTGTTTTAAAAAAAAAATAGAAAAAGCAATCTTTAAAAAAAGAAAAAAGAGAAGAATAAATTTGTGTTTTTCCAGCAATGCAACTGTGCCATATTAAGGCGGTAAAATGTCAATATTTTATCAATATTAAGGCGGTAAAATGTCAATATTTTTTCCAGCAAGAAAAAAGAGAAGAATAAGGCGGTAAAATGTCAATATTTTATCAGCAATGCAACTGTGCCATATTAAAGTCCTGAGTCTAAGGTTCGCCTCGGATCCATGGATCCTACTTCCAAGTAAGAGCAACGGGGTCAGTCCCGGTCAAACAGTCAATATTTCGATTGAGTCGACTCCACTGCTAAATCTGTGCGATAAGCACTCTGTTTTAGATTCATATGAATTTAAGTGTCTTAAGCTTAAGATTCTCTGTTGGAAAAGGTCAATCGTTGGTTGAGACCAACCTGTTGAGAATGAGATTAAGCATTAATCAAACTATGCGCAACCATGCATCCAAAAGGGTTCATTTCCCCTTTATTTTCTACAGGCTTAAAACTTGTATTGGCAGTGGTATCCCTGTAAAGTGTATGTCATGCGTCTGGGTATCCGTAGGATGGTCGTTTGTTCCTGTAAATTGTATCCAAGCAGGTCCGGGTTGAGGCTTTCATTGCCTTTATTGCTTATCGCCCCTAATGGGTGCATGTTTATGCATAGTTAAATAATGTTTATGATCATTGTTGGAAGAAACCAAGACTGGATGTCCCTTTTGGGAGACACCCAATGTTTGGTTGGATCTGTTCAAGGTAGTTGAAGCTGGATGCTCCAGGCTATGTTAATCTAAGACATGCTTTCGAAAATGGCACGCACTCCTAAAAAGTGTTATGACATCTATTCACTTCGCTCGGGCAGTCATGCTAAATAAACTTCGGGGTCGATGGGTTCGCCCAAAGACCTCGAACCCTGCTTTCAGTAGGGGCACCCGCAAACAGTCAGATGGGGCCATCAAATGCCTCGTAGGATTAAACGCAAATTGTGGAGCCTTGCGTATGCTTACTTCATGCCTATCTTTGAATGTGAGTCAATCCCCCCCCTTTTTACTCATGAAGCTGTTGCATTCAGAATGAATTTTAAACATTATATGCCTTTAAAATCATCCTGAGAAGCGAATATCTTTCCCGACTATAGAGATTTCACAACTCATTCCCCCTCGGTTATGCCCAGTAATGTCACTAAGCGCTTGGGAACCGATTACCTCGAGAAATGAATGTTTAGCCTGGCGTTCCAGGGCTTTTGTTTTCTCACCATGTTACTCATTTGATGTTTGAAGTTCGTTCTGAATATAGCAAACCCGTCAGTAATGACTTGGGCCTCTTTGGATATCTCTTTTTCTTTGGCATTCGATTATTAGTTATCAGATACCAAAGAGGGGCATCTGTAGACACCCAAATTTAGCCCAAGGCCTGATCGAAACACCTTTCGAGAGAGGTGCAATTCTGAACTTTTGATGACATATATGGAACCTTTAGGAACTCCCCTAAAACCCTTAGAAACCTTTCCAAACCCTTAGGAATCACCCTAGATCCCTTAAGAACCTGACCCGAACCTTTAGAAATCAATCTCGACCCTTAGAATCCGTTCTAAACCTAAACCTAACCTTATCAAGCAAATGATTGAGGAGGGGTGCACCTGAATTAGCTACAGCCCTCTACTGCAATTGAATCTCATACCATGGAAAAGTAGAGGTCGTTAGCTTTCCAACGATCCAAGAATCGCCCCAATCGGAGGTATACATCAAAAGATGCGACAAACCGAACCCGGAGAGCATAAGAGTAAAATCAAGTGGGCCCCCTAGGGATTTGGCGCAACTAATAGTTGCGCCAGTGATAATTTTGCCTGGCACAACTATTAGTTGCGCCAGGCCACTTCTCCTAGGATTTAAGCCTGGCATAACTAATAGTTACGCCAATATTAATTGTGGACCCCACCCTCACGAGCTAACTTTCAGGCACTATTTAAACACTATTTTACTGTACATTTGCCTGGTGCAACAACTATTAGTTAAGCCAGACATATGAACAGTAACCTCTGGATTTTGTTCTGAAAATCGTGATTAGGGTTTGACTTGTTGACTACCTTGACCTTTGGAGTGTGTTTTGCTAGTTCTGTTGCACCCATTCCCTACCTATTTGCAATCCTTCAAGGGGCTTAAAGCCTCACCCCATCATCCACCATTGGATGACTTTCTCACACATTTCAAGGCTCCAAAAATCCTAGAAAACCTTAGATTTGAGATTACCTAATTGCTAAACTCATTTAGCTCCTAAGTGATCTCCTAATCTACCCATTTCCTATAAATAGAGACCCCCACTCCTAGGTTTAAGGGTTGAGAATTTCTACCTAAGAGAGAAAGAGCTTAAAGTAGGAAGATCTTTCTCCATTTGGTGCACACTTCCCATACAAAAACCAAAATTCCAAACCTCTTCCCCACTCTTGTTTTTTATGAAAAACCTCTAGGTTAGGTGTGTGTTCTATCCTAGCACCCTCACTCTACCTCTTAACTATCTCTCTTAAAGAGTTAGAACCCATTCTCAAGCTTTACAAGCCATCAAGAACTCATCAAAAGCAAGCCACGCAAGGCTCTCCTATGGTGCTACAAGGGCCCGAGGGCTCCGGCTCTCCCCTTTCTTCTCCTATCTCTTTTTGGCTCTTCTCATCCTCCCATTTGTGCGGTTACGCCGCCAAATTTTTGGTAGGAATGAAGGAGCACAAATAGGATTTAAGGCCCATTTGGGCAAGAGGGAACCATTTTCTTTTATTTTATTTTATTTTAGTTTTGGCCATTAGTAGAGACTGCGTTAAGTGGATTGATCGGGTGCCTAACACCTTCCCAATCGATAACCGAAGCCCCTACCCAAGAGCCTTTGGTGTGGACCGGATTCAGAGTCATATTTTTAAAACTTCGGTGCTCATAAAAATGAACTAGGTTTCCCGAGACACCGAAAGCTCCGGGTGGCGACTCTATATTTTTTTTTGTAAACGAGCTCATCGCCGCGACGGGATCGTCAAAAATCCCACGGTTGCACAGGTGTGTATCAAGGGCAGTTCAAAGGGTAAGGATATTTTAAGCTCAAACTATCCAAAGGACGGCCTTACTTCATGTCCTCAATGTCAAGAATGCTGTCAAGCTGTTTCAACTTGGATTTGCCTAACTTCTAGTGATCAAAGCTTGATCTAGTCAGTCGTTAGAGCAGAGAAATTGCCAAGACACTCTTTAAAAAGATAAGTTCTCAGGCCCAAATCTCACTGAGTATGGTTTCCATCAAAATTTCTGGGGAGTATCCTCACAAATCTTCTCTCCTCTCAAGGTCACTATGTGTTAATTTTTTTTTAATAGAAGTTCCTGACATTTGCTTCATTATAGTGTTAGAACTGCAGCATTATTCCAATGTTAAAAAGTTTTTCTTTTTCAATTTTCCTTAAAAAAATTCAAGTGGGAATTTACTTCATTTTCTTAATTTTTTATTGAATCTTGCTGCACTATTATTAACTATCCATTGGTAAGGCCTACCTTGCCACACCCCCAAACCTAAGATAACAGTGAGTGTGCAGCAAGGAAAAAAAAAACAAAGATACACGCAGAAAGAAAAGAAATATAAGACATAAATATCAAAGAAACTAATTAACACCAAAAAGAAATTGTATTAAAATATATATAGAGAGTATGCACAAGATCCTAAAAAAAAACTGGGAGAAAATCTAAAACTGTCTACAATTATGTGCAAGCATCATCAGGCCATTCATACAGATAGGCTAGATTCCTCAACTCTTCGTTGGAGAGAGGTTTTTTCTTCTTGGGTGTGGACTTCTGGGCTGGCTGGCTCGGTGCCTCCTCAGACTGGGCAGCGGGTTCTTTGTCTTTCTTTAGATTAGTGCGAAAGGGGATAGATCTTTTTGCAGTGACCTTTCTCTTGGAAGAAGTTCACTTAGGCTCTGGAGGGGTAGGCTTAGTGTTGGGAGGGGCTTGGACTGGAGGAAGAGCAACATCCACAGGTGGAGTAGGAATAGACTGAGTGGAAGAAGCTGTAGAGGGTTGAGTGGAGGGAGGAATGGTAGAAGGAGTTGAAGCCAGAGGGGCTGGCTAATATGATTGAGAAGTCAGCACAGCAATCTTCCTTTCCAAAATTTCAATTTTCTTCTCTGCATAAAGCAGATTGGACTCAGAGAGTTCTTTGGTGGCTTTAATTATCTCCTGGGCATTGTTTAATTTTTTCTGGAGAAATTCAACATTCTTCTTCTCAGCTTTGGCAATGAGACTCTCAGCAGCAGCAAGTTATTTTACTGACTCATATCGAATCAGGATTTTCCACTAACCTTTAGATATATTCCGGAGCTGGATTCTATGCTCCAGTTCCATGATAGCAATCCTTTCCTCATAGGGGACTTCAAAGGAAGTGCAAAGGGCAACCATTCCTCGTAGGGCATCCCTATGGATGTAGGGATTATCCCTCATTACATACAAAAGTGTGAGGTAAGGGGGAACGTACAAGGAATGTCGAGGCACAATGGGGAGGAAAGTGAGTGGAGTGGAGGAAGATGAGGGAATGGAGAATTCCAGTTCCCCAGGGGAAGATAAAATGGTAGGGCTAGCTGAGGAATGGGGTGGAGGAGATTCAGGGTCAGTTTGGGTGGAGGCATCTGTGAAGGCAGGTGGAGTGACCTCTGCAATAAGGTGTGGGGAAGAAGTAGGTGGGGCAGGTAAATGGGTAGGTGGTTGGGTTAAATTGGTCAATGAAGATTGGATGGCTGCTAAGGTCTGGGAGATAGAGACTTGGTTGAGAAGGCTAGAGGTTATGGATAAGAGTGTGGCCTCAATGGAAGATTGGGTAGCGGTATTGGCCATGACATGGGATTGTATTGATAGGAGGAGATCTAGGATTTGGGGTAAAGGGTCAGGTTTGATAGCAGGTGGGTGTTGGAAGAGAGGGGATAGTGGAAATGAGGAAGTGTCATCATGCTGGTCAGAGGTTGAAGGAGGTTGAGAATGAGAAAAATGGGGGATTGTGGGCTGTGGAGAGTCAGATAGTGGATTATAGTCATGCCCAATATCTTCCACTATGGATGTCATCAGGGATGAAAATCCTTCAGTGGTTGATAGGTCCTGAGTTAGGGCAGGTGAGATGGAAAAAATTGGCTCACTCGCAAGGGGAGTGAAGAGTGGAGAAGACATGGAAGGGCTGAAAGGGGTAGTGGTTGATATAAATGAGCTAGCTGGAATGATGAATGAGGGCAAAGTAGGGATGGGGTCTATGAGTGGAGGAGCTAAAAATGGGGTGGATGTGGAAATGGTTGTGGAAAGGGAGACTGGACTGTTGTGGGGAATGGGAACTGGCAAAGAGGGAACAACAAGTGAGATGGTTGGTGTGGGCGATAGAGGGATGGTGGGGCTAGTAGCAATGGGACTAGTCATAGAGAAGTGCAGATCAATGGTAGGGGTGAATGAGGGTGCAGAGGATACGAGTGGAGGCTCCAAGCCAGGAGCAGCAAATGTGAGCAAAGGCTCACGGGTGACTGAGGTAGAAACCTCGGGAGGGGGTGCTGAACTCGGGGCAACAGAGGTGTCAGGAACTGCTTCCTCAATCTCTTCAGTTGACCTGTGGGTGCCTTTACCAATGAGGGTCCCACTGGCAGACCAAGCCCTTTTTCTAAACACTATGGGCTTCACCTTCTCCACTTCCTCATTCTCTTTAAGCACAAATCCCTTTTCCCTAAGCAAAGAAATGATGAGCTGGCTGTAGGGGAGCCCTGGTAAGGCTTGAGCTTTCCTACATTTTTCATTCACATCCACCATTGCTTCAAATACCAATCCAATAGCATTAACGAATTGGCCTTTAGCGAAGAAGTACAGGGCATCCATTATTGGCGTTCTTTCTTGCTGATGGCAACTAACATAGATATTCTTTCGCAAAATTGAATCAAAAAAACACAAGCTAGGGGATAAATCTCTTCTCCTAATTGAGTCCCCAAACCCTACAATGCCTTGAGTCAAATGCCTGGCCATTGATTTGAAAGAGACATTTTCAGGTGCAGCCAGGCCATAAACTGGGTCATAAACAGAAGGGACTCCCAATACTCTCCCTATATCTTTGTAATCCACCACCATTTGCATATGATCAATCAAGATTTCCAGGCAGGGCTCAAGAGAATCTGGCTTGGTTTGTTTCTCAAGATTTTGATACCACAACTTAACCAACCTTGGGTAAGACTTTTCATTCAATGGGCTCATCATGGGCGTCAGGCCTGCCTTCCCCAAATAATTCAAAGTATCCTGACACTCCCCCAGCTTAGAGAAATAGGGGATGTCGAAAATGGTTTCTAAGATCAAATTTAATTTAACCACAAATTCATTGGGTGTGGATCTGAGATTAGGCTCAGCCTCAAAAATTTCCGACTCAAGGCTAGGTTGTGTTTCAGGGGCCTCATCAACAATGTCTTCACTGGTTTGGGCATTCTTAGATTTCTTGAACTTCTTAGATTTCGCAACTTTCTCAGCTTCCTCCATGACAAGTTTTCTTTTGGCCGGTGGCGTTTCCTTAGGTTGTGTGGTTTGTCTATTGGATTTCCTAGTGGCTTTGGTGGTAGATTTAGAAGGCACTTTGAAAAGATTTGCTAATACGTCATCTTGCTCAGCCATTGATTACTCAAACACTTCGAATTCACAACTAATCACCATACAAGCTTCTTAGGATACTCGAATTACTCCCTCGAATTTACAATACAAACGCCCAAACTTGAAACAACAGAGTGAAGTAGAAGGAAAGCTTACCGACAGAAATCTAGGGTTTGCGATATCTTGATGAGCGCGGGACCAAAACAGCTCGAACTAGGTGCAAAATATAGCTTTTGATGGATTGAAGCAATGTGGAAAATTGCGAGGAGGTTGCGGTAATAGCCAGTGAGGTAGAGAGCAAAAATGAAAAAATTCGCCAGAGCAGCTTACAGCGCAAAAAGAAGAAGGTGTCGAATGTCAAAAAATGAAGTTGTTGTGAGGTTTTAAAGCGACGGAAAACATTCATCGCGAGGAATGGGCAAAATGTCGACAGGTTGCAACAACCTGTCAAAAAGTAAAGGATGGCCAATCATCATGAGAAGGTCGTCTAATCCTCTCGACCAGTCCCAAGGTTACAAAAAATTCATTTCGAGAGGTTCCAAAAACCTCTCGACGGCAATTTGGGCTCATGTAGCATTCTCTTCGACTGGTTCTTTGCTCCTATCGAGAAACTATTGATATGCATCAACAGAACCTTCAGAATCCGTCAACAAATTATAATTCACTTCAAACAGGCTTGAAACCTTCCCCACATTCATTTTAAACACAAATTTATCAAACCCAAGTTAAATCACACAGTTCTTGCTTCTAACCAACCTATGAAGGGCCCAAGATGTGCACATGTGAAACAATATGGAAAATGTCAAAAGAAATAAGAATAGCAGTAACAATAACTCACCACAGTAACTAGTATACATAATGTATATTGTTGAGACTCAGCCGTGCTAAGGTGTGTCATGATAGTGGTTGATCAGCATTGATTTCCCTGCATGTAGAAACATATCATCAGCAAGACCACAAGGACCAGTATACTGCAGCAGCTTGGGCACAGTCAAAAGCTCATCCACTATTTCAATTGAGGAACAGTCTTCACCATTCAAGTGGGGCTGATTGGCTGAATTGTAAACATCCAATTTAACTTTCATGTTGCCAAATGATCTACACTGTATACATGCATTGGCAGTGGCCAAGAAAGGTCTATCCAAAATCACAGGAATAGGGGTGGTGCACTTGCTTAGCTCCATGTCAAGTACCAAGAAATCTGCTGGATAGAAGAATTTGTCAACTCCAACTAACACGTCCTCGATGATTCCCACAGGCTTCCTTTTAGATCTGTCAGCTAGTTGTAAGACTACATTTGTGGGCTTCAACTCACCTAAACCCAACTTCTCATATACTGAATATATAAGTAAATTCACATTAGCTCCCAGATCTAATAAGGCTTTTTCAATGGTATGATCCCCAATTATGGAAGGGATAGTGGGAACTTCAGGGTCTTGGAGCTTTGTTGGAGTTGCAATAGTCAGCACCTGATTCACTTTCTCAGCACAAAAGACCTTCTTAGATAAGTATATCCTAGACTATCTTTTACGAGTGCACAATTCCTTCAAGAACTTAGCATAGGCTGGCACTTTCTTGCTTGCATCAAGTAAAGGCAGGTTGATCTTTACTTGTTTAAAGGTTTCCATCATTTCCTCTACTTTGGCATTCCCCTTATCAAAAGGAGAAGCTGCTTTTAAAGTATTTGGAAATGGAAAATGGGGAACTGGCCTCCCATTTGTAGCCTTAGCCAACTCATCAATTTTTCTTTGTTTTTGTTTTCAATTTTTTCTTCTTTTTTTTTTTTTCTGTTGGGGAGCATTAACATCCCCTTTATTTAAACTGGGCTGCTCCTGCTGGACATTCTTTGGGACTGCTTCATCATCTTCCTCAGAATTTGTCAAAGGCCCACAACCTACCTGATTGTCTACCAGCCTTTCACTTCTTAATGTGGTGACAGATTTAGCTTCCTCATGGGAAGAAGAGACTTCATCTACCACATATTGTCTCTTTGGATTGTCCATGGGCTGACTAGGCAGCCTACCTTCCTCTCTCTTTGTCAATGTATTAGACAGTTGACCAAGATGGCCTTCTATCTTTTTTATACTCTGACTATGAGAGTGGATTGTTTGAGACAAAGAGCCTAAGTTCTGCAATGAGGCCAGAACTTGCTCTTCAAAAGAGGGTGTTCTAGAAGCTGAAGTTGGGGCATTTGGTTGCAAAGGCTGAACCTTAGGTTGAGTCATAGGTTGCTGGTATTGGATCCTTAGGACAAAATTTTGTTGATAAGTTTGGGGAGTAGGTTTAAAAGGCATTTGTTGTGGTTGTTGGTAGAACTAATGCTGAAACTGCTGCTGGTTTTGATTTTGCATATTGTCTTGCTTCCACCTCAAGTTAGGGTGGTTTCTTTAGGAATAACCAGTAGTTGGCTGCTGACTATAAGATTGAGCAGCAACCACATGTTCCATTACCAATTCTGGGAATTGCCCAACAGAGGGGCAGTCCTGAATAGGATGAGTGTGAGATTGACAAATGGGACATGCCTCTCCCACACTAGCAACCAATGGAGACTGCCTCTCCTCCATCATATTCTCCAGCTTTTGAGTTAAGCTAGCTACCCTTCTTTCCAAATCGTTATACCCACCAATCTCATACAATTTTCCTCTTGATGTATTCTCCTTCACCATTCCTCTTGGGGTGTCCACATCCCTAGCAGGAGACTCTTGTTGTAATGAATTTTCACTAATAATATCAAACAATTCTCATACTTCCTCAGCTATTTTATGAAGGTATGTGCCTCTACAAGAAGCATCCACCATATTTCTACTCTTTGAGTCAATTCCTTGATAAAAACTTTGGATAAGTTGCCATTCAGAAATTTGGTGGGGGGGGCACTGCCTCAACAGCTCCTTGAATCTCTCCCATGCTTCATGGAACCCTTCAGTTGGGAGTTGAGAAAATGAGAGAATATTCTTCCTCAACTGACTGGTTCTAGACATGGGGAAGAATTTAGCTAGGAATTGGCTTTACATGTCATCCCACGAGTTGATACTATTAGGGGGAAGCAAAGATAACCAGGCCCTAGCTTTGTCCTTTAACGAAAAAAGAAATAGCCTAAGCTTGGTGACTTCTGGCCCTAGACCTGTAATGTTAAAGGTGGTACACAAGGTAAGGAATTCATCCATATGCTTGTATGGGTCCTCTTTACTCAAACCATGGAAAGAAGGCAGCATCTGAATGGTTGAGGACTTAATCTCATAATTAGTTTTCACGGCAGGAAACTGGATAAAAAAAGGAGAGTTATATGCACCAGGTGCATAATAATCCTTCAACAACAACCTCGGTTGCTCACCCATTATAACAGATTCAGTTTTAGAAGATGTAGATGGGGTTTGTTTGGGTCTAAGAATCCTTTCAACCTCTGGATTTAATGGCAAAATCTGGGGGTTGAGAGTGCTTCTTCTAAACATACACCACTCACACAATGCTCAAAGTACAGTTCACAACCAATACATCAAGGAACAAGCACAAACAGCTAATAAATCTACAAATGCACAAATCTAAAAAATAATAGAGGAGTAAAGAGATGCAAACTTCAGCACAACCTCTAGCGTAATGCTCGAAGCACCACAGATTCAGATTTGAAAAGAAAATCAAGCTACAAAATACTACAAGAGCATTTAGTCAAACACTTAACAGGTAATCACAATTACAAATCTAAAAAATTAGAAAGAAAACTTAGATCTACCAAGTTTAGATCATATGATCCCCGGCAACGGTGCCAAAAACTTATTGGGGAAATGGCGTATGCTGATTTAGTGTGTAACAAAATGCAATCAAATCAAAACACAAGATGGATTCAGCACAACTACAATCTCCTAGACCTGCAAGATACAGGGCTATTGCAGCAAGTTTTATAGGTAAGTAAGGGTATGTCCACAGGGAAAATGTGAATAAACTATGATGGTTCTCCAGATCTACAATAGATCTAGCACTTTATCCTAATTTAAGCTACTCTAAAATAGGAGAGAGGAGAGGTTTTTGGGTTTTCGTCATTATAAACTACAGATTTTAAATGCAGTTTATCCAGAGCTTAAGAGAACACTGAGGTAAGAGAAGATGGATTAAAAATCAAAAGGATGAAGATCAGAACCTAGGGATTTAGTATTCCATAGAAAATGAATCGAATCAAAGGCAATGCTTAGATCGGATCTGCAACAATCCTTCATTTGGCTACAAGCTCCCCAGGTTTTACCCCGACAAATGCATGGTAAAAGAATCCAATCTCAACCAGAGAATGGAAGCAATCCAAGACTATGATCTGTCCACATTAATGGTTATAGACCATCCCAGAGATTGTCCCAATAAATCAAAGTAATCCTAAGGCTATGATCTATCTACTTTAATGGTCACAAACCATCCTAGAGATTGTCTTGAGCCAATCGTTTTAATTAGAATAGGTTAACCATTGTAGATGCTGTGAATGTCAGGCTATAAGCTCCCCATTTCTGGCTGGCTCACAGGAGTATCCAAACTAAGGAAATCAAATAAGAATAAATGAAATCTAGCTCAGAATTAACTCTAAAACCCACAATTCCATTACAATGCTACTACTTACAATGATGTGCTCAGATCTACAATCTATGCACCATCCGATCCCTCACAATGCCTCTGAAACTCTCAATTACAGATCATACCCTCACCCTAGCTACTGAAGAGGTTTTTAGCCAACCATCATTGGCTAATAGCGAGGAAGAAGAAGAAGGAAAAGAGAGGGAGAAATTGGAGGGGAAAATGAATTCGATCTCGGCTCTGCTCTCTCAATTTCTGGATGTCTTTCAATGTCGTTGCTCCTCTAATTATACCTTTTTCTCATATCTGTTTCAGCCAATCAAAATTCAAAAGAATAATTCAGTTATACTGATGTGGCTGATCCCTCTTCTAGAAGCTTTTCTCCTATTGGTCCACAACTGACAAGTACATGTGAGGTAGTTAGAGTTCCCGCTCGTGCTCAGTTGAATACCAAAAATATCCCCCAGGGGTCGTTGTCGTTCCTTGAAGCATGTGCGCGAAACCTAGGAGTTGTGACTATTGAAGAAGGGTCATTGGAAGTTCCCAGAATGAATGTCGAGAGGTTTAAAGAGCTTTTCGATGGGTTCTTGGTTTGTATGCTCAGTCTTTCGATAAGTTTAGGATAAACCTCTTGCTGGGTTGAAGTGTACTAGTCGCTAGGATTAGCCTCTCTCGACAGGTTTGAAGTAGCTCTCGATAACCTCTGTTTAGTTCTTCCTTCATCCTATCGACAGGTTACAACCATCCTATCACCTTGGTAAGGTGATCGATATGTTGGAGATCATCTCGACAGGTTTTGAAGGGTCCTGTCGAAGGCTTCTCATGTTCTACTTGATAGGTTCATCTGAACCTCGCGACTTCCACTGCACCTTCAGGTAAGGTGTCGACAGGATTCATTATTTCTGCAATCATAACCTATCAACAAGCAGCTGGAACCTTGCGATAGCTTACTGGATCCTCTCGGCAGTTTGGCAATTGAGCTTCAGAACTTCTCGACAACTTCTTCCTTGACTTTCCTCAGCTGGCACCTAATTCTGGTGCACTATCTTCCATCTGTTAGCACTCAGTAACCTCTTCGTGGGTTCAATATGTCTTCTCTGCAACTGTGCTTGGTCTCAAGCATGACTTGTTGAGCCCATAACCTTCTCATGAATTTATACAACTCTAATTGCTTGACTGACAGGCTTTTGGGCTGTTGTGAAATCATGATGAGGAACAGATTGCTTCTTAGGCCTGTTTAGGTGGATATCTGCACTAAGGCTGGATTTTATTACTTATCTACAAAACATCCTTAACACACCTTATTAGTCGATTAAAGGGCCCAACAAAGGTCAGGTTAGGAGGTGAAAAATGATATTTTTCACTA
Organism: Chloranthus sessilifolius; assembly: GCA_021018995.1. Taxonomy (NCBI): domain Eukaryota; kingdom Viridiplantae; phylum Streptophyta; class Magnoliopsida; order Chloranthales; family Chloranthaceae; genus Chloranthus; species Chloranthus sessilifolius. The sequence goes on along the minus strand of CM037584.1, from coordinate 100,526,596 downwards.
CTCAACAGGGCTTCCTCTCTTCTTTCACTTCTGCTGTAGCGGGATCTGGTGGTCACCAACGTGATGAAATGTCTTAGGTAGGTGAGGTTTGCAATGGGGCATGGTGATCCTTCCCTTAGAGTTGTGTGATATGATGAGTCCCGCTAGTTTGCAAGCGCAATGGGCCATTGGTGAAGGTTGTGACGAAGCGTTTGGGCGAGGACCTGATATAAGCCATGTGCAATGGGACATCAGAGGAGTCCCTCTTCTTTGTTCATAGGTTTATGCAACGGTGTCTAACGACTACTGTGGTGAGGCAGTTGGGAATGAGGCCTTTTACTTTCATGATAGGACATGGTAGTTTTTTCTCCTTCGTCTGTTATGCGAAGTTATGCAATAGTATTTTGGTGAGGCGTGGTGTGTGATGGGACTTGGTAGTTGCCTGACGCAGGGTGTTCAAATCGCTTAGTGAGATGTTCGCGATGGGACATCTACAGTAGGTTGCGATGAGATCTGGAAGGCTCGGCTCTCTATTTTTTGCGATGGGACATTGACGGAGCCTTTTCCCTTCTTGTTTGTGCATGGTGTCACGCTCTGTCTAAGTGTTTTAGGTGGTAGTGTCCCTATGAAATAGGTTTGTAAGGTAATTAAGACGGGTCATGTGCAATGTTGTCGATTCCTCAGTTGTTTCAACGTCATGATGGTATTTCTTTCTTTGGCAGATCTTGGGTTATATTGTGGTTGTATCGAGATGGACTGTGTTCATGAGTGTGCGATGGGGGTTGGTCTGATGACTCCTTGACTGTCGTGATGGACTTTAGTTGAAGTCTTGAGTTTGTGACGGGACATGGTCTTTGGCAATGGCAGGGTGTTTGGGAGGCGTATTTTTAGCATTTCATGATGGAATATGGGGGCTTGGCTAATTGGGCCACTGAGCTTAAGTGTTGGGATGGTGTTTGTATATGTGCTTCTTATCGCCACGAGACGTGCGGGGTTCTCCTTCCCTGGTCAGGTCGTGATGGGGCGAGTAGTGTATTGTGATGTGACAAGGCGTGCCTATTTTATTGGAGGCAAGTGTTGTGGTTGAGAATTACGCGTCTGATTCAGAGCGTATAATTGAGTTAAGCGCCTAATTCAGAGTGTTTGATTTAAAGCTTGGGGATTCATTTACGCGTTTGGGTGTACGTGTTTAATATATTTACGCGTGTCAAGAACAGCGCACAATCGAAACGTCAATGAGTTGGTAGAACGGTAGTGTTCGGGCGTCGATCTAGATTCTACGCATTATTGTACGTGTGTAATCTAATTATGCGGATGGATTGGAGCATGTAATTGGAGCATCGCCAAGTCACTATGCGGGCGACCATTCAAATTCCGCGTTGTGAGTGTATTGTGTAATAAGATTGCACGGTCTATATTCAACGTGTGACTGGAGTGTCGTGTCGCCTGCGCTGGCGATGGTTTTATTACGCGCTCTATTTAGTGCTCGTGATTTAATTTGCGTGCGATTTCCTCTGCGCGGAACTGAGTTGCATGTTGGTGTCCTGGTGCGGGAATGAGGCTGTACTCTATATAAGCAGGGAGGTCTTCATTTTCCTTACATCTCTTGGTCTAGTCTCAAGTTTTACCATTTCTGATTTCTTTATGCTCGAATATCCGTGTTTCTGTGATATTGTGTGATCCGATTGTCTGATTGCGATGTCATTTATTCCGATGTTTGTGATTTCATGTGATCTTGGACCTGAGGTGGTGCTCGGGGATGGCATAACTCTGAGAATGGGCGGTATTAGGAAAGAGGAGGTTAGCCTTCACATCAGTCTCTTTTAAGGAGCAGTGAAGGCAGGATTGAGGGGGGTAGCGGCGGAGGAGGTGAAGATAGTGAAAGGGAAGGTGTTACAAGTGGAGGGATGTGTTACCCAACCAATCCTTTGTCTGCCTTTTCGGAAGCTTCCGATTGGATGCTGCACCTCGCTTTGTGTCCTTTTCAGGTCTCCAGTTTTCATTTTGGGTTGTAGGTTGGGTTTTTGAGTTTTCGTTTTGAGTTGTGATTCAGGAGGTATGCCTCCGGTGACATATGTATGAATTTTTATTAAATAAAAGAGATGTTTTATTCATTGTGTTCATTTTATTGATGTATGATTTGAATGGGCATTAGAAATTTTGATTTTGGTCATGGTGAGAGCATGAGTCTCATGTTAAGAGTTTAAAGTTTGTTTTGGTCTTTTGTTTAGATTTAGAATGATACTTGTTAGATATGTGTGGATTGATTTAGAATTTTAGATGGGTGTTAAGTGTCTTGATCCCGTTGGTTTATTTATTTTAGGGTGGATTTGTGCTTCTTGGGGGGTGTATGTGTTTCGCATTGGTTGGTTGATCTAAGTTCCCTATGGATCATGGTCTTTTAGGGGGGCATGTGTCTAACTCTAGATTAAATCAAGTGAGGGGTGCTTTGAAATGAGACACTTGTCGTCTTGTGGTGTATGAGGGATTTAATTTATAAATAGGGGTTATGGGTTTAGTTTTCATTTTGCATCTCTGTCCTAAATTAAGAGGCTTGGGGGCATTTTTATTATATGCTATTTTTTTTTTGTTAGAATTTTGGGAGATTTTTAGTTTCTTGTTCCATTAATGTTTTTTCTTCCTTATTATTTTGTATCCCAGGTATTAAACCACCCTAGGAGGATTTGTAATTATTTTGTTTGTTTGGGAATGAATGGAACTGGGAATGCGAGGTAGCTATCGAATTACTACCATGCTAGGGGAAGAGTTGGAGGAGAAGAAGGCGGTGGAAAGAAAACCGAGGAAAAGAGTTGTGTCAGAGTTCATGTGATCGACACTAATGGCTCCTCGGCAGGCTCTGTGGATGGATCTTTCGTTAGACCTCCCTGTTATGCTTTCTAGGGTAGGCTTCCATATGTGCATCTCACAGATCCTGGGTGGCTTTTTGTGAGTCACTCTTTCTTTTCTGCCAACTTGAGGCTAGGAGGCACAGACTTTATGCTGCGAGGCATCTCCAAAAGAAAAGGTGGGAAAGATGAAATTTTTATTAGCATTCTTTCAGGGTGTACCTTCCTTCCAGGCCTCTCCAGGATCTCTTCTTTCTTGAATAAATCCATATTCAGGCATTGCCTGAGAGTGCTGATTTTAACTTGATTATTTTTTACTGTATATTCAGAGGGTATACCCTCAGTGTATTTTGTAATGATTTTATTTATTTATGAAGTGAACATATTTTTTTTTTTAATTTTATTTGTATTTGGTGGATTTTTGGTTTGGTTTCCTCTATGGCTTATTTTACCTATTTGAGTGTGATGTTTTTTTTTCTTTTTTTTTTTCTTTTTTTTTTTCTTTTTTGGTTTGGTTTGGTTTAGGTGTGTAAGTGATTTGCCTTGGGGATGTTGGGGGGCACTTTTTTGGTTTTTAGAGTATGTATTTTCTAAGTTTGGATTGTTTTTGGGTTTGCCTTAGCAAAGGTGTAATTTGGATCAATAATCATTGTTTAAAATGTCCTTGTTTTATGCTTTGCATGTGTTGTTCCTGAGCATATATTTTGTGTTTTACCTGGTGAATTACACGCTTTACATCGGGCGCATAACTAAATTAAGCATCAGTATGGGTGCGCGCATTTGAGGGGTTCGGAGGATCGTTGCACGTCATTGTTCTGACGTATAACCAAATTAAATGTGTTATATAGAACGTGGGATTAGGGCGGCGCCTCGTCACCGTACAAGTGACCATTGGGATTTACACGCCATGTTGGCGATGCATGATGTAATTGCGCGCTTGATATGGAGCGCGCAACCAAGGCGTCGGGTTAGTTTGAGCGGGCGACGATCTGATTATGCGCTCAAAGTAGAGCATGTAATGGTGATTATGTGTGGGGACTGTGGTGCACAATTTCATTGTGCTCCCTAATTGGAGCGCTTTGTGCACCCTAATTGGAGCACACGATTTAACCGTGCTCTATATATACTTGGAAATTCTTCATTCTTCCCGCGCTATCCATTTTGTTCGTTGATTCTCTGCTTCCTTGTTTTCTTACACTTTGATTTTCATGTTTTTGTGATATTTTATGATCCGGTCATCCGTTTCAGGCACTATTTTCTTGCATTCTTTCCAGTTTCTTGAGTTCCTTCTTCTAGGATGGAGTCTAAGGGTGGTGATCAGTTCTACTCTACCATTTCAGAGGTGGAGTGGATGATGATGGAGGAGATTGGTGAGTCTTTCGAGGCTCGGGCCGGCATCAGTGCCTTGGAGGGGGATATCAAGGCGATGGTTAAAGAGGAGGTACCTAAGATTGATCAGATGGTAATCAGGGAGGACGTACGCGAGATTGGTGAGGGTGGCGAGGATCAGGGTGCTGAGGATCAGGGCACTAAGGATCAGGGCGGGAGGTGCATCCCATTGGAGGAGTTCGTTGCATGAGACCAGGTAGGTACCCATGAGCAAGAGCTACTTCCATTACTTAGGCATTTAAGTTATAACATAGGCTTCCTAGGATCTGGTAACCCTTTTATTTATGTCAAACTTGCATTTGTTATTGGTTGTGCACATCCAAGCATCATGATTGTATCTAGTTTTAGGTCATGTGTACGTCACTTTCTAGTAGTGTTTTATCATGTTTTGGCATATTCATTGGCTTAGGTTTGTCTCCTTTTTTGCTTTATATTGAGTTTGCTCGTGGTTCTTTTAGTGTGGTCATGGGTGCTGGTCTTATGTCATTTTTTTCTATTCTCTTTGTTTCATCATCTGATAGGAGCCTCCGCAGCTAGCTATTATATCGGCATGGTCTGAGTCTCATACGTGGTATCATGCTTTGCCAGAGTTCCAGTGGGCACGATTGGCATCTTTCGGCTTCGGGCCGATCCTAGAGTTAAAGCCTTTTCAGGTTGATCGCGGTCTAATTATGGTGATCCTGGAGAGGTGGAGGGAGGGGCAGCAGGCGCTGCTTTTCCCAGTTGGGATGATGTTGTCGACCCCAGAGGATTGGGTCCGCATTATTGGGCTCCGATTCAAGGGGGAGCCGATCACAGGGCAGATGGCTGGAGATTATCTAGGGGTATGCGAGTGATTCTCGGTGTCGCATATCGGTTGAGTGGCTCGGGGCCAGGGATGGTCTGAGTCACATGGTTCTTTGACACGTTTGCCAGTGGGTTCGTCCCTTTGAGGTGTCATTCGAAGCTAAGGGCGCCATTCAAGGCACGTTGCGAGGTGATGGCCGACCGGGAGCCTGTGGTTAAGCCGGGGTTGGCGGCGGATCGAGTGCTCCCAGCTTTTTTTATGCACTTCTTTGGTGCGGTGCTCTTTTCTTCATCGACTTGGGGGTGTGTCACAAGGTTGTTTTTTAGACTCCTTGGGGGTTTGGACTGGGTCTCCACTTATGCTTGGGGTGCAGCCGCATTAGCGCATATCTACGAGCAGCTCTACCGTCGGGGGCGAGGTGTCGTGATGATTGGAGGTTTCCTTCCTTTCCTTCAGGTGGGTTTTAGTCAATTGTTAGTGTTATGGCGTATTAGTTACCTCAGATTTCGTCGTGGTGATTGTTCTAGCTTTCAGTTTTGGGCGTATGACCATTTTGCTTTCCTTCGCCCGCAGGTTTCGACAGAGGTTGATTTCACGTTCCCGCATATGCATGTGTGGAGGATTACGCTGGGGCATTGTCGTCGGTCTTCATATCTTTAGACTGTGCTTGGCCTTTTCGAGGACATGCACGTGGGGTAGGTATGTATCATTATGTAAGTTTGGTTTTGGGCTTTAGGCTCTAATTCTTTACTGACGGGTTGGTTTGTTTATCCGATTGTAGGTGATTTGGAGGCCCTATGCAGCCGGGGAGGATGCCGAGGTTCCAGTTATACGGACTGGTCGGCCCTTCCTTGATGTGGACATCTGGGTCCATTGCTTCGAGAAGGTGGAGCGGATCCACCTATCTTAGGTGACACGTCAGTTGGGGCTCCCGCAGGGAGTTCCACCAGAGATTCACCATAGGGTGGCAAAGAGGATGAATGGTCCCCCTGGTCGGGACTTTGCAAGCCGGATGGCAATTCAGATGGCTGATTTTAAAGCTGGGGATACCAGGGTGACAGGGGTGCGTGACAAGGCAGATGTCCAAGAGTTTGTGAGATGGTTCGGGGCATTGGGCGGTGGGCGCCTCTTCACACGTCCCTTCCACAATAGTGGCTCTTTTACGGTCGGCGGACCTGAGTCGGCGTTAGCATTGAGGGAGAGATTGGTCGTAGTAGAGCAGGGCCATCTTTCGACGGGTGTTCAGGGAGCGTTGGATGCCCTTCATAGGGTGATGGAGCAGACGGTGCGCTCCTTGTCCTGATGAGGAGATGTTACACTCCCTAGCCACCTCAGTTGCTCAGGCTAGGGGAGCGGAGGATGAGATGAGGGTTTAGCTAGCGGAGACTTGACTCTGGTGAGTTAGTTCATTGATCTAGTTGTTTATATTATGTTGATTCAGTTTTTCTAGTCGTTCTGATATAATTGTCCTGTCTTGCTTCCTTTTCCAAGTCCGAGAGGGAGGTTGAGGTTGCTAGTCATGCAGCGATGGTTGAGTTACTGCGTAGTCAGCAGCAAGCCAGTCGGGAGGTAGAGGCCAGTTTGCGATCTAAGATTGATCTGTTGGTAAGTGTCTACCTTGGTTTATTAATTGTTGGTATTTTATGGGTTCTTATTAGGTCTTATGCGTTTGTCGATGTTTGCAGAGGGCAGAGCTTTCCGTTGCGAGGGCTTCTGCTCAGGCATTTGATCAATCTTCAGCTGCCTCTTCCAGTCGGGAAGATCCAGTGATGACCCAAGTTCGGGCCGAGCTAGAGCACTGGGTGAGTTTCTTCAATCTCTTGACTCGTCTATATGATTGCAGTAGTTCGTTGGGTGTTATTATTTCAGTTTTCTTAATAGTTTACTAACATCTTATGGTATTTCAACGCCAGGTCACCAAGGACTTTCAGATGAGGGAGGCAACTACTGCCTCTCTACACCCTGAGAGTTAGGTATAGTTTTTGGTTTGGTGCAGTTCAGTTCAGGTTATTTCACTTATTTTGTTCTGACATATCTTGTGTTGGTTTGATTGGCTTTTGTGCGGGCTATACCGGACTCTGCTCCTGAGGCTCCCCCTCAGGAGTCAGCTCCTGCTCCTTCTCAGGTGTGTTTTAGTTAGTGCATTTATAGTTTATTCATCATCGTAGTGTTATTGTATTTATTTGTTCACGTTGTAGCCATCCATGTTTGTTGTCCCTTCAGTACCACCGACTGATCCGATGACTACCGCGACCGTTGAGCACCTCCTTCCAGAGAGGACGGATCTGGTATGTCTCTTTTCCTTCAGCTCTTCCTTTCTTTACGAGTATGTATTTGCTTCTTGACTTGGTGTGGTCGTGCAGGCTCATCACCTTGAGGAGTCACGTCTGGAGGTGGCACAAGCACGTGCTACTCCGGAGGTGAGGTGAATCCTAGGTGATACGCACAATCGTGAGGACCTGTTGATAGATATGATTATTGTGCAGGGGACTCAGACTGAGGCGCTGGAGGTAGAGCATCAGACGATGCGAGCAGAGTTGCAGGCAATGATAGATCGGCTACGGTATCATTTGATGAGGCATGTGCGGGGAGTGCGTGGGATGGTTAGTCATCTTGGCGGATCGAGGTCAGTAGGCACGGGCTCCTTGGCTGGGTAGCCTGTTCGCACGACACGTGAGCATGTCAGAGATTATGTTCATGAGGATTCGATTATTCAGGAGTTACTTTCCGGGTGTCTTTCTCGCTCTCGGTCGAGGCGAACCACTAGCCAGGCAAGTGAGGGGGGTTCAGTTGCGGGGCCTTCTCATTTTTCAGATTATCCACCGACTCCGGGTGTTGGGCTTGCCCTTTTAGAGGACCAGGCTCTTGACCTCAGGGCCGATGATACTGGGGATAGTGGTGAGTGACCATCCCAGAGGCAGCGCCGGGAGTAGAGGAGTGGATATATTTTTTGTGTTTATCGCCCGTGTTTATTGTATATATAGGGGGTATGCCCCCGGTGATGGGTGTAAAAAGAAAATTTTGGATATATGGATATATATATATATATATATATATATATATTGGTTCAGATGTACCTGATTCAACTTTTCCTCTTATGTTACCTCTCGTATTTTAGCTTGTTTATCTTTAGTGCCATCAGCTGTCATTGGGACTTGGATGCTTCTTGAGTTGTCCTGGTGATAGTTTAAGGTTACTTTGTATCTGCACATGAAGAGTAAGGCTGTTAGTAATTTCATTTTCCCCCTTGCTAATTGTCAAGGGGGGAGGTGTCTCAGACCAGGGTCTGGTAAGAAAAAAGTGGAGTTATTGCATGTTTTTTTTATTTTTCTCTCTTCACTCTTTTTTTCTCATTATTTTTTCTTTTTTTCTCCTTTCTTCTCTCTTTTTTTTTTCTTTTTTTCCTTTTCTTTTTTCTATTATTATAAAAAGAAAAAAAAAGATAGTGCAACAGGGAAAGTAAATAACTAAAAGAAAATTTCAAAAACTAAAAAAATGCCCCAGTGTAGGAGCGCGGTAGACTCGGCAATGTAATATCTTTGGTAGCATTCCTCGGGTAGTAACTTTGTCGTTCTGCATCTTCTTCATGGGCAAGCAGGAGCTTTTGATGTGATCTTTCTTCTAAAAATAAAAAAATATGCCCCAATGTCAAGGGGCAATGGAGCTTTCCTGGATTTTTATTTTTTTTTATGAGTACTTTGGGTTTACGGGGAGCCATATGTATTTGGCGGGTTAGTTCTGAAGGAAATCTGTTGATACTGTTATCGAACCAGGGGATTCATTTTGATTATATCAACCGTATATCGGGGGTCCACCTTTGGTGGTGATCATCCAATCCCGTGGTCATAATTCTGGAGAAGTGCGGTAGGTATAGTGGGTGATTGCATCAGTCGTTATTCATCAATTTTTGGCTTCACTTCTAGAAATACTCGGAAGGTTTCCGATTTATCGTCTGAAAGAAAAAGGGGTGAAAAGAGGGGTAAACTTAGTGATGTGGGGGAATAGTTTGTATCTGACGCTTTCTAAAAGAGATGAGTAACAGTCTTTTTCTCAAAGGGGGGTACGAGATGCCATGATTGAGCTCTCCATCATGTTTTAATACCATCAAAATCTCACATTCTATGGTTAGCAGAAGTTTTTCCTCCTCTCGCCTCTTTACGACGGTATCTAGTAGTATCGGACATCAGGGACGCCCTTGCAGTTTGCTTATACATTTCTAGTGAAGTTACTAGAGACGTCCTCACGGCCTGCTTATACTTCCCTGAGCTCATTGACTTGTTTATTCGTCGTATTGCTCTTACTCGATTTTATATATATATATATATATATACATATATATATATATATATATATATTTTCGAAAGCAACCTGTTAACACAAGAATGGTGAGTTTTGATTGAACCTAGCATCTTCATTTTTTTATGCTCTAGCATCTCCTCTAATGGCGGGGGAAAGAGGAATGAGAGTCGAGTGTTACTTATGCTTTTAAAAAAGGTCAGGTATGTCACTAGTACTTTGATCAAGTTGCCCGAATAAGGTAGGCGGTAAATCGAAAATCTTAAGGATATTCCCAGAGTTGAGGGCATACGACCGGTGAATGGGTCGTGATAAGTACGAGGGTGATAAGTATAAGTATTTGACTATGGGATGTGATAATCACAGGGTTAAGGATAGTATTTTCTAAGGTACATGGCATTCCAAGGGCTAGGGAGTTCTTCCCCGTCCTAGTTCACCAGCTTGTATGCATTCCCAAGGTATGCGGCTGCTATAACATATGGGCACTCCCAGTTTGGTTTCAATTTCCCTTTTGGATGGGCGTATTTTGAGGGTATGATTTTCTTCAAGACTAACTCTCCAATGTCAAAAGTTCGCTCAAGGACCTTTTTATCGTAGGCTCTGGCCATCCTCCTTTGGTATACTTGAGCATGATCAGCTACCCTTAGTCGCGTCTCATCTAGTTGCTCCAGCTTGACGAGCAAAGCAATTCTCCTCTCATCTAAGAATAGCTCATTATCAAGTCAGATCATAAGGATGTTACTTGAATCTCATATGATAGAACTGCCTCTATCCCGTAGGTAAGGAGGTAAGGAGTTTGGCCAGTGGTCGTGCGAATAGAGGTCCTGTAGGCCCAAAGTGCCTCGGGTAATCGTTCGGGCCAGTCATCTCTATTGCTTGTCTCCACTTTTCATTTTAAAATTTGGATCAGCGTTTTGTTCGTAGCTTCTACTTGTCTGTTTCCTTGAGGGTAGAACAGTGATGAGTGATGTAGATCGATGTCAAACTTTTTGCACAGCTTCTTCGTCTTCTCTGTAATGAATTGCGGTCCGTTGTCGGTGGCAAACATTTTAGATACTCTAAATCGGGTGATGATGTTTCAAATGATAAACCTCACGAGTGTTGAAGTAGTGATTATGATATATGATTCGACTTCCGCCCATTTAGTGTAGTACTTGGTTGCCATGAGGATAAACGCATACTTGTGAGCGTTCGCAACTATGTCCATGAAGGGTCTGATGAAGTCGAAGGCCCACATTGAGAACGATCATGGTGAAGTTATAGAGTTCAATGCAACTGATGGAGCTTTGATAAGCGCAGTGTGTTCTTGGCATTGCTTGTTGCATTAGACATAAAGGTGACAATCTCTTATCATTGTCGACCAGAAGTAGCCTTGTTGTATAATCTAATTTACGAGTCTCTGTCTTCCAGCGTGGGCGCCACAGGCACCGACGCGTGCTTCTCTGATGATGTATTGTCCTTCAGCTGTCATGACACATCATAGCAGCACTCCTTTAGTGAAGGCTTCCTTATATAGTATCTCACCTAAGATGAAGAATCAGGTGCATCGATTTCTTATGGTCTTCCGTTCAATCTTCGTGGCATATGGAGAGACATGTTGATGCTTCAGAAAATTTCATATGTCGAAGTACCAAGGTTGTCCATCGTCGGTGGGTGATTTCTCAAATCTGAAGGTTGCGATGTCGGCTTCTATTTTGGTAGGGTTTCCTGGCGTGATTACTTTGTTTCGCTCTTGCGTCCTGGGGAGGACTAGTAGGTCCTGCTTAATTGTCCATGCTACCTCGTGTGCAGGTACTGTTAGTTTTTTGATGAAAAAGGATTTTGTGCTTTGTCCGATTGGTATTTGAATGACTGAAGCTAATGTCGCGAGGGAATCTGTGAGCTCATTTTCTAGTCTAGGGATGTGTGTAAAAGAAATTTTCTCAAACTTCTTTATCAGGTATTGAGTCGTTTCTAGGTACGCTTTCAGTCTTCTCTCTTTGGTCTTCCATTCTCCGATGACGTATGATATTACAAGCTTGGAGTCGCCAATGGTTTTCAACTGTTTGACGCCTAATTGCACTGTTGCTTGTAGTCTAGCTATGAAGGCTTCGTACTCTGTAACATTATTAATGATGGGGAAATTCAGTTGAAAAACTTTAGGTATGACAACTCCTTCTGGGCTTAGCAGGACTATTCTGATGCCTTTCCTTTTATGATTGAGAGCGCTGTCGAAGTAGAGTGTCGATGAGGTCTAATTGGGCTCTTCGTGGTGAATCATGAGTAGGTCTTCATCGGGGAAATCTGCATGTACAGGCTCGTCACCTAGGAGGGGGAGATCTACGAGATAATCGACAATTGTCTGTCCTTTGATCGATTTCTGCGTGACATAAGTGATGTCAAACTCTTGTAGTAGCATATGCCAGCAAGCAATTTTTTCGGATGTAGGGGGCTTCTCGAATATGTACTTCAAAGGGTCCATACGTGCTAACACTAATATCTTGTGTGCTCCGAAGTAGTGTCATAGTTTCGTCGAGGCCCACACTAGTGCGAGGCATGTCTTCTCCACTAGAGTATATTTCCGTTCATACTCAACCATCATTCTGATGAGGTAATAAATGGCCTTCTCTTTCTTGTTGTCTTCTTCATATTGCCCTAAGATTACTCCCATTGCTTTTCTGTTGGCTGGCACATAAAGGATCAGGCGTCTTCCAAGAATTGGCGGTGATAGTATTGGTGGGTTGAGAAGGTACGTCTTGATGTTATCGAAGGCTTGCTGACACTAGTCATCCCATATGTATTCGACTCCTCCTTTAAGTAGCCTGTAGAAAGGGTCGCATCTGTCCAAGTGCTGGGAGATAAATCTCCTGATGAATTGCAATCTTCCTATTAGACCTTGTAATTCTTTGATGTTGCAGGGAGGTGACATTTCAAGGATGGCTCTGACTTTTACTAGGTCAACATCAATTCCTCGCTCACTAACTATAAAGTCAAGTAGTTTTCCGAGAGTGCCTCCGAACACGCATTTCTTTGGGTTCATTTTCAATTGATATTTCTCGGATCTTTGTAGCACGAATCGAAGTGCTTTAGCATGTCCTATCCGGGTCTAGGACTTCACTAATATGTCATCGACGTAGACTTCCACACATTTATGCATCATGTCATAAAATATGGCCATCATGGCGCGTTAATATGTGACTCTTGCATTCTTGAGGCCAAAAGGCATGACAACGTAGCAATAGATCCCCCATGGTGTAGTGAAAGAAGTCTTCTCTTGATCGATTTTTGTTAATTTAATTTGATTATACCCAGGGACGCCATCCATAAAGGATAACATCTCATGTTCGGTGGTGTTATTGACCAAAGTGTCAATGTGCGGGAGTGGAAAGTCGTCCTTTGGGCATGTTTGGTTGAGGTTTCGAAAGTTGATGCATACCCAGCCTCTTCTGTCTCTCTTGGCGATAGGTACTATGTTGGCGACCCATTTGGGATAGAGGATGACTCGGATGAATTTTGCTTTGTGTAGTTTGTCGACTTCCTCCTTGACTTGAAGTGCCACTTGTGGGTCTACTTAACAGGCTTCGCATCGAGTTCCAGGACTAAACGATGTTCCACTAGGCTTAGGTCCAGACCAGGCATGTCTTAAAAGGACCATGCAAAGGAGCTGAGGTGATCTTGTAAGACTTGGATAATCTGTTGTCATTCCTTGGGGTTGAGTGTTGCGCTGATTAACAGCTTCTTAGGCTTCTCCTCGGTGCCGAAGTTGATTTCTTCAATAGGTTCTGCGGTGGCTTAGGTTTGCTCGTTGAAGCGTTTGATGACCCGTTGGAAGTCCTGTGTTTCCTCAGTGGCTGGTGCTCCTTCTTCATCATCTGTGAGTTCATAGACTGCAAAATGGTTACACTGGGGAGTTAGTTTTGCAAGAGGTGGCCCTTTATCGGGATAACTGATAACCGTGATGTCCTTAGTCAGGTGTAAATCGAGGCTATTGATTCTCCTCTAGAAGTCGCGAAGTATCTCGTCAGGTATGATTACCAGCTTATCGCTTCGTCGGGACGCTCGACGGCTTTGTGAGGAAGAGGTAGCAGGGTCGTGTCGGTTGGGGCTAGGGTGAGGCTCTATTAGGTGATTCTGTATATTCGTTATTGCTTCTTTGTCAGCACGATCGACGCCTGTAGCCTTAAGGGAAAAGTCACTTAGTGGGACATCGGATGGTGTTGGGATAAAGGGCTGCTTCTCTTTTTTGAAATTTTCTACTTTTTTAGGCTTTTATATTTTTAGATTTTTATTGTCCTTTTAATTTTCTATTTTTTGATTTTTGATAATAAATATGGTATAGGGTCGGTTGCCTAAAAAGGAATCGACAGAGTTATCCCCTCTAGTTGAGGGAGTGAGACGGTTGCTAGAGCCGTTCATGCAATTCTTCTGGTGATGCGGACTCGCTCTGAGTTTGGCATTTTTTTTATAATCCTGATCGCGCGCAATCCTTTCGATGAGCGATATTCGTGGTGCTACTGCTAATGTCCCAGCTCCTTCTAGTATGTTGACCATTTTATCTTCGAAAAGGCTTTGGAGATCATAATCGGTTAGGCTTTCATCCTCCGAGCTAAAGCGAAGTTGTCCTTCTTGTCGGGGTCTATTTTCTTGATGGTCACCGGGGTTGGCGAATTCTATTCCCTGATTTTCATAGTGTGTTAGGATAAGCGTGCATGCACGGCAGCGAGGTTGACAAGGGTAAAAGATATAGGGGGATTCCCAAGGGCATTCCCATCCCTCTGAATTCAGGTCAAAACTAGCGTTAAGTTCATCTTCCTGGCCGGATAGCGCCCAAAGGTCTTGGCCAATTTGTTCTGCCAGTTCGAGCGCGGGAAGATCTATCCAATAGTCTTCATCATCGCTTGGCAGCGGTTGCCATTCTTCCTCGAGAGATCTCCAAAATATCTGAAGTCGCAGTGCGTCCGGGGACTAGGGAGTATCTAACTCGAGTTCTTCTTCGAATTCTATGAGGGCGATGTGAGTATCTTCTGCCATGGTGGCTTGCCGAATTTCTCGTAGGATGGCCTTCTTGCAGTATATCAGGGTAGTTGCGCACAACTTAGAGTACGGTGAATATAGGTAAGGACACCAACACGGACATCGCCAATTGTCACGTATATCCTGGTAGCAAAATTCGTCATCAGAGTTTGACTCTTGATGTTGGGAGCGATTTCTTTCTTCGAGTAATTTTAGATGCTCTGCTCTCGGGTGGTCTCCGATTTCTATGTCGGTAAGGTTCATCCAGTAATCTTCCTCTTCGCTTGACATTGAGGAGTTGCCCTCTTTTACAGATCCTTGAGTGTGCAGCGATTGGGAGACGTGGGGCTCAGGCATCCGCTCATTCTCTAGAGTTGCGATGTGGAAGTCTTCCTCATCGGCTGACTCCCAGTCTTCTATGTGTGGCCTGAGCTCCGGAGATTCTTCCCTTCTTTCTTTCATTAATCGCTCAGTGTCGAACAGAGGTCAGACTCCTTTGAGCGGTTCATCGATGTTGTCATTTAGATTTGTCAGGTTCGCGACTGCCCTAGCCATCTGCTCAATCTCGGTTTCTTGCGACTTAGTAGGGATTCTTTCCTTCCATTTTGGTATGTCAGCTTTTTCGACAGTCCTGTAAACAAAGTGGTCGTACAGAGATCATTTCGAAGCGATAAGCAGTATGTCAGTTTGCTGGATATCGGACTCGTAACCTAATCCTATATGCTTACGAATTTTCTTTGGGACCACAAGTCCTATACGGCCTTGTTTTTTCTTATTGATTCCAGTGTGAGGAATATACCCCAGCTAATACATGGGGTCCCACCCTTTTGTCACGGTAAGATTAATGTCGTAGAGTTTGGTAAGGTCGGGGCTAGCCTCTCTTCTTATTAATTTCGGTTGATGCATCGAAGGAGGGCTAGGAGGGTTGACTTCCACGACGGTTGCTTCATTGGGGAGTCGCATCTTTTTGATGTGACATGTGTTCAACACGGAGTCATGGGCTGTAGGGATACTCGCGGTATAATCAGTGTCTATTTCCTGGAGAGGTGCATCGGCGTATATGCAGATAATGGAATCTTCATGTGAGAATTTGACACACTTATGGTATGTGGATGACATAGCCTTCATGGATTCTAACCACTTCCTACCTAGGATGAGATTATAAGTGCTAGAAGAGTCAGACACACGAAAGGTGACGTCTTTTGTTACGGGTCCAAGGCAGACCTGAAGCTTGATAGTCCCTTTAACGAAATGACGCGAGCCGTCGTAAGCTATGAAGGATAGTGTTGAAGGCCTGATGTCTTGCTCTGTGTACTCGAGCGTCCTTAATGTAGTGATTGGGCAAATATTGAGTCCTGCTCCAGTATCGACTAGTGCATGAGGTACATAGAACCCTCTGATTATAACCGTTAAGTGTATAGGAACCGAACTTCCCCAGAACGACTCCTTAGGCATGTCTGCATCCGTAAAGGTAAGTGTCGGAGGTTGTGCCATGACTAAGGAAATTTGATGTAATTCGTCCAACGTGGTGCCTTCGTCTACTTGCATGTCCCCAAGTGTCCTTATTAGTAGTCGGTGGTGTTCGGGCAATTTCTTGATGAATTTTAAGATCGATATCTGGGTTGGGATCTTTTGGAGGTGTCGTAGGAGATCATACTCCTATCTTGTTTCAAGTGTAGCCTCTTTACTTGACTGATGAGCCTTGTGTACAGGTGGTTGGAATGGTTGAGGTACAGGAATTGGTGGAGGAATAAGGTGAGGCGGGGAAGATAAGTTAGTCTGTCTCCCTTGTGTTTCTTTTCGGTGGTTGTGTATTTGTAGGTTCCTTATCCTGAAGAAACGGTGGGGGGGATAGTTAGTTTCTGATTTGAGGATTGGGCAAGTTGGTTGTTGATTGGGGCAGGCCGTGCTTGGCACTGATGCATTCGTTAGTATTTGGCATGAAAGGAGTGAGATTCGAAGAAGAAATGCGTATTTGTGTCAGGCCACTCCACAGTGGGAGGTACTGAGTGTAATCTTCCTCTTCCAAGAAGGCGGAGATCAATATTTCTTCTTTGGCCGATCCTCCTTTTGGATGTTTTATCTCTACCGCTGATGGGTGCTCTTTAGTTATCTCCTCGTGTCGTCGGCTAGTAGCATTCTTGGTGACACTGTCCACCCATACTGTGATCTGCTCTGTGGTTTGAAGGACATGATCCTCTGTGGTGGTGTCGGCTCAGGATTCGGTGAGGTAGAAGGTTCTAGCGGGTGATTTTGAAGAAGCGGTCTTCGAGCCCAAAACGATTGGACTCGTACCTAGGTGAAATTCGGATAGGGAGGTGGATTCGGGGGAGCGACCTGTGTAATCAGGGTCGATGGATGTGGGGGCCGAAAAGCCCCTATGGGTTAGTGAGGGTACTAGGAGATTGGAGGCGGGTGATCAAAGCGGAAGGCTGGAAAGAGGGTTGACCGAGGAGGTCTACCGTAGTGATGTGGGCTGGTCCACCCTAGTTGTGGTTTGGCATAGGATTGTTAATAATTCCCAGGTTCTGCAGTGGTTGGTTATTGTTGGGGTTAGAATTCCTGAATGCTTCCCAGTCAATTTGGCCTTGGTCATTCATGTCATATATTACGTCACGGAGAACCCAACAGTCTTCCAAATTATGTCCCACATGTCGATGGAATGCGCAATACTTGCTATAGTCCAGGTTCGTCAACCAGGGCCGGGGTCGCTCTTATGGAAATTTAAGAAGGTTTTGGGTATTGAGGAGACAAAAAATATTAGGGATGGTATCAGGTAAAGAGGGATAGTGTTCCCATCTGGGCTGGTAGGGGCCTCTGGCTTGTTGGTTAAAGTTTTGTGGCGGAGGCACCTTGTTGTAACTCTGGTTGTTGGTAGGGCGATTTTGTGTGATATTCTGGTTTTGGTAGGCGTTAGGATATTGGTTCCTATTTTGATATTGTCCTTGGTTTTGATTCTGGTCTTGGTTTTAATTCGGATATCTCTGTTGATTTAAGCACTGATTCTGATTTGCGTATCGTTGCTAGCCTTGATTCTGTCCGAAGTTCCTTTGCTAAAAGGTTCCGTTTCCTGGGTTACGTCCTTGATTGACAACAGTATTAACCTGCTCGGTTCCTTAGGCTTTCTTGTTATTCTTCAACTTTGATTCACCTGAGGAGCCTGCCTTTGATGTAACTATGGATAGAGTGAGGTCTCCGTCTTTGATGTGTCGCGCTAAACAAGAGGCTCGAGAATGAAGTGCCACGAAATCAGGGCAGTCGTTTATAATGAGTGCGCTTTTTAAGGGCTCTCTAGTGTTGTCGATGATGATGTCGATCGAGTCCTCCTTCATTGAGGTACCAGTCCTAGCAGCAAGTTTCCTCCATCTTGCAATAAAATCAGTAAACTCTTCGTCAGGTTTCTGCTTTGCGGCCATGAGGTCGCTAAGGTTGACCGTTTCCTGGACCAAGTGTTTGTATTGGTCGAGAAATTGACAGGCTAGATCGTCGAATGTATCTATCTTATGCAGTGATAGTCCTGCGAACCAGTTTAGGGCTTCTCCTTCTAGGGACCGTTGGAAATAGTGAATGAGAAGGCCTTGATTGTTGCGTATGGGCCAATAGTCATTGCAGAAGAGGGCCAGATGATGATTCGGGTTCCCGGTACTGTTGTACTTGTTGAATTTCGGCGGCTTGAATCCTGCCGGTAAGCTAAATTCGAGTTCTCGGCAAAACTTGTCAAATCCAAATGAAAGGCCAAGGCATTCCCTCTTAGCCATGTATTCGTCAAGCATCTTAGGGAGATCCTCGACTTTTATAGTGGCGTCTCTTTGGGCAATCCATGAGTGTGCTCTATCTTGTGAATTGTCGTTAAAGAGGATGCGAGCAGCTAGTCTTATAGGTGACACATGAGCCGACACCGTGCTTGGTGTAGGGGGCGGCCTCTCCCTCTCTTGTCATTCCTACTTATCTAAGTCTTCTCGTCCCTTGACAGTCTCATATGCGGCGGCCAGTCCTCGGATTAGTTCTTCACCGTCATCGTCTCCCTTTTGTATTCTCTGAATACTGAGCTCTACGATCTGTCGGGCCGTGAGGTTTTGTCCACTACTGCTTTCTCCTTTGCTGTGACTATTGGTAGGGTTCGGGGCAGAAAAGGGGTTCTCTTGGTCACCGGCCATATTAATCTTCAGTTGTTGCAAGTTTGAATCGTGGGGTGATCCTTCCTCATATATGGGATTATTGTGGTATCCCCATAGCAGAGGGTCTCCTAGCCTCAATCTCCGTATTTCAGACATCTCGAATCTTTGGCGGAGGCTCATATACTCTGCGCTTTTATTTATTTATTTATTATTTGTTATTATATATTTTTTTATAAGTGACGATAAAAAGTATGTGTAACAACAATAAAAGCTAACTATCTAAACAAAAGCAACTTTGGCAACAAGATGTCCCATCGCGATCGCCAGTCTGTTGGTACCCATTTTTTTTTTTGTTTCTTTCGGTCTCCGGAAAGTGTGGCCCAATTCGATCCTAAGTGGACTCTGGCGATGGGTGATGGAGTGATAGATCAAGAAATATTAAGTGTTAAAATTAAAGAGGTAAATTCACAAAGAAAATACCTGGTTCATTGCGATCGCCAGCTGTAGATATTTATCGACGCTGCAACACGCCACTGATCACGCTTGTGAGGAGGTATGGGTTCCTTCTTTACTAAATCGTCAGCTGTCCAACGTCAGCAGCACTGGGTTGCTCGGTGTTTAGAGAATCTAGCTTTCTTATTATTGCTCTAATTCTGATTGGTTTAAGTTTCCTAGTTCTGCCTGGAGTCCTCTGTTATGAATCTAATTGACTTAGTGTCCTAATCTTACTATGAGTCTAATTACTTATGAGATTCCTAATACTATTCTAACTTTGATTATTTTTGGTCTTTTCCTTTTAATTCTACTATGAGTCCAATTATTTCTAATGTCATACTTCTATTGGTATTCGATTATTTTAAGTGTTCTACTTCCATTAGGTATCTAATTAATCTCAAGTATCCTAATTCTATTAGGAGTCTAATTTAAATATTTTAATTCTATTAGAAGTTTGGTTAAGTCTCCTAATCATACTAGGAATCTAACTAATTTCAATCTCCTAATTGGGCTAGGAATGCAAATATGCTAATTTTATCGAAACTCTAATTTAAGCAAATATAATAATTCTATTGAAATTCTAATTAAAGCAAGTATACTAATTAAAAAAAATATACTACATTTACTAAAATTCTAATTAAAGCAGATATGCTAACTCTATTGAAATTCTAATTGGGGGAGATATACTAATTCTCTTGAAATTCTAATTAAAGCAAATATACTAATTTTGCTAAAATTCTAATTAAAGCAACTAAAAAAAGGGGGGTTTGGGCCGCTATGCTAAGGAGGATCAGCCTCGTTCCCGGGTACCCTCCGTAAGCTCCCTTGGGCAAATCGGGTAGCTGAGATTAAAGTAAAATGAATTTTGAATTATAAGATGATATTTGGATTAAAAAGTCAATAATTTTTGGATTATAATTATGAATTAAAATTTTGAAGCCAAAAATTAAGAACTAAATTATAAATCGGGATTTTTAAAATCTAGAACTGAGAAAAATGGTAAATTAAGAATGGAATTTAATATCTAAGGACTGCAATCGGGACCGAAACCAAGAAAATTAGACTGTATGATTAAGGACTGGTTCTAGAAACTAAGAACTAAAATCAGAGATTAATAATAGGACCGAAGAATGAGATTTCGAAATAAAATTAAGATTTAAGGTTGGGAATTAAACAATCTGATTAAGGACTGATCCCAGATTCTGAGAATTGGAACTAGATATTAAAAGCTACGGATTAAAAAAAAGGGGTATTACGGCCTAAGACTAAAAATCAGTGCTAATAGTTAAAACAGAAAAATCTAAATCTCATAATTAAGAACTAGAATTGAAAACTAAAAACAAAAAAGAAAATTTTACCTAAGGCCGGGGCTGCAAAGAGGAATCTCGAAATCTTAAGTTTGAAGGCGAAGAACTCGAAACTCTAATCCCGAAGTTGTTCTTTTTTGGTCGGGGTAGGGGAATCTATTTATCAGTATTTTACTAATTACGCGCCCTCTAGAGTGCGCTTAATTAGCCGGTCAACTTCCATTACGCGCCCTATCCAGGGTGCTTAATTGGATTGAGCGCCCTGCATCAGGCGCTTAACCACTTTGAGTCGGTGACCGATTCAGTGAGTGACCATCTGACTG
Organism: Chloranthus sessilifolius; assembly: GCA_021018995.1. NCBI lineage: Eukaryota > Viridiplantae > Streptophyta > Magnoliopsida > Chloranthales > Chloranthaceae > Chloranthus > Chloranthus sessilifolius. Next base: position 100,506,064 of record CM037584.1, on the reverse strand, counting down.
GCTCAGCGGGGGTGTCCTAGTCCTAGTCTGACTGGACTAATTGCACGCTCAGTCTGAGGCACACAATCTGATTAAATGCCATGCAAACTGCATTTAATCGGAGTTTGGTGGTCTAGGGAGTTAGAGTCCAGGTTCGAAGCAGACCAATTATGCACTGGTGATTGGGCACATAATCCGATTATGCGCGTTAGTGGACGCGCGTAATCGGGTCTTGAGGCGGTCTAAGGGAAGGAGAGTTTGGTCTGACAGGGACTGATTGAGCGCGAGTGTTGTGGCGTTCAATCGGATTGCACGCATGGTTCTGTGAGTGTAATTCAGGGTTGTTCCGGGTCTAGGTCGGGTCTCAGGTGCATGACTATTATTTCAGCCTATGTTTCGGCTATATACTATTGTTTCAGTATATAGTCCCCGCCCTTGGGGTTATGGGGTCTGAGCCACAGAGCTATTGTTTCAACCTGTGTCCAGCCATATATTATTGTTTCAGTATATAGTCGCCTCTTCTATGGGATCTAAGTCATAGAGCTATTGTTTCAGCTTGTGTTCAGTCATACGCTATTGTTTCAACATATGGTTTCCACGTTGGAGTTTCGAAACCTTCGGAGAAGGTAAGTCCTTTACAAGGAGTCATGGTTGAGGTCAAAGGTTGACCAAACAAATTTGTATACTCCGAGATGGCAAAATGGAGGTGTCTACACAAGCGTGTGGCAAAATGCCCATAAGGAAGCCCAAGCAACACCCGATGGTACTGAGGTAACGCCAGTTTTCTAAGGGTCTCGAGTAACCTGAAGAAAACTAGTTTGGCAGGTTGAAACCACCAGCCCTTCTGAACGACATAAAAGATTTGAAGGAGATCCGATCACCGCTGGGTCTTGTGTGATATTAGATATAGTGTCTTATACAACACTACATCCGTAAAAAAGGAGATCTCAGTTAAGCGCCGCCTATGTGGTGAAAGTCTGACCAACAGGCGAGCGGTTGGAGACTGTGAGGGCCATCTCGACAAACGGGGGAAAATCATGACAGCATGGCATCTCGTTGCCCCCAGGGGGATCATTGGGGAGTCCCATGTGATGGGCAAGCTATACTCGGTCAAACGACAAATAAAATCCATCGATCGTCGTTGAAAAGTGGTCTGGCCTGTTCGACCTCTAAAATGGTATACTTTTGACCCAACTATCGGCCTTGTTAGCTCCCATTTAACTACTAATGGATGCTTTTAGTTCGTGTTATGTTACAACAGGTGCAAAGGTTGGATAAATGAGAAATGAGTTAAAAGAGCAAAGTTAAGAAGAAACCAGAAGCTTTGGCAAAAATCCAAGAAGAAACTAGCTTAAGGAATGCCCAGAAAGGTCACTTTGACTAGTTGAGACTGCAAACTCAACCGGTCAGGATCGCACAGTGGAGAGGTGTCTAGGAGGAAAATGTAGAAGAAATAAAGGACCTAAATGGGCCAGTCAAAATAATTATTTCAATCGGTCAGCTCTCTCAGAAGCTTTAGAAACATAAAGTTGACCGGTCAAAACCAGTTTGGCCGATCAAAACCAGAGCAAACAGAAGAGAAATACATCACCTTATAAAGTTGATCGGTCACAACCAGTTCAGCCGGTCAAGAGGTTAAGCAAATTTGAAGACCTGTGAAGTGCATGTGACCTGAAGAATTAATCTGAAGTCTGACCAGTCCAGAATTGAGTTCGACCAGTCACAGCAGAGTTTCTGCGAGAAAAATTAGCCTTCCACCTAGATTTTCTCTGGGGTACCAATTTCCTTCCGGATTCTTCTTCCTCCAAGTGATTTTTAGGGATTATGGAGAGATACTTGCGGTGTATAATTGTTGTAGGGCCTTATACTCTATAAATAAGGGCCCTAGGGTTAGGTTTTAAGGAATTTCTATGATAGACTTTTTTAGAGAGTTTCTGGCGTGAGTATTTGTAGTTTAGGTTAATTTAGTTCTAAGATAGAGGGAGATTGACTGTAATCATCGATCAAAGACTGATTCATCAATGATGAAGGTATTTGGATCGATGCGAGGCTAAACGTGATTAGACTAGGATCTCTTGTAAATTTTGAATAAGTATATAATAAAGTTATATATATATATATATATATATATATATTTTTTTTTTTTTTTTTTGAATTCCATTTATGGGAAGATTGCATGTTTGAGGTTCCGAATATATCGAAAATGCAATGGTAATGTTGTAATTTTTTTTAGATTAATCTTAGTGGCCTTGTAGGGGTTAGACTAGATAGGATAGTCACCAACGAACTAGGCCTTATATGATAGTTTTAGTTGATTACGCGCAATGATGCCTTGACGATTAGACTTGTCTAATTCATATACGATGCAACAAAGCTTATAGCCTGGAGCGGGGGTACCTAGGATTCATTAATAGAAAAGAAATAGGGTTTATTATATACGAGTCTGAGATGCAGAGAGATCCTAGATTGCCTTCTTCTCCTTTATTTCAAAACTATTTTAGGTTTTCTTTTTATGTTATTTTATTTAGGAAACTTAATTTGATACGTTTATATTAGAATAAAATAGAAGTTAGATTAGATAAACGACAAATCTCTGTGATTCAACACCCTAATACTTGCCCTAGTACATTCGAACTTGTGCACTTGCAAGGTTTTTATTTATAACAATCAAGTTTGTTTTTGTTTTAGGCTTAAGAGGATCAAAGGCTCGAACACACCGAAGCTTTTCACAGGATGCTGCGAGAGGTTAAGGTACGTGCTTTTGGTTTTCGCTAATTAGGTTTAGTATTTTATTTTGTTTTTACTTTTTGTTTATGCCAAGGTTGAGGTTGCAATTCCCTTCTCTAGAGCAACTAGACCTTGAGCTTGAGAGAATGTGCCAGCGTATTCACGCTAGCTCTCGTTCTTCTCAAAATGTCGTAAGTTTCAAACATTCTAGTCACCCAGCCTTGCCCCCGATTCGATTCAATACGGCGAGAGAATAACAACAAGTGGGTTGAGGGAATATTACACACCGTCCACTCTTACAACTCCCTCATGTATACAATTATCAGCAGCAGTCGGTAATGGAACCTTTGAAATTAAGCCCAACTTGATCAAAATGTTTCCAAGTTTCCACGGGCTTAATAACGAAGACCCCTATAACCATCTCATGGCCTTTTTAGAAGTTTTCACTATATTTAAAATAAACACATTGTTGGAGGAGGCTGCTTGTATGAGGCTCTTCCCGTTCTCACTAAAGGACAAGGCAAAGAGATGATTAAACTCTTTACCTCATGATTCGATTACCAATTGGGAAGAGTTATAAACAAAGTTTCTTATTAAGTACTTCTCGATCGGTAAGACGAATACTATCCGGAAGACCATAACTTCCTTTAGTTAAAATCTGGATGAGTCCTTTTACAAGAGTTGGGAGCGCCTAAACGAACTTCTGCGCAAGTGTCCTCATCATGGGGTTTTCGAATTGGCAGATTGTGCCAGGCTTCTACGAAGGGCTGACTGAGTCAAACTGACAAATGATAGATGCCTCTTGTGGGGTACATTTCTCACAAAGACCGCTAACGACGCTTGGGGGCTCTTTGAGAACTTAAGTGAGAATTTGGTGCAACAAGCTGCATTGAATCGGATCGATTCTGAGGTTTCACGGACCATACCTCCTAAGCGATGAGGCTTGTACGAGATGAAACCTCTGATGGAAATTTCTACCAAGGTTGAGGTCTTGGAGAAGAAATTCGAATCCATGTTAAGTGTGAAGTCGCACTCAGTAACTCAAGTAAGTGAGGTTTGTGACATATGCCAAAACCTAGCTTATTCCATTCCTAATTGTCCGGCTGCACCATTATACCCCGAGACGGTACAAGAGCACATAAACGCTGCAAATTCCTTCTAGAAGTCGGATCAAACAAACATCGAAAATCTTATAATCCGAGGTGGAGGAATCACCCGAATCTAGCCTGAAAATATGATGTAGATCAGAGTACTATTCAGCCTTTTAGGCCCCGCGTACAACTCACAACCCTTGCAATTCTCGTCAGCAATAATAGCCAATCACGTTGTGCGACATAAGCTGTGGATTTATAATTTTGCCCTACTTCTAAGGGCTGTTTGACTAGTCTGATTAAATGATAATTCCCAGTTAAAGGAAATCAAAATGGATGTCTCCACGTGGACGATCCAGATTAAGCAATAACCATGCCAATTGTGCAATATAGATGATCCCGTAGCAGTATACACGTTGATTTCGCTCAGCATGTAATCCAATTACTGGTACGGAAAAGCAAATAAGTGCCACCACAATACCAAATGTAGCAGAAACAGTTCACTCTTCTTCCTTCTCTCTCTCTCTCTCTCTCTCTCTCTCTCTACTGGTTTCTCTTTTCCGAAAATGGCGAAGGCAAAGGAAGTGGCTGGGAAAGGTAAGGGAAAAGCTTTGGCCGTAAAAGGGAAAGGGAAAGTGAAAGCTTCGACGGGAAAGAGGAAATCCCTTAGCAGTCTCGATGATTCCGGCAATGCTGGTCGGCGGGGTAGGAAAAAGTCTCACGTTCTTCAGTTTTTTGACGTATCGGCTGTTGATGCCGAAGCAAACGATGACGATGGGAACGATAGTGATGAAGACGAAGACTTCGATAGTGGTACTTTCTCAAACCCTAACTTTAGGGTTTCATTTCCTTCTCTCTCTGAAACCCTAATGTTTTTTGTTGTTGATGTTTATAAGGCTATGGCATTTAGGTTTTTTTATTTTTATAGATTATTATTGTCAATTTTTTTTTTGCATGAGCTGTTTTCAATATGTATTCGTATATGTTGGTTGACATGCATTTAGGGTTTTTTAAAGTAATTTATTGGGTTTGGATCGCGTTGATTTTGAAACCCTAAGTTTTTTACTTCAGATTTTATATACAGAAAAGTGTTTTCCTAGGGTTTCCTTGTTCTATATTCGTGCAGCTCTTTACTGGAGAATTTCTCATAATTTTCTGAAATGATGCTTTATTTAGGGTTTCTGCTTCAGATTTTCCATATTTAGAAGTATTTTCCTAGGGTTTCTGCGTCAGACTTTCCACATTTAGAAGTGTTTTCCTAGGGTTTCTGCTTCATATTTTCCATATTTAGAAGTGTTTTACTGGGTTTCCTTGTTACTGTATTCATGCAACTCTTCACTGAAAAATAATTGCTTGTAATTTGCTTACAATGATGCTTCATTTAGGGTTTTTTCACTGATTGTTTCAATTTTCACTGTATGAATGTGCATGTAATTGTGGATACATGCCGCCTGTGCATTGTATAGTTTATATGATGGTTTTTGGAGAATTATGGGCACATTTGAATTTGGTAACCCAGCGACACGTTAAAGCCACATAACATGTTATCTGTTTAACCGGCATTACAAGAGGGCCTACAAGGCCATAGCCTCGTACAAGGCCATTTCTTGTAAGGGTAGTGCAAAAGGTCGCAAAACATGTTTGGCAATAAAGCCATCAAACATATATTTGTGGTCAACGACACATGAGAAAGCTTCTAAACGCATTTGGTGGAGGCTTTACGTGCTATCAAATGTGCCTTTTGTGTTATTCTGGGCTGCATTTTTGGTATCTATATAGGAATCACATACTTGTTGTTGAAAGGTGTGCATAGATGCATCCTAGGTGCGTAGGCATGCAATTGAATGCCTCTGATTTTACTTGGGATATATTTTGTTAATGGTTCATAATGATTCATGTGTATCAATGATTTCTAAGGCTGCGTTTGGGTTAGCTCTTTCAAGGCAAAGAGCAGCTCTTTTGCTCCTTGGTTCTGACAGGGAACTGGTTTCATGTTTGGTAACACAGCTCCTCATCCCATTTGCTCTGACGAGGAGCTGTTTTAAGTGATAAAACTGCTCTCTGCGAGAGCAGACTTTATTTGCTCTGAGAGAGAGCAGGCAGAGAGCTGCTTCTGCTCTTATAAGAGCTAACCCTAAATGAATCTTATTTAATATTTGAGAAATCTAATATTTTTTCTGTATACATTATGTTTTTGTCATGAATTATTCTTAGTGGAGCACAAATTCTGCACTTTTCATGCATATAATTTTTTCACAAAATTTACCTCAATAATATCCACTCATCATCATTGTCATCTATTTTGGTTTGGCATTGAGAGTCTTATTTCTCCACTCGATTTTATTTAGGGCTAAATTCTGTCAATCCTCAATCCTAATCTAATTTCTCAGTACATTTTTCAAAGTCTCTATTGGTCTTCCTCTTCTCCTCTATCCTCATGTTTGTATATATTTTCTTTAGCGGACTTCCAACTCAATGCAATTCACTGATGGGAAGCAATCTTTCACCTACTTGTAGTAATGTTCTATGTATATTAATTCTTGGATTTGAAAGAAGAAAAAAAAGTGTTTATTAAATAATTACCAACATGGGAAAATGCCAATTAGGTTCAAATGTGAGTGTGTCTTTTGGTTGATAATATTCGATTTGATTATTATTATTGATACTTGAGCTGATTGCAACTGCCCAAGCCAATCAATTTGGACATCCACATGGCGGACCACTATTGATCATCCTCATATTACATTTAGCTGCCCATTTAAAGGTTTTCAATTGGGAGATCAAGATCACCATATCAACATGATTTTTGGGCAGTGGCCTATTGATATGGTGATCTGCCATGAGGTTGGTCTGGTTTGACTGTCTTGTGCCATGTGGGCAGCGCTGATCAGCTCAAGTATGAATTTTATCCTATGCTTCAGTATTATTTAGTAATTCTATAAAGTAGCAATGATTTATTTTTTATATCAAGTATGATACACATTGATCTGTTCTGTTATTTGTTATTACTTTTCAAACGATTTCCCTTTTTTTTTGTATATCTTAGTTTCAATATTTCTGAATTTTTTTTTTGATCGGTAAATATTTCTGAAAAATCAGCATCATTTTTTCTTGCAAATTTGCTATTATTTAAATGCTTATATAAAACAATAATAAAACGTAAAAAAAACTGCTTAAATGTTTCAATCTTGGGCTGAATTGTGCCTTTCGTACCTCATGTTGCCTAGTGCCTCTGACTGTATTGCTTTTAAGTTTCTTACCAGGTTGGGGGAAATCAGGTTCCTAGTAACATGAACTGTGTTTTCTTACCATGGTTGTTAATATCATATGATACACGATACATATCAGACGATATGTATCATATCATGACCTGATTGATACTTGTTCTGCAAATTACATGTATCGTATGATACAGTCCAATGTATCATGCTACACCAAAACTGCGACGGTGGCTGCATACGGGGAAAAAAAGGGTATCAGGGATGGGGGAATCGGGCTTGCTTGCATACATGGGAACAACCGATGTCATGCGATACCTGATACAATGGGTATTATGCGATACATGAACTTTGGTTAAAACTTTTGTGCTTTAACTTTAGCACAAGAGTTTAGTTTTTTTTCTCTATTTTCCCTGAGCTTTAAAAAGGGGTTTAGGGCTTCAATAAAACAGGAAATTGTTCCTCTACAATCGCTAAATATCCTGATTTAAAGAGAAAAAAAACAAGAAAGAAGAGAGCCTGACTTCAATTTTGGCTTCAACTTCAGGTAAGCATTTTTTTTTTTTTTCTGCATTCTCCAGCTTCAGTTTTCTCTCTCTCTCTCTCTCTCTCTCTCTCCCCCTCCTCCCTCTCATTCTCTCCTCTCTCTCTGACACGGGACGACATACTAAAACACTAATATGTGAATTCGGGATTAACTTTTAGAATGAATTGAATAGCGGAAATATTCAAATCATACAACACATAAAATTAATTCAATGAAATTAATAAAACACTTAGATTAATCCATTTTAGTGTTCGCATGCGTGAAAATTTTTCGATCTAGAAAAACGGCTCCGATGAAGGAACTCGAGTTCCGTTGTAGTTTAGGGCATCAATCGACAATCGCAATATCGTCTCTTGACTCCTCGGGGATTTTAAATGAAATAAGGCTTAAAATAATTCAGTAACAGGGAAAAATTTGGGATTTTGATTTTTATTAACGGAATTAAAGAAGATATTACCTTACAATAATCTAGAAAAGATAAAATAAAGGGATAGATTTTCAAGGCTTCACACCAAGGGTTTTTCGAAGCTTCACACCACGGCTGTACGTCGGCTTCGCACCAAGTCGCACGAGAAACGATTGCTCACTCTTCAAGGTTTGAAGGATTCACTCCCTCGGTTGAAAACTCTTCACAAACTCTCTAGGGTTTGCACAAAAGCAACTCTCTTTTCATTCAATAATTAAAACTAATTAATAAAGTGTTTACAATGCCTTTATATAGGTTAAGAAAACCCTAAACAACCTAAAACTTGCAATAAAAGAGTCCTAAAATAATAAAAGACTAAAAACGATAATTTTCGTAACAAAAATAAAAGTTTCTGCGTGCTACTGTGGTACTATTCATAGCATCTGTGGACTGCTCACGCTGCCAGCGTTGTGGACAACTGTGTTGTTGCACTAATCATAGCGCGCTGTGGGACAGCACTGTTGTACTATTTTTTGCCTTTTCTTTTGGTTTCCTCTTTATACTTTCATTTGCCTTGTTTTGTTGGATGTCCCCATCACTCTCTCTCTCTCTCTCTCTTTTTAGACACTATTTGTTACTTTCTTTTCCCATAATTCATATTTATCAATTGTATGGTACTATGGTACAAGGGGATCATGTGATACAAAATTTATAAAAATAATAAACATTTTTTTCTTGATGCCTAGGCCTCGCTTCCACCTAGCGCTTTTGACCACATTGGTAAGAACTTTGATGGTTGCGGATAGAGAGAAAGCTATATATATATATATAGATAGATAGATAGATAGAGGTTTAATGGAGAATGAGAAGAGAGATAGTGCAAAAGCATTAATAGAATAAGGGTTATATATTTATTACATATTTATACCTTATAAAGTAACCATTAGATGAATCTAACAATTACTAATAAGAGGAAAAAAGTAAAGAATTATATAAAAATATTTTATGATATTACTCGGCTGAGCTTTACAAGGCTCAATTCTAGCTCACTCTACTTTAGCGGGATTCAGATAAAAAGCTCAGCTCTGGCTCTCGAGCCGAGCTTAAGAGAGCAAAATCTCTCATTTTCAAGCCGAGCCAAGTCGAGCTGTTGAGCGGGCTTGGCTCCGTTGCAGCCCTACTCATGCGTAATCAACACCCTATCAAAAATTCGTCAATCATCAATAAAAGCCCTTGGAAAGGAAATACGATTTTTTTTTTTTTTTTTTTCCATTAATGTATTCAATCGATTCATCACACCTTTGCCATGATTTTTTTGAACACCACCCAAAAAACTAATTGGTTGAAAACCACTGAAATTTTAAGCACCCCTTCTGTTTGCTATCAACAGAATGAAGGTCGCATGTAAAGTTTTTCCCAACTAACCCATTCTCAAAGACTTCGTTAAAAAATTCAGCAAAATTCCTCTAACTAAAGGCCAAAAGTATAAACACTTGGGAGAAACCATCCATGGTTAGCATGCAAATATTATTATGTTTTCTGGCTAAATTACGTCCTAATTATTATTATAATATTGTCAGTAGAGGATCTATTGGTGCAATTCTTTCGTCATCACCTTGTCACAAAAAATTACTTGTTTCACTTCCATTTGTTCATATACTTTGTTTCCTTGCTCTAGAGTTTGTCTTTATTCCAGTTCGAGTGTCCAGTTTGCAATTTCTTAAGGTCATCTTTGTGGCATTTGATCTAGTACTTGGACTTAGGAGTCCCTGCATTTGGCGTTTTATATTTTTCCCTAGCCATCGTCCTTGTTTGTTTGATAATAGGGTATCCGGCCTCTTAGAGCACCCGACTAAGTCCCTGAGTAGTGCAACACCCGCACATCACACGTACCAGTCAGTAGGGATAAATCCTCGCGAGTGGCCAACAAGGGGTGGGATTCGAACTCAGAACCTTCACTTCTTGAGGCGTTCCTTGTCTGTTCTTTAGGACTACTTTTCACTAATATTACCTGGACACTTCTGCTTTTGGGATTTTTGCTGTTCTGATATGCACAAACTGTGCCTTGTTTTGATGCGATAAAAAGATGACTTTTTAGGAAAAACTGTATAGAGTTTAGTAAATTATTGATAAAAAGCTTGGGTCCTTGAAATGTATGATATGGAATATTCTAAGTTAAATTTCTTGACACGATTATGTTTACTTTTTATTTTCCCATCAAGGAGGCTTCTTATTAGCTCTCTAAGAGTCCCCTACAGTTGTATTTTACTATATATTTTAACTTTTTATGGTCGTGCCACCGTCATAGCCACAAAGTCTAGAGTAGTCAATAAATCGGCAAGGGTTCAAGTCAGGAAAAATCGGTCAAAGTAAGAAAAAGTCGGGGAAAATAAAGTTTTAAGAAAAAAAAAATATTTTAAAAAAAATATATCATAATATATTTGAAGGTAAAAATAGTGATTTTAGTATAAACGAGGAAAAAAGAAGAGCATTAGTGAGATCTGAGATGGGCAGGCAGCAAAGAGGGCGATAGCCCTGAAGTTTTTTTTTCCGTATTAAATATAAGTGAAAAAAAGAAAGAAAAAAGGACAACATCACAAAATCGCTGATTAATTGGCGATGTAGTCGGGACTCGGGATGACCACAAGTTGCTGACTTTTTCCGATTTTCTGAAAAAGCTGGAGACTTTTGTGACTATGGCCACCATAATGGAATTTCAAAATTTGTCGTGCCAATACCTATAACCCTTTGACACTTGGCACCCTTGCCATGTATCTAGATAATACTGTTTTCTAGTTACTTTTTTTTAGTGGTTGCATGAATTTTAACCCGTGATTCTTTGAACTTTATCCATGTTTAGAGTTTGACTCCAATTTATTTCTGAGCCAGTATTTTGATTACCTTTTTCCATGCTTTTACTGTTTCTTGCTTCCATGCATTGAGTGTCCTATTTCTTGGGAATTTGATCTACTAATAGATGTTATTGTGCTTCCAAATCTTCGTATGCTGTTCTTCTATTCATGTCCCACTGTTGTGTAGGATCACTTTCCTGTTGGTGTCTTTTTCGTGATAGTGTGATTCTAAACATTGTTGTTCTTTATTTATCTTGTCACCAGTTTACTCATTATTCCTCGATCGTCGTTGGAGCTGGTCTTTTACTTTTTTTCATCATTGTTAGCTCCTATTGTTACATATGCTATTGGCTTCTATGAGCTACATTTTTTTAAAATTCAGCTGAGATGTTTATTACTCGATCTAGATTTTGTCAAATCATTAAGTTGTCGTTTTTTTGGAATTTTAGTATATCTTAATTTCCTTACATCTTTGTACTTTTTAAATCTTCCTCTAAACATAACACTTGGTGCTGGGATTGGAGATGAATATTTTGGTTTTTCATCTTTTGTTGAACCTTTGATGGAATCATGTATATCTACAAGTTATTTTTTTTGCTGACATTTTCTGTTTCCTTTTCAAATGAGGATAGATTTCTTGGATGATGTTGAGACGGACGCAAAGCATAAGAATGAATCTGGGAAATGCCATAACCTACCATTTTTGGTGAAGGAAGAAGATTTGAGTGGTGATGAATTAGAAAATATTATCAAACAGAGATATGGGCCAAATTCGGAGTATGTTGTGTATGCTGAAGAGTGTCAAGATATTAAAGGAGGTGATGATGAAGAGTCTACGAATTCTATGAACCCAACTATTTGGAGGGTGAAATGCATGGTATGCTATTAAGTTCTTAGCTGTAAAAAAATGGTTGCTTGCATTTTCTATTTGAAGCTTCTACTGGAAAACATATTTGCTGCAGGTTGGACGCGAGAGGGAGATCGCCTTTTGCCTCATCCAGAAGTATGTTGACTTGCAAGTACTTGGGACTAAACTACAGATTATCTCTGTATTTGCCCTAGAGCACATGAAAGGTTATATTTATATTGAAGCTGAAAGGGAATGTGACATCACTGAGGTATTTCCTTGTACCATTTTGAAAAATCATTATATATGTTTTTTTTTTCTGGGACAGATCTGGAATTATGAAAATGTTCGATGCAGGCATGTAAAGGGTTTTGTAATATATACTTAAGTAGAAGGGCGCTTGTCCCCAAAAATGAACTTCCTCACTTGCTGTCTGTCCGAGAGAAAGTAAGTGAAGTATCCAAGGGCAAATGGGTACGTGTGAAGAGTGGGAGATACAAAGGTGACTTAGCAAAGGTATGTGGTGTGTGGTCAGTTCAGATTTTGTTTGGTTTAGCCTGGACATAAGATGTATCATTCTGCATTTTGTTGCAGGTTGTGGCTGTCGATGATTCACGGAAAAGAGCAACTATAAAGCTGATTCCAAGAATTGATCTACAAGCCATTGCAAATAAATTTGTATTAACTTGACCTTTTTTCCCTGACAAATTGTTTTTTAAATTTTATAGTTACCATGGAAAAACAACTAGTCGAGATATTCAGCTACATTCCATTTCTTCTTCCTTAGTCGATGTAATCAGCATCCTGTTATGAACTCTATACCTTAGTCATCAATCTGTTATGAATTCCATTCTGTTATGAATTCCATACTTCATTTATTTTTTGTGGGTTGGGGGGGGGTGTGTGTGTTTGGGAACTTGGGATTGAATTTTGGAATGACTGTAGACTTTACAATTAAGAGCAGCAGTGCTTTGACATCTATACGAGGAGATCACAGTTCCAAGCAATTTCTTAATTGATGCGAACTTTAGATTCACCTGTTTGAATCGTGGTCGGATAAAAAGGAGACTTCAAAAGAGAAAGTGGACCCGCGAATGGGTTTTTAAAAAAAGGCCCGTTAAAGACCCGATTGATCAGAAAGAAGAAAATACAAAATTTATTTGGGTCTTCAATTTTCAATCCCATCACTTTTATGTTTGGACTATTTCGAAGTGTCAAACGAAGTCGGATTGACGCGAAATTGGTCATATTTGAACGCTTATCGAAGTAGCTTTCTAACAGGCTAAAAAACGTGCAATTCTGACAAGTATTGAAGAAGTTATGGTCAGTTTTCGAAAGCTGCACAGAAAGTGACGAATTTCAAGACTCCTAATTGAATTAGGATTAGTCTCTTTTATTATTTTATTTTAGAAAATAAGAGTTATTTCTTTTATTAGAAATATGATTAGTTTCCTTATTATTTTATGACTTTATTGTTTTAGAAGAATTGTGATATTTCTTTTATTTGAATTAGGAATTAGAGTTATACTAGAATTTCTAATTTTATGCATTGGTTTGCCTATTTATTTTATGCATTGGTTTGCCTATTTAAAGGCTTGTAAACACTTTTATTTTAACTTTTTGGTTAATGAAAATTGCTTATGCAAAATTGAGAGTTTTAAACTTTCGTGAGGGTGTGATTATCTCAAAACGGAGAACGATTATTTGATTCCTGCTTGCGGTTTGGTGCGAGGCCTATTTTTCTTCTATCTCTATCTTCTTTAGATCTACGGTTTGCGTAAGTAGCGTAACCCTAGTTATTTTATTTATTTTATAAAATCCTAAATCAACCTATTTGTTCATAATAAATCATTACTAGCCTTTCAATTTTGTTCGGTATCGAGAAAACTCGTTTGCGAGTTCGTTCGATGCCCTAAAACTATCGGAGATCTAGCTGTTCATAAGAACCCTAGTTTTCTAGATCCATGATAGGGAACGCACACTAAAGTAACACTATTTTGGGCCGGAATTAAAGCACCTAATTGAATTTCTAGAATTTTCCTTGGTAATTTGTTATGAGAAATTGTTATTTTTAAATTGATTAAATTAATTTTAATCCTAATCTCAACCCTAACATTGCATTTAGTAAATTCTCGCATCATTAATCCATTAGATCATGGTTGAACTTAAGTGCGTTTAATCGTCCTCCGAAGTGAAAAGATTTTTTTAACTTGAGATGAAGGCAAAAAATAATCATTGATTCATGCAGGACCTGAAAGACTGAAACCACATTACTTGGGATCTAGATAATTAAAATATAGTTGGACTATCCACACTGCCCGTGCATTCAAATAGCCTAACAAATTCAATTGAGTTGCTTATGCAATTTACATTCCAATTTATATTGTTTACTTGCATTTTTTTTTGTTACTCATGTTGAGACTTGCAATCCAATTTAATCATGATAGATTTTGTATTTTGTTGTTACTTAATTTACGCTGTTTAAAGATCCTAACTGATGCAAGTAAAATTTGACATCTTGATTGTTTTGACATCATGTAAATCTCGCTTCATTGGTAAATAATAATATAACATCATGTTACCAGTTACCTTACTCTTTCCCTGAATTTGGGTGCGTGTATGCATTGGGTTTGTAGAACATTGAACCAAGATGTGCCTAAAAAAATGAACTGAAATACGATCAACTTCTCTATCATGTTTGATTGGTAGTTGTTTTTCTGGGTAGCAATAATCATTACTCTTAGTCAATTGATTATGTATTTTAACTCTTAACGATTTAATAATTGTCATTAAAATGTTTTTGTATGACTTAAATGATTTGGATATTTTTGAATGCATTAGAAAAAGTTGATTGCATTAATGTTGGAGATGGAGGGGCTTGTCCACTTGTGGTCCCTAGGGAATATAATTGTTATGTCCCGACCTTTTGCACATTAAATAATGTGTTTAATGTTGCCTTGATTTTTGTGACAATTCTCCGATATCCAATTATTGCTATAGTGGCTCGTTTACGTTGGTTTCTCTATGTCCAATTATTGCTATAGTGGCTCGTTAATGTCTAGTTTCAATTAATCAAAACTTATTGACTCCTGTAAGGATTGACTTTGACCTTGTCAATCCCATTTAACCTCTGTGTGATAGGTCAACTAAGTTGACAAGACCTAGGCTTATATGAATATAAGTATATTCTAATGCATGGCTTGTTGATGTTATATATATATATATATATGTATATGTATGTATATGTATGTATATACATATGTATAATATATTATGTGTGACACATGCACATCAAATCTCAATGGGAGATCTTCTCTCTACGCCCATAAACCAAGGGGGTCCCCCTTGAATTTGAAATAGGAAAGTGATAGAGAACATGTATCAAAATGCCGGAAAACCAGTAAGTATCGTCCGGTCAAAAAACCGGTACGTACCGGACGATACATTGAATGTATCGTCCGACATTTACATATATAAAGACGATAAGGTACATTTAATGTACCGTATCGTTAGGGTCCAATACCGATACGTATCGGTATCAGACGATATTTTGATCCATGATAGAGAATTTCTTTTTCTCAGGTAATGGTGTGGTTGGCTCGGCCAGACAAACTTAGTGATTAGAGTCTCCTTTAGGACTTTAATTATAAGGTGGTCAAGCCCTCCCAGTCCCTGTTGGGACTCTCAAATTCTCTCACCCTCTCTTTTCTCTCCCTCTTTATTTTCTTGCAAGAAATTCTAAACCCTCTCCCTTTCCTACTGCTCGATTGCTAGGATAGCAGGAAAGAAGAAGGATCTCTCTTTCTCGGTTAGTGGTGTACTGGTGTGGCCGGCTCGGCCAACCACAATTAATAATTAGTGTCCCCCTTGGGAGTCTAATTATAAGGAGGCCCAACACCTCCATGCCTCGCTTGGCCTTTTCATGCTTCACTTCGTGCCTCTTGTAGTAGTCCCACACACGCAACAGAGGCATGTAACTCCATATGTCGTCCATTCCAACATCTCTCAATGACCATATCGAACCAAGCCAACATTCTGTGTGGCCTCCCACAACCAACACATATCTCGCATATCTGTTCCATGTGCCAACGTGCACCATCGTGTCCCATGTTGTCCATGAGTGCCTCCCTCATATCCGTCTCCGCATCGCATCATTCCCTAAGTCTAGCCGCATGTCTGATTGTAACATGACCCCACCTATATATGCACCACCATGCATAGCTCCGCAACCTAGCAACCTCCCCTGTGTGACACAACGCAATGCCCTCCAAGCATTATCCTTGGCCCACCCTTTTAGTCCTAGGAGACCATAGATACACCCTCCAACTTGCTAAGGCCTGTTGTGTGTACAATAGCCCTTGTGACTCCCCTCTACATATATGGTTAAAAAGCGAACCCTTGGTAAATTGCAGGACGACCTCATACATATTAGTTTGACATACTGTTGAGTATGAAAAAGTGTGATTATTAACCCCTAAAACACTATATGTTGCCATGTGATGAAAGCTATTTAATTGTATTTTATTTAGTTATGATGTTTTCTAGGTAAAAAGGTGCTAACCCTAAAAATGGACTCAAAAGTTGAGAGTTAACAATGAAAAGTTACAATGTACGAAAGTTACATCACCAAAGAGTCTAACAAGATAATACCTATTTGGAACGACAGTTTGTTTCTACAACCGTTGGATCGTAACGAAACCAATTGGAAATGAAAGTACTTGAAGTCAGATTTCCAACGCCTCAAACGATGCATCAATCGGATGTTGGAGTAGAAAGTTATGACCGTCTAAAGTTCAGCGCGCAGTGCAAGAATAACATATCTGGTCCAGTTCGATGGATCAAGATTTAGGATTGATCGATCGAGGCTTGGACCTAGAAAGCTGTGAAATTGATCCGAAAATGCCGAGAACTTTGGGATATGATATAAAAAGGCATCTTTAAGTTTCGAAAAAGCACTTTGAAACCCTAGAAAGAAGTTTGACGACTCATTTTGGAGAACCATAACTTGAAAGTGATGAATCAGAGACCCAACCCATCAAAGAGGCATCACCAAGTAATGCAAGGCTAAAGACTCCTGTTTAGGGAAAAGAGAAGGCTACAGTTGAGTGGATGAATGTAATAGGGTTTAGTTTATGTTTTGATTGATTAAGATTTTGATTGTATGAACTTGAATAAATGAGTTTTATTGTTTATTTATTTTATTGCCATTTGATTTAATCTTCAGATTTATTCTCTGAATAGATTTGTAATGTTGTAGGCTTTTATCTTAGATCTAGAACCTGTGGCTGTGGTCTAGATCTGATAAGTTATACAATGGTATTCTTGATTCTATATTGGTAGAATAGACGAGTAATGCCAAGGAATGACATATCACATACTTCCAATGTAAATCGCCTTGCGGGTTACATGGCCTTTGCGACCCCACGAATGCCCACTATTACG
This sequence comes from Chloranthus sessilifolius, assembly GCA_021018995.1. Taxonomy (NCBI): domain Eukaryota; kingdom Viridiplantae; phylum Streptophyta; class Magnoliopsida; order Chloranthales; family Chloranthaceae; genus Chloranthus; species Chloranthus sessilifolius. The sequence goes on along the minus strand of CM037584.1, from coordinate 100,488,955 downwards.
TCCTTTCGCATCATACATCCACGCCTTCAAGTTGGAGACCATGGATAACAACCCCCAACTCGCTAAGGCCCGTTGCATGTACAATAGCCCTTGTGGCTCCCCTCTACATATATGGTTGAAAAGCGAAACCTTGATAAATTACAGGAGACCTCAGGCATATTGGTTTGACAAACTCCCAACGTAAATCGCCTTGTGAGTTATATTGTGATGTCAAGGCCCGCATCCCCCATGCATCTATATGCTTGCTAGTTCACTTTCGAATGCAAATTATCCCCTCCACCCAATTTTGTTTTTGACAATATTTCAGTTGGGGGTTGTTTCGATTCATTTCGGATAAATTTATGAGAAAATTCAAAAAATTTCGGGGAGTACAAAGAAATATATAAAACATGTATCTATTATTTATAAAAATATTATTTGTTATATAGAAAATAGCAAAAAATTAAAATATTACCCTACAACGATATTAACGAAATTTCACCGAAGTTACGAAATTTCAGAAATTTAGAGAAATTAACAAAATATTTGAAATTTCAGCGAAATCACCAAAATTTTGCCGCCCCTGTTTCTGAGAAATTTCGCCGAAGTTATGAAATTTAGAGAAATTAACGAAATATTTGAAATTTCAGCGAAATCACCAAAATTTTGCTGACCCCTATTTATGAGGATTTCACCAAAATTTGTCACTATGGTCATCATGCATTCCTACTAGCTCAAGCAACACACTGTACTGCACCTTGAATGACTGCGTGACATCAATAGCCACAAAAGTCTCCGACTTTATCAAAAAAAAAAAAATGGACGACTTGTAGTCATTCCAACTATATTGCCGATTAATTAGCCGAATTGGTGACTCGACCGATTAATCAGTGATTTTATGATGTTGACCGATTAAATTTTTTTTTTTTCCCTTTTTTCACTTATTAAGAAGTGTAAAAAAATCTTTAGGGCTATCGCCCTCTGCTGCTTGCCTGTCTCAGAGTTCACAACTCTTCTTTTTGCGTATTTTGTTCATTAAAATTATTATTTATTACTTCAAATATGTTATGATATTTTAGTAAATTTTTTATTTTTTATTTGTTGTTTTTTTTTTTTTTTTCCTCGATTTTTTTTCGACTTTGATTGAATTTTCCCGACTTAGACCCTTGTCGATTTATTTCCGACTCCTGACTTTGTGTCTATGATTACATCCTCCCTTGCTCATGAATGTCAACGTCCTCGTTAATGCTCAACACAATGCCTTAGTTCCTTGACTACTCCCCTTTTAATCTTCATCCCTCACATCTTTAGTCACCAAGGAGAATGATCACGTCACATTCTCCCCACCTGATAATGTCAACGTCCTCGTCGACGCCCAAAATAATGCATCAATTCCTTGACTACTGTGCTTCGTCTTAACCTCACAAAAAGTCTTGCAACACCTAGCCCCGAGGTCTGTCACCTCGTTGCTAGCTCAAATACGACTTCATCAGCATTTCATCCTATCGTGAGCCATAACAGTTCCTCATACGAACAAGCAACCCACCGATTCTTCACATTGTCCCGTTACGATTGCTTTATCCAGATCATATTGTAATACCTCAATTCCTTTGTCTCTCCGCCTGAGTCTACCTACCAAATTCTTGCTTTTGCAACACCTTGTGTGCCTCAAGCCCTCATTTAGCTCAATCAAACTTGCTCCAAGTCCCTCACCTCTTCTTGCTAGCTCATCCATCATCACCCTAAATGGAATTGATTTGGCTCTCTAGCCCAAGGTCTATCAACCTTCCTGCTAGCTCACCGGGCGTCACGTCACACATAATGGTTCTCTCTAGCCCCAAGATCTTTTCTTCTTGCTAGCTCACCAAGGATCACCCCATACAAATCAACCTGGCTCTCTAGTCCCAAGGTCCTTCAACCATCCCACTAGATCACCCAACATCACCCTACACGGATTGGTTTGGTTCTGATATCAATTGTCATGGGAGTGCAACTCGACGAGGCTGCCACCAATGTTAGCTTGACACTTTTTACGTTTGGGATTTTTGCCATGTCGACACTTGGTGGCACTTGGACACTCATCAAACAACGCGAAACTTGTAGACATATATAAAAATATCACATAATACCCATCAAAATGTTCATCGTTGACATCGATAAAATAAACTTCGTTTAAAAATATCACATAATACCATCAAAATGCTCATCGTTGACAACGATAAAATAAACTTCTTTTAAAAAAAATTGTGTAAAGTTTAGTAACTACTAAATAAAAGGTTTGGGTCGTTGAAAACAAATTTTCTAATATAATATACTTTTATTTAGGTTCATGACATATACTATGTATCTTTTCATTACATATCTCAATTGGCTCTCTAAGATTCCCCTTCATTTTTTTTCTATATATGTTTTATTTATTTAATTTATTGTTCTTATAGCCATGCTGCCCTATTGGAATCATTAGAAATTGACGTGCCAAACATCTATTGGCACCTTGACACTTGATACCCGTGCCACGTGTCTAGGTAACATTGGCTGCCACGCCTGTGCAAAGCCTCGATGCCACCACAAACAGGCCAACCTAGGCCACTATTAGCCTAAAGGATGAGGACTCCTCTCATGGTTCCTTCCTTGCCAAGGCCTACCTTCACAGCACATCTTGACCCACTCGTCATGCATGCCAACACCTCTGTACCTCACTTGGCCTGTTCATCATGCTTCGTGACTCTTGCATTTGTCCCTCACACATAACAGTGGCATCAGTCCTTGTTTGTGGTTCTACTAATCAACACATGTCTCACATTTTGGCCCTCATACCAACGTGCGCCACCATGTCCCATGTAACCCATTAGTGCCTCCCACATGTCCGTGTTAGCCGTATTGCGTTGGTCACATATGTAGTATGTAACCTTCATCCCAAGTAAATGTTCAGTTCGGGGTGGGCAGGAATTGCTTGGACCTGAAAGCCTCTTGAGCGGTGACAACTTCATATTCGTGGGAAGGAGTTCTTGCCTCAAATTAGAGGTCAGCAAAGGAGATAAAATTCAGTTCTATTCTGACTTTTGGATCGGCGAGCGGGCTTTGATGATCAGTCCTCTATTTATAATTTTCCCAGAGACGAAGTTGCTACAATCATGGATCAAAAAATTGGATTTTCGATACGTATCGTCCAAACCTCTAGGACGATACGTATCGCGTATCATCCGATACATTCAATGTATCGTCCTTGTGTGTGTGTGTATATATATATATATATATATATATATATATATATATTTAAAAAAAAAAAAAAATCCCAAAAATACCTTAAAATTCTGGGATAAACGATAAATTAACCGATAATTTGGATGATACGGACGATAATTTGATTGTTTCTAAGGGGCCAGAGAAAAACCTTAAAATTCTGGGACGGACGATAAATTGACCGATAATTTGGACGATATGAACGATACATTGGATGATACGGACGATACAACCGATAATTTGAACGATAATTTGACTGTTTTTTAGGGGCCTCGACAAAAACCCATTTTACCGTATCATCCAGGTCCAAAACCGGTACGTATCGGTATCGGACGATATTTTGATCCATGGCTACAATTAAAGAATGTATGGTGGAAAAGTTAACAATAGGAGGGTATGGGATATTCAATTAAGGTGTGGAGGACAGTTAAGGTGGAGGACGAGGAATTCCAATTTTTTGTTGGCTGTTAGGGCTGCTGAATAAGGCTACGATAAACAGCAATGCTGAGGACAGTCGAAGATGGACATGCCAGAAATATGGTATCTTCTCTGTAAAGTCTATGTTCAACTTTACAAATAGAAGACCAAGAATTTCACAGGTGTGCCTGGTATGCGGAAGTTGAAAGTTCCGACATTTATGAGGTCATTAATAACCTACTGTTGACTGTAGCTGATTTGGATTGAAAACCTGTGGCAGCTCAGAGCACGCCCGATGAAACTAACACAGGGAGCTATCTTACCCAACACCTTATAGGACGTTGCCTTTGGTCAATGAGGGAGATTAGGCGGAGTAAAGTTCTGTGTGGTGTGTTGCTGATAAAAAGAAAAGTTGTGTGTGTGTTATATCGAAAAGAAAAGTTCTGTGTGGTGTGCTGTATGAAGGATATATTGACTATAGATAATACGATAAGACTGGGAAAAAGTATTCCAAATACATACATCATGTACAACAGTAATCGTGAAATGGTAAACCACCTACTCTTATGGTGCCCTATCGAAATTCAGATTTTACCTTGCTTCCTTGAAAGATGCAAGGACTGCTAGCGGGTTGGACATGTTCAACTTTACAAATAGAAGACCAGGAATTTCGCAGGTGTGGACTGGTATGTGGAAGTTGAAGATTCCGATAAGAGTAGAGTTTTGTGTGTGGTGTGCTGTATGGAGAATGTTTTGACTATGGATAACCATGGTTGTCAAGGCCACGCTATAGCCTCGCCATGGCGAATGGCGATGGGAAACACCATATATAATCAAATAGCCATGATGGCTAACTAGTGACACCATAGCGGAATAACATTATGACATCGATATGCACGCTATTTTAATTTTTTGATAATAACGTATAATATTTATAAGTTATGACATTTTTATAATATATAAGTTACAAAAGTTAACTAACAAGTCACAAATCTCAACTTATAAATTACAAAATCCTCAACTCTTTCTCTCGTCATAGTAGCTACTAACACCAACGTCACCGAAACCACATCGTCGGCGACACTACCATATGTGTACTTAATATTTCATATTTTTTAATATTTTATATTTGTTGATATTTGATATTTATTTATTTATACTTACCATGTTGCAAATTTGTTGATGTACCATATTTGATTTGTATTTATTGATATTTGTTTATTCCTAGACCATGAAATCCTCAATATTAGAATCAAAGTATGATGCTTTAGTAGTTGAATTTTTTTCTTATATAAAAAATATATAATAAAAGAATACTACTAATTAATAGATAAAATAATTTAAAAAAAAAAAATTACAATAATAAATAGTCTCGTCATGACTTTGCAATGGCCACGCCATGGCGTAGCGAGCCTCTTTGCCATAACCTTGCCACACCGCCTTATTTGCGTTGTGGATAACACGATACAATTGAGAAAAAATATTCAAAATAAGTACTTTATATGTAACAATAATCATGAAACGGAAAACCATCTACTCTTATGGTGTCCAATCGAAATTCAGAGTTTTGCCTTGCCCCCTTGAAAGATGCAGAGACTACTAGCGGGTTGGCATGTCGAGATACCTAAACCCCAAATACAACTTCTCTATGGCTGTATGGTGTGACGTTTCGAAGGAAAGGAACGCAACGATTTTTGAAAGGAAGTGAAGATTGGTGCGATAGGTGGAGAAGGATTATGGAGGATATATATGTGTGGGCTACTACATCAGAGGAGCTTGTGGTTAGGGATATTCCAGAGTCTAGAACTATAAGTGAAAATTTAAAGGTGGGGCTGTCTTAATGTCCCTAGCTGACCTCACTCCTTCACATTTCGAGTTCGTTATGTGTTGAAGCTGTTAATACCTTTCCTCTAGTTGTGCTTTAGATCTGATTATGTTCCTTGATATTTTTCTTTTTTGTGGTTGTTTTGTTGCTATGATGCTATCAAATGTCTCACCGTGTCTCATCTCTTTTTTAATCTTAATATATGTAATGTTAAAAAAGATGATGATGAATATGATGTTTTGGGGATGGAGATGAATGAAGACCTAGATATTTTTTATTTTATTTTATTTTTACATTTTTTGAAATTTTTTTAGAGTTACAAACTTACGATGTTGGTAAGAAATTCATCGTCATCATCATCACAACCTTATCCCATCCATTTGGGGTCGGCTTTGCGAGTACTATTTCTCCAGTTGTTTTTGATCAGCGCTAAGCGCTCTATAACTTCACACTCCCTCCCTCTAGGTCTTCATTGCTATGCTTGTAGCAATTCTGATTAGACTCATAAGAGTAAAGTTGTTTGTGTGGTGTGCTATGTGGAAGAATGTTTTTGACTCTGGATAATACGATAAAACGGGGAAAAAGTATCCCAAATAAGTTCCTTATATGTAATAGTAATGTTGAAATGGCAAAACCCATACTCTCATGGTACACTATCGAAATTCAAAGTTTTGCTTTACTTCCCTGAAAGATGTAAGGATCTGCTAGCCGGTTGGCATGTGGAGATACCTAAACTCCTAAACCTGAAAGACAACTTCTCTACGGCTGTATGGTGGGCATTTGGAAGGAAAGGAATGGAAATATTCTTGAAGGGAAGTGATGCTCAGTGTGGTAGGTGTAGGGCTGTGCATTTTTTGGGCCGAACCGACCAAACCGGACTGAACCGCCTGTTTTGGTCCTGTTTGGATGGGTACCAGTTTGGGTTAGGATTGGCAAAAAAAAAAAAAAATCGAAAAGTTTGGTTTGGTTTCGGTTCCGGGCCTTCCCAAGCTGAAACTGACTGAACTGAACCGATTGTAAGTAAATTTTTTTCATATATATATATATACACACACACACACACACACACACACACAGTCAACTTGAGTCAAGCAGGCGTTTGGGCCTCCCAAAAACTAACTTGATCCATCATTGGCTCCATTTGTGGAACCATCATCTATTCATCTCTTCGGGTATTCTTCTTTATCCAAACTCTGATTAATTAGAGTGAATGTGATGCATTTATTTTTGTTATCTGTTTTGATAAGGGTGGATAGATTTATAAAAGTAAAACGACTCCGGAAAAAATGAAAATAGTAAAAGTATAAAACAGGTTGAGAAATTGGGAAAATTTTGATGTGCAAGTAGAACTTATAGGAAAACCGAAACCGATCGAACCAAACCAAATCAAATCGGGTTGGCTTGGTTCAACAGTTGGACGGTTTGGTTTGGTTTGTGGTTTTGGTCCAAAACGAACAAACCGAACATAATACACCCCTAGGTAGGTGGAGAGGGATTACAAAGGATCTATATGCTTGGGATACTACATCGGAGCAGCTTGTGGATAGGGATATTTTGGGCTTTAGAACTATGAGTAAAAATTTAATGGTGGGGCTGTTTTAAGGACCAAAGTTGACCCCACTCCCTCATATTTAAAATTTGTTATCTGTTGGAGCTCTTATATCATTTTTTTCTAGTTGTGCTTTAGATCTGCTTTGTTCCTTGTTGTGTTTCATTTTTGTGGGGTGTACTACCAAATGGCTTCCTTTGTATCTTGGGGATAGAAATGAATGAACATATATATATATAGAGCCGGTTAGGTCATTGAATGGAGGACGGAGGACGGTGATCGTCACCGTCCTCCAAGATACACATGGAGCTCCACATGGCACCCAAAACACTGTTTGGGTGTCACGTGGAGCACAAGTGGACAGTTTAGATCAATATTAAAAAAAAGAATTTCGAATTTTTTTTTTTTAAACCCACAAGTCAAAGTTTGACGGGTTTCATTGGTCCACATTTCACGATTCAAAAAACACACGATGAAGATGAGTTTTCAATTATTTTTTTCTCAAAGATGATCTAAGCAATGCACCCGAGCTCCACGTGGCATCGAAACAATATTTTGGGTGCCACGTGGAAGCTTGGAGGACGGTGGCGGTCACTCCCATGGAGGATGGATGCCTTTTCCATATATATATATATATATATATATATATATATATATATATATACACACACACACACATAGACAGACACAATTTTTGAATTTTTTTGAGGGTTACAAACTTTTTTAGTCAATAAGCAGTCCATCATCACAACCTTGTCCCATCTATTTTTGTTCGTCTTTGCGAGTCCTATTTCTCCATGTGTTACTGATCAGCGCTAAGCTCTTTGTAACTTCAGAATCCTATATACCCATTCTCACAGCCTCCCTCTAGGTCTTCACTGGTCTTCCTCTTTTACAACTTGTGCTTTTAGCAAGCTTAACCCTTCATAAACGGTCTGCTTCTGGCCTCCGACGAACATGTACGAACCACCTCAAGTGACATTCCAAAATGGACATGTCAGAAATCTGGTATCTTCTCTATATAACGCCTATGCTCAACTTCACAAATAGACGACTGCTAATTTCGCAGGTGTGGACTGGTACGTAGAATTCTAAGTTTTCGATAAGAGGAAAGTTCTTTGAGTGATATGTTGCATGGGTTAAAATATCGGGTTACCGATACGTATCGTCCGAGCTCCAAAACGATACGTATCGGACGATACGTATCGGTACCGACCTGTATCGGACGATACATTGAATGTATCGTTCGAGTCCAATACCGATATGTATCGGTATCGGACGATATTTTGATCCATGATATGTTGTGTGGAAGAGTATTGTGACTATGGATAATTTGATAAAACAGGGAAAACGTATGCCGAATAAATACTACGTAACATTGATCTTGAAATTATAAACCACCTACTCTTATGGTGCCCTATCAAAATTCGGAGTTTTGCCTTGCTTGCTTGAAAGATGTAAGGATCTGCTTGTGGGTTGGCATGTGGAGATACCTAAACCCCAAAGACAACTTCTCTATGGCTGTTTGGTGGGCATTTAGAAGTAAAGGAATGCAAATATTTTTCAAGGGAAGTGGAGCTCAGTGCGGTAGGTGGAGAGGGGTTATGGAGGATTTATATGCTTGGGCCAGGGTTTGCCATGACTTCTGACAAAATGACTGCAGACCCCGAAAAGGTCAAAGCTATCGTTGAATGGCCTGAACCTCAGAACATTCACGAAGTCCGTAGATTCCATGGCTTAGCCACGTTTTACAGGCGGTTCATCCGTAACTTTAATACGGTAACTTCCTCTATCACCAATTGCATAAAAAAGGGGGAGTTTAAATGGACACCTGCTGCGGTAAAGGCTTTCAAAGAGATTAAGTCTCGAATGACAGAAACTCCTATCATGCGCTTTCCTGACTTCTCTAAGGTCTTCGAGGTAGCGTGTGAAGCGTCAAGAGTAGGTATTGGGGGAGTATTGAGCCAAGTGAGACATCTGATAGCCTATTTCGGTGAAAAGTTGAATGGATTCATGATGGTTAGAATGGGATCGTTCTTGGATCAGCGAAAGCTCCTTGATTTGTATCAGACGATTGGTAAGATTAGACAAGCATGGGAGGCAGTGAAAACTAGATCGCAGAGTCTGTGAGGTATTTGAATTCAACACCTCAATATTGGCCAACTTTATATGATCGAGTGTTTACTCTTGAGATTGGACATGAATTAACAAATACATGTCGGATAGCGGAGGCATTAAACAAGGGTTTCGTTCAAGAATTTCTTGAGGATTTTCTTCTCAAACTACAAGAGGAAATCATGTTGGTGAGACATGAACCTTTGAGATTTAAGCTTTCAAATCTCGTGTCTGCTAACCCAACTCCATCACCAATCGTCTGTTGTAATCCCATAACAATTCCTCATCCCATTGCCGTTATGAAATCCATTAATGGTGTAAAATCTACGCCGGTTGCAGCCTCCATAACAACTTACAACCCAAAGCCCGTTTAAGAAATTAAGCCCGTCACCGTCGTTACCCTAGACGGCCTCATCTCACCTAAAATTGTTATTGATCCTCTACCTGAACCCGTTTTAGCCTCAAAATCGGTCGAAGAGTTGGTACTAATTGATGAGAACCATCTTCCGGTCAATATCTGTACTAATCCCGACACCGTTGAAGAGTTCGAGACAGTTGAAGAGCAAGTTGTTGCAATTAGTCCTCTCGAGTCCAAGATCGTTGAAGCACAATTATTCGGGATAAAGACTATCGCACCAACGACCCACAAGTCCTAAGATCGTGTTGGTTGCATGTTGACGTCCATTCCCGTTGGTGAATCGAAGATCAAACAGATTGAGCTCGACTGGAATCCTATTTTCTTGTTTAAGCCTCTTCTGATCGAGGTTCCCTATATATTGTCTGTGCTCGCGACCGTGACAATCCATGCCAACCAAAGTTCGAGGTCGAACTTTTTCAAAGTAGAGGGGATTGATGCGAACTTAGATCCGTTTGTTTGAATCGTGGCCGGATAAAGAGGAAATGTCAAAAGAGAAAGTGGATCCACAAATGGGTTTTTAAAAAAGGCCCGTTAAAGACTGGTGTGCACATTTATTTAGGCAATATTTTATTTAGGTTTAGTTTCCTTTCTTATTAGGAATCTTTTAATAAGTGGTTTGTTTTAGGATTATTTAGGGGTCAGACACATTTATGTGATATGTGACTGTTAATCCCGTCACCTTTTGCGTAACCATCGAAAAAGTTGTTAGAAGTCTACCAATATGTGTCGGAATTGTGTGATTCTTGTCTTGTTGGAAAACTACTTCGATAAGCTTTCAAACAAGACCAATTTCACGTCAATCGAACATCGTTTGACCATTCAAAAGTTGTCGCGTAATAAAAAAAGGGATTAATGGTAAAATTAATTGTGACTGTTAGAATTAGAAAGTTTTAATGGTTGATTAGGAGTTTTATTTTAAGTAGTATTCCTAGGCTTTTTTTCTTTATAAATACACATTGTTTTAGGACTTTATTTTATTGTTTTAGAAGAATTAGGATATTTCTTTTATTTGAACTAGGAATTAGCGTTACACTAGGATTTTTAGTTTTATGCATTGTAAAAGCCTATATAAACTCTTTTATTTGAACTAGGAATTAGAGTTACATTAGGATTTTTAGTTTTATGTATTGTAAAAGCCTATATAAAGGCCATTAGTACTAGAATTTAATTATTGATGATGAATGAAATAAATTATGAGTTTTGCTTTGTGCGAATTCTAGAGAACTTGAGATGAGTTTTTGATAGAAGAGTGATTCTTCTCCCGCTTGTGGTTTGATGGAGGCCAACTTTCTTCCTTGGAGCGAATCCTTGGATCTTCTATCCGTATTTTTCCTTTTATTTTTGTTTTAATTGAAGAGCAAGAACCCTAACCCCTATCGTGCAGGATTTACGCTATTTTAGGGTTAGCGTGCGATTTTCCCGCATCATAAATTCTCTAGGTGTGTTTTGGGTTCCCTTTCACTATGGGCCCTTTAATCTATATTTGTTGCTGATAAAAAAATGTAAGAAATAAGACAAATAAAAAACAAATTTTTATCTTTGAGTTTACATGTCTCTCTTCTAGTTCTTTAGTCTTCACTGCTAGTTGCAAAAATGCAGTTTTGTTTATGTAACTGTCCAAAGCTTAAATTTGATTGACACTATAATTTGTGAATTGTAAATCCTGTTTGAGTTTCTTTGTACATCTTGAGTCTGATAAACAGTTTTAAACTGCATCGACAGGGTGGCGGAGTTACTCTAAAGAAAGTTCCTGTCCCAGCGCCTCGATTTCTTAGTGCTAATGAACTGGAGTAATTTACACGCACATCCTCCATTGTTTTTAAGAGGACACTGAAGCATGTAGTTGGTGGTGACATAGTTTTTTGTTTCTTGTTAGGGATTTTCGGTCTCATATTCAGTGGAGGCGTGATCGTGATACTGGAGAAGTTTTTGAGATACTTGATGGTTTGATGCTCAAGGGTGGGTATCTGTACAAGAAGGTCTCCATTGGATCATTAAATTACTATGACATACAGCCGTCAACTGATGAGCTCCAGAAGTTCAATTTTGCTAAGAAGGATGTATCTGAGGATTCAGACTGGCTGTCACTACTTTATGGTGGAAAAGAAAAAAGGCATCCGCGTGAGAGTGATAAATGCAATTCTAAAGCAGGGGCTAGTACTTCAGAAAATAAGGAAGGGGATAGTTTTGATCTCCAAGATCTTGTGTTGCTTGGGTAAGTCACGGACGACTACCTATTGCATTGATCTTCAATGTATACACTACGAGGTTTATTACAATGCCTTTCCGTTTTTGCCTTTTCTCATTTGCAGTAAAAGAGATTTTGGTGTCATCGTTGGCATGGAGAAGGACAGCTTCCAGGTAGCCTTCATTGAGTTTTATATATTTTTGCTTGTCTATGCTGTTGACATTTACATTATTGTTTCTTTAGATCCTTAAAGGAGACAATGAAAAGTCAGAAATAGTGGCTGTTAGCCTACATGAGATAAAGGGTGGGTGCTGTGATAAAAATTTTACAGCTCCAGACTGCAACATGATTTCCATATCCATCAATGATAGAGTGAGGGTAATGGACGGCCCATATAAGGTGAAATTCAGTATCTCATCATGAATTTTCAGTTTCTCAAATGTTGGCGTATTTCCTTGAACTATTTATTTAAAATTCAGAAAGGTAATTTTATTATGTTTGTTATTTCTCTTTATAGGGGAGGGAAGGGATTGCTAAGCATCTGTACAAAGGCTCCATTTTTATATATGATGACAATGAACAGGAGAATAGTGGAATCTTCTGTGCAAAATCTGGGTTATGTGAGAAGATTAAGTATAATAAGATTAAGGATGCATCTGAAAAACATGCTGTATGTCTAACCACAGGCGATGTTGTTTTGTTCAGTTTGGTTCTGATGGCTGTTACTCATCCACATGCATTTTGATTGCTGTAGGATGATAAATCAGGTCGCCCTTGCTTTCAGGATCCCACGGCATCACCTACAAATCCCCAGTCTCCTAGAGGGGCAACCCAAGAGGACAGCATCCGTGGTTGTAAGTCTCATGTTTTAATGCTTATAAATCTGCAGCTAATATAAATTATTATTTTTTGTTTCCTACTAATTTAGTATCTTGACTGTAGTCAATAGTCATTCTCGTGGGGACAGAGACCAAACATTCTCCATTGGACAAACCTTGAGAATTCGAGTTGGCCCTCTCAAGGGGTTCCTTTGTCGGGTCATTGCTATATATCGATCTGATGTCAAAGTGAAGCTGCAATCTCAAATGAAGGTTATTACAGGTTTGTTCATTACTGAAATTTGGGTTTGCTAGCAATGTTTTGGTTCCATCCTAAACACTTTTCTGCATAATGTTTTTTTTCCTGTAGTTAAATCCGAGCATCTTTCTGAGGCTGGTGTGAAGAGCTTCAGGTATTTCACCCCCCTCCCCCCCTCCCCTCAAAGGGTTATGGAAACATAGTTATGGTTTCTTTTGTTCTTTTTCCTTTATTTTTTAGCAACATAAGCTGGTGTCTCAAAACTTATATGGAAGTAATATCTGTAGTTTGTTTTGATATGTTGTATACTTATTCTATAGCAGGGAATCAGCCCTTAGTGATTTTGGAAATCCTGCATCTTTCTCAACATCCCAACCATTCGATCAGTTTGAAACTAAAGAAAGGCCTTCTGATGGTAAGAGTCTGATGGTTCATGTGGATAGATTAATATTAGTCAAGGATGTAAATTTTGTATGCTGTTGTGCATCTAAGGTACAGTAGAAGATTATTTTAGATTGGATCAACATGTCCAAAATGCCAACAAATGCACTTTCTCTCTCTGATATTACTTTCCATGCATCTTTAGACCGCCAAACATCGAAGATTCCTTTGCGTCTTATGTGAGACTTATTCTTCTTTCATCTGACAAGAAATTGCAATTACATTTCAAACGTATATTGGAATTTTCCATATATATATATATATATTTATATAGAAGGTGTCCGTCCTCCATGGCAGGATGGTCACCGTCCTCAAAGGTTCCATGTGGAGCTTTGGGGGCATTGTTTAGATCATCTTCAAATATATTTTTTTTGAAAACTCATCTCCACTGTGGTTTTTGATTCGTGAAATGTGGATCATTGAAATTAGTCAAACTTTGACCTATGCTTTAAAAATGTTATATTGAAAATTCTTTTCTTAATATATATATAAATCGCCCACCTGTGCTCCACGTGGCACCCAAATAGTGTTTTGGATGCCACGTGGACCTTGGAGGACGGAACCAGATCTCTCTCTCTCTCTCTCACACACACACACACACACACACACACACACATATATATATATATATATATATATATATATGATAAATCACTAGGAATCGTATTAATATCAGAAAAAAATTACAAGAAAACAGAAGAGGGACTGAGGAACAAGGAGCTCATCTGATACCACCTCCAAAACAGAGAAACAAAACCAACCGAAAGGAAAATGACTAAAAATCCCTTCGGAAAAAGAGACTCACACTACGGTATCCAATCCCAACACCTAAGAGACTATAGAGGATCTATCCAATACGTACAATTCCCCAAGCTCTGAGACCATCCTGAATGGAGTTAAGAGCCAAGGAGTCCAAGCCTTTAACCCATTGAATAGTTTAAACCGTAATGTTATCTGCGAGGACTGGGGCCGATCTACTTTTAGCTTCGAAGACTCGAAGATTTCTTTCTTTCCACATCAACCAAAGAGCAATGAATATGACCAGCTTCCATCCCTCTTTCTTTCTTTTAGAGGATCCCCCAAAGTCCCAAGCTCCAACAAAGCTGCTCATGGACGCCAGTATGACCCAACTAATGTTCAGCCAATGAAAATGGATACTCCACTCCTCAGAGGAATAAGGACAGTGCATAAACACGTGGTCATTTTTTTTTTACTTCTTTACTATAGAGGACACCTATTCGCAAGATGAAATCCTCCGTGTTTGTAACACCTACCCCTCAGAATCCGTGTCAGTCAACCAGTTGATTGAGACCCGATGAGACCTGACTGCATCAGGTGACAGCTTGAGGCCAGGTCCTCCCAAAAATGTTGAGCACCCACCTATAGCTTGATAGGAAAATGCTATTCCTAATGGCACCCATAGGACACCCCATTTAAATAGATGGATGTGGTAGAAATTAAATGAGCCACACACCCTCCATCTTGAACCACACATGAGGGCCCATAATGACTTGTGACTGATTTTGACTCGAAATTTGACCCGAAGTAGGACTAAACCAAGGTGATGATGTGGAGATCATCGTCAATATTGTGGATTTTGATGGTTATCATAGTGGTGAGCAATAAACAAGTCAAACTTGGACCTCAAGATCCAAGGGAGCAAAAACAACACACATACTTTGTTAACTGTATGAGCTTAGCATGGAGCAATGACATTTGTGGTAAATTGAGATAAACTCCAATAACTGTCATGCCCCAGCCCCTGGCCTCACACGTTTGGGATGACTCTCGCACCCCGCACGTTCCGATCCACGAGCCGGGTCGCGTGACATACGCCATTCAATTTCAATTTAATCATTCTTTTCTTTTTGAAAGAATTTACAATATGAGCGGAAGCATTTTGCGGAAGATTTCCCATTTTCGTTAACCCGATCAAGCTATTTCGGTTTTCAAAATTCAAACGTATAAATCCTACTTATTGCGGAATTATAAGACATGAAATGTAGTTAAAAGTTCAACCTTAAAAAAAAACAAATATTTACAATAAGTCTAATTACAAAATTTCATTAGTGATTTTAAAAGAACTGGACTTAACAAAAATAACTCAAAGAAAAGATCCAATAAACATGTGAATTGGTCACATGTGTGCAGGTGCTGGTAGCTCTATAGACAAAACGAGCTCAAACTATCAGCTCAATGACTCTTGCATCTCTTCTCGCCCTGCTCTCCTAGCTTTGACTGTGTGGTTGCTGACTTGCCTCTGAAATTTTTCGGTTATGAAAGGACTGTAAGCGGTGAAGTTTAATAGTCTTAGTTGTTTTGAGTTACGATTTTCAGTACAGTTTAATGTAGCTAAGCTTACAGTTCATATGCATAAGAGGATTTCACATTGTGATTTGTGCAAAGTGAGGTTTACAACATGTCGTGATATCAATATAATAATGAAGATGATTCAAAATCAATATTAAGCAGAAAAAATTCAAAGTATGATGTACAAGCACAATATAAAATTACTATCTACACATGAAATATTTAATTGCACTACCATTCCAATGATAGAAAACATCATACTATAAAATTCAAATTTAGTAAGAACTGTGGAATTATCAAGTTTATGTGGTTTACAAGGTTTCCTAATCAAATTATTGGTTCATTGGTCATCAGTTTATTGGTTTATTAAGTGCCTTTTTATTTGTTTATTTATTAGTTTCTTTATTTATCAATTGAATGATTTATTAAGTGTTTTTTAATTAATTCGGTGTGATACTAGACACCAACCATGGTCCGATATCAATATCAATTGCCAATGTCGCGCAACAGAGGCTGACACTCTTTGCCATGTAGTCAATCAAGACAAGGATCAATGATCCTGTTGGTTTAATGAGACCCATTCCTCAGCTGATATTTCAAACTCGTTTGAATATGAATCGCTCATAACGAGCCCATTCGCAAAAACAGTGGTCAGCTATGCGAGGTTCAATATTCAATGCACTATCATCTTTCCACTTTCAAATTTCAATATTCAATATCAATATTCGGTAATCATTATTCGATTTCAATATTCAATCATTATTATGCGTTTCGGTAATTTCATTACCCTTTTCCAATTCAATATAATTCAATTTATCCCATAATCGGGTTCGATATTCAAAAAGGTTTCTATTACCTCATACTTCTTTTTAGAATTTTCGATAATTAGTTTAGATCATTATTCGGTATCAATTTGGTGACTGTTTCGCTTTAAGTTCGCCAATCATTTTTCAATGTATGTTTCATTGTTCACTATCATTATCAAATGCCTCATATCAATCAAATTCTCAATCATCATTTATCTATCCCAATCCCTATCTATCTATATCAATCAATCATCATTTATCTATATCTATACCTATTCCTTCCAGACTTCTGGAATTGGTGGGGTATTAAGCCAAGAGGGTCACCCTATAGCTTGTTTCAGTGAAAACCTAAATGAGGTATGACAAAAGTATTCTACATACAATAATGTGTTCTATGTGGTAATACAATCTCTCAAGTGTTGGAAACATTACTTATCACCATGAAAATTTGTTTTATTCTCAGATCACGAGGCCATACGATTTTTGAGTTCTTTTGATTTTTGAGTTCCCAAAAGAAGTTAAACCCAAGGCTTGTGAAATGGGTTGAGCAACTTCAAGGGTTCACCTTTGTCGTGAAACATAGGGCTGAAGAGAGAATAGAGTTGTTGACGCGCTTAGCCGTAGAGTGGTAATGTTGGGCTCCATGAATTGACCGTTTAGTGGGCGACTTTCCTGTGTCCAGATTTCGGAGTAGTGTATTCCGCACTCGTGAGTGAGCATACCCTATAGGATGGGTAGTTGTTCGTAAAACACCGTTTGGTGTAGTCCCCAGACTTATTTGTAAGATTTTCTCGTTTGGGAATTACACGCTGGAGGTTTCGCCAAACTTTTTGGCTGCGACAAGACTGTTGCGTTGGTAGAAGAAATGTTTTATTGGCCCAATCTCACACGAGATATTGCCAAATTGTGAGTCAGTGTCGTGTTTGCCAGTTGGCAAACAAAGGAAGTAAATCACCGGGTTGTATGCACCTTTACCTGTGCCGCACACCCCGTGGCAAAATCTTTCTATGGACTATGTTAAGACTTCCTAAGATCCTTCGAAAGCATGATTCGGTGTTCGTGGTGAATTGTTTTTCGAAAATAGCCCATTTCATTGCTTGTTCTAAGACCTCAGATGCTAGTCATATTGCTACACTTTTCTTTAATGAGGTTCGTTTGCACGGTTGGTCCATGACCATTGTGTTTGATGGAGATGTCAAGTTTGTAAGTTATTTCTAGAAGACGTGGAATTATATGGGGACTCGACTTCAGCTTTCATCCGTGTATCATCTCCAGACTGAGGGGCGAAGTGAGGTTGTCATTTGTAGTTTAGGAAATCTCTTGAGGTGTCTAGTAGGTGAACATGTTCGAAGTTGGGATTTAATCTTATCTGTTGCGGAGTTTGCGTATAATAATTCGGTTAATAGAGCCACATGGATGAGTCCATTGCTAGTTGTACACGGTTAGAAGCCTAGGACGCCGATAGATCTTATTCCGATGTCAACAAGTCATAGGTCGTCAGAGTTTGCATCTACATTTGCACATCGCATTCATGAATTGCATGCTGAGATTAAAAGAAGAATTAATTTGAGTAACAAAAAGTAGAAGTTTTTCGCATATTCTCATAGGAGGTTCAAAAAATTTCAAGAGAGTGATTTTGTGATGGTCCGATTTAGACTTGAGCGATTCCCACAAGAGATTGCTAAAAAGTTACAAGCTCGTAGTGCTGGACCTATGTACAAGATTTACCAACCAATTTGAGTATTAGTACAACTTTCAATGTGGAGGATCTCATTCCGCCTAATCCTTTTGAACCATCTACGTTTGACCCTAATTCTTCGATGGCTTGTACCAATCGATGAAGTAGTTAATTGGGAATGAAAGTTCTTCTTAGCTGCATCACATATGACAACTCATACCTCTCTTTCCTAACACAAAACTTGCTCTGCGAATTTAAATTGCAGCTTGCTCCGGCAATTTTAGTAATAGAAGAGAATAGTAAGAAGAGCTAGTTGAATAATTCTAGAAAATAAATAAGGAATCCTAATATTCCCAATGCTGGAATTCAAATTAACAAAATGAGGTAGTGTAGGGTCAGGTTCCCCCTTGTTTCATATTTATAACAGTCCAAAAAAATAATGGTTCCTAAACTATAGCTTATTAAGATAATAAAAGATAGTAAATCAATTAGCCTGGACCAAGCCTAATCAAGGGATATTTAACGCTATCTTGACAGTCCATAAATAATAAAATTATAACCTAATTGCTATATTGGTAATCCACTTAATGGTTGTCAATCTCTTATGATACACGATATGATATGTGATACGATACATGATATTATAGAAAACGATACGTATCTATGATGCACATCTCTTTTTAACTAAGATACACATTACAATACATTGCGATACTCGATATGAACGATACATGCAATTTCAATTATAGCTAGTTAAGTTTTTTATTAAAAAAATTCACTTATTTATCCCAACTCTAATCTCAAAAAATTATAAAAAAAAGAATGAGTAGAATATATAGAAAGAAGAGGAAGATGCCTACAAGGAGGAGAAGTAAGAAAAAACGATAATTAGCTGCTAATGAAGATGATGCGGTGATATTAGGGATGGAGATGGAGAATGAAGACTTGATATTTCTTTTAAAAAATTGGAATTACAAAATGGTAATGTCAAGAAACGAGTACATGATTATTTAAAAGTAGAAGTTGGGACTCAAAAGACACATGTCATATAAATATACAATACACACTTACAGGACACTTAGAGTTGTGCAGCTCTGCGATTTCATTTTATATGTAATAGTTTAAGATTTTATGTGACTGGATTTTAATCTCCACTTTATAAATGAATCCAATGAAAGTGTTGTTTTGTTCAACTTATTTGATTATTAATCATGTGTTGATAATGACTTTAATATAGATAAGAAAATATATTTAAATTTTAGAGCAACGATGCTGATGGAGTGCTGGATTTGGGTTTGACTTCTAGACAAAGAGACCCATGTTCGAGTCTCTCTAGAAGTTTCTCTTTTGGCTTCCTGAGTGAACCGTGGCAAATTGAGCGTGAACTGGTTCCCGATTCGCAGGGTTGCTTAGGCTGTGTTTGGCATTGCTCTGTGGAAGAGTAGAAAAGAGGAGCTGGTGCTCTTTGTTGTTGCAAATGAAAATGGGGATGTTTTTCATGTTTCAAAGAGCAGCCTCCCTTTTATCTTCTTCCAACCCTTCTCTCTCCCCACATATCTTTGCAATAGCAAAACAGCAGCTGCTACTCTTTCCTACTCTTCCAAAGAGCAATTCCAAACACAGCCCTAACGAATTAGGTCACCCTGGTCTCATCTATTGTTTAACAAGAATTTGCGCTATATGTCTGATTTATATGTGGGTGTTCTGTCAATATTATAGAATCTTCCTTTTTAATTCTTTAAGCTGATCATTTTGTTTTAGGTTTTTTGTTTTTTCTTTTGTTACAATTTGTTTGGGTACTAAAGGGGTACTATTTATGATGTGGCTTTTAACACACATTTTATTATTCATGATGTTGTGGCTTCTAACATCCTTTTTTTGTTTTGAAGATGGAAGTGGGTGGGATTTCAAGTTGCCATCTACGAGGTATGATTTGGTTCATATTAATTGTACCTTTGTTTGTCTTCTCTTTGTTTAGTGTTTCTCTCAAAAGTCAAAACTAGTATCATTTCTCACTTCTAGATTCTCTCTTATCTTCAAATGAGTAATCTACTTTGCGAGAAAATCGGTTGATGTCCAACATAAAAATTAATTTTATTTTAGTGTTTCTTTCTCTTAGTGTTTCCCTCAGAAGTTAATTTTGCTGCATGGAACTTTTCGTATATATTATGATCTTTCCTTTGGCCTTATTACGGAAACCTTTGGTGTTTAGGGACTCCTGGAAGGATTTTTCTGCCTCTGGTTTTTCGGTTAGTTCAATACTACTTACCCTAGCGATTTACTTTTTGTGCTATGCATGTTATCGTATTTCCCTTTTGTTATTAGTTGAATTAATCTAACACCAGGTTTTTCTGCTCGCGTAACTAGCTTGGATTCAATGACACTTGGAGTAAAGCAACAAATCAACCAGATGGTTCTAATGAAGCTACGGAAAGCTGGGACAAAGCAGTGGGCCCCAGTGTAAATCAGAGTTCATCATGGGGCAAAGAAACAGCTGGAGATAGTGCTAGTGGTGCTGTGACAGATCAAGCTGGCGCTTGGGATAAAAATGCAAGTACGAATCAGAATACATCATGGGGTAAATCAACAGCCGGAGATAGTGCTAGTGGTCCTGTGAAAGATGAAGCTGGAGCTTGGGACAAAAATGCAAGTATGAATCAGAATTCATGGGGTAAATCAACAGCTGGAGATAATTCATCATGGGGTAAATCAACAGTCGGAGATAGTGTTAGTGGTGCTGTGAAAGATCAAGCTGGAGCTTGGGATAAAAATGCCAGTACGAATCAGAATTCATCATGGGGTAGATCAACAGCTGGAGGTTGTTCATCATGGGGTAAATCAACAGCCGGAGATAGTGCTGGTGGTCCTGTGAAAGATCAAGCTGGAGGTGGTTATGAAAATTCAAGTATGAATCAGAATTCATCATGGGGTAAATCAACAGCCGGAGATAGTGCTAGTGGTGCTGTGAAAGACCAAGCTAGAGGTTGGGATAAAAGTGCAACTATGAATCAGAATTCATCATGGGGTAAAGCAACAGCTGAAGATAGTGCTAGTGGTGCTGTGAAAGATCAAGATGGGTCTTGGGATAAAAATGCAAATACGAATCAGAACTCATCATGGGGTAAATCAACAGCTGGAGATGGTGCTAGTGGTGCTGTCAAAGACCAAGCTGGCGCTTGGGATAAAAGTGCAAGTAAGAATACATCATGGGGTAAAGCAACAGCCGGAGATGGTGCTATTGGTGTTGTGAAAGATCAAGCTGGATCTTGGGATAAAAATGCAAGTACGAATCCAAATTCATCATGGGGTAAATCAACAGCTGGAGATGGTGCTAGTGGTGCTGTGAAAGGCCAAGCTGGAGCTTGGGATAAAAATGCAAGTACGAATCAGAATTCATCATGGGGTAAATCAACAGCTGGAAATAGTTCATCGTGGGGTAAATCAACAGCTGGAGATAGTGCTAGTGGTCCTGTGAAAGACCAAACTGGAGCTTGGGATAAAAGTGCAAGTAAGAATCAGAATTCAGCATGGGGTAAATCAGTAGCTGGAGATGGTGCTACTGGTGCTGTGAAAGATCAGGCTGGAACTTGGGATAAAAGTGCGGATGGTTGGGACAATACCACTGTTAGAACTGGCCATGTTAGCAGTGTGTCTGGCTCCTGGGGAAAAGCAGAACTACCAAGTGAAGATATTGCAGGAGATGGCTGGGGTAGCAGAAAGCTCAAAAGTAGAAACCAGGCAGATTCTTCAAATAACACTGGCAGTTGGAAGAACCCAGATGGTGCAAGTGGAAATCAGGCAGATTGTTGGAAAAATGAAGGGACTGCGGGAGGAAATCAGATAGGGGGATGGGATAATGCAGCTGGAAACTGGAATAAAGCCAAAGGTGGGAGTTGGGGTGAGGGTAAGCCTGATAAATCGGGCGTGGCAAAAAATACCAGTGAAGGAGAGACAAAACCCTGGAACAAAGTGGGATCTGTTATTGAAGGTGAGACGAACAGTTGGAACAGATCAAGGTCTTTTGGTGGGGATAGGGGATCTAGCTGGAATAAGGGAACTGATGCAAATGATGAAACGGGCGGAGGAGAAGCAGGTGGTTGGAACAGATCCAAAAGTTTTGATGGGGGGCAGGGATCTGGTTGGAACAGAGGAAGAGGAGGTGGTGGAAACAGAGATCAAGGTGACAGCTGGAACAGAGGAAGGGGATATGGTGGTGGTAATAGAGATGAAGGTGATGGTGGTAATAGAGGAAGGGGAAGAGGATATTCTGGTAATAGAGATGAAGGTGATGGTGGGAACAGAGGAAGGGGATTTGGTGGTGGTAATAGAGATGAAGATGGTGGGAACAGAGGAAGGGGATTTGGTGGATACGGTGGTGGTAATGGAGATGAAGGCGACGGTGGGAACAGAGGAAGGGGAAGGGGAAGAGGATATGGTGGTAACAGAGATGACGGTGATGGTGGGAACAGAGGAAGGGGATATGGTGGATATGGTGGTGGTAATGGAGATGAAGGCGATGGTGGGAACAGAGGAAGGGGATATGGTGGGAGAAGAGGAGGAAGAAGTTTTGGTCGAGGTCGATCATCTGGTTGGAGCGAAGATCAACAAAACAGTTGGAATGACAAAAATGGAGCTTTTTCTGTAAATCAGTCTTCTGGTTGGAACAATGATCAATCAGAAAGCAGTTGTTTTGGTAGGAATGATTCATCTGGGTGGCGTCAGGGATCAGTTGCAAACGAGGAAAAAACATGGGGAAGTAAAGATAACCAAGAGGGTGGTTGGAACAGCAGAAGAAACACTTCCGGCGGTGATCAGCCATTGAGCAAACCAAAAGCATTTGGTGACGATAACGGCTCTGGTTGGAACCAAAGAAAGACATTTGGTAAAGAAGCTCCTGGGAGTGGGGGTAACTGGAATGGAGGGAAAAGTTTTGGTGGAGATAAACCATCTAATTGGAACAAGGATCAAGCCGATGATCGGGATGGTGATAAAAGTGGTTGGACTAACAATACAAGCAATTGGAGCACATCAAAAGGTTCTGGCAAAAAACAATCGGGTGGTTGGAATCAAGGATCATCCGCAAAGGACGAAGCAGGAAGGGATATGGATCAAGGTGAGGGTTCTAATATTAGACCGCCCTCTGGTTGGGGGCAAACTTCTGGTTGGAAAAGCAGTGTAAAAGATGCAGATGGAGGTAAAGGTGCTGGTGGGAATTTGTCTGGTGGTTGGAGTCAGAGAGCTGCAACAAATGAAGTGGAAGGTGGAAATTCTGATAAAGCAGATGGTTGGAAGGTAGGAACTGATTCAAACAAAGGATCAGTTGGAATCGGTGCAGAAGGTGGTTGGAACAAACGGAGATTTTCAAACAATGAAGGAGGTGAGGATCGACCGGACAAATGGAATAAGACTAACTCTTTTGATGGTGGTCAGAAGTCTGGTTGGAACAAAGCTGGTGGAAGCAATGATGCGGAGAAAAGTTGGAATCAGGGTTTTGGAGGAAAACCTCCAACTAAGGATAGTGAAGAAAACACAGATCAAGCAGGTGGTTGGAACCAAGTGAAAAGCTTTGATGGAAACCATGGGACCGGTTGGAATACTACAGGAATGACAGGTTCAAACAAAGAAGACAGAAACTTAGGTCAAGCGGGAGGTTGGGATGGAGGAAAAAGTATGGATGGGTCCAGTTGGCACAACGCTCCAGTTCAGCCTAAAGAAGCAGGCAATAGTGGGGCATCCAGTTGGAAACAAGGAGCGGCTACAGAAAAAGGGAGTGGGAGTGGAGATCAAGCAGACTGTTGGGGCAAAGCAGCAAACACTTGGGGCAAACCCGGGGGTGGAAGTGGTGGAAAGGGGGACTGGTAACAATTGGAAGTTCACAGAGGAGCTATGGTTTCTATGTCCATTCTGTAAATATTGGGATGCATGGAAGATTGAAGGGTCTACAAATATCGTCTAGAATGTTTGTTGTTCTGTCTCTTTTTGTTATTATAAATATCGTCTAGAATGTTTTATGTTTTTGTTGTCTATAATGTGGCATGCATTCTACTGGGATTAGAAGGTTAATCTCGAATGAACTTTTTAAGATGGTAACTTTTGTATGCAAAGTAAAGATTACCCTAATTCTAGGTTAGTGTTTTTGAAATGCAGTTAGATGTTTAGTTAAATTGAGTTCTCTATTGTAAAGCTAACAACCAATGATGCTATTACATGGGATTGCAGAGGGCTATATCAATGTCTCATGGGATTTTAACAGGAGTATTATGTTCCATATTTAGGTAGGTTATCCGTTGGTGCATCCAACCTAGTTATGTTTTATTTATAATTTTGTTTCTCTCTGATTTTGTCTACAGTGATCCCTGTCTCGGTTCAATGCGTGGACTTTTGAGATAGAATGTAGAGAGCATGAAAGTCTACATATCTCATAATCCAAATAAATGCACAGTTTACAAGGTCCACTATCCGTCTAAAATGAGTTTAGCGATGTCAACGGGTTGAGTTAAAATGTTGGCTGCCCAATAAGAAAATTGCAAATGCCTGACCCGAAATGATGGTTTGCTCCAGCTGACCTGTGATGCTTGACCCATAATCCCACCTATCCCAGAATAAAACACACTAATTTTTTATATTAAGAGTCCCCATCAAACTTAAACTTATTAGTTATTGAGAGTTCTCTCCATAAGCCTACTTAATTGATTAAATGTCAGAAACAGACATTTTCTCTTCTGACAAGGCTACCAAAGAAACTTTTTATAATTAATTTTTTTAAAATATAAATATATATATAATAAAGTTAGAATATAATATTAATCTTATACCATTAAAATTATCTAATTATCAAATATAGTTGATCCAACCTGTCTATTACAAAGCGTATAGACCGAACGATGGTAATTGGTCTTAGAATTAGAGCATAGATCGGACACGTGTTCGTTAGTTGTCTGGAATATAAAATTACACACGAGATTTGTATCGTGGGACATAGTTTGAATAGGACTTGGTGTTTTTGTGATCTGTGTCATGGGGGTAGCGTCATCTAAGCTGTCTGATTGTAAGGCTATTATATAGAGATCTTTTCTACAAATATTGGAACGAAACATGATCTTTATCATTCGATTCATCATAATCAACCATTGAATCTGATGATAGGCTTTGGTTGTTTTAGATCTGATGATAGTGAACATGTTTCGCAAAAGATCTTTAAATCACGGCCTTAGAGACATGGCTTAGATGGTGTTTCACATGGCACAAATCTCAAAATAGCAAGCTCTTTTTTTTTTTTTTTTTTTTTTCCCGACTATGGGTGATGGTACAAATCTCTTGTGCAAGTTGTAGTATCCAATTCAGTTAAGATAAATTAAAATATTTATTTTCTATTTAGGACATCTGTGAGGTCACCCACGATAAAAATTATTTAACTCTTTGAAAACCAAAATTTTGGAGGGTCGTCCAACTTTTTGAAAGATCGTCATCAAAACTTTTTTAGAAGATCATCCAATTTGTTGGAAGATCGTCCAAATCTTAAAAGATTGTCCAATTTTTTTGGAAAGATCGTCCAAAACTGTAAGTAGATGGACAAATTTTTTGAAAGATCGTCTAATTTTAGGAAGTTCGTCAAAATTTTTTGGTTGGTCGATCAAAATTCTTGGTCGATTGTCCTTTTTTGCTTAGTCGTCTAAATCTTCTGACCAATCAATCGGGATTCATGGTCGCCAAACACCTATTTATATGAAATATCATTAAGTAAATGCCCATCTACTTAAGTTATTTCATATAAATAAAGAAATATTTAGATCCCAATAAAAAATAGCATCACTGAAGCATTAATCCGATTGGTATGCTCCCTCCATTGTGAGGGAGTAGGTTGTGAGTTCGATACTCGTCCTCCATGCTATTTCTTACTTAAAGCTGTCTTAATCGAATGACGGTATAAAAAAATCAAAAGTCAACTTTTCAATTCAAAAATAAAATCCAATTTTTTATGATCTCGTTAAAATTTTGAACTGTCAAATGCCAACCTTTTTTTTTTGAAACTTAAAGACCCATAAATTTTGTTGTATCAAAACAGTTTAAAGACCCAAGTCTGGTAAAGAAACTCACATCTTGGCTTTCAGATGGAGTGTATAATTATGAGAGTTTTGACTTAACCATTTGACTTTCACTTGATGAGTTCAGGACCGTAAATATTATAGTTAGGACATTCCATATAATCTCGAAAGTTATAAAATAGGATGCCTACAACATGTTTGTACATATCGACTGTTTCATATCGGGTTAGCTCTCCCACTCAGTCATCACGAGAGAGTATAAGAAAAATTAAACAAAGAAAAAAAAAAGTATGGGAAAACATTAAAAAAATAAAAAAATATTTAAAATAAAAACTATATTAAAACAAGTTTTGGGAGATCGTTCAAATTTGTAGATGAGCGTCCAAATTTTTGGAAGTCATCTAGAATTTTTGGAAGATTGTAAATTTTTTTCAAAATTTGTCTAAATATTTTGGAAGATCGTTAGTTTAATGGGTCAAAAATAAGGTGATTTCAAATCAATTTGGTACATTGATTTTGGACACCTTTAATCACATTTTTAATATTGAATACACATTAGATCATTTCTAAATTTTTGGGTGGCACCCGATTGATCTTTTCTAGATTTTCCGGATGAGATAGATGCAATCCCCATGGTTGCAGCCTTACGTCTAGTCCTGCGCCTCTTATATAAATGTAATTTTATTTAAAAGGCTACCTCTTAGAAAAGGTTGCTGTTACTTAGAAGCATCTTTCAAAAGCTAGTCGTCCGTAAGAAAATGCAACATTTACAAGTTGCTTTTATAAAGTAAAAGCAATTGAGTGTAAAAGGGTCATTTATAGAGGGAGCCCTATCACTAAGGCCTCGTTCGAATAGCTTCGAAAAGGTCGGAAATCGAGTTGCAGCTCGAAAAGTGCCTCTTTTCTTTCATTTCTGAGTGATTCTTGCATTTAGAAATGGCAGTGGGACTCACTGTTTTCCTGACCATTCCCGAGTTGTAGCCCCTCTCTCATTTTCCACACAAAAAACTCGAGAAAGCTTTGTTTCCGAGTCCCTACTTTGTATACATCTCTCTTCATTCAGAGCATATAATAGCCATTTAAAATTTGCTGTACACCCCTCCAACGGCTATTTTTGGAATAGGCTATAAAGATCCAAAGATCACAATTTTTTATTAGTTTCACAGTTCTCTATGCCACCTTCCATCTACAAACCCCACATCCGCATAAAAAAAACAAAAGCCCCAATTATTAACTTCCATCATACATGCTTCTCGAATTGAAAGCCTTCTCAGATCTGATATACAGATGTCATCCCTGAGATGTGAAAAAAATCCAAAATCAAATGTTGAACCATAAGTAAACAATTCGGAATCCATTTCCAAATAGATTGGCATAACAAAACAAATCGGCAAAATGAGGGGGAAAAACGCTTACTTGAATCGAAATCGACAGAAGAAAATCGGTTTCTACAACCGATCGTAGAAACAAACTTCTTGAAACAGAGATTTTCCAGTCGAATCTAGAAACCCTAGCTCGCAGATCGAGCTTTTGGGAGGATAGTGTTTTTGCGTAGGAAAACAAGCTTTGAAGAAGACGGCTTCAAGGCTCTTGGGAGAGTGAATTTGTAAAAGCTTTCGCAGCATTGATTTATTAATGGATGACACATGTTGCTTGGCTGGGAAGTTCATTAAAATTGGTATTAGGTGTTTTAATCGAGTACACAGTAGGGTGTTTGGCTCATCTCGTACCATACACGTGGCATTACTGTAGGTCTCTAAGTGCACATTTGATAGCACCTAATGCTCCCATCTTATGTGTTTAGAGGCCTTTTTTTAATATAGGGTACCTTTTTCGCGCCCACCTATTCTCTAAATACCCTTTGAAAATCATTGATTCGTTTTGCTCAGAGGATAGAGTTCGCGTTTCACCTTTCTATTTCACACAATAGATCTTGCAATAAAAAATTGATCATTTGATAGGTGCTTCATGATCTTAAGATCTATTGCGTGGAAGATTGGGGTGAAAAACGATCTCCATTATCTGATTAGATGAAATCAATGGTGTTTAATTTTGTAATGGGTACAAAAAACACACTTTCCCCAGTTAGTCTTAATTTTGTAACGATCGGGTAGTAAAGCTGTAGGTATCATTTTTGCACAATTGCACCGACGAAAGTATTCAATCTCTCATGGATCGTGCATCTGCTAAAAATGATTTTCAAATATATATGATACGGTATCGAATGCTTTACCGTCATTCCTACGGTTATACGATGCACTTTAAGTAGAACGATTCTGTGTTTTTCTGAAATAATTAAAAGAACACAAGAAATCCTTTTGTTTTTGTGAAATGTCAGGAATAAGAGCTTTTCTGTGGCCTAAAAGAACACACCTAGGGAAAGTCAGGAATCTGAATTGGCCAGAAATTTACAGGAAATTGAGTTGTCAGGAATCAGAGCTTTTCTGAGATAATTGGGGAAATACCCAAACATGGCCTAAATAGTTCTAGAAGAGCTCTCCATCACTAATAACTTTTATGGGAGACTCTTAATCACTAATAACCCAATTCGTTTTACTTTTTATAAAAAGTTTGACTTTTATTATTTTTGCAATTTCGGGCTAGGTATAGTTTCAATTTAGGCATATATGATTAGTCGATTTTCATCAACTCGACAAGATCTACACCAATGGCAACTTATTGCAACAATTTGAAACCACTAAAAACTATTTTAGACTCCTCAAAGATAAAGATCATCATGAGCCATCTCTAGCTGTTAATTTGGTACACTTGCCCATGTACATACCCTTTGACATAATCCTAGACACATTGGGACTGCTACAAGGTTTGATATGAATAATCACAATCTATGATCTTATAGTCTCCCAATTATGACAATCCATAATAAAACAAGGTTTACAGGTACTAAAAAATGTAAAATTACATCATTCAATTTTAATCCCTGTTTTCACAATTACTAAATAATGTAAAAAAACGATGTTGTCACAATTTTTTGAAGCTCTAAAATCCGTGAAAGCACCATTTTTTTAAAACATTTGAGGTCGGATCTTTTTCACTAAAAAGTTTATTTTTGGGGCATTGTTTTCTAAAGTGCCCGTCTATGAAACACGTAATTCCCAAGAAAATATGCCAAGCTCAATTTTTTTTTAAGCACACCCACACTGAAATCACTGGAAATATAAACTCAACTGAAATCAATTTTTAAAAGGGATCCATACTTGCACATGCTTTTCAAGTGACTGCACCAGATTGCACCGAATTTAAAAGAAAGACTTGCAAGTTTGGCGATCTCTACTATGCGAAAACATCATCTAAGCCGTTTGATTTAAAGACCATGATTTAAAGATGTCAATTGCAAAATATTAGAACAAAATTTTTTTTTCATCGTTTCATTAAATAGATGGAGTCAAAGGCTATTATATAATTCAACAGTTGACTATAATAGATCATATGGCAAGTATCGTGTTTTGCTTCAATTTTATGCACTAGAGATCTATCGATCATGAACTTCAAATCAGACGGCCCATATCACATGTCCCTAAAATACCAAGTCTTTCTTTAAATTTGGCGCAATCACTTGAAAAACATGTGCAAGTAATGACCCCCTTTTCAAAATCAGCCCATGTTAAAAAAAGTCTAAAAGAAATTTGTCTCTTGTTCAATGCCTACTCAACTAAAAAAAACCAAAAAACCAAATAGACTAATAAACCAAAGAATCAAATGCAATCAACAAAAAATATGCCAATGAAGAAATTCATAATCATGATTGAGACACACGATCATGATACAAAGGCTCCGTATGGCATAGTTCTTTGGTAGCCCCAATTATAGCAGAATTCACTTGCTATAGTAGGTTCTCATCTTTTTTGCTAACATCCTGCTACCTGCTTTAGCAGGTACCCCTTATCCTTGATAACTCATTGCATAGCAAGATTTACCTGTTCAGCAGTTTTACCCTCCTCTTTACTCACTCTTTGTCAGAGTTGATTTTATTTGCTCTAGTAGGGAGTTAGTAGAGAGTAGGGAGGTTGCTGCTAGAATAGGTAAATCCTTATTTGCAGGGAGTTAGAAAAGAGAATGTGAACCAACTAAAATAGGTGAACTTTGCTGTGGCTGAGGCTAACAAAGAGCTATGCCATACGCAGCCAAAATCTATTATGCATGCGACTTATTTAAGATCAACAATAAACATCTATTAATCATTGTATGCATGAACAAATCAAAGAAAGATGCAACATGCTCCAAACATCAATTCCCTAGACATGACATATAACCAAATAATTAACTTTTGATGTTGAATGACCTTTGATTCAAGTCTAAGCTCCATGAAAAGGTAAGGGAGATGAATAGAAAATGAATTGTACTTCACAATCTCTGACTTCAATGAATTTCAATTTCTTTTTCTTTTCTTTTTTATGTTCCCTTTTTTTTCCTTTCTGATTCAATTTCTTTTTTTATTTTCTTTTCTTTTAATATTTTTTGACTTCATCTTCGAAGGGAGTAGAGAGAGTTCAAACAATTCAACCCCGCGGACATCACTCTTTCAAAAAAGAAAAAACATGGTCTCTTTCACGCCAACGATAGTTACGGAATTCGGTGATTTTTTTTGAAAAAGTTGCGTTTTAATTGCAATTTTTTCAAAAACTCCTCGAGTTTTGATTTTTAAAAACCTTTATATACCCATTAGGGATATCCATTCAAGTGCATGTTTCTCATTTTGTATAAGCATTAAGGTTCCTATGTATAATAGGTCTACCCTGAGTCAAATTTATCCCCCTATCCATGTGATTCCTCTTAACTATTGGGAATTGAGACATGTCCCTATCTTTATTCATCCAATGAGATAATATAATGTGTCTTGTTTCCTACAATAAAAACATCTAAGGTCTTACCAAAGCCTTTTTTGATAGGAGCAAGATTTTCCACTTTCTATGGGTGGTTGGTCTTGGCTTGAGAAGAAAAGCCACTTGATCAACATAGCCACTACGATCGATATTATTGCAGAATTTAGTCTCACCTAACATCCTTTCAAGCTTCTCACTCCCTTTATAAAATTTCATGAACTTACCATTTTGATGCGGCGAGTTCATGTTTCAATTTTTCATTATCCAAGGTGAGTGAGTTGAAGCTAGAGTGATGCTCTTGGCATTTATTCTCAAAGAACCTTACTTTATCTTTGATAGATTTTACAGACTCCTAAAGATTTTCCTTTTTAAGTTTAAGTTCCTCCTGTTTGCATGGTGCTAAGAGATGAGAACACTTTTCGACTCTTCAATCTCCTTTAAGAGTTTACTCTTCTCCCAACCTGAGATATTCAAGGTACAATTTATTGACCTGTTAACTACAAGACCAGCTCAGCAGGTTGTTAGAGATAGTCAGCAGAACAAAAGTAGCTGTAACTAACTGTAATCGATTGTAACAGAGTAACTAACTAACTGTCTTCTGTTTTTGTGTAGAGCTATAAATATGCATGTACTGAAGCAATGTTGTGTAAGTGTGGTGAATAAATTTGAGTTTGTTCTTCTTCTTTCTTTGCTGCTCTCCTCTGTTTCTTTGTTATTATGATATCAGAGCTTTAAAAGCTCCTCTGAGCAATATTCATGGCAGCTAAAATCTTTTCAAGTGAGATTTCACAGAATCTGCTCTATTTTGTCTCAAATATTCATAGCTTTATCAATATCAAGCTCAATGCTACAAACTACTCAGTTTGGAAGATACAAGTTCAAAATGGATTGCGTGCAAATGGATTGCTTGGATTTGTGGATGGAACAATATGTTGTCCACAATTAGAAATTGAAGATGATTCAGGTAAGAAAATTACAAATCCCAAGTACTTGATCTGGAACTCTATCAATAGTCATCTCTTGAGCTGTATTTCTACAACAATTTCACCTTCTATTCTTCCTCAAATCATCAATTTTCAGTATGCATATGAGGTATTAGATGCATTAGCTGCTAGATTTGCAGCTTTATCTAGATCTCATGTACATGAGATCAAAGGGAAATTGCTCAATATAAAGAAAGGAGATAAATCCATGACTGAGTATCTCGATCAGATCAGAGATCTCTCTGATAAACTTGCTTTAGCCGGAGCACAAGTCAGCGATGAAGATCAAATTTTTTATATCTTGCAAGGCTTACCAAGTGATTACAATTCGTTTAAGACATCTATAAGGACCAGATCAGATCCAGCAAGTGTCATAGAACTTGTATCCCTGCTTGGTTCCGAAGAAATTCATATACTTGGAGACAATCTTACTCCAGATGTCACAAATCTTACCACTGCTCTATCTGCTACATCTCTCAATTCTGGAAATTTTCATTCACAAGGGAGAAACAAAAGTGACTTTCAAATTACAAGAGGTGGTTTTCAATACAACAGTGCTAATTTCTTCAATAAAGGTCGTGGCAGACGAGGCTAGCAATTTAACAGAGGTCGTGGGAGGTTTCATCGAACTTTTTATGACAGAATTTGTTGTCAGATCTGTGGAAAGTTTAACCACACAACAACTGAATGTTGGTATTGTCCTCCTGGGCCTAATCATCACCAAATGGGGACCTCAACTCATCCTGCTAGACCTACTGCTTTGGCTGCTGCAGCACCTCCCTACAATCTTTCACCATCCAACTGGTATCTTGATTCTGGAGCCACGAATCATGTCACAAATGACTTGTCATATCTTGCTGTCAAGAATGCTTATAAAGGGGCAGATTCAGTAGCTGTTGGAGATGGCGTAACTTTACCCATAAGTCATCATGGATCAGGTATTCTGCCAACACCAGAACAACCCTTGAATCTGTCAAACATGCTACATGTACCAGGTATCTCTCATAACTTACTCTCTGTTTATAGACTGGCTAAAGACAATAATGTCTCCTTGACTTTTGATTCACAAGGCTTCTGCATTCAGGACCTTCATACCCACAAGACTGTTCTCAAGGGCCCCTGTAACAAGGGTCTTTATCCTTTGCTCCCTTCCCGTACTCCATCTTCTACTGCTATGATATGCAATAAAGATTCTTCAACCCTTTGGCATAGGCGATTTGGTCATCCTTCAGCCCAAACTCTTCAAACTTTGGCTACTAACTATGATGTACCAGTCCACCTACCGTATCAGGTTCTGTGCAATGCTTGTCAGCTGGGTAAAGCGCACAAGAAACCATTTCCTTCTTCTACTAGTACTATTGCTCATCCATTTGAGTTGCTCCATGCTGATCTTTGGGGACCTGCTACGGTGTCTTCATTTCAAGGGTTTAGATTCTATTTGTTGATTGTAGATGATTACACTAGATATTCTTGGATCTTTCCTTTGAAAAAGAAGTCAGATGTATATTGTATGTTTGTTGACTTTAAGAGTTTAGTTGAGAATCAATTTTCTTACAAAACAAAATGTTTAAGGTCTGATAATGGGGGTGAGTTTCTAAATAGGCAAATGACTACTTTTCTTGCTTTTCATGGGATTGTTCATCAAACCTCTTGTCCACATACACCTGAGCAAAATTTTGTTGCTGAAAGAAAACACAGACATATAATAGAAACCACTATTACTCTTTTAAGTGATGCCTCAATGCCAACAACCTATTGGTTAGAAGCTTCACTCATAGCTGTTTATCTAATAAATAGACTGCCAAGTTCAACTTTGAAGAATGCTTGTCCCTTTGAAATACTTTTTCAAACAAAACTTGACTTTACCTTCTTAAAAACCTTTGGATGTACATGTTATCCTTGGCTCAGGCCTTACAGCCCTCACAAACTTGCTCCTCGGTCTAAGAGGTGTGCATTTCTGGGATACTCTTCAACCTCCAAAGGGTATAGGTATCTCGATTTAAATACACATACTATATTTGTGTCTAGACATGTTAATTTCTTTGAAACAGAATTTCCATTTGCCTCCTCAAATGTGCCATCATCAGTCTCTGGTCCTTCTTCAACAATTTTTTCTCCCACTCATTCTTCAAATCTCAGCTCTACTATTCCTTCTACTACTCCATCTCTCTCTAGTCTCAGGTCTTCCTCTGTTTCTATCTTACCTTCTAACATACTTCTTTCTCACAATCCTCCTACTTCGTCTCCTATCATTTCAGTTCCTTCTCATCCTAACATTTCTACTCCTATCTCTTCACATTCAGTACCTTCTTCAACTTCTGCTGCGTCTCATCTTTCATCTCCTTCAAACTCTTCCGCTACCAATGCTCCTTTTGTTAACTCGTCCTCTACCAATATTTCCAGCCCTCATCGGTCCATTCCTTCTCCCATAATTCCTTCTCATTCTATGACCAGATCGAAAAATGGCATTGTTAAACCAAACAAGAAATTGTCTTTAACTGCTATTACTATAGATCAAATAGAACCGACTTCTTTCACTGCTGCCTACAAACATATGTCTTGGAGAAAGGCTATGTCAGAGGAATTTCAAGCTTTACTTGATCAAGGGACTTGGGCTTTGGTCCCAAAACCTTCACACAGAAATATTATAGGTTGCAAGTGGGTCTACAAAATTAAAAAGAACGCTGATGGATCTGTGGCTCGCTTTAAAGCACGGTTAGTGGCTCAAGGATTCACCCAGCAAGAGGGAGTGGACTACTTTGAAACCTTTAGTCCAGTTGCCAAACATCCAACTATTCGGATTGTATTGTCTTTAGCTTTACATTTCAACTGGCCTTTACACCAATTAGATGTATCAAATGCATTTTTGCATGGAGAGCTTCATGAGGAAGTATATATATGGCGCAACAAGGTCATGTTCATCCCGATTTTCCCGATGTATGCAAGCTCAATAAAGCAATATATGGACTGAAACAGGCACCAAGGGCTTGGTATGAGCTATTCTCTTCGTTTTTGCTTCAGCTTGGGTTTAAAAATAGTACAGCTGATACTTCTTTGTTTGTTTTACATACTCCAAAAGATATCATCATACTACTTATCTATGTAGATGATGTAGTCGTTACGGGCAGCAATCCTTCTCTACTTTCTATGCTTCTTAGTCGACTAAAAGGCCGGTTTCAAATGAAGGATCTTGGAAGTCTAAACTATTTTCTTGGAATTGAGATCATCCGCACATCTTCAGGTCTTGTATTGTCACAGGCAAAATATGCTTCAGATCCATCTTTTTATAGGAAAATTGTAGGTTCATTGCAGTAATTAACCATTACAAGGCCAGATATAGCCTTCACAGTAAATTCACTATGTCAGAAAATGCATAAGCCTCTCATCTCAGATTTTGTTGCTGTCAAAAGAGTCTTACGCTTTCTTAAAGGAACTATGCATCTTGGGTTGCATTTTAAAAAGGGATCTCTTCTTCTTCAAGCTTACTCTGATGCTGATTTGGCGGGGGATGTGACAGATCGAAAATCTACCACAGGCTTTTGCTTATTTCTTGGATCAAATCCTATTTCCTGGTGTGCTAAGAAGCAGCCTACGGTCTCTCGGTCTTCTACTGAAGCTGAGTATCGATCATTAGCACATACAGCTGCAGATTTGGCCTGGGTTAAGATGATACTTTCAGATTTGTGTGTTCCCCTTCCTGAATTGCCTATTGTCTGGTGTGATAACTTGTCAGCAATTGCATTGGCTTCTAATCATGTTTTTCATGCTAGAACTAAACACATTGAAGTTGATTATCATTTTATCAGAGAGAAGGTTGTTAATAATGAGTTCAAGGTTAAACACATATCCACTACCGATCAACTAGCAGACATTTTCATAAAATCTCTTTCTACTCATCGCTTTCGTCAATTACAATACCAGCTTATGGTTCGAGATTCTCCCATCAGCTTGTGGGGGGGTATTGACCTGTTAACTACAAGACCAGCTCAGCAGGTTGTTAGAGATAGTCAGCAAAACAAAACTAGCTGTAACTAACTGTAGTCGGTTGTAACAGAGTAACTAACTAACTGTCTTCTGTTTCTGTGCAGAGCTATAAATATGCATGTACTGAAGCAATGTTGTGTAAGTAAGTGTGGTGAATAAATTTGAGTTTGTTCTTCTTCTTTCTTTGCTGCTCTCCTCTGTTTCTTTGTCATTACAATTCACCATAATCAGATCCTTCATTCTTATCATTCGATGTTTCAACATCGGTAGTAATAATCAGATCAGACTCAGGAGCATCAGATTCATTGATGGTGGTCACAAAAGCTTTCAAGCTATTTCCTTTTTGCTCACTATTAGGGCAATTCGAAGTAATGTGCCTAAAACCTTTACACTAAAAACACTGGATCTTTTTATAACTATTATTATTATTTTTCTTCTCAAACATCTTTTGTTTATCAAAATCCTTTTATTTTTCACTTTCCCCTCACTGGATCTAATCTCATCAGCCAAAAGAGATAAATCTAGGTTACTAGAAAAGGCCATTGCATTCGGTTCGTATGAACTAAAAACAAATGCTTACTAGAAAAGGCCATTACATTCGGTTCGTATGAACTAAAAACAAATGCACCGGCTCTAATACTAATTGACTTTTTCAGTATCCTAGATTTGCCTAGCATGGCAGCTGAAAAATAATATGATCAATAATAAATAGACAACCACACAAGCAAACCACACAAGATAATATTTTTTTGTGTGGAGAACTAACTAGGAAAAAAATCATGGGATCTAATCCTAGTTTCAAGATACAAATCCACTATGCAAAAATAAACACTTACATAAGGTGTCGATATGCAAACTCTCTAGTCTTATCAAACCCTTCCTAGCAATCAATGCTTGAATCCCTCAATGCGTCCTCACAGTGTACCGATCTTTATCTCCACCGATCATCGAGTCCCACGATGATCTACTTGTGTTCAGACGAGCCACAACAACACCTTTGAATCCTCAAGCAAAAGCCGGTTTGAATCCTCAATTGCAAATCTCCAAGATCAATGAAGGAAGAAATCCTTTTGCTTATGCAGCTTGATGTAAAAAACCAATGGTTCAAAAGGCACTAAGATTTTTCTCTCTAAGGGTGTAAAAGTTTAGAATGAGAGAAGTTAACCCTACAAGATTCGAAGGCTAATATATATACCCCGTCCGTTGATGTGCTCTAAAATTGTACTTGTAACACTTGATCAATTCCGACTCGTTACTATACTGGTCCGATTATCATGTGTTTGGCAAACCGGATATATCAGTTCAAATAATCGAACTGGACTCTTTGAAACCAAGCCAATAGATGAATGGACTGGGTGTGTGAGGACTGATAGATAGTACCAATGATCAAATCCATTACTCAACAGTCTAGAGTAAAGGCGCATTAGTTGAAGGATGGCACCAAAACCCATTACATAAAAAGCCCATCGGTTGGATCCGTTAGGAAACAGAGCCATGATTGTGAGAGGGCCAGATCTATGGCCCATGAGTCAAGTACATATATTTAAGCAAGTGTATGGGTTCCACAATTGAACCAACCCAAAACAATGATCTAGTAGCTAGAGACCTAAACATATGGTCCACTTGATCACAAGGTCCATGTATTGGACCCAGTAGAGGAAACCCCATGCCAAGACCTATTTGCATCTCTTAGATAATTGGCCCACAACTTATAGGAGACCAGATCTATGATCTATGGCTTTTAAGTTAAGGTAGTACACCAACGTGGGTGTGTGAACTTCATATGAGAGCCAACCTAGCTCATTTAAAGCCCCTGCACGCAATGTATTTGCATGGAATTTAAGTGTCGGGTAACAGCAACGAAAAGAAGAACTCCTTCCTTGCCTCGTCTCCACTTTGAGAAGCCTCGAAGCCTGCGATCTAGACCCCTCCGACAGATTAAAATGACCGTATGTTGGTTATAATTGCTGTGCTTTTATTTTTATTAAAAAGTGGTGGTAAAAATATGACAACAAAAACAAATCAGAAAGGGGAATGAAATGGAGTAAAATAGCACAAAACAACAATCTAAAGATAGTCTGCAAGATATAGAACTGTTGTAGCAAGTTTTGATAAGTAAGAGTTTGTCCTACAAAAAAATTTGATCTAAAAACATAAGGTTGAATAGTAGACCTCCAGATCTGACAGTACTGACCTATACTAGAAAGCACAGGTAAAGGAATGGAGTTTTGGGGTGTCACAATTTAAACTAAAACAGAAAATAAAATCACAGATCTACACTACAAGAAAGGATTTTCTGAAACGATTTTAGTCACGGGTTTTACCGATGTGTTGGTGACTTTATTGTTGCGCAAATACATACACTATATTTATGCTATGAGGCATTGTTTAAAAGCTTCGGTTGAAGCAATGCGTGAAGCTTTTGGTCGGTTGTTGCCTAGTTTCCAACATGGTGAGAGCTTTTGTGGATCGTGAGTTTGTCGATAGTGGTAGCGTCTCTTCAGGTGGATCTTCGGTGTCGGTTACCGACGGATGTTCATGATTGTGGTGGATTCTCAAATTTTTACCTTACTCTGAAGGTCCCTGAATTTCATGTCATTGTTAGATGGATCTTGGATGCCATTCGATTTATTTTAATGTCAGTGATTGTAACTACCACTCATTGAACTCTGTAACCGTCCATTTGAGGTTATTTATTTTTCAATTTGTAACCGTTCTCCATTTCTAATGAAAAGGACAAAAGTTTCATCTAAAAATAAAAAATAAAAAATAAAAAAAATAATAATAATGAGACTGTGTATCCTATTTATAAGCAGCTTATTTTCTTAATCCATCAACGAAAGGGAAGGAGACGCATCGCTTCTTTAACAATGCTTTATTTGTGTATCTCAAGGTCCTCTCACTACACGGCGGAGCTCATCGTCTATCCATGTCTGAACTGTCATCTGACTCATTGGAGATGGATCCTTTTCGTAGCGGTACCCTGTAAGATCAATCTTGAGATGTGTAGTTGCTATTTCGGGAAGTTTGAAGAGAATAGATAACTAATAGGTAAGTCTTTTAGTTGTGGTATGATTGTAATTTCTAATCACAATATAATTAGTATTTTTAGTCCTTTATGGGAAAGGACTTTTTGGCTATAAATAAGAGGAGTGCCTGGTCCCAACGATTGCTCGACACAATTCAATCCTCCCTATCAGCAAAAGCATCCCAATTGTGCTAGGAGATATTGAAAGCGATAAGATCGCTGAAGATCGACAACCAACTATTAATGGCTCACACTCAAGGTGTGCACATATATTTAATTTGATGGATTATTGGTTTATTGTTTTTGATTGATCATGCGCCTAGATCTTAGGGCTTAAAATTAATGGTTGGATCGATAGATCCATATAGATTCCATCAATTGGTATCAGAGCGAGGTTTTGACGTATGATCGATTAAAACACTCAAGTTTTCAAAGTTTTGGGGCTTGATGCGTGCTTTCACCGGAATAGAAACTACACATCTCAAGATTGATCTTACACCATTCAATGGTCAACAGTTTGACCATAATAATGGCCACCAAAATAGAAACTTCTAACATACCCAACATATTGAAATCCTCCATCGTCAGTAGTCGGAATTTTTACAATGGAAGTCACTTTTCTAAGATTCTCTGGAATCGAATTCACTTTCTTTTCCCACAATGGAACCGAGAATAAGCTCCCTTTACAGGCTTACCCATCACCTCAAAGATCCTCCCGGGCAACCTTTGCTTTATAAAACCTTCCAAATCTCCTCTTCAACTTGTCCCACACAAACACTCCATTCAACAGCTGAACTAACATTCATTCCAAGTCCTCCTATTTCTGAAAGATGGTAAGTTTGAGAAATTATCATTTATGTTTCTTCCATCCTTATTGTTAAAAGGAAAAAATAATAATAAAATAAACATTTTAGTAATTTATTTAAGCATGTTTCTCTTGATCAAAGTTTAAAATCTTGATCTTGGTAAATGGTATAAACTCCTAAGAGGGTGGTTAATAATAGACGGTTGGGGGTGTCGTGGGTTGGCACATATATGTTGCCATGAAGCCTCATCAATAATAGATGATTGAACTCACTTGTAAGCATTAGTTGGTTAGGTGATTAATGAGGGTTGTTTCTCCTTTAGCCTTAATGGCAAGTCCCAAACCGTATTATGAGACTCAAGCTCATTTGATATATGGAAAAATACAATGGTCCACTAGGATCTCCTAGTGAAAAATCACGGATCAAGGCGATCCCTAGCAACACAAAATTCCCTCTATGATCAAATAATTATCCACAAGTATCCAGATTTTACGGGACTCAATATGTAAAATTGTAATAGTCCCATATCGGATGGGGAAAAGTCTTAATCTTAGGCTATATGTGATTGCGGACACATACATGTCATAACACGTTTTGGGTGGGGACTTAAGCTCATGCCAGTGGAGGGATTGTAATAGTCCCACATCGGATAGGAAAAAATCCTAACTCTAGGCTATATGTGATTGCGGATACTATATGTCATGACGTGTTTTGGGTGGGGACTTAAGCCCATGCCAAAAACAAAATCGGGGCGGGACCTAAGCCCAGAACCGGACAATATTGCGGCATGTGAGTTTGGGTCTTCACAAAAATACGAGCTAATATTTCTAGTACTACCAAAGATTTTAAACCTTTTCTTGATGACCTTTAGTCACTTTAATTTTGGCTGATTTTAGGTCGATATTTATCTTTTGTTAATTTAATGAAGAATATGGATGATGGTGCAGCTGAGCTTTGAAGGAAATGAGAAGAAGGCCATTTCGGTTGGGGCATGGGGCGGGCAAGGTGGTAGTCCTTGGGATGATGGGATTTACTCAACAATAAGGCAAATTATAGTGGTCCATGCTGCTGCCATCGACTCCATTCAAATAGAGTATGATAAGAAAGGCACCCCGGTTTGGTCTGTCAAACATGGAGGAAATGGTGGCTACAATACTGATAAGGTTACTCTGATATCACATTTTAGGGTATTGGTATTTGGAATTGAAGATTCGGTCTCTGCAACTGATGGCTCCTTCGTTAACCTGTTGACAACCTTCAATTGGATGATAGAGATCATTTTTCATCCCAATATTGCACATAATAGATCTTGAGATCATGGCTCACCTATCAGGTGGTCAGATGTGGATTCCTCGTGGCACACATCCCCAAACGTGATCACGACCATGATGTACCATGAGAAAGGTTCTCGAGTTACTTTTAGAGATGTGTGTTACGTGGAATCAACATCTGACGGTCTGATAGGTAAAATCTCAAGATCTATTATGTGGAAGATTGAGACAAAAAGATCTCCATTTCGTCTTATTTAAGGCAGTCAATAGTGTTAACGGTGAAACTAACCATCAGTTGCAAAGACCGAATCTTCGATTATAAATACCAGTCCGTTTATATATTTTTCCTCTCCTATTTCTCCAACAATTTCAATCAAGATGATATGTTTTTTTAAATGTCTAATCATCTGTCTTTTTGAGCCACATGCATATCCTTAGAAGAGAGACAAATCATGTTTGGATTGTTCATCATCTTTATAATTAAAAAAAAAAATTCAGTATAAGATGTGATATATTAAAAAATGTCACTTGAGATAAATTAGACATCTCTATCAAAGACTTGGAAAATCATTTGCACTAAAAGGATTAGAACTATAAAAGCACAAGTATGGCTGTCAACAGGTCAGGTCCGGTAGGCTT
This sequence comes from Chloranthus sessilifolius, assembly GCA_021018995.1. Taxonomy (NCBI): domain Eukaryota; kingdom Viridiplantae; phylum Streptophyta; class Magnoliopsida; order Chloranthales; family Chloranthaceae; genus Chloranthus; species Chloranthus sessilifolius. The sequence goes on along the minus strand of CM037584.1, from coordinate 100,447,309 downwards.
GTTATTCGACCCCCTAACTTGATCTTTTAGTTGGGTTGGGCACATAAACTTTTTTCAGGTCGGGCTTGATGCATCAGACGTCACACGTCAGGTTGGGGTCAGTTCGACCAAATATTTTATATATAATATGAAAGGATTAGGAAAATTTTGAAGTGAGTAGGGCCGGGTTGAGCATATACTCTTGACCCATTTGACCTAAAAAATAAAATAATTCAGCCTAACCTACCCCATTAACACCTCTAAGCCCTAAAAAGAAAGAGAAGAGGAAGACCAACAAAAACTGGAGAGAAGTATTAACAAAGAACATGAATTAATGGACTACAGAGTGGCTGAGGGTTTAGCTATAAATAGAGTTAAGTGGAGAAATTAGAACTACAAAACTAACCCAAATGAATGAGACAAGGCGATGATGATGATCAGCAGGTGGAGCTAGCTCGATCAGTAGGTGGAGCTAGCTCATCAGGCTTTCGAGTTGCTTGGACTTACATATTTGGCCCATTGGTTAATATTGGGCTATTGCAATTTCTAGGTCACCAGTTAATCCTATTGTACAAAAAAAAATTGGCCCACTAGTTGGCCCAAGCCTACAAAAGTTGGCTTGACTAATAAACTAGCCAGTCTAGTGCACAAGCCTCGAGGCCCGTTGGGCCTTCTACTAAGCTGCATACTGGTTTTGCCGAGCCAGTGGACTCAATCCAATCCAATCCAATCCAAATTTTAAGTTTCTCAAAGAAACTTTTCCCCATTACTTTTCTGCTAACCCTTCTCTATAGTAACTCTTTGTTTTAGGTCAATACAAACCCTTGCTACCATTTTTATTTATTTATGGTTTGTTAAACCACCCCGTCCCCATCTAACATTGTGACAATGCCCTTGGCATTTTTCTACATGCAATATCGGAAAGCATTTTCAATTGGGTTACTGTTACCACCAGACCACTTTATATATACTTTATGTTATAGCCACCTCACTCAAATAAAGGAAAACTTCATTAACTACTTTAAATTAGAAGATGGAGATAGTATTTCATTCCAATCTTCCATACAAATGACCTTCAGATCAAAGGTCTACTACAATCAGACGGTCAGCTCATGATTCCAAGTGGCACACAGATTCCAAAAAGTGAAAGTGATATATATTAGCGGCAGTTTTTGGCTATATATTACAAAAAATACGACTATTAGCAGCAGTTTTTGACTGTAAAAAACTGTCACTATTAACAAAAAGGCTATTAAAACTCTTAGCGGCAGTTTTGGCTGCCGCTAACAGTCTTATTTTTCGTAGTATATAGCATGCCCTCAAACGTGGTTCATGTTCACTTTCGGGATCTGTGTCACATGGAATCAACATTTGACCGTTTGATAGTAGTCCATGATTTCAAGATCTATTATGCTGAAGATTAGGACGAAAAATAATATCCATCACTTGATTTAAGCCGCCAACAAATTTTTCCTTTATTTACGTGAGGTGGCTGTAACATACAGTGGGGTGGTAGTAGCACCAGCCTCTTAATTGACTAGCAGCTCATTTATTTCCGTCCATGTGTGTCCATAATACTTATTATTTTTCGTTTAAAATGTATTTTTTTTAAGAACCGTATAATTAAAAAGTTCATCTAAAATGTGTTTTATACAGTTTTTTTTTTTTTTTTTTTTGGTGTAAAACGTGTTTCAAGTGAAACAAAAACGCTTAATTAGATAAATTTTTTATTTTGTATTCTAGTATTATATTTATTTTCCTTTGTCCCATACTTTTACCCTTTTTCTCAATTTTTCCTGTGCGAGTACTCTTCGGGTACTTAATTTTTTGGCTTTTTTCTCGTACTTGCCATTTTTTGTCCTGTTTTTTGGAATTTTTCCCTTGCAGTTTTATTCTATGCTACTAACGCCCCCTAAAATGTGCAACATTGCTCCCCCCCAAGGCACCTTTAATAGTCATAGCTTTCTTTGAATCAAACTAAGAAAATTGTTTTTCATTCCAATTTTCTGTAAATGGATCTTGAGATTATGAGCTTACTATTAGAGGGTCAGAATTTTATTCCATTTGGCACACATCCCCAAAAATGAACATAATCATAGCATACGTCAAACGTGATTCTCGGATCACTTTTAAGGATGTGTGCCATATGGAATCAAAATATAATAGTCTGAAGCTACGCTCATGGACTCAAGATCCATTATGTGAAAGACTGGGACCAAAAAATAATAGCCATCGTATGATTCAAGGCAGTCAAGGTTTTTTAATTGTTGTGATGACCTGATTTTCCCCTTGCCCTGAATTATGGGAAAATCGGATCATTAGATGCTCCTATGAACATCCCTGATACTACTTGTGACAACCTGATTTTCTTACATGGATTTCTAGGAAAATTGGATCGTCCGATGTCCACAATTCAGAGTTGCTAGCGGAACACATAAGCAGAAATCAAAAGTAACGTATACCTGTAGGCAGAATCCACAGGCTTCACACACATACAATATAAGAATAGAAAACATGTGGCTATGAACACACTACCATTTATAAATATTTACAGAGCGTGAGCTAATACCAAAATAAGCCACCGATGACGGTCGACTGCCACCTAAACAGTGGCTGCAAAATATACGTTTATATACATATATCCAAGTGCTAGTCGTAGGAATGTACTAACGTCCAAAGGCCTAAGTCAGACAGTACCAATTTCAAATCAATGAGCTTCCCCTATGGGAAGAACTCCTCAGGTAGTAGGTCTTCTTCTGCCTCTGGAACGTAATCAGGGTCCTCCTCTATGCCAGGGTCCTGATCAAGCTCTAAACCTATGACATAATGTTGGGATGAGCTAACAGTCTAAGCTCATTAGAGAAAGCCCAATACCAACCTCATTTTATCAACAATGCATAGATTTCAATGACAAAAATAAAAGCATTTTTTTATGTCAAATAGAGAATTCAAACATGATGAGTTCAAAAAAAAATAGGAGATCTAAAATATGGCATATCGCATAATCAAATTCGAGTTCAAAGTACAAATTTCAAAGTTCAAATCTCACATTTATATCATGATCATAGTTTCCATTGGGGCTAAGCGTCCCATTGAGTGGGAACATTGCATTCCACTAACAGAAACAAGGTCGAAATCTTGGGGACTCTACCCCTCTCTAGAGACTCTACTCTCGCCCACTTGGTAGCATAGACAACATACAAACTACAAGAATCTCATTCATGTTCAAAGTTCGTATTCAAATTCGGATTTCATGATTCATATTCAAAATATGTATTCAAAGATTCACATTCTCATTACAATTCAGAGTTCAAAGATCATATACAAATTCATAATTCAAAGGGTTCTATGATTAAGAAGATTCAATATAGTCAAATCCAGAAATTCAAATATTCAATGCAGTGATGTTTAATAGTTTCTAAATTGATTTTGATGATCATCATGTCATTTCATCATTACTATCCATGAATGAAATAAAAAACGAAGTCGAGTATGGGATTTCCCTTCCTTAATTCCGGAATCGTACGAAACTATGCACAGGTCCTTTCAATTGCCTCTCAATCTTAATCTAGATTACAAGGGTTCATAAACTACATGTCAATGTCGAAGGAATCGAATGGTTCATAATCTTTCAAGAGAAAAGATTCAAGTATTTAGAAACTGGGGAATTTGCTCAAGCGATTTCTAGAATCGCTCGGGCGAATTTACAATTTTCCAGTGGCACACATAAAATTCGCGCGAGTGAATTTTACCAGAAAAAATTGCTTGATTTTTGGGAAAAAATCGCTCGAGCGATTTTTGGGAATTTTTCTTTTGTTCTGAAGGTGATTCGCTCGAGCGGTTTCTAATTCGCTCGAGCAGATCTATGCGATTCTGCACTTTTTCAAAAACTCATCTTCTTCATCGAGTTTCCCAAAATAACCTCCATTAAACCTACATACCCATCATCTAAAATTTGGAAATCACTTTCACATGGCAATGTTATGACGCTTACCTTATTAGGTTGAGCATGCGGCGCTCGTAATGATAGATATCAAGAGATATCGATGCCGAGCATGCGAATCCTATGATAATTGGGATCAAGCAACATTGACATCGTGCATGCAGAGTTCTTCGATGATCGACGTCAAAACAACACTCAATCTTCGCATGCGATGATCTTCATGTTCTTAAACTGCACATGCAATGCTTACGTTGTTCGTTCTTGATGGAAATTTTGGCGCGGAGCTTCGCGCTCGTTTGATGACTCAATCTCCACCTCTTGGCGATCTTACGGTGTCGAATACGGGGTTTGTCGTGATGCGTATCAAAAAAATGGTTTTCTTGGATTGGGAATGGAATTTGGACAGAGATCAACGATTGGGATCTCTCAAGAAACAAAAATGAAGGAGGGGAATGGGAGTGCGTATCTCACTCGACTCCTCTCTCTCAATTGGAATTTCATGCAGGTTTTGTGCGTGTGAGTTTTCTTTTATACTTGTGGGGTTGATTCTGTGTGCAGCTGGCACACACTTGCTCGGATTATTGGTCCATATCTAAGGGTCCAAAAAGAACTTTAAAAATGTACTCTCCTGGTATCGATTCCTGGAAGTCTCACTTATAATCCAAGCCTTAAACCAATGGTGCTCTAATGGAGCTTGTGTAATTATTTACACAATTTAATATCAATGCCTTAGTCTAAGGTACACATTTTTGAAAATGATTAAGTAATTATTATAAATTCAGGTGCATATAGCCTACGATATCGAACATACACATTTAGTTGGCGCGTTCGCGCTTAGAAATTTCAGGGTGTTACATCCTCCCCTCAATAGAATTTTTGTCCTCGAAAATTCACTTTGTAATGTTTAGGCTGGAAGACGTACCCTTATACAACACAACTATAACAACATGGCTAATGTTAGTGGTATTAACAATAGGATAAGGGGACACATCCTATAATTGAAGATTTACATCATGTCGTTAGAGTCTACATGTTGAGTTTTACACTAAAGGTGTCCATTTTCTCGTCAATCAGTGTGCACTCAGAAGTTTAACGATCGAGAACACATCCATGTCTATCCAGTGAACTTGTCTACACATGATTAAGGAAAGGCGCATTCAAAAACCATTCATAGGAAGGTACATCTACTATCAAATCATAATCCCTATCGTCCATCACAACAGAAAACACACACCTGTACTAACCATGCAATATCCACAACTAATTCAATTTCAGGCATAACCTTAGCAGCATAGTTTTAATCAGCCAACTGACAAGAGTTCACTGGTTATTGAAGTAACCGTCATCACAATTCGAACTTAAACCACTAACCTTCGGAAGTTAACTATAATTACAATTTGCTATGGCATATGTAAAATTAACTATTTCGCCCAACATACATTACCACAAAATTTTAAACTAGTTAATTTCACCTTTTAACCCTTGCCCAGGGCATTTCATCATCAACCCAAGCATCAACCATGATGCAATACTATCTAAACTTCCAAACCACGATTATTTACAATTTCTCCAAAATAACAAATTTTCAAAGTTGCCCAATTCAAAACAAAATAGTCTTGCCAGATTGAGGTCCTACTCACTGACCTGTCTTGTCTCCTGGGAGATCAGGGTCTTGTTCCATGCCTGCTCCAGCTTGTGAACTGGATGCGCCCGACGTGTACTGTCGTGCTATCGTGATGCAAGGAGTGGCGAAGGTCGGGAATGCTTGATGCATCAGGTCCATCATCATGGTCTCATGGAAGTCCAATCGCCGGTCCATCGCGCTCATTTGCTGACTGATTTCCTTCAAGATGTGCATATCGCCTTGAGTTGGGGCTTGCTGAGGTGGGGGAATATGAGGTTCAGACTGAGCTGGTTCCTCTTGAGCTTGGTCCGGAACATGGTGGCATTGTCGGTCTAAGACACTCTTCCTCAGACCCTGACAACTCAAGTTCCAGTCCTCAATTCGATATCTCTTGACATTATTGGATTGTTGTTCCTCATCTGATAGGATCTCGTAGTCATCATCCCCATCCTCATAGTCCTTAATCATGCGGGAGATGAGGCTAGCATATGGCAACACTTTCGGGGGTTTCTTCTTCGATTCCAACATCTGTTCACGGGTATGTTTCATTCCTTCCAATACCATCTCCGGTGCACTGAACCACCATTCTTCAAAAGTAGCCTAAGAGAGCCTGCTGAAAGACTCTTACTCTCTCATGTTCATGTCTCAGAGGGTACAGGTTACACCTCATTATGACGTCCAACATCCACATTTCCATAGGCTCCAAACTGAGCGACCCGAACTGTGTTCCCCGTTGGTCATCTTCGCCATTACTTCATGGAATGGAACTGTTTCAGAGAGTGGTTCCACTTGGCCCTTATCCTTAACAAACTATAGAGGGCATTCCATTGATTTGGCAATGTGTTCGACGTCAAATTCAAATGCCTTGGCATCTATTATTGTGCACAGGTTTTCGGTGTTTTCTGTTAGGTGAAGATTTTGGTAAAGCAGCCTAATGATTCTTGGATAATAGTACTCGTGAAAAGGGGTGAGCAATGGTTGCAACCCTGCTGTGGTGGTATAAGAATACGACCAACTAGTCGTGTCTTGGTCCTAAAAAAGATCCTTATCGAAGGACCACTTGATTTTGAATCCTTTAGAATTCCACCATTCCCTGGGTTGGTCCCTTGGTGGTGGTGGGGGATCTATCTTACGTCGCTTCGAGGTCGAGTTTTTCAACGCGACCTTCTTCTTCGAACTTGGGGTCTTTGCAGTGGTTTGTTTCTTAGGTGCCATGCAAGAGAAAATCGAAACTTAGAGAAAAAGGTAGGGTTCACCTTTTTCGTTGCGGGAAGGGAAAACGTAGAGTAACGCGTGGAGGAGTCCTCGTGGTTGAAGATCAAAGAAATCGCGTGATTTTGAAAGGAGGTTGGAAAGCTTTCTTGTGAGAAGAAGAAGAAGACAAGAGTGTTTTTTTCTGGGTTCGAAAATCGTACAAAATGAGGGGAAGACGAACTTGCAGTGTTTATATACTACAAAAATCGCGTGAGCGAAATACAACAGTCGCGCTAGCAAATTCCAATTTACACATGGCCGCTAGAAAATTCGCGCGAGAGATTTCCACCAGAAAATTTTGGCTTGGAAAATTTGCTCGAGCGAATTTTTCAATGCACTTGGGGTTGGTTTTCTAAAGGAATCGCTCGAGCGGTTTTCTATGTTTGCTCGAGAGAAATCGCTTAGGTATTTATTTTTTATATTGTAAACAGTCCATTGGCTGTCATGAGACTTTTAAGTCCTCTTTCTTCCATATTGTACTTGCATATAAATCCTTCAAGATCACACTTTAACGACCCTCGAGTTATGGTTTGTTATCGCAGGTGTTCATCATTATAAGTACAGCTACACGATCATTCATCTACAATCGCATCAAGTTCAAACTTAACACAACTTTTGATTTGTCAGCTACCGAATGTCGATCCGTACTACTACAGTAGCAACACCATTTTCCCTTTTGTATGGAACCGAGGTTGCACTACCAGTTGAAGTCGAAGTACCCTCCCTTCGTATCCTCATTGAGTCCGGTCAGTCGGAGGCCGAAAGAGACCGATCCCATTTTGAACAACTGAACCTGATCGATGAGAAGAGACTTCAAGCTTTATGTCACACCCAGGTGTATCAGGGGAAAATCGCACGCGCTTACAACAAACGTGTACAAGTTCGAGCATTAAAGGTGGGTGACAAGGTAATCAAAAAGATCTTTCCCTCTCTACACTCAGATCCGAGAGGAAAATTCAAGCCCAATTGGGAAGGACCCTATGTCATCCGAGAGGTACTCCCGGATATGCACTCCATCTCGCTACAATGGTTGGAGATCACTTTCTTGAGCCAATCAATACTGGATACTTATGACGATTCTACTCTTAGTCTCCCACGGCAGGGTAAGTACTAATAAAAATGGATACGCGATTGCTTGAGGCTCCTAAAAAGGGGCCATCATTTCAAAGCCAAGTAGCCAAAAAGCGTCCCTAAATGCTCATACCATTTGCTACCCAATTTGAGCCAATAACCTTGCTTTCATAACCCCTCCCAGGAGAAGAAAAATGTGTATATTCACCAAAAAAATGAAGAAACAAAAGAGAGAAGCTCCCAAAGCGAAAAGCGAAAGAGTACCATCAAAACCCCAAAAAAAAAAAAAAATCAGAAAAGCAAAATCCGAAAAAGAGGATATCTGAAAAGAAAGAAAAAAGAACGAAAAAGATAGAGAAAAAAATGGGGCATGTACAGTAAAAATCCCCCAAGGAAGAAGTGTAGCACAATGGCAGGAACCCAATCAAAAGGACCTTTAAATCTAATAATACCTTTAAAATTCCTAACCCATCCCCTTTCAACTCATGACCACGATTCATCTCTAGAGAAAGCACACTTTTAGGCCTACAAGCAGTCATAGTGTTTGTTGAGTCAGCACAAGCCAAGCGGAAAGATAATAAAAAATTATATCCAGTCGGCTATGATGGAATCAACGTCCATGTCGTGGTCTTTGAAAAAGTGAAATAAAAAAAAAAAAAAAAAATATACAAGCTCAAAGCAAAAAGGACGTGGTGAAAACCCGAAAGGGCGCCATGAGTAAAAAGAGCGAGCTTGTGAAGACCAGGCTAAAACCTGAAAAGGCACCTGGGGTAAAAATATAATACCAATGGACGTAGTGAAAATCGAAAAGGGCACTGTGGGTAAAAAAGAAGGTGATAACGGGCGTAGCGAAAACCCATCTTGGACACTGTGAGCAAAAATATTTTAAAGGAAAAGAAAAAGAAAAAAGAAAGAAAATCGGTTACCCCTCTTGTTACATGCTCGAGCTATCTAGTCATCACTGGGCTGCTCATGTTAGCTCAAATCGGGTCCTGATCAAGTAGATCTTCAGAGTACACCGTCAAACGCATGACCCGAGGTAAGGATAAAAGGTTAATTCAGCCCAAAGGGGTGGACATTCCAACCTTGATAAAACTCGGAACCCCACTCAAACCCAATCTTGGGATTAATTCCTTGGTAAAAGACTTGCACCAGTTGCCACTGTGGAATTTGATGGTGAGGACATTATTTTAATATTTCTTAGAACCTTTCCCATGCCTCATAAAAATCTTCAGTTGAGGACTGAGTAAATGACAATATGTTTATCCTCATTTGACTGGTTTTATTCATGGGAAAGAATTTAGCCAGAAATTGGCTTTGGAGGTCACTCCATGTCTGGATGCTATTGGTTGGGAGCTTAGAGAGCGAGGTGCTGGCTTTGTCCTTTAGGAAAAAAGGAAAAAGCCTAAGTTTGGTGGCTTTAGGTCTCAGGCCAGCAATGTTAAGTATGGTGCAAAGTGCTAAGAATTGATCAATGTTCTTGTAAGGATCTTCCTTACTGAGCCCATGAAAAGATGGCAGCATGTTAATGGTGGAGGACTTTATTTCATAGTTTCCCTCAACTGAAAAAAATTGTATGCAAAAGGGAGATGTGTAATCCCCAGGTGCATTGTGTTCCTTCAGAGTTCTTTACCTCTCAGTCATGACAGCTGGCTCAGTTTCAACAGCAGGGGCTGGTGTGTTGTTTCTCAGCCTAAGGACCTTCTACTTAGCATACACATATAAAATTAGCAAGTAAAGAAGATGCTCACAACACAAAAAAAAAAATTTACAAACAAAAATCACAACTAAACAACTTTACAACTGAACTATTGACAGGGAATTCAACACAAATGGACTGAGTTTTAGGGTAAAAGAAGTGCAAACAGAGCTAGCTAAACTCTAGCTTTTCCCTGCTGCTGTTGTCCAAGTCTGTAAAAATTCTAACAAAAATTAGTAGTACTTTTTATTCTATTTAAGACACAACTACAAAGAATTTTCTATTCTAAATTATAATACAACGTAGGTCTACTAAAAAGATTAATACCCCCAGCAACGGTGCTAAAAACTTATTGGTTATTTTAAGAGTGCTGTCTTGTTATTGGTGAGAAAACAGTGGTGAAGAAATATAAATAAAAAAGTGAGATAAAAATTGGGTAAAACAGTAAATCTGAAATGCACAGCCTGCAAGATACAGGGCTATTGTAGCAAGTTTTGAGCAAGTAAGAGTTTGTCTCACAGATAAATTGATCTAGAACCCAAAATGGGTTATGTTAGTAGGCCTCCAGATCTGGCTATAGATTTGATAATCCTAGAGAAAGGGAGTTGGGTGTCACAACTACACTAAATTAACACTAAAATGAGAGAAATAAAGTGCAGTCCTATCCTAAAGAAAGGGTTATGAAGAAGGTGATGATGTGTGTGCTAATATAAAGATAAAATGATGAGAAGTGGACAATTAAGCTAAGGTTAATTCAGTTATGTAACTCAGATTTAGGGCTGTCTCTGCAGCAAATCCCTCAGATGGCTACAAGCACATCGACAAGGAGGAAGCATCTAACTTAACTCTTATGGTTTAACCTGGTCTCTTAAGGCTATAACCTGTCCACTTAAATGGTCACAAGCTATCTAATAGAGAGGATCAAACTACATGAATTAAATAAAAAAACCAATATGATCCAATGAAATAAATTGATCTTAAGGCTATAACCTGTTCACTTAAATGGTCATAGATTATCTAATAGATGTCCTCCACCCAATACATTAAATCAGAACATTAACATCATTACAGACACTATGCTTGTCAAGCTACAAGCTCAAGCATCCATGAGAGCAAATAGTTCTTGAAAAATCAGTGAAAACCATAGTAGTTCAAAAGCTATTTGGGGGCTTTGAATGCAGCTGGTCATTGCTACAAAAGGCTTGCAATGACTTAGCTCACAATTCTATAATCTCTACAGAAAAATTAGATCTAATATCTTATATTGGTCAAGTAAAACAAAGGGAAGCTTGTTCTTGCAATAACCTCTCACAAGGCTACAAGCTCAAGTGCAGAGGAGAAGAATCTTTCTCAGATCCGTGGCTTGGAATCACCCTAGGGCTATAGTCCGTCTACTTAAATGGTCACAGGCTATCCACAGCACAAAGGACTGAAATGGAACATATAAATTTCTATTGGCACCATGGTCCCAGGGCTATAAGCTCAAGCTTCCATGGGCCTTTCAAATTAGCTTAAGTCCTAATTGTAAGGCATAGATTCAACAAAACTATGAAAAAATAGGCAATAACAGATTGAATAAACATTGAAAATACAAATTTCATTGCTCAACACAATACTTACAATGAGATTTCTCAAGATAGCAGCCTTGTGCAAAACAGCTCATCAACTACTCTCAATGTTCACAAAACCCATTACAAAACTAATAAAACTAAACCTAATTGTTTACAGAGGATATAGCCAGCAAGTGCTGGGCTAAGAGAAGAAAAAATAGAAAAAGAGGTGATCAAATCCTAACCCTAGTTTGCTCGAGCTCACAGCTGATAGAGGTTGAAGGAAAGATGAAAAATTCTAAGTTAAAAATACAACTTACATACTCTGTCCTTAATGCCTTATCTAAGAGAAGATTAAACCCTAAATTTTTAGCAGATGTGGTATTGTTACAACCCTTGGATGCCTTGGGATGTGTGTCTCGAGATCAAGGCCTCGGTATGTGTGCCCTAGACTTGGGGAAATCCCTAAAAGGTCCCTAGATATGAAATAAGAAGTGAAGAGCCCGAGCCTCGCGGGGCTGCCTTTGGCTCCTTAATTCATTCACGCGGTTTGCGGACTGCTCGCAGGGTAGCATTTGGCTTGGAAAGTTCCTTTCTCACGCAAAAAGGTCTTTAAATGGTCGCGCAGTTGCTTTGCACTACAATGCTGTCGCTAGGATGAGTTGCATTGATTTGGCTCTGCTCGTTCGACAGAGCTTCAGGTACTTTCTGTCGTGAGGTTCTCGCAAAGAAGGCTTCACATTTCACTCGACTCCTCTTGTAATGAGTAGAACAACTTGCTAGGTTGAGTGTTATGCTTTGATGTGCGCTAGAGCTGCGCGAGAGAGTTTTTGGAGCTCTCTCTCTTTTTGGGCCACACGAGAACTTTACGAGGTTACTTGTGTTCTCTGTGCACATTTGCCTCATGAGATTAGGCGCACGACTGATATGAGATTTGTTCCTCGCGAGAGCTTCGCGAGCTAGATTTCTGAAGGCGTAGTACGCGAGAGCTTCGCGAGGACCTTGAGTAGTGAATGCAGCTGAAGCACACTACTGCTGCGCGAGGGAATGCTCTGGGATAATCCCTTCACTGAGCTACGTGACTTTTTCACAAGTTTCCTTGTGCTGCATGTAACATCTGCGTGAGGAAGCTTTGCTGCAGACTTAAACAGTGCGAGGCAGCATTTCTACTGTGCGAGATAACACCATTCTTGCTTCTCTGCTATGCAGCAACTGCTGTTGCACATCTCTCCACTCACATTCACACTTCTCTCATATGCTGGACTTCTTTGGTCCATCATGACATGCAAAATAGTTACCATGGTATGTATCACTATGGTGTTCCATCATTCTTTGGCTCAACAGTCACCCTTGATTTAAATTCTCTCTTTTTGGCACCAAAGGCATGAACTTTGTATTAAGCTGCACAAATTATTACTAACTATAAAACAAGCTAAACAAAGAGTTATTAGTCAGCTTCAAGGTGTAGTAAAGGCTACGTTAAGAGGTGAAAAGTGATACTTTTCAGTGAATAACACACCCCCAAACCTGATCTTTGCTAGTCCTTGAGCAAAGAAAAATTTAAAACTCTACTCTAAGAATATAAATGCCACTTTCGTAGGGAGCATGGATGCATTTAGCTTATGCATCAAGCCTTTTAAACCCCTAGGTGATCCCTAGTGGAGGAGTGAAGTCTCCTGAGGGTTTTCAATGGATGTACCCACAAACTTCTCAATGAAAACAGTTAATAAAAGTGCAACATCACCAAATCAGTATTCAATAATCAGAGCATCAGTCCACCCTTGATTCTTTTCAAAATGTGAGGATTTTAACAAATGAAATGCATAGACCTTTTAACATAAAAACTCATACATGTATGCACATCATTTCCAATCAGCTTGCACAAAGAAGAATAACAAATGCATGTCAGTAATGAGCTTCACATCAATTCAAAAATTAGGTTTAGGCCATGCCCAATACATTCAATGTCAGACCCAATGCTTACCAGGACAGTCTCTCACAAAGAACTTTGAGGGTTTTTATTTTCACTCAAGTTCAAGAGCAATTGCAGTCCCCAAATGGGACTGTAAGCATGAGCATAGGTAAGGCTCCTAGATTCTGGCATCATTGACTATTTCTCACCATAGATTAGACAACTCCTTATCTTCACATAACAATTACTTCAACTTATGATCACAAAGTCTTATGACTGGGTTGTAATGTGGCTTATAGGTGTAGGTTACAAAGAATGGAAGGGTGAAAAAAATGCAAAATTGAGAAATCAGCAGGTGAAGGAGGTGATTCATGACTTCACCTTCTTTCAATTTCAGCATATTTAATCTTCTTTGACATTTTTCAGACTTGAAGTGGTCAGCTTCTCCTCTTATTTTTACTTTTTCTAATGAAATTCCCTCTTGTCTCCTCTCTATTCCTTTGCATTAATTTGTTTTTTTGTTTTTATTTTGAATACATTTTTCTTTTCTTTTTATTTTTATTTTTCTGAAATGCCACCCTCTTCTTCCCAGCTGCTACATTGCTGTTTTCCTTGTGTGTTTCTTCTCTATGTACTAAGTGTTGACCCTAGCTTGTCCATCTTCAACTCCTTCTCTTTTACTTTCTAAATTCTCAGAATGGGGGTGAGTTTGAATTAGGTCTATAGGTTTAGGTGCAAATACTCAGGTATATTTTGAAGAAAACTAGAAATTAAGGCTCAAAGGGTGTATGCACAAGGGCAGTTTATCAGGTTTGGATATTTTTAAGCTCAAACTGTCCAAGAGAAGGCCTTGATCCTTTCCTAAATGTTGTGGGTGCTGTCAGCTGTTTAAACTTGGAGATGCCTAACTTCTAGTGAGAAAAAGACTCAGCCAGTCCATAGAGCAAAATGAATTGCCTAAGACACTCCTCAAAGAGAATTTTTTTTTGTAAGCTCAAATCTCACTAGGTATGGTCTTCCATTGAACTCATAGGCATGTCCTTACCTTTTTCTTTCTTTGATGATTCACTAAGTGCTGACACAAATGAGCTTCCTTGATGTTCACCTCATGGAAATGTTAAAATTTCAAAGTGTTTAATGCCTACAGGTCTGTAAAATTTTTAAATTTTCTTATTTTTAAAGTTCCTTAGGTGAACTTAGTTCTATTTCTATCTTACTTCCTTGATTCTGTTGCACTTAGGTTAACTACCTCATTGGCAGACCTTGCCACACCCCCAAACCTATGAGGAGCAGTGTCCTCACTGATTCAAAGATAAAAGACATGTGCAGCAGGGTATTGGTGTAAAAATTAGACACAAACAGACTAAGTAACAATAGCAAACAAAACTCACACAAACAACTAAAACAAATAAACAAGCAAATAACAGAATTAAAGTAGACCAAATAAATATCAGACAAAAGCTAACAAAAAGATTTTCATTTATAGAACAGGGAATTATACAATGCAAGTGAAAATAATTACAAAAGCATCCTAGCTAAATACATGTACACCATATAATCATCTGAATTTTCTGCTCCTTTAGCTGTGTCCTGGACTCCTTTCCCTTTAGCTTTCTTGAGAGCAGTAGCAGTGGACTGAGATCTCTTTGAAGTAACTTTTTACTGCTTGGTGCTGGCTCTTTTTCTTGGATTGGGTGCAGGCTTTGGTGCAGACTCCTTTATGTTTATCCCAGGTTTTATCTTTTTGGGCTCTTGGGGTTTAGGAGCAGTTGCCCTTGGAGGGGCTTTAGCAGTGAAGAGTTTGGCAGCTACTTCTACTAAGTCTCTGTCACCAATATTTGCTAAGGTTTGCTGTAGTGCATGTGCAGTCCTAGCATACTCATTTTCCCTATCCTCCACCAATCTCAGGGCTGCCTGTAGACTTTTGATGACATCCTCCATCCCATCAGCTCTATTTTTTTCCTTATTGTATTTCAGCAGTGTCTCTCTCCATCCATGTTTGATTCTCTTTTTCTCCATCTTATTATTTAGTTTCAAGAACTTGATTTGATCTAGGAGTGACTGCTTTATTGTAGTTCTCAAGTCAGCCATGCCTCTAACTACATCCCTTTTGATATAGGCATTTTCCTTCCTGGCTCTAAAGAGGGGGTAATATGGGAGCATGGGGTTGAAAGAGGAAGGTAGTATGGGCTGCTCAGGATGTGAAGAAGGGCTAGCCAACAATGATGCAGGGATAGATGATGGCATGGGTGGGGTGGAAATAGAGGGTATAGGCTGGGGGTGTGCAGGAGTATTGTGAGGTCTATTACCTCATAGTCAGTTTGGGTGGGAATTGAGGAGGTGGGGATTAGGTTTTTCACATCTGTGACAACATCAAATATTGCTACTATAGGTGGGGTTGCACGTTGGAGTTTTGGGTAAGGGAGTACTAGAGGTGGGGCAATACTGGGTATCAGGTCAGGTTGCGGTTTTGGTTTAGGGTCTGTTTGAGTTGAGGCATTGGTAAGTGTAATTGGAGAGATTTTTGGAATAGGTTTAATGGGTGTAGCAGCAACTGTTGTTGCTGTTAAGATTAAGGGCTAGGGAGATGGGAGTGGTGTGGGTAAATGGGTAGGTGAAGGGACAAATGGATGTTGGGAAGGTTGGGTTAAAATTGCCAATGTGGACTGGATGGCTTGTAAACCGTTTGAATGGTGGCCTGGTTTGGAGGGTGGAGTGCATGACACAATGTTGGCCTCTATGGATATTTGGGTTTGGGTGTTGGCAAACGTTTAATGGGTGTAGCAGCAACTGTTGTTGCTGTTAAGATTAAGGGCTAGGGAGATGGGAGTGGTGTGGGTAAATGGGTAGGTGAAGGGACAAATGGATGTTGGGAAGGTTGGGTTAAAATTGCCAATGTGGACTGGATGGCTTGTAAACTGGTTTGAATGGTGGCCTGGGTTTGGAGGGTGGAGTGCATGACCTGAATGTTGGCCTCTATGGATATTTGGGTTTGGGTGTTGGAAACGTTTAATGGGTGTAGCAGCAACTGTTGTTGCTGTTAAGATTAAGGGCTAGGGAGATGGGAGTGGTGTGGGTAAATGGGTAGGTGAAGGGACAAATGGATGTTGGGAAGGTTGGGTTAAAATTGCCAATGTGGACTGGATGGCTTGTAAACTGGTTTGAATGGTGGCCTGGGTTTGGAGGGTGGAGTGCATGACCTGAATGTTGGCCTCTATGGATATTTGGGTTTGGGTGTTGGCAAACATTTGTGTTTGAAGGGAGAGTAGTTGGTTGAGAATTTGGGGTAGGGGGTCAGGTATGATAGGGGCAGTGGGTTGGGTGGTTGAAATTGGTTGAAATGGTGATGTGGATGCATGGTGGAAGTTAGTGGGCTGTGGTGAAGTAGGTGTAGGAGTAATGTGTTGTGGTAGGGGTGAATCAGGTGTAGGGGTAAAATGATGAGGTTGTGTTGAATCTGGGAGAGGTGTAAACTCATAATTAATTTCTCCTATAATTGAGGTCATCATAGCTGAGTATCCCTCTCCTGAAAAGGGGTCTTGGTCATGGGTAGGAGAATGGGGAATGGATTGGCCCAAAGGTTCAAGGGAATCAGGTTCAATGGTGATAGAGGGTTTAGTGGGGTGAGGTGAGGCTAGTGGGGAGCTATGTGGGATGGCAGGAATTTGGGGCTCACTCTCAACATGGGGTTTGAAGTGGCTTGGGCTGGTGAGGGTGTTGTAGTAGGGGTAGTGATGGGTTGGGAGACATAGGTAGGATGGGGTTGAGTGGGGGCTTGGGCCTGTTTCTTCTTCCTATATGTGACCTTGACAGGGGGTTGGGATGGGCTATGTATATAAGTGCAGACTGAGTAGGCGGAGGTACTGGTATGGGCACATCAGGTGTGGTGAGGGTGGATGAGCTAGTTGAGGCTGAGGAAATGGGTAAAATAATAGGTATAGTTGATGTAACTATGGATGGTTGTGGGGTTGGTTTAGTAATGGAGGTGGTTATGGGTGTGGTAATAGGTAACATTGGCTGAGGTAAAAATGAGGTAACTATGGAGGGTTGTGAGGTTGGTGTGATTGTAGTAGGTGCAGAGGTTGGGATTGCTGAGGTTGCAGTAGTGGGTGCAATGATGATGGGGGTGGCTATAGGTGAGAGTATGGTAGGGTTGGCTGGCACAGTTGGGGTGGCTGTTAGAGAGTTAGCAGCAGCAACATTAGTAGAGGCAGTAGCAATAGCTTGAATTGTGGGGGCTGCTTCAGCTAGCAGCTCTTCCTTCTTCTTCTTCTTCTTTTTAATCATGGTACCACTGATCTCCCACTGGTTCTTTCCATACTTGTTGGGGGACAGGGCTATAGTTTCCTCATTCATTTGAAAATGGTAGCCTCCTAGCTGCAGCAAGGCTGTAATGAGCCTACAGTAGGGCAATGAGTGAGGCTTCAGCTCCTTCTTCACCTTCTCATGTATATCTTTCATGCCTTCAAAGATGAGCTTTACAACATCAATATAGTAGTTGCAGTGGAAGGAGTAAAGGGCATCAACAATGGGGGACCTCCTCTCCTGTTGGTGCCCAGAGTAATACACATTCTTTCTGAGTATCCCATCCATAAATCTTGGGTTTGGATGTAGGTCTCTCTTCCTAATTGATAGCCCAGAGGCTGTGATCCCTCCTGTGAGTTCCTTGGCAATCTCTGGGATTGTGGTTGTCAATGGTGCAGCTAACCCACTCTCAGGAGTGTATGCAGCTGGTATCTCAAGAATCTCAATAATTGATACTTGGTTAAACAACATCTGAAAATTATCTATCAGCTCTAGCAATGTTGGGTTCCCATCATCCCTAGTCTTCACCCTAATATTTTGGTAAAATAACTATACTAGTCTAGGGAAGATCAGCTGCAGTGGAAATGGAAGCTGTGGGACTACTAGTTCCACAACTGCATGCCTAACCACATCATGGTCAAATTTTTATTTTTTTATTTTTTCTTCATTTATTGTTTGCTATTGGGGCTCAATATCAGCCCCTTTATTTTGCTCTTGCTGCTCCACAGCAGGAGATGAATTTCTTAGTTTTTCAATACTCATATTTCTTTCATTTTCACTTTCCATGGCCTCCTCAGCTGCCCTGCCCACTAAGTTGTCAACCACTCTGTTACTCCTTAGGGTAGTGATTGCATTAGCTTCCTCATGGGTAGAAGAGCATTCTCCAATCATATACTGTCCTTTAGGGTTGGCTAAGGGTTGACTAGGTAATTTTTCCTCCTCTCTCTTATTCAAAGCATTACAGATTTGACCCAGCTGGTCCTCTATTTTTTTAATACTTTGCTCATGAGAGTTCACAGTTTGGACCAGGCTTCCCAAATTTTGTATTGATGCCAGCATTTTCTCTTCAAAGGAGGAGGATCTGGGCTGTTGTGGGGGCAAGACCAACTGATTGGGCTGTAAGACAGGCAACTAAAAATTCTGCCTTGGTGGATAACCTTGGTTAAACAGGTGTTGAAGTCTGTATGGAGCTGCCAACTACTGCTGCTGGGGATGAGGTATGTGTCCTGTCTCCATCTCAAATTTGGGTGGTTTCTCTATGTGTACCGAACAGGTTGCTGCCCATATGCTTGGGTAGCATTGGTATGTTCCAAAACTAACTCAAGGAACTGATTGGCTGGTGGACAATCTTGAAGTGAATGTGTGGGAGATTGGCATATTAGATATGCCTCTTCCATTTGTGCAACCATCTTAGGCTGCATCACATTCATCAGTTTGTCAAACTGTAAACTCAGATTGTCCACCTTCCTTTCCAATTCACTTTACACCTTAGCCTCATACATTCCACCTCTAGGGGTGGACTCTTTCACCAATTTATTTGAGGTCTGGCTGTCATTGCGAGATAGTGACTCCTGCTGCATGTAATTCTCCCCTATAATGTCAAATAACTCCCAAGCCTCATTAGCTGTCTTGTGGAGGTAAGTACCCCCACATGAGGCATCCACCATATCCCTACTCTTGGGATTAATTCTTTGGTAAAAGACTTGCACCAGTTGCCACTGCAGAATTTTATGGTGGGGACATTGTTTTAACATTTCTTGGAACCTTTCCCATGCCTCATAAAAACCTTCAGTTGAGGACTGAGTAAATGACAATATGTTTGTCCTCATTTGACTGGTTTTATTAATGGGAAAGAATTTAGCCAGAAATTGGCTTTGGAGGTCACTCCATATCTGGATGCTATTGGCTGGGAGCTTAGAGAGCCAGGTACTGACTTTGTCCTTTAGGAAAAAAGAAAAAAGCCTAAGTTTAGTGGCTGCAGGTTCCAGGCAAGCAATATTAAATGTGGTGCAAAGTGTCAAGAATTGATCAATGTGCTTGTAAGGATCTTCCTTACTGAGCCCATGAAAAGATGACAACATATTAATGGTGGAGGACTTGATTTCATAGTTTCTTTTAACTGAAGAAAATTATATGCAAAAGGGAGATGTGTAATCCCCATGTGTATTGTATTCTTTCAGAGTTCTTTGCCTCTCAGTCATGACAGCTGGCTCAGTTTCAACAGTAGGGGCTGGTGTGTTGTTTCTCAGTCTAAGGACCCTTTCAACCTCAGGATTTGGAGGTTCCAACTAAGGGTTTAAGGACCTTCTACCAAACATACACACATAAAATCAGCAAGTAAAGAAGATGCTCACAGTAAAAAAAAAAAATTTGCAAACAAAAATTACAACTAAACAGATTTACAACTAAACTATTGATAGGAAATTCAACACAAATGGACTGAGTTTTAGGATAAAAGAAGTGCAAACAGAGCTAGCTAAACTCCAGCTACATCTCTAGCTTTTCCATGTTACTGTTGTCCAAGTCTGTAAAAATTTCAACAAAAATCAGTAGTATTTTTTATTCTATTTAAGGCACAACTACAAAGAATTTTTTCTATTCTAAATTATAATACAACTCAGGTCTACTAAAAAGATCAATATCCCTGACAACGGTGCCAAAAACTTGTTGGTTATTTTCAGAGTGCTGTCTTGTTATTGGTGACAAAACAGTGGTGAAGAAATATAAATAAAAAAGTGAAGAGATAAAAATTCGTTAAAATAGTAAATCTGAAATGCACAGCCTGCAAGATACATGGCTATTGTAGCAAGTTTTGAGTAAGAGTTTGTCTCACAGAGAAATTGATCTAGAATTCAAAATGGGTTATGTTAGTAAGCCTCCAGATCTGGCTACAGATTTGACAATCCTAGAGAAAGGGAGTTGGGTGTCACAACTACACTAAATTAACACTAGAAGAAGAGAAATAAAGTGCAGTCCTATCCTAAAGAAAGGGTTATCAAGAAGGTGATGATGGTGTATATTAAAATAAAGATAAAATGATGGGAAGTAGGCAATTAAGTTAAGGTTAATTTAATTATGTAACTCAGATTTAGGGCTGTCTCTGCAGCAAATCCCTCTTATGGCTACAAGTACATCTGCAAGGAGGAAGTATCTAACTTAACTCTTATGGTTTGACCTGGTCTCGTAAGGCTATAACCTATCCACTTAAATGGTCACAAGCTATCCAATAGAGAGGATCAAACTACATGAATTAAATCAGAAAACCAATATGATCCAATGGAATAAATTGATCTTAAGGCTATAACTTATCCACTTAAATGATCATAGATTATTCAATAGATGTCCTCCACTCAATGCATCAAATCAGAACATTAACATAATTACAAACACCATGTTTGCCAGGCTACAAGCTTAGGCATCTATGAGAGCAAATAGTTCTTAAAAAACCAGTGGAAACCACAGTAGTTCAAAAGCTATTTGAGAGCTTTGAATGCAGCTGATCATTGTTACAAAAGGCTTGTAATGACTCAGCTCACAAGTCTACAATCTCTACAGAGAAATTAGATCTAATATCTGATGTTAGTCAAGTAAAACAAAGGGAAGCTTGTTCCTGCAATAACCTCTCACAAGACTACAAGCTCAAGTGCAGAGGAGAAGAATCCTTCTCAGATCTGTGGCTTAGAATCACCCTAGGGCTATAGTCTGTCCACTTAAATGGTCACAGGCTATCCACAAAGGTTATCCCCACCAGAAAGGACTGAAATGGAATATGTAAATTGCTGCTGCCACTATGGTCCGAGGGCTACAAGCTCAAGCTTTCATGGGCCTTTCAAATCAGCTCAAGTCCTAATTGTAAGGCATAGATTCAACAAAACTATGGACAAATAGGTAATAACAGGTTGAATAAATATTGAAAATATAAATTTCATTGCTCAACACAATACTTATAATGAGATTTCTTAAGGCATTGTGTAAAATAGCTCATCAACTACTCCCAATGTTTACAAAACCCATTACAAAACTGATAAAACTAAACCTAATTGCTTACAGAGGATATAGCCAGTAAGTACTGGGCTAAGAGAGAAGAAAAAATAGAAAAAGAGGTGATCAAACTCTAACCCTAGTTTGCTCGAGCTCACAGCTGACAGAGGTTGAAGGAGAGATAAAGAATTCTAAGTTAAAGAATTTATTATTAGAAATTCTTATTTGGTCTAAGCCTATGCCACCAATCTCTTTATTGTGTGATAGTGAAGCTATACTATCTAAAGCTTATAGAAAAATTTATAATGGAAAGTCTTGACATATAAGTCTAAGACACAGTTATGTTAGTCAATTACTTCGTGAAGAAGTAATTACTATAAATTCAATAAGAACCTTTACAAATTTAGCGGATCCATTTACAAAAGGTCTTGCTAGAGATGTGATAATTAAAACATCGGAAGGGATGAGTTTAAAGCCTAATAGATTACATTACCTATGATGGTAACCCAACCTATTTTCTTCAGCCCAGAAACTAAATGAGAAAAATAAATCATAGGAAGTGATTGCACATTATTAAAAAGTGTGAGTATACCACTCAAACCATCTCAAGTAATAATGTGGTACTTGTAACGTAAAGAAGAGGTTGAGATAATTCTCTTAATCAGTCTATAACATATAATGTTAAAATATCCAAGTTACAAAGACATTTATGATAGAACTGACCTATATGAGTTAAGAAGTGTGGCCGCTTCAAAGATAGATAAAGACTTTTTCTTGAATAAAACTCATGAATATCAGGGTATAAGCATGAGGCCATAAAATGTGCTGGTTGTAAAGATAAAATGAAACTTAGATTACTTATGTGTGTGATATATCCGGTTGATTATACAATAAATTTAGTTCAAGAATTTAGATCACTAAAGTTCTTTATCAACTTTGATGTATTATCACTAAGTGAATGCTCAATTCCTTAGGACACCTTCATTTATGCATATTGTAGTCCAGAAGTGCTCAAAATGTTTGGTACATATATATACTGTCTTTGGTTATCAGATTTCAGATTGACGCTAAGAACCTATTTAACAAAATAAGGGAGGAATGTTGTTATTTATTTTCTAAATAGGGAAGAAATGTTAGATATTTAACAAAATAAATATTTATTATTAATTTAATTTATTTATTGGTTTGCTTATCTTTAAATGGTTCCTTATATTTATTAGTTCCATGAATAAAAGATGTTGCCAATACTTGAATCTTCAACCTTCAAGTCAAAGTGACTTGAATTTGTGTGTGTAATGTGCGAATGGCACAATTGGTACTTTTAAGGCGCAAGCCTTTCCTATTTGATCTGAGATGGTCCGATCAGTTGACTTGTTGACCTGACATGTGCATCGCGTGTGTGCCTGTGACAGTTCTCGACCGTTCATGGAAATGATTGGATTCGGACAAGTCAGTTAATAACCGTTGAAACACCAAAAGTTGTAACTGTTCAAGTGTGACCGTTGGATCCTTGCAACTGTTGATCGGATCGATCAGGGCCCTCGATTGTAAGCAATCGACAGACACAACCGCCCCTGAAAAGAGGCTCCGAAAGTTATAAATAGAGGCTAGAGGAGGGATTCTAATCACTTGCAATTATGAATCCTACATCTGAGCCCTCAAAATTTGTGTGCCGACCAGAGCATTCTGTGTCTTCGTTTCGTTGGGTCGCACATTACAGTGCAACGTAGTGTGTGACAGATCGGTGCTTCACTGAGGCTTTATTATATCCTGAAAGTAAATTTGCCGTTATCTCGTTGCATATAGGGGCAAATATTGTCTTAATGACATCGATCTAATCAAGCCTTGAAGCCATTTTTCCGGTCGATTTTCTATTATTTTTGTGCAACTCTCTAACACTTGATTGATAACCGAAGTCCTTACCCAAGAGGCTTTGGCATTGATCGGTGATTCAGAGTCATATATCACACTATGATGCTCATGATATTGATTTTGGGTATCCCGGAACACCAAAAACTCCGGGTAATGACTCTATTTACGAGTGCATCATCACGACGGACCCGTAAATTCCACGGTTTGCACAATGACATATATCCCAAAAGTGAGCTGAGCACCAAGATCATTGACACTCTGGGTCCGATGCCTAATACTAACTCACAATTCTCCTCCTTCATAAGCGGCTAAGCACGTTTAATAGCATGTAAAAGCTTGTTCACGTGCCACTAACCACGAATGGGCGTTTGATAGCGTTTTGACACTTTTGGCAATACCATTAAAAAATAAATGACTGCGAGACTATGAACTCGTATGCCCTATGGTTAAATAGAACAGCGAATACTCATATAACACATTTTGTGGCTTGGGTTACCAACACTCAAACGCGCCCTAAGTGCTCAATCAATTTGAAAATTAAAGGTCTTCAACTAGAGACAACCAATTGGAATGTTGAGTATGCAATTATTTGGCCACTCCCAAAATCTGCTTCTTGAACTTCAAATTCTTGTGAGACTTTAGGAAATTTGTTCGCAGCATTTTTTTTTCCTTCCCAATTCTGCAGGAAATCTCTTTTTCCCATTTATGGACATTAGAATTCCCATTTGGACTTGAATTCAAAGTTGCAAACTTGCAATGTGAAATTCTTCGATATTTATAAATCAATCCCAAAATCCCAATTTTTTTATATGTGGACTCCCCCTTTCAGTTCTAATCTCGTGAAATTAAGAAAAAGTGAAAAAGGTTAATGGTCAGCGAGCCCTTAGTCGGGTTTCTCCCTAAACAAAATACCGATTCAAGCCCCTTTACTAGGCTGGGCTAGAGTTGATACTTGTGAGTCAGCCAGCCTTCAAAGGAAAGAGGAACTTAGACCACCTACGCGCTGGAACTCGAAAACGGGTGGAACAATTCCGGGGTCGTTCAGTCAAAGGGAACAGGTTAGCAGCTTCAGGATAACCCGAGCAGTGAAATAGAAGTAGGGTTCAGGGTGCTTTCGCTGTATCCTACCTTGGTCGAAAAGGTCTACACCACCCCTCAAGAAGCCTTAGAAGACTTATTTGACGAGAAGGGTTAGGAGCTGGACAATCAAATAGACTGGAGGCACATGGAAGAGAGAAACCGAATGGAACTGGAATCGAATAGCGAATGCACTTGTGGTTAAGACAGGTCCTGCATCTCCTACCAAATGCAATTCACCGACCCGACATCTCTTTCGTTCAATAATGCCAGAGCTGATACTGGGTTCTTTAATCTTGCCATTATCCAGTGTAGCTCACTAATTCACCAGTGTTCATTCCGAATCTTCAATCTTGAAAGGTAAAGTATTAATGAGGCTGCATCAAGAAATTTTCCTTTATTTATATAAGATCAATAAAGATATGGAAGGAAGCAGTGAGAAGACACATAATAGAGGAAGAGCAAATTTCAGGACAGTAGCTAAAAGTAGATACATCACCTCTATGTTACTTAATTCGATCATTTACATAGCGAACCACCAATTTGCTCAAGCAAACCAGTTCGCAGTTCGATTCAGTCTAATTAGGCGTGATACACAAATGGACTGATTAATGGTATAAACAAAATTTTAAAAGTAAAGCTAGAGGATTTGAACATAAGACCTTATCATCAAATTTAAATTTTATAGCTAATCTGATGGTCATAATCACTTCTTTTATTAAAAAGCTCAAATTTATGTTATATAATTACTATATATTTTAAAAACTCATTTTACCCCTGGCCAAACGGCCGATTTACTTAATTGTGGTGAATACTGAACCTGAATTTGAACCAAGTTAACTAACAAACTAACTCTGCATGACCTTTCAATTGGAAGGGCTGTTGGCTTAAAAACAAGCCAAAACCAAGATCATCATTATCTGATACCAATGATGGCTCAAGTAAGCAAAAGAGCTGATTTGAGGAAAGCGCCTAACTAGCTTCCCCAACATATACATAGCGGAAATGTTGTAAAAGCATATTAAATCGGAGATGCATGATCAAGGAGATCCATGCAGAGCTCCTAACATAAACACAAAAGATGACTCTCAAAACTATATGCTTTATATATTACCAAATATACTTACAAAAGACTTCGGTTCACAAACTTCTTGATTTGATGGTATATCTCTTTTACATAGACAAAAGACCTTTTTATAGACTACTAAGACCTAAACTTAGTACATCACAATTAATGCATATTTTACACTTTTCAAGACACTCATTAACATCACACATAATTCAAAATGAATCTAACTTAACTGACGCACTTAACTAGGAACGACTCTTACTAATCTACCCATCACACTTCGGCTAACTCAAAACAATAAATTTTGATTTACAACTTCCAACAAGGGCGACAATATTGCAACCTTGAGGTTCCCGCTGCAAGTCCAACTTACCTATCAAAACTAAAAAAAAAATAAATAAATAAATAAAAACTCTACATCACCTTATGATTCATCTAAGTGGGGTCAATCACATATATCTATAAATTGTTCTGCATTTTTATAGTTTGGCTTCTGTTTAAGATGCATTGTGGAAATGTAATGTTTAGGGTCATCGTTTTATTCTTCTTTTATGGATAAATCTTTTTGCAGATCAAGCTTGATTATCCAGATGAGGTTCTCAATTCAATCAGTGGGCATCATGGTTCCATCTCTAATGGGAGCCCAATCGTCATTCGATCGCTTACTTTTGGAACCAACCGAACCATATACGGACCTTTTGGTTTTCAACAAGGCACCCATTTCACATTCCCGATGATTGGTGGCAAGATTGTCGGATTTCATGGGCGGTCCGGATGGTATATCGACTCGATTGGTGTTTATCTGAAGCATCTACATAATCCAAATCCATCCAAAGCTATGGTTACATCACAAAGTTTTGATGTCAATGGGACCAGTGACACAATTGGTTATAATGTGGTCCAAGGAAGTGTGGGAAAAGGCTATGACATAGTGCTTGCCGTCAGGGAAAAAGAGGACAATAGCAAGTTTCAGTTTAAGAACATGTCAAGAGAAACTTCTCGGAGTCGAGATTTCACCCAAGGGGAAACAAAAACGGAGGTATGATTCTATTTTTGTGCATATAGGAAATAGATTGTAAGGTATCATGGCATAGCCTATAAGGATTCCGATTATTCAATTGATGAATATCACCAAATCGCATCAATCAGATGATTCTGACCATCCTCTTAGTGGACCATAACTTCTTTCGCTGTCCAACAAATGTAGTCGATTGAATAGTTATGATCCACTGATTGGTGTAAAATTTAACCTAATGGCCATTGAAGAGGTTCCTATAAACTGAATAGTAAGAAAACAAGTTCGATTATATATAATTATTCTTAACTATTATTTGATTTTGTTAACTAATCGAATGTATGTGCTTGTGTCCATGCTGCACCAAAATGCACCATCACAGCTAATAGCTTTTCCGAAGTACAATGACAAAGGGTCCATAGCCATCGGAGGAGGCCCTATAACATATGGACCGTGGGGTGGTAACGGTGGAACCATATTCGATGATGGAGTGTACACAGGTGTTAGACAAATTAACTTAACCCGTAATGCTGGTATCACCTCCATAAAAGTTCAGTATGATCGTAACGGGCAAGCAATATGGGGAAATAAACATGGTGGAAGTGGTGGTATCAGAACAGACAAGGTGAATCAAATCTTATTGGACTCTTAACAAATAGGGGTGCTCAATGGGCCCATTATGGCCTTAAAAACCATGCCTAAACAAAATTTGGATTCTCAATTTGCACCCACACCCCTATAACCAAAAAGACTTTTGTATGCATTATTCAAATTTACAAAGGTTAGGCTGATCATGACATTCTTATTCATGTTGCTAGTGCAGATAATTTTCAGTTATCCCTATGAAGCCTTAACTCACATTGTCGGTTACTATGGCACAACGATGTTTATGGGGCCCACAGCAATAAAATCACTAACATTCCACACCACGAAGGGGAAATATGGGCCGTATGGTGATGAACAAGGGATCTTCTTCTCTTCTAGCTTGGCAGAAGGGATGATAGTAGGATTTCATGGGAGGAAAGGGTGGTACATAGATAGTATTGGTGTCCATGTTCTAGAGGGTAAATTGGACCTCCCACCATATTCACCTAATAGTACATTCAACAAGAGTGATATGGTAATAGCTGAGGTTGATAACCCCCAATGGTCTAATAAGCTGGTCCTTGCAAGGAGAGGGCTTGGAGAGGAGGTATTTAACAAGTTTTTCTTTTTACTTAATCGGTGATTTATGACTTATTTAATGTTGAGTAAGACTGCTAATAGACCATCCGATTAGCGAGATTTTTCGATATGTTCCATGAGTTTAATCGTCAAACTCAACAAGCATGCACAACAATTGGATTGTATTTCGGTTCGTACAACGATTTTGGGGAATTATATGAAACATTCAAATCTTTCCTAAAATTTAGCTCTCTTTTGTTCATCCTTAAAATTGATCAATTCTTTTCGCATCCATCTCCTTTTTCTACTTCGTATTTTCCATATCTACAAGAAACTATTGTGGCAACTTTCAATTAGGATTTTAAGTAACAACAGAAGTTAGCTGCAAGTTTTTTTTATATGAAATAAAATTGTAAGAAAGCTCATAACCCTAAGCAGCCAGTCGGCCGGGGGTACAGAGTGAAGGGATGAATTTGAAAAGAACTTTTAACCCTATGGATTAATATGGAAGTGGCTAACTTTGTTAGGAACGGATTTGAAAGTTCACTCTTAATTAGAGTTTTTTTTTTGTTGTGAAATAATCCTCAACATCAAATGTATATATAATAGTCATCTTGACTTTGTAGACTAATGAGGCATCTTTATTCAGGTTATTCATGGTGTTGTGAAAGAACCAGCACCATGTGGACCAGGGCCATGGGGTGGTGAGGGAGGTAGACCATGGGATGATGGTGTATTTTCTGGCATCAAACAAATATTTTTGACAAGAGGCGAAGCCATTTACTCTATACAGATAGAGTATGACAGAAATGGCCAATCTGTATGGTCTACTAAACATGGAGGTGTTGGAGGATCCACAACACATCGGGTAATCAATCTTTCATTGGGCTAAATTTTCAATTGTATATTTTTATCTATATGAATCAGAATAGTATGGTAAATATACAAATTAAATATAGTAATTGACAAACAACCTAGCCTCGAAAATGATTAGGTTCAGTTGCAATGGAAGGTATGTCATTTTACAATTTCTTTCTTTAGTAGCTATATGAATTAGCATCTAAAATGACCAGATAAATTCTATAGAAGGTGCCTCTTTTAAATTAAATATTATCATATCAAAATATAATTTTATTTATCCTGCAACAAAATATATCTTTGGGCATTAAGTTCCAAAAATCTCCTTATAAAAGAAATTTTACTTTTCTTGCCTCTCGAAAGAGTGAAAAATTTATCTTTTTATGCTTAAATTTCATGAAGAAATACACTTATAACCATAGTGCCAAATTTCGCCGAAATTCGGCGAAATTTCGCGAAATGGGGGTCAAACGAAAATTTCGGTTTTCGGTATTTTTCTGTACTTTTCGGTAAATTTGGTACTTTTCGGTAAATTTCGGTATTTTTCGGTAAATTATTTTAAAATATTTTAAAAAATATTAAATATATATTTTTAATCCCCGAAACTTTCCCGAAATTTTTCCGAAAAGTATCGAAATTAATCCGAAATGTACCGAAAGGACCCCCCACCGAAAAATTCCCGAAAACGAAATTTGTCACTATGCTTATAACATATCCAAAAATTTTAGAATTACAAAAGTAATAATTCATTAAATTATATGCATGGAGACTTACACAAATCTTAAGGATGAACACTTTTTTCCAGCCCCTAATTATTGGAAGTTAATTTTTTTATCCTCTAATTAATGAAAGCTTAATTTTCACTTACATGTTTACTCCTTTTTCAAAATGAAGTACATCTTTGACAACCCATTATCCCAACTTCTTTTATACGGGTGTAATTTTGAGAATGTATGGCAAAAACTGCTTTACTTTGTCATCAGTTAAAAAATAAGTTGTCTTTAAATATTATAAACCAGAATAAGCAATTTTTAATAATTTTTTCATATATATATATATATATATATATATATATATATATATATATATATATATCACTATCATCATCTTAATGATCATTGCTAGATTTTATCTTCTATTGGGGCCGCTCGAAACTTCCTTTTTATTCATTCAAAACTTTATCATTTTTTGTCCATCAAAGCAGCTATCTTTAACATATGCATCTCAATCACATACATTATATTATCATTTTATATTTTTTGTAGTCTTAACACTCTACATCATACAATCATGAAGGCCTTGTTGCTAGCGTATAAAAATGTTGGTTCTTTGTAGCACAATACTCCACCTTGTCACTTCTCTATTAACATATGCATCTCAGCCATCTATCCCCCTTCTTTCTATATATTTAGTGGACATAAATACTTAATGTATGTCAAAGCAAGTACTCTTTTCTTTTTCTTTTTGTTGTTCGAGACTTTTGCATTATTAATCCCAAAAAATAAATAAACAGATAAATAAAAAAAATTCATGGTTAACCCCTACTTATAAATTTTTGAGAACAAGATTTGTTACCATTTAGTATAACTAATGCTTTTGTACCTAACAACTGATAATAATCACTTGGTTGGTTCAGCCAGAAAGACATTCAAAATTTTTTATCCTTGCTTTGTATCACTATTATCTTTTATTTTAACAGAGATTTTCTTTTGGTATGCTGTAGATACAATTTGAATACCCTAATGAAGTCCTCAGTTGCATCAGTGGTTATTATAACCCTATGAATAGAGATGAGAGGAGCAAAGTTGTTACGTCTCTCACTTTCTACACCAGCCGAGGAAAATATGGGCCATTTGGAGAGGAGATTGGTAATTTTTTCACATCAACAACAACAGAAGGAAAGGTGGTTGGATTTCATGGTAGATGTGCTCTTTATTTAGATGCTATTGGAGTACATATGCAACATTGGTTAGGAGAGAAGAAAGGCACCAAGTCCATGCTTTCGAAGTTTTTTAGTTAGTTTTTTTATTTTTATCTATCAGTGTATGAGAAAGATGTAGGAACTTAGCCATAATATGTATAAGCAAAGTTAGAATTATTTTGATGTTAAATCTCTCTTGAGCTTAGCTACCACATATATAAACATGACCAACAATTATTTAGATGTCATTCTCCCTCTCTCCCTCTTTCTCTCTGTGGACCATATTTAAACTTTAGTTTAAAGTCAGATGGTGCACGTGGATGCGTGCAATGCTTATCTGAGACTACTAAAAATACATTTTTATTACTATGGTCAATAAATTAAAAAAATATTTCACTATTTATTTTAATCACTAGATTAGTGATGATTAGAGAATATCTTTTTTTTTTTTCTAGAATGTTAGGGAGGGGTGAACTCTGGGGAGACGGGTCCCTGTGGCACCACATATAGCCATTGCCCAGAGTTCAATCTCTCAGACTAAAGACTAGCGACCTTTATATAAGTGTTATATATTTGTTAGTATGGATAGTGTGTTAAAAATATTGGGTGTATGCGATGTAAGGGTATGTCTTCTTTCTTTTGTAATATAAATGCTAGTAGAGCTTTCTGATCCTAACTATGCTCATTAGTGCAATCATTTTCTTTCTGATTGTACTCCCAGATCCAAATTCCATCTTCATCTTCCATCTAATCCTAATATTCAAGATACCAAAGTCATCTTGGTATTAAAGTTATGGCACCACTTCTTATCTGCTAACAACAGCACAATATCATGCTAACGTCATCAAGGTCAATGGTTTGACCTCCAAATGAAAAAAGGGCACCATTACAGTGATCTGTTTTGCATTCTTATCACTTTAAATTTTAGTGTTTTTTTTTTGCTTTTGGGGCCTCTATCATTGGTTATTTAATGGTTTTTGCTGAGGTCTCTTATTTCACATTTTTGTGGTTCGGGATGTAGTTGTCATTGATGGTAAGGGATTGACTTGTTTCTCCTTTTAGATCATTTTCCCGATAATTTTGAAGAGTTTTGTAGAGATTTCAAGGAGATTTCACAAAGTTAATTAATTTCCTCTAAAATCTATAAAAGACACGATTCATATTTTTCTAGGATTCTATTTTTTGTGCAACTTGAAGATGTGATTTGTGGCATGTGATTGCTTTTATATTCTCTACAAATTTATTTGCCTATGATTTTATTAAATTATATGTATATTTAAGTGTGTTTTGATAGTTTTGATCTATGCTATAGCTTCACGGTTTTCAATTTTTTGGTTGTCATCATTCTCTATCTTATAATATCCTTGATTGGGTTGTGTTTTTGGCTGAATATGACTTCCTTGTACTACTTGATACTAGAAACTCAGTCATGTGAATGATTTTTCCTGCATCTTCCTCTTTTTGAATGCTCTTTCCTATAACACTATTAAAATCTCTTGTACTTCTTTTTATCTCCTTTCTCACGGTATTCCAAGTATAAAACTCAATGGAAATGATTTCTTCCATGGCCCGGGCCACCAAGTTATACCTAGGAAACTACATGAAGTACATAGTCTTGCGACAGCTACATCTCCAACCATCAGAACTCATAGTCTTGCGACAGCTACATCTCCAACCATCAGAACTCATGCACAATAGGGAATTGGAAATTACACTATTCTTAGATGGCTATTCAACTCTAAGGAGGAACACATATTGTAGCAACCCAGATTTTGTTACTTATTTCAACGGTGTAGATCTTGTACCACACTGTGCAGGTGCTACAGCTCCACATCAGAACCCACCATCTTTTAGGAAAATTCTGATTTTTCTTAATTAATATCAGACTCATTGCGAAGGGTTCGTCGATACGATTCCAACGATATATAATTTGTCAATTTTCGATAAGAATATAAAAAGTTACGCCCATTTTAAGTTCTGAAACAAGTCAAAGGGTATAACTGTAATTTCGGAAGAGAAACACCAATTGCTTTAGTGCTAATACAAAACACTGGGACGAAATATTTTCTCAAGCTATTCAAGTCACATATGAATTCTTCTTGCGTGGAAAAACTCCTATTTTATTAAATCTTTTACGAAAAGTCTTAATTAGAGTTAACCTAAAACTTTTTACCATTATAAATAAAACTTTAAAAGCTCTCTCTACTCTTTATAATCAGAAATTATTCTCTCAAGACTTAGATGAATCGACACCTTGGGCATTGACCTTTTCAACCCGAACCGCCGTAGAAATTATTTCTTTGGTGAAAGCTTCTTTGAATAACATCTCGCCTAGGATGCAGATCCTCACACATCGGTTCCTAATTGTCTTTCATTCGATCTTTGTTGCGTAAGGAGGGATGTGGCGATGCTTTAGGAAGTTCCATATATCGAAGTACCATGACTATCCGTCGTCGGTTGGTGATTTATCAAATCTGAAGGTCGTGACATTGACTTTTTTCTTCGTGGAGTTGCCTGAGGTAAGTTGCCCTTCGTTCATGACGGCTTTTGGTCCAGTTGGCAGTTCCGATTTCACTTGCTAGGCGACCTCGTGTGTTGGTGTTGTTAATCTCTCGATGAAGAAGGATTTCGTGTTTTGTCTAACTGGTATATGAATGACTGAGGCTAGTGTAGCGAGGGAATTTACGGGCTCGTTCTTCAGTTTAGAGATGTTCGTGAAAGAGATTCTTTCAAAATTCTTTATCAGGAACCGAGCTATCTCTAAGTATGCCATCAATCTTCTTTCTTTGGTCATCCATTTCCTGATGACTTGTGATATCACAAGCTTAGAGTCATTGATTGTCTTCAACTGCTTGACACCCAACTGTAACGCTGCTCATAGTCCAGTGATGAAGGCTTCATATTCTGTGACGTTGTTGGTGACTGGAAAGTCAAGTTGAAAGGCCTTCGGTATGATGACTCCTTCTGGGCTCAGTAGGACTATCCCAATACCTTTTCCATTATGATTAAGAGCACTGTCGAAGTAGAGAGTCCAGGAAGTCTTGTCGGGCTCTTCATTGTGGATTATGAGGAGATCTTCGTCAGGGAAGTCTTCGCGAGGTAATCGGTAATCGCCTGTCCTTTGACAGACTTTTGCGTGACATAAGTGATGTCGAACTCTTGTAGGAGCATATACCAATGGGCGATTTTTTTGGATGTAGCGGACTTCTTAAAGATATATTTCAGAGGATTCATATGTGCTAGTACTAGTATTTTGTGTGTTTCGAAGTAGTGTCGTAGTTTTATCGAGGCCCATACCAGTGTGAGGCAGGTCTTCTCCATTGGCGTGTATTTTCGTTCGTACTCGACCATCATTAGGTTGAGGTAATAAATGGCCTTCTCTCTCTTTCCATCTTCTTTATATTGTCTGAGAATTACTCCCATAGTCTTATTATTTACTGACACATAGAGGATTAGGGGTCTTTCGGGAACTGACGGTGATAGTATTGACGGGTTGAGGAGGTACTTCTTGATATTGTCGAAGGCTTGCTGACACTGGTCATCTTATGTGTACTCAGTCCCTCCTTTAAGTAGTTTCACTACAAAAAATAAGACTATTAGCGACAGTTTTTTATTAAAAAATTGCCGC
The DNA here is from genome assembly GCA_021018995.1 of Chloranthus sessilifolius. Classification (NCBI taxonomy): domain Eukaryota; kingdom Viridiplantae; phylum Streptophyta; class Magnoliopsida; order Chloranthales; family Chloranthaceae; genus Chloranthus; species Chloranthus sessilifolius. The sequence continues at coordinate 100,413,387 of CM037584.1, read as the reverse complement.
TAATAGTCATATTTTTTGTAGTGTTTGTAGAAAGGATCACATCTATCTGAGTGTTGGGAGATGAATCTCCTGATAAATTACAGTCTTCTTATCAGACCTCGTAGTTCTTTAATGTTGTTGGGAGATGACATCTCGAGAATGACTCTGACCTTTACTAGATCGACCTCGATTCCTCGCTTGCTAACTATGAATCCTAATAATTTTTTGGAGGTTACTCCGTACATGCATTTCTTTGGATTCATTTTTAGCTGATACTTCTCGAATCTCTGTAGCACCAATTGTAACACTTCAGCATGTCCTACTCACGTTTGAGATTTCACTAGTATGTCATCGACATAGACTTCCACATACTTGTGCACCATATAGTGAAAAATGGCCATCATGGCGAGTTGATATGTGGCTCTTACATTCTTAAGCCCAAAAGGCATGACGATATAGTAGTATGTTCCCCATGACGTAGTGAAGGAAGTCTTATCTTGGTTGGATTCGGCTAGTTTGATCTGGTTGTATCCAGAGAAGCCATCCATAAAGGATAACATCTCGTGTCCGATGATATTGTCGACCGGAGTGTCGATATGAGGGAGCGGGAAGTCATCTTTTGGGCATGCCTAGTTAAGGTTCTGGAAGTCGATACATACCCTTACCTTGCAGTCTTGCTTGGTGACAGGTACTATGTTCGTGATCCATTTGGAGTAGAGGACGACTCGAATAAATTTGGCTTATGTAGCTTATCAACTTCCTCTTTGACTTGCAATGCTGTCTGAGGGTGCATTCTTCGAAGTTTCTGCTTGATGAGTTTCACATTGGGTTCTAGGACCAAGCGAAGTTCTACTAGGCTCGGGTCCAGACCGGGCATATCCTCGTAGGACCATGCGAAAGAGTTGAGGTGATCTTGGAAGACTTGGATGATCTGTTGTCGCTCCTTGGGGCTGAGTGTTGTTCTGATTAATAAATTCTTAGGCTTCTCCTCGATGCCAAAGTTGATTTCTTCGGTATGTTTCACGGAATCTTGGGTTTGCTCGTTGAAGCGTTTGATGACCCGTTGGAAGTCCTGTGTCTCCTCAGCAACTGGTGCTCCTTCCTCATCGTCTGTGAGTTCATATACTACAAAATGGCTACACTGGGGGGTTAATTTTGTGGGAGGTAACCTTTCATCGACGTAATTTATGGCTGCGACGTCCTTGGTCAGGTGAAGGTCAAGGCTATTGATCCTTCTCTCAAAGTCATGGAGTATCTCGTCAGGTATGATTACCAGCATGTTGCTTCATCGGGGAGCTCAACGGCTTCATGGGGAAGAGGTAGTAGGGTCACTTCGAACCAAGTTGAGGCAGGACTCTTCTATGTCGAGGGTGGGACAATGACCGGGTGTGATCATGTTGGTTGTTTCTTCCTTGGCTCTGTTCGTGTGACCAGTACTCATAGCCTTAGGAGAAAAGTCTCATTGTCAGTCACTGGATGGATCTGGGATGAAAGGCTCCCTCCCTTTTCTGTGATCTTGTAATTTTTTGGGATTTTCTATTTTTAATTTTTTATGGGTTTTAGAATTTTTTTTTTAAATTTTATATTTTTGATAAGAGCTATGGTATAGGGTCGGTTGCCTGAAGAGGAACCGGCGGGGTTGCTTCTTCTAGTTGAGGAAGTTGGACGGCTGCTGGAGCTGTTAGTGTGATTCTTCGGATGACGTGGACTCGTTCATAATTTGGCATTTTTTTTAGAGTCTTTGCCCGCGACGATCTTCCTGATGAGTGAGGATGGCGACAGTCCGGCTGATGTGTCTTCTTCTTCTACCACCCCAACCGCTTCAGCTTCGAAAAGAGCTGAGATGCAGTAGTCGTCTAAGCTTTCATCTTCAGAATCGAACGGGAGGCATTCTCCTTGCTGACACTTCTCCTGGGGTGAGGCTAGCTGGGGTTCTCGTATTGACCAGACATATTCTTTAATAATTCCAATTATTGACTCTAGATTTCTTTCGATCATCCCCCATAGTGTGGGAAAGGGATTAGTGTGGCCTCCTTGTTCGAGGTCTCCTAATATCATAGTACAAGTCTTGCAGTGGGGATGGTACTGCCGTATAATGCATGGAACTCTCGTGGGCATTCCCACATAGTAGAGGGGCGTTCAGGGTTGCTACTGTCAGAGGTGGAGTCTTCGGAATTCGGGAATTCATTCCATTGGACTTTGTAGTACGAGGGGACGAGTATACAGGCTCGACAACATGGTTGATACGGGTGCGATATACAGGGTTCTCCCCAGGGACATTCCTAGCCTTCGTCCTTGAGGTCATTTTCTTCGTCTGATTGCTTATTGAGTGTGCAACCGTGGGAATCGAGATGATCTCGTCGCGATGATGCGTACTCGTAAAAATTAAAGAGTTGCCACCCAGAGATTTTGGTGTCCCGAGAAACCCAAATCAAATTTAAAGAGCACCGAAGTGCCAAAAATTGACTCTGAATCCGGACTACGCCAAAGGCTCTTGGGTAGGGGCTTCAGTTATCGATTGGGAAGGAATTAGGCTTCTAATCAACTCGTTTAATGTGGTCTTTACTTATGGCCAAAACACAAAAGAAATAGACGAAGCAAAAAGGTCTTCCTCTTACCCAAGGGGCATTAAAATCTTATTTGTGCCCCTCCGTTCATACCGAAAATTTGGTGGCATAACAACACAAATGAGAGGATGGAGGAAGAACCAAGAAGGTAGAGGAATAGAGGGGAGAGTTGGAGCTCTCGGGCCCTTGTTGCACCATTGTGGAGCCTTGCGTAGGCTTACTTCGGTGGGCTTTGATGGCTTATATGGTGAGAATTAGGGTTCTAGCTCCTAAAGCTTGCAAGCTAAGAGGTAGAGAGGGAAATCTAGGGAGTAGCACACACCTAGCCTAGAAGTTTTGGATGAAAGGTAAGGCTTAGATGAAGGTTTATGGATTCTAGAATTTGTATAGAAAAGGGCACTAGAGGAGAGAGAGAGAGGTTTCTTAATCTCTAATTTGAGAGAAAATTTTCAAGCCCCTCTAAAGAGGGGGTACCTCTCTATTTATAGGAAAAAAAGAGGTTAGGAGGGTGCTTAGAGGCTAAACTAGATTAGAAATTAGGTAATTTAGCCATCAAATATTTCTTAGGGTTTTTGGAGTTTTAAAAAATGTGAAAAGATGCTCCAATGGTGGATGATAGGTTAAGGCTTTAAATCACTTAAAGGATTGCGAATAGATAGGGAATGGGTGTAATAGAGCTAGGAAAACACACTCCAAAGATCAAGATGGTCAACAAGTTAAATCCTAATCTCAAATTTTGAGGTAAAAACCTAGAGTCACTGTTCATAAGCCTGGCATAACTAATAGATGCGCCAGACAAATGTACAGCAAAACAGTGCCACATAGTGGCCTGGAAAGTTAGATGCCTGAGGTGGGGCCCACCTATAGGCTGGTGCAACTATTAGTTGCGCCAAGCCATTTATGGGGAGAAATGGCTTGGCACAAGTAATACTTGCGCCAAAACCCTGGGGGGGCCCAAGCAAATCCTTATTTTGCCCCTACACTTCGGAATGCCATATCTTTTGATGCATAGCTTCGATTGAGGTAATCCTTAGCTTGTTGGAAAGCTGAGGGCTTATACTTTTCAATGGTATAAGATTCAATCACAGTAGAGGATTCTAGCTAGTCTTGGTGCACCACTCATCATCCATTGCTCGAAAAAGTCAGGTTTAAGTTCAGAATGGGTTTTAAAGGTTGGGATTGGTTTCTAAAGATTTGGGAAGGTTTCTAAGGGATCTGAGATATTTTCTAAAGGTTTGGGATGACTCCTAAGGTCTCAGGAGGTTTCTAAGGGTTCCATACATGTCATCAAAAGCTTGGAAATGTGCCTCTCTCGAAATGTGTCTCGATTGGGCCTTGGGCCAAATTTGTGCGTCTACAGATGTCTCTCTTTAGTATCCGATCACTAATGATCGAATGCCAAAGAAAAAAGACATTCGAAGAGGCCCAAGACATTACTGAAGGGTCTATTACATTCAGAACAAACTTCAAACATTAGACGGGTAACATGGTGAGAAAACAAGAGCCCTGTATATCGGGAAAAACGTCCGTTTCTCAAGGTAATCGTCCTCAAGCACTTAGTGATATTACTGGGCATAACCAAGATAGAATGAGTTGCGAAAGCCCAATTGCTGGGAAAAACATTTGCTTCTCTAGTTGCGAAAGCCCGTTAGTCGAGAAAAACGTCTGCTTCTCAAGATGATTTGAAGGTGATTGAAGTTTGAGATTCATTCTGAATACAACAACTTCATAAATAAGGGGGGTGATTGACCCACACTTAAAGATAGGTGCAAAGTAAAAATATGCAAGGTTCTAGAGTTTGCGTCCAATCATATGAGGCATTGATTGCTCCATTTGACTAGTCGCAGGTGCCCCTGCTTGGAGTAGGGTTTGAAGTCTCTAGGCGAACCCATCGATCTCGAAGTTTATTTAGCACGACTACTCGAGCGGAGCGAATAGATGTCGCAACACTTTGTAGGAGCACATGCTGTCTTTTCAAAACACATATTTTTTGTTATTTTATATGAGAAATTTTTGACTTTTTATGTGATTTTTTTGGATTTTGAGTTATCCTTTTATGATGATTTTTTTGGATTTTGAGTTATTATTTTATGTGATTTTTTTGGATCTTGAGTTATCATTTTATGTGATTTTTAAAATTTTGAGTTATCATTTTATGTGATTTTTTTGGTTTTCAATGTTATCATTTTATGTGATTTTAATTTATCACTTTATTCTATTTTATTCTATCACTTTATGTGACTTTATTCTATCATTTTATGTGAATTATTTTTGAAATTTTCTTTATCATTTTATGTGAAGCTATTCTATCATTTTATGTGAAACTATTCTATCATTTTATGTGATTTTTTTGGTTTATCAAAGCTATTTTTGTTATGTAATTTTTTTAGTTTTTCAAAGCTATCATTTTATGTGTCTGATCGGGATTCTTTGAGCGTGCTCATCAATCTTGATCCATTTACTCTAGCAGAGCTTTCTGGGCAAGCTGAATGAGGATCGACATACCATTTGGGAGCATGTGCACATGTCGGGGACAACAAAACAAAGAGAAGCAGTACCAACCTATGTATGTGACCCACACCAGGCCCAAAAGCCAGCCTAAAAGTGACCTGGTGCAACTATTAGTTGCGCCAAGCCAACTGGGGGCCCAAAATAGCTTGGCGCATGTAATACATGCTCCAAGCATGGCTGGAGACCATTTTAAAGAACCTGAGTTCGGGCAAAAGAGTTGTGTTTTCAAAATTTTTCTCTCCCCAACTCTCCAAACCGAAAGTAAAACTCCTCCTAGGGTTCCTTTACGTTGCCTCTAAGCGTGCTTCATTGTCGGCATTTGCTTGTGCCTATTGATCGCCCGCTCCGTGCTAGATCAAAGACCCATTTTTCTTCAAAGGTAACTATTTAAAACCCATTTTATTTGATTTTTCTTGATTTTTCTTGCAAATGTGATCATGATCTTATATTTTTAGATGATAAATGGTTTATTCTCTTTGTAAGCATGGTTATTGGTGATGAATTGATGATATTTCATGAATGATGCTCTATTTTTGTTGTTTTATGAGTTTTATTAATACATATATCTATTTTTTTGTTGTTGTTTTATTTGTGCACATAGAAAGGACTTTATTTTTGGTTTTTGTTTTCATTTTTGAACTTAAAGAAAGGATTTTTTTTTGGTCTTTATTTTTTGAAAACTAACTAAGGGAAAGGATATTATTTTATTTTGGTTTCTATTACTTAGGGAAAAGGATTTTTTTTATTTTTGGTTTTTTTGTTTTTGGAAACTAAGGAATTTATTTTATTTTTGTTGTTGGTTTTTGGTTTTACAAAGAAAAGGGATTTTCTCTTTTTTTTTTTTTTGACTTTGATTTTATAAACATAAAGGAAGGATTATTTATTTTTTAATTTTGATTATAGAAGCATAAAGAAAGGAATTTTTGTTTTTAATTTGCTTTATTTTTGAAGACAAAAAAAGAAAATAGAAAATTTTGTTTTATTTTTATAAAGAAAGGAACTGTTTTGTAGTTTTTGGTTTTATTGACATAAAGAAAGAGATTTTTGGTTCTTTTTTTGGTCCTTTTTTAATTTTATGAACATAAGAAAAGGATTTTTTTTTGGTTCCTTTTTTCGATTTTTAATTCTATGAACATAAAGAAAGGAATTTTTGGGTTTTTTTTTTTGTGAACATAAAGAAAAGCATTTTTTTTTTGTTTTTGTGAACATAAAGAAAGGCATTTTTTTTTATTTTTTGTTTTGTTTTTGATTTTTTGAAAAAAAAGAAAGGGAGGAGCATACTTACCTTCCCTTGATCTGTAGCACAATGGTCCTTTTATCACAGATCAACCCTAACATGATTGCTTGTATTTGCCCTAGAATGTCGGGTGATGAGGAATATTTGCCGGAGGAAGAACAGGAAGAAGAGCCAGTAGTGACCTTTGGTCCGAGGGGAGAACGATTTATTTTAGTGGAATGCCCTGCCGACATGTGGTATGAAATGCAGGGAGAGGCCGCCCATGCAGGTCTCCTAAATCAGCAGTATGTGCATATTTCAAACTTCGGCATTGCGGGAAAGGTAAAGGGATAAGTTTAGTTCTTTTTCCTGTGCGGTTTTGCTCTATCTCCATAATTTGATGCACTTTCTCTTTTGACGCAGGACTTGCCCCACATTGTATTTCAAGGGGGCTGGCTAGATTTTCAGGACTTTTATCGCTCTATCCCACCAGTCGTAAAATTTTTGCTCGAGCAGGCTGGCTTTGGAGAGTTCTTATCATGCCCCGCCATGAGAGCAGATGCAACATATTTGAGAGCTCTGATTGAGAGATTTTGCCCAGAGACTATGTCCTTCCATATGGCCTTTGCTGAGATGACCCTGATGCCCATTGATTGGACTATGATTGCAGGTATTAGGATAGGGGGAATTCCAATGGCCAACCTGGCGGTGCCTAGCCGAGATGAGATTATCAGATTGATAGGGGATTATCCTCCCCGTGCAAATTTGCATGGTGTTGAGGTCAAGATGACCTAGCTATCTGACCTTTTTGGGCTGCATGAGTTAGTAGATTTGGGGCAGCCAGATGTGGAAGTTTATATTGAGCCCGAGCATACGATCGTATTGGCCCACATCACGCTCCTCATAATGTTGGGTAAAACCCTCTTTTCTAATGCTAACGACGGATGGGTCAACCTGGCCCTGCTGAGCCTCATGGACAATTGGCTTGATATCCATAGATACGACTGGGGTGGAGTCGGATATGCCATGTTGATGTATAGCATAGCCCGAGCATCCATTGGGGAGGCAAAGTCTGTTGTTGGCTTCTGACCGGCTCTGGAGGTAATCTCTAACTCTTTTGCTTTTATCAGTTTAGTTGGATAGTCGTTGTATGCTACTGACTCCTCTTTTGTGCACTGCTCTCTTCAGGCATGGGGGTGTCTTCATTTTCAACCTGGACGCTCGCTTCTTCAATCAGAGATATATACTTACCCCCTTTTAAGCAACTGGAACAAATACTGGCGCCGAGATGTGGGCATGAAGCATCTGGAGATGGGCCTGAGGTCCCAATTTGATCTGATGATCCCTGAGCAGGTACGGCCTTTTCTCCTCTATTTATTTCAGTTCAAAAAATCTCCTTTGTTATTATGCTGCATTCTTGACTGATTGGCCACTTCTTGACTTGGGCAGATCATATATGACCCGTACATTGGCTCTCTTTTTTGGAATCGGGCTGCAGTAGGTCCATCTCGCCTCTTTAACAACTGCCGCATTATCTTTTTCTATGGGGCGTGGGCAAGGGCCTACTACCTGGAGGAGCGGGTAGTTCATCAGTACTAGGGTTGTCCCACCATACCCTCGGATCCTCCCACAGATGTCATGGATCCCGTGGGTAGTATCGAGGAGCTTATTGTGGCCTTCCTTCAAAATGGGATCCCCATCAATACCCTTCTTATGCTTGGAGACTATCGGTTGTGGTACGAGTCTTTGCCATAGAGATTTATTCTTTCGCGCTTTGCCCCTAGTTAATTTCCTAGCCTTCGGCGGCCTGCGCTCACAGGTAGTTCTCCTTTCTTTTAGATTGGTCCCCTTTCAGTTTTAATTCAACTTTTGTTTCTACTGAACGAATCTTTATTTTTTTTTCACAGTTTTTCCAGGAAGGTGATTCAGATGATGAAGGTGGAGCGGCAACGGGTACTACTGATGCTTCAGGGGTAGGTCCCTCAGATGCTGGTCCTTCCGATGCGGGTCCCTCAAGTGCTGATCCCTCAGGTGCTGGTCCTTCAGGCTCTTCTCGCATGGGTGCCTTGGGTGGTGTACCTGCTGTGGTTCATGGGACCTTTAGGCGCCTTGAGGATGGCTTTCTTTTAGATCTATGAGCCGATGTAGATAGAATGGCCTGCCTTTCAGATGCGGTTTGGGTTCCTCCTCCTGAGGTGGTTCCGGGGGTAAGACTTTTCATGATCATTCTTCCTTTTTTTGGCTCCTTTGATAAATGTCTGTGTTTGCTAGTAACCCATGTAACTGACAGCTTTCTCCCTCTGAATGTAGAACTTTGAATCAGCCATGGACCATGCTGTGTACTATCGCAACATTGCTGATCTCCGGGATGTGGAGGTGGTGAGTATTTTGCTGACCTATTTTCCTCACTGCTTTACCATCTTTGTCTTTCAATTGATCTTGATTTGTGACCTTGGCTATGGCTTGCAGTGTGCACATGACAAGGAGTCACGCTCTTTACTCAGCCGGGTTTCACAGGCGTGGTCTCGAGTAGGAGATATGCGGAACTTTCAAAGCTCCTCGCATCGGCGAAAGAAATCGAAGGGTGCCAGCGAGGACTAGGCCTAGTTTCTGCATTCTGAAATTTTCAAATACTTTGGGATGACATTTTTCTGATTTGAACAATTTGTAACAGATGATTATTGTGCACTTCTTCATTTGATTGGGATGATTTTCAGCTTTGAAATGTTTAGTGCTCTTTCTTTGATCGCATGCTATGTTTCCCTTGCATTATATTTGATTGCTTGCAGGATGGTTTTGACGATTGCTTGTAAAAGTCCTATGCCTTGGTGTGGGTTTTTCCTGCGCAAAATTTAAATGATTTCAAAGTTAGGCGCATTTCAAATTTTATGTTTGTAAATTTAGTCAAGTCGTGAAACACAGGTGAACAGGCAAACTAGCTAAGGGGTCCAACAAAGACACACACTCCCCCTTAAAAACTCTATTTTTGCATGAAAAAAGGCCAGATTGGTCTGGCTCATGTATTACATGCGCCAGGTTCTGCCTGGGGGGCAGTGGGTCCTTTATATGCCCGAGAAAGGTCATTTTCTATCTTTTCTCTTTGGCTTGGAGTTTTCTACTGTTTCTTTCTCTCCTTGCTTTCCCAAAGGTGGGTCCATCGTCATACATTGAAATTTATATTCTTGAAAAATCTTTGTACATCCATGGACCCGCTTTCCAACCCTCCCTTACATGGAGGGCCCGGAACCAATTTACTCCCTTCTTTGGGGTTGGGGCCCAATTTTCTCAAAAGTTGGCTTGAGAGCCTGAATGAGAGCGAGCTCGTTGATCTAGAGTGTTTTGGACTATCCCGTCTTTCCTTCTTTCTTGAGGTTCCTCCATGGTGGGACCTATTTCATGCGGCGACCTCGTTTTGGGATGCAAATGCCCGTGTATTTCATTTTGGGAAGAGGGAACTAACTCCTACTCTTGAAGAGTTATCCAATCTGTCAGCTAAAGCTCCATAGAGGCCTTACAAGAGTCACACTGAAACCGAGCTATGCTAAGTCCGTTCACCTCACCCTGGGATTGAAGAAATCTGAATATGAGAAAAGTCTCATTGGGGGGACCCACAAGGTGTTTGATCAAATTCCTCAAGGAACTTTTCGGTGATGAAAGTTTTAAAAAATTACCGATTAGGAACATCTTCAACGTGAAAGCCTTTGCTCTCAGTCTTATCTCGGAAGTCCTTTTCTTCACTGGGGGAGAGAGCTTTTCTCTAGCTCTCTGCGACATTTTGACTGAGCTGGAAGAGGGTCAATCAGTGGTGCACCTGGTCCTTGCTGAACTATATCGATGCCTTGATGCATTTGCTCTGGGAAGGTGGAGAGCCTAAGGGGATGTCCTTTGCTACTCCAGGTCTAGTTAGGTGGGCACCTTGCTATCCTGGGTCCCATGCCTCGCTTTTACATCATCCGAGGTGAGGAGGTCTGATGCTTTCCACAAAGAGATTCGTTAGAGTTGAAGCTTTGGCTGACTAATGCAGAACTGGTATGGAGACTCCCTTGGTTGGATCGGACCTTTCCAATAGTTTGCTCGAGAGATCATGAGGGCATCACCCTCCTAGGATTGACTGGTTATACCTTCTACTTCCCATTCCGAGTGTTACATCAGTTTGGCTGCTCTTAGCAGGTGCCTTGTGAGGTGAAACCTCCCTTGTGTGATTTGATCTTTTCTAAGGGGTCCTCTGGGGACATGGATTAGATTGTTGCTCTTCAGGAGACACATCAGTCAATGCTAATGTGCGGTTTGGGGCAGGGAAATTCAGTTCAATCTTTCCCAGAGTACGAGGCTTGGCTATCGACTGAGCAGCCTGCTATTGGTCATCTGGATCTGGCAGAGAGTATTGGTATGGGAGGGCCCTAGCCGAAGAAGGAGACGGTGCTTCAAGTTTGCATTGAGCTGCTGACCGATGAGAAGAGGGTCCCTACAAGAACTTTTGGCATAAGAGAAAGTTAGAGTAGAGGTAGCAAAGACCAGAGATGGCACAACTGAGAGCGAGGCCCTTCGTCTGGAAGGAGCCTTGAATGTTGCTCTTGGGGCTATCGATGCTTCTCGGAAGAGGTATAAGAGCATTCATGGCCACTGGCTGACTGAGTGGAATGTCTGAGAGGATGGCTTTCGTGCGAAGATGAGTGCCTTGAAGCGCGAGCTGGGCCGTTGATTCCCTCCTACACATATATCTTTTTACGCATATCAGATTCTTAGAAAAGGGGTGTAAGAAACCCCTTTGCAGATACACATTTTTTTGGTATACATATATTTTCTTATGTTTTTATTATTTTTTTGCTTTTGTAAAGAAAGAAAGAAAGCTAGACATCACACCGATTATTTTTTGAAATGTGGTGTAAGCAAAGATGTAAGTTTGTGAATGGAAAAAGAAAATCTATTATCTTACAAGAAGTATGGTTTCTTTTTCTTTTCTATTTATTTTTTTCTTTTCTTCTTTTTCTTTTTTGTTGAATGCCTTAGTCACATGGTGAGATGACGGGTCCTCTTCTGAGCATGGTCGAACCCTTTTTAAGTGGTCGGGTTTGAGTGAGGTTCAGAAGTCTTACCAAGGCCGGAACGTCAATCCCTTTTGATCGAATCAAACTTTTCTCCTTACCTAGGGTCATACGTTTGACAAAGCAGTTTCACAAAGACAATTCTGGTCGGGGCCCAATTTGAACTAACATGAGTGGCCCAGTCGAAAAATGGGTAACAGGGAGAGTAACCAAAAAGGGCTCCTCAAACAACAATCTTATCAATCATTTCAAACCTTTCTTCTTCAATTTTTTCTTTTTAATCTTTTTATACTCACAACGCCCAAGGTGGGTTCGTCGTGCCCGTTTTTGCCCTCTTTTTACCCGTGGCGTCCGAGTTTCACCACTTCTATGGGTTTAGCTTTCTTACCCCAAGCGCCCTTTCTGGTTTTCACCTGGTCCGCACAAGCTCACTGTTTTTACCCGTAACGCCCTTTCGGGTTTTCACCATGTCCATCTTGCTTTGAGCTTGTATAGTTTTATTTTTTTTTCTTTTGTTTTTCTTCTATCGAAAGTCATGATATAGACATCGATTCCGTCATAGTTGGCTAGATGGGGGTTTTGGTGTTGTCTCACAACTCGGCTCATGTTGACTTGACAGATACTATGACTGTTTGTGAACCTAAAAAGAGGGCTTTCTTCAGGGTGTAGCTTGGCCACTGGTCAGGTTAGGATTGAAGGTATGTTGGGCTAAAAAGGGTGTCCTTGATACATCTTCAGTTTTCCACAGCACACTTCTTCCTTGGGGAATTTTTACTGTACAAGCCCTCATGATTCTTCTATTTCTTTTCTTTTTCTTTTATTTTATTTCAGGCAATATATTTATGATGTTTTGCTTTGATTTTTTTTGGTTTCTCCTCTTTTTTTTTTGATAGTAATTCTACTTCCTCTCTTCTTTTGTATATGTACACACTTTTTCTTTTTTCAGAGAAGGGATTTATTGAAAGAAAGGCCAAGGCTCAAAATGGGGTAGCAAAGGATAATATCATTTTTAGGGATACTTTTTAGCTACTGTGCTTGGAATGATGGCCTCTTTTGGGTGATTCTTAAGCAATCACGTATCTGTTTCACCAATACTTACCTTACCGTGATAGACTAAGAGTAGAACTGTCAGACATATCCAACATTGATGGGCTCGAGAAAGTGATGTCCGTCTATGGTGGTGAGGCAGATGGAGTATCCCGGCAGTACTTCCTTGATGACATAAGGTCCTTCTCAGTTCAGCTTAAACTTTCCTCTCAGATCGGCATAGTGTCTCCTACTCAAATCTCGTCTACGGACACGTTTATTATAAGCGCGTGTGATTCGCCCTTGGTAAACTTGAGTATGACACAAGGCAAGGAGTCTTTTCTCATCCAGTAAGTTCAATTGGTCAAAGCGGGATCTCTCTCTCTCTCTCTCTCTGCTTCGGGTAAGCCTGATTCAAGGAGGATTCAGAGGGAGGGTACTTCAACTTCTACAGGTAAAACGACCTCAGTTCTATACACAAGGGAGAATGGGGTTGCCCCTGTAGCGGTATAGATAGATATTCTGTAGGCCCATAAAGCAAATGGCAGCATTTCACTCCAATCTCGATAGGTGATGACCATCTTCTCAAGGATGTGGATGATCATTTTATTCGCAGCTTCTACGGCTCCATTAGTTTGAGGCCGATAAGGTGACGAATGATGGTTCTTGATCTTGTATTGCTCGTAGAAGGCTCGAATGTGCTTATTTGGAAAGTTGGTACCACTGTCCGTGATGATATCTTTGGATACTCCAAATTGGCATACAATATTATTCTTGAGAAACTTCTCGACGTGATCGACCGTGATGTTGGCATATGACGCTGCCTCTACCACTTAGTAAAGTACTCGATGGCGACGAGGATGAACCGATGTCCGTTTGAGGCTTTCAGATTAATCATACCAAAGATGTCAAGGCCCAAGGTAGCAAATGACCAAGGAGTGGTCATGGAGTGTAAATCGATGGCTGGAGTGTGTATTAAACTAGAGTGTTCCTGACACTTATAGCATTTCTGCATGTGTTTGTAGCAATTTGATTCCATAGTGGTCCAGAAGTATCCCTGCCGTAAAATTTTTTTAGCGAGCATGTGACCGCTGACGTGGGCACCGCATACTCTCTCGTGGATGTCCTTCATGATATTGATCGCTTCACTTTATGAAAGGCACCTGAGTAAGATGTTATTGTAGGATCACTTGTAAAGGCATTCCCCCTAAATGGAGACTTTCGTCATGGAGAGATACATCAAGAGTGGTCTCCCTGGTTCCGCTGGTACAAACATAGGTGGGTTAAGGAGGTAGCTTTTAATTTTGTCAAACACTGCCTGATAATTGTCATTCCATTCAACGGGCGAGTTCTTTCAAAGTAGCTTAAAGATCGACGTGCAGATAGGCGTTAGTTGTGCAATGAACCGACTGCTATACTGAATCCTGCCCAAGAACCCTCTGACCTCTTTCTCGGTAGATGGTAGCGGCATTTTTGTGATGGCCTTTACTTTGACTTGGTCGACTTCGATACCTCTCCTGCTGACGATGAATCCTAACAATTTTTCAAACATAGTGCTAAATGTGCACTTATGTGGATTCAAACGTAACGTGTACTTTCTCAGCCTTTTAAACAGCTTCTGGAGGTTTACCAAGTGGTCGCTTCACTCTAGTGACTTGGCTATCATATCATAGACATACACTTTAATTTCTTAATGCATCATGTCATGAAATAGCACAGCCATTGCTCTTTGGTACGTTGCACTGGCATTCTTTAGCCCGAATGGCATGACATGGTAGCAAAAGGTTCCCCACGGAGTGATGAATGCCGTCTTCTCCCGATCTGCCTTTGCCATCTTAATCTAGTTATATCCAAAGAATCCATCCATGAATGAAAGCAACTTGTGCTTAGCAGTACTATCGACCAAGATGTCGATGTGCGGCAGCGAGAAATCGTCCTTCGGGCTTGCTTTGTTCAAGTTTCAAAAATCGATGCACATGCAGACTTTTCCATCCTTCTTCGGCATAGGCATAATATTGGCCAGCCACTATGGGTATTTGGATATCATGAGAAATGTCGCATCATACTACTTAATAACTTCGTCCTTGACTTTTAACATCCACTCGAGTCATAGAAGTCTTAGCTTCTGCTTGACCGGCTTCATGTCAGGGTAGAGCGACAACTCATGCTCGACCAAATCGGTGTCTAGACCAGGAATGTCCTCGTACGACCAGGTAAAAATGTCTTGGTATGATCAAAAGAAATCGATCATGTTTTTTCTTTCTTTAGGAGACAGTGACGTTTCGATCTTGGTAATCCAGGGAATCTCCTCAGTCCCTAGATTGACGTCTTCAGTTTCTTCAACAATGGGGGTAGGGCCATGCTCAAAGTCGACAAACTAGTCAAGGAGCTCATTGGGGAGCTCCTCAAAAGGGACATCCTCGTCCAGACTCGTAACTCCTACCTATTCTTATATTTCTACAGGAAAGAGGTCGATTTTACATGGGACGGGCATTTCGATTAAGGCATCTTTCTCTTGGATTTTATTTAGAATTTTAAATGACAATATTTTTGGATTTTATATTTTTCTAATATTTTTGAGATTTTTATTTTCTTCGGAGACGGACCCTTGGCAGTGCGAGTCTGTGTATATACAAGGTATTGCCCGCCAAGGGCTTATCTCACTTTTTATAAGCTATTTCTTCTTAGGAAATGGGTGCCAAAGTTTAGGCCACTCCCCGCTTCCAGGGTTTGGGGCAAAGATGCCCAATTGCATACTTGAGAGGCCGCTCCTTTACCTGTTTGGATGAAGGGTGCTGACTGATATGGATCATTGGAGTCAACTTCCATCATATTGATCCCGGGTTCGTATGAGATTATGCCCTCAAATGTCAACCTAGTTTTATGGTGATTTACCACAGGGGGGAATTATTCAGGTACGGAATGTCATTCCTCAAAGAGGGATAATGCGGCCAAGTCTATTTTCAGTCTGGGAGGGGTAATGTGGGGATTGGTGGGGTGAACAGGTGCCATGGGCTTGTGTGGGGTCAATTGGGTTATTCCATTCCGATCAATCTTCACAACCCCAGCGCTCACGAATGAATCTCTGATGTGAGGTCTAGGTAGGGGTTTCTCCTATAGGTTTATACCCCTGGCTCTTACAGCTACCGTGGCCCGGGCTTTCTCCTTAGCCTCTCGCACCTCTTCTTCTGTGGGCTTATAGCCTAGCCCAAATCTAACTTTTTGGTCCCCCTTGACTGTGATGGGCTCTCTTCTTCCTTGTAATTGGGGTCCCAACCCCTTCCCTCTTTGATAGCCCCACTTTTAGAGAATGGCCACTGCCGCTACCATTCCACTTTTGGTTTTTGGACTGATACCCTTGATGGGCTCCGGGAGTATCGTTGATACTTCATACTCAAAACTGTGGAGGTCAACATCCTCAGCTGTGTGAAGTACATCTAACACTTTTGGCTTCTCAATGCTGTTGGTGGCTTTTTTCTTCTCACTGTGCCCTCACCAATGATAGTGATAATCCTATGCCCGGACGTAAACTTGAGCTTTTAATGCAGTGTCGACGGTATCACTCCGACCTCATGCAACCATGGGCATCCTAACAATAGATTGAACGAAGATTTGATGTCCATTACTTGAAATAATATGGAGTAGGTCATTGGCGCAATCAATAGCTCAAGGTCAACTTCTCCCATTATCTCTCTTCTTGTATTGTCAAAACCTCGAGCACTGGTTCTTGTGGGTCTCAACATGCACGGACTGGTTCTTGTGGGTCTCAACATGCACGGACTGGTTCTTGTGGGTCTCAACATGCACGGATCTACCCCGATCATTGTGGTGATTCTCAGTGGGCATATATTCAGAGCAGACCCATTGTCAATTAACACCAAAGGGATTTTCATATTTTTGGATTCCATAGTAATATTAAGGGATTTTGAGTGACAACTTCCCTCATCCGATAAATCAACATCCGAAAATGAAATGGCATTTAGAGCCATCACTTGACCAATAATCTGCTCGACCTCATCTGGGATCACCTGAAGCAAAACGTACACATTTTATAACACCCCCATTAAGGCTTGAAAATGGAGTGGAGACGTCATCAATAGATCCCATACAGTGATATAAGCCGACATTCTTCTCAATTGAGTCTCCAGTATATGTTCTCGGCTCATATTTTCAAAAGGATTAACGACACTATCTTTCTTTTCCTCTGGTTGGGCTTGTGCTACTGCTAGTGCTTCCGGTTGCTTAGATACCTTTCCGGATCTTGTGACAAAGTCTATCGCCCATTCTCTACTACTACCGGCATTGACATCTGTCTGTTCATAATTCAGCGAGACCTGATGAGGATTGTAGGTTGGCCTCGAAATCTAAAACAGAGTGGTTGCCGATAACTGATGCGCATGTACTGATGGCTTCGGAGGGGTGGGTAATAATTGGTTCACCTCAGTGATAGATGGTTGGGTGGCAAAATTGGGCCATGTTGGGGTGGTGAGGTTTGCGGATGGTTGTCCTAGAGGTAATGGGGTAGGGGTGGGCTACTGATAGCTGATAGGTGATGGTGGGGAATGGGGGACTTGATGGGCTATTGGGTAATTGATGGGAGTGGCAATGTATGGTTGGTATGTATTTATTTGCACATAATTGACGGGTGTGGGTGATGGGAAATAGGCCATAAGATCTAAGGGTTCAATTTGGGGTGCTGGGTTAGGGAAATAATCTGATAAATTCAAGGGTTCAATCACCCCAATACTTCTTTCTTCACGATTTCTCTGCAGCGGTGCCCCATAACTCTCCCGGTCACTAATGTAATTTGATGGGTCAAATTCAAACTCTTCCTCACATTCCTCTATCATTTCGATAGTGGGTCTGGGATCTGCTACTCCGGTAGGGTGTGGGGGTAATGGCACCTGATGTATATTGGCATGTTGGTTCACTTGAGAAGGTGCAGGTGGAATGATTTTCCCGGCATAAATTAAATCTTGTATCGCATGCTTCAATGGGAAGCAGCGATCACTCGGGTGACTCGAACCCCGATGAAAATTACAGTGAGTGTTAGGGTCATAATTCTTCGACATTAGATTAGGAAGAGGTCGCGGTTGGAGGGAGGTAACTAGTCCCTTTTCTATTAGCAAAGGTAAAAGTACATTCAAAGATTGCCCCAAGGGTGTAAAAACTCGATTGTAGCGGGCTCTCCTCTGCTCTGGGGTCATCTGCATCCCCTGTCCATTTCCTGTTCTCTGCATCGGCTTAGTTCTGACTAGTGCTAGCTTGGCCACCTTAAATTAGAACGGGATTATATTATTATTGGGCCTTGTGTTGGCAATATTTTGGATATCGGTCACCGTTCTTTTCTTGTTTTGCTACTCGAAAAATCTTCTAACTTTGCTAGCTCCCTCAGGTACATTTTTGCTCAGGCGACCTTCCCTGATAGCATCTTCACAGTGATTTACATTCCTTACCAGATCAATAAAGCTGAACTGCTACTGGTACACTAGAAAGTCTGAGATCACTGATAGAGTGTTCTTGAAAATCATTTTTATTTATTCATTATCAGGTATCCTGTTTCTAACTTGAGCAGCCAATGCTCTCTAATGCCCCAAATAATCGCTAAAGGTTTCATTCGGGTTCTGCTTCAAACAGGCCAAATTTGACTTGCATGGTTCAATGTCTATATTGTAGACATATTGATCTTGAAACAAGTGTGTCAAGTTTTTCCAAGTCTTTATCATAGATGGTTCTAAGGACGTGAAGCACCTCAAGGCCGGACCAGTCAAACTTTTCTGAAAGACCTTTATTAATAGTCTTTCATCCCCTCCATACTAGCACATGCCCCCCCACAATAAAACTTGAGGTGTGCTATGAGATTGCCGGTACCGTTATACTTGTCAAAAGCTAGTATTTTAAATTTTGGAGGCAAGGGGACCTCAGCGAACAAATACAAATCTGAGAAGTCCGTGGCGTAGATTTCAGCACCACCCATCTTCATCAACTACTTCTGAATTTTGTCTAATTATTCTTTCAACTGCTCTGATTCCTTGGACATGGGGGGCACTTTCTCAGCAGTCGGTCAAAACTCGCTCTGTGCTACCAAGGGGTTGGTAATTATAGGAGGGGGATTAATGTTGGCTAATGCCCCTGCATAAGCACCACTGTTCCTAATCTCGTCCTCTTCATATTGTTGGTCTACACAAGGTGTAGTGAGGGTGAGATTCTATTGTTGGTGCTGCATGGATTGGATGGGAATGGTCTGAATGGGGGTTGGGTGAGTCCATTGAATGTGAGGGAAGGTTTGTTGGGTGATGGGATGAGTGGAAGTGAGATTTTAGGGTGGGGTCTGATGAGGCCATTGGGCATGGGGAAAGGTTTGAAATTGACTTTAGGATGTAGGGATATGGGTGAATTGGGGTTGATGTAAGGTATGGGTTTGAGCTGGGTATGAGGGTTGTGGGTGAGTGAAATTTTGAAGGAATTGTGAAGGGTATGGGTGTGAGGCTCTAAGGTTAAGGTCTGGCTGGGCTTGGGTTTGGGCTATGAAGCCTTGGGAGGGTTGGGCTACAAAAGTCTGGCCCATGGGACCTTGGGAAGGTTGAGCCATCGAGCCTTGGTCATGATAGGTCTAGCCCAATGGGCCTTGTGGGTCTAGGTCATGGGCCATTGATGAATCTGGGTCATGGGCCTTTGATGGGTCGGGGCCATGGGCCCTTGGTGGTTCGGGGCCATGGGCCCTTGATGAATCTAGGTCATGGGCCCTTGATGGGTCTGGGCCTGGGCTCGATGGGTCTGAGCCATGGGCCCTTGGTGGGTCTAAGCCATGGGCCCTTGGTGGGTCTGGATGGTGGGGTTTTGGGCCATTGGGCCTTGGGGTATGTGGATAATGGGGGTTTTGATGGTATGGATGATGGCGGGTTGACGGGGGTCATGGGGGAATGAGGGATAGAGGCTTGATAGGGTATGAGATGGATCCATAGATGTGTGGTGTGGATGAGAGGGGGTGTGTTGGGAAGCTTTCCACCTAGTGTAAGTTTGGACCATCTCCTCCATCATGGCCATGGAAGGGGGATTAGATGGAGATGGGGTATTTAAGGGTTGGAAGGGCATGGATGGGGTGGATGAGAAAGAAAAATTAGGCATGGCTCTGGTAAAATCGGGTATGACCTGAGTAAGTGGTGGGTTAGAAAAATGAGATGGGTCATTGGTGAATGGGGATGGATTGGGCATGTATGGGGAGGATGTATGGGGCATAAATGTGGAGGATGAGAGAGGAAAGCTGGTCATGGCCCCGGTAAAAATGGGCATGACCTGGGTAAATGGAGGGATGTATGGGGGATCGGATGCGACATGGATAGATGGGGTGGATTGGATATGCATCGGGTGGATGAAAAATAGGATATATTGGTGAAGGTGGAGGATTAGGTTGGGTTTTTAATGGGTGTGGATGGAAGGTGAGATGGGTTGGGAATGGCCATGGATGAAGGCATGGCTTATGAAAATGGGGAATGGGGGGTTGGATTTTGGATATTTTGGGAGGTGGTAGATGGAAAGATAGGAGCACCAAAGGGGCCAGTGACGGCGAATGGGGATTGAGTGAGGGGGATGGCTGTGAAAACTTCTTCCACATGGGAATGGGTTGGGGAATGCGGTGGGGATGAGTTGGGATCGACATATGCCGGATTCACAGCCCGTGACATGGCTTGGTGTTGGGTAGGGTACGGGTGCCTCGGGTGGGGCCCGTAAAGCTTCCTCCTTCCCCTATGAAATGGTGGAGGGTACGATGATGCCGTTGTGCAGGCACCAATAAAACTCTATTTTTGAGAATTTTTTATTTTTATTTTTTTGAATTTTTATAAGTGAAAAGATTAAGGATTTCGGGGCCTTTTGAATTTACTTTTTGAGTGGCTCTCGTAAATAGGTCTCGTGGCAAAGGCTCCGAAGTGCTTCAGAAGAATCAAAGGGAAACCCCTTGATCCATTGAAGGCACGAAAACCAATGTAAACAACCCAATCTCCCAGAATGAGTAAAAATGAAGTCACCTTCTCTTGATCGGCAAGGGCGTATTGGGTGTCGAAAGTTGCAAGGCCCAAACAGAGGCACTAAAAACACTAATTGAGGAGTCCGGGATGTGAAATAGGCCACAGATTCGGGCTACTGCTATCTAACACAAACTTGGCGCAACTATTAGGTGTGCCAGACCAAAAATGCCCAGGATAAAGCTGGCGCAACTAATACATGCGCCAGTGCATTTCTAGGGATTTTTGCCTTGGCGCATGTATTAGTGGCGCCAGGCAAACAGAGGGGCAGAAACAGCTTGACAGTAGGAAATTCAGCCCAAAATGAGTCTCTTTACTGGTTTTTTCTGGAAGCTAGGCTTCCAAGGACTGATTGTTTTAATGAATCGGATCTCTCCTAACTGAACCTAAGGGTTACAAGGCCGGCGTGGGTCCGCTAAAGCTCACTTTCCCCTAGGTTTTAAGCTTGGTAACGAGAAGGTTACCCCCCCGATATACCTCAAGTGAAAGCACTTTCTCAGGTACTAGGTGGGTTGGGACTTTTCCAGATCATCACCACTAGGGGCTGTCGCCGTACTAAGACTCGAGAATTTGTATGTCTGCCTAAATATCCACTCGTAAAATTCTACCCTGCTAAAATCAATTTAAGTCCCCTTTGTTGGTTCAATTTTAATTTTCACTTTTAAAGGGAGTTTGCTTAGAGTTCAAAGACCGGAGGTGATGATCCCGTGCCACCTCTACGGGCCGGTGTCCACTGTTTGTGATATGATTGCAAAAATTAAAGGCGCACGTAGGCCTGCCAATCTTCTAAGACACTTAAAATGACATAAAAGTAAAGAAAATTAACGGACAATGCACAAGTAGACCCACTGATCGGCTAAGGTACTTAAAATGACATAAATGTAAAGAAATTTAAGACGGTGCGCAAGTAGGCCCGCCAATCGGCTAAGGCTCATAAATGGTATAAAAGTAGGGGTGAGAAAGCAACATAATCATAGGGGTGAGTAAAAAAATAGCTAAAATGGGTTAGAAAAACAAAAATAAAGGGTCAAAATTCAAGGGGAAGCTTTACTAGCTATTCCCCAACAGAGTCGCCATCTGTGCAACTGTGGGAATTGAGATGACCCCGTCGCGACGATGCACACTTGTAAAAATTAAAGAGTCGCCACCTAGAGCTTTTGGTATCTCAGAAAACCCAAATCAAATTTAAAGAGCACCGAAGTGCCAAAAATTGACTATGAATATGGACTACGCCAAAGGCTCTTGGGTAGGGGCTTCAGTTATTGATTGGGAAGGTGTTAGGCACCCAATCAACCTGCTTAATGCAGTCTCTACTTATGGCCAAAACACAAAAGAAATAAAAGAAACAAAAAGGTCTTCCTCTTGCCCAAGGGGCATTAAAATTCTATTTGTACTCCTCCGTTCCTACCGAAAATTTGATGGCGTAATGGCACAAATGAGAGGATAGAGGAGGAATTGAGAAGGTAGAGGAATAGAGGGGAGAGCCAGAGCTCTTGGGTCCTTGTTGCACCGCTGTGGAGCCTTGCGTAGGCTTGCTTCGGTGAGCTTTGATTGCTTATATGGTGAGAATTATGATTCTAGCTCCTAAGGCTTGCAAGCTAAGAGGTAGAGAGGGAAATCTAGGGGGTAGCGCACACCTAGCGTAGAGGTTTTGGATGAAAGGTAAGTCTTAGATGAAGGTTTATGGATTCTGGAATTTGTATAGGAAAGGGCACTAGAGGAGAGAGAGAGAGAGGTTTCTTAATCTCTAATTTGAGAAAACTTTCAAGCCCCTCTAAAGGGAGGGTACCTCTCTATTTATAGGAAAAAGGGAGGTTAGGAGGGTGTTTAGAGGTTAAACTAGGTTAGCAATTGGGTAAGCTAGCCATCTAAGGTTTCCTAGGATTTTTAGAGCCTTAAAAAATGTGAAGAGATGTTCCAATGGTGGATGATAGGTTGAGACTTTAAACCACTTGAAGGGTTACAAATAAATAGGGAATAGGTGCAACGGAACTAGCAAAGCACACCCCAAAGATCAAGATGGTCAACAAGTCAAACTCTAATCTTAAATTTCGAGGCAAAAACACAGGGTCACTGTTCATAAGCCTGGCACAACTAATAGATGCGCCAGACAAATGTATAGTAAAACAGTGCCACATAGTGACCTGGGAAATTGGATGCCTGAGGTGGGGCCCACCTATAGGTTGGCGTAACTATTAGTTGCGCCAAAACCCTAGGGGGCCCACTAAATCCTTATTTTATCCCTACACTTCGGAATGCCATAACTTTCAATGCACAACTCCGATTGAGGTGATCCTTGCCTTATTGGAAAGCTAAGGACTTTTACTTTTCAATGGTATGAGATTCGATCATAGTAGAAGATCCCAACTAGTTCTGGTGCACCACTCATCATCCATTACCCAAAAAAGTCAGGTTTAGGTTCGGAATGGGTTCTAAAGGTCGAGATTCATTTCTAAAGGTTTGGGAAGGTTTTTAAGGGATCTGGGATGTTTCCTAAAGGTTTGGAATGACTCTTAAGGTTTTGGGAGGTTCCTAAGGGTTCCATACATGCCATCAAAAGCTCAAAAATGCGCCTCTCTCAAAATGTGTCTTGATCGGGCCTTGGGCCAAATTTGGGTGTCTACATTGAGGGTTTAGGCCAGCTGCTCTGCTAATTCGAGTGCTGAAAGGTCTATCCAATACTCTTCATCATCACTTGGCGGTGGTTGCCATTCCTCTTCTAGTGAGTTCCAGAATATCAAAAGTTGTGGCACACCCAGAGATTGAGGTGCGTCGAGCTCTAGTTCTTCTTGAACTTCTATGATGGTGACATGATGATCTTTCGCCTTTGTGGTTTGTCGTATCTTAGGTAGAATGGCTCTTTCGCACTGTATTAAAATAGATGCGCACAGGCTGTAGTAAGGTGATTTCGGGTAGGGGCAGCGTCGTGGGCATCGCCAATTGTCCAGTAAGGATTCATAATCATGTTCATCATCAGAATCCGATTCCTCTCTCTGGGAGTGATTAATTTCCTTGAGTAGCTTCAACCGTTCTGCTCTCAAATGATCTCCAAATCCTATATCAGTAAGACTGGTTCAATAGTCTTCTCCTTCGCTTGACATCGAGAGCCCGTCCTCTCATTTGGGTTTATGGGGATGGGATGACTCTGGTTCTTCCTCATTTCCTAAAGAGGCGATGTGGAAGTCTTCCTCATTGGTTGACTCCTAGTCTTCTATGTGCGGCTTGAATTATGACGATTCCCTTCTTTCAGCAGTGCAGGGCTCCTTAGTTTCAAACAACGGTCCTACACCCTCAAGCGATTTGTCGATGCCGTCATCATCTTGGTCCAAGCTTGTCAAGTTCTCAAAAGCTTTGGTGATTTGTTCAATTTCTGTTGCTTGTGGTTTGGTGAGAGATGCTCCCTTTCTCTTCGACACATCTGCCTTCTCGGTAGTTTCGTAGACGAAATGGTCGTAGAGTGACCATTTAGGCGAGATCGACAGGAAATCAGCTTGTTTGTTGTTTGACTAGTAATCCAATCCTATGTGCTTACAAACCTTCTTCAGAACGACTAGCCCTATTAATCCTTGCCTATTCTTATCAAGTCCGGTATGTGAGATGTACCCGAGTTAGTACATGAGGTCCCATCCTTTCGTTGCGATTGGATTTATATCATACAGTCAGGTGAGGTCGGGCCCTGTTGCTCTCTTTGTTAATCTTGACTGGCATGGAGGCGAGCTAGGATGAGTTACTTTTGCTATTGCCGTATTATCGAGCGATTGCACCTTTATGATGTGGCCAGTGGATAGGACAGAGTCGTGAGTTGTTGAAATACTTGCCGCTTAATTAGTATCTGCTTTCTTGAGAGGTGCATCAGCATAGATCCTAACAATGGAGTCTTCATGCGAGAACTTGCCGCACTGATGGTATATGGATGCTATACCTTTCATAGACTCCAATCACTTCCTTCCTAGGATCAGGTTGTAAGTACTAGATGAGTCGGAGACATGGAACGTGATGTCTTTAGTGATCGGTCTAAGACGAACTTGTAGTTTAATGGTCTCCTTAACAAAGCGTCGGGAGCCATCATATGCGATGAGGGATAGAGACGACGACCTTATGTCTTTCTCCATGTACTCTAGTGTCTTGAGCGTGGTGATGGGACAGATGTTGAGTCCTGCCGCTGTGTCAACTTGTGCATGAGGAATCGAGAACCCCTTGATTATGACCGTTAGATATATAGCGGCCGAGCTTTCTAACAAAGATTCCTTTGGCATATTCACATCTGTAAAAGTGAGGGTCAATTGTTGCACCATGACTGAGGTGATCTAATGTAGCTCGTCCAAGGTGGCATCTTCATCTATCTGCGTCTCTTCTAGTGCTTTCATTAATAGCCGATGGTGATCGGGCGACTTCTTAATAAGCTTGAGTATCGATATCTGCATTGGGATCTTCCAGAGATGCCGTAAGAGATCATATTCTTGACCTGTCTTAAGGGTGGGTTCTTTCCTTGATCGATGCGCCCTGTTTACTCTTGGATGAAGTAGTTGGGGTGCTGAAATTGGTGGCGGAGGAATGACGTGTGGCGGGGGAGGTAAGTTGGTCTCTTTCTCCCTCTTGTTCCCTTTTAGTGGTTGCATAGGTTCCTTTTCTCGGGGGAACGGTGGTGGCTGATAGCTTATTCTGGATTTAAGGACCAGACAAGTCAGTTGCTGATCTTTTAATCATGTTGTGACTTGTGTTGATGTGCTTGTTAGAGCATTCATTATGAACAAGGCGAAGTTTGAAGAAGGCATGCGTACTGGGGCTAGGCCTCTCCATGGTGGGAGGTACTGTGTATAGTCTTCTTCTTCAAGGAAGGTGGAAATCAAGGCTTCTTTCTTGACTGATTCTTCACTTTGCTGACTTGTCTGGGCATCTGAGGAATGTTCCACCATAGTCTCATGTTGTTGACTTGAAGTATCTTGGGTGATGCTATCCACCCATGTCGCAATCTCTTCTACAATTTGCAGAACATGATCTTCTTATTTGGGTTCGGAGTCAGATGGTGACGGGGTTGGTTGCAGATTTGGAGGAGTGAGAGGTTCGGGCAGAGGTTAATGGAGGTTTGGTTTCCATGCCCTGAACGAATGGACTTAGACTTGGGTGAACTTCAGATAGGGAGGTGCATTTGGAGGTGCGATTTGAGTGATTGAGGCCGAAGGGTGTGGCTGAATAATTGGGAGCCTTGGGGGCTCTACTGGATTAATGAAGGCAGCAGGATGATTGAGGTGAGTGATCAAAGCAGAAGGATGGAAAGAGGGTCGATCAGGAAGGTCTACTATTAAGCAGTGAAAAATACTATTTTTCACTTCCTAACCTGACCTTTGATGGACCTTTGAGATGACTAATAATGTGTTTTGAGTGTATTTTGTAGATAAGCAATAAATTGCAGTCTTAGTATTAATATCCACCTAAAATGGCCAAAGAAGCTGCTCATACATCTCAACATGTGCTCAGACAGCCCAAAGCTAGCCAAGCAACCCACAAAGCCTTAGAAGTTCATGAGAAGAGCCCAACTGGGTATGCTTAGAACCAAGAGCAGTTGCAAGGAATGAAGATTAAACCCACCAAGAGGCTGCTGAGTGTTGAACAAATAAAGAACAACAACACAAGATTGTATGCCAACTGTTGAAACAAAGGACACAACCTATCGAGAGGAACAGAGTTAGAAATATGAAGATCTCACGAGGTTTTAGTACCTATTGAGAAGTTGGAGGTATAATTGTGGATCCTGTCCAGAGGACACCTGGAGGTGCAGAAGAAGTCGAGAGGTTCCAGATACTTATCACGAGGTTCAACTAAACCTGTCGAACAGTGCAAGGCAACTCGTCGACAACTTACCTGAAGCTATGCTCATTCTCGTAAGGATTGAGCCAACCTATCGAGCACTCAACTAAAGACCGTATAATAAGTCGACAGGTTGACTATAACCTGTTGAGAGGATGAATGAAAAATTGGACAGAAGGTGAAGTTGTACTCCAATCTTGTCGACCAGTTCACATGAACCTGTCGAGAAAGCTCTAAACGTATCGAGAGCTACTCCATCCTGTCGAAGCTAATGCTAGGAAGACTCATGAACCTGCTGAAAGCCATTTCAACTTATCGATGAGAACACCAAGCAGACTCAGAACCTCTCGACATTCAAATTAGGAACTTCTCAGTTCCTTTCACAGCAGTTACCACATGCCAATGCTTTGTGCACACATTCCAAAGCACGTTAGCGACCCCTGGGGGTATTTTTAGAACACCACTGAGCACGAATGGGAACCCTAATGGCATCACATGGGCCTACCTATTTTAGATTAATGGGGAAAGAGCTTCTAAAAGAGAAATTAGCCACATCAGCAGTCCAGAATAATAGAATTATTCTCTTGGGCTCTGATTGGCTGAAATAGAACCGAGAAGAACATAAAAGCTTAAAGAATTTACAGAGCTAGCATCCAGAAATGGGAAGAACCAGAGCCAAACTCAATTTCCCTCCAAAAAGTTCCCTCTCTCTTCCTTCTTCCCCATTCTCTTCTTAGCCAATTATGGTTGGCTAAACCTCTTGAGTAGCTAGGGTGAGGTTGAGAGTTATAAATTGAGAGGTTCAAAGCTTTGTAGGGGGATTAGGTGTTGCACAGATTGTAGATCTGAGAATAGTTGACTGTAAGTTGTATTGATTCAGTAATTGTTGAATGTAAAGTTAATTTAGATTTATAAATCTCTTGATTGCCATTTGATTTTCCTAAATCTAATATCCCTGTGGATGCTTGAGCTTGTAGCCTTGCATCCACAACATATGCAATGGTTTAATTGTTCCAATTAAGATCCCTGAATTGGAATAATCTCTGGGATGATCTGTGACCATTCGAGTAGACAGATCATAACCTTAGGATTGCTTCAATTCTCTGGTTGAGAGTGGATTCTTATACCTTGCATCTGAGCTTGTAGCCAGATGAAGGATTGTTGCAAACTAGTTCTCTACACTGCCTTTGAACAAAATAATTTTCAGTAAAGACCAAAATCCCTAACTGCTATTCTCCACCTCTTGATTTTAATATTTTCTCAAATTTCCTTTAACTCTGTGTTTAATCAAATTTGGATCATTTGTATTTGATTTTTTATAATTTTTAGTGACAAATCCTAGAAACCTCTCCTCTTTCCTGTTTTGATTTAGTTGAATTTAGGATAGAGTGCCAGATTTGCTTTAGATATGGAGATTTATCATAGTTTAAATCACATTTCCCTGTGGACATACCCTGACTTACCTATTAAAACTTGCTGCAATAGCCCTAGTTCTTGCAGGACTGCTTGCTTACCTTGATTCCTCGTCTCTGTGATTTTACTTTTTAATTGGCTGTTTTAACCATTTAATAATTCTAAGGTAAGTAAGGCAACAAGTTTTTAGCGCCGCTATAGGGGATCTATATTTTCAAAAGTGGTAGATCTAAGTTTTTCTCATTTTAGATTTAGATTTTTTTATTGCCTATTTTGTGTTTGACTAATTACTGCTGTAGTTTTTTGTAGTTTAATTTTGTGATTACAGATCTGGATTTGTTATTTTAAAAGGAGCATTGTGCCAATTTGAGGAGCAAGTTGTGCTTAAGTTTGCATTTCTTAACTCTATTTACATTCAAATAAGTAAAGATCAACTTGCCTTTACTTGATGCTATCAAGCAAGTTCCAGCCTATGTAAATTTTTTAAAAGATTTGCGTACTCACAAAAGACAATCTAGGATATAGCTATCCAAGATGGTCTTTTGTGCTGAAAAAAGGAACCAAGTGCTGGCCATTGCAACCCCAACCAAGCTTCAAGACCCTGGAGTTCCCACAATCCCTTGCATCATTGGGGATCATACCATTGAGAAGGCTTTATTAGATCTGGGAGCTAGTGTAACCCTACTTCCATATTTAGTTTATGAGAAGTTAGGCTTGGGAGAATTGAAGCCCACACGTGTGGTGCTACAACCAATGGCCTCAATTGGAACAAGAAACATCCTACAAATCTTTGTAAGAGACTAGGTTACAAACACTAATTCTCACGGGATTAATGAATCAAGGAAATTGCATGCAAAACAATGAATCTAAAGGAGTCTAATGTCTGAGGAGATCGGAGGGAACCCTTGACATGAGTCCAATGGAGAATGCATAGTTCTGACAACCTTTTAAAATTCATCCTTACAATTTCTGAGCACCTTAATGACTCTCGGATTTGCGATCTTGGATGCAAACTCTCCTTTGATTCTGAGTATCTCACGACTCTCAAATGCAAGTACAAAGTAGGCTATTACAAGGATTGCGGACAATGCGGGGAAATGGGGATTAGAAATGAAACTCAAAATCTGGATGCCCCAATTGGGCAAATGCTTAAATCTATTTATAGCTTTCCCGAGTCCACTCGGATGTGTATCAACCAATCGGAGGTTCTCGGATCTGTATTGACCAATGGTAGTCGAAACACGAGGATCGGATCTGTCGGCCAATCGAAATTCCTCGATCTGGTTCATGTCAATCGGTGAAAAAGGCATCAATTACATTATGCATTTTGAAAGTTTGTTAGAGTTTCTAGAAGTTCCGCCAAGTTATTCCCTCTCTAGGTGCTCACATGGGGTGGAAAATTCCTTCTCTTCATGCTTAGGACCCTCTGGAATGTCCCTAGGTTTTAAAATGCATTGGGACGTGCATACAGCAGATTCTTGAATTACCCTTGTTAAAGCTGAATCTCTAGAATGCCTCTTACGCATAGCTTAGGGCCTTTTAAAGTGTTGTGACTCTGAAGCTCTTTTCGCATGTTACGTTCTATTGAATTGTGTTTTCTTCTTTTCGCAAAGTACAATCCTCTCTTCGAACAGTTCAGATGCTCTTGAATGCTAAGCTGAGTTTTATTCCTTTTAGCAGAGTTTGGGTTCTTTGCGAAAAATCGAGTTCTTTGAAAAGGACTCTGTAGTGCATTTTTCTGTTCGAACTGTTCCATACTTCTCTTCCAGGTCTTTGCTTCTTCTATTCAGACCTTTCAACAGCTGATGAGGTTGTTTCTTCACTTTCTTCCTTTGGATTGACATGGATTGTCATCTTATTGGCACTTTAAGCTGCTTTTATGGTTAAGCCTATCTTTATTGTTAGCTGCAACATAAGCACTTAAAACATTTATTTAGTTCTCTCAAAGGTCTATCAAGACTCACGTTCAGGGGTGAAAAATGGTATTTTTGTCTCAACACCCCCAGACCTAAGCTTTGCTAGTCCTTGAGCAAAGACAAAATAAAAAAAACAAAGTAAAGAGCCACTTTTGTAGGGAGCACAGTTGCATTTAGCATATGCAACAAGCCTTTTAAACCCCTAGGTGATCCCTAGTGGAGGAGTGAAGTCTCCTGAGGGTTTTCAATGAAGGTACCCACAAACTTCTTCAATAAGTTAGTTAAGATCACTGCGATTCATATGACCACTTTCCTCAATTGATTATTCACACCGCATCGCTTATTTTGTAGAAGAGTTTTCAAGAAAGATATCAGTTTAAAACTAAAATTCTGCGTAATTCTTGTTACTACTCGAGATTTATGTCGAAGGCCATTTACAAGGAAAATTAATGAACAAGCTAGCCTTTGATTTAGGAATCCAAATTGATGTTGCCCTAATGATTGATTTTAAACCCAATTCTCACCAGATTTTCACTCAATAAGCAAATGAGAGGGTTGTACTATTTCACACAGCTCAAGAGCAGTTACCGTCCTCAAATAGGACTGTAAGCAGGAGCATAGGCATTGCCTTTTAGTTCTGAATTCACTTCTCTTTTCACCATAGATTACACAAATTCTTATCTCCATGTGATAGCTCAATCCATCATTGATTAGTAAGGACTTTACTTGGGTTTATTGTGGCTTATGGGTGAAATTTCTCAAAAGGGTTGGAATGGTGTTCATATTTGAGAAGTCAGTCAAGGTCGAGGTTATATACAAACCTTCTTCTTGACATAGTTTCATCTTCTTCTTTGAATTTCCGAGCCAAAGTGGCCATCTTTTCTCTTTCTTTTCAAACTTCAATGAAAATGCCTTCTTTCTTTTGTTTTGCTCAAATATTTTCTTTTCTTTTTCAAATTAGCACCGATGCATGCCACATTCCTCTCTTGTTTCATCATTGCCTTCAACTTTTACCCTTCTTTTGCTATTAAATTGTTACTCAATTCTCCTTCTTGACTTCCTTCCCTTTATCTTACTTCTTGAGGTTAGGCTAAATGAGGTTGATGAGGTTTATTGAGAGATTTCAAAGGAATCTTAGATTTATTTAGCTCAAATGGTGTGTATCAAGGGCGGTTTCAAAAGGTGGGGCTTTGTAAGGTTCAAAGCTGTCCAAAGGAGGCCTTACATCATGTCTTTAATATCATGAGTGCTATCAAATTATTTCAATTTGGATATGTGTAACTTCTAGTGTAAGTAAGCGATTCACATAGTCCCAAAAGCGAGAAAAGATTGCCAAAGCATACCTCCAAAGAATACATTTGAGCCCAAACCTCCTTTGGGTGTGGTTTATATCAACTTCTTGAGGTATATCTTCACTTTGTTTTCCTTCATTTTAGGTTTACTAAAACATCAATTTTCTTTTGGAAATTTCGACATTTACTTCATGAAAGTCTTTAGAATTACACAGAAATTAATTTTAAAGAGGTTTTTTTTTTTTTTTTTTTTTTTAACTTTTTAATATAATTCAAAACAACGTGTGAAAATATATAAAAATTCATGATCATAAGCATCGATGTTAACTCCTTTATTGATTATTGCTATTTCATCACACCCCCAAACCAAAGGGTAGCGGGTCCACTGGTCCAAAAGCAGGAGGAAAAATATGCAAGAAAGAAAAACAAAAAGTAATGATGGCAAGAAGATGCAGAAATGCCGATAGTATACACAAGAAAAACAGAATTTTCTATTACAACTTTATAATACAAAAAGTACAATGAGAGCTAATAACTGGGGTCAAAATCTGTATCATAGGTTGGTTCAAGTGGCTCCGAACTGAGTCCTTTGTCAATCGAACTAGAATCGATGTTGGAGTCCCAAACTTGATTGAGCTTTCTCTAATGGTGTGTTGTAGCTCGGTGTACTCCTCGATTTGATCTTTTGGTGAGGCCAATGTATTTGCTAAGCTAGTGGTCTTCAATTTTTCTTGGTCAAGTTGGGCTTGCAACATGGACACCTTGTGCTGCTCCTCACCACCTGAAATGTTTGACCCAGCAGGTCCTTCATTTTCTCTCTTTCAAATTTCATAAAGATCTCCAACTTCCGAATATGGTTTTCATAAGGGGTACGAATGTAAGCTTGTAAATCAGCTAGCCCCTTTTGAACATCTCTGTGGATATAGGGATTATCTTCCATGGCTTTGATGAGGGTGGCGTATCGGGGGAGGGGAATGGAATGGTAGGGGACCAAAGGTGTCCCAGCTGTGGGAGGGGGGGAAGAAGTGTCTAGAAGGTTGACAGCAGGGTCTGTCTGAGTGGCTTGCTCAGAGAAAATGGGGAGTGGTGGAGGGGATGCAACCAAGGGGACTTCAGGTTCAGTTTGTGTTGCATGGGCAGTAGTGGTGGGGGTGGTCAGATCAACCAATAATATCTCTGGGTCAGTTTGGGTGGCCTGGGAATCAACAATAGGTACAGGGGTAATGGTGGTTGTGTGGGATGTGGAAGCTAAGGTTTGGAGCAGTTCATTGGTTACAGACTGGTTGTCTGTGTTGATTTGGAGTTGGGCTTGGATGGATTGGAGGTAGGTAAGAATTTGGGAAATGGATGCAGGTGTGGGAGAGGTGGGCATGGCATGGACTGGGACAACTGATGTGGAGGGTGGAGGTGCAATGGCTGTAAAGGGAGAGGTAGGGAAGTGAGTGAAGTGATGAGGAGCAGGTATAGGGGTAGGTTCAAGTTCCATGGATTCAAAAATAGAACCCATTAAGGAAGAGTAGGCCTCTGTAGTGAAGGGCTCGAGGTTGTTATGTGGGACCTGTGTGTGGGCTGAATGAGCAGGGGAAGGTGAGGGGCTTTGGAGCAGAGGAGTGCAGGGAGATGGGGTAATAAAATCTGCAGCTAACTCCTCTAAAACCTGGGCATTGGAGGGAAAAATTGGTGGTGTGAGAATGGTTGGAGTGGTTGGTGTAGAGGGGGAATTCACAATTGGAATGATGGAGGAGGTGGGAGATGGGACAATGGGATAGGTGAAATGTCGGGGACGTAGGTGCAAGGCCAACGCCCTCCAGAGTAGGTGCAGCTGAAGAGCTGGTCACCAAAGGAAGGGAATTTTTATCAACAATGGGTGCATCTAAGGAGCTGGTCACCACAGGGACATGCAGAGTTGGTTCAAGAAGTGGTGCAACTAAAGAGTCACCACAGAGTTGGCAAACCGGATCTCGCAAAGTTGATTCTACAAAATTGGATCCTGCAAAATTGAAGGCAATGCGTGCTCTTTAGTTGCGTGGATGGGTTCTCATCTGGGATGGGTTCGCTCACTCTCTCATCCTTCTTAAATTGTGAGGGGTAATGACTTCAAATGGCTCCTCACTATTCAATGTCAAATTTGGCTCTGAGGAGGGGTGATCAATCTGCCAAATGGTAGGCCACTAATTTACACTCCTTTTTCAACTTGGCACTAATATGACCATAGCTTCAAAAATTAGCATAGGGGCATTGAAAAACGCCCTTGGAGAAATGAAAGAGCCTCTAAAATTGGTGTTCTCCTCTCTTGGTTGTGGAAGACCTCTAAAATTGGTGTTCTCCTCCCATTAATAGAAATTGGGGGCAAGGTCTCTTCTCATGATGGACCCGTGCCCACAACCTTGGGTTAAATGTGCAGCCATCTCTCTAAAGGAGGCGCTTGCGACCAAAGGACGGAGGATCAAATTGGAATGGTATCCCAAAGCATTCCCTATGTCTTCAAATGTCACGAAGATCGCAATCATCAATGAAAATGACTAGGGTAGGGACATCAGCATCTCTTTCAGTGACCTTGATTAGGTTTCGGTACCATAACTTCACCATTCTTGGGGAAATTTTCTCTGGCAAGGGGGTAAGGATATTGCTTAGTGGAGCCTCTCTAATGTATCTTAAGGATGGTAGCACTCGGTTTGGTGAGAAAAAGTTTCTCCACCATCATCGTATTAGTTTCGAGCTTCAATGAAGGGGTTAGGTAAGACCAAATGAATGGGCGGAGGAGAAGCTCGGGCTCGGGGCTAAGCAGCGGATGGGTTCCTCATGTCTAATTTTCTTTCCTTTCTCCATCCTATCTGCTTTATCCATAGATAATTTCCGTTTAGCTAAAGTTTTGGCTTTTCATTTTGCTTTTGGGGTCGATTTGCTCACTTTCTTAGCAGAGGATTTGGGGAACATAGCAGCCAATGATTTCTTTGCTTTTCCCATTCTAGATTGATGTATAAAAATGCCCAAAATAGATGCTGACACAAAATCAAATTACTAAATGCTAACCAGAGAGAATGGGCAGAGAAATACCGAGATCTAGGGTTTATGTTTGAACGAGTTGTTTGCTTGCAGAAATCCCCCTGATTAAAAGCTGAAATGCTTCTCTGCAAATGCAAATGATCGAACACAGAGACAAAAGTGTAGTAAGCTTCTTAAATCGTGCAAGGAAAGAACGAAGTAGGGTTTCAGTGGAAAGAGTCGCTCTGCAGAGAGAGTTTGAAATGAAATCCCACCGTCGAAAGGGTTTAAATATACTCAAAGTTAATGTTGCAAAGTGCCTTTAAGTTTTTGAAAAGTTCCAAAAGAGACCTTTTTACAATTGTGAATGGCATCAGTACCATTCGACAAGTTAACAGCTTCAGAAACATTATTTCGTAAAGGAATTAGTTTCAGAACTATCTTTTTGAAAAGAAAATGGCTTCAGCACCAACTATTCGAAAAGCAAATTCTTGCTTTAGCGATTCCTCCAAATCCGAGTCTATTGAAAAGTAAATTGTACTTTGCGTAAAGTGAAATATTACTATGCGACTTAACTTTGAGCATGCTTAAACTATGAAAAGATGAATAAAAAAGAGAAAATAAGCAAAACTATGATATACAAACATAATGTAATCGTTTTCTACCATCGATTTTTGGAGATTCTTGATGATAGATGGGCAACAGCTCTGGGTATTTTAATGCATGGTTTGAGCCTCGACCATTACCTTTATGATTCTTCCATTACTTGGATCAAGGATGTCAACACTCCGAAGAACTACAGAATGACAGTGTATGGCCCTTCCCATCTGGATCTCAGTTTTCCTGGGAAAAACTTGAGCTTTGAGTTAAATAACCATACCTTAGAACCAGTTGTGAACTCTTTTCTCAATAAATTTTTATCATGAAAAGTTTTGACTTTCTCTTTATATAATCTTGAATTTGTGTATGCATCCATTCGCAGTTCTTCTAACTCAGCAAGTTGCAGTTTCCTGTGATTACCAGCAGTAGTTAGATCCATGTTCAATGTTTTAATGGCCCAAAAAGCTTTATATTCTAACTCTACTGGTAAATGGCATGCTTTGCCATAGACCAATCTAAGTGGGGACATATCAATTGGGGTTTTATAGGCTGTCTTATATGCCCACAATGCATCATTCAACTTAAAGGACCAATCCTTTCTGTCCTTCTTCACAGTCTTTTCCAAAATATGTTTGATTTCTCTATTGGAAATCTCCACTTGTCCACTGGTTTGTGGATGATATGGAGTGGCTACTCTATGAGTCACAGAGTATTTCTTCAACAAAGTTTCAAAATGTCTATTACAAAAATGGCTTCCCCCATCACTGATAATGGCTCTGGGAAAACCAAACCTGGAAAAAATGTGATCCTTAAGAAATTTCAGAACCACTTTGTGATCATTTGTTTTAGTAGCTGTGGCTTCAATCCATTTGGATACATAATCCACAACTACTAAAATGAAGTTATTCCCATTGGAAGGAGGGAAGGGACCTATGAAGTCTATCCCCCAAACATCAAAGAATTTTACTATCAAAATAGGCTGTAAAGGCATTGAGTTTCTCTTGGAAATGCTGCCTAATTTTTGACAGTTCTGGCAGGACTTACAATGCTGCAGGGCATCCTTGAAAAGTGTAGGCCAATAAAATCCACACTGCAAAACTTTTGCAGCAGTTTTGTTCCCACTAAAATGACCTCCACAGGCCTGTTCATGACACATAGAAAGTATTCTATGAAATTCTTGGTCAGGGACACATTTCCTTATTATTTGATCTGCACAACTCTTAAACAGATAAGGATCCTCCTAGATGAAGTGGTTAACCTTTGAGAAGAAAAGATCTTTATCCATTCTATTCCAATGTTGAGGAATTCTTCCAGTAGCCAAAAAGTTGACTATGCTTGCAAACCAAGGAGTGTGTACACTAATGGTAAAAAGTTGCTCATCAGGAAAGATTCATTGATAGGCAACCTATCAATCTCAGCAGTTAAAATTCTGGAGAGGTGATCAGCCACCACATTTTCCACCCCCTTTTTATCTTTAATCTGTAGATCAAATTCCTGTAATAGGAGAATCCACCTGATTAATCTTGGTTTAGTGTCCTTCTTAGACAGAACGTATTTCAAAGCAGAGTGGTTAGTGAACACCATTATTTATGAACCCAAGACATATGACCTGAATTTCTCTAAAGCAAAAACAATTGCCAGCAGCTCCTTCTCAGTTGTTGTGTAATTGAGCTATGCATCAATAATTGATTTACTGGCATAAGCTATGACATGAGGCAGCTTATCTTTTCTCTGTCCAAGGACAGCTCCCAAAGCATAATCTGATGCATCACACATCAGTTCAAAAGGTAATGAATAATCTGGAGACTGTAATATTGGAGCTGAAATCAAAGCTTCTTTAGAATTCAAAAGCCTTCATGCATTCATTATTGAAAACAAAGGGACATCTTGGCACAACAAATGACAAAGAGGTTTGGTTATTTCTGAAGTCCTTGATGAACCTTCAGAAATCCAAAGGATGTCCTAGGAAACTTGATTTGTTTAACGAGGGAGGTGGTAAATGTGCAATTAACTCAATTTTGCTTTGTCCACCTCAATTCCCTTGTGGAAACAACATGGCCAAGGACAATGCCCAGGTGACCATGAAATGGCTCTTTTCCCACTCAAAATCAGATTGGTTTCTTCACATCTTTGTAGTACCAATTTGAGATGGTGTAAACCTTTGGAAAAAGCGCCATAGATTAAAAAATCATCCATAAAAATCTCCATAAATTGGTCAATCATATCGAAAAAATGGCATACATGCATCTTTGAAGGTAGAGCATTACAAAGACCAAAAGGCATTCTCCTATAGGCAAAAGTGCCAAAAGGGCAAGTGAATGTGGTCTTTTCACGATCTTGTGGGTACACAGAATCTGGTTGTAACGGAGTAACCATCAAGAAAATAGTAATAAGCTTTTTGCTAGCTTATCTAAGATTTGATCAATGAATGGGAGGAAATGGTCTTTTCGGTCATTGCATTTAATTTTTCGTAATCAATACGGACTCTCCATCCGATTGTTTGTCCGTTGACATAAGCTCACTAGAATCGAGGTTACTAGCAGTGATTCCAGATTTCTTAGGTACCACCGTAGGTGCCACCCAATTTGAATCTGAAATGGGGTAAATGACCCCATCCAACAACTTAACAACCTCTTTCATGACCACTTCTTGCATATGAGGGTTCAACCT
The DNA here is from genome assembly GCA_021018995.1 of Chloranthus sessilifolius. Lineage (NCBI taxonomy): Eukaryota > Viridiplantae > Streptophyta > Magnoliopsida > Chloranthales > Chloranthaceae > Chloranthus > Chloranthus sessilifolius. The sequence goes on along the minus strand of CM037584.1, from coordinate 100,376,335 downwards.
CCTTTGCATTTCCCTAGAAGGCTTTGCATCTTCTTCCAAGTGGATTTTGTGCATGCAAGCAATTGGTGATTCCTCCTAAATCAATAGTCCAAATAATTGCCCTTTATGTTCTTTCAAGACTATCAACAACTCTTCCTCTTGCTCCTTTGTGAGAGAGGAAGAAATAATGTGCAATGATTTATGATTACCTAAGAACACATACTTAAATTTTCCGGCATTGCTTTAATTCTAAATCGTGTGAAATTTGAGAAAAGAAGGTAACAAAGGTACCTTAGACATTTGTGGAAGGGGAGAGTAGCAGTTTCAAGAAGAGAAACTTCGATTGATTAAGAGTTCCTTGCACAACATTTATTTCCTCGAATTTGAGATACAACTTGCTTCTTTTTTCAAAGCATGTCCCCAAGCATCTTTAACATCCGTGGTGAAGTCTTCACCTAGTAAATTGTTGTAAAGTCCTTCCATAAGTTCATCCAATAGATCAACATGAAAACATTCTTGAGCTGAATTGAAATTTGTGTACATTATAAACATTTAATTTTACCTTCATGTTTCCAAATGAGATTTCCATAATACGGCACTGCATTGAATGCAAGCATTTGCTATAGCCAGAATGGTCTTCCCAAAATGATGATGGAAGTTTTGCTTTTGGTTGGTTCCATATCCAAAACTAGAAAATCAGAGGATAGAAGAATTTATCTACTCCCACCAATACATCTTCAATCATCCCTATTGGCTTTCTTTCGGATCTCATGCGCTAGTTGTAACACCACATGAGTGGGCTTTAATTCTCCCAAACCTAGTTTCTCATATACAGAATATGGAAGTAGGTTGACACTAGCACCCAGATCTAATAAAGCCTTTTCAATGGTGTGTTCCCCAATAATGCAAGGGATTGTGGGGATTCCAGGATCTTGAAGTTTAGGAGGTGTAGCAATGGATAACACCTGGTTAATTCTTTCCACAGCAAAGACCTTCTTGGACAACTGTATCCTAGACTGTCTTTTGTGAGTGCAAACATCTTTCAAAAATTTTGCATATGCTGGAATTTGTTTGATTGCCTCAAGCAAAGGTAAATTTATCTTGACTTGCTTGAAAGTCTCCATCATGTCATCTATTTTTGTGTTCCCTTTATCAAAAGGGGATACAAATTTCATTGCATGAGGAAATGGTAAATGAGGAACTAATCTTTCATCTACAACTTTAGAAGTATTTTCAGAAATTTTTTGAATTATCTGTTTTTCATTTTTTTGGTTTTTCTGAGGTACCATTACCTATCATTGCTATCACTATGCTACTCTTTATCCTCTTCCTCATTTCTTTCTTCTTGATACCCACTTTGTATTATCTATCATTTTCCACTTCTCAAAGTGGTGGCGTTTTACTTCTTCATGTGAATTAGAAGCTTCTCCAACCATGAACTATCCTTTGGGATTGTTCAAAGGTTGGGTAACTTTCCTTCCTCTCTTTTGCCAAGGTATTTGAAAGTCATGTCCCAATGTTTCTTCAATCTTCTTTATGCTCTGGTGTGAAAGTTCACGATCTGAGTTAAAGATCCTAAATTCGGAAGTGAATTTAGGACTTGATCTTCAAAAGAAAGGGACCTGGAGGGTTTGAATGAGGCGATCACGCATGAGTTGTTGTGGAATGGGCTGCTGAAAGTTTGGTTTGACATAAAAATTCTGCTGATAAGGCTATACAGTTTTGAAAGGCATTTGATTCTTTGGTTGTTGTTGTTGTTGGGATTGGTAATTCCCTTGGTTCCACCTCAAATTGGGGTGTGCTCTCCATGGATATTCATTTGACTGCATCTGTCCAAATGATTGAGCAGCATGAGCTTGTTCCACCATTAAATCTGGGAACTGTGATGCAGCAGGACATTGGTCAATTGAATGAGTAGGGGAATGGCATATCAGACATGCCTCCTCTACTCTTGAAACATTTGGAATTTTAAGTGAGTCCATCAATCTATCAAACTTTGTGGTTAGATTGTCCATCTTTCTTTCCAACTCATTCACCTCATAGATCTTCCCATTGGTGGGTTGGTGATTGTTCAACCTAGCAGGATTTTCAATTTCTCTTGACAGAGATTCCTACTGAGTTGAGTTTTCACCAATCACTTCAAATAAGTCCCAAACCTCTTCAACTGTTTTTTGCAAGTAAGTGCCTCCACAGGAGGCATCCACCATATTTTTGCCTTTTTGATCAATTCCTTGATAGAAGCTTTGAACTAGCCATCTAGGAATTTGATGATGAGGACATTGCCTTAAAGTTCCTTAAATCTTTCCCATGCTTCATGGAAAGTTTGATTGAGTTTTGGGAGAATGAAATGATACTTTGTCTCAATTGGCTTGTTTTAGACATTGGGAAATATTTGGCTAAAATTGACCGCAAATCATTCCAAGAAGTGATACTTTGGTGCTAACATGGATAACCATGCTCTAGCTTTATCCTTTAATGAAAAGGAAAGAGCCTAAGCTTGGTTGCTTCTGGACCAAGTCCAGCTATGTTGAATGTGGTGCAAAGAGCCAAGAATTCATCCACATGTTTGTATGGGTCTTCATTACTCAACCCATGGAAGGAAGGAAGCATTTGGATAGTTGATGACTTGATCTCATAATTTCCTTCAACGATGGGAAATTGAATGCAAAAGGAGAGTTATAAGCACCGGTGCAAAGTAATCCATCAAAAGTCGAGGTTCTTCACCCATAGTAGCGAATTACGTGTTGTTTGTTTGGTTAGTAGCCTTTCAACTTCTAAATTCAATGGGAGAATCTCGTATTTGAGAGTCCTCCTACCAAACATACAACTCAGAATAAAAAAAATCTGATTATTCACAGCAAACCTTCAGAATTCCTTTAAGTAGTTTCCCTTCTTCAAAAATCTGAATATGAATAACTGCACAGGTATAAACAATAGAATAGTTTAGTAATGATAAAAGTGAAAACTTAGGTCTATCTATTTTAGAACAAAATCCCCGGCAACGGTGCCAAAAACTTGTTGTTTCTTCTTAGTGTGCTTGATTTATGTGTGTTTTGAAAACAGATTTATAGCTGCTAAATTACAGTGGCTCTAGACTATATAAAAAAATAAAGAAGTATCAGCACACTTAGAAGAGAATTAGCCTGCAAGATCAGGGCCAATTGTAGCAAGTTTTAAAAGTAAGTGAGTGAAAGATCGTCCACAGAGAATTTGTCTAAAATGTAAGATAAACCTCTAGATCTGAGCTACCAGATCTGGCTTCTTATCCTGTCTAGAAAACTGATAAGATGAGAGGTTTGAATTTGTCACATTTAACTAACTAAAAACAAAGAAAAATTTAAACTAAATGATCCAGATCCGAGTTGGGGGAATGATTGAAACAAAGATGGAGAAGTAATATCTAAATCTGATTTGGTCTTTGAAATCTAATGAGAATAACTGTAGCTCAACAGAGGTGATCCAATCTTCATCTGGCTACAAGCACAGATGTAAGAGAGATAAATCTAATTCAAGGATTAGGCTTACAGTTATGGCTATGGTCTGTCCACTTTAATGGCCATAAACCATCCAATAGTCTTTAATCCAAATCCTCAATTCAGAACAAGAAACATCACTACCAATGCTGTAAGAGACTAGGTTACAAACACTAATTCTCACAGGATTAATGAATCAAGGGAAATTGCATGCAAAATAATGAATCTAAAGGATTCTAATGTACTGAGGAGATCAGAGGGAACCCTTGACATGAGTCCAATGGAGAATGCATAGTTTACAGCAACCTTTTAAAATTCATCCTTACAATTTACAGAGCACGGCTTAACAACTCTCGGATTTGCAATCTTGGATGCAACTCTCCTTTGAGTTACAACAGTATCTCACAGCTCTCAAATGCAAGTACAAAGTAGGCTATTACAAGGATTGCAGACAAGCTGTCTGGCTGGGAAATGGGGGATTAGAAATGAAACTCAAAATCTGGATGCCCCAATTGGGCAAATGCTTCGTCTATTTATAGCTTTCCCAGTCCATTTCAGATGTGTATCAACCAATCGAGGTTCTCGATCTGTATTGACCAATGGTAGTCAAGCACGGTGATCCGGATCTTACGTGCCAATCGTAATTCTCGATCTAGTTCACCAATCGTGAAAAAGGCATCAATTCATTATGCATTTTGAAAGTTTGTTAGAGTTTCTAGAAGTTCCCGCCAAGTTATTCTCTCTCTAGGTGCTCACATGGGGTGGAATATTCCTTCGCTTCATGCTTAGAACCCTGGAATGTCCCTAGGTTTTAAAATGCATTGGGGCGTGTGCAACAGACATCGAATTGCCCTTGTTAAAGTGAATCTCTAGAATGCCTCTTCGCATGACTTAGGGCCTTTTCAAAGTGTTGTGACTCAAGCTCTTTTCGCAGTTGTTCGGTTCTATTGAATTGTGTTTTCTTCTTTTCGCAGTTCAATCCTCTCTTGAATGCTCGGATGCTCTTGAATGCTACGCTGAGTTTTATTCATTTTCAGAGTTTCGTGTTCTTTGCGAAAAAGCAGTTCTTTGCGAAAAGGACTCTGTAGTGCATTTTTCTGTTCGAATTGTTCCATACTTCTCTTCCAGGTCTTTGCTTCTTCTATTCAGACCTTTCAACAGCTGATGAGGTTGTTTCTTCACTTTCTTCCTTTGGATTGACATGGATTGTCATCTTATTGGCACTTTTAAGCTGCTTTTATGGTTAAGCCTGTCTTTATTGTTAGCTGCAATATAAGCACTTAAAACACTTATTTAGTTCTCTCAAAGGTCTATCAAGACTCAAGTTCAGGGGTGAAAAATGGTACTTTTCACTTGTCAACACAGCCGTGTTCATGCTCCACAAATGGGGCCACCAAAAAGGGAAAGGACTGGGCCCGCACCTTCAAGGAAGAATAGACCCCGCCAGGGCCAAGGGGCAGCAAACCAAATTTGGCCTGGGCTACAGGCCCGATGAAGAAGAAGTCAGAGAGGCCAAAGAGAAGATAAGAGCGCTGGCAATGCCAGCTGTGGAATCGACCGAAGAAGAGCCTTCACCCACATCTCGCCAAACCTTTATGGCCGGTGGTGAAAATTGATCTGAATGGGGAGACAAGGGTAACCCCACACAAGCTTGCTTCCACCCACCCCACTAACCCTTACATCATCCCCCCGAACCTCGAGGAGGACTTGGCAGCCCTCTCCTTATTTGAGGAGGAGATCCCCCGGCCCACCCATCACTTTAGCACCGGCCGCTTTGGGCCCATCCTAACCATAGAGGACAGGGTCCCGAAGGATCCCTCCATAAATATGCTGAGGGGGGAACTGTAAGAGCCTACTGATGCCATTTCCAATCGAAAGGGTAAAGGCCAAGCCTCGCAGGTAAGTAACTGGGTATCTTTACCCCAACTCCTGGGAGCAGTCAAATGTTGTGAATACGGCATCGCCTCTCTAAAAAAAAATAACCTGTAAGAAGTGAGGTTAGCCTCTGGGACACTCTACCCTGTATATATAGAGACCCCCCTCACCAGGGGCTAACCTCCGAAAAATTGCGAAAAACCATAAAAATAGAAAAAAATACCAATTCTAAAAATATTATCCTTTAAAATTCCAAATAAAATTGAAAATAATGTCCGGATACTCGTCCCGCGCGAAGCCGACCCCTTCCCTGTAGAAATACGAGAAGAGGTAGGAGTCACGAGTTTAGACGAGGAAGGTCAAGTCAATGAGCTCCCCAATGAGCTCCTTAAGCAATTTGCCGATTTTGAGCATGGCCTTACCTTGATCGTCGAAGAGACAGAGGACGTTAATTTGGGCACCGAAGAGGTCCCTAGAATCACCAAAATCAGAACATCGCTATCCCCTACGGAGAGAGAGGGTATGACAGACTTCCTCCGGTCATACCAAGACATCTTTGCATGGTCGTATGAAGACATGCCTGGTCTGGATATCGATCTGGTTGAACATGAGTTGCCACTCTACTCTGATTGCAAGCCGGTTAAACAGAAGCTGAGACGTCTCCGACCTGAGCGGATGTTGAAGGTCAAGGATGAGGTCATTAAGCAGTATGACACGAGTTTCCTCATGGTATCCAAGTACCCACAATGGCTGGCCAATATCGTCCCCATGCCAAAGAAGGATGGAAAGGTTCGAATGTGCATTGATTTCTGAAACCTCAACAAGGCGAGCCCTAAGGATGACTTTCCATTACCCCACATCGATATCTTGGTCGATAAAACTGCTAAGCACAGGATGCTTTCTTTCATGGACGGGTTGTTAGGCTACAATTAGATTAAGATGGCAGAGGCCGATCGAGAGAAGACTATATTCATCACTTCCTGAGGTACCTTCTACTACAAGGTGATGCCATTCGGGCTCAAGAACGCTGGGGCAACCTACCAGAGAGCAATGACGGCCCTATTCCATGACATGATGCACCGAGAGATCAAAGTGTACATCGATGATATGATTGCCAAATTGTCGCAAAGGGACGACCACTTGGTAAACCTTTAGAGGATGTTCGAGAGGTTGAGAAAGTACAGGTTGCGGTTGAATCCCCAGAAGTGCACATTCGGTGCTATGTCAAGAAAACTATTAGGTTTTAGCGTCAGTAGGAGAGGCATCGAGGTCGATCCGACCAAGATCAAGGCCATCACTGAAATGCCACCACCGTCTACGGAGAAAGAGGTCAGAGGCTTTTTAGGCGTAATCCAAGATACATCGGCCGGAATCATTGCACGATTAACCGATATGCGCACCAATCTTCAAACTACTAAGAAAGGATTCACCAGTTGAGTGGAATGATGACTGCCAAGCTGCATTTGACAAGATCAAGGGTTACCTCCTAAATCCTCTAGTTTTGGTACCACCTGTACCTGGTAGACCCCTGATAATGTACCTGCCCATGACAGAGTTTTCGATGGGATGTGTTTTGGGGCAGCACGATAAAATAGGAAGAAGAGAGCAGGCCATCTACTACCTGAGCAAGAAGTTCACTGATTATGAGACGCGCTACTCTCATCTTGAGAAGGCATGCCTAGCGCTTGTGTGGGCTACTCAAAGGCTTCGACATTACCTCTTATCCCAAGCCGTTCTACTTCTAGCATGGATGGATCCGTTGAAGTACATGTTTGAAAAGCCAGCTCTCACTGGACGAACCGCATGATGGAAACTTTTATTATCGGAATTCGACATCACATACGTCACTCAGAAATCGATCAAGGGGCAGGCGCTCGCCGATCATCTTGCTGAGAACCCTCTACCTGACTACGAGCCTCTAAGGACTGAATTCCCCGATGAGGACATCCTATTCATGATAGAAGATGATACAGAAGAAGCAGAAGAATCATGGGTAATGCACTTTGACGAAGCTTCGCATGTCGAAGGACAAGGAGTTGGCGTCATCCTGATTTCGCCAAGAGGATCCCATGTACCGATCTCTATCAAGCTCAACTTCCCTTGCACTAATAATATGGCTGAGTATGAAGCTTGCGCCACCGGTCTACAGGCAGCTCTCAATCTGAATGTAACTCACCTTCGAGTATTTGGCGATTCACATTTAATCATATGCCAGACGAATGGTGACTGAAAGACGAATGATGAAAAACTGATCCCCTATCATGAACACCTTGAGGATCTAATAGCTTGCTTCCAGGATGTGACTTTCTCCTACGTCCCCCGGATAAGGAATCGCTTTGCTGACGCATTAGCAACTTTGGCGTCAATGATTGAAATCCCCTATGGTGTTGAGATGAAGCCGATCATGATCGAGCAGAGGAATGAGCCGGCCTTCTGCCTCCAGATTGAGGAACTTACAAAGCCTGATGATGAGCCGCCTTGATTCTCAGACATCAAGAATTTCCTCAAGACCCTAACCTTCCCAGAGGGCACATCCAAGATAGACCGATGAATCATTAAACGCTTAGCAGCAGGTTACGTCATTTGCGGGGAATGCCTTTACAAGCGATCATACAATAACATCTTACTCAGGTGCCTCATCGAAACTGAAGCAGTCAGTATTATGAAAGAAATCCATAAGGGGGTATGCGGAGCCCACATCAGCGGTCACATGCTCGCTAAGAAAATCCTATGGCAGGGATACTTTTGGACCACCATGGAATCAGATTGTTGCAAACATGTTCAAAAATGCTATAAGTGTCAAGAACACTCTAGCCTGATACATGCTCCCATCATTGATCTTCACTGCATGACCACTCCTTGGCCATTTGCTACCTGGGGCCTTGACGTTGTCGGAATGATTAATCTAAAAGCATTAAACGGACATCGGTTCATCCTCGTCGCCATTGAGTACTTCACCAAGTGGGTAGAAGCGACGTCATATGCCAATATCACGGCCAGTCACGTCGAGAAGTTTCTCAAGAACAATATTGTGTGCCGATTTGGAGTACCCAAAGATATCATAACAGATAATGGCACAAACTTTGCGAATAAGCGCAACCGAGACTTCTGTGAGCAATACAAGATCAAGCGCCATCGCTCGTCCCCTTATCGACCTCAAACTAATGGAGCCGTGGAAGCTGCGAATAAGATAGTCATCTGCATTCTTAAGAAGATGGTAGTCACTTACAGAGATTGGAGTGAGCAGTTACCCTTCGCACTTTGGGCCTATAGCATGTTGATCTGTACCATTATAGGGGCAACACCATTCTCCCTTGTGTATGGAACTGAGGCCTTCCTCCTGGTGGAGGTTGAAGTACCCTCACTCCGAATCCTCATGGAATCAGGCTTACCCGAAGCAGAGAGAGAGAGATCACGCTTTGATTAGCTGAACTTACTAGACGAAAAGAGACTCCTAGTTTTGTGTCACACTCAACTTTACTAGGGGGGAGTCGCACGCGCTTACAATAAATGTGTCCATAGTCGAGATCTAAAGGTAGGAGACACTGTGCTGAAGAAGATCTTCCCATCCCCCCATGCCGATCCGAGAGGAAAGTTTAAGCCGAATTGGGAAGGACCATACGTCATTCGAGAAGTGCTGCTAGGATACGTCATCCGCCTGGCCACCATGGACGGAGATCATCTTCCTAAGCCCATCAACATTGGATACGTCCGACGGTTCTACTCTTAGTCTATCGCGATAAGGTAAGTATTAATGAAACAGATATGTGACTTCTTAAGAACCACCCAAAAGAGGCCATCATTCCAAGCACAGTGGCCCCAAAAACATCCCTAAAATTTTTTATCCTTTGCTACCCCATTTGAGCCTGGGCCTTTCTTTCAATAAACCCATCCCCCCAATATATATATCTACGTGTACGTATACCAAAAAAAAAAAAAAAGAGAGAAAAGATGTATGTGTATAAAGTTACTATCAAATCTAAAAAATTGAAAAAGCAAAACCTCAAAAAGAGATTGCCTAAAATGGAGGAAAAAGAACAAAAAAAAAAAGAAAGACAAACAAAAAATGTGTATAGAGGAATCACGGGGCGTATACAGTAAAAACCCCCAAGGAGGAAAGTATGTTGAGATAACTAAAGCCGTATCAAGGAAACACTTTTTTCAAATCCTAACCTAACCCATGGCCAAGCTACACCCTAAAGGAAGCCCTCTTTAGGTCCACAAGCAGTCATAATATCTGTTAAGTCAACATGAGCCGAGTCGTGAGACGACACCAGAACCCCATCTAGCCGGTTATAACGGAATCTCTGTCTATGTTGTGGCTTTCTAGTTCTAAAAAAAAAAGAGGAAGAAAAAAAAGAAAGAAAGAAAATTAATTTGAGTTCAAAGCAAGATGGACGTGGTGATAACCCGCAAGGGCACCGCGGGTAAAAATAGTGAACTCACGCGGACCAGGTGAAAACCTGAAAAGGCACTTGGGGTAAGAAAGCGAACCCATGGACGTAGTGAAAACTCGAAAGGGCGCTACGGGTAAAAATAGGGATGACAGGCATGGCGAAAACCCGTCTTGGGCGCTGTGAGCAAAAACGTCAAAAAAGAGAGATTAGGAGAGGATCTGTTCTAGCTCACCTATTTTAGCCTGGACCCCTTAAGCCCCTTCCCCCTTCTTTTGTTGGGCCGCTCATGTTAAAATTAGATCGGATCCTAATCAAGTGTGTCATCTCTACCGCATCGTCTCATACATGACCAAGGGTAAGGCCAGAAAACCAATCAATCTCGGGGGGGGGGGAGCTGATCCCTCCATGTTTAAAAAGAAATGCTGGAAACTCCTAAACGGGGTTCGACCATGCTCAAAAAGAGGACCCGCCAGTTGGCCTTGAAAATACCGACATCACAAGAAGGAGAAAATTTTGAAAAAGATAATATATATTTTCCTTTCCCATAAGAAGCTTCATCCTGTGCAGGAGAAAATTTTTAAAAAAGATAATAGATTTTCCTTTTTCATAAGAAAAACCTTACGTTGCGAGACGTATAGAAGAAAATTCGAACACTAAAAAAATATGTATATATGTGTATAGCAGATTTCATTTCTTTTCTTACAAGCATCACGTATAAAGTGTCACGTCCCAAAAAGATAACAACATGACACACTTTATACTTTCTGCTTTCTGTACAAGTATAAAACAAACAAAAAAGGAAACAATCCAAAAAAGGAAGGAGATCTCTGTTAAGGGGCATCGGCCCCCCCTCTGTGTATATGATCTATGGTATGTGCAGGAACAGGTCAGGAGCAGGAACCACGCTTCAAGGCGCTGATCTCTGCAAGAAGAGAGTCCTCACGGGCATTTCAATTGGTCAACCACCTACCATTAAGACTCTTCTGCCACCTCCGCAAAGCATTAGCTGCACTGTGAGACTCGATCAAAAGCCCAGTCAACCGAAGAACCTCACTCTCGGCCGTAGCAGCCCTCACCTCCGCCATCTCGGCTCTGGCCCTCTCCTTCCCCAAAGACTCAGTCAAAGCCAGCTTCTCTACAAAAAGAGACTCAATTCTAGTCCGGAGCATCATTTCCTTGAATGCCCAGGGTCCCGTCTCTATCGCATCTATCGAAACAGGGTTAGGGGTAGGTAAGCTCTTAGATGCCAGCCAAACCTCGTAATCAGAAGAGAGGGCACCCCCCTGAACTAGGCTACACATGTGCGCCGATTGGCAGGTCTCCCAGAGGGCTGCTATGCGATCTAGGTCACTGAGAGAACCCCGAGAGAATATTAGGGAACACAAGGGCAGCCTCACAGTGCACGACACGTGTTGGGTATATCCGAATTGACGAAGCATCCGAGATGGGAAATAGTGGGTACTACTAGTCAACCCCAAAAGCGTGATACCCTCATAATCCCGAGAGCGGACAATTTGAAAGGTACTGTCCAACCAGGGAAGTTGCCAGATCAACTTCGCATCAGATAGCCACAGGCTCAGTTCTTTGATGCTCCCATGGGGCAGCCTCGAGCAGCGTGTCAGAAAGTCCTAAGCCACATCCCCTCTTACCAAGCAGAATCTCGGCACAGGCCCCATAATAGCCAAATGCTCTCCTAGCCAAATCTAAATGAGGAGTGGACTCCCGCAAAGAATCCCAACCCGGCCCGAGGCAGAGGCATCCAGGACTCGATACATCTCAGCCAAGACTAGGTGCACCAGTGAACGGCCTCCCTCCAATTCGATCAAAACATCGCATAACCCAAGGGAAAATGTCTCGCCCCCCGTAAAGAAGAGAACTTCCGATAGCAAATAAAGGGCAAAGGCCTTCACATTAAAAGGATCCTAGACCGACAACTTTTGGAGACTCGAGTCGCCAAAAAGTTCTCTCAGGAATTTCACCGAGCACCTAGTGGGCCCGCCGGCAAAGCCCTTCTCATACCCACCCTTTTTCAAACCAAGAATCGCATAGACCGCCATTGCATATCCCGGTTTAGGCACCACTTTGGCAAGCCCCCGATGCATCCTCAAGCCGGTGATAGAGGCTAGTTCCTCTAAGGTTGGGGTGAGCTCCCTGGACCCGAATCTGAGGACATGAGTCCTATGGTCCCATGACGCTAAAGCCGCCTGCAGGAGGTCGAGCAACAAAGGAACAACAAGGAGAGATTAAAGGCGGGATAACTCGAGGTGATCCAGAGCAGCGAGCTCGCCCTCAGCCAAGCTAGCGCACCACTTTTGCAAAAAACTGGGCCCTGAGTCCAAACAGGGAAGTACACTAACCCCATCCCCCGTGTGAGAATTTGGGCCGGGAAGCGGGTCCATAGACATACAAAGATGTCCTATACAAGGCTCGGTCAATGTAGGGCGATGGACCCGCTTGTCAAGAAAAAATGGAAGAAAGAGAAAAGAAAGAAAATGGAGGGGCAAAAAGGCAAAGCCCGAGTGAATAGTGAGGCAAAGAGGGCTGGGTGCGGGTTATAAGGAACCCGTCGAGCACCAGATATATGGGACGTATATAATATATACGCCAAGGCATATATATATTATATCTCTTGAAATATTTATATGGCAGATGTTGTGCCAGGTGTATATATTATATACGCCTAGGCAAATTTTCAAAATTTTTGCCTGGCGTGTATAATATATACGCCCACTTGAAGAAGCAGGGCCGCGTGGCTTCCCCTCACATCGGGCCATGCTCTTTTTTTTAATTTTTTCCTTCCCCAAGGGAGGGACGGGTGTCGCTCAGCCTACTTTTTCTCCCGGGGCAGCCCACAGGCGGGCACGCTCACGCGCCCATGGGAAGCCCTCGGATGACGTGGCACCCATGGGACATATGCGGGTAATCACATGCGAGCTCCCCCCCATCATTGGAGGGGGCTCTGGCCCGCTTCCTGCCAAACAAAAAAAATATCATTGAGGCAGAAAAACAAACAAACGAAGAATTCATATAAACCATAAAAGTTGTGAGACCATCCAAAAAAAAAATCAAAAGAAAATTATTACATATTCCCCAATATTCCAAAATCTAAACTGTTTCACTGTTTCAAATTTCTAGAAAAGGAACTAATCTTGGGCAGCCCACTTTGACTTCTTCTGGCGTCAGGTCGCACTTTGAAAGGTACGGGTCTCCCCCACCCAAGTCCACGCCTGAGAGATGCGGCCAAGCAGAGAGCGCGACTCCTTTTCACGAGCACGCTGCATAAGCACACGAAGGGCCATCAGTTAGGGAAACAAGCAGAAAGTAAATATGAGTTAGGGAAACAAGCAGAAAGTAAATATGAGGATGACTAGATGCAGCCAATATTCACTCACCACCTCAACCTCCCTAAGATTGGCAATGTTACGGTAATATTCGGCTTAGTTTACAGCCGACTCATAATCCTGCAGCAAAAAGATAAAGGGAGAGGTATCAGTCACACATGCCATCGGCATAATCCAAGAAAACAGAAGAGCAAGGTAACAAGGGAGAGATTACCCCAGGGATTAGCTCAGGGGGTGGAATCCGGATAGCTTCAGCAGATATGCGTGCCTTCTCAGCTACATCGGCACACATACGCGGCAGAAAGGCATCATCTAAGCGCTTAAAGGTCCCCTGGACCTCAGTTGGTGAACTGCCGGAAGCACCAGCACCGAAAGGGTCGGAAGGTCCTGCACCAGTAGCCTCACTAGGAACAGCTGCCTCATCCCCCTCATCTGAATCGTCATCCTATCCAAACTATTGAGAGAAACAGTCTTTGTTCAAATAGTAGGGCAATTAAGATAATCATATGGAAGGCTGCTAATAGAAAGAGGAAAGAACATTACCTGAGATCGTGGACCACAAAAAGCTAAAAAATTGGTGCCAGGCACGAATCGGGGCAGCAAAGAATGATAGGGTAGAGACTCGTACCACATATGATATCCCCAAGGAAAGAGAAGGTCATCAATAGGGACCCCGTGGTGGAGAAAGTGAGCAGAAAGCATTTCGATAGAACCCTCGGGAGCCAATACATCAGCTAGAGAAGCTTGGGGCATGGCAAAAAGAGGTTGATACAGGTGAATCACTCTCTCTCCTAAGTAATAGGCCCTAGCCCAGGACCCATAGAAGAATATAATGCACTGATCTAACAAAAGGCGAGAAGGGCCCACTGCAGCCAGATTCCAGAAGGGGGATCCAACGTAGGGATCAGCGATGACCTGCTCAACAAAAAGAAGAGGAATTTATACATTTGGTCAGAGCCCACAACATAAAAGAGCTATCAAATTTGCAAAGAGAGGAATTATTATACCTGCTCAGGGATCAACAGATCAAACTAAGAGCGCAACCCTAACTCCAAGTGCTTCATACCTATGTCCCGACGGCGGTTTGCATGCCAATTGCTCATAAGGGGGAACATGGGAACTTCGGAGAGAAGCAGAGGGCGACCAGGTTGGAAATGTAGATATCCCCATACTTGAGAAAGCAAGCAGATAATACCTGAGAAAGCATGCAGATAAAAACAAATATGTAAAAAAAAGGAGGGACGAATTGAGACCAAAGGATAAAATACCTCAAGCGCAGGCCAGAAGCCCACAACAGAGCTGGAGTCCCCAAGAACGGCTCGCACCAAGCTGGACAGGAGCACCGCATAACCAGCACCTCTCTAATCAAACCGATGTATAGTGTCCCATTTCACCATAAGACTGAGTAGGGACAATAAGACCTGCCCTCCGCTGGTGTTTGAAAGGAGAGTCTTGCCGAGGAGGAGCAGCAGAGAAATGTGGGCCAGCATCAGTGCACGCTCTGGCTCGAGATAGATGGCCACATCAGGTTGGCCCAGATCCACCAACTCATGAGGCTCAAACAGACCAACTAGCTAGGATAGCTTGACTTCAGAACCGCGAACGTTCCCAGAGGATGGGTAGGCCCCTATCAGCCTAATCACCTCCTCCCTATCAGGCGTATGGGCAGGTATCACTGGCACCCCTCCAACACGAACCCCAGTAATCATGGACTAGTCTGCAGGCGTGAGGGTCATCTCAGCCATGGCCATGTGAAATGTCATGGTCTCGGGGCGGAAGCGCTCTATCAGGGCCTTCAGATAGGCCGTGTCAGCCCTCACAGCTGGGCATGAAATGAAGTCCCCAAAACCAGCTTGGGCGAGCAGGTCCTTCACCAGCTGGGGGAGATAAAGTACGAGGCGTTGGAGGTCGAACCAGCCACCCCGGAACATAATGTGTGGCAAGGGCTGCAAACAAAGGGCATCGGTCAAATAGGAGCAAAGTGGTATAATGAAGTCATTAAAGGAAAAGACAAAGGGCTCATCCATTTACCTGGCCAGTGATCCCAAAGTTGGAAATATGGGTATGCTGACAATGCAGGAGGCCAGTACAAGCGGCTTCACCTTCCATTTCGTAACAAGGTTGGGAGGAGCGCTGTGAAACAATGAATTGTTCCCTGTGAGGACCATAGGCCATCTCGGGCCCCTCCTGTGGACCCTGCCCTTCGTCGCCGGACATCTGAAAATATGGAACACATCAATGTAAGAAAGGGCTGCTAAAAAAAAAAGAGAGAAAGAGGGAGAATAACAAAAAAAAATGCACTAATCCATAAAAAAAAAGAAGAAAAAAAAATGATGAATGAAGAATGAATGATGATGAATAATGAGAGGGGAGCATAGAAATAAGGAATCACATACACCTGAAGAAAAAAAACGCACTACAAAAAAGAACATCAAGCATTTCAAACCCAAAAACAGAGAAGGAGAAAAGTAACAAAAATACAAAAAATATATATATAATAGTATATGTGCACTAATCCATCACAAAAAAAAAAAAAAAAAAAAAAAAAAAAACAACAACAACAAACAAATGGGAACCAAGATGATGATGGATGATGAACGGTGATGATACAAATAATCATAATTGATGAGGTAATAAATAATAAAAAAAAAAACAAACACAAAAAAAAGAGGCATCACACACATAAAAAAAAAAAGAGAGAAGAGGCATCACATATAATAATAATAAAAAAAAACAAGCATTACATAAAAAAAAAAGTGGGGAAGAGAAACAACAAAACAACAAAAAAGAAGCATAGGCCTAAGGAACCACATATAATAAAAAAAGAAAAAGAAAAAAAAAAACAACAAAAAAAAGAAGCATAGGCCTAAGGAACCGCATGTAATAAAAAAAAAAATAAAACAAAAAAAAGAGCGTAGGCATGAGGATCACATATACCAAAAAATATATCTTTCACCACAAAAAAAGAGAAGGAACATCAAGCATCTCCAAAAAAAAAACAAAAAAAAAAAGCAACACAACATTATCAAAATTAAAAGAAAAATCGATGATTACCTTCAATGGGAGGGGAAATAGATCCAAAATCGGCGGAGAATAAACGTCTTTTGATCCGCACACACAACTCTCGGTAATAGAACTCAAGAAAAATCAAATGCCAAAACCCTAAGGGGCTGTCTCGAACTTGAGAAAGAAGGAGGGAAGAGGATAGAGTTTGAAAGAGGGGTCCTTTTGCTTTAAAATCCAATTTTGGTCGGCATATATAATATATCGTCCAGGCTATTCTTTTGCCAATTTTGGCGGTGTATATAATATATCGACAATTTCTTTGCATGATTTGTCGATATATATTATATCGCTGACCAAAATTGGCGATTTAACACGGCCATTTTTTCGGCTTTGAGGCCCGACGAACCCCCTTGCATGCTACAGACCAAGGTCCGGTCCCTCTTAGAAGCCCACGTACCATCAAGCAATGGTGCACGCATCCCCAACGGCCCTTCGAGCTCTCTTCGATTGGCCCAAAGGGACCGTGCCACAATAAACATATCTAGATCTGTAAGCACCCGTTGAGTGCTCCATAAAATCATAAAATCAAAAAAAGGAGAAAAAGAAAACGCTGAAACATGACACCAGGGAGCGTCGCAACGACTTTTTGCCCCCTTCCAAGAGCCGTGTTAAATCAATTCAGAATGATTAGGTTCACCCGAAAACTCTCGAACCCTGTTTTACACAGGGACACCCCGTACCTGATCCGACAGGCAGATAATTTTACCCATCTCCGAGCATTGTTCCCTAAAACGTTCCCCAGGAGTCTACCTGATTAGGTAGGCAAATGAACTCATCCCTCACCGATCGCTCCTGGGAACGTACACCTAGCCCAAGATCTTCCCCAGTAGAAGTTGAGACCTGATTCGACAGGCAAACCCAGGACCCATCACCGGGATGCGCACGTCCTTAAGGTATATCAACATGGCAAGTTGATTCGCCTAAGGATACGTGCAAAAATAAAAGTAGTTTGAGTATGCTCAAAGTCTCGAACTGACATGAAAGAAGAAAAAAAGGAAAAAGAGAGGAAATAACAACCTTTTGTTATGAAGTAAAAATCCTGAGTAGGTTGACCCCACCTTCCAAGCGTTAGCTCTGATCATCTACCTTCGGATCTATGTTGACCAAGAGTATACCCGACTTCAGACCACTCGAAAAATCTATTGCCAGTCGAAACTGACCCGTCAAAAATAAAATTACAACCAACCAAACTATGTGCAAACATACAGGCCATCATTCCCTTTTATTTCTTTTACACAGGCTTAAAACCTGTATAGGCACGTTGTCCCTGTTGAATGTACGCACTTGCGTCTGGGTATCCGCAGGATGGTCGTTTGTCCTCGTAAATTATACCTTAGGGCCGAGGCTTCTGTTCGTGCCTATTTGCTGCTTATCGCCCCTGATGGGTGCCTGTCTGTGCATAGTTAGTAAGATGTGATTTCATTAGAGACGGAGGCTAGAATTGACCATCTCTTTTGATGGATGTTTGGTTCTAGCCCGATCCTTTTTAGCTTTGTCTCGAGCTAAGGCACTCCGGTTCGTGTTAATCAGGAGCACCTCACCACCGGAACGTGCACATCCCCAAGGTGTACCTATCCTCGGCAGAGCGCACGCACTCTTAAAGCATATCAACTGACATTTGATCCACTTAAAGAGTTGTGCAAGAATAAAGTTGCCAGAGGTCCTCGAGATTTACTTAGAGGCTTCAAAACAAAAGAAAATTCAGAAAAAGGAAACACAAAAAATTCACTTTGAAAATGGGCATGCATTCCCAAGAAGTGTTGCGACATCAATATTCGCTCCACTCGGGTAAATCATGCTAAAGCAACCTCGAGGTTGATGGGTTCACCCAGAAACTCTGAGCCTTACCTAGGTAAGGGCACCCGTGGCCAATCCAATGGAGCTGTCAATACCCCATAGGATTGGACACATTGTTTAGGCCTTCGCTTTGTGTACCTCGCGTTGATCTCGAAGCATAGATTGATCACCCCGTTTCATGGAGCTGTCTGGTTCATATTAATACTCAGCATCACAAATCTATAATTTCCCTCAGGAAGTGAATGATATCCTAGCTAGCGGGCTTACGCTTTTTGTTATCATCGCCGTTATGCCCAGTAATGTCGCAATGCGCTTGGGAACTGTTAGTTTTGAGGTACGGACGATATCCCAAAATGAGAGGGCTTACGTACACTCACCATTACCATAAATGTTTGAGAATTGAGTTGAACCAGGCGGACCCATCAAATGTGCGTTGGACCTCTTCGGATGTCTCTTATCTTTGGCATCCGATCATTAGTGATCGAATACCAAAGAGGGGCATCTGTAGACACCCAAATTCGGCCCAAGGCCCGATCAGTCTATACTCCGAGAGAAATACACCCCTATGCTTCTGATGGCACCCCTGAACCCTTGGAAATCTATCTAGAACTTTAGGAATTCCCTAAAACCCATTAGAACCATTCCCCCAACCCTTAGAGATCACCCCTAAACCCCAGGATCCCCTCCCAGACTCAACTTAAACCCTTCTGAGCATTTGCTGGGAGGAGAGATACATATTTTTATATAGACCACTGCTTAGGATGAGCCACATATCGTTGGAAAGAGGACTTCTCCAGCTTTCCAACGAGCCAAAGATCACCCAATTTGGAGTTGTGGTTCAAAAGTTATGGCCGAATGAAGGTTCACATAAAATCATGACTTTTTACTCAGGCGTATGTATTACATATGCCTAGAAAATTTGGCCGAGCGTATATAATACATATGCCCAGCATAGGAAGGCCCATCATGGGCACCCATCTTCTCAGATTCCCCCTAGTTTTCTTGAAAATTACTATGCATAAGTTGGGCGTATGTAATATATACGCCCAGCTTAGCTACAGTATTTGTCATTAAATGCTCGAGTTTCCTCCATCTGGTTTGACCTTTTGACCATCCCCTTGGTTAAGGTGGTTGTCTTGAGGTTGGTTGCACCCCCTTTGAGCTTATTGGCAACCCTTAAGTCACCCATGGTCTCACCCCATCATCCGCTATTGAAACCAATTTTCCAAACCCCTAAGACCCTAAAAACCTAGAAAACCTTAGATGGAGGATTACCTAATTGCTAAACCAATTAGACCTTAAGTAACCCTCTAACCCACCTCTTCTCTATAAATAGAGAGCCCCCCCTCTTCCCCAAAGGGTTGGAAGAATTAAGATTGAAGTTAAGCTTAAGAGAGAGAGCCCTAGTGAGAGAAAAAAAATATATTTTGCAACCAGAATTCTAGCATGCTTAGTTCATCCTTTTCAACCCTTTTCAATCATTAGATCACCCCTTGTTAGCCAAGCTTAGTCCCTAACTTCATCCTACACTTCTTATCTACCGAATCCTAGCATTAGAACCTATTCTTCTACCGTTTAAGCCATTTAAAGCCATCAGAAGCACGCCGAAGCGAAGGTCTTCCACGGTGCAACAAGGGCTCGTGAGCTCCGGCTCACCTCTCTCTTCCTCTACCTTCTTGGTGTTTCCTCCGTCCAAGGATTCAAGCCGTTATGTCGTTGAAATTTCGGTTTGGCTCAAAGCTTGATAGGATCGTATTGCCTTCGGGCAAGGGGAAGCTCCGCCCATTTATTTTTATTTTTTGGCCATAGATAGAGACCGCTACACGCGGGTTGATCAGGTGCCTAAACCCTTCCCGATCAATAACTGAAGCCCCTACCCTAGAGCCTTTGGCAAAGACCGATAAATCAGAGTCATATTTAGCACTTCAGTGCTTAAAATATTGATTTAAAGGTTTCCCGGGTCACCAAAAGCTCCAGGTGGCGACTCTACATTTTATTCCATCGCGAGTGCATCGCCGTGACGGGTCCGAGAGGATCCATGCTCGCACACCATAATTGAGAAGGAATTATTGGCAATTATCTATGCTTTAGAGAAATTCAGTTCTTATGTGTTGGGATCTAGGATAGTGGTGTTCACTGATCACTCAGCCCTGAAGTACCTTTTGTTAAAAAAAATTGCTAAGTCAAGATTAATTAGATGGATCCCCTTATTACAGGAGTTTGATCTTGAAATTAAGAAAATGAAAGGGGTTGAAAATGTGGTTGCAGATCGCTTATCTAGGATCCTAATTGAGGAGTTTGATAGGCTGCCTATCAATGACTCTTTCCCTGATGAACAACTGTTCACTATCAGCACCCCTACACCTTGGTTTGTGAATATTGTAAATTACTTGGCTGTGGGTAAGATCCCCCCACATTGGAACAAAATGGACAAGGAGTTGTTCTTTTAACAAATTAGATATAACATGTGGGAGGATACATACCTGTTCAAGCATTATGCAGACCAAGTTGTGAGGAGATGTGTCCCTGATGAAGATTTCTACATCATACTAACCATGTGTAATGAACAGGCTTGTGGAGGCCACTTTAGTGGGAACAAGATTGCGCCAAGGTGCTCCAAAGTAGATTTTATTGGCCCACTCTTTTCAAGAATGCATGGCAGCATTGTAAAGCTTGTGAAAGATGCCAAAAGATGGGAAGTATCTCCAAAAGAAACTCCATGCCTTTGCAGCCTATACTTGTGATTGAACTCTTTGACATTTGGGGGATTGACTTCATGGGTCCTTTCCCTTCTTTCTATGGGTATAATTATATTCTTATGACTGTGGACTATGTGTCCAAATGGTTTGAGGCCACAACCACAAGAATCAATGATCACAAGATTGTCCTCAACTTCTTGAAGGATAATATTTCTTCCAGGTTTGGCACCCCCAGAGTTATCATTACTGGAGGGAGCCACTTCTGCAATAGACAGTTTGAGAACTTGCTTAGAAATTTTTTTGTGACACACAGAGTTGCCACCCCATACCACCCACAAACCAGTGGGCAGGTGGAAATTTCTAATAGAGAAATCAAACACATTTTGGAGAAAACTGTGAGAGTTGATAGGGAGGACTGGTTCCTGAAGTTACCTGATGCTCTTTGGACTTATAAGACTGCTTATAAGACCCTAATAGGGATGTTTCCCTTCAGGCTGGTGTATGGCAATGCATGTCATTTACCAGTAGAGATTGAGCACAAGGCTTATTGGGCTATTAAAGCATTGAATATTGATCTAACTTCTACTGGCATGCACAGGAATCTCCAGCTGTTAGAGTTGGAAGAGCTAAGATTGGAGGCCTACTCTAATGCAAGGATCTACAAGGAGAAAACTAAGGCTTTCTATGACAAGCATTTGCTAAGAAAAGAGTTCATTGTTGGCACCAAGGTATGGCTGTTCAACTCTAAGTTGAAAATTTTCCCAGGTAAACTGAGATCTAGATGGGAGGGACCTTACAATGTAGTGAATGTATTCCCATCTAGAGCTGTTGAAATCATGGATCTAAAAGATGGTAGGATTATAAAAGTTAATGGTCAAAGGCTCAAGCTCTTTGTTGAAAATGTCGTGGAGCCTGTGGGGACCATTCACCTTCAAGAACCTCCCAAGTGTGATTGATTGTCAACAATGTAGACTATGTATCATAATATTGTTTTTGACTGTTTTTGCTGCTGTTTGTGTTTTTTTTATTACTGTTTGGCATTGTAAATATGGTTGTCAATCTTGCTTAATGTGTGCATGTACAAATCATGAATCTGTCATAAGTTGGTCAGAAGAATGAACTGTTTGAATTGAGTTGGGAATTGACAAATCTATGGGTAGAATTGATTTGGAACTGATAAAACTGTGTTTGAATTGAGATACAACCTGTTAAGATGAGTGGAGAACATTTCGACAGGTTCTGAAGGTTCCCTGCATGCATTTTGACAAGATCTGGGACCTGTCGAGAGGTTTGAGTAAATTCTTGACAGGTTCTGAAGTTGTAAATGTGACTGTTGATAGGATCTGTGAACTTGTTGACAGATTCTTGACAGGTTCTGAAGGTGCATAAATGGTTTTCGACAGGATTTTTGAACCTGTCGAGATGTTGGAAAAATCTAGCGAGAGGTTCTGAAGGTGTAGGCTTTGTTTTGATAGGTTTTGGAACCTGTCGAGAGGATTAAATGTTGAGTTCATATTACCCGTTGAGAGGTTCTGTGAACCTCTCGAATTGATTGTTTTTGAAACCTTGAACCCATCGACAGGATTGATTGAACCTCTCGAGAGGTTCAGCTACTTTTCACTCTTCGACAGGTTGATGCAACTTGTCGACACCTTTCCCCCAATCCTATCGAAACTCGATTTTCTTCCTTTTAAACCTATCGACCACTCAATTCAGCCATTCGACAGCTTGTCTTTGAGCTTTATCTTCTCTCTGCCAATTTCCACTTTCTTTCTTCTGCCTCTACCTCCCAGGTGTCTACTCCAATCGCTCGGCCATTGTTCAAATTGCTGTCGTTCCTCAAGGGCTACATTTTGCACCCGGTCTCTGCCAATTTGGTACCGTGCACATCAAGATCTGAAAACCCTAGGTTTTTGTGGGTAAGTTTTCTTCTAGCTCCTCTCTGTGATTTTCCAGTACTTTAATTCCAAGTTTTAGTGGTCACTTTCATTGAGCAAAGCAGTCTACTGTGGTTGTTGAGAGCTATCTTAAGTGAATTGCATGTCCAATGGCTGATCAAGAGGATACCCTAGCTACCTTTTCAAATCCACCTCCAAATCTGCCATAAAAGCCACTAGGAAATCTAGTAGGCTTACCACACAGCCCACGAAAACCCCACCTACAAAAATAAAGTTGGCCATGGATCAAGTTGAGAAATCTGTCAATCCCAAGAAAGCTAAGAAATCCAAGAAGGCCCAAATTAGTGAAGAAATTGTTGAGGAAGCCCCTGAGACAGAACCCATGCTTGAGCCTAACATTGTGCTTGAGCCTAACCCTGAGGAGGAATCTGAAGTCTCTGTGCACTTATCCTCTCCCAATGAATTTGTGGATGCTCTAGGCCTAATCCCAGAGATAATTTTTGACCTTGCCTATTTTTCTAAAGAAGAGGAGGCAAGGATATCTTGGATTACATGGTGAAGGCAAGCCTGACACCACTGTTGACCCCTTTGCAAGAGAATTCCTACCCTAGGCTGGTGAAATTGTGGTACCAGAACATCAGGAAGAAAACTAAGCCTGGGTCAACTGATCCTTGTCTAGAAATTTTAATTGATAACCAAGAGATTGTTGTGAATTACAGTGATATAGGGTTGGCTTTAGGGGTCCCATCAGTTTTTGATACAACCTATGGCCTAGCAGAACTTGAGAGTGTCTTTTAGAGCAATGGCTAGGCAGCTGACTCAGGGCATTGTGGGGTCTGGGGAGTCCTTAATGAGAAGAGATTTACACTCCAACATGCTCTTCATTGATTCAATTTTGAGGAAGAATATATATGTCAGTAGACATCAGCAAGAAAGGAGAACCCCCATAGTGGATGCCCTGTACCTTTTCTCTAAGGGCCAGTTTATGAATGCTACTCAACTGGTGTTGGAAGCAATGGTGGAGGTGAAAAAATTAGAAAGGCACAGGCCTTGCCAGGGCTACCTTACAGCAGGCTCATCACTGCCTTGCTTAAGAGAGGAAAATTTACTTTCAAGGAGGATGAGGAAGTAGAGATAGTGAAGCCAAAAGTGTTTGGAAAAAGGGCTTGGTCTGCCACTAGGACTTTAATTGGGAAGAGCAGGAACAAATCTGTAGAGAGTCTTGAAAGAGAGACCCCTCAGGCAGCCACATCATTCGCTGCACCTGCTATATCTATTAGTCTAGCCCCTTCTTCCAGCTCAGCAGCTACAACTGAGACCTCTTCATATGTTGGTCCTAGCTCAGAGCTTCCATATTTACCTTCTGCACCCCCACTCATCCCTTCCACGTCTGTGCCCTTGCCCGTCGTCAGCTCTGATATGACCAGCTTTTCCATCCCATCAGCCTCTCTACCATCCATCTCATTTCCCTTGCTCTCCATTATAGTCTCCATACCTCCCAGCACCTCAGTCACCCTTTCCACCATCACCACCTCCACACCACTGTTAGTTCCTCTTACCACAGACCCCATCCTTACCTCACCTTCATCACCTAGCCCATCCATCCCAGCTGTTGAACACTTGAGCCCTACACCATCTTCATCAGCTGACCTAGCCACTTCCTCCCCTCCATCCATACTCTTTGATACTAACCTCACCTTCACCTTATCACCTGCCCACACCCAAGACCAAATAACCACCGAGGGATATTCATTCCTAATTGACTCCATTATGGAGGACATTGGGAAACCTGTCGAGAGGAACAGAGTTAGAAATATGAAGATCTCGCGAGGTTCCAGTACCTATCGAGAGGTTGGAGGTACAATTGTGGATCTTGTCGAGAGAACTCCTGGAGGTTCAGAAGAAGTTAAGAGGTTCCAGATACTTATCATGAGGTTCAACT
The DNA here is from genome assembly GCA_021018995.1 of Chloranthus sessilifolius. NCBI lineage: Eukaryota > Viridiplantae > Streptophyta > Magnoliopsida > Chloranthales > Chloranthaceae > Chloranthus > Chloranthus sessilifolius. The sequence goes on along the minus strand of CM037584.1, from coordinate 100,351,868 downwards.
GAACCTGTCAAACAGTGCAAGGCAACCCGTTGATAACTTACCTGAAGCTATGCTTATTCTCGCGAGGATTGAGCCAACCTGTCGAGCACTCAACTAAAGACCGTATAACAAGTTGACTATAACCTGTCGAGAGGATGAATGAAGAACTGGACAGAAGGTGAAGATGTACTCCAATCCTTTTGACCAGTTCACATGAACTTGTCGAGAAAGCTCCAAACCTATCGAGAGCTACTCCATCCTGTCGAAGTGAATGTTGGGAAGACTCATGAACCTGTCGAAAGCCATTTCAACCTGTCGATGAGAACACCAAGCAGACTCAGAACCTCTCGACATTCGAATTAGGAACTTCTCAGTTCCTTTCATAGCAGCTACCACACACCAATGCTTTATGCACACATTCTAAAGCACGTCAGTGACCCTGAGGTATTTTTGGAACACCACTGAGCATGAATGGGAACCCTAACCGCATCACATGGGCTTACCTATTTTGGATCAATGGGGAAAGAGCTTCTAGAAGAGAAATCAGCCACATCAGTAGCCCAGAATAACAGAATTATTCTCTTGGGCTCTGATTGGCTGAAACAGATCTGAGAAGAGAGGAGAAGAATATAAAAGCTTGAAGAATTTACAGAGCTAGCATCCAAAAATAGGGAGAACTAGAGCCAAACTCGATTTCCCTCTAAAAATTTCCCTCTCTTCCTTCTTCCCCCATTCTCTTCTTAGCCAATTATGGTTGGCTAAACCTCTTGAGTAGCTAGGGTGAGGTTGAGAGCTATAAATTGAGAGGTTCAAAGCTTTGTAGGAGGATTTGGTGTTGCACATATTGTAGATCTGAGTACAGTTAACTGTAAGTTGTATTGATTCAGTAATTGTTGAATGTAAAGTTAATTTGGATTTATAAATCTCTTGATTGCCATTTGATTTCCCTAAATCTAATATCCCTGTGGATGCCTGAGCTTGTAGCCTTGCTTCCACAACATCTGCAATGGTTTAATTGTTCCAATTAAGATCCCTAAATTGGAACAATCTCTGGGATGATCTGTGATCATTCGAGTGGATAGATCATAGCCTTAGGATTGCTTCAATTCTCTGATTGAGAGTGGATTCTTATACCTTGCATCTAAGCTTGTAGCCAGATGAAGGATTGTTGCAAACCAGTTCCCTACATTGCCTTTGAACCAAATAATTTTCAGTAAAGACCAAAATCTCTAGCTGCTATTCTCCATCTCTTGATTTTACTCTTTTCTCCATTTTCCTTTAACTCTGTATTTAATCAAATCTGAATCATTTGCATTTGATTTTTTGTAATTTTTAGTGACAAATCCTAGAAACCTCTCCTCTTTCCTATTTTGATTTAGTTGAGTTTAGGATAGAGTGCTAGATCTACTATAGATCTGGAGATTTACCATAGTTAAAATCAAATTTTCCTGTGGACATACCCTGACTTACCTATTAAAACTTGCTGCAACAGCCCTGGTTCTTGTAGGACTGCTTGCTTACCTTGTTTCCTCATCTCTGTAATTTTACCTTTTAATTGGCTGTTTTAACCATTTAATAATTATAAGGTAAGCAAGACAACAAGTTTTTGGCGCCGCTGCCGGAGATCTGTGTTTTCAAGAGTGGTAGATCTAAGTTTTTCTCATTTTAGATTTAAATTTTTTACTGCCTATTTTGTGTTTAACTAATTGCTGCTATAGTTTTTTGTAGTTTAATTTTGTGATGGCAGATCTGGATTTGTTGTTTTAAAAGGAGCATTGTGCCAATTTGAGGAGTAAGTTCTGCTTAAGTTTGCATTTCTTAACTCTGTTCACATTCCTAGATCTGTAGTTTTTAGATCTGCAACATTAGTTGTGTGTTTGTTAATTTATTTTGCTTAAATCTGTAACTGTCATTTTGTGTGTTGTCCTGTATTTTTGTTGTGTGTATGCTCGGTAGGAGATCTCTTAATCCTGAGATTTCTCTTTTAGATCTTGAAGTTGAGAGACTTCTTAGACCTAACCATCCCATACACACACTTATAGTTGATTGTGATAGTTCTGCAATGGGTGAGCAACCTAGGACATTAAAGGAATTCAATGCCCCAGGGGTTTACACCTATAGTTAGTTTTCCGATATGGGACACTGTCCCTTGGTTGTGATTCGACAGGGGGTTGTTCACAATCCCAAGGTTTTGCGGTGGCTAGTTGTGGTTGGGATTAGCATTTCTGAGGGACTCCCAGTCGATCTGGTTTCTATCGCTCATGCCGTAGATTATGTCTCGAAGAACCCAACAATCTTTCAAATTGTGTCCTGCGTATCGGTGAAATGAGCAGAACTTACAATGGTCTAGGTTCGTCGACCTGGTTTATGGTCGTGCCGGTGGGAATCTGAGAAGGTTCTGGTTACTCAGGAGGTGGAAGATATTCGAGATGGTGCCTGGTAATGGAGGGTAATCATCTCTTTTTGGCTAGTAGGGTCCTCTAGCTTGTAGGTTGAAGTTTTGCGGAGAGGCACATTATTGTAATTTTGAGTGTTGATTGGCTTGTTCTGCACTATATTTTGATTATGGTGCCGGTAGGTATTAGGGTACTTGTTCCTATTTTGATACTGGCCCTGGTTCTAGTTTTGATTCGGATACCTCTACTAATTCTGACCCTGATTTTGATTCGAGTATCGTTGCTGGCCTTGGTTCTGCTTGGGGTTCCTTGGCTGGAAGTTGCCGTTCCCGGTGTTCAGCCCTTGGTTAATGATGGTGTTGACTTGCTTTGAGCTGGAAGCTTTCTTGCTATTTTTCTGCTTTGAATCACTAGAAGTAGGGACTTTTAACATTACTATGGAAAGGGCGAGATCTCCTCCCTTTATGTGTCACTGGATGCGGCTAGCACATGAGTGAAGTGTAGCGAAGTCTGGGAAATCGCTTATGACGAGGGTACTTCAGAGAGGCGCTTTGACGTTATTTATGATAATGTCGATCGCGTCCTTCTCCTTCATCTGAGTTTCGGTACTGGCGGCCAACTTCCTCCAACGTGCTACGGAATCCCCATAGTCTTCCTCGGATTCTCACTTGGTCGTTATTAGATCGCTGAGACTAACTGTTTCATGTATAAGATATTTGTAAGGGTCTAAGAATTGACCGACCAATTCATCAAACGTGTCAATTTTATGAAGCGGGAGCTCGGCGAACCAGTCGAGAGCCTCCCCTTCTAACGATCTCTAAAAGTAGTGTATTAGGAGCCCTTGATTGTCACGAATGGGTCGACAGTCATTGCAGAAAAGCTCTAGGTGATGGTTCGAGTTTTCGGTACCGTTGTACTTGTTGAACTTGGGCGGCTTGAACCCTGCAAGTAAAGTGAACTCTAGGTCTTGACAGAATTTATTGAACCTGAATGAGCAACCAGAGTGCTCTCTCTTGGTCATGTATTCATCGAGCATCTTGGGGAAATCTTCTACTCTCATAATGGCGTCCTTTTGGGTAGGCCGAGAGTGAGTCTGGTCTTGGCGATTGTTGTTGAAGAAAGTGTGGGCAGCCCTTCTTAGTGGTGACACGTGGGCTGAGACTGTACTCGGCGTGGATGGCGACCCTTCTTGCCTTAGTCATTCTTGCTCTTGTCTCTTGTCACTCAGGTCGTCGGTATCATCGCCTCGCCCCTTCGTAACCACGGACCTTTGAGTTCCATTAGTTGTCGGGCTGTGAAATTCTATCCAGTACTACCATCTTTTCCACCTTGATTGTTGCTAGTGCTCGGAGGGGTGAAGAGATTTTCTTGATCACCGGTCATGTTGATCTCGGGGTTGTACTAAGCGAACTCGCCGGTCAGATCTTCGTCGTATACGGGGTTGCCGTGATAGTTCCATAACGGAGGATTACCACTGTCAATGAGACTTATTCTTTGTATTTCCGCCATTGCGAGCCTCTGATAGATGCTCATGCACTTTCGGAAAACCTCGTTAGTCGAGTGAATTTAGGAAAGGGATAGAGAAAGAAAACTATATATGTATAAAAAAACATAACTAAATGGATGTGACTTGGGCGACAGGAGGCCCCCGGAATAAGTGGCCCAAATTGGACTTTGTGGACTCTGAAGAAAAGCGATGAGTGGTAGAAATAAAAAAAGGAAGGTAAATCCTAGAAGGAAATTACCTGGTTCGCTGTGATCGCCAACTGAAGATATTTATCGACGCTACAACACGTCATTGATCACGCTTTTTTTTTTTGGGGTGTGGGTTCGATTTTGTTACTGAATCGTTAGCCTGCCGACGTCAACACCACTGGGTCACCTGCAAATTTAGTTATCTCAGTTTTCCTATTCTCACCCTAATCCTAATTTTGCCGAAAGTCTAATTAATTTAATCTTCTAATTAAACTAAGAATCTACTTGAGCTAATCTTCTGACCTTACTAGGAGTCTAACTAACCTAAGAATCCCAATCTGATTAGTATTAATCCCCTAATTCTGCTAGAAATCTAATTAGCCTAAATATCCTAGTTTCATTAAAAGTAGTGTCCTAATTCTGTTGGAAATCTAACTACTCCGGGTATTTTAATTCTATTAAAAGTCTAATTATTTTAAGTATTCTAGTTCTATTAGGAGTCTAATTACTTTAAGTTTCTTAATTATATTAGAATCTAGTTATTTTAAGTTTCCTAATTATACTAGGAATCTATTTAATTTAAGTTTCCTAATTATATTAGGAATCTAATTAATTTAATTTTCCTAATTATATTAGGAATCTAATTAATCTAATTTCCTACTTTGACTAGAATCCTAATTAATTTAGTTTTCTTACTTCGACTAGAATTCTAATTGATTTGAATATGCTAATTCCATTAGAATTCTAATTAATTTAAGTAATTTAATTACTAACAGTATCCTAGTTTTAATGGGAATCTATTTAATGCAATTACGCTAATCCTACCTAATTAAACTAGTCTCCTAATCCTACTAGGAGTCTAATTAAAAAGAAGGGGTTTTGGCCCGCTATGCTAAGGAGGATCGGCCACGTTTCCGGGTACCCTCCGTAAGCTCCCTTGGGCAAATCGGTTAGCTAAGGGTCATTAAAAAGTGATATAGATCGAGAAAAATTGATTTTTAATTGGAAAGTTAGGGGTTTGAGGATTAAAATGAGAAAATTAAGATTTAAATGGTTTAGGACTAAAATCTGGCCCTAGAGATTAAATACCAGAAATAGAAACTTGAAACTAAAATTAAGAACTGGTTTTAGGAACTAAAACCTAAAACCAGGGTCTAGAGAATTAAAAGTTTGAATCGAAGATCTAAAATGTTAAGAATCAAATTTTGTAACTATAATTTAAAAAAAAGACAGAAAAGCTGAGGACTAGTTCTAGAAACGAAGAACCAGAGATTTAAAACTAGAATTAGAAACTAAGATCTAAGAAAAGACTAAAATCTAAGATCTAGGAAATTAAAAACTAAAAACTAAATCTAGAACCTAGAACTAGAAAAGTAATTAAAACTAGAACTAAGGAATTATCTGAGGCTAAGCGCTGAAGAGAAGGTCTCGAAATTCCTAAACTCGGAAGAAAGGAACTCGAAAACTCGATTGCGTGATGCCTGATGTTGATGTGTTGCTTATGTTTCTGTTGTTCGAATGTGTGTGGGGTTGGGGTCTATTTATAGGTATTCAAGCAATTGCGCGCCCTGAAGGCGGTGCACAATTAACCAATCGCGTGTCCTATCTGGTGCGCTTAACCCAATTACGTGACCTATCCTAGGTGCTTAATAGTTGTGAGTTGGTGACCGACTCAACGAGTGACCGGCTGATTGGCTTAGTTGGGATGTTCGAGTTCTAACCAGATTAGGGCTAATTGCACGCCCTATGCAGCGCGCTTAATAAATTGCGCGTCCTGGTTTGGAAGCGCAATAGTGCCCCAAGGCGTCTTCTAGAAAGGTAGAGGCCAGTCCATATCAGAATAATTGTGCACCAGGGATCTAGTGTGCAATTGGATTACGTGTGAGAGGTAGCGCGCGCAATCCATTCCTAAGGCGGCTCACGGAAAGGCAACTCGGTCCAAGTGAGACCAATTGCGTGCCATGGAGGGGGTGTGTAATCAGATTGCACGCACTTGTGTGGGCGCGCAATTTGGGATTTTGGCAGGGGTTAAGTGGGGTCTGACCCACAAGGCTATTGTTTTAGCCTGTGTTCTGTCATATACTGTTATTTCAGTATATGGTCCCTGTGTTAGGGTTTAGAAGCTTTCAGAGAAGGTAAGTCCTTTCTGAAAATCATGGGTAGGGTCAAAGGTTGACTGAATAGATTAATATACTCAGAAGACGAAATTGGGGTGTCTACAGATGCCCCTCTTCGGTGCGTTCTTGCGAAGTAAGAATGCGTCGAAGAAGTAGACACCCCTCTTTTGAGGTGTCTTCTCATTTCTTTTGGGAAATCATATGTGGACCAAAGATGCTGACATGAAATGCTTGGCTTTCTTATCTATCAGTGCAAGCTAAAATGGAGCACTCGGGGGCCCAGTGGTAGCTGTCAAAAGGCGTATTCCTTTCCATGGATGCGAGGGGCATCCCGTTGCATATCATGACTTGCTGCTACTAGCAATCACTGGGGGAAATCGGCATATCCTAATCCGTGGGTGCAAGGAAATTCTCATCGTGTGTTGCGACCTGTTGCAAGGGGCAGTCAAATGGTAGGAGAATCATCATATCCTCATCCGCGGGTGCAAGGAGCATCCCATCATGGTGTGACTTGCTGCAAGGAGCAGTCAAAAAATGGGAAAATGATGCAGTTAAGGTATCGGGGGGCGTCATACAAGTGTCCAGGGATAAGGTTCAGAGACTGAATAACAAGATGTAACATCATGTGATGGTGAAGGCTTTCGTAAGTCATGTCAGACCGAGCGCATCATTTCTCACACCAATGGTGCGTCAGGTGTCCTTTTCCAGTGGACATTTGTGATTTCTCAGAGTTGAGGATATTTAGTGTACGGTTTCCCAAGGGAGAGAACGGATTGGAATGATGAGAGATAATAGAGGGTTTGCTTATTATTGTTTATTTTTCTTCCTTTTTTTTGAAACTATATATATATATTTGGAAATTTAAGGATTTTAACTTAAGATCAATTCGGTGGTAAATCTGTTAAAAATATGGCTTCCGAGACGTCGCTGAGCAGATCTATCGGTACGGGATTTATGGACCCTATCATTTACGTGGTTGCCAAGATGACACTTGGTATGCTGAATACTCCGTCTGACCTTCTTAACGAATACTGATGATTATCTCTTATGGGAGGACTACAGTGATTCGCAAGTCGAGAAAGATGTGTTTTGAAAATATTTGACTTAATATTATCTAACTATATTTTATAAGAAATATCGAGTAGAAGAGGGGGTGTTTTACATACCTGATTCATTACAGGTGGGAGGCTTTTGATTATGATAGGACTAGTCGACTGTTGTAGGGGCATCAAGGTAGGACGTCAGAGTGTTTCTTCTCTCCTTCTGGTTGGAGCTGCCTTTACTTGGAAGAAAAGCACTCAAGAATGCCCAACAAGGAGCCATCTCTCAGCACAGGACGAACTCAGCAATAGCACACCAAAGGGTAGCACATCATTGAACCCTTGGAGTGCGTGGCTGCAGCAGGGCAAGGTGAAGAAAGTGAGAATAGGTTAAAAACGTCCCATCGATTGGTCACCTAAAGAGTTCGATAGGAGCTGAAAGCAAAGGAAGGAAGAATTCGTGCAGTTAAAGAAGTTTCGATAGGATCTGAAGGATGAAGAAGGAAGAATTTGTGCAGATAGAGCAATTTGATAGGATCCCTGAACCTGTCGAGCAGATGAATGAAAGAGAAAGCTCATCCTATCGAAAGCTTGCCTGAGGAGAAAAAAAGGGAACCTATCGAAGGCCTCCTGAACCTATTGAAATGAAGATGCTGGAATTGAACCTATCGAAGGGTGCTTAAGCCTTTCGATAGGAATGAGAGCCAACCTGTCGGGATGACAGCATGCAGAGCTAAACCTGTCGAAAAGGACCTCTGGACCTATCTAACAAACTCTGACAACCTTCTAGAAGGGATTTTTGGTGGGAAAAATAGAGGAGAAAGCTATATATAGAGATCCCCAATTGCCATTGGGGAGGATCGAAATTTTGAGCAATTTTCCAGAGATCAGAGCTTGCAGCGAGATTCCATTTCCCTCCTTTAGGCCAACCATGGTTGGCTAAATCCCTAGGAGTAGCAAGGAGTGAGTTAGATCTGTAATTGGGTAAGGTTAAGAGTGTTGCTGGAGTTAATTGCTGCACAGACTACAGATCTGAGAGCATTCCATTGTAAGAGTGACCTTGTTTGCAATGTAAATGTTGTTTTCAATGTTTTAATTAGATTTAAAGCTCTTTTGATTCCTTTTGGTGCTTGATCGGATTTGTGTAGAGGAGTTGCTTGATCAGCTCACCCACTTAACTGGTAGACCTCTTGGATATCATCTGAATTCCCTGGATCAGATATCCCTGTAATTTCCTGTGTCTATGACCTGGAAATTGCAGCATCTGTAGTGGTTGTAATTGTTCTTATTGAGGCTCTGGCTTTGTAGGAGATCTCTAGGATGGTCTGTGACCATTAAAGTGGACAGATCATAACCTTAAGGTAAATCTAAGCTCAGGCCCCAATTGGATTCATCCATTGCAATCCATGGATTTGATAAAGTCTCTAGGATGGTCTATGACCATTAATGTGGATAGATCATAGCCTTAAGACCAGGTGGATCCTGTGATTTGGAGTGGAATTTTTACCCTGCAGCTGTGCTTGTGGCCAGCAGAGGGACTTGTATGCTTTTGAACCCCTGTAATATGCTTAGCTCAACCTGATTGTAGTGAAGACAACCTCCAATCTGTTCTTCTCCATTTTTTAAGTTTTTAAACCATCCATCTGCAAGATCTGAGGCCCCAGATTCGATCTAAGACAATCTGCATTTTAATTGTAGTTTAGTTTAAGTGACAACACATTTCAAACCTCTCCCATGTCTTTTAACTAAAGTAGAGATAGCTAGGGTGCCAGATCTGTTACAGATCTGGAGATTTATCATATTTCTAACCAGCCTCCCTATGGACATTCCCTTACTTACCATTCTTTTAAAGCTTGCTACAACAGATCCTGAATACTTGCAGGTCTGTATGAGTATGTCTGCCTAGTTTTATTGATGATTTTAGACCCTCATTTGAGGGTAGGCAAACATCCCAACAAGTTTTTGGCGCAACTGTCGGAGAGGTGTTCGTGAATTTGATAGATCTAGTTTTGTTTTATAAATCTGTAACTGTGTGTTTGATTTTACTAACTGCATTTATAGGTTTTGCTATTTTTTTCAGTATTTTTTGTGTACATTCCAGCAGATCTGAGTACAGAGTGAAAGGAGAGCTGTGCTGAAGGCTGCTCTATAGTTTGCATTCATTTTTCCCCCTATTTATTTTCAGATCTGCTGATTTTATCTTTCAGATTATTAGACAGTTGTGCTGCTTCTTTCAGTTGTGTGAGGATTTATTCTCCATTCAGTTTGTGAGTGTTGTATGTTGGTAGGAGAACTCTTCAACCTTATATTATTCCACTAAATCTAGAGGTTGAAAGACTTCTCAGACCCAGACCAACTACATCCACAACTGTTGAAATTGAATCTATTGAAATGGGTGAGCAACAACAGCCTCGAACTCTCAAGGAATTTAATGCACCAGGGATTTACAATTCTCCCTTCTGCATTTCGTTCCCTGCTGCTCAAGGAAACTATGAAATTAAATCTTCCATCCTTCAGATGTTACCCTCATTTCATGGCCTGACCAAGGAGGATCCTTATAAGCATATAAACGAATTCTTAGGATTGTGCACCACCTTCAACATCACAGGTTTGGGGGAGGAGGCAACTAGGATGAGGCTCTTTCCTTTTTCATTAAAAGACAGAGTCAGGACTTGGTTGCCCCTGCTTCCACCCAACAGTATTCAGTCCTGGAGTGATCTCTAATGTCAGTTTTTGGCCAAATTCTTTCCTATGTCAAAGACCAGTCAGTTGAGGAAGGGTATCATCTCTTTTACCCAAGATCCAACTGAAGACTTTCATCAATCCTGGGAGAGATTTAAAGAACTCCTCAAGAAATGCCCCCACCATCAAATCCCTGAATGACAATTGGTTCAAGCTTTTACCAGAGAATTGATGCTAAAAGCAGAGTTATGATAGATGCCTCCAGTGGTGGCACCTACCTCCATAAAACTGCTGAGGAGGCATGGGAGCTCTTTGACATCATCAGTGAGAACTCTATGCAAAGGGAAATCTTGGCAAGAGATCTAGACCCTCCTAAATTGATGAAAGAGAACACCTTAAGAGGAAAGATATATGAAGCGAGTGTGCCAAGTGAGTTGGAAAGGAAAGTGGACAGCTTAACTCTGAAATTTGATAGGCTGATGGGAGCTATGCATTCACCTGTGGCTGCTAGAGTGGAGGAGGCATGTGCTATATGCCAGTCCCCTGCTCACTCCCTAGATGAATGCCCATCAGCTGCCCAAGTTCCTGATTTTGTAACAGAGCATGTGGCTGCAACTCAAGCCTATGGGTAGCAGCCTGCTGCTGGGTATCAATGGAGAAACCACCCCAATCTGAGGTGGAGACAAGATAGATACCCCAGCCAGCAGCAGCAGCAGCCCCAACAGCCCATGCCTACAGAAATGCTCAGCCCTATTGAGAAGGTTATGCCCCAAGCCTCAATATCAGCAAACCATGGCCCAACCTGTAGCTCCTCCTGTGCAGCAAGCTGCACCTACTCCAGCTGTGAGAACACCATCTTTTGAGGAACAAGTTCTATCTTCATTATAGAACTTGAACACCTTAAACCAAACTGTGCACTCTCATAACCAGAGCATAAAAAAGATAGAGGACCAGCTTGGTCAGCTGTCTGATGCTCTGACTAGGAGAGAGGGAGGAAGGTTACCTAGCCAACCACAGGATAATCCACGAAGACAGTTTGTAGTGGGTGAAGTTTCTTCCACCTTTGAGGAAGCCAAATCTGTGACAACTTTGAGGAGTGGTAGGCTAGTGGACAATCAAGTGGGCTGTGAGTCTGTGAGAAGTTTGAAGGAAGAAAATGAAATGAGTTTTCCAAGAACACAACAAAGGCCACAAGTGGTGGACCTGACAGAACCACCCAGTGTTAATAAAGAGGATGATATGGATCCTCAAGGAAAAGAAAAAATAAAAAAGAAAGAAGCCCCTTTGGCTAAGGCTGCAAATGAGGGAGCAATCCCCCAGTTGCCATTTCCCAAGGCATTGCATAGACCCTCCCCTTTTGACAAAGGGCAGGGTAAAATTGAGGAAATGATGGAGACTTTCAAGCAAGTTAAAATTAATTTACCTTTACTGGATGCCATCAAACAAGTCCCAGCCTATGCCAAATTTCTGAAGGAATTATGCACCCACATAAGACAGTCTAGGACATACTTGTCCAAGAAAGTCTTTTTAGCAGAGAAGGTAAAACACATTCTGTCCATTGTAACTCCCACCAAACTTCAAGACCCTAGAGTGCCCACTATCCCCTGCATCATTGGAGATCATAAAATTGAGAAGGCCCTATTGGACCTAGGAGCCAGTGTGAACTTGTTGACCTAGGCAGTCTATGAAAAATTAGGCCTGGGAGACTTGAAACCCACACCTGTGGTTTTGCAACTAGCTGATAGGTCTGAAAGGAAGCCTGTGGGAGTCATTGAGGATGTCCTGGTGGGAGTTGACAAGTTTTTTTGCCTTGCTGACTTTGTGGTATTAGATATGGAGCAAAGTAAAGGTATTTCCTCCATCCCTGTGATTCTGGGCAGGCCCTTCTTGGCCACTGCCAATGCCTGCATTCAATGCAGATCTGGAATTATGGAGGTCTCCTTTGGCAACATGAAAGTAAAGTTGCATGTGTACAGCACCAGCTCTCAACCCCCTTTTGATGAAACCTATTTTTCCATTGCAGGGCTGGGAGAGGCTCTGCATGATAATCCTCAACAGCTGCTACGGAGCAATGATTGGCCTATAGAGACAAGATTGCAACCTGGGGTTGAACAATTACTGAGGAATGGATCCATGAAGGATGATAAGTTTGAGGAACATGGGGAGGCCGTTAACCTTCTAGATCCTCCAGATTAGCACCTGCAGTTGAGTATGTATCATATGTACCATATTTTGCTTCTATTTTAGATTTTTTACTTTGCATTTCCAGTAGAATTCTTTCGTAATAAACATACCATGTTCTCTAGTGGGTTGCCATTTCATATTTACCAACTGCTATAAAATAATGAGAGCTTGTCCACAAAAGAATCCAATCATAGGGCCGCACAGCAACAGAGCCTGATAAGTGCTGAAGCTAAGGGTGCTCTGAAAGGCAGTTTTATCTGGGTTTTGGAGCCTTCGATAGGCCAAATCTACCTTTCGTTAGGTTACAATGGTGATTTCGACAGAATATCTAATGGTTTCGATAGGCACTGGATGTTTCAACAGGTAAAACCAACTTCTCGACAGGTTAAATAAGGGCAAACAAAGATTTCGATAGGTGCTGGGTACATAGCGGGCACCTATCGAAAAGATGCTATCTCTGTCATTTAAACCTATCGATAGGATGGTCTCACCTATCGAAATCCTTAAAAATCATCCCTTTTGAAAGCTTTGATGTTCAAGCTCTCAATAGGACGTATCAACCTATCGAAACCATTCCATTCATCCTATCGGAATCGCATTTTCACCTTTATATACCTGTCGATAGGTCATTTGTGCTTCATTCCTCACTCTCTGAAAAACCCTAGCTCTCTTCCTCATTTTTTACCTCCCTCTTTCTCTACTAAATCCTCACGGAATCTTCTACTATTTAGTGTGCCATCTTGTCACTACATTTAGCTTGCATAGAGGAGCATTTTGCCCCTGATTTTGGAGAAATTGGAGTGGTGCATCGCTAGCTCTCTGAAACCCTAGGTACTTGGAGGTGAGTTGCCATCCTACCCTCACTCTACTGTCTTTCTAAGTTTTCCCATTCCAAGTTGGTGAGAAATTACTCTCTGAGATTACAATGGATGAGCCTGAGGAAACGCTAGCCAGCATATGCCAGAAATCAACTGCATCCACCCCTAAATCCTCCAAGAAAGCGCTACCTGCTATCAAACCACTTGTAAAGAGGAAGCTCGCTGAGGGGACACCCAAAAAGAGTCCTAAAGCTAAGAAAGCCAAAACTGTTGAAATTCAGGAACCTGTGGTAGAAACACCCTTAGAGCGAGCTACCCCTGACAAACCCATTGTTGTAGAGCCTCCGGCTATACTAACCACCCCCTATGCATTTGTAGACAAGTTGAGCCTTGTCCCTGAGACTGAATTTGATCTGGCATATTTTGCCAACATTGGAGAGTGTCAGGAAACACTGAGCTATTTGAAGAAAGAAGGCTTGTTGCCCCTACTGTCGCCATTGAAAGAATCAGTGTATCCCAGGCTGGTGAAGTTATGGTACCAAAATCTGAAGAAGAAGGTGGCACAGGGGACTGATGATGTACTAGAGATTTCGATTGATGATTGGCAACTGACTATCGATCACAGAGACATAGGAATGGCTTTGGGGGTCCCATACCAATTTGACTCCAACCGCGCTGAGGGAGTACCTGTTGGAACTACATTTAAGGATATGGCCAAGTAGCTAACCAATGGGATTGTGGGTTCTGGAGAATCCTTGATGAGAAGAGACCACCATCCTAGTCTCAGATTCATGGATACCATCTTAAGGAAAAATGTCTATGTTACAGGACATTTACAGGAGAGAAGGTCCCCATTTGTGGACGCTTTATTCTATTGTTCCAAGGGACAGTTCGTGAATGCACCTAAGTTGATCTTTGAAACTATGGTGGATATAAATGACAAGGTGCTAAAAAGACAGGCTTTTGCTAAGGGAGGAGGCCTACCCTTCAGTAGACTCATCACCTGTCTGCTCAAAGCTGGAAAGTTTAGGATTAAGGAGGCTGAGCCAGTGGAGAAAATGGCTCCCAAGGTTTTTGGAAAGAGGGCATGGTCTACAAGTTTAACCCTGATTCAAAAGACCATGCCGGTTGAGGCAGGGGAGGAGATGCCCACTACCTCAGCAGCAGATCATGCTGCTGACTTTCCCCCTTCCACCATTCCTCCTACAGCACCCATTTTTTCATCCACCTTCCCTACACCATCACCTACACCTAGGGTCCTGGAACTCCCCACCTTCTCCGAGCCTACCCCCACCACGTTTCCCCCCTGGCTTGCAGTTCCTCTTCCACCCAACGCCGGCTGAGGATATCCCTGAGCTTGGGGGGACGTTTTTTTTTCCCAAAGGAGGTGTTGTCCACATGTCAGTTTTCAGATTATTTATAATAGACTGTTTTGTTCATTTCACTTCTTGTTTCTCTATTCATTTCTTGTTCCATTAATTTTCTCTGGATGTCTGCACAACTAAACCCATTCTGCTTAAAACAGTGAGGACACTGTTTAGTTTAGGTTTGGGGGTGTGGCATGGATGCCAATAAATTAATTAATTGTAGTGCAGCCAAGTTAAAAAGGAATAATCGAAAAAAGAATGAATTCACCTCATATTTTTTGTTAAGGAAACTTTAAAAATCGTTTGCAACTGAAGTAAACTGAAGTTTTAACATTTTTCATGAAGAAAATGTCAAGAATTTTTGAAGAAAGTTTTTTATGTGTGATAAACCAGCAACGAGAAGAGACTGTGAAGATACTCCCCAGATATTTAGATGGAAGGCCATACCCAGTGAGAATTGGGCCTGAAAATTTCTTTGAAGAGTGTCTTGGCAACTTTTTTTGCTTTGAAAGCTAACTGGACCTAATCTGGATCACTAGAAGTTAGGCAAATCCAGGTTGAAACAACTTGATAGCACTCAGGACATTGAAGATGTGAAGTAAGGCCATCCTTTGGACAGTTTGAGCCTAAAATTTCCCACCATTGAACTGCCCTTGATACACACCTTTTGAGCCCTAAAAATCCTAATTTTTCTTTGATGAAAACCAAAATAATAATAATAATATGTAAACCCAAAACCTTTCGACCTGTTTCAGTTCACCCTGAATCTGAGAAATCAAGAAATAAGAGGACAAGTAAGGTTAAAGGTGTAAGGTTCGATGTTTGGTTAAAAGAAGAAGAAAGTATATGTGAAGGCTAGTGTGATGTATAGTTGTGGCATCCCGATTCAAAAAAAAAAAAATTAAAAGGAAGAGAAGAAGCTGGCCACTTTGGCTCTGAAAATTCAAGAAGTAGATGAAATTGTGTTGAATTAAGGTGAAGTCATGAATCACCTCCTTGCCTTTACTGATTTCTCAATTTCAAACTCTGTTATCCCTTTCTGTTCCTTCACAAACCTCATCCCTAAGCCACATTACAACCCAATAAAAAGACCTTACTAATCTGAAAGTGGATTGAGCTGTCGTGTGGAGATGAGAATCTGCTTAATCTATGGTGAAAAGAGCTAGAAAAGTAAGAAATTCAGGCAATGCCTATGCTCCTGCTTGCAGTCCTATTTGAAGGCTGTAACTGCTCTTGAGCTGAGTGATATGATTTACTCCTCTTCTCTGTACTGATGAGTGAACAGCCCTGATGAGACTTGGGTCTGAAATCCAGATTGATGGGGGAAGTATCTAAGAAGGATCCTCAAATTTGATGGCGAGTTATGCATAAAATTTCAAAAGAAATGCCTGAACACAAACTGAGTGATGATGGCGAGATTTCAGCAGACTTTCATATTTCCAAATGGATGTCTTTCTATTGAATTTCCTTTAATGAATGGGCATGATGTGAATTTATTTGATGTGCTTAAACTCTGCTTTAACAGGTTGCACTATTATTAACTAAGTGTATTGGAGAAGTTTGTGGGTACCTTCACTGAAAACCCTCAGGAGAAAATTCATCCTATTGAAGACACCAGGGAACCTATCGAAAGGGGCTACAAGCCTAATTTTAACCTATCGGAAGCTTCTCCAACCTGTCAAAATTGTGTGCTGAGCTTCTCAGAACTATGTTATGCACACACTGAGACTTGGTAACCTACTGCACTCAAACCGAGGCACTTTGGTGACCGACATGATATTCTAGAAGATACCCTAGAAAACCCTAACCGACCCATGTGCTTTAACAGAACTCTAACAAATTTTGACAACCTTCTAGAAGGGATTTTTGGCGGGAAAAATAGAGGAGAAAGCTATATATAGAGATCCCCAATTGCCCTTGGGGAGGATCAAAATTCTGAGCAATTTTCCAGAGATCAGAGCTTGCAGCGAGATTCCATTTCCCTCCTTTAGCCCAACCATGGTTGGCTAAATCCCTAGGAGCAGCAAGGAGTGAGTTAGATCTGTAATTGGGTAAGGTTAAGAGTGTTGCTGGGGTTAATTGCTGCACAGACTACAGATTTGAGAGTATTCCATTGTAAGAGTGACCTTGTTTGCAATGTAAGTATTATTTTCAATGTTTTAATTAGATCTAAAGCTCTTTTGATTCCTTTTGGTGCTCGATTGGATTTGTGTAGAGGAGTTGCTTGATCAACTCACCCACTTAACTGGTAGACCTCTTGGATATCATCTGAATTCCTTGGATCTGATATCCCTGTAATTTCCTGTGTTTGTTACCTGGAAATTCCAGAATCTATAGCGGTTTTAATTATTCTTATTGAGGCTCTGGCTTTGTAGGAGATCTCTAAGATGGTCTGTAACCATTAAAGTGGATAGATCATAACCTTAAGGTAAATCTAAGCTCAGGCCCCAATTGGATTCATCCATTACAATCCATGGATTCGGTAAAGTCTCTAGGATGGTCTGTGACCATTAAAGTAGACAGATCATAGCCTTAAGACCAGGTGGATCCTGTGATTTGGAGTGAAATTTTTACCCTGCAGCTGTGCTTGTGGCCAGCTGAGGGACTTGTGTGCTTTTGAACCCCTGTAATATGCTTAGCTCAACCTGATTGTAGTGAAGACAACCTCCAAGCTGTTCTTCTCCGTTTTCTGAGTTTTTAAACCATCCATCTACAAGATCTGAGGCTTCAGATTTGATCTACGACAATCTGCATTTTAATTGTAGTTTAGTTTAAGTGACAACTCATTTCAAACCTCTCCCCTGTCTTTTAACTAAAGTAGAGATAGCTAGGGTGCCAGATCTCTTACAGATCTGGAGATTTATCATATTTCTAACCAGCCTCCCTGTGGACATTCCCTTACTAACCATTCTTTTAAAGCTTGCTACAACAGATCCTGAATACTTGCAGGTCTGTATGAGTATGTCTGCCTAGTTTTATTGATGATTTTAGACCCTCATTTGAGGGTAGGCAAACATCCCAACAATAGGACTAGTCGGTTGTTGTGGGGGCATCAAGGTAGGACGTCAGAGTGTTTCTTCTCTCCTTCTAGTTGGAGCTACCTTTACTTGGTGTGTAAGGTTAAGCGTTGAGACGAAAGTGTTTGGAGGGGAAGTCATTGGAAGGACTCGAGTTCTCTATGGAGGCACAAGAAATCACACAACCACCCACATCATTCGTATCAATGGGCTTCACTGCCTTCGGGCTATCGAGCTGTTTGTGTGAATTTTTCCACATGAACTCAAAGCCTTCTTGGTGGTGTTTATGCATTGTCAAGGTGTCCTCTGTCCTCTGTGCCGCTTCATCTTTCGATGGGAGTGTCATGATGGGACACATTTTGGAAGGATGTTGTTTGCGATGGGATATTAGTTGGTCTATCCTTCCATTTTATCTGTTGTGCAGGGTCACGAGATGGGACATCAGAAGGTCTGTTCTTCCCCCTTTCGCTATTTGTTGTAGTGGGGCTGATGACTGCCAGTGTGAGGGGGTTGTCTGGGTCACCTGACGAAATGTTTGTGACGGGACTTGGTGGTTGATGGGTGCGATGGCACATTGGAGAAGTTTCTCTTCTCTTCTATCATTAGTTGTGTGTTTCTGTGATGAAGGAGTCTAGTAACTGTTACGTGATGGGGCATTCAGGAGTTGTCGCGATTGGATGTTGCATGAGCCTTCCCTTCTGGTCATGCGCCGTAGTGGGTTGTGACGAAACTTTGGGGAGTGTAGTTAGTGATTGTAAAGCTATGTTTATTTCTTTCTTTGGCATATCTTGGGCTATATGATGAGATCAGGTTGTAGTTGCTTCACGACATGGCATGTTTTTGAGTGTGAGGTGGGGAGTTGGTCTCATGACTCCTTGACTGTCGCGATGGGATGATGATGAAGTCTTAGGATCACGACGGGACTTGCCCTTGGTGGTAGGATTGGATTTTCGGGAGGCTCATTCTTGGCTTGTTGCGATGGGACATCACTCGGGCTTTCCTTTGGTCACATGGCATGTGAGGTCATGTGGGATGGAATTTTGGCATCACGATGGGACATGAGGGAAGGGTTGATCTTGGCCAATGAGCTTAGGTGTTGGGATAGCGTTGGTTACGTGTGTTCTATTGCGATGGTGATGTGGGTTATTGTGGTGATGTGAGGAGGTTTTGCGATGGGACTTTCCCTCTGGTCAGATTGTGAGGTTACACGACGGGATAAGGGGGAGTGATTCTGCTCGTGATGGGACGAAGAACATGATTGGCTACTTCGTCGCCGCTAATTTTCTCTTTATGTTGCGATGGTGAATAATTTTGATCGCCAGGTGGGATTTTATTTGTGGTAGCTCATCATGGGTGATTTAGTTGTGATGGGACTACAACGGTAGTGTGTTTGTGAGCGCGCGATGAGAATTTAGGAAATAATTCCAATCGCAGTGAAGGCGTTAATTTACGATAAGTCGTCAGGGGGGTGATTTGGTTGCGATGTGACTACAGGGAAATGTTGTCACCCCTGATTAGTTCATGATGGTCGTGTGTGTCGTACTATGATAGGAGGCGTGGTGTGTTTATTTTGTTAAGTTTTTATTGAGGGCGTATGTTTATTCTATTGGAAGCGTGTCTATTCGAGTGAGGTGTATGTCATAGCCGATAATTACGCGCATGAATATGGGCGCATAATCCAATTACGTGCCTATTTTGGCACGCGTGATTGAAGGATTTAGGAGGTCAATTACGCGTTTGGGTGTGAGCGTGTAATCCAATTGCGCACTGGCTTCCTGGCACGTGATTGGAGCGTCACCCAGCCATAAGGGCAGAGTGTGCGGATGACTTTTCGAATTCTGAACGTACGTATGGGCGCATGATTGGAGCGTCACCCGGACACAAGTGTAGGGTGTGCGGATGACTCTTCGAATTCCATGCATCCTTATGAGTGCATGATTTGATTACGTGTTAGGTTCCCAACCGCGAGATGGTTTCATCGGGTATTGAGGGCGTACGACCGTTCAATTATGCGCCCGCTCTGGCGCGCCCGATTGGGTTTCTGTGCAAACATCTTAGCGCCGAATTAGATTGAGCGCCAGGATTCTGGTGCTTAATCAAGCAAATGCCTATATATACCCAAATTTGCTTTGCTTTTCTTCATTCTCTCTCTTTATCTGAGTGTGCCAGTGTTTAGAATATCTATAACTGTCTGATTTCGATGTCATTTCTTCCGATGTTCATTGTTTCGCGAGTTCTTCGTCCTGAAGTGGTTTTCGACGGGAATGTGGGTATGGCTTGGGAGGTATCGAAAATCAAGGGATGGTATACGTCCTTCATTATTGTTAGGAGGTGCAGATGGTGGGAGGAAGTCCTCCAAATGGATGGAAAGGTTGTTCCCCAACCATTCCTCTCCCTGCCTTTCTGTTGCTTATGACTGGATGCTTCGTGCATCCAATTTTAGTTTTATGTCTATTTTGGGTTCCGTGTTAGGCACTAGGTTATAGGTTAGGTTCTAGGCTTGCGTTTCGGATTGTATGTTTAGGAGGTATGCCTCCGATGACAGATGTAAAAAAATTTCATTATATATGAAGAAGTGTTAAATTTATTATGTTTGTTTTAATCAATGTTTATTGTTTATCTTATTTCTGTGTTGAACATTAATTAGATTTAATTAGACTTTCTTAAGTATCTATTTTATTTTATTTTGAGATCTTTTCAACTTTATTCGGTCTGCTTAGTTTATTGATTTGATTTATTTAGAGTTTTATTTGATTTATCAAGAATTATTCAACAATGTTTAGAATTTATTTGAAATTTTAAGATTTACCTAGGATCTGTTTGATTTTATCTAGGATTTTATCTTGTTTAGGAGTTCTTCAGGACTTGATTTATCTATTCATTTTATTTATCCAGGATTTTATTTGATTTATTTAGCGTTATTTGACTCATTTTGACTCTATCTAGGGTTTTATTTGGAAACCCTAAGGTTAGAATTTCATTTTAGAGGGCTTTAAGGAATTTTTGGCATTTGTCTTGTTTAAGGTACAAGTTTTGTTTGTTTAGTTTAAGGTTTAATTCAAAGTGACACTTGTGGGTTTAATTTGTAAAGTTTAGATGGGTATTAGATGTTTCAATTTTATTGGCCTATTTAATTTGCCTTGGATCTTTGTTTCTTTTAGGGGTAAGTGTTGTGTGATTATTGGTTAATCTATGTTTGTCATGGATAATGGTCTTTTAGGGGGGTATGTGTTTAGTTTCAATTAAATTAGATGAAGGGTGTTTTAAAATGAAACACTTGTCATCTTCTGGTGTAGGAGGTATAGTTTATAAATAGGGGGCTAAGGGCTTGGGTTTTTATTTTGAAAATTTTTACGTTGTAATTTTGGGGCATTTCTTTTCTTCCTTTCTATTTTGTACCCGGGTGTTATACCCAAAGAGGTTTGCAATTGTTTATTTTTCTCATTTTCTCTTCTCTTCTTTTGAGAATGAGAGGTATTGGGAATGCAAGGTAGCAATGGAATTGTTACCATGCTAGGGGAAGAGATGGAAGAGCTAAAGGCTGGTGGAAGGAAAGAAAAGGAAAGAGTTGCGCCAGAGTTTACGTGATCGACACCAATTGCTTCTTGGTAGGTTCTATGAATTAACTTCGCATTAGCCTTCTCTTGGGGGTTTTTGTGACGATTCTTCATGGGTGTTTGCATCGACTCTCGAGTGTCTTTCTATGAGTCACTCTTTCTTTTCTTCTAACTCGGGGCTCTGCGATGCCGAAGCTTAATCGTGTAACTTGAAAGATTACATCATAAGCTGCATCTCAGGGGAATTACAGAGTGAAGATGAGATTCTTGTTAGAATTCATTCAAAGTGTGCTTCTTCCCCGGGTTTCTTCATCATCTTCCCCTTCTTTATGTATTATTATTTGGGCAACCTCCCCCAAGTGTTTGTGGGCTACGGTGTCCTTGGGTGTTTATCCTAAATTCAAATTCGTCTTTGGTTTTAGGGTTATAATATTGTATATTTAGAGGGGATGCCCTTGGTGTAATTTGTAATAATTTTGACATTTATGAGAAAGTTTTTTACAATTTTTTTTGAATTCAAGTTAATTTTTTATTTAATTTAGCTAATTTAGTTCGGTTTAATTTATTTAGTTGAGTGCATTTTGAATTGATCGATAAATTTTGAAATCTAAAGTGTTTGGGGATATTTTAGTTTGGTCTAGTGTCAACTCAGTTTGGGTTTTGACATGTTTAAGTGCTTAAGTGTTTTAAGCGGTGGTGAGCTTTTGAATTTTTTTAAGTATGTAGGGGGACATTTTTTCTTTTCTTTTCTAATTTTCAGAGTGTGTATACATAGACGTGTAAATTATGGGCTGTTGGTATAGTCCTAAACAGGACTAAGTATAGAAGTCCATCCTTGGCTGCTGCAGCCAAGTATATTGATCTGCCTGGGTAATTATGCGCACCGCCCAGGGCGTTTAATTGAATTGCGCGCCAGGGCGGGCGCGCACAATTGATACGTCTAGAGGGTCAATTGCATGTCCATGAGCGGGCACTTATTCGAATTACGCGCCCTTCCCACCACGCTTAATGGAAGGGTCAACCGGTCACTGTTCGGGTGGCATTTGGATTGCGCGCTGGACTTTGGGCGCTGGACTGGATTTTGGGCGGGCAACCAATGGATTGCACGCTTGGTTAAGGGCGCGCGATCAGGATTATGCGCCTGTGTGCTGGCGATCGATCCAATTGAGCACCAGTCTCACGACGCTCAATTAGGCTGCGCCTTATATAAGCTTAAAAATTCCTCATTTTGCCTATGCAATTCATTTTTCTCGTGGTTTGTGCTATCTGTTGCTTCCTAGTGCTTTGCTTTTCGTGTTTTCGTAATATTTAGCGATCCGCTCGTCAGTTTTGGGCACCGTTTCTTTCTTTCTTAGCTTTTTGAGACCTTGCTCTTGAGATGGAGTTTGAGGGTAGTGATAGACTTGACTTGACTGCTTTCGAGTTGGAGCGGATGATGGTGGGGGAGGTTGGTGAGACTTTCGAGGTTTGTACCGATGCTGAGGCCGTGGTGGAGGGCGATACTGAGATAGTGGTGAGGCAGGTCACACCAAAGGTTGGTGATGAGGAGGATGAGGATGATGCTGCTCCGCCTCAGGGTGAGGGTGCGATGCGCATCCCTCTGGAGGAGTTCTTTGCGTGAGACTAGGTAGGTACCCGTAAGCAAGAGTCTTCTTTTATTTCTTAGGCATTGAGGTTATAACATAGATATTTAGGACATGGAAAACCTTTTAATTTATTTCAAACCTGAATCTAGTGTAGTGTGCATGTGCATTCATGCATCATCATCTTTTTTGTACCTAGTTCTAGGTCATGTTTATTTTGTTGTTATGTCTTAATCATGTTTTGCATGCTTCTCGTAGGTTATCGTTTATGTTTGTGATCACATGTTTTGTTGGTTTATCTTACTAGGATTAGGTTTGTTGGTTGTTTGCAATTCTTGTTAGCTTTTAGTGTAGTCATAGGTGTTAGACTTTATTCAATTATTTCGTTCTTGTTGTTTATTATTTGATAGGAGCCCCCGCTGTTGTCTATCAACACTGCATCATCTAAGTCCCACACTTGGTACCGTGCTCTGCCTGAGTTTCAGTGGGCACGGTTGGTGTCTTTCGGCTTCGGGCCGATTCTAGAGTTAGAGCCCTTCCAGGTCGTCCGAGGTCTTATCGGGGAGATCTTGGAGAGGTGGAGGGATGAGCAGCAGGCATTGATCCTCCCAGTTGGGCTGGTGCCGCCGACCCTAGAGGACTGGGTCTGCATTACTAGTCTTAGGTTTGAGGGGGAGCCAGTGACCAGTCGGATGGAGGGGGACTATCAAGCGAGATGCGAGGAGATTCTTAGAGTCGCATGTCATTTCAATGGGTCTGGACCAGGGCAGGTCCGTGTCACCTGGTTCTTTGACACATTTGCCAGTGGCTTTGTTCCTCCGAGAAATCACTCGGAGACGAGAGAGTTATTCGAGGAGCATCGCACAGTGATGGCGCGCTGACAAGCTGTGGTGGAGCCGGGAGTGGCTGCAGATCGTGTGTTCCATTCATTCTTGATGCACTTTCTTGGGGCAGTTCTCTTTTCTTCTTCCACTCGGGGGTGTCACCGGGTTGTTTTTAACGCTTCTTGGGGATTTAGACCGAGTCCCCACCTATGCTTGGGGTGCGACGACATTGGTGCACCTCTATAAGTAGATGTACCGTAGAGGGAGAGATGTCGCCACTATCGGAGGCTTTCTTCCCTTTCTCTAGGTGAGTCTTCATTGATTGTCGATCTTTTTTATCTTAGTCGGCTTGTCCTTTGTTTTAGTGATAGTTTTGGTATTCTTTCCAGTTCTGGGTGGACGACCACTTCACCTTCCTACACCCGTGGGTCCCATTGGAGATTACTATTACATTCTCATGGATGCACGTGTGGTGGTAGGCGTTGGGGCGCCATCACCGATCCTTAGATTTGCAGACCACGCGAGGTCTCTTCGAGGACATGCATGCAGGGTAGGTATGTGTTGTTTATATTGTTAAAGTGTTTTATGTTTCAAGTTTTGGATCCACTGATGATTGTTTCTTTGTTTGTGACTATAGGTGATTTAGAGGCCCTATGCATCCGAGGACGCCGAGCAACCAATGATACAGCCTGGCCGGCGCTTCTTCAACGTGGACATCTGGGTCCACTGCTTTGAGAAGGTGGAGCGTATCCACCTTTCTCAGGTAGCTCGATAGCTGGGGCTTCCTCAGGGAGTCCCCTAGGAGATTCGCCATAGGGTGGCGAAGAGGATGATCGGTCCCCCTGACCGAAACTTTTCTTGGAGGATGGAGGCTCAGATTGTGGACCTTAGAGCCGAGGGGACTAGGGTTACTGAGACACGCGATGAGGCGGATACCTGTGAGTTTGCGAGGTGGTTCTGAGAGCTCGGTAGTGGTCGTCTATTGACGCATCCCTTCCACGGGAGTAGTTCCTTTGCTATTGGTAGTCTTAAGTCCGCCTCTGTACTAAGGGAGAGGTTGGCCGCATTGGAGGAGGGCCACCTCGGTGCAGCTGTTAGTGGAGCGTTAGACACCCTGCACTGGGTGATGGAGCAGACGGGACATGCTCCTCGGCCTGATGAGAATATTTTCCGCTCCTCATAAACTCCATCTTCCAGGCCAGAAGGGTGGAGGATGAGATGAGAGTTCAGCTGGCAGAGACCCGACGATCTCTGGTGAGTTAGTTTATTTGTTTAGGTTATTTAGCATATATTTGTCTGGTTTCTAGTTAGTCTAACGTTATTGCCTCACTTGATTTCTCTTATGCTTGCTAGACTAAGAGGGAGGGTGAGGTTGCCAGTCAGGCGGCGAAGACTAAGCTGCTGCGAGGTCAGTAGCAGGCTGCTCATGAGGTGGAGGACAGCCTCTGTTCAGAGATTGATCGACTGGTGAGTATTTGTCTTAACTTGTTTTTATTAACATTGTTTGTTTTTTCATTTCTCATGCATTTGTTGTGTGTCATGTTTACAGAGGTCAGAGTTAGTGAGTGCTGGGGTGTCTGCTCCAGCATTCGATCCTTCTTCGACTACATCTTCTAGTCTGGAGGACCCATGATAGCTCAACTTCGAGCTAAGCTGGAGCATTGGGTGAGTTTCTTCAGTCTTTTGAGTTATCTTGCTATGTGTCGTGCAGTGATTTACTAACATTATGGTATGTGCTTTTCAGCGTCGGATCGCCGAGGACTTTCAGACGTGGGAGGTGATAGCCGCCTCGCTACGTCCCGAGAGTCAGGTATAATTTGTGTGTATTAGTTTGTTTTGGTCCCGTTGATTTGGTTTTATCTAACGTGTTTTGTTGGTTTGTTTGACTTTTATGCAAGTCATCTCTGGCTCAGCTCTCGAGGCTCCTCCTCAGGAGTCTACTCCTATCCCCACTCAGGTATATTGTAGTTGGGGTGGTTATATTTCCTTTCTGATTTTCTAGTCACAATATTATCTGACGTGTTCTCTCTTCAGGTTTTGTGTTGCAACCATATATGCCTGAGGCTCCTCCTACGATGCTGACACCTCCAGCTGATCCAGTTATTGCCGCTATGGTAGAGCGCCTCCTATAGTAGTGTGCTGATCTGGTATGTCTTCGTCATTCACGCTCTGTCTTTCGCTATGTAGATCTATCTTCTTAGTCTTGATCCTATGCAGGTGCGTGAGCTGGAGGGTGCTCGTCTGGAGGTGTAGTGCACTCAGGTTTGTGAGGAGACTCGCGAGGTTCCTTCCGACACCACTGAGCGTCATTTCCAGGAGTTGACCATGGACCTCACAGTTGAGTGGCGAACTCGAGCAATTGAGCTAGAGTGTTCTCGAGCTGTCATGCATGTTGAGATGCAGCTAACGATCAAGCTTTTGCAGCACGAGCTATTGAGGGTAGGAAAGAGAGTACGAGGGATGGTTGATCACCTCTCGAGGCCAGGATTGAGGGCTAACGGCTCAGTGGCGGAGATTCGTTGAGAGACCCGTGAGCGTATGAGGGCGTATGCTCAGGCAGATTCGGCTCTAGGGCCTATGCTTGCTTTTGGCTCCCTGCATTCGCAGTCTCAGTGGGCCTCTATCCAGGCGAGCAAGGGGGGTTCTGTTTCTAGACCTTCCTCTTCGAGGAGGCCTCCATCCAGGCCTCAAGCTTCAGTTGAGGCATCGGTGGACCAGGCTCCTGGTCCTTGGGCTGATGATGCTGAAGAGGGTGATGAGCGTCCCTCGCAGAGGCAGCGGAGGGAGTAGGGCATTTTTTATTCTTTTTTTCGTTCATTGTATATATAGGGGGTATGCCCCCGGTGACAGTTGTAAAAGAAATATTGATATATATATATATATATATATAGATCTTTTGGGTTTAGGCATACTTATCTTTCGCTTTTCTTTTCTTGTTACCTTCTATACTTTAGCTAGTTGTCGTTGGTGCCGTTGCCTATTATTGGGACTCGGATGCTCCTTGGGTTAGTCTGGTAATAGTCGAAGGTTATTTTGTATCTGCACATGAGGATAAAGTTATTAATAATTTTGTTTCCCCCTTGTTGATTGTCAAGGGGGGAGGTTGTTGGTGCGCGCTTTTTCTGGGTTCCTTTCGGTCCACGTGAATCAGTGGCCCAATTCTTTCCTGAGCAAACTCTAATAATGCATTATTTTGAATGTTGAAAATAAAAGGGGGATTCTAGGAAAATTCCTAGTTTGTTGCGATTGCCTGCTGTAGATATTTAATGACACTGTAACATGTCAATGATCACGCTTTGGAGCAAGTGTGGGTTACTTCTTTACTGAATCGTCGGCCTGCCAACGTTAGCAACACTGGCTCTTCTTGCAATTTAGATAGTTTAGTTTTCTTTCTCCTTATTATTGCTGTAATTCTAATTGGCTTAAGTTTCCTAGTTCTATTATGAGTCTAACTGTGGGAATTGTAGTGGTGAATTAATCTACTATTCTAGTGTCCTAATCTTGGTATAAGTCTACTTGGTTTAAATATTCTAATCTTATTAGAAGTCTAACTAGTTTGGAATCTGATTACTTTTGGAGTCTAATTAATTCAAGTGTTCTAATCTTATTAGAAATCTAATTAATTTAAATGTTTTAATCTTATTAGAAGTCTAATTAATTAGTTTCCTAATCCTACTAGGAGTCTAATTAAGTTTCCTAATCCTACTAGAAGTCTAATTAATATTAGTCTAGTAATCGTACCAGGAATGCAAATATGCTAATTCTAGTGAAACTCTAATCAAAGTAAGTATGCTAATTGTACTAAAATTCTAATCCAAGCAAATATACTAATTCTACTAAAATTCTAAGTAAAGCGATTATACTGATTTTACTGAAATTCTAAATAAAGCAAGTATACTAATTTTACTAAACTTCTAATTGAAGTAGTGACCTAAATTTACTAAAAAAAATTAAAGAAAAGGGGGTTTTGGGCCCGCTATGCTAAGGAGGATTGGCCTCGTTCCTGAGTACCCTACGTAAGCTCCCTTGGACAAATCGAGTGGCTGAGA
This sequence comes from Chloranthus sessilifolius, assembly GCA_021018995.1. NCBI lineage: Eukaryota > Viridiplantae > Streptophyta > Magnoliopsida > Chloranthales > Chloranthaceae > Chloranthus > Chloranthus sessilifolius. The sequence continues at coordinate 100,324,560 of CM037584.1, read as the reverse complement.
TTAAAGCAGATTGAATTTTGAATTATAAGACAGTATTTTTTAGATTTTTTAAGTTGATAATTTTGGATTATAATTATGAATTAAATTTTGAGACTAGAAATTAAGAACTGAATTATAAATTGGGATTCTAAAAATCTTAAATTAAGGAATTAAAACTAAAATTTAAAATCTAAAGACTGAATTTGAGACCAAAATCAGAAAATCGAACCGTATGATTAACGATTGGTTCTAGAAACTAAGAACTAGAACCAGATATTAATGATAAGAGTGGAGATTAAGATTTCAGAACAAAATTAAGGTTTAGGGTCGGGGATTAGGCCGTCTGATTAAGGACTGGTTCTAGAAACTAAGAACTAGAACTAGATATTAAAAATTACGGTCTAAAAAAAAATGTACTACGGTCTAAGATTGAAAATTTAATATTAATAGTTAAAACAGAAAAAACCTAAATCTAAGAACTAATAACTAGGGTCAGAAACTAAAAGCTAAATTTTTACCTACGGCAGGGGCTTCAGAGAGGAATCTCGAAATTCGATGCTTAGATGCGGAGGACTTGAAACTCGAATCTCGAAGTCATTGCTGTGTTTCTCTCCGTGTTCGCTCTGCTCTGTGTGTGCCCTCCCCTCTTGGGTTGAAACTAAAAAAGTCTTTTATAGGTTTTTTTCCAATTACATGCCTTGTTTTAGGTGTTTAACTGAATTGCATGCTGGTTAACGGGCATTTATTCGCTTTGAGTCAGTCACCGACTCAGTGAGCGATCGGCTAACTGGCTCAACCAAGTTCCCTAGTTCTAATCACGTTAGGACTAATTGCGCGCCCTTTTTGGAGTGTGCAATATGATTAAGTACTTCATTCTAAGCGCTTAATCGTGAAATCTTGGAGGTCAAGGACTGTGAGACAAGGTCGAGCGTAGACCAATTGTGCCCCTGTGATGGAGCACTCAATCCGATCACGTGTGCCATGTGGAGTACGTAAGCAAGTTTCAAGGTGGTTTGGAGAAAGGAAGTTTGGTCTAAAAAGGGACTGATTGCACATTTGTGGGTTGGCGTGTAATCGAATTGCGCGCGCGGTTTTAGGCGCATAATTCAGGGTTGTCCGAGTCTGGGTCGGGTCTGAAATGCTAGACTATTGTTTTAGCCTACATTTCAACTATATACTATTGTTTTAGTATATAGTCTCCCTACGTTGGGATCTGAGCCATAAAGCTATTGTTTTAGCCTGTGTCCAGCCATATACTATAATTTCAGCGCATGGTTCCCACATTAGGGTTAGGGAGCCGGAGCCATAGAGTTATTATTTTAGCCTGTATTCAGTCATATACTATTGTTTCAGCACATGGTTCCCACATTAGGGTTGAGGGGTCTGGGCCACAGAGCTATTATTTCAGCCTATGTTCAGCCATGTACTATTGTTTCAGTGCATGGTCCCTACATTAGGGTTAAGGGGTCTGAGCCACAGAGCTATTGTTTCAGTCTGTGTTCAGCCATATACTATTGTTTCAGTGAATGGTCCCTATATTAGGGTTGTGAAACTTCCAAAGAAGGTAAATCCTTTTCAAAAAGTCATGGGCAAATTTAAAGGTTGACCAAATGAATTTGTATATTATGAGAGGGAAAAATGGGAGTGTCTACAAATACCCCTCTTCGGCGCGCTCTTGGGAAGTAAGAATGCGTCGAAGAAGTAAACACCCCTCATTCGAGGTGTCTTCTCGTTTCTCTTGGAAAATTATAAATGTGAATTGGGGATGCTGACATGACATGCTTGGCTTTCTAATCTATCAGCGCAAGCCAAAATGGAGCATTCGAAGGCCTAGTGGTAGTTGTCGAAAGGCATATTCTATGCCATGGATGTAAGCGATCCCGTCACATATCACGACCCGCTGTCATAGACAGTTGACGGGGGAAGTCAACGTATCCTAATCCGTGGGTGCAAGGGGCATCTCGTCGTATGGCGCGACCTGCTGCGAGTGACAGTCAAACGAAAAGGAGAATCACCATATCCTAATCTGTGGGCGCAAGGGGCATCCCGCCTTGTGTCGTGACTTGCTACAAGGGGCAATCAAATAGAGGGATATGACGCCGTCGAGGTACTGGGGGGCGTCATACAAATGTCCATAAATAAGGTTCAGAGACCGATAAAATCATGTTATGTCGAAGGCTTTCCCAAGTCATGTCAGGCCTGGCGTGTCATTGCTCACAGCAATGCGCGTCAGGCATTCCTTTTCCAATAGGCATTTATAAGTTCTGAGAAAAAATATACTCGTTCATCGATTTCCCAAGGGGAATGGCTGGTTTGGGTTGGTAATTAAGATGAATTCTGGTAGGTAAAGGGTCTCTTTGTTTATTATTATTTTGGGTTTCTTTTTTTGTTGTTTTGTTTTTTCTTTGGAAGTAAAGGTTTTTTATGTTTTTTTGAAAATTTGGGAGTTTTAACTTAAGATTAATTCGGTGGTAAATCTTCAGAAAATGTGGCTTCCAAGACGTCGCTGAGTAGACCACCGGTACAGGATTTATGGACCCGACCATTTATGTGGTTGTCAAGATGACACTTGGCATGTCGGATACTCCGTCTAACCTTCTCAGCGAATACTGATGATTGTCTCTTATGGGAGGACTACAGTGATTCACGAGTCGAGAGAGATGGGTTTTGAAAATATTTGAACTTAATCATAGCTAACTATATATATCAGAAGCAATATCGAGTAAAAGATAGAGTGATGAAACTAACCTAAGGTGGTGATACTTACTTGTGTAGCCCGCGATGGGATTGATTGTTTGTAGTGATGTCGCGATGGGACATGGTGGGTTTTCTTTCTTTTCTTTATTTATGCGGCAGTAAGGATTTGGTGGCCACTGTCGTGATGCAATGTCTTGGGGAAGTGAGTGTTACGATGGGACATGGTGGTCTTCCCCGTTATGGTTGCATGTTGGGGTGAGTCCCGGTGGTTGCAGGTGCGAGATGGGACATGAGAAAGTCTTTTCTCTTCCTTCCTGTCATAGCAGATCATAAACATGATGGGACGTTGGGGGTCTACGTTAAGATGTTGGGGGATGACTGGTTGTAGGCCTGATAGGGGCATTTGGATCTTGGTGGGATTTTTTTTGTGTTTGAGATGCGATGGGACGTGGGAGGAGTCCCTCTTCTTCTGTTGGAGTCTAGCGATTGCTGCATAGCTAGGGATTTGGGGGGTAGGTTCTCTGCTTCCATGATGGGACATTGGTTGTGCATAGTTGGCGATGGGATTTTTAGAAGGTTTAACTCTATGCAAGGTTTCATGATGAGGATTTCAGGGAGGTGTGATTGGTGTCGGGGCTATAAGGCAAGATGAAGTTAGCATGTCACGATGGAACATGTTCATGATGAGATTGAGTCGTAGTTGCATCGTGGGCTACATATTCATGGATGTGTGGCGGGGTTGTGTCTGGATGTTTTGGGTGGTGGTGTTTACGATGGGACGTTGATGGGATATTTGCGTGATTCTTTCTTTGGCTGATCTTAGGTTATATGAGATCACGTTGTGGTTGCGCCGTGACAGGACTCGTCTTTGGCTCTGGTCATATGCCTGAGTTTTGGGAAGGTTTGCTTTTGGCTTTTCACGAGGGTATGTGTGGTGGCATAGCTGATTTAGGTCAGTGAGCTTAGGTATTGGGATGGCGTTGTATGTGTGCATCTTATTACGATGGGACATGTGCGACGAGATTATGCAATGGGATTCTCCTTCTCTGATCGGATCGTGATGGGATAAAGGAAGGTGGCGGTGTCACAATAAGGCACGTATGTCTTATCGCAATGGGATAGGGGCGCAGTCAATGTTTCCTGTAAGGCTACGTGATGGATATGGGAGAAGAATATTGATCGAGATGGGATAAAAGGTGTGAGGATGTTTATTTTGTCTAAAGTTGGAGTATTACGGGCCTAGTTCTTGGCGTTTAATCGAATTGCACGCCTGTTTTCGGGCGTGTGATTGAAAGTTTGAAGGGGTTATTTACGCATTTGGATGTGTGCGTGTGATTTGATTACACGCTCTATCCTAAGCATGTAATTCAAACATCACTAGGTCACTATGCGGGCGACCTTTCATATTTCATGGTGTAGGTGGGTCGTGTAATGGGATTGCGCAGTTTATAGTGGGCGCGTGATTGAAGCGTCGCGCCGTCTGCGCGGGAGATAGTTTTATTGCACGTTTAAGGCTGGGCATGTAATCTGGATTAAGCGCGGGGAGTGTGGTGCATAATTTTATTGAGCGCTTCAGTTCGAGCGCGTGATTTGGCCGAGCTCTATATATTCTTCAAAATTCTTCATTCTTCCCATGCTATCCATTTTTGTCTTCGATTCTTTGTTTCCTTATTTTCTTGCGCTCTAGTTTTCGTGTTTTTGCGATATCTTGCGATTCGATTGTTCATTTCAGGTGCTATTTCTTCCATTGTTTCTAGTTTTTTGAGCTCTTTCTTCTAGGATGGAGTCCAGAGGCAGTGATCAGTTTTACTCGTCTGTATTAGAGATGGAGCGAATGCTAGCGGCAGAGATCGGTGAGTCTTTCAAGGCTTGGACCGGTGCTGTTGTCGTGGAGGAGGATGTCAGGGTGACAGTTGGAGAGGAGGTACCAGAGGGTGACTAGGTGGTGGTCAGGGAGGAGGTACCCAAGATTGATCAGGGTGCATCTGAGGATGAGGGTGAGAGAGCTGAGGATGAGGAGCGTAAGGGTGAGGAGTGTCGGGCTTGCACACACTTCCCGCTGGAGGATTTCTTTGCTCAAGGCTAGGTAGGTACCCATCAGCAAGAGTTCCTTCACTTTTCTAGGCATTTAGGTCATGACATAGACTTATTAGGATATGGAAACCCTTTTTAATTTATGTCGAACCTGCATCGATTATTAATTGTGTGCTCATTCATGCATCATGACTGTGTCTAGTGATAGGTCACGTTTCTGTTTTGTAGTTCTTATCATGTTTTGCGTGCTTGTTATGAACTATTATTGTTTCTTAATATACCTTTTTTTTGCTTTTAGCTCTAGGTCTGCTTGTCTCTCGTTGTAGGTATGTGCGTTAGTCTTATTTTTTTATGCTTTTTTTTCGTTCCGTAGGAGCCTCCGCAGTTGGCTATCAGCTCGGCATGGACTGAGTCTCATACTTGGTATTGTGCCTTGCCAAGGTTTCAATGGGCATGCTTGGTGTCTTTCTACTTTAGGCTGATCCTAGAGTTGAAGCCCTTTCAGGTCAATCGTGGTTTGATTGCGGTGTTTCTAGAGAGGTGGAGGGAGGAGCATGAGGCGCTTCTCTTTTCAGTCGGTATGTTGCTACCAACTCCAGAGGACTGGGTCCGCATCACTGGTCTTCATTTTAAGGGTGAGCCAATCACGGGACGAATAGTGGGAGATTATCTAGGGGTGTGCGAGGAGATTTTAGGTGTATTGTATAGATCTAGTGGATTGGGGCCAGGGGTAGTTCGGGTCACTTGGTTCTCTGACACATTTGCGAGTGGCTTCGTCCCTCTGAGGCATCATTCAGAGTCGAGGGCATCTTTTGAGGCGCATTGCATGGTGATGGCGGGTCGGGAGACCTTGGATGATCCGGGGTTGGCTGCGGATAGGGTGCTTCGAGCATTCTTGATGCATTTCCTTGGTGCGGTACTCTTTTCTTCTTCGACTCGGGGATGCATCACCGTGTTATTTTAGATGGTTCTCAGGGACTTGGATCGAGTCCCTACCTATGCTTGGGGTGCGGCAGCATTGGCGCATCTCTATGAGCAGCTTTATCGTCGGGGGCGAGGGGTCGTGACGATCGGAGGTGTCCTTCCCTTCCTCCAGGTGAGTTTTAGTTAATTGGTGTCATAGTGTCTTTGGTTTTTTGTTGCCTTTTTTTGTTGTAGTAGCTATTTAGCATTTCTTTTTGTGTTTTCTAGTTTTAGGTTTATGATCACTTTGCCTTTCTCTGTCCATGGGCCTCGACAGAGATTACGTTCACGTTTTCGCGGATGCATGTGTGGAGGATAGCGCTGAGGGGTCACCGTTGGTCTTCGGATCTTCAGACCACGCAAGGTCTTTTTGAGGACATGCATATGGGGCAGGTAGGTGTTGTCTATATTGTCATTACATTCTCTCGGTTTGGTGCTTTTATTTATAGGGTTTCAGCATTTATTGATGAGTTTACCTATTGGGTTTATAGGTGATTTGGAGGCCCAATGCAGCTCGGGAGGATGCTTATGTGCCAGTGATTTAGTCTGGCCAGGCTTTATTCGATGTGGACATATGGGTCCATTCTTTTGAGAAGGTGGAGAGGATCTACCTATCTTGAGTGGTTCGAAAGCGGGAACTCGCTCAGGGAGTCCCTCTGGAGATTTGCTGTAGAGTGGTGAAGAGGATGATCGGTCCCCTGGTTGGGATTTCACGAGCCGGATGGCACTTCAAATAGCTGATTTTAGAGCTGAGGGGACCAAGGTGATAGGGTTGCGTGATGAGGCGGATGTTCAAGAGTTTGTGAGATGGTTCGGGGCATTGGGTAGTGGGCGCCTCTTCACACGTCCCTTCCATGGGAGTGGTTCTTTTGCGATCGACGGGCTTGAGTCGGCATCGACATTGAGGGAGAGATTGGCCGCGTTAGAGCAGGGCCATCTCACGGCAGGCGTCCGGGGAGCAATGGATGCCCTTTATAGGGCGATGGATCAGACAGGGTGCGCTCCTCATCCTGATGAGGAGATATTACGCTCCTCGTCCTGATGAGGAGATATTACGCTCAGGCTAGGGGAGCGGAGGATGAGATGAGGGTTCAGCTACCAGAAGCTTGACTGCTCCTGGTAAGTTAGTTCATTGGTCTAGTTGTTTATATATTATGTTGACTCAATTTTCCAGTTGTTCTAATATAGTTGTGGTGTCTCATTTTCTTTTTGGCCAGTCCGAGAGGGAGGCTGAGGTCGCTAGTCATGCGGTGATGGTCGAGCTATTATGTAGTCAGGAGCAGGCCGGTAGGGAGGTAGAGGTTAGTCTACGATCTGAGATTGATCAATTGGTAAGTGTCTTCATTGGTTTATTAATTGTTGGTATTTTGTAGATTCTAATTAGTTCTGGCGCATTTGTGGATATTTACAGAGGGCAGAGCTTTTCGCCGCGGGGGCTTCTACTCAGGCATTCGATCCGTCTTCAGTTGCTTCTTCCAGTTAGGAGGATCCAACGATGGCTCACCTTCCGGCCGAGCTAGAGCACTGGGTGAGTTTTTTCAATCTTTTGACCCGTCCGTATGATTGTAGTAGTTCATTGGGTGTTATTGTTTCACTTTTCTTAATAGTTTACTAACATCATGTGGTATTTCAGTGTCAGGTCACTGAGGACTTTCAGACGGGGGAGGCGACTGGTGCCTCTCTATGCCCCGAGAGTCAGGTATAGATTCTTCTAGTTTGGTGTAATTTAGTTTAGGTTATTTTATTTATTTTGTTCTGACATATCTTGTGTTGGCTTGTTTGGCTTTTGTGTAGGCTATTTCGGACTCGGCCCTTGAGGCTCCCCCTCAGGGGTCTACCCCTATTCCTTTTCAGGTATGTTTTAGTTGATGCATTTATAGTTTATTCATCATCATAGTGTTATTTGATGTATTTTTTCATTCTCGTTCTAGCCACTCACGTTTGTTGTTCCTTCCGTGCTGCCTGCTGATCCCGTGATTGGTGCGACAATTTAGTGCCTTCTTTGGGAGAGGGTGGACTTGGTATGATTCTCTTCTTTTCAATATTTTTTCTCTTACAAATGTTCATATATATATATATATTGGTTTTCTTTGACTCGGTGTGGTAACGCAGGTTTGTCAGCTTGAGGAGGCGCGTCTAGAGGTGGCACGAGCGCGTGCCACTCCTGAGGCGAGATGGATCCTTGGGGACACACAGAGCCACGAGGACCTTCTTGTTGAAATGATGGTGAAGCAGAGGACTCAAACTGAGGCATTAGAGGCGGCGCGCTGGACGATGCGGGCAGAGATGCAGGTGGCTATAGATCGGCTGTAGTATCATCTGACGAGGATTAAAGGGGGAATGCACGAGATGGTTGGTCAGCTTGCTGGTTTGGAGTCGAGGGCTATGGGTTCCTCGGCCGGGCAGCCTCGTTGTATGACACATGATCATGTTAGGGATTATGTTCGTGAGGATTCAGTTATTCAGGAGTTGCTTGTCGGGTATCCTCCTTGTTCTCGATCGAAGCGATCTGTTAGTCAGCGAGTGAGGGGGGTTCAGTAGCGGAGCCTCATCGTCTAGAGGTTTCAGCGACTCTGGGTGCGAGGATTGTGTTTTCAGAGGATCAGTCTACGGATTTTCGGGCTGATGATACTGGGGATAGCGGTGATCAACCATTGTTAGGCAATTTTTTAGTGCTTGCTACTAACTTTATTGGGGGCAGTGATAAGAATGGGGTGAATAAAAATGAATGAAAGGTGGATTGAAAATGACAGAGCAGCAAGCCTAAAATATGCACAATCCTGCAAGATACAGGGCCTGTTGTAGCAAGTTTTGATAAGTAAGAGTTTGTCCCACAGGGAAGTTGATCTTAAGCTGCAAGGGAGCCATCTTTAGTAGGGCCTCCAGATCTGACTACAGATCTGGCAATCCTAAATGGAAGGGGATATAGGGTCACTAAAATCTAAATTCTAAGGTATCCTAATGTCTAAACTATAGAAAGGGTTAAGAAAGAAGATGGAGTGAGAAAATAAATATAAAAGGGTGAGAAGTATGCTATTAGGTTCAGATCTGATGGGTTTCATGACTCAAATTCAGATCTGCTGCTATAGAAGTCTTGTTCAATGGCTACATTATCACCACTGAGGAGAAAGAATCCAACTCATCTCTGTGCCATGATCCAATCCCTTTATGGCTATAACCTGTCCACTTAAATGGTCACAGACTATCCAATTGGGAAACCACAGTCCAGAGATTGGTCAAAACAAGTTTATCATTGTAGACACTACTTCATCCAGGCTACAAGCACAAGAATCCATAGGGAACCTCAACCTCTAAAGTGCTATGTGTGGGGCTAGGCTTGTATGGGAGCATGTTAGCCCAGACACATAAAACCAGCAAGATTTTGAGTGCAGCCTTAGATCTAGCTGTCCACTGCTTTAGAGAGACTGCAGTGATCCAGTCGCAAGCCTACAATCTCTATAACCAAACCAGATCTGCCATATGATGGCGGGTCTATACACATACAGGGGAGTTTATCTCAGTACAATCTCTCACAGGGCTACAAGCACAAGTGCAGAGAAGAATAATCCGTCTTGAGTCTGTGGGTTGGCTTCACCCTAAGGTTATAACCTGTACACTTAAATGGTCACAGACTATCCCAGGGGTTATCCTCCTCACAAAGCTCAAGATAGAACAAGAAACATTGCTGCCACCACCATGTTCACAAGGCTACAAAAGCTCATTGCTCCCATGGGGACTTTGGATCTAGTGGGTCTTGTGGTGAGGCTAGGCCTATATGGGAGCATGTTAGCCCAGACACACAGGTCACTTGGATCTGAGTAAACCATAAAATCAGTTCTCCATTGCTTGCAATACGTCCTAGCAATGGAGGATCTCAAGGTAACAGCCTTGTACAGAACAACTCACAAACAAAAATCCTATAAATATAAAACACCCTATCATAAAACTCCATTAATCTATTCCAAATAGTCATACAAAGGCATAGCTAGTAAATGTTGGACTATGGAGAGAAGAAAAAGTAAAAAGAAATCTACCTAAACCTTACTAGAGATCTACAGCTACTGCAAGAAGAAGATAGACAAAATTCTATTCTAAGCAGAGAGACCCCTAAACCTAAACCAGGCTTAGGTTTATATAGTAGTTAGTTTTGGCGGCACATTAGGGTTAGGAAACCCTAATTTTAATGATGCCACATGGCCTAATACTGTTCTTTGGATGCCTCGAGGCACGTGCACAGAACTTGGAGCGTTGGAATGCGTGCCCTAATTGCTAGAAGTTCCCAGAATGTCCTCTACAGAGGTGAGGGAGAGTTAGAGTTTAGAGCCTCGCTAGGTAGCACTGGTTTCCAAGACTGTCGCGTGGTAGCACGGTGTTCGCGAGAATGAATTATCTTGAAATTCTAGCCGTCACAGGGTTGTCTTAGTTGCATCTGAAGTAGTCGCGCTATAGAGCATTGAATCCTCGCTGGATTGCTCTGGTCTTCGCGAGATTGCACTTTCCTTCTGAATGGCATGGGAATCGCGCGAGCAGTTTGTTTCTCAATGGATCTTCATGAGGATCCTCGCGAGGACGTGATGTGCATTGGTCTCTAAACTGTGCGAGAGGTTTTTCTGAAGTTTTGCATCCTGCGGCCACTGTGTGACAGCTGCACGCAGAGATACCTGGAGCTCTCTCTCCTCAGCTGATCTGAGTGAACTGCGCGAGGTTTGAGAGCTGCTTTCTTGAGCTGCGCGAGACTGTGCGAGCATTTATATTTGAGCTTCGCGAGAGCTGCGCGAGGTATAATTCTTGTCTGGATTCAGCTTTCATCCTTCTGAGGGGTTTCTGGGGCAAAAGTGGGCTCCTTAACAGGGTTCAGGCTTTATTGTAGCTGCTATTTATTACCTACAGAATTGACTTAACACACATTTATTAGATGGCTAAGGGTCTAACAGAGGGTAAGTTAAGGGATAAAAAGTGGTACTTTTCATGTCTTAACACACCCCCAAACCTAATCTTTGCTAGTCTCTTAGCAAAGCTACACTAAAAATCTACAGAAATTAACTGCCACTTTCGTAGGGAGCACCGATACATTTAGCATATGTACCAAGCCTTTTAAACCCCTAGGTGATCCCTAGTGGAGGAGTGAAGTCTCCTGAGGGTTTTCAGTGAAGATACCCACAAACTTCTCAATAAAACAGTTAGCAGTAGTGCAAGATTGTCAAGTTAGCAGTCAAGAAATAGAGTATCAGTTCACCCTTGAATCGATAAAAATATAGGAAATTTAAAATACATTGTCTGCACAGATGTTTAAGCAACATAAACTTCACATGATGGCACAACATTTCCAATCAATTCACAACAGGAAAACTACACATGTGTGTTAGCACTGAGCTCATCATTAAATTAAAAATTAGGTTGTAGGTCATGCCCAATACATTCAATATCAGACCCAAAACTCTCCAGGGTGTATTCTCACAAAGAACTTTTGAGGGTTTCATTGTCTCTCAAGCTCAAGAGCAGTTATATCCCCCAAATGGGTCTGTAAGCATGAGCATAGGCATAGCATTCAAGTTCTAGCATCATTGGCAGATTTTTACCATAGATTGGACAACTCATTATCTCCACATGACAGCTCATTCAACTTTGGATCACAAGGGCTTTAACTGGGCTGTAATGTGGCTTATGGTATTGGGTTATAAAAAGAATTGGAAGGTTGAAAAAGGGGTTTGAAATTCAGAAATCAGTAGGTGCAGGAGGTGATTCATGACTTCACTTTCTTTAATTAAGCTCCTTTCATCTTCTTTGAAATCTTCAGATTTGAAGTGATCAGTTTCTCTTCTTGTTTGATTTTTTTTCAATGAATGTTTCCTCTTGATTCCTCTCTTACTCCTCTTCATTATTGTTTTCTTTTCATTCTGGTGTAGTTTTCTTCTTTTTATTTTTTTTGTTTTTGCTTTGATGAATTGTCACCTTTTTCCTCAGTTGTTACACTGCTAGAACTTCAGATAATTCTTCTCTACTCATCCAATGTTGACCCTAGCTAGTCCATCTTTAACTCTTTCTCCTTTACCTTCTGACTTCTCAAAGTGAGGGTAAGGTTAAATCAGATCCATAGGTTCAGGTACAAGTACTCAGGTGTGTTTTGAAGAAAATTGGACTTTGAAGCTCAAAGAGTGTATGAACAAGGGCAGTTGCTTTAGGGTTTGGTCTGTTTAGGCTCAAACTGTCCAAGAGAAGGCCTTGATCCTTTCCTAAGTGTCATGAGTACTGTTAGTTGTTTCAACTTGGAGTTACCTAACTTTTAGTGAACACATTGACTCAGCCAGCCCTTAAAGCTAGAAGAAATTTGCCGCAATCACTCCTAAAAAAAATAAATTTTGTAGGCCCAATTCTCACTGGTGATGGTCTTCCTTTGAACTTTTAAGTATGTCCTTACCTTTTTCTCTCTTCAATGATTCACTAAGTGCTGATACCAGTGAGTTTTCTTGGTGTTCTTATCATGGAAATGTGAAAATTTAGAAATTTATAATGTCTAAAGATCTGCAAAAAGTTTTAAATTCCTTAATTTTCATAATTCTTAAGTGAACACAGCTCCATTTCTATGTTACTCACATGATTCTGCTGCACTTTAAGTTAACTATGTTATTGTTAGACCTACACCTTACACCCCCAAACCTAGGAGGAGCAGTGTCCGTACTGGTTCAGAGGTGAGAATAAATGGTAGAATCCAAGGAAACATACAGAAACAAACACAGAAGAAGAGAGAGAAATAAAAATGCAAAACTTAACAGTATGGAACTAAAAGAAAACTTTCATTAAAAGAAAATATGACAAAAGATGGAAAAAGAAAAAGAAAATGGGGGGTTAAGGTGTAGCCGGGGGAGGGTTGGAGGAAGATGGAGGGGGAGATGCAGGTGGTGCCATATTTTTCTTTTTCTTTTTCTCTCGCTTCTTTCTTTTTTTCTTTTTCTTCTCCTCTAACTTCTCTCTTTTTTTCTTTTTCTTTTCCTCCTTGGCCAGGATCCGCTGGACTTCTTCATACTCATCCCAGAGAAATTACAAGGGGGGGTCCGGCTCCTTAGGCGGTGGGGGATCGTCCCAGATGGGATAAAATTTGATTGGGAAGCCAAAGGGGCTGTCATCCGCCATTTGTGTGAGGAGGTATGGACTTCTATGATTAGAAGAGGAGGGATGAGATGAAAAAGGACTAAGGGCCGGTTTAAAAGAGAGGGACGAGGGAACATGAATCGGCGGAATTGAAATTGAGCCCATTTTCACACTTGGCAATAAATGAGTGTTGTGTGGGGAAAGAAGAAAATACACAACTGGCTCTTTGGAAAAGAGAAGTAGCATTAAATGAATGTCCAAAGAGAGACATGGTATTTCAAGAGGTAAGTGTAGCGCGCGGGGATCTTCGCGAGGAGCAATAAGTGATGAGGAAAGGACATTTCTCGCGCAGCTGAGCTGCGAATCTTCGTGAGGTACACATATGATGGCACATCAATTTGAAGAGGAAGCCATTGAAAATCCTGAGGCAGGTATTTGCACAAATTTATATAAACACCATCTCCGCGACATGGATTACTGGTTCAAAGAAAAATATCCTCCCAAAAACTCTTCTCCCATGAATGGCAAAAAGAACAAAATCACAAGTAACAAACAATCAGAAAGAAATACACAGAACAAAGCAATAGAGAGAACTAGAATTTCTATTAAAGTGGAATAAAAATAGTTACAAGTGGCATGACAAGAAGAAAAACCTAAGATACAATCTAGAAGCTAGGATCTAATCTAAATCAGAATCTGTAAGGAAATCCTAGCCCATCTGTTTAGCCTTTGCCTTAAGGGCAGCTCTGTCCTCTTTCTTCTTCTCCTCCCTTGCCTTTTTCTTCTCGGCTGGTGTTTTTGCCGTAGTTGGAGCTTTAGGTGCCCTCACCCTTACTTTTGGTGCTTTGGGAGCTTTTGGTTTCTTGGGTTCTTGAGGGGCTTTGCCTTTACGCTTAGCAGGGGGGGTGGCAGGGGATTTTCCTTTGCCTTTAGCCTTGGGTTCCTCAGTGGGGACCACTGATGACTTTCCTTTTCCAGTGGACTCAGGTTTGGCCGGGGGCTATGCCTCTTCAGACTGGGCAGCAGGCTCTTTGCCATTTTTTAAAGGAACAGCTTTGGGAGCAAACCTCTTGGCTGTGACTTTCCTCTGCTGAGGATAAGTTTGTTCTTGTGGAGGTTCAACAGAGGCCGTGGTAAGGGTAGGTTGCTCAGTAGATTGGAGGCTGCTCCTTAGGAGGTGAAGCATGAGATTTTCCTTTATCTTGTTGGGGCTTAGGTGGTGCCTCCTCAGACTGGGCAGGTGGAGCTGGAGTAGTAGTTGGCGCAGGCTGAGGCATGTGAACAGAGAGTGGGGTTGGGTGGTAAGGCTCATTTCTGGCAGCGGCCAATGCGGATTCCAATGAGGCTATCTGGACTTTAAATTTGAGGGCGTCAGTCTCATGGATCTCCTTTTGGATATTTTGGATTTCCTGGGCATTGTTAAGTTGTTTTTCAAGCATTCTGGCCCGGGCAGTCGCAGTAGCAGCATTGGATTTTTCATACTCCCAATTAATCTGATAATAAGTAGTTGAAGCTTTCGTCTTTCGATATTCTTCCACAATATTTTTCCACCCCAAGGGGATGCCCAGTAGTTGCTCGCTATGGGCCTCCATCATCTCATCAATCTTCTCCAGCAGGGGGGTCTCAATTGATTGGCGTAGCTTGGCCATACCCCTCAGGACATCCTTTCTCAGGTAAGCATTATCCCGCATGTGATGTAGGATGGTGAGGTAAGGAGGGCTGTAGAAATGATGTTTGGGTGCAATTGGCAGATAGGAGGTGGAAGGAGCGAAGTGTGCTTGGTCCTAGGGGGGAAGGGGGAATGATAGTAGGGAAGTCAAGTGGTGGGGGAATGGGGTCGGGTTAGTGCATTTGGGTAGATTTGGCGGAGAAGGTGGGAGGGGTAGGATAAGAGGGGAATGAAGGGTAGAAGGGGAAAAGTGAAGGGTGTAGGCTCAATAGGAGTTGGGAGTGATGGGGGATGGAAAATTGGAAAGGTGAAAAGGGGTAAAGGAAAAGGGTGGGGAAGAGGTAATGGTGATGGTGGGAGGGGTAATGATTCAAGAGGGAAGTCTGTTTGGGTGGTCTTGTCAGTGAACAGGATCAGGGGGGTTGAAGTGGATGGGGTAGGGATGGGTGGAGTGGTTAAGGTGTTTAGGGTGGATTGGATGGAGGTGAGTTTAGCCTGCATCTGGTCATATTTGTGGTTATTGGTGCTGTTAGGTAGTTGGTGAGTTTGGCAGAGGGGTGTAGTAGGTAGGCATGGTTTCAAGGAATGTAGAGATGAAGGCTTGGAAGCCTATGGATGTGTTTAGGGTTAAATCAATGTCGGGGAGAGGAGATATAGTAGATATGGCTGGGGTGGTGGTTTCTTCAAGGTGGGGTGGGTCAATGGGGATGGAAGGTATTAAGGGTGGTGTCTGGGAGATGGTTGGGATGGTCTGAGTAGGTTTTCGTTTCTTGTAGGAGATGAGTGGGGGGCTGGCAGGCTTAGTTGGAATGGAGGGGAATTGTGGCAATGTCGTGGTAAGGTAGGGGAAGGGGAGTCCTCCCATGGACCAAGCACAGGTGAAGGGGGAGTGGGCATGGAGAATGGAATCAGAGGGGGGTGAGAGATGGATGCAAGAGGAGTAGAGGATGCAGGAATAAAAGGTGGAGGGGGTGTGGGTGCTGCTGCAGGGATGGAAGTGATGAGCTCTGGAGGCACTGCTTTTGTAGCAGGGGTAGACTCTGATTCAGCTGCTTCTGCTTGCTTGGGCAGGGCCTGAGCCTCAGCTTTCTTCTTTTTCTGACCCCCCATCAAGCTTCTGCTAATTCCCCATTGCCTCTTGGCAAAGGTAGTAGGGGTAAGGGTGGTGGTTTGCTCGGTCCTTCCTATCTTGTAGCCCCCCTTGATCAGCAGCAAGGTGATGATTTGTGCATAGGGTAGGGTGTGAGGCTTCTTGTTTGACCCTAATTTTGCCACTGTCTTTCATAGCCTCAAAAATTAGCCAGGCTGCATGGAAGCCATGGCCCATGTGATAGGAGTAGACAGCATCCGCAATGGGGGTTCTCTCCTGCTGATGTCCTGAGCAATAGATGTTCTTCCGCAGGACTTGGTCAATGAATAGCAGTTTAGGTTTGAGCTCCCTCCTTCTGATTGAGTCTCTGGTGGCTTTTAATCCTCTTGTTAGGGTCCTTGTAATTGTGTCAATTGATGCACGCAGAGGGGGGCCATATCCACAACTAGGATTGAATGCTGCTGGGATGCCCAATACTTCAGCAATCATCTTAGGGCTCACTAACAAATCAAAATCGTCAATCATCACCAGCAAGCACTCTTGTCCATCATTGCCCTTCTTGACCTTGATGTCAGAAAGCAATTTGCACTAGCCTTGGGTAGGCTAGTGCTGGAATTTCTCTCATCAATGGCATCAGGCCCGCTTTGCTTATGAACTGTACTGTAGGGGCAGAGAGAGGTTCTTTCTAAAAAAAGGGTACATCAAAGGCTGTTTCAGGCTCTAATGGGATTGACTCCATGAGCTCAGAAGGGGTAGAGAACTTAGTGGTTGGTACTGCCGCCTCCTCAACCACTTTCTTTCCTTTTTGGGGGACTTTGAAGTCTTGGCCTTTTTAGGGGTGGTCTCTGCAGGGTCCTTGTCCTTCCCCTTTCTCTTTTGTGCAATTTTGGGAGCCATTTCTAACTCTGTCCTCTAGTATGAGCAATGAAGACAGAGAGCTAGGGTTTGGTTTGATTTGACGCACAGGGCACCTCAAGATCTCAAAGCAGAGGGCAATGGATGGGGGTGATGATAGGAACAACTCTGTAGAGTTGTGAAGTGAATGATGAGCTGTACGAGTGATGCTGGACGGGAGAGGGGAGAGCAGCAGAAGCTAGGGTTTCGCAGAGGGAAGAAGGAAGCAGATAATGAAAAAGGGACAAAGCACGGGGTTGAAATACTTATCGCGAAACTCGACGCACTTTGGAACATTTGGTCACGGGGTTGGAAATAAACCTAGCGAGGGTGTTGATTACATCTGGATTGTGCGAAAATCTCTAAAGTCGACCTTGGAGCGCGCGACAGAGTGAGATTAATTCATGTGAATTGCGCGAGCTATTCCTAACGCTCTATTTGGATTACCCGAAAAGCTCTGAGGTTCATCTTGAATCTCACGATAGACTTAGAATCTCGTGACAGTAAATGGAATATTTCTGTTGAATTGTGCGAGATTCTCCCAGTTTATCTTGTGAACCTCGTGATAGCTTGATAATCTCGCGACAGGTAATGTATGGCTCTATATGAATTGTGCGAGAGGCTCTCAGCTACACATGAATCTCGCGACAGCGAATAGAATGTGTCCAAGTGAACTGCGCGAACTTCTCTCAGACTCCCTCCTTTAACCTTGCGATAGGTTTCCAGGCTTCCTCTTTTAACCTCGTGAGAGCATATGAATCTCGCGATAGTCTCCCAGGCTTCCATTTTGGACCCAGCGACAGTAAGGTATAAAACAGAGAGCATGTGCTATCTGTTCTACCCTTTTGCATGTTTGCTGTGGTAGAATCCTGGGCATGACCCTCTCCTATGACTGTCTTTAGTCATATGTAAACTCAATCATACACTCAAGGACAACGAAAACGACCTCCCACATTAGGCATTCAACAGAAGCTATCAATTCAAAAATAGTAGGAAGCAAGCGAAACATTAAAAGTTCAAAAACAGATAGGGCAAAAATTCAGATAAGGTCACTAGCAAATCCTAGAGAATAGAAACTAAAGAGAGCAAGATAAAGCAACCAAAAACTAAGTACATATGCTACAGTAATGACACACCTGTGGAATCAGTTTGAAGAAGGATCCCCTTTACAGTGAATGGTGTCTAAAAGGTCGACAGGTTTTTCGAAACAAGGCTTAAGCCTTTGACCATTCACCTTCAAGAGTCTCCCAGATTTAGGATCATTGATTTCCACAGCACCAGATGGGGAAACATGCATGACAATGTAAGGACCTTCCCAATTGGATTTCAATTTGCCTGGAAAAAATTTAAGTTTAGAGTTAAACAACCAAACCTTATCACCAGCATTGAAACTCTTTCTCAACAGCCCTTTGTCAAAGAAAGCTTTAGACCTTTCCTTATAGATCCTTGCATTGGCATATGCATCCATCCTTAGTTCTTCCAATTCTGACAGCTGCAGCAACCTGTGATGACCATCAGAAGTTAGATCTAAATTTAAATGTTTTATGGCCCAATAAGCCTTGTGCTCTAACTCCACTAGGAGATGACAGACCTTGCCATAGATCAGTCTGAAAGGGGACATACCGATGGGGGTCTTATAGGCAGTCCTATAAGCCCAAATCTATTAAACTTGTCATTAATCCTTCCTATCAGTCCTCACAGTCTTCTCAAGGATATGGTTGATCTCCCTATTTGAAATTTCAACTTGCCCACTGGTTTGTGGGTGGTAGGGAGTAGCAATCCTATGGGTGACAGAATATTTCTTTAGCAAGCTCTCAAAATTTCTGTTGCGGAAATGGCTCCCCCCATCACTGATAATGGCTCTAGGGGTACCAAATCTGGAGAAGATATTCTGCTTTATGAACTTGAGGACCACCTGATTATCATTAGTTCTTGTGGCAATGGCTTCTACCCATTTGGAAACATAGTCCACTGCCACTAAGATAAAATGAAAACCATTTGAAGGAGGAAAGGGGCCCATAAAATCAATACCCCACACATCAAACAGTTCTACAACAAGGATGGGCTGTAAAGGCATTGAATTTCGTTTAGATAGCCCTCCTAGTTTATGACATCTTTCACAGGCCTTGCAGTGTGTATGGGCATCTCTGAAAAGAGAAGGCCAATAAAAACCACACTTCAACACTTTGTCAACTATTTTTCTCCCACTAAAGTGACCCCCACAGGCATTTGCATGGCACATGGCCAGAATACTGGGGATATCACTTTTGGGAACACATTTCTAAATAATTTGGTCTGCACAATACTTGTACAAGCAAGGTTCCTCCCAGAAAAAGAATTTGACCTGTGAGAAAAATAGGTCTTTATCCATTTTTGTTCAATGGGAAGGGATCTTACCTATAACTAGATAATTGACAATATGTGCATACCAAGGAACTAAAGATTGGATGGCAAACAATTGCTCATCCGGGAATACATCATTTGTAGTGACGTCATCAACATCTTTCTCCAACATAATTCAGGACAAGTGGTCAGCCTCCACATTTTCTACACCTTTCTTGTCTTTGATTTCAATGTCAAACTCCTATAATAGGAGTATCCATCTAATCAATCTGGTCTTTGCATCCTTCTTGGACAGTAGGTATTTTAATGCTGAGTGGTCAGTGAAGATGATAGTTTTAGACCTAAGTAGGTAAGGTCTAAACTTGTCCACAGCAAAAACCACTGCTAGAAGCTCTTTCTCAGTGGTTGTGTAGTTCAGTTGAGCTTCAGCAAGTGATTTGCTGAGATATGAAATGACCACAGGTAGCTTATCCTTTCTCTGGCCCAAGACAGCACCTATTGCCAAGTTAGATGCATCACACATCAACTCAAAGGGCAGGGTATAGTCAAGTGTTTGGAGTACAGGGGCAGAGGTGAGGCAAATTTTCAAAGTTTCAAAAGCCTTCTTGACATTCAGAGAGAAGAAGGGCATATCCCACAGAAAGGTGTGGCACAATGGTTTAGCAATTTTGCTGAAGTCTTTGATAAACCTCCTGTAGAATTCAGCATGGCCAAGGAAGGATCTGATTTGCTTGACTGTTCTTGGAGGGGGCAGATTTTTAATGAGGTCAACTTTGGCCTTGTCTACCTCAATTCCATCTTTAAAGACTACATGGCCCAACACAATTCCTTGTGTTACCATGAAGTGGCTCTTCTCCCAACTTAAGACCAAATTGGTCTCTTCACATCTTTGTAGGACTTGATGGAGGTGTTGTAGACATTGGTCAAAGCTATCCCCATAGACCGAAAAGTCATCCATAAAATTTTTCAAGAATTTGTCAATCATATCAGAAAAAATGGCATACATACACCTCTGAAAGGTGGCAGGGGCATTACACAGTCCAAAAGGCATCCTTCTGTAAGCAAAGGTGCCAAAAGGACAAGTAAATGTAGTTTTCTCTTGATCAAGGGGGTGCACAGGGATCTGATTGTACCCTGAGTACCCATCAAGAAAATAGTAAAAAGCCTTCCCAGCCAACTTGTCCAAAATTTGATCAATAAAAGGGAGAGGGAAGTGGTCTTTTCTGGTCTTGGAGTTGAGTTTTCTATAATCGATGCAAACTCTCCAGCCAGTGGTCTCCCTGGCTGGTCTCAACTCTCCAGAGTCAGTTGTGATCACTGTTATGCCAGATTTCTTGAGTACCACCTAGATTGGTGCCACCCATTTAGAATCAGAGATGGGGTAAATTACCCCTGCATCCAGTAACTTAATGATTTCTTTCAGAACCACCTCCTGCATGTGAGGATTAAGTTTCCTTTGCATTTCCCTGGAGGGTGTTGAGCCCTCCTCTAGATGAATCCTATGCATACAGATTGATGCATCAAGTCCTCCCAGATCAGCAATGGTCCAGCCAATTGCTTTCTTGTGCTTCCTCAAAACTGTTAGTAACTCCTTCTCTTGCTCACTGGTAAGAGAAGAGGAGATAATCACAGGAAGTTTCTCTTCTTTCTCGAGGAAAGCATATTTTAATGTCTTTGGCAGCTTCTTGAGCTCCAGATCAGGGGCTTGTTGTATGGATGGCAGGATTGGTGTATTGTTGGTTGGAGGAAGGGGCAGCAATGTAGGTTTCCAATTTGAATGCTGCACTAAGCCCACAGAAGACTTCACTAGGGGTATGTCTTCTGGCATCAAAGCTAGGCTTCCTTCCTCCACCAAGTTCCAAACTTCAGCTAAACCAGTGGCAATGTTGCTCCACTCAAGCAGAGTGTGCAGTTCTTCTTCAACAATTTCTTCTAGTACATCCACTTCAAAGCATTCCTCATTGTCCAGCTGAGGGTGCTTTGCACTGTTGTACACATTAAGCTCAACTTTCATATGTCCAAAAGTGACCTCCATGATTCCAGACCTGCATTGAATGCATGCATTGGCAGTGGCCAAGAATGGTCTGTCCAAAACAACAGGTATCAGAGATGTACTCTTATTGCAGCCCATGTCCAAGACAAGGAAGTCTGCAGGATAGAAGAACTTGTCTACCCCCACTAGGACATCCTCGACCACTCCCATGGGTTTCCTCTCGGACCTATCAGCCATCAATAGAACAATGGGGGTGGGCTTTAGCTCCCCCAAACCTAACTGCTGATAAACACTGTATGACAGCAGGTTAACACTGGCTCCAAGGTCCAAAAGGGACCTTCCAATCATGTGGTCACCAATAATACAGGGAATAGTGGGTATCCCTGGGTCTTGCAACTTCTCAAGTATTGTCATGGTTAATACATAATTTACTGTATCAGTCGCAAAGACCTTCTTGGACAAATGGCCTCTGGCCTTCCTTTTTTTGGTACAGAGGTCTTTCAGAAACTTTACATAGGCTGGGACCTGTCGGATTGCATCAAGCAATGGTAAATTTATCTTGACCTGCTTAAAGGTCTCCATCATTTCCTTGATCTGTGCCTGACCCTTATCAAAAGGGGCAGGGCCGCTCAAAGCTTGAGGAAATGGCAATGAGGTACCATCGTTCCTCACCGCAAGCTCATGGTGAACTTTATTTTTTTTTTTCTTTTTTCTATTTTTATCTCCTGCTGAGGCTCAACTACAACCTCTTTATTTTTCCCTTGTTGAAGGGCAGCAGGCAGTTCTTTACTCTGTGTCTTAACAAAATCCTTATCACTTTCACATGATATTTCCTTAGGATAGACCTCTCCTTGTTCCTTTCCCACCTGGTTGTCTACCATCCCACCAGACCTTAGGGCAGTTATGGCATTGGCCCCCTCAAAATTGGAGGAGCCTTCTCCGATGGAATACTGGCCCTTAGGGTTGGCAATTGGTTGGCTTGGCAACCTGCCCTCCTCTCTTTTAGCCAGAGCATTGGCTATTTGGCCAAGCTGCTCTTCTATTTTCTTAATGCTTTGACTGTGAGAAGTCACAGTCTGATTCAAGGGTCCAAGGCTTTGCAATTAGGCTAACACCTGGTCCTCGAAGGAAGCACTCCGGGGCTGAGGTGGGGGAACTATCAATTGATTTTGTTGTTGGGGCTGCTGTTGTTGGAAATTCGAATTTTGGGCATAACCCTGGTTAAACTGCTGGTGTGGCCTTTGAGGTAAGGCCAACATTTGCTGTGGTTGCATATAATTGTCTTGCCTCCACCTTAAATTTGGGTGGTCTCTCCATTGGTAACCAACATTTTGGTGCTGGTATCCATATGGTTGTTTATTGTAGCCACCAGATTGTTGCTATCCAAAAGATTGGGTAGCAACAGCCTGTTCCATTACAAACTCAGGGTATTGCCCCGCAGATGGACATTCTTCTACTATGTGCTGTGGAGATTGGCATATCAAACATGCCT
The DNA here is from genome assembly GCA_021018995.1 of Chloranthus sessilifolius. NCBI lineage: Eukaryota > Viridiplantae > Streptophyta > Magnoliopsida > Chloranthales > Chloranthaceae > Chloranthus > Chloranthus sessilifolius. The sequence goes on along the minus strand of CM037584.1, from coordinate 100,302,317 downwards.
CCATCACTTGTGTATCCATTCTGGGCTGCACCACAGTCAAAAGTTTATCAAATCTTTCAATGAGATTGGCCATCTGCATTCTTAGATCATCATTTCCCCTAACTTCATACATTTTTCCTTTAGAAGTCTCAGCAAGTCCCAGCTTAGGAGAAGGTTCTTGAACAGTTCTAGAAGAGGACATCTTTTGGAAAGCATTTTCACTTATGACCTCGAACAAGTCCCATGCCTCATCAGCTATTTTTTGCATGTACGTTCCACCACAAGAGGCATCTACCATGTCTCTGCTCTTCTCATCAATCCCATTGTAGAAGCTCTGGACAAGCTGCCAGTCAGGGATCTTGTGGTGGGGACATTGTTTGAGCATCTCTTTAAATCTATCCCAGCACTGGTTAAAATCTCCAGTTGGGGATTGGGCAAAAGAAAGTATGCCTTTCCTCAACTGGCTAGTCTTAGTCTCTGGGAAACATTTAGACAGAAATCTTGTCTGGAGGTCTTTCCAGGAGGTGATGCTGTTGTTTGGGAGTAGATAACCAGGTCATGGCCCTGTCCTTTAGGGAGAAAGGAAAGAGCCTTAACCTAGTGGCTTCTGGTCCCAAACCAGCAATAGAGAATGTCGTGCACAAGGCCAAGAACTGGTCAATGTGCTTGTAAGGGTCTTCCTTGCTAAGCCCGTGGAAAGAGGGAACCATTTGGATGATGAAAGTTTTGATTTCGTAGTTTCCTTGAACATCAAGGAATTGGATGTTGAATGGAGAATTGTAATCATCCGAAGCATTCAATTCCTTCAATGTTCTAGGTTGTTCTTCACCCATAACTGCTATCTCAATTTCAATAGGGGGCTCAACTGTGGTGTGTCTATGCCTTTTCGGTCTTCTACCCCTTTCTATCTCGGTTAAGGTGCTCTAATGTAGGACCGAGGATCTCCTTCAACATGCACACACACAACAATGAGAAGACTATTTGCAGGCACATTGCACTTAATAAAAATTGTAACTATCCTAATCAACTGCTATGCTATGGAATCTTCAAATGAGAAATAAACTGAGTTTTGAGGGTTAGAGAAGTGCAAACAGAGGTAGCTAGACTCCCAGTGCAATTCTACTCTCCTTCTCTGCTACGGTCCAAATCTGCAAGAAAATTTTCAAATGTAAATCAGCAGTATCAATTATTCACAAGTACAGCTACCAAAGAATAAAGAATAAAAAAATGTAGAGTCTACTAAAAGATCAATCTCCCCGGCAACGGCGCCAAAAACTTGTTAGGCTATTTTTTAGTGCTTGCTACTGACTTTATTGGGGGCAGTGATAAGAATGGGGTGAATAAAAATGAATGAAAGGTGGATTGAAAATGACAGAGCAACAAGCTTAAAATATGCACAATCCTGCAAGATATAGGGCCTATTGTAGCAAGTTTTGATAAGTAAGAGTTTGTTCCACAGGGAAGTTGATCTTAAGCTCCAAGGGAGCCATCTTTAGTAGGCCCTCCAGACCTGACTACAGATCTGACAATCCTAAATGGAAGGGGATTTAGGGTCACTAAAATCTAAATTCTAAGGTATCCTAATGCCTAAACTATAGAAAGGGTTAAGAAAGAAGATGGAGTGAGGAAATAAATATAAAAGGGTGAGAAGTATGTATTAGGTTCAGATCTGATGGGTTTCATGACTCAAATTCAGATCTGCTGCTATAGAAGTCTTGTCCAATGGCTACATTATCACCACTGAGGAGAAAGAATCTAACTCATCTCTGTGCCATGTCCAATCCCTTTATGGCTATAACCTGTCCACTTAAATGGTCACAGACTATCCAATTGGGGAACCACAGTCCAGAGATGGGTCAAAACAAGTTTATCATTGTAGGCACTACTTCATCCAGGCTATAAGCACAAGAATCCATAGGGAACCTCAACCTCTAAAGTGCTATGTGTGAAGCTAGGCCTGTATGGGAGCATGTTAGCCCAGACACATAGAACCAGCAAGAGTTTGAGTGCAGCCTTAGATCCAGCTGTCCACTGCTTTAGAGAGACTGCAGTGATCCAGTCGCAAGCCTACAATCTCTATAACCAAACCAGATCTGCCATCTGATGGCGGGTCTATACACATACAGGGGAGTTTGTCTCAGCACAATCTCTCACAGGGCTACAAGCACAAGTGCAGAGAAGAATAATCCGTCTTGAGTCTGTGGGTTGGCTTCACCCTAAGGCTATAACCTGTCCACTTAAATGGTCACAGACTATCCCAGAGGTTATCCTCCTCACAAAGCTCAAGATAGAACAAGAAACATTGCTGCCACCACCATGTTCACAAGGCTACAAAAGCTCATTGCTCCCATGGGGACTTCAGATCTAGTGGGTCCTGTGGTGGGGCTAGGCCTGTATGGGAGCATGTTAGCCCAGACACACAGGTCACTTGGATCTGAGTAAACCATAAAATCAGTCCTCCATTGCTTGCAATATGTCCTAACAATGGAGGATCTCAAGGTAACAGCCTTGTACAGAACAACTCACAAACAAAAATCCCATAAATGTAAAACACCCTATCATAAAACTCCACTAATCTATTCCAAATAGTCATACAAAGGCATAGTCAGCAAATGCTGAACTATGGAGAGAAGAAAAAGTAAAAAGAAATCTACCTAAACCTTACTAGAGATCTATAGCTACTGCAAGAAGAATATAAATAAAATTCTATTCAAAGCAGAGAGACCCCTAAACCTAAACCAGGCTTAGGTTTATATAGTAGTTAGTTTGGTGGCGCATTAGGGATAGGGAACCCTAATTTTAATGATGCCACATGGCCTAATACTATTCCTTGGATGCCTCGAGGCGCGTGCACAAAACTTAGAGCCTTGGAATGCTTGCCCTAATTACTGGAAGTTCTCGAAATGTCCTCTACAGAGGTGAGAGAGAGTTAGAGTTCAGAACCTCGCCAGGTAGCAGTGGTTTCCAAGACTGTCGCATGGTAGCACGGTGTTCACGAGATTGAATTAGCTTGAAATTCTAGCCGTCGCGGGGTTGTCTTAGTTGCAGCTGAAGCAGTCATGCGATAGAGCATTGAATCCTCGCTGGATTGCTCTGGTCTTCGCGAGATTACACTTTCCTTCTGAATGGCGCGAGAATCGCGAGAGCAGTTTATTTCTCAATGGATCTTCACGAGGATCCTCGCGAGGACATGATGTGCATTGGTCTCTGTTAAGACCTGAAAAGTACCACTTTTCACCCCTTAAGTTAACCTTTGATTAGACCCATAGCCACCTAATAAGTTCTTGTAAAGTGTTTTATGTAGGTAATAACCAGTAGTGAAATAAGGCCAAGAATCTTGCTAAGGAGCCGGTTTTAGCACCAAAAGTCCCTCAGAAGGATGAACTCTGAATCCAATTCTGAAATGAGCCTCGCGCAGCTGACCCAAGCTTTAGAAGATTCAGGAGAAATATGCCTCGCACAGTCCAACTGAGCATCCCAAGACTCTATAATAACTTCTCACGCAGATGATTGACTGAAGAGCTTCAGAAGCACAAACTCGCGCAGCTCTCGCGAAGCTCAAGAGTAGAACACATCGCGCAGTCTCGCACAGTTCAAAGCAGACCTCTCTCAACCTCACGCAGTTCGCTCAGAATGACTGAGAAGAGAGAGCTTCAGAAGACTCCTTGCGCAACTATCACGCAGTCATCGCGGGATGCAATTATCAGAAGAGAACTCCTCACACAATTCTCACGCCATTCAAGAAGAAAGCATCCTTGCAAAGGCAAAGCCATCCTCGTGAAGATCAATTAAGACATGGAACCTCGCGCAGTTCAAAACTCATTAAAGCCTCGCGAGGTAACTCGCGAAGTCTAGTGAAGAGAAGTGCTCATGAAGTTCTCGCGCTATTCAAATCTGTCCTCGCGAAGATCAACCCAGCGATCGCACAGCTACCTCGTGACTGCTTGAACTCCAACCCCGCGACTTCTGAGGCTTTGATGTCTACTCAACCTCGCGACTGCCTGAAGAGCAAACCAAGCCAACCTCGTGACGGTTGAAGTTTCAATATCAAATCATCCTAGCGAAGAGCAAAAGCTACCACGCGACAAGTTTGGGAAATAATGGCTACCTAGCGAAGCTCTGAACCTCAATTTCCATCTCTTCAGTAGAGGACCTTCTGGGAATTTTCAGCGACTAGGGCACGCACTCCCATGCTCAAATCTCCGTGCATGTGCCCCAAGGCATCGAAGGATCACTATTCGGCCACGTGGCATCATTAAAATTACGGTTTCCTAACCCTAATGTGCCGCCACGCTACTGCTATAAATCCCCATGGGGGGCTTGGACCATTAGGGGGAGCTACATCCTGGAATAGCTGGGAACACATCTCATTTCTTGGAGACTTGATCTGAGATCGTTTTGCTTTTCTTTTTATAGCTGTAAGTAGTTTTCTTTTTCTTTTTTTTTTCCCTTCTCTCCATAGTACAACACTTGCTGGCTATGTCTTTGTATGCTTTTTGAACTAAATCAATGGAAGTTTGTAATAGGATTTGTACTCTATAAGATTTGTGTTTGAATGTGAGATGCTCTGTGCAAGGCTGCTGCCTTGTGATCCGCCATTGCTTTGGCTGTATTTCAAAGTAATGGAGGACTGATTCTAAGGGCCATTCAGATCCAAGTGACCTGTGTGTCTGGGCTATCATGGTCCTATACAGCCTTAGCCCCACCACAGGACCCACTAGATCTGAAATCCCCACGGGAGCTTGAGCTGGTAGTCTGGTGACCATGGTGGTGGCAGCGATATTATTGTTTTGTCTTGGGCTCCGTGAGGAGGATAGCCTCTGGGATAGTCTGTGACCATTTGAGTGGACAGGTTATAGCCTTAGGGTGATTCTAATCCACCGATCCAAGATGGATCTTTCTTCTTTACACCTGAGCTTGTAGAAGCCTGGTGGGAGATTGTATAGAGGCAGACTCTCCTATATTTGTATAGATCTGCCATCAGATGTTGGATCTGATCTGGTTATAGAGATTATAGGCTTGTGACTGGACCATTGTAGCCTCACTCAAGCAATGGACAGCTAGATTGAAGGTTGTACTCAATCTCTTATTGGTTCTGTGTCTGGGCTATCATGGTCCTATACAGCCTTAGCCCCACACATAGAGCTTTAGAGGTTAAGGTTCCCTATGGATTCCTGAGCTGGTAGCTTGGATGAAATAGTGCCTACAATGATTAACTTGTTTTGTTTTGACCCATCCCTGGATTGTGGTTCCCCTATGGGATAGTCTGCGACCATTTGAGTGGACAGGTTATAACCTTAAGGGATTGAATCATGGCAGAGAGATGGGTTGAATTCCTTCTCCTCAGTGGTGATAACGTAGCCATTGGACAAGATTTTTATAACATCAGATCTGAATCTGAGTTACAAAGCTCCTCTGATCTAAGCTCAATAACTTACTTCTCACCCTTTTATATTTATTTCCCACACTCCATCCATCCTCTCACCCCTTTCTGTAGTGTAGACAATAGGTTACCTTAGAATACCTAGAATAAGTGACCTTAAACTCTCCTCCTTTTAGAACGCCGATCTGTGAGTCGATCCGAGGGACTAGTGACGGCTCCTTTGGAGTCAGAGATCACCTTCACTGGGACAAACTCTTACTTATCAAAACTTGCCACAATGGACCCTGTATCTTGCAGGTCTAGGATTTCTTAGTTGTGCTGATTCCATCCCCTGTTTTACTCTTTCTTTGATTTTTAAATTACTTTTACGACCAACCAATAAAGCAAGCACAAACTTAGAAATCCCCAACAGTCTCTGAACTACGTGAGAGGTTTTTCTGAAGTTTTGCATCCATGCCATCAAGGCGATTCTTGTGAGAGATACTGAGCTCTCTCCTCAGCTGATCTGAGTGAACTACGCGAGGTTTGAGAGCTCAAATATAAATGCATGAGATTGCGCGAGCATTTATATTTGAGCTTCGCGAGAGCTGCGTGAGGTATAATTCTCGTCTGGATTCAGCTTTCATCCTTCTGAGGGGTTTCTGGGGCAAAAGTGGGCTCCTTAATAGGGTTCAGACTTTATTGTAGCTGCTGTTTATTACCTAAAGAAATGACTTAACACACATTTATTAGATGGCTAAGGGTCTAACAGAGGCTAAGTTAAGGGGTGAAAAGTGGTACTTTTCATGTCTTAACAACCATCCTAGCGGCAGCGTAGGGAGTAGGCGTATATAGTTTTCCTTTCTTTTGTATTATTATCATTTTTTTATGCCATGCTCATTATATGTACAGGGGGTATGCCTCCGGTGATAGATGTAAAAAAAAAAAGAATTTTGATGTATATATATTTAAATAGTTTTTCAGTTCAGACATACCTGTGTTTGCTCCTTTTCTTTTAGTTACCTCTTGCATTTGCCTTTTGCTTTCAATGCCGTCAGTTGTCATCGGGACTTGGATGCTTCCTGAGCTGGCCTGATGGTGGTTGAAGGTTGCTTTATATCTACACATGTAAAGGCAAGGCTATCAATAATTTTTATTCTCTCCTTTTCTAGTTGTCAAGGGGGGCGAGTGTCTCAGACCGAGGTCTGGTAGTAAAAGATGGATATATATGCTTTTTTTAAAAAAAAAAAATTAGGAAATGAAAATCATGCAACAGGAAAAGCAAATAACTAAAATAATTAAAAATAAAAATGCCCTAGTGTAGGAGCGTGGTAGGATGGGCAACTTAGTATCTTCGGTAGCATTCTCCGGATGGGGACTTCGTTATTCCACATCATCTTTATGGGCAAGTCGGTGCTTCTAAGGTGATTCTCTTTTTGAAAAAAAAAGCCCCAGTGTCTAGATACAATAAAGCTTTTTCTGGTGTTTAGATAAACACTTTAGGTCTATAAGAAGCCATGGGTATTCGGTGAGTTAGTTTTGAAGAAAAGTTAATCAGTACTGTCATCGAACCTGAGGAGGTCATTTTGATTATGTCAATTATATACCGGGGTTACCTTTGGGTGGTGGTCATCCTCTCCCATGGTTATTATCAAAGAGAGTGTAGTAGATGTAGTAAGTGATTGCATCAGTCATCATTCATCGATTTTCGGTTTCATTCTTAGGAGTATCCTGAAGGGTTTCCGATTAATCATCCGAAAAAAGAAGAAGAAGAGGGTTAAGGCTCAGTGATGTGGGGAGTAGTTTGTAACTAACGCTTTTCAAAAGGGATGAGTAACAATCTTTTTCTCAGAGGGGATACAGGGTGCCATGATCAAACTCTTCGTCATATTTCGGTACCATCAAAATCTCACATTCTATGATTAGCAGGAGTTTGTCCTCCTCCCGCCACCTTACGACGACATCTAGTAGTATGGGGACATCAGGTATGCTCTCGCAGCTTGCTTATACATTCCTAGTAAAGTTATCAGAGATGTCCTCACGGCCTGCTTATGCTTCCCTGAGCTTATTGACTTGTTCATTCGTCGTATTGCTCTCACTCGATTTTTTAGATATATAGTTTTTTTTAAAAGCATCCTGCTAGCGCAAGAATAGTGAGTTTTGATTGAACCTGACATCTTTATTTTTTTTTTACTCTAACGTCTCCTCCAATGGCAGGGGAAGGGAAATGAGGATCAAGTGTTACTTATTCTTTTGAAAGAGGTTAGGTATGTCACTAGTCCTTTGATCAGTTGCCTGAATAAGAAAGTGGGCGATAAATTGGAGGTCTTAAGAATATTCTGAGAATTGATGACGTACGACTAGTGAATGGGTCGTGACAACTATGGGGGTGATATGTATAAGTATTTAACCACGGGATGTGATGATCACAGGGGTAAGGGTAGTATTTTTTGAGGTACATGGCGTTCTAAGGGCTAGGGAGTTCTTCCCCGTCTTGGTTCGCCAGTTTGTATGCATTCCTAGGGTATGCGGCTGTTATAACGTAAGGGCCTTCCCAGTTTGGTTTTAGTTTTCCTTTTGAATGGGCGTGCTTGGAAGACATGATTTTCTTCAAGACTAATTCTCCAATATTAAAGGTTCGTTCGAGGACTTTCTTATCATAAGCCTTGGCCACTCTCCTCTGATATACCTGGGCATGATCAGCTGCCCTTAGACGTGTTTCATCTAGCTCTCTAGCTGCCCGAGTAGGGAAATTCTCCTCTCATCTAAGGATAACTCATCATCGAGTTGAATTTATAAAGATGGTACTTGTATCTCATATGGTAGAACTGCTTCCATACCATAGGTAAGGAGGTAGGGAGTTTGGCCAGTGGCCGTACGAATAGAGATCCTATAGGTCCAGAGTGTTTTTGGTAGTCGTTCGGGGCTAGTCGGTTCCATTGCTCATCTCTACTGTGCGTTTCAAAATTTGTATCAGCATTTTGTTTGTAGCTTCTGCTTGTCCATTTCCTGAAGGGTAGAACGGTGATGAGTGTGTAGATCGATGCCGAACTTCTTACATAACTTCTTTGTCTTCTCTGCGATGAACTGCGGTCCGTTGTCGGTAAAAAACATCCTGGGTACTCTAAACCTGGTGATGATATTTCAAACAATAAACCTCATAAGTGTCGAAGCGATGATTCTGACATAGGATTCAGCTTCTGACATATTCGATTATCGTAAGTATGAACGTGTGCTTGTGAGTGTTCCCAACTGTGTCTGTGAAAGGTTCGATGACGTCGAAAGCCCACATCAAAAACGGCCACGACGAGGTCATAGTGTTTAATGCAATTGATGGAGCTTTGATAAGTGCGGCGTGTTCTTGACATTATTTGCAAAATTGGACGTAGAGGTGGTAGTCTCTTATCATTGTCGGCCAGAAGTAGCCCTGTCATATGATTTGATCAGTGAGTCTCTGTCTAACGACATGAGTGCCGCAGGAACTAGCATGTGCTTCTCGGATGATGTATTATCCTTCGACGGTTGTGATGCATCGTAGCAGTACTCCTTTGGTGAAGGCTTCTTTGTATAATATTTCATCGAGTGTGTAGAATCGGGCGCATTGGTTCCTTATAGTCTTTCGTTCAATCTTCGTGGTATATGGAGGAACATGATGATGCTTCAAGAAGTTCCAGATGTCAAAATACCATGGCTGTACATCGTCGGTTGGTGATTTTTGAAACCTAAACATAGCGACTTTAGTTTCTAACTTGACATGATTTTTTAGAGTGATTGCTTCATTTGGTCCTGTGCTTGTGGGGAGGATTGGTAATTCTCTCTTAACTGTCTATGCTACCTCGTGGGCGGGTACTATTAGCTTCTCGACGAAGAAGGTCTTGGTACTTTATCCGATGGGTATTTGGATGACTGAGGCTAACGTGGCAAGGGAGTCTGTGAGCTCATTTTCTAATCTAAGGATGTACGTGAAAGAGATTTTTTCAAATTTTTTTACCAAATATTGAGCGGTTTATAGGTATGCCATCAGTCTCCTTTCCTTGATTTACCATTCTCCTATAACTTGCAAGATTACGAGCTTGGAATCACTGATGGTTTTCAACTGTTTAACGCCTAATTGTAGTGCTGCTCGTAATCCAACTATGAACGCTTCATATTCTGTGACATTATTAGTGACAGGGAAGTCTAATTGAAAAGCTTTAGGTATGACAATTCCTTCAGGGGTTAGTAGGACTATCCCGATGCCTTTTTCTTTGTGATTTAGAGCACCATCGAAATAAAGGGTCCATGACGTCTTACTAGGCTCTTCGTTATGAATTATGATTAGGTCTTCATTGGGGAAATCTGTGTGTATGGGCTCATTGCTCAGGAGTGGGAGATTTGCGAGGTAATCTACGATTGTTTGCCCTTTGATCGACTTCTACGTGATGTTAGTGATGTCGAATTCTTATAATAGCATATGCCAGCGAGCGATCTTTGCTGATGTTGCGGGCTTTTCGAATATGTACTTCAGAGGGTCCATTCAGGCTAGTACTAATATTTTATGTGCTCTGAAGTAGTACCGTAATTTGGTTGAGGCCCACTCCAATGTGAAGCAGGTCTTCTCCATTGAAGTGTATTTTTGTTCATACTCGACCATGGTCCTACTAAGGTAGTAGATAGCCTTCTCTCTCTTGCCGTCTTCTTCATATTATCTCATAATTACTCTCATTGCTTTATCGTTTGCTGAGAGGTAGAGGATTAGGGGTCTTCCGGGGATTGGTGGTGAAAGTACTGGCGGGTTAAGGAGGTACTTCTTGATGTTGTTGAAGGCATGCTGATACTTGTCATCCCATTTGTACTCAGTTCCTCCTTTAAGTAGTCTGTAGAAAGGATCGTATATGTCTGAATGCTGGGAGATAAATCTCCTGATGAATTGCAATCTTCTTATCAGGCCTAAAAATTCTTTGATATTACTAAGAGGTGGCCTCTCAAGGATGGCTCTGACTTTAGCAGGGTCGACTTCGATTCCTTGCTTGCTGACTATGAATTCGAGTAATTTTTTGAAGGTGACTCCAAAGACACATTTCTTAGGGTTCATTTTTAGCTGATACTTTTCAGCTCTTTGTAGCACTAGTCAGAGTGCTTCAACATGTCCTGCTCGCGTTTAGGACATCACTAATATGTCATCGAGGTAGACTTCTACACATTTATATATCATGTCGTGAAAAATAGTCATCATTGCACATTGATACGTGGCTCCTGCATTCTTGAGCCCAAAAGGCATGACGACGTAGCAGTAAGTTCCCTATGGTGTGGGTGAAAGCAGTCTTCTCTTGGTCGGACTCTACTAATTTGATTTGATTAGACCCAGAGAACCCATCCATAAAGGATAGCATCTCATGTTTAGCGGTGTTGTCGACTAGAGTGTCAATGTGTAAAAGTGGGAAGTCATCTTTTGGGCATTCCTGGTTGAGATTTCGGAAGTCAATGCAAACCCGTACTCTGCCATATTTCTTAGCGACAGGTACTATGTTAGTGACCCATTTGGGGTAGAGGACGACTCGGATGAATTTGGCTTTGTGTAATTTGCCAACTTCCTCTTTAACTTGAAGGGCTATTTGTGGGTGCATCCTTCGAAGTTTCTGCTTAACAGGCTTTGCATCGGGTTCCAAGATAAGACGGTGTTATACTGAAATTGGGTCTAGACCAGGCATATCTTTATAGGACCATGCAAAGGAGTTGAGGTGTTCTTGCAGGACTTGTACGAGTTGTTGACGTTCCTTGGAGTTGAGCGTTGCGCTAATTAGTAGCTTCTTGGGTTTCTCTTCAGTGCCAAAGTTGATTTCTTTTGTACATTCTGTGGTAGCTTGGGTTTGCATGTTGAAATGCTTGATGATTCATTGGAAGTCCATCGCCTCCTTGGTGATTGGTGTCCCTTCTTCATCATCGGTAAGATCATATACTGCAAAATTGCTACACTGGGGATCCGACTTTGTGAAAGGTAACCCTTCATCGGCACAATTTATGACTGAGAGATCTTTGGTAAGGTGAAGGCCAAGGCTATTAACCATTTTCTCAAAGTCACAAAGTATCTTATCTGGTATGATCACTAGCTTGTTGTTTAGCCTGGACTCCTTGCATCTTCGTGTGGGAGAGGAAATAGAAGTCTTAGGAGAAAAGTCTCCTTGTTGGTCACAAAATTGATTCGGGACGAAGGGTTCCCTTTCTTTTTTAAAGTTTTCTGATTTTTTTAGATTTTGTATTTCTAGATTTTTAGCGGTTTCCTGCATTTTCTATTTTTTAAATTTTCAATAGTAGATATGGTACAAAGTTGGTCGCCTCAAGAGGCACCGGGAGCATTCCTTCCTCTAATTGAGGGAGCAAGACAGCTGTCAGAGCCGTTCGAGCGATTCTTCAGGAAATATGGATTTATTTTGAATTTAGCATTTTTTTTAGAGTCATCATCTGATGAGATCTTTTGAATAAGCGACGTTGGAAATAGTGGCACTGACGCTTGGATTTCCTCTATCACATTAATTACCTCATTTTCGAAGAGGCTCTGGAGATCATAATCGGTCGAACTATCATCTTCTAAGTTATAATACAATTACTCTTCTTGTCGAGGGTGACCTCCTAAGGGATCCTCAGGGGTAGTGAACACTTTCCCTTGAACTTCATAGTATGTTAGGATGAACATGCATGTTCGGCAGAGGTAATGGTGAGAAATGTAGGGAGATTCCCAAGGGCATTTCCAACATTCTGAGCCAGAGTCAGGGCTGGTATTGAACTTGTCTTCTTGATTTGATAATGCCTAAAGTCCTTGGTTGGCCTGCTATGCTAACTTGAATGCAGGGAGGTTTATCCACTAGTCATCATCATCGCTCGGAGGGCCTCGAGAGATTTCCAAAATATTTGGAGTTGTGGCGCGTTTGGGGATGGAAGAGTATCTAGTTCGAATTCCTCTTCAAACTCCATGAAGGCGACGCAAGTGTCTTCTTCTAAGTCAACCAAATGGCCATTGGAATTTTCTTCTTCTTGTGTCGGTAGCCGAGTTGGTAGGTCATTACTTGCTTTTGTCATTACAAGGTCAAAATCATTCGATCCTACTATTGTGGAATGTCAGATCCAGCTAACGAAACATTCTAATATATTGGTGCATGCCCTACAGCGAGGTAGGTATGGGTGAGTGATACAAGGGGAATCCCACAGGCATTCCCATCCTTCAAGGACAAGGCCGAGGCAAATGCTATGCGAGCTAAAATCTTTTTGTGGGGTGTCATCCTCTTTCAATGCATGGATGCCATAGTCTTCATCATTGCCTGTCTTGATCCAAGTCTCCTCTTCCCATGTTGACTGTAAGTGCTCTTCACCATCTTGCAAGGCTGCTATGTGAAAATCTTTGTTATCGGTGGATTTTCAATCTCCTACTCGCGGCTCAAGTTTTAGAGGTTCTTCACTTCTCTCTTCTGTAAACTCCTTAGTGTCAAACAAGGGTTTGATTCCCTTGAGTGGTTTGCCGATATCATCATTTAGATTCATTAAATCATTGAATGCTTTAGCCATTCGTTCGATCTTCGCTTCTTGGGATTTAGTGAAGGACACTTCCTTCTGCCTTGGTACATCTGCTTTCTCAGTGGTCCCATAGATGAAGTGGTCATATAGAGACCATTTCGATGAGGTAGGGAACAAGTCGGCTTGTGGGCCATCCGATTGGTAACCTAACCCTATGTGTTTGCATATTTTCCTTAGGATGCTAGGCCCTACACGACCTTGCTTGTTTTTACTGAGTCCAGTGTGGGGGATGTACCCGAGCTGATACATAAGGTCCCAACCTTTTGTCGTGGTTGGGTTGATGTCGTAGAGTTTGGCGAGGTTTGGGCCAACCTCTCTTCTCATCAATTTTTATTGACGTATTGGGGGAGAAGTAGGAGGGGTAGGGGGACGGACTTCTGCAATGGTTTCCTCATCGGGGATTTGGGTCTTCTGAATGTGGCTCGTGTTTAACACGGAATCATGGGCTGTCAAAATACTTGTCGTGTAATCAGTGTCCATCTCCTGGAGGGGTGCATCAGCATATATACGGACAATAGAGTCCTCGTACGAGAATTTGACGCATTGGTGGTATGTAGATGCGACGGCCTTCATTGACTATAACCATTTTCTTCCTAAGATAAGATTGTAAGTATTGGAGGAATCAGAAATATGGAAAGTAACATCTTTTGTTACAGGTCCGAGGCGAACCTCGAGTTTGATAGTTCCTTTGACGAAACAACGTGAGCCATCATAAGCTATAAGAGATAGTGTTGAGGGCTTGACATCCTGCTCCGTGTACTCGAATGTCTTTAACGTTGTGATAGGACAAATATTGAGTCCTGCTCCTATATCGACCAACGCATGGCGTACAAAGAATCCTCTAATTATGACCGTAAGGTATATGGGAGCTAAACTTTCATGGATGTAGCTCATCCAATGTTGTGTTCTCGTCCACTTGTGTGTCCTCAAGTGTCCTTATCAGTAGTCAGTGATGGTCATGCAATTTTTTAATGAGTTATAGTATTGATATCTAGGTCGAGATCTTTTGGAGATGTTGTAGGAGGTCATATTCTTATCCTTGCTCGAGTACAATTTCCTTGCTTGGCCGATGAGCCTTGGGTGCGGGTGATTGGAGTGGTTGAGGTGCAGGGATTAGTGGAGGGATAATGTGAGGTGAGGGAGGTAAGTTAACTTCTTTTTCTCTCATATTCCCCTCTGGTGGTTGTCCGTTCGTGGACTCTTTATTTCGAGAAAAAGGCGGAGGTGGATAATTGGTTCCTGACTTAAGGATCGGGCAAGTTGGTTGTTGACCGAGCCCGGTGTTGCTTGACGTTGATGTATTTGTGAAGTGAGTGAAATTCGAGGACGAAGCATGTATTTGCATTGTGTCGCTCCAAGGTGGGAGGTATTGTGCATAATCTTCCTCTTCTAGGAAAGTAGAGACTAGCGCCTCGCATGAGTCAGGATGTCCTTCTAGTTCACTTTCTTCTGTCATGAAAACACTCAGTCCTTGTTTCGTCTTCTTGGCTTGGGGTCTTTCGGGTGACACTGCCTACCCATGTGACGATTTGGTTGCAGTTTGAAGAACATGATCTCCATACTCGAGCTCTGAATCGAACGAGGGGAGCAGTAATGGTGTTGGTTCAAGATTTGGAGGGGTTGAAGGTTCCGGTGGGTGACTATGGAGGAATGGTCTTCAGGCCCTAAAGGAGTGGTCTCGTATCTGAGTGAATTTTGCGTAAAGAGGTGGGCTCAGAGGGGTGATTTGGGTGATCAAAGCTGAGGGGTGCGGGGGTGGAGGAACTCCCACAGGGGTGGCAAAAGTGTTGGAAGGCTGGAGGCAAGTGATTAAGGTGGAGGGCTTGAAAGAGGATTGACCAGGGAGATCCACGGTGGTGACCTAGGCCGGTGTTCCTTGGTTGTGGTTGGGCATAGGGTTATTAATAATTCCTAGCTTTTGTTGGGGTTGACTATTGTTAGGGTTAGGATTCTCGAGCGCTTTCCAGTCAATTTGGTTTTAGTCATTCATGTCATAGATTACATCTCCAAGGACCCAACAGTCCTCTAGAATGTGTCCCACATATCGGTGAAATGCATAGAAATTGTTATAGTCTAGATTTTTTTGCCATGGTCGGGGTCTTTCCTGCGGGAATCGGAGGAGATTCTGAGTGTTAAGGAGACAGAAGATGTTGGGAATTGTGTCAGGTAAAGGGGGATGGTGTTCCCGTCTCGGTTGATAGGGGCCTATAGTTGGGTTGAAATTTTGTGGTGGGGGTACGTTATTGTAACTCCGCGTGTGGGCCGGTCGATTTTGTGTAGTATTCTGGTTCTGGTAAGTGTTGGGATATTAGTTTCTGTTCTGGTATTGGCCCTGATTCTGGTTCTGGCCTTAGTTCTTGTTGTGCTACCTACCTTGCAATTAATATATGATTAAAGCAGTAAATTAAAAGGCTCAAACTACAGATGTAAGGAATCAAGGTGAGCAACCAGCCCTACAAGAACTAGGGCTGTTGTAGCAAGTTTTAAAAGGTAAGTAAGGGTATGTCCACAGGGAAATATAGTTTAACTATAGTAAATCTCCAGATCTATGATAGATCTAGCACTCTATCCTAATTTAAGCTAAACTAAAATAGGAAAGAGGAGAGGGTTTAGGTTTTTGTCACTTTTACTACAAACTACAAAAGTTAAATGTAATTGATCCAGATCTGATCAAACATAGAGATGAGGGAGAATAGAGTAAAGATGAAAATTCAAAAGATAGAGAACAGTAGCTAGGGGTCTTGGTCTCTTACTGAAAATCAAAGGAATCAAAGGCAGTGTAGAGGATAGATTTACAACAATCCTATCTGACTACTAGCTCCCCGGGTTCCCCCGGAAGTTGTAAGGTATAAGAATCCAATCTCCACCAATGAATCAGAGTAATCCTGAGGTTAAGATCTGCCCTTCTATTGGATATAGTCCTAAGGTTATTATCTGCCCTTTTATTAGATACAGTTCATCCCAGAGATTGCTCCAATCTATTGGCCTTGATTGGAATAGGTAAACCATTGCAAATGCTGCCGATGCCAGACTACCAGCTCCCCATTTCTGGCTGGCATCCACAGGAGTATCTAATTCAAGGAAATTAAAAATGAAGAAGTGAAATGTAGATTAGAATCACCTTTAAAAATCATAATTACATTACAAATATACAATACTATTGTGCCCAGATCTGCAATCTGTGTAATAAACAATCCCTTATAAGCAAATGAAACTTTTGATTTACAGCTCAAGACCTCACCCTAACTACTGAAAATAGTTTAGCCACTCATGATTGACTAAAGAGAGAATGGGAGAAGAAGGAAGAGAGAGGGAGTTCTTGGTGGGAAATGGATCTCAAGCTATGTTCTGGTTCTCTCAAATTCTGGACGGTTCTTCTATAAAAACTCTCTTCTATTTATACCTTCTCCATCTGTCTCAGATCTATTTCAGCCAATTAGAGCCCAAGAGAATAATTCTATTATTTTGGGCTGCTAATGTGGCTGATTTCTCTTCTAGAAGCTCTTCTCCCATTGGTCCACAATTGGCAAATACATGTGAGGCAGTTAGGGTTTCCAATCGTGCATAGTTGAATGCCAAAAATACCCCCAGGGGTCGCTGATGTGCTTTGGGATGTGTGCACAGGCTTATAAAATTAACAACTGCTGAAGAAACATGCTGAGAAGTCCCTAATTCGAGTGTCGAGAGGTTCAAGGAACCTCTCGACAGGTTCTCTGTCTCCTTGCTCTTCATTTCAATAGGTTTGGGAACCTCTCGATGAGTTGAATTGCACTAGTCAATAGGTTTTGATGACTCGTCGACAGGATCTATGTGGTTTTCGATAGGACTTAAACATCTCGACAGGATTGGAAGCCTGTTTCACCATTTTGTCCATTTCTCCACTCATCCTTTCGACAAGTTATAATCAACCTGTCGACTAGTTATGCAAACTACAACTGTGCACTCGACAGGTTGGCTCAATCCTTGAGAGAATGAGCATAGCTTTAGGCAAGGTGTCGACAGGTTGGCTTAGACTACTTGACAGGTTCAGCTGAACCTCTCGAGATGTACTTTGAACCTCTCAACTTTTTCTACACCTCTAGGTATGATGTCGACAGGATCCTTTTGCTACACTCCCAACCTCTCGACAGGATCTGTCATCCTCTCGTTCTCTTTACAGTTTCTCCTCATAACCTCTTGACATGTTATAATTAGCCTTTAGAACTTCTTAACAGGTGTTAGGGAGCTCTCGACAGCTTCATGGAACCTCTCGACAGCTTATTTTCAATGCTTCCATAGCTGGCACACCTCTCCAGTGGGCTGTTCCTCATTTGTTCAACACTCAGCAACCTCTTGGTGGATTCAATCTTCATTCTTTGCAACTGCACTTGGCCTCAAGCATCCCCAGTTGGGTTCAAGACATTCTCATGAATCTCTAAGGCTCTTGTGGACTGCTTGATTGGCTGGCTTTTGGGCTGTAAGGTCACATGTTGAGCAGCAAATTGCTTCTTTGGCTCTTTGAAGTGAATATCTGCACTAAGCTTGAAATTCATTGTTTATCTACAAAATAAACTTAAAACACAATATTAGTCAGCTCAAAGGTCCACCAAAGGTCAGGTTAGGAGGTGAAAAATGATATTTTTAACTGCTTAACACACTCCCAAACCTAAGCTTTGCTAGTCCCTGAGCAAATGAGAAAGTAAAAATAATTATTGAAAAATAAAAAGTGCCACTTTTGTAGGGAACACAGATGCATTTAGCATATGCATCAAGCCTTTTAAATCCCTAGGTGATCCCTAGTGGAGGAGTGAAGCCTCCTGAGGGTTTACAGTGAAGTTACCCACAAACTTCTTCAATAAAATTAGTTAATATCAGTGTAGCATGTTAAAACAAAATTCAAGCAATATAAAAAGTCATTCCACACCTTATCCATTCAGTTTTAGAGGATTCTCAGCAAAAACATGACAGTTTAAAACTAAAATTCTGCTATAACTCCTTCACAATCAATCAGCTCATGTCAAGGTATTTTGTATGAAAATTAATGCAAAGTGTACCCTCAAATTGAGAATCATGTTTTGACAATGCCCCCATCAATCTTGATTTCAGACCCAAAGCTCAACAAGGCTGTCACTCTCAATAAAAATAGAAGGGTGTATCAATTCGCACAGCTTAAGAACAGTTACAGCCCTCAAATAGGACTGCAAGCATGAGCATAGGCATTGCTCCAATTTATGAAATTTTCTAACTCTTTTCACCATAGATCAAACAAATCCTTATCTCCACATGACAGCTCAATCAATTTCAGATCAGTAAGGTCCTTTTATTGGGTTGTAATGTGGCTTATGGGTGAAGTTTATAAAGAATAAAAGGGTAGAATGGGATTCAAAATTGAGAAATCAATAAGGTGAGGAGTTGATTTGCAACTTCACAACCTTCATTTTAGCATAGTTCCAACTGCTTCTTGAATCTTCAGATTTGAAGTGATCAGTTCCTAATCTTCTTTTCAATTTTTTTCAATGAAATGACTTCTCTTTCTCATTCTTTCATTTTACTTTTTTTTTTTTTTTTTTTCTTTTTGTATGCTTTTTCTTTTGTATTTTTCTCTATTTTTCTTTTTATGGGTTGGAATGCCACAACTATACATCACACTTGCCTTTAACTGTATTTTCTTCTTCTTTTACCAAATTGTCAAACCATGCTCCTTTAACCTCATTTCTCCTCCTATTTCCTGATTTCTCAGATTGAGGGTGAACTGAAACAGGTCAAGAGGTTTTGGGTTTAAATTTTCTGGTTGTTGTCAAAGAAAACTGGGATTTTTAAGGCTCAAAAGGTGTGTATCAAGGGCAGTTCAAAGGTGGGAAATTTTGATCTCAAACTATCCAAGGGATGACCTTACTTCATGTCCTTCATGTCATGGGTGCTGTCAAGCTATTTCAACTTGGATTTGCCTAACTTCTAGTGAGAAGAGGTAGATCCAATTAGTCCTTAGAGCAGAAGAAATTGCCAAACACTCTTCAAAGAAAATTTTTCAAGCCCAAATCTCACTGGGTATGGTCTTCCATCAGATTTCTGGGGCATATCCTCACAATTTTCTCTCTTTTCAAGTTCCCTAAGCACTAATTTTTGAAAATTTCTGGCATTTGCTTCATGAAAATGTTAGAACTATAACATGTTCTAGTTTTAAAAAGTTTTTAATTTCTTCTATATAAAAAAAAATCAGGTGGAAAATTATTTTATTTTCTCAATTTCTGTTAAAACCTTGCTGCACTATCATTAACTATCCATTGGCAAACCTTACCACACCCCCAAACCTATGAGGAGCAGTGCCGTCACTAATTCAAAGATAAGGAAATGTGCAGCATGAGAAAAACATATACAGATAAGCAAAGGAGAAAAATAAACAAATAAACTGCAACTAAACAAAGAATATCAATACACAAATAAAATAAGAACCAGTAATAAACAAAACACACAACTAAGGACAAGAAAACAGAAAATAAAACAGAAAGAAAGCAAGAAAAGCACAGTAAATAGACTAAAGATAAATTCCATTGATAATACAAAAAGATGGACAAAAATATAAAAGCAACCTAAGCAACTGTAGAAAGCCTACAAAACCAGGTAAAAATCCTAAAAAATAAGCTAAAACAACTCAGAGTTAGAGGTGAAGATGTCAGGAGGGTCGAATCCTTGTTGAGCAACATAGGCTTTTAACTCAGCTCTCCTCTCAGCCTTAGTCTGCTCGTTAGTAGTAGTTACCTCCTCAGACTAGGTAGCTGTCTCTTTCCCTTTTTCAGCTAGCTTAGAGGGTGAAATTGCAGGAGGGGCAATGGGTTGTGCAGGTGCTATGCCAGTTAATTCAGCCAATCTTCTTTCGAGGATTTCTGCTTTTGTTTCAACATAGAGAACTCAACTTTCATAGAGTTCCCTTGTGGCCTTGGTGGTCTCTCTGGAGGCAGCTAGCCTTTTCTCAAGTCCACCTGCTCTCATTTTCTCTGAGGCAACAATGAGCTTTTCAGCGTCATATAGGAGTAAAATATGTTGCCAGCCCTTGGATATTTGCATCATCTCAAAGTTGTAATCCACCTACATTTGACTCAGCTTTGCTTCATAGGGCATCTCGATTGATCTGCATAGGGCAGCCATACCTCGCACAACATCCCTTTTGAGTAGGGGTTCTGTTTCATGACATGAAGGAGGGTAGAGTATAGAGGAGGTAAGGGGAAAGAAGAAGCAGGGAGTATGGATTGAGAGGGTTCAAGGTCAGGATCTGGGTCAGTTTAGGTTGGGTTTGAGGAGGTGGGGATTAGGTCCTCCACATCTGTGGCAGCAAGAGATGTAGCTACAACAGGTGGGAGATTAGATCGAGATTGTGTGAGGATGGTTAGTAGAGGTAGGGGAATAATGGGAGGTGGCTGGGGTTCTGGTTCAGGTTCAGTTTGAGTAGAGACATTGATGTAGGTAGGAGGAGGGATGGTTGATTGTTGGGGAGGTTGGGTTAAAAGTGTCAAGGTGGAGTGGATGGCTTGTAGGCTAGTTGGGAGGGAGGATTAACTTTGGAGTGTGGGGTACATGGCTTGGAGTGTGGCCTCAATTGATGATTGGGTTCGGTTGTTGGCCAACACCTGGGATTGAAGGGAAAGTAAAAGGTTTAAGATATGTGGTAAAGGGTAAGGGGTAACAGGGGCTGTGGGTTGGATTGGTGGAATTGGTTGGAAAGGGGCAGTGGTGGGGTATGGGTAAAAGGTGGGGTGGGTGAGGTGTGTAATTGGATAGGCCGTGAAGAGTCAAGTAGGGGGTATATTCATACCCAATGTCCTCCACAATGGAGTCAATTAGGGATGAATATCCCTCAGTGGTTATTTGATCCTGGGTATGTGGGGGTGATATGGAGAAGGTAAGGTCAATGTGAAAGGATATGGATGGTGGGGAAGTGATGGGTGGTTCAGCTGAAGGGGAAAGGTGGGGTCTTGAGGGTTCAACAACTGAGATGGAAGGGCTGGGTAATGAAAGTGAGGTAAGGATGGGGGCTGTAGTAAAAGGGGGAGATAAAGGTGTGGATGTGGTGATGGTGGAATGGGAGGTTGAAGTGCTGGGAGGTAGGGAAACTGGAATGGAAGGTAAGGAAATGAGATGGATGGTAGAGAGGCTGTTGGGATGGAAAAACTAGGGATATCAGGCATGGAAGGAACAGAGATGGAAGGGATGGAGGGGAAGACTGCAGGTGATGAGGGAATCAAAGGAGTAGCTGCAGAGCTGGCCACTTGAGGTGCCTCCCTTTCAGAACTCTCCACAAATTTGCTTTTGCTCTTCCCAATGATAGTCCTACTGGCAGACTAGGCCCTCTTCCCAAATGCTTTGGGGGCCACCTTCTCCACTTCCTCCCCCTCTTTGAAAACAAATTCTTTTCTCTTAAGCAGGACAGTAATGAGCCTACTGTAGGGTAGCCCTGGTAGGGCTTGGGCCTTCCTACACTTGTCATTCACATCCACCATGGCCTCAAAAAACAAATGAGCAGCATTTATAAATTGGCCATTGGAGAAAGAATAGAGTGCATCTACTATGGGGAATCTTCTGTCTTGTTGATGCCCACTGACATAAATGTTCTTTCTCAAAATGGAGTCAAAGAAGAGCATGCTGGGGTGCAAATCTCTTCTCATTATTGAGTCTCCAGACCCCACAATGCCCTGGGTGAGGTGCATGGTCATTGTTTTAAAAGGTACACTCTCGGGTGCCCCTAGCCCATAAATTGTATCAAAAGCAGTAGGGACCCCCAATGTCAATCCAATATCTCTGTAGTCCACTACAAGCTCCTAGTTATCTATCAAAATAACAAGGCAAGGCTTAGTGGAACCTTGCTTGGTCTCCTTTCTCAGGTGCTGATACCAGCCTGGGTTAAGACTTCTCATTCAAAGGGGTCATCAATGGTGTCAGGCCTTTACCAAGTAGTCCATTGTGGCCTTACAGTCCTCCTCCTTAGAAAAATAGGGGGTGTCAACAATTATCTCTGGAATCAGGCACAGGGCATCCACAAATTCATTGGGAATGGATCTGTTCACAGGAGAATCAGGGTCAAGCTCAGGCTCTGGGATTTCAGACATAATGTTAGGCTCAGAGATAGGTCCTGCTTTAGGGCTTCCTCAACCACATCTTCACTGATTTGGGCCTTCTTAGATTTCTTAGCTTTCTTAGGTTTGACAACTTTCTCAGCTTCATCCATGACCAATTTTCTCTCTGCAGGTGGGGTCTCCTTAGGCTTCATGGGTTGCCTAGTGGATTTCCTAGTGGCTTTGGTGGTGGATTTGGAAGGTGCTTTGAAAAAGGTGGCCAAGGTGTCTTCTTGATCAGACATTGTATATCCAAACAATTCCAATTCACTTCCAATCACCACATAGACTTATTGGATTACTCAAATTACCCTTACAGATTAAATATTGATGTGCCAACTTGAAATCACAGAATGGAGCTAAAGAAAAGCTTACCAACGGGGACCTAGGGTTTTAGATCTTGATGTGCAAGGAACTAAACCAGCTCAGACCAGGTGAAAAGTGTAACCTGTGATGAATTGCAACAATGGGATCAATGCCAAGGTGTATGGAGGAACAACTAGTGAGGTAGAGAGAGAAAAAAGAAAAATAGAAAATCGTTAGAGAAAACTTAAAGCGTAAAAAGAAGCTGTCGAATGGCAAAAATGGAGTTGTCGTTAGGTTTAAAGTAGTGAGAAATGAATTTTGACAGGATTGGGGCAAGGTGTTGACAGGTTGATGCAACCTGTCAAAAAGTAAAAGGCCACTGATCCTCGCGAGAGGTTCGCGCAATCCTGTCGACGAGTTTAAAAAGATAGAAACAATCACTCCGAGAGGTTCATAGAACCTCTCGACAGGTTCTTTTGAATTCAATATGCAATCCTCTTGACAGGTTCTAGGCTCCAGAAAAGTTACTTCGAGGGGTTCACAGAACCTCTCGATAGGTATCTTGAACCTGTCAAGAATTCAACCAAAAATCTTTAGAACTTGTCGAATGCTCACGAATCCTATCGACAACCATTTTTACACCTTCAAAACCTGTCGAAAAGCAAACTGGGAACTTTTAGAACTTGTTGACATGTTCATAGAACCTATCGACAGGTTGTATTTTAGTTTAAAAAGACCTGTAGGCAGTTCCCAGTTCATTGCTCAACAGATTTGACATTTCAACTCTGTCCAGTTCACGACTTTGACTCATCACCTTACATGAGGTGCTAAACACATGGCAAAATAAAATAAAAATCATGTACAATGCCAAACAGAAATGAAACAAAAGAAACAAAAATAACCAAACACATGAGTTATTATACATAATTTACATTGTTGAAACTCAGACATGTTATGGAGGTTCATGATAGTGAGTGGTCAGTACAGGCTCCACCACATTTTCAACAATAAGCTTGAGCCTTTGACCATTCACTTTCGAAGTCCTTCAATCTTTTGGATCCTTGATTTCAATAGCTCCAGATGGGGATACATGCTCAACTATGTAAGGTCCCTCCATCTAGATCTCAGCTTACCTCAAAAAAATCTCAATTTAGAGTTGAACAGCCATACCTTATTTCCAACTATGAACTCTTTCCTCAGCAGATGCTTGTCATAGAAAGCCTTGGTTTTCTCTTTGTAGATCCTAGCATTTGAATATGATTCCAATCTCAGCTCTTTCAGCTTTGATAGCTGGAGTTTCCTGTGAATGCCAACAGATTTTAAGTCAGTATTCAATGCTTTAACAACCCAATAAGCCTTGTGCTCAAGCTCTATTGGTAAATGGCATGCGTTGCCATATACCAGCCTGAAGGGAGACATCTCTATTGGGGTCTTATAGGTAGTCCTATAAACCCACAGAGCATTAGGTAACTTCAAGAATCAGTCCTTCCTATCCACTCTCACTGTTGTCTCCAAAATGTGTTTGATTTCTCTATTAGAAATTTTCACCTGCCCACTGGTTTGTGGGTGGTATGGGGTGGCAACTCTGTGTGTCACAAAGTTCTTTCTAAGTAGGTTCTCAAACTGTCTATTACAAAAGTGGGTCCCCCCATCACTAATGATAGCTCTGGGGGTGCCAAACCTATAGAAAATGTTGTCCTTCAAGAAGTTGAGGACAACCTTGTGATCATTTGTTCTTGTAGCTATTGCCTCAACCCATTTGGACACATAGTCCATAGCTACAAGAATATAGTTGTATCCAGAGGAAGGAGGGAAGGGACCCATGAAGTCAATCCCCCAAATATCAAAAAGTTTAACACAAGTATTCGCTGTAAAGGCATAGAGTTTCTTTGGGAGATACTTCCCATCTTTTGGCATCTTTGAAGAGAGTGGGCCGATAAAATCTACTTTGGAGTACCTTGGTAGCAGTTTTGTTTTCACTGAAGTGGCCTCCACAAGCCTGTTCATGATACATAGTTAGCACATTATGGAATTCCTCATTAGGGACACATCTCCTCACCACTTGGTCTGTACAATGCTTGAATAGGTATGGATCTTCCCACATATAATGTCTGATCATTGAAAAGAATAGATCCTTATCCATTTTATTACAATGTGGGGGGATATTTCCTACTACCAAGTAATTTACAATATTTGCAAACCAAGTGTAGACACCCAAATTTGGCCCAAGGCCCGATCGAAACACATTTCGAGAAAGGTGCACTTCTGAGCTTTTGATGGCATGTATGAAACCTTTGAGAAACCCTTAAGAACCCTTCTAAACCTGGCACAACTAATAGTTGTGCCAGGCCACTTCTCCCAGAAATTAAGCCTAGCAACTATTAGTTGCGTCAGGTTTAAATGTGGGCCCCACCCTCGCCAACCAACCTCTAGCACTGTTCAACACTGTTTTACTGTACATTTGCCTGACGCATCTATTAGTTGCGCCAGGCATATAAATAGTAACAATGTCTTTTTGCCCTAAAATTAGTGATTAGGGTTTGACTTGTGGACCACCTCGACCTTTGGGGTGTGTTTTGATAGTTCAGTTGCACCCATTCACTACCTATTTGCAACCCCTTAAGTGGCTTAAGGCCTCACCCCATCATCCACTATTAGAGGACCTTCTCACATATTTCAAGGCTCCAAAAACCCTAGGAAACCTTAAATGCTAGATTACCTAATTTCTAACCTTGATTAGCATCTAAACACTCTCCTAATCTACCCTTTTCCTATAAATAGAGCTCCCCTCCCCTTGGTTTAAGGGTTGAGAAATTTGTTTAAGAGAGAAAGAGCTCAAAGTGAGAAGTTCTTCCTCCCTTTTGTGCATCATTTTTACCCAAATTTCAGAATCTCCTAATCTCATTCTAAGCTTGTTCTTGCATCCAAAATCCTTATCCTAGGTGTGTGTGATCCCCTAGCCTCCCTTCTCTACCTCTTAGCTTCAAGTCTTAGGAGTTAGAACCCTATTCCATACCATACAAAGCCTTCAAGATCTCATCAAAGCGAGCCATGCAAGGCTCTCCTACGGTGCTATAAGGGCTCGAGGCTCCGGCTCTCCCCTTTCTTCTCCTATCTCTTCCTTAGCTCTTCCTATCCTCCCATTTGTGCCGTTACGCAACCGAATTTTCAGTAGGAATGGAGGGGCACAAATAGGATTTAAGGCCCAATTGGGCAAGAGGAACCCATTTTCTTTTCTATTACTTAATTTTTGTGTTGGCCATTAGTAGAGACTGCGTTAAGTGGGTCGATCGGGTGCCTAACACCTTCCCGATCAATAACTGAAGCCCCTACCCAAGAGCCTTTGGTGTGGACCGGATTTAGTGTCATATTTTTAGCACTTCGGTGCTTATAAAAATGAACAAGGTTTCCCGGGACACCAAAAGCTCAGGGTGGCGACTCTATATTTTTGTTAGCGAGCGCATCGCCGCGACGGGATTGTCACAAATCCCACGGTTGTACAGATGGCGACTCTGCTGGGGAAAGCTTGTAGAGCTTCTCCTTGAAGTTTGGCCCTTTATTTTTGATTTTACTAACCATTTTTACTGTTTTTACTATTTTTTTATTTTATTTTTCTCACCCCTACTTTTCCGTCATTTACGAGCCTTAGCCGATTGGCGGGCCTACATGCGCATCGCCTTTTAAATTTTCTTACTTTTTCATCATTTTAATACCTTAGCCGGTTGGCAGGCCTACTTGAGCATTGTCTTTCAATTTCCTTAATTTTTTGTCATTTAAAGTGCCTTAACCGATTGGCGGGCCTACTTGTGCACTCATATCCCAACAGTGGACCTCGGCCCGTAGTGGCGGCACGAGATCATCACCCCCGGTCTTTGAACTAAAGAAAACTTTCAAAAAAAAAGAAGTAAAGCTTTGAAAAAAAATAAAATTGAACCAAGTTAGGGATCTTAATTAATTTGCTTTTACGGGGTAGATTTTAAAAGGGTTGGGATTAGGCAAACATACAACCACCTGGGTCTTAGTATGGCAGCAGCCCCTAGTGGTGATGATTCAAAAAAGTCCCAACCCACCTAGTATCTAAGAAGGTGCTTGCGCCGGAGGTATATCGGGTGGGTTCCCATTCCAAAGCTTAAAATCCTTGGGGAGCGCACTAGCGAGTTATACCGGACTCAAATCCTTTAGGCGCGATGAGGAGAGAATTGAACACAAAAAATAGCTCAATTCTCGGAAGCCTAGCTTCCACAAAAACCAAAAAAAGAGACTCATTTTGGGTGTTGTTTGCTGCTGTCATATACATCTGGAGCCCCATTTCAGCCTGGCGCAGTATTAGTTGCACCAGTGCAAAAATCTGGAATTTATAACTGGCACAACTATTAGTTGCGCTAGCTTTAAATCCTCAATTTTTACCTTGGCGCAACTATTAGTTGCGTCAGTGTAAAAAAGGGGTCCTACTACCTGGGCGCATATATTAGTTGCGCCAGGTTTGTTCCGGATAGTAGTTGCCTGAATCTGTGGCCTTTGTCACCTCCTGAGTCCCCCGATCAATGTGCTTAGTGCCTTGTTTGGGCCCCTCCATCTCCGACACCCAATACGCTCCCGCCGGTCAAAAAAGGGCAACTTCTTTTTGGCTCATTCCAGGGGATCGAGTTGTTTGCCTTGATTTCCATGCCTTCAATAGATCAAAGGTCCTCCTTTGATTCTTCCGAAGCTCATTGAAATTATCGCCACAGGTCTTGAATTAGGGTACGAGAGCCACCCGAAAAGGAAATTCCAAGGCCTTGGAACCTTTACTTTTCAAAAAACGTTTTTCCAAAAATAAAAAAATAAAAAAAGTAAATCAAAACCTAAAAAATAGTTTGTGGTGCCCGCACAATGGCATCATCTTGCCCTCCACCGCCCCGTAGGGGAAGAAGGAGGAGGATTTTTGGGCCTTATCCAAGGCACCCTTACCCAACCCGTTCCCGTAGAATGTCGTGAGTAGTGGACCCAGCTTGTGCCGATCCCGACTCATCCCCGCCACAATCTCCAACCCACTCCCATTCGAGAGAAGTTTTTTCCACCATCCCCCTCACCCAACCCCACTCTCACCCAACCCCACTTTACCATTACCGATCCATTTGGCGCCCCCATTTTCCCAACCACTACCCCCCAAAATATCCAAAGTCCAATCCCCCATTCTCCATCTTTTGCCCAAACCATACCCATGCCAAATCCAACCAATTTCCCCTCCACACCCACACAAAACCCATTCTCCCAATCCACATCCATGCCCCATTTCCCATCTTCCCCCTATAGGCCCGATCCACCCACATTCACATACACCACTTCCTCGCTATCCATCCCCCCACAAATCTCCCCATCTACCCGGGTCATGCCCATTTTTACTGGGGCCATGCCCGGTTTTTCCCAAACACCTACACTTAACCTTTCATCATCCCCATACATCCACCATACCTTCCCCTTTCCCAATGACCCATCTCATCAACCCCATATCCCATTACCTACCATGGCCATGCCCGATCATACCGGAGCCATGCCCAATTTTTCCTCCACATCCCCCCATCTACATCTCATCACTCCTTAAATCCACCATTCACATCCGATCTCCCCTCCATGGCCATGATGGAGGAGATGTTCCAAGCCTACTCCTCATGGAAGGCTTCTCAAAATACCCCTCCTCCACACCCCATGCCCATGAACCCATCCCATACCCTAGCCAATCTCCAGGCCTCACTCCCCCATGACCCCCATCAACCCTCCATAGTCCACATCATCCAAAACCCCATTACCTACATGCCCCAAGGCCCCATGGCCCAACCTCCCACTACCCATACACCCCAAGGCCCAATGGCCCAATGGCCCAATTCCCCTTTTCCCACATATCCCAGGGCCCCATGGCCTAGTACCCCACCACCCAAACCTACCCAGGGCCCATGGTCCAGACCTATCAAGGGCCCATAGCCTAGACCCATAAAGGGCCCATGGCCCAGACCCACCACGGGCTCATGGCCCAGACCCATCAAGGGCCCATGGCCCAAACCCATCAAGGCCCATTGGGCCAGACCCACAAAGGCTTCCCCCATGCCCAATGGCCCCATCAGGCCCCACCTTAAAACCAAAATCCCATCACCCAACAAACCTTTCCTCCCCCTCAATGGGCTCACCTAACCCCCACTCACATCATTCCCATCCAACCCGTGCAACAACAACAAGAGAATCCCGCCTTCACTGCACATTATGCCGACCGGCAGTATGAGGAAGACGAGATTAGGAATAGCGGGGCCTATGCTGAGGCATTGACCAGCCTTAACCCTCCTCCCATAATTGCCCACCCCTTGGTGGCCCAGAGTGAAGTTCAACTAACGGCCAAGAAAGCGGCCCTGTATCGAAAGAGTCAGAGCATCTAAAAGAATAGTTGGACAAAATAAAAAAGTAGCTGATGAAAATGGGTGGTGCTGAAATCCATGCCACGGACTTCACAGATTTATGTTCATTCGCTGAGGTCCCCCTGCCCCCCAAATTTAAAATGCTGGCCTTCGACAAATATAATGGCACTAGCAATCCTACTGCGCACTTGAAGTCCTACTGTGGAGACATGTACCAATATAGAGGGGATGAAAGACTACTGATAAAAGTCTTTCAGAAGAGTCTGACCAGTCCGGCATTGAGATGGTTCATATCTTTAGAACCATCGATGATGAAAACATGGAGGGACTTAACGCACCTCTTTCAAGAGCAATATGTCTATAATATAGACATTGAGCCACAAAAGTCAGACTTGGCCCATTTAAGACAAAACCAGAATGAGACCTTCAGCGACTACTTAGGACGTTGGAGAGAACTGGCAGCTCAGGTCAGAAATAGGATACCTGACGATGAGCAGATCAAAATGATTTCAAAGAATACCCTGCGAGTGATCTCAGAATTTTTGGTGTACAAGTAGCAGTCCAGCTTTGCTGATCTGGTAAGAAATGTTAACCGATGTGAGGATGCTATCAGGGAGGGCCATTTGAATAAGAACATGCTGAGCGTACCCAGTGGGGTTAGAAGTTTTTCAGAACAAAGGAACGAGAAGAGAACAGGGGACGATGTTCAGAACATTGCCAATACCAGGCCCAATAATAATACTATCTCGTTTCAATTTCAGGCAGCCCCGCTAGCACCAGTTAGAAATGAGCAGATGCAGAGAGTAGGGACTGGGCAAGGAATACAAATGACTCTAGAATAGAGAAGAGTCTGCTACGATCGAGTGTTCACACCTCTGGGGCAATCTTTGAGTGTAGTTTTGCCTTTATTAGTAGAAAAAGGGTTAGTCAGTATTCGTCAACTGCAACCTCCTCCTCATCCAATCCCAAGGAACTATGACCCAAATACCCATTGCAATTTTCATCAGGGATCGGGTCACCCGACTGATCGCTGCTTTCAAGATTTGATTGACGCCGAAAAAATAATTCTACTAGCACCTTCTCAAGCAAACTAGCACACAAACATCCATCACGTGCCATTACCCCCACACCCTATCGGAGGAGCAGGTCCCAGACCCACCATCGGGATGATAGAAAGTGAAGAGGAGTTTGAGTTTGACCCATCCGATTACATCAGTGATCGGGAGAAATATGTAGTGCCGTTGTCAAGGAATATTGAAGAAAGAAACATCGGGGTGATTGAACCCCTAAATTTGTCAAATTATTTCCCCAACCCGACTCCACAAATTGAACCCTTGGATCTCAGGGCATACTTTCCATCACCCACCCCCATCAATTATGTGCACATAAATGCATATCAGCCATACACCACCACCCCTGTCAATTACCCAATAAGCCATCAGGCCCCCAATCCTATGCCCGTACTTGTCAGTTATCCATGGCCTGCACCCACCCCATTGCCCCCAGTTCAGCCACCTATAAACTCCACCACCCCGATCAATTACCTAATGGGCCATCAAACCCCCGATCTCCCGCCAACACCTACCAGCTATCAATGGCCTACTTTTGCCTCCTTCCCCCCAATACCACCACCCTCAAGCTTCACCACCCCATCTGGCCCAATTTTGCCACCAAACCCGCCACCACCAAAAGAAATCAAGTGTTGCCCATACCTCCTGAGCCCGCAGTACATGTGCCTCCGACACCGGCAACCATACGTTTCTAGCTCTCGGGACCAACCTATGATCCTCACCAGGTCCCATCCCGCCGAGTTATGAACAGACCAACGCTAACACCAGCAGCAGCAGCAGAGAGGGGGCTGTGGACTTTGTTACCAGGTCAGGGAAGATATCAAAGCAACCAAAAGTACCGATAGTAGTACAAGCCCAGCCTAAAGGGAAGAAAGAGAGCACTGTGAATCCGTTTAAGAAGATGAGTCGAGAACACATACTAGAGACTCAGCTGAGAAGAATGCCGGCCCATATAACTGTTTGGGATCTATTGATGACATCCCCACTCCATTTTCAAGCATTAATGGGGGCATTAAAAAATGCTCATGTTTCGCTCCAAGTCAGCCCGGATGAAGTCGGGCAGATAATTGGGCAAGTGATGGCTCCAAATGTCATCTCATTCTCTGATGCTGATCTACCTGAGGAAGGATGTAGCCACTAGAAATCCTTAAACATAATTGTTGAGTCTGGAAATATGGTCATTCCCCTAATTTTGATTGATAACAGATCTGCATTGAATATATGCCCCTTAAGAATCCCCACTAAGATCGAGATTGATCCGTGCATGTTGAGGCCTACGAGGACTAGCACTAGAGGTTTTGACAATACCAGGAGAGAAATAATGGAAGAAGTTGATCTTGAGCTGTTGATTGGGCCAATGATCTTTCCCATCTTGTTTCAAGTAATGGATATCAAATCCTCATTTAATCTATTGTTGGGGCGCCCGTGGCTGCACTAGGTCGGAGCCATACCTTCCACTTTACACCAGAAACTCAAGTTTGCGTCTGAGCACAAGATTAGCACGATCATTGGTGAGGGGCACAACAAAAAAGAAAAGGCTACCAATAGCATCGAAAAACCTAATATATTGGATGTGCCGCACACCGCTGAGGATGTCGACCTCCACAGTTTTAAATATGAGGTGTCGGAGATACTCCTGGAGCCCATTGAGGACATCATGCCTAAAATTGGAGGCAGAATGGTAGCGGCGATGGCTATGCTCCAAAAGTGAGGCTATCAGAAGGAAGGGGTCTGGGACCCATATTATAAGGAAGAAAAGAGCCAGTTATCGCCAAGGGGCAAAAGGTCCGATTCGGGCTGGGATACAAGCCCATAGAGGAAGAGGTCCGAGAGGCCAAAGATAAAGCCAGGGTAGCCACAGCTGCAAGAGCTCGAGGAATCAACATAGAAGAAAAGCCTTGCCCTAGGCCGCACATTAGGGAATCCTTTGTCAGTGCTGGGGTCGTAAAGATAGACCGGAATGGGGTAACCCATTTGACCCCACATAACCCCACAACACTAATACATCCCACCAATCCCCAGATCTCCCTTCCTAGCCTGGAAATAGATTTGGTTGCGTTGTTCCTCTTCGAGGAACGATGGCCAGTACCTGAACAAACACCCCCTATGGTAAATCACTACAAAATGGTATTGACGTTTAAGGATTTCATCTAAGATGAAATGGGGGTCAACATGATGGAGGCTGACTCCAATGAGCAATATCAGTCAACACCCTCCATCCAAATAGGTAAAGGAGCGGCCCCTCAGGTACACAACTAGGCATCTTTGCCCCAAACTTTGAAAGCAGGGAGTGGCCTAAACTTTGGTACCTGTTTCCTAAAAAAAACAACCTATAAAAAGTGAGATAAGCCCTTGGCAGGCAATACCTTGTATATATAGCAACCCGCTTTGCCAAGGGTCCGTCTCCAAAGAAAACAAAAATCTCAAAAATATTAAAAAAATATAAAATCCCAAAAACATTGAAAAAATCCAAAATCCAAACATATTGTCATTTAAGATTCCAGATTAAATCCCATAAAAAGATGCCTTAATCAAAATATCTGTCCCACATAAAATCGACCCCTTTCTTGTAGAAATATAAGAAGAGGTAGGTGTTACGAGTCTGAACGAGGATGTCCCCTTTGAGGAGCTCCCCAATGAGCTCCTTGATCGATTTGTCGACTTTGAGCATGGCCCTACCCCCATTGTCGAGGAAACTGAGGATGTTAATCTAGGGACTGAAGAGGTTCCCCAAATTACCAAAATCAGAACATCACTATCTCCCAAAGAACAAAAAAGCATGTTCGACTTCCTTCGATCATACCAAGATGATTTTGCATGGTCATACGAGGACATGCCTAGTCTGGACACCGATTTGGTCGAGCGTGAGTTGCCTCTCTACCCTGATATGAAGCCGGTTAAACAGAAGTTGAGACGTCTCCTACCCGAGTGGATGCTAAAAGTCAAGGATGAGGTCATCAAGCAGTATGATGCAGGGTTTCTCATGGTATCCAAATACCCGCAGTGGTTAGCCAATATTGTGCCAGTACCGGAGAAGGACGGAAAGGTCCGCATGTGTATCGATTTTTGAAATTTGAACAAAGCGAGCCCGAAGGATGATTTTCCATTGTTGCACATCGACATCTTGGTCAAGAACACGGCTAAGCACGGGATGCTTTCTTTTATGGAGAGATTCTCAAGATATAATCAGATTAAGATGGCGAGGCAGATCGAGAGAAGACGATGTTTATCACTCCTTGGGGAACCTTCTGCTACAAAGTCATGTCGTTTGGGCTAAAGAATGCCGGTACAACATACCAAAGAGCTATGACTGTGCTGTTTCACGACATGATGCACTGAGAAATTGAAGTGTATGTCGATGATATGATAGCCAAGTCACCAGAGTGAGGTGATCACTTGGTAAACCTCCAGAAACTATTTGAGAGGCTGAGAAAGTACAAGTTATGTCTGAATCCACAGAAGTGCGCATTTGGCGATATGTCCGGGAAACTATTGGGGTTCATCATCAGCAGGAGAGGAATCAAGGTCGACCCAGTCCAAGTCAAAGCTATCACAAAAATGCTGCCACCATCTACTGAGAAGGAAGTTAGAGGGTTCTTGGGCAGAATACAATATATCAGTCGGTTCATTACACTGCTAATGCCCATCTGCATGTCGATCTTCAACCTACTAAGGAAGAACTTGCCTGTCGAATGGAACGATGACTGCCAGGCAGCATTCAATAAAATCAAAAGTTACCTCCTTAACCCACCTGTGTTGGTACCACCCGAGCCAGGGAGACCACACTTGATGTATCTTTCCACGACGGAAGTCTCAATGGGATGTGTCAGCATGACGAGACATGAAGAAGAGAATAGGCCATTTACTATCTAAGCAAGAAGTTTACTGACTATAAAACACACTATTCTCATTTGGAGAAAGCATGCCTGACTCTTTTATGGGCTACTCAGAGGCTCCGCCATTACTTGCTATCCCAAGTCGTTCTACTTTTGGCCTGCATGGATCCGTTGAAATACCTGCTCGAGAAGTCGGCTCTCACTGGGAGAACCGCACGATGGCAGCTTTTATTGTCTGAGTTCGACATCACATACGTCTCTTAGAAGTCAATCAAGGGGCAGACACTCACCGATCATCTTGCCGACAATCCTTTGCCAGATTATGAGCCTTTGAGAATTGAATTCCCTGATGAGGACATCCTTTTTATGACAGAAGATGATACAGAAGAAGCAGAAGATTCTTGGGTAATGAACTTTGATGGGGCAGCTAATGCAGAAGGTCAGGGAGTTGGCGCCATTCTGATTTTGCCTAAAGGATCCCACGTACCCGTCTCTATCAAGCTCAACTTCCCTTGCACTAACAACATGGCTGAGTATGAGGCTTGTGCCATTGGTCTGCAGGCGGCTCTCAATCTGAACATAACTCACCTTCGAGTGTTTGGTGATTCACAGTTAATCATATGCCAAACGAATGGTGACTGGGAGACGAAAGATGAGAAACTGATCCCCTATCATGAACACCTCGAGGATCTGATAGCTTGATTCTAAGACGTTACATTCTCATATGTCTCCCGGATAAGGAATCGTTTTACCAACGCATTAGCCACTTTGGCGTCAATGATAGAAATCTCGTATGGTGCTGAGATGAAGTAGATCATGATCGAGCAGAGGAATGAGCCGGCCTTCTGCCTCCAGATTGAGGAACCTACAAAGCCTGATGATGAGCCACCTTTGTTCTCAGATATCAAAAATTTCCTCGAGACACTAACTTTCCTTGACGGTACATCCAAGGTGGATCGACGAACCATTCAGCGTCTAGCGGCAGGCTACGTCATTTGCGGGGAATGCCTTTATAAGAGATCCTACGATAACATCTTACCCAAGTGCCTTACTGAAAGTGAAATGATCAATATCATGAAAGAGTTCCATGAAGGAGTATGCGAAGCCCATGTCAGCGGTCACATGTTTGCTAAGAAAATTTTATGACATGGATACTTTTAGACCACTATGGAATCAGATTGCTGCAAACATATCCAAAAATGCTACAAGTGTCAGGAACACTCCAGTCTGATACACGTTCCTGCCATTGATCTACACTGCATGACCACTCCTTGGCCATTTGCTACCTGGGGCCTTGACGTTGTCGGAATGATTAATCCAAAAGCATCGAACGGACATCGGTTCATCCTCTTCGCCATTGAATACTTCACCAAATGGGTAGAAGCGGCGTCATATGCCAATATCACAGCCAGTCACATCAAGAAGTTCCTCAAGAGTAATATTGTGTGCCGATTTGGAGTACCCAAAGATATCAAAACGGACAATAGCACTAATTTTACGAATAAGCGCATCTGAGCCTTCTGCGAGCAATATAAAATCAAGCACCATCGCTCGTCACTTTATCGGCCTCAAACTAATGGAGCCGTTGAAGTTGGAAACAAGACGGTCATCTGCATCCTAGAGAAAATGGTCGTCACCTACCGAGATTGGAGCAAAATGCTACCGTTTGCTTTGTGGGCCTATAGAACATTGATCTGTACCACTACGGGGGCAACATCGTTCTCCCTTGTATATGGAACTGAGGCCGTCCTACCAATTGATGTTGAAGTACCCTCACCCCGAATTCTCATAGAATCAGGCTTACTCGAAGCAGAGAGAGAGATCATGCTTTGATCAGCTGAGCTTACTGGATGATAAAAAGCTCCTAGCCTTGGGTCATAGTCAAGTTTACCAGGGGCGAATCGCACGCACTTACAATAAACGTGTCCGCGGTCGAGATCTAAAGGTAGGAGACACTATACTAAAGAAGATCTTCCCATCCCTCCATGCCGATCTGAGAGGAAAGTTCCAGACAAACTGGGAAGGACCTTACGTCATCCGAGAAGTGCTACCGGGATATGTCATTCGCCTCGCCACCATGGACGGAGATCATCTTCCTGAGCCCATCAATCTGGATACGTCCGACGGTTCTACTCTTAGTCTATCTTGATAAGATAAGTATTGGTGAAATAGATGCGTGACTACTTAAGAACCACTCAAAAGAGGCCATCATTCCAAACACAATAGCCAAAAAGCATCCCTAAAAATGATGATATCCTTTGCTACCCCATTTGAGCCTGGGCCTTTCTTTCAATAAACCTCTTCCCCCCCTCCAAAAAAAAAAAAAAAATGTGTGTGTGTACATATACAAAAAAGGAGAAGTAAAGTTACCATCAAAATCTAAAAAAATCGAAAAAGCAAAACCTCAAAAAGAGATTGCTTGAAATGGAGCAAAAAGAATAAAAAAAAATGTGTAGAAGAATCACGGGGCATTACAGTAAAAACCCCCAAGGAAGAAAGTACGTTGAGAAAACTAAGCCGTATCAAGGAAACCCTTTTAAGCCCAGCATACCTTCAAATCCTAACCTAACCCATGGCCAAGCTACACCCTCAAGAAAGCCCTCTTTTAGGTTCACAAGCAGTCATAATATCTGTTAAGTCAACACAAGCCGAGTTGTGAGACGACACCAGAACCCCGTCCAGCCGGCTATGACGAAATTGACGTCTATGTCATGGCTATTGGAAAAAATAATGATGAAAGAAAAAAAAAGAATAAAAAAAATAAAATATAAATACAAGCTCAAAGCAAGATGGACGTGGTGCAAACCTAAAAGGGCATTACGGGTAAAAACAGCAAGCTTGTGCGGACCAAGTGAAAACCTAAAAGGGCGGTTGGGGTAAGAGAGCTAAACCCATGGACGTGGTGAAAACCCGAAAGGGTGCCATGGGTAAAAAGGAGATAAAAAAAATAAAAAAAAAGAGAAGAAAAAAACAAAAGGAAGGTTTACACTGATTGAGAGGATTGATGCTTGAGGAGTCCTCTTGGTTACTCTCCTTAATACCCTTTTTTTGGTTGGGCCGCTCATGTTAGTTCAAGACGAGTCCCAATTGTGAAACTGTGTTGTCAAACATATGACTCAAGGTAAGGAGAATGGTTTGACTCAATCCAAAGAGATTGACGTTCAGGCCTTGGTAAAATTGTTGAAACTCTCTCAGAATCAACTATTCAGAGAGGGGTTCGACCATGCTCAAAAGAGGACCAAGGATTTCACAAGGTTTCACTCAGTGATTAAGGCACCACACCAAAAAAATGCACCAAACCAAAAGACTGAAAAGTCTGTGTAGATGTATATAATAAACTGCCTTCCTTTTACAAAATGCACGACTTTCACCACATCCCAAAAAATAGCCGGTGTGATGACTAGCTTTCTTTCTTTTCTCATTTTTTACAAAAAAGAGAACAAAAACATAAAGAAAATATGTATACCAAAAAATGTGTGTATATCTGTAAAGGGGTTCTTCACGCCCCTTTTTTGTATTTGATCTATGCAAAAAGTTGTGTGCAGGAAGGAGTTAGCACCCCAGCTCACGCTTCAATGTGCTAATCTCGGCACGAAAGTCATCTTCCCGGACATTCCGCTCGGCTAACCAGCGACCATGCAAGCTTTTGTACCTCTTCCGAGAAGAATCGGCAACTCCAAGGGCAACACTCAATGACCCCTTCAGACGAAGGACCTCGCTCTCTGCTATCTCTGCTCTGACCTTTTCTTGTGATAAAAGTTCTTGTAGGACCCTCTTCTCGTCCACCAGTAGCTCGATGCGGGCTTGGAGTACCGTTTCTTTCTTTGACCAGGGGCCTCTAGTGTCAATGATCTCTGCTGAATCCGGACTATCAGCAATAGGCTGCTCGGTCAATAGCCAAGCCTCGTACTCGGGAGAAGACTGAACCAAATCTCTCTGCTCCATATCACACATCAGTGTCGATTGATGCATCTCCCAAAGAGCAGCGATCAAATCTATGTCTCCAGAGGACCCCTTAGAAAAGATCAAGTCACATAAAGGGGGTTTTGCTTCGCAAGGCACCTGCTGAGAGTAGCGAAACTGACGCAACACCCGAAAGGGGAAGTAGAAGGTACTACCAGTCAATCCTAGGAGGGTGATGCCCTTGTGGTCTCTAGAGTAAACTATTGGGAAGGTCCGGTCCAACCAAGGAAGCCTCCATATCAGCTCAGCTTCGGTCAACCAAAGCCTCAGAACTGACAAATCGCCCTGCGGAAGCAGGTGGCACCTACCCAAAAAGAACTGAGCCACCTCACCTCGGGAAATATAAAAGTGGGGCACAAGTCCCAAGATAGCGAGGTGCTCACCCAACCAAACCTGAAGCAGCAAGGGACACCCCCGGAGGCCCTCCACATTGCCCAAGTAAATGCATCAAGGCATCGATATAACTCGGCAAGCACCAAATACATCATAGATCGGCCAACCTCCAACTCGATCAGAATATTGCAAATTGCCAAGGAGAAGCTCTCCCCCCGATAAAGAAGAGGATTTCTGAAATGAGACCAAGAGCTAAAGCTTTCGCGTTGAAAATGTTCCTAACCGGCAATTTTCTCATACTCAAGTTTCTTCAAACCGAGAGTAAGGTGAATGGATTTGGAGTAGCCCAAAATGGAATACATGGAAATGTACATCCCAAAATGAAGCGGCAACATAAAGAAGGTCCCACCATGGAGGAACCTCAAGGAAGAAAGGAGAGATAGCCCTAGGCGCTCCAAGTTGGTGAGCTCACTCTCATTCAAGCTCCCAACCCAAGTTGTTAGAAATTTAGGCCCTAAGCCCAAGGAAGGGGGTAAATTGGCTCCGGGCCCTCCACGTAAGGGAGGGTTGGAAAGCGGGCTCATGAACATACAAAGACTTTTTGAGAAGATAAAAAATGATATATGGTGATGGACCCGCCTTGGAAAAGCAAGAGCAAAAAGAATCAGTCAAAGGGACCAAGTTAAGCAAAAAAGGGAGGATTTTTTTGCTGACTCGGGTATATAAGGACCCGTAGGTCCCCAGGTTAAGTCTGGTGTAACTATTAGTTTCGCCAGTGCATTTTGTCCCCATTTTTACCTGGCGCAACTAATAGTTGTGCTAGTACAGTTCCCTGGGATTTCAACCTGGTGCAACTAATAGTTGCGCCCAACTAAAAATCGCCCCTCCTAAGCCATTTTTGGACCTAAGTGGGGGGACTTTCACCCCTTTTATTTTTGTTTTTGTTACACATTCGATAACTAATGGTTTGGAAATTACTCTGTTTATGTGGAGGATTGATCCTACATCAAAGCATGCGACCAAAAAGTCGCTTTCTGAGAGCATTTGGCAAACACATCCTGCAGAAAACAAATACGATACAAGGAAGCTGTGGCATACAATGAAGACAAAAGCACTAAAAATATTTTCAAAAAAAATCCAAAGCGTCACGTCATCCATCCTAAACTGTTAAAAAAAAAATCAAAATCCAATCCCAAGGGTACTACGTTTTAAAACAGAAATTAAGCCTATTCCTTGCTCGCGCCTTTGAACTTCTTCCGATGACGAGAGGAGCTCTAGAAAGTCTGCATATCCCCCACCCGGGACCATGCCTGAGAAATCCAACTAAGCAATGGGCGCGACTCCTTGGCACGTGCACGCTTCAAGGCACAGTCGAATAAAAAATTAGGACCAATTGAGGGATAAATGATAAATAAAGCAAGCGGGGGAAGCAGAGCAGCAAGGTACTCACCGTCTCCACCTCCCTGAGCTCCGCAATGTTGCGATGATACATCGCATATTCCATGGCCGAGTTGGAGTCCTACGTTCAGAAAGATACGACATCAGCTATCAGGGCAATCATGAAACATGTGCAAAAGGAAACCGAAACAAGAAAGTGATAAGGTCGTCAAAGGACTTACCCCTGGGATCACGTCAGGAGGAGGAACACGGGCTGCTTCAGCAGAGAGTCGTGCTTGCTTATCCACATTAGCAAAAAGGCCCAAAATGGAGCTATCTTCCAAGTGTCGGAAGGTCTAGTAGACCACGGTCGGATAACCCTCTGGAGCACCAGCCTGGGAGGTACCCGACGGTCCAACACCTGAAGAACCCTTGCCCGAGGGGCTCGCACCAGAGGGGTCGTCACCAGAAGGATCTCCCCCTGATGTGTCAGCTGTACCTGTCCCATCTTCACCGTAAGAGTAATCTCTCTGGGCAAATAGTGAACAAAGTAGGGATCCGCTTAGAAAGAAAGAAACAAACGGAGGCTGAATTAAAACATAAGGGGAACTAATCCAAGCTGAGAAGAGTTACCTGACCGAGTGGGCCACCAAATGCAAGGAAATTGGCGCTCGGTATAAAGCACGGCAAGATAAACCAATATGGTAGGCACTCGTACCAAGCATGATAGTCCTCAGGCACATGGAGAGCATGGATAGGGAGCCCATTGTTGAGAAAGGCCGTTGTGAGCTCCTCGATGCTGCCAACAGGATTCCAAACATCCGCCGAAGGGTCCACATGTATGGTATAGTAGCCCTAGTGCTGGTGCACGACCCGCTCTCCTAAATAGTAAAACTTGGCCCACACCCCATAAAAGAAAACGACGTGGCAGTTGTTAAATAGGCGAGAGGGGCCCATAGCTGTCCGATCCCAGAAGGGGGCCGCAAGGTACGGGTCATGGAGGATCTGTCCAAGGCGGCTAAACAGGTAGCACGTCAATAGAAGAGTATTTCTGATCCCAAAACAAACAAGATAGTAAAAAAGGGCTTTACCTGCTCCAGAACCATCAGGTCGAGTTGGGACCTCAGGTCCATCTCCAAGTGCTTCAGGCCTATGTCACGGCGCCGAGCCTAATTCCAGTTGCTAAGAAGAGGATAGGTGAAGGCATTTGAATGGAGAAGTGGGCGCCCGAGGTGGAAATGATGGTACCCCCAATACCTGAGAAGAGCATTATACAACAAAAAGGAGCAGCAGATCAGTAGCATGAGAGACCATCCAGGTAAAACTAACAGGAATAGGAAGAGCTAGGGATTACATCCAAGGCCGCCCAAAAGCCGACGGCAGACTTAGAATCCCCGGTCGTGACCCGAGCAACATTATACATCAGCCATGCATACTCGGCTCCACCCCAATCATACTTATGGACATCACCCTAGTTGTTCATCACGCTCAGCAAGGCTAGGCTGACTCGGCCCCCGCTCGCATTGGTAAAATGGGTTTTGCCCAGCAGAAGCAAGAGAGTGATGCAAGCCAGGACGATCGCTCGCTCAGGCGTGATATAGAGCACCTTATCTGGCTGACCCAGATCCACTAACTCGTCAAGCGTATAAAGGGCGGTCAGCCAGGTCATCTTGACCTCGGTGCCATGCGTCTGCCCGCGAGGGGGATAGGCCCCAATCAGTCGGATAATGTCCTCCCTACTCGGCACCGCGTGGTCAGCTATCGGTATCCCTCCCATCCTGATGCTCGTAATCATTGCCTAATCAGCGAGCGTTAAGGCCATCTCAGCATACGGCATGTGGAAGGTCATCGTCTCAGGGAGAAATCGTTCGATCAAGGCCTTTAGGTAGGTAGCATCGGCCTTCATAGCGGGGCAGGACAGAAACTCCCTAAATCCCACCTGCGTCAATAGGAGCTTCACTACAGGAGGGACGTAGAGGTAGAAGTCTTGAAAATTGAGCCACCCCCCATGGAATACAATGTTGGGCAAGCCCTGAAGCCAAAGAAATATGCATCAGATTGCGGAAGTAAAGCAAAGTTGCACAAAGAAAAAATTGAACCTCTCTTTTACCTTACCCGCTATTCCGAAATTCGAAATATGGGTATGCTGTTAGTATAGGAGGCCGACTCAGGCGGCCTCGCCCTGCATTTCGAGCCATGGGCCCGCTCTCCACTCTACCCAAAGGAACTGCTCCCCTCGCGGGCCGTATACTATCTCGGGTCCCTCCTCGTGACCCTCCTCAAGAATTTGCTCATCATCGCCCGACATGCTGGGGCAACAAAAGGAAATCACATAGAAGCAGATCAGTGATAACGAGCGTTTTTTATGCTACACATCAAGGGAAGTAAGTGTGCTCACTCTTTTTTGGTTTATTGTTAGAAAATAAAGATACACACATGCACAAGCAAAAAAAAAAAAATCCTTTCTTTTAGATTGAAATTGAAAAAAAAATCCCTTCCTTTCTATCTTAAAAGGTAAAGTAAAAAAAAAAGAGATAATATAAAATAAATCCCCCTTTTCTTCTATGTTTTAAAAAAAAAGCTAGTTGAAATAAAAAAAAATCATCATCATCAAGACCAAAGAGTCCTTCCTTTATGTTAGAAAAAAAGGGTTTTAGAAAAAAACAAACAAAAGAAAACAAAACAAAAAAAGAGAGAAGTCTTATTGTCTACTAAAACCAAAAAAAAGTGGTCCTTCCATTTAGGAAAACAAAAAAAATCCATCATCTTATGTTCCTAAAGTCATAAAAGCAAAAAAGAATCCTTTCTTTATGCCTCGAAAATTAAAAAAGAAATAAAAAATCCTTTTTTATCATGTTTAGAAAAAAAAAACAAAAGTTAAAAACAAAAAAATCCTTTTCTTCATGGTTCATAAAATCATAAAATCAAAAAGAAAAAAAAAAAACCTTCTTCCAAAAAAGTCCCTCCTTTTGTGTCCATAAAATCGAAAAAAAAAATCCTTCTTTTAATAAAAAAAAAAAAAACTAAAATACAAAAATATATATAAATCAATGCCCTAATTTTCAAACAATAAAAAAATCAAAGGCAAAATCTTTTTCCTTAATTAACTGTAAGAAAAAAATCGAAAAAAAGCATTCCCCTTAATTAGTTTTCAATATATATATAGGAACCAAAAATCATTTTTTTAATTAACCTTTCAAAAAGAAACAAAAAAACTAACTAAAAATCCCCTTTTCCTAACTAGTTTTCAAAATGATACCCTTGCTTGGTATTCAAGATAAAGAAAACAAAAAAATATATATATATAATAACCCCCCTCTTTCTAAGCACAAATAAAAACAAAAAAATTATTTACATATATATATATATATATATATATATATATATTACGTATTAATAAAACCCAGAAAACCACAAAAATAAGGCATTATTCATGGGAAACCATTCACACATCATCAATCAACATGCTTATAACGGAAATAAACTATTTTTCATCTAGGAATGCAAGATCATGATCATATTTGCAAGAAAAATAAAAGAAAATAGGTGTTAAATGGTTACCTTTTGAAAGAAAAGGGGCCTTTGATCTAGTGCGAGCCGGCAATCGATCCACACAAGCAAAGCAACGGCAAAGCGGTACGCGTAGAAGCAATGTAAAGGAATCCTAGGAGGGGGCGGTTTTCAGTTTCAAGAGGAGAGGGGGGAAAATTTCGAAATAATGCCCCACAGCCCGAACTAGGGCTGTTTAAATTCCTCCCTAGCCAAATCTGGCGCAACTATTAGTTGCGCCAAACATTTTTGAGCCCCTTTTGCCTTGGCGCAACTATTAGTTGTGCCAGGCAAAATCAAGGCCCCAATTGGCCGACGCAACTAAAAGTTGCGCCAGGCACTTGGGCCAGGTCTTGGGCTTGGTACGGGTCAGATAGGAAAGCCGGTCCCCCCACTCTTCTTGTTTGTTTTTATCACTCTCAACAGATGCACGTGCCCCCGAGACGGCATCTCGATCATCCTTCGACTTGCCAAGGAAGCCGTGCGAGAATAAAAGTAGGACGAGATCAATAAGGACTCCGGTCCTACACAGGAAAATATGAAGAAAAATCCAACAAAAGATAATAAAAAAATCCCCACAGAGAAGCCGGAAGTATTTACAAAAAGATAATCACATAAAATAAAAACTTAAAAAAATCCAAAATCAAATAATCACTTAAAATAAAAACTTAATAAATCTTAAAAATCACATAAAATAATAGTTTTAAAAATCATAAAAATCACATAAAATAAAAAAAATCCAAATCAAATAATCACTTAAAATAAAAACTTCAAAAATCTAAAAAAATCACATAAAATAATAGTTTCAAAAACCAAAAAATCACATAAAATAATAGTTTCAAAATCCAAAAAAAAATCACTTAAAATAACTGTTGAGAAATAAAAAAAATCACATAAAAAGATAGAAAAATCAAAAACAGATTTGTATTCCCTCGCAACAACGCACAAGCATAAGGCGGTAAAATGTCAA
Organism: Chloranthus sessilifolius; assembly: GCA_021018995.1. Lineage (NCBI taxonomy): Eukaryota > Viridiplantae > Streptophyta > Magnoliopsida > Chloranthales > Chloranthaceae > Chloranthus > Chloranthus sessilifolius. The sequence goes on along the minus strand of CM037584.1, from coordinate 100,258,552 downwards.
TATTTTATCAGTAATGCGGCGGTGCCATATTAAAGTCCTGAGTCTAAGGTTCGCCTCAGACCATTGGATCCCGCTTTAAGGTAGGAGCAACGGTGTCGGTCCCGGTCAAATAGTCAATGTTTTGATCGAGTCAACTCCATTGCTAAATCTTTGCGATGAGCGCTCTGTTTTGGATTCATGTGAACTCTAGTGTCTTTAGCTTCAGATTTGTTGGAAAAAGTCAATCGTTGGTGGAGACCAACCTGCTAAGGATGAGATTACGCCTCAGTCAAACTATGTGCAACCATGCATTCAGAAGGATTCATTTCCCTTTTATTTTTCTGTAGGCTTAAAACCTGTATTGGCAGCGGTATCCCTGTAAAGTGTATGTCATGCGTCTAGGCATCCATATGATGGTCGTTTGTTCCTGTAAATTATACCCGGGCAGGTCCGGGTCGGGGCTTCCATCGCCTTTGTTGTTGCTTATTGCCCCTGATGGGTGCATGATTACACATAGTTGAATGAGGTTTATGATCATTATTAACAGAAACCAGGATTGGATGTCCCTTTTAGGAAACACCCAATGTTTGGTTGGATCTGTTCAAGGTAGTTGAAGCTGGATGCTCTAGGTCATGTTGATCCTGGGCACGTTTCCAAAAATGGCATGTACTCCCCAAAAAGTGTTGTGACATCTATTCACTTTGCTCGGGCAGGCATGCTAAATAAACTTCGGGAACGATGGGTTCGCCCAAAGACCTCGAACCCTGCTTTTAGTAGGGGCATCACGAATAGTCAAATGGGGCAATCAAATGCCTCGTAGGATTGGACGTAAACTGTGGAGCCTTAAGTATTTTTGCTTCACGCCTATCTTTGAATGTGGGCCGATCACCCCTCTTACTTGTAAAGCTGTTGCATTCAGAATGAATCTCAAACATCAATCACCTTTAAATCATCTCGAGAAGCAGACATTTTTCCTGACTAACGGGCTTTCGCAACTCGAGAAGCGAACGTTTTTCTTAGCTATTGGGCTTTCGCAACTCATTTCACATTGGTTATGCTCAGTAATGTCGCTAAGCACTTGGGGACCGATTACCTTGAGAGACGGACATTTTTCTTGACATGCAGGGCTTTCGTTTTCTCACCACGTTACTCACCCGATGTTTGAAGTTCATTGTGAATACAGCAAATTTGTCAGTAATGCCTTAAGCCTCTTCGGATGTCTCTTTTCTTTGGCATTCGATCATTAGTGATCGAATACCAAAGAGGGGCATCTGTAGACACCCAAATTTGGCCCAAGGCCCGATCGAAACACATTCCGAGAAAGGTGCACTTTTGAGCTTTTGATGGCATGTATGGAACCTTTAGGAACCACCCTAGAGCCCCTTAAGAACCCTTCCAAACCCTTAGGAATCACCCTGGATCCCTTAGGAACCTGCCCCGAACCTTTAAAAATTAATCCCAACCCTTAAAACTCGTTCTGAACCTAAACCTAACCTTCCAAAACCTTAGAAAAGGGTGTGTGCACCAAGACCAGCCACAATCTTCTACTATGATCGATTTTCACACTATTAAAAAGTAGAGGACGCCAACTTTTCAACGGTCTAAGAATCACCCCAATCGAAGTTGTACATCAAAAGATATAGCGGTCCGAACCCAGAGGGCAAAAGAATAAAATTAGGTGGCCCCCCCAAGGGATTTGGCATAACTAATAGTGGCGCCAAGCCATTCCTCCCCAGAAATGGCCTAGCGCAACTAATAGTTGTGCCAGTTTTAAGTGTGGACCCCACCTCGCGAGCCAACCTCCAGCACTGTTCAGCATTATTTTACTGTACATTTGTCAGGCGCAACTATTAGTTGCGCTAGGCATATGAACAGTAACCATGTCTTTTTGCCCCAAAATTCGTGATTGGGGTTTGACTTGTGAACCACCTCGACCTTTGGGGTGTGTTTTGATAGTTCTGTTGCACCCATTCACTACCTATTTGCAACCCCTTAAGTGGCTTAAGGCCTCACCCCATCATCCACCATTGGAGGACCTTCTCACATATTTCAAGGCTCCAAAAACCCTAGGAAACCTTAGATGCTAGATTACCTAATTTCTAACCTTGATTAGCATTTAAACACTCTCCTAATCCATCCTTTTCCTATAAATAGAGCCCCCCTCCCCTTGATTTAAGGGGTGAGAAATTTGCTTAAGAGAGAAAGAGCTCAAAGTGAGAAGTTCTTCCTCCCTTTTGTGCACCATTTTGACCCAAATTCCAGAATCTCCCAACCTCATTCTAAGCTTGTTCTTGCATTCAAAACCCTTAGCCTAGGTGTGTGTGATCCCCTAGCCTCCCTTCTCTACCTCTTAGTTTCAACTCTTAGGAGTTAGAACCCTATTCCATACCATACAAAGCCTTCAAGAGCTGATCAAAGCAAGCCACCCAAGGCTCTCCTACGGTGCTACAAGGGCCCAAGGGCTCCAGCTCTCCCCTTTCTTCTCCTATCTCTTCCTTAGCTCTTCTTGTCCTCCCATTTGTGCTGTTATGCCGCCGAATTTTTGATAGGAACGAAGGGGCACAAATAGGATTTGAGGCCCATTTGGGCAAGAGAAAGTCATTTTCTTTTCTTTTACTTTATTTTTGTGTTGGCCATTAGTAGAGACCGTGTTAAGTAGGTCGATCGGGTGCTTAACACCTTCCCGATTGATAACCGAAGCCCCTACCCAGGAGCCTTTGGTGTGGACCGGATTCAGAGTCATATATTTAGTACTTCGGTGCTCATAAAAATGAACTAGGTTTCCCGGGACACCAAAAGCTTCAGGTGGCGACTCTATATTTTTGTTAGCGAGCACATCACTGCGACGGGATTGTCACAAATCCCACGATTGCACACCAAGCTATAGAGGTGCTGATAACAAACAGTTGTCCATCCGGAAAGGAGTCATTAATAGGTAGCTCATCAAATTCCTCTGCTAGGATCCTAGACAAGTGGTCTGCAACCATATTTTTAACCCTTTTTTTGTCTTTGATCTCAAGATCAAACTCCTATAATAGGAGGATCCATCTGATCAATCTAGGGTTTGCATCCTTTTTTGACGAAAGGTATTTTAGGGCTGAGTGGTCTGTGAAAACCACTATCTTAGATCCCATCACATAAGACCTGAACTTATCTAGAGCAAAAATAATTACTAACAATTCCTTCTCAATTGTGGTGTAATTTAACTGAGCATCAATCATGATTTTGCTGGCATATGCAATCACACAAGGGGCGTTATCCTTCCTTTGTCCCAATGCATCACACATCAGCTCAAAAGTATTAAAAAATCAGGTACTTGAAGGATAGGTGCAGAAGTTAGGCAACTTTTCAACAACTCAAAGGTCTTAAGGCACTCATCATTGAAATCAAAGGGAACCTCTTGGCATAATAGGTGGCAAAGAGGTTTTGAGATTTTGCTGAAATCTTTGATAAATTGCCTATAGAAGCCAGCATGCCCCAAGAATGATTTGACTTGTTTGATAGTTTTTGGTGGGGGTAAATGCGCAATCAAATCTATTTTAGCCCTGTCTAACTCAACGCCTCTGTGAGAAACCACATGGCCAAGGACAATGCCTTGGGTGACCATAAAATGGCTCTTTTCCCAACTTAAAACCAAGTTGGTTTCCTCACATCTCTGTAACACAAGGTTGAGATGGTGCAAAAATTGGCTAAAACTATCCCCAAAAATAGAGAAATCATCCATGAAAATCTCTAGAAACTGCTCATTATGTCAGAAAATATAGCATACATGCACCTTTGAAAAGTTGCAGGTGCATTACACAATCCAAATGGCATCCTTCGATAGGCAAAGGTGCCAAATGGGCATGTGAAAGTTGTCTTTTCTTGGTCTTGTGGATAAATAGGGATTTGGTTATACCCCGAATATCCATCAAGAAAATAATAGAAAGACTTTCTTGCTAACTTATCCAAGATTTGGTCAATGAAGGGCAAAGGGAAATGGTCTTTTCTGGTATTCAGATTGAGCTTTCGATAGTCTATACACACCCTCCTACTTGTGGTTTCCCTAGTTGGAACAAGCTCACCAGCATCAGTTTTAATCACAGTAATTCCATATTTCTTAGGTACCACCCATTCAGAATCTGAAATTGGGTAGATGACTCCCACATCTAGCAATTTGACCACTTCTTTCATCACCAGTTCTTGCATCTGGCGATTCAATTTTCTCTGTATTTCTCTAGAGGGTGTTTGAAACCCTCTTGCAGGTAAATTTTATGCATGCACATAGTAGGGCTGATGCCCCCAAGGTCAGCAATGGTCCCGCCAATTGCTCTCTTATGCTTCTTTAAAACACACAATAACTCTTCCTCTTGCTCATCAATGAGAGAGGAAGAAATAATCACTGGCAATTTATAGTTTGCCCCCAAAAAAGCATACTTTAGGGTCTTAGGCATCTGTTTCAACTCCACCTCTGGTGGACATACCAGTGAAGGCAATAAAGGTGCCTTTGATGGTGGTGGAAGAGGCATCATAGCAGATTTTCATGGAAGATGCCTTGTTGCTGGCCACACATAAGAAATTAAGGCTTTCACCTCTTGAACCATGAGTGTGGGGCCTTCTCTTCCACAATCTCACTCCACACATTCTCAAAAACATCACCAAAATTATCACAAAAATCATTACAATACAGCAGCTTGGGCAAAGTCTCTTCCACAGGCTCATCAAATATATCAATTGAAAAATAATCCTCACCATTCAAGTGAAGTGATTTGCTGCATTATAAACATTCAATTTAACCTTCATATTGCCAAAAGACACCTCCATTACTCCTGATCTACACTGAATATAAGCATTGGCAGTGGCCAAGAAAGGTCTGCCCAAAATCACAGGTATAGAGGTTGTGCACTTGCTTGGCTCCTTGTCAAGAACCAGAAAATCTGCTGGATAGAAAAATTTATCACCTCTAACTAAAACATCCTCTATTATTCTCACAGGCCTCCTTCAGATCTGTTTGCTAGTTGTAGCACCACATGTGTGGGCTTCAATTCTCCCAAGCCTAACTTCTCATATACAGAATATGGAAGTAGGTTTACACTAGCTTCCAGATCTAATAAGGCCTTCTCAATAGTATGATCCCCAATGATGCGGGGGATTGTGGGAACTCCAGGGTCTTGGTTGGAGTTGCAATAGACAGCACTTGGTTCACTTTCTCAGCACAAAAGACCTTGGATAAGTGTATCCTAGACTGTCTTTTGTGGGTGCATAATTCTTTCAAAAATTTTGCATAGACTGAAACTTGCTTGATGGCATCAAGTGAAGGCAAGTTGATCTTTACTTGTTTGAAAGTTTCCATCATCTCCTCAACCTTAGTATTCCCCTTGTCAAAAGGAGAAGTCGCTTTCAATGCATTGGGAAATGGAAAATGGGGAACTGTCCTCCCATTTGTAGCCTTAGCAAGTTCATCAGATTTTTCTTTATTTTTATTTTCAATTTTCTGTTAGGACAAATCACCCCCCTTATTTTTTATATGCTACTCCTGCTGTATATTTTCATGAGTTGTTTCTTCATTTTCTTCACTTGACTCATCAGGCTCAATACCAACTTGGTTATCCACCAGCCTCCTACTCCTCAAGGTGGTGACAAATTTTACTTCTTCATGGGAAGGAGTCTCACCGACCATATATTGTCCATTTGGATTGTTCATGGGTTGACTGGGCAATCTCCCCTCCTCTCTCTTAGTCAAAGAATTAGATCGCTGACCAAGGTGGTCCTCTATCTTCTTGATGCTTTGACTGTGGGAGTTAACAATTTGAGATAAAGGGCCCAAATTCTGCACTGAAGCCAGAAGTTGCTCTTCACAAGTGAGGGACCTAGATGGTGTAGGGGCTGGTGCACTTTGATGCACAGGTTGAACCATTGGCTGGGCCATAGGTTGCCTTGGAAAATAATTCTGCTGGTATGGTTGGGCATTCATATAAGGCATGGATTGTTGTGGCTGCTGCTGGTTTTGAAAGTTGTCTTATCTCCACATCAAGTTGGGGTAGTTTCTCCAATGATAACATGCAGTAGGCTATTATCCATAGGATTGAGTAGCATTCACATGTTCCATCATAAAGTCTAGAAATTGGGCAGCTGAGGGACATTCCTCAAGGGAGTGAGTGGGGGGCTGGCATATGACACATGCCTCCTCCACTTTGGCAGCCATTGGAGACTACATTGCTCCCATGAGCTTATCAAACTTTTGGGTCAAGCTATCCACTTTCCTCTTCAAATCATTATTTCCACTCACCTCATACATTTTTTCTCTGGTAGTATTTTCTCTCACCACTCTAAGGGTCTCAAAATCTCTTACCCAGGTCTCCCTTTACATGGAGTTTTTACTGATGATATCAAACAACTCCCAAGCCTCATCAGCTGTCTTGTGGAGGTATGTACCACCACAAGAGGCATCAACCATATCCCTGCTTTTGGGATCAATCCCTTGATAGAAACTTTGGATAAGTTGCCATTCAGGAATTTGGTGATAGGGTTGCTTTAAGAGTTCTTTAAATCTTTTCCAGGCTTGGTGAAAGTCTTTAGTTGGGGCTTGAGCAAATGAGATAATGTTCTTCCTCAGTTGACTTGTTTTGGACATGGGAAAAAACTTGGCGAAAAACTGACATTGAAGGTCATTTCAAGACTGAATACTATTGGTTGGGAGCATCGACAACCAAGTTCTGGCTCTATCCTTTAGTGAAAAAGGAAAGAGTCTAAACCTGGTTGCTCCTTCCCCCAAACATACAATATTGAAGGTAGTGCACAGTCCTAAAAATTCATCAATATGCTTGTATGGGTTTTCTTTGCTTAGGCCATGGTATGAGAGTAACATCTGTATAATTGAAGACTTGATCTCATAGTTCCCTTGGATAGCAGGGAATTGAATGCAGAAGGGAGAATTGTAAACCCCTGGTGCATTGAATTCCTTTTAAGTCCTAGGTTGCTCACCCATTGTAATAATTTTAGAATCAATTAAAGGTGTGTGTATGATTTGCTTAGGTTTGAGAAGTCTTTCAACTTCAAGATATGAGGGAGCAATCTCAGGATTAAGAGATCTCCTCCAATGCAAACACACAGCAGAAACCAAATTCAATGCAGAAAATTACAGAACAAAATTCAATCAAAACAATCACAAAATATACAGCTAATGCTGCAGATCTACAAAACTACAGATCTAGAAAGGTAAATAGAGTTAGAAAATGCAAACTTAAGCAAAGCCTGCTCCTCCAATTGGTACAATGCTCTTTTCAACACCACAGATCCAGATATGAAACAAATAATTGAACTACAAAAAACTACAGCAGCAATTAGTCAAACATTAAACAGGCAATTAATTGCACACACCAAGGCAAGTAGACACATAGAACTGCAAGTATTCAGAGCCTGTTGTAGCAAGTTTTAAAAGGGTAAGTAAGGGAATATCCATAGGAAAATATGAGCTGAAAATTAAGTAAATCTCCATATCTAAAGCAGATCTGGCACCCTACCTAATACTAAAATAGCAAAAGAGAGAGGGGAGGCTTTAAGGGGTTGTCACTTTAAACTAAACTACAGAAACAACATTAAATGCATAAATGAATTGAGATTAAATCCAGAGTTCAGATCTTGCAAGTGAGGGGAATTTTTGGTGAAATAAAAAATAAATAAAATGGAGAGAAGCAACTTGGAGTTTGGTCTTGCTGCAATTGGGTTGAGCTGCCAGGGTTACAAAGAGTTCAAAGTGCACCAATCCCTCATCTGGCTATAAGCATAGTTGCAGGGTAGAAGAATCTGATCTAGGCTAGAGATTTGGCTTGATCTTAAGGCTATGATCTGTCCACTTCAATGGTCACAAATAATTCAATAGATTCACTTCATTCTCATGCTTCCATCAGAACATTATAATCACTACAAATGCTGCGACTGTCAGGCCACAGACACAGGCAATTGCAGGAACATCAGATCTAGGGAGATCAAATGGTATCTAAGAGGTCTACCAGTTAAGTGGGTGAGCTATTTCCATCTACACAAATCCAATTGAGTACCAAATGAAACCAGATGAACTATGGATCTAATTAAAACAATAAAACCAACATTGCATTGAAACAAACTCACTATACAATGAAATGCTCTCAGATTTATAGTTTGTGCATCATCTGACCCTCAATAACACTCTCAACTCTCCCAAATTACAGATCCAACCTCACTCCTTGCTGCTCCAAAGAAATTAGCCAACCATAGTTGGGCAAAAAGGAAGAATAGAGAATTTCGATGTAAGCTCTGATCTCGAGAATTGATCCCCACTTTTTCTAGCAGCTTTCCTCCTTATATAGCTCTCCCCTTTAGCCTCAGATCTATTTTTCCCACCAATCATAGCTCAGCTGGAATAATTCTGTTATTCCCTCTTTTATTCCCCTTCTAGAAGGCTCTCTCAGTTAGTTAGAGTTGGGGGAGAGCACGTGGGTCGGTTAGGGTTTGCCAGGGCACTTTTAGAAACTTCGTGCCGGTCACCAGAGTACCTCGAATTGTGTACAGTAGGTCACCAACTTGTAGAGTGTGCACAGCAGTTTTTCTGAGAAGTCCTTCAGTCAATTTTGATAGGTTCTTGAGGCTTTTGACAGGTTCCAAATAGGCCTTCTGTTCCTTTCGCTAGGATTTAGGATCCTTTCGATAGGTTGATTTCTGTGCAATAAGTTTCGATAGGTTCTCTTCGGGCTCCTATCGACAGGTTTTTAGACTTTTCGATAGGTTTTGTTCAAGCTCAAACAACCATTCGCTAGGATGCTCCCTTTTTATTTCCGACTGCGCGATAAGTTTCGGATCCTATCGAATTCTCCCATCCTCACGACTTCATCCTTTTTTCAGCCTTCAGATCCTATCGACAGGTTCCAGTAACCTCTCGATAGGTTGTTTTCAGGCTATTTTCACTCCTGCAAAGCTACTTTGCTGTTACTACATGCTCTAAGGGGGCCATTGTTGGGTCTGAACTGCACTGAGAGATGGATTTCTGCACTATGACTGCCTTTTACTATTATCTACAAGACATACTCAACAAGCATTTATTAGTCCACTCATAGGTCTATCAAAGTTCATATCAAGGGGTGAAAAGTGGTACTTTTTAGAGATTAACACACCCCAAAACCTAAGCTTTGCTAGTCCTTGAACAAAGGAAGAATACAGAAAACTAAAATGCCACTTTTGTAGGGAGCACAGATGCATTTAGCATATGCATCAAGCTTTTTGAACCCCTAGGTGATCCCTAGTGGAGGAGTGGAGTCTTCTGAGGGTTTTCAGTGAAGGTACCCCCAAACTTCTCTAATAAAATTAGTTAGTACTCATGTAACATGATAAAACAGAATTTAAGAAAAATAAAATAAATTCCACACCATGTTCATTCAATTCTAGAGGATCTTCAGCAGAAAAATCATCAGTTTAAAACCTGAAATTTTGCTATAATTCCTTCATCATCAATCAGTTCATGTCAAGGCATTGTGCCTGAAAATTAATGCAGAGCTTACCTTTAAATTAAGAATTCTGTTTTGATAATGCCTCCAAACAAATTGGATTTTAAACCCAAGTCTTACCAGGGCTGTTCACTCACAACAAGAATAAAAGGGTGCATTATTTCTCACACAGCTCAAGAACAGTTGCAACCCTCAAATAGGACTGCAAGCATAAGCATAGGCATTGCTTTAATTTCTAAAATTTTCTAACTCTTTTCACCATAGATTAAACAAATCCTCATCTCCACATGACAGTTCAATCCACTTCAGATCAGTAGGGTCTTTTTTATTGGGTTGTAATGTGGCTTATGGGTAAAATTTGTAAAAGAATAATGGGGTAAAAATGATTCAAATTGAGAAATCAGTAAAAGTAAGGAGGTGGTCTAGACAACACCTTCTTCATTTCAGCACAATTCCATCTACTTCTTGAATTTTTAGATTTGAAGTGGCCAGTTTCTAATCATCTTTTCAGTCTTCCAATGAAATGACTTCTCTTTCTCATTCCTTTTCTTTGATTTTCTATTTTTCCTTTTCTTTTTGTATGCTTTTCTTTTTATATTTTTCTCCATTTTTTTTATGGGTTGGAATGCCACAACACCACCAAATGTGCTTTCTTCTTTCTCAACCAACCATCAAACCAGCTCTACCTTCTGAAATCTTAGAGTGAGGGACAGGCTGTATCAGGTCACTGAGGTTTTGGGTTCAAATTTTTTGGTTTTTATTAAAGAAAACTGGGAATTTTAAGACTCAAATGGTGTGTATCAAGGGCAGTTCAAAGGTGGGATATTTTAAGCTCAAACTGTCCAAAGAATGGCCTTACTTCATGTCTTCAATGTCATGAATGCTGTCAAGCTATTTTAATTTGGATTTTCCTAACTTTTAGTGATCGAAACTAGATCCAATCAGTCCTTAGAGCAGAAAAATTGCCAAGACACTCTTCAAAGAAAATTTTTCAGGCGCAAATCTCACTGGGTATGGCCTTCCATCAAATTTTTGGGGTGTATCCTCACAGTTTTCTCTCCTTTCAGGTTCACTAAACATGACTTTTTAAAAATTCTTGACATTTGCTTCATAAAAAATACTAAAACTACAGCTCATTTCAGTTTTAAAAAGTTTTTAATTTCCTTTTTTTTTCAAAAATCAGGTGGGAAATCACTTTATTTTAACAAACTTTTTCAACATTGCTCAACTAGCATTAACTCATTTCATTGGCATACCTGCCATACCCCCAAACCTAAATTAAACAGTGTCCTCACTGTGCAGAGAGCATGGTAGCAATGAATAAGGTATATGACGAAACAGATGGAAGAATAAGCACAAAGAAAGACATAACACAGAAAAGAAATTACTATTAACATCTAAAATATGTACATGGTCCAAAGCAGTAAGAGAAAACAAACAAACATAAACTATATTTATTGGCAGGCATGATCAGGCCAATCATACAAATCTGCCAAAATTTTCAAATCATCCTTGGATAAAGGAGCTTTTCCTTTAGCTTGGGAGTTCTTGGTGGACTACTTGGGGGCCTCCTTAGACTGGGCAGCAGATTTCTTATCATTCTTGGTAGAAGCAACAAGAGAATTAGAATCAGAATTATAAGGGAAGAGGGCAATAGGATTGAGGCCAAGGGCAGCAACAGCTTGCCTTCTTTAATCCTTGGAGAGTAGAATGGAGGAGGTGTTGGTGATGATGTAGGTAAGGTAGGTGAGAGGATGGATGAGGGCATCTCAGTAGTAAGATCTACTGCAATGGTAGTGGGCACCTCCTCAGCCTCCTCCATCTCAGCTGGCTTACACTTCTTTATCAAGGTCAAGATGGTAGACCATGCCCTTTTTCCGTACTTTTTTAGAGTCAACTTCTTGATTGGCTCATTTCTCTTAACCATATATTTCCCAGCCTTGAGCAAACATGTAATGAGCCTGCTGAAAGGCAACCCAACACCTTTAGCAAATGCTTGTCTTTTAAGCACCTTATCATTAATGTCTACCATTGTCTCAAAAATCAGTTGTGGTACACTCAAAAATTGCCCTTTTGAATAGTAGTATAAAGAATCTACAATTGGGGGCCTTCTCTCCTGTTGGTGCCTAGTGAGATACGCATTCTTCCTCAGAATAGTGTCAATGAATCTAAGGCTGGGTTGGAGGTCTTTTCTTATCAAAGATTCACTAGATACCACAATTCCATTGGTGAGCTGTTTAGCCATTTCTCTAAATGCAACCCATTTGGGTGCTCCCTCAGATCTAGTGGAGTCAAATTGATGTGAAACTCCCAAAGCCATCCCAATGTCCTTACAATCCACAGTGATTTTCCAATCATCAAACAGAATTTTGAACACAGCCTCATTCCCAGGCACCACCTTCTTTGTCAAATTTTGGTACCACAATTTAACCAACCTGGGGTACACAGTCTCCTTCAAGGGTGTAAGTAGGGGTAATAATCCCTCCTTCTTTAGATACAATAGTGTCCCCTGGCACTCCTCTATCTCAGTAAAGTATGCAAGATCAAAATCTGTCTCAGGGATAAGGCTCAACCCATTCACAAACTCATTAGGGGTGGTTAATGTAGTGGGAAGCTCCACCACAGGTAATATGTCAAGGTTGGGCAAAGGTGTTTCCCCAGTTGGAGCAGATCTCTCTATGGGTATTTCTGCATTAGGCTCTTAAATTGCGACAGACTTGGCCTTTTTTGCTTTAGGAGCCTTCTTGGGCTTCCCCGCAGGAAGCTTCCTCTTGGTAGGTGGGTTGGTGGTAGGGTTTGATTTTATAGAAGACTTTGGGGTGGAAGAAGTTGGTTGCCGGAATACATCATCTAGGGTTTCTTCATAATCATCCATATTGCTCTTAGAAATTGATCTCTTACAGCTCACTCACCAATTTGGATTAAAATTCTGAGGTAACCAACTAGAAAAACAACAGAGTGAAAGCAGGGAGACAACTTACCCAAAACTCCTAGGGTTTTGCAGAAACCGTGATGCACAATTCTAATTTCACAAAAATCAGGTGCAAAATGCTCCTTAGTGCAGGCTAAATGAACTTGAAGAATGACAAACTGAGTGGTGAACAGTCCTTAGAGTATTTGGTGGAAAGAGAGTAGCGACAAATGAGGAAGAGAGAGCTAGGGTTTTACAGAAAGTGTTGAATGGGAAAAAGTGACCTACCGACAGGTATATAAAGAGTGAAAATCAATTTCGATAGGATGAGCTGAGTGATTTCGATAGGTCAAAGTGTCCTGTCGAACACTATAAAACATACAGCGTACAGATGAAATGCTTCGATAGGTCAAATCCTTCCTATCGATAGGTTCATGTAGCACATGATTCATCCTTTTGGTAGGTTCCTAAAAAGTAACCAGAACCTATCAAAAACTTCTTCCCGACCTTTTGAACCTATCGAAGAGTTGTTTTCATCTATCGACAAGTCTTAGTGCCTATCGAAATCCTCAAATGACCTATCAAAAGGTCCCATATGCTCATAGAAACTGCATTTTTTTGTTGTGTTCCACCTCAGCACCTAGCAAACTCCTTTGCTGTGCTTCCATTCACGTTGTTTTCATTATTGACATACTCCCATGGTCCTTGGACTGCTGGCAAGATTGATATGTTGACCTAATTCTAGCATTGTAATTTTACTATAATTGAACAAATCACCAAAACAGAACAAAATCAAAATATAGTACATATGATACACACTGAAATCATGTATAAATTGGACGGTCCTGAAAATCAATGGTCTTCTCAGGCTCACAAAGTTTTTCAACACAAATCTTTAGCCTCTGTCCATTGACTTTCATGACTCTACCATCTTTGGGGTCCATGATTTCTACAGCCCCGGATGGAGAAACATGTAAAACTGTGTAAGGCCCATCCCATATGGACTGTAATTTTTCTGGAAAGAATTTTAATCTTGAATTGAACAACCATACCTTGTCACCTATTTTGAATTCTTTCCGCAGCAAGTGCCTGTCATGAAAGGCTTTGGTTTTTTCCTTGTAAATTCGAGCATTTGAATATGCTTCCAACCTTAACTCATCAAGCTCAAATAATTATTATTTCCTGTTCACACCAACAGAAGTTAAGTCAGAATTTAATATTTTAATGGCCCAACATGCTCTATGTTCTAACTCAGCAGGCAAGTGACATGCCTTGCCATATACTAGCCTGAATGGGGACATCCCTATGGGGGTCTTATAGGCAGTCCTATAAGCCCACAAGGCATCTGACAGTTTTATGGACCAATCTCTCCTATGAGCTCGCACACTCTTCTCTAGGATGTGTTTGATTTCCCTATTGAAAATCTCTACTTGCCCACTGGTTTGTGGGCGGTACGGAGTAGCAATTCTGTGGGTCACAGAATATTTTTCCAACTGCTTTTCAAAAGGTTTGTTGTAAAAGTGGCTTCCTCCATCACTAATAATAGCTTTGGGGGTTCTAAACCTAGAGAAGATGTTGTCCTTGAAGAACTTAATGACAACCTTATGATCATTTGTTCTTGTAGCTATGGCCTCTACCCATTTGGACACATAATCCACAACTACAAGGATGAAATTATATCCATAGGAGGGGGGAAAAGGTCTCATTAAATGAATTCCCCATATGTCAAAAAGTTCAACAACAAGCACAGGTTGCAAGGGCATGGAGTTTCTTTTTGTAATACTTCCCATTTGCTGGCATTTAGAACAAGCTTTGCAATACTGTATGGCATCCTTGAACAAAGTGGGTCAATAAAAACCACTTTGAAGAACCTTTGCAGCAGTCTTGTTGCTACTAAAATGGCCCCTACAAGCCTGTTCATGACACATGATTAGAATGTTTTCAAACTCAGTTTCAGGTACACATCTTCTTATCACCTGGTCTACACAATACTTAAAGAGGTGAGGATCCTCCCACATGTAATATCGAATTTGTGAGAAAAACAGATTCCTATCATCCTTACTCCAATATGGGGGTACCTTTCCCACAACAAGATAGTTTACTATGTTGGCAAACCAGGACCTACTTATCTCCACAGCAAAAAGCTGCTCATCTGGGAAAGAATCATTGATGAGCAAGCTCTCTATTTTAGCATCTAGAATCCTTGATAAGTGGTCTACAACCACATTTTCAACCCCCTTCTTGTCTTTGATTTCCAAGTTGAATTCCTGCAGAAGAAGAATCCATCTAATTAGTCTAGCTTTAGCCTCCTTAGACAAGAGGTATTTCAGGGCTGAATGGTCAGTAAACACAGTGATCTTGGATCCCAATACATATGATATAAACTTTTCCAAAGCAAATCCAATGGCTAGCAGCTCCTTTTCAGTTGTGGTATAATTTAATTGAGTATCAACCATTGATTTACTAGTATATGCCACCACACATGGTGCTTTGTCTTTCCTTTGTCCCAACACTGCACCAATTACAAAGTTTGATGCATCACACATCAGCTCAAATGACAGAGAAAAATTAGGAGCTTACAATATAGGAGCAGTAGTCAAACAGGTCTTCAGAAGTTCAAAAGCAGCTAGGCATTCATCATTGCACACAAATGGAACCTCTTGGCATAGCAAGTGGCAAAGAGGCTTGGAAATTTTGCTAAAGTCTTTGATGAACCTCCTATAGAAACCAGCATGACCCAAAAATGACCTGACTTGTTTGACAGTTTTGGGAGGGAGAAAATATGTTATTAAATCAATTTTAGCTTGATCAACCTCTATTACTTTTTGGGAAACATGCCCTAGGACAATACCTTGAGTCACCATGAAATGACTCTTTTCCCAACTCAAAACTAGGTTGGTCTCCTCACACCTTTGCAACACAAGGCTAAGATGGTGCAGGCATTGGCTAAAATCATCCCCATAGATAGAGAAATCATCAATAAAAATCTCTAAAAACTTGTCAATCATGTCAGAAAAGATAGCATACATGCATCTTTGAAAAGTGGCAGGTGCATTACATAGCCCAAATGGCATCCTTCTGTATGCAAAGGTTCCAAATGGACAAGCAAATGATTTTTTCTTGATCTTGAGGGTAAATAGGAATCTGGTTATATCCTGAATAACCATAAAGGAAACAGTAAAAAGCCTTACCTACGAACTTATCTAAGATATGATCTATAAAAGGCAATGGAAAGTGATCTTTGCTAGTTTTCTCATTGAGCTTGCGATAGTCTATGCATACCCTCTAACCAATGGTCTGTTTGGTTGGAATCAGCTCACCTGATTCTGCTTGAACTACTGTGATCCCAGATCTCTTGGGCACCACCTGGGTATGTGCCACCCATTGAGAATTTGAGATAGGGTAAATGACCCCAGCATCAAGAAGTTTGACAACTTCCTTCATTACTACTTCCTGCATGTGTGGATTGAGCTTCCTTTACATCTCTCTAGAGGGCTTAGAGCCCTCTTCAAGATTAATTTTGTGCATGCACACAGCTGGATTTATCCCCCCCAAATCTACAATAGTCCACCCTATTGCTCTCTTATGCCTTTTTAGCACTCAAAGCAATTCTTCTTCCTGCTCAAGAGTGAGGGAAGAAGAGATTATTACTGGCAGTTTGTGATTGGCTCCTAAAAAGGTATATTTTAAAGATTTTAGGAGTTGCTTTAACTCCACATCTGGCGGACTGATGAGTGAAGGCAATAGGGGTGCCTTAGAAGGTGGTGGAAGAGGTAGTAAAGCAAGAGTCCATGGGTGATGCTTTGCTGGCCCTGTTTCAGAATTGACACTTTTCACTTGCTCAAGCTCAGATGTGGAAGCTTTCTCTTCCACTGTTTCATTCCATACTTCTTTAAAAACTTTAAATAAATCATTACCATGCAGCAGGTGAGGCAGATTTCCTTGCACAAACTCATCCAGCACATCAATGAAAAAATAGTCCTCATTCTCTAAGTGGGGCTGATGGGCTGCATTGTACACATTCAGCTTGACTTTCATATTACCAAAAGATACTTCCATGACTCCTGATCTATATTGTATACATGCATTTACAGTGGCCAAAAAGGGCCTGCCTAAGATCACAGGGATATAAGTAGCATACTTGCTCGACTCCATATCCAGCACCAGGAAATCAGCAGGATAAAAGAATTTGTCAACCCCAACCAAGACATCTTCAATGATTCCCATAGGCTTTCTTTCAGATCTGTCAGCTAGTTGTAAGACCACATGTGTGGGCTTCAACTCTCCCAAGTCCAGCTTCTCATATACTGAATATGGAAGCAAATTCATACTAGCTCCCAGATCTAATAAGGTTTTTTCAATGGTATGATCCCCAATGATGCAAGGGATAGTGGGGACTCCAGGGTCTTGGAGTTTTATTGGAGTTACAATAGTCAGTATCTGTTTCACTTTTTCTGCTGAAAAGACTTTCTTGGACAAATGTATCTTTGATTGTCTTTTGTGGGTGCAAAGGTCCTTTAAAAACTTGGCATAGGCTGGAACCTGCTTGATTGCATCAAGTAGAGGCAGGTTAATCTTCGCTTGGTTAAAAGTTTCCATCATTTCCTCTATCTTGCAATGCCCTTTATCAAAAGAAGAAGGTGCTTACATTGCCCTAGGAAATAGCAAATATGGGACTACTCCCCCATTTGTAGCCTTCGCCAACTCATCATTTTTTTGTTTGGTTTTATTATTTTTTTGAGGATCATCATTATCCTTCTTATTCAACATGGGTTGCTCCTGTTGTGCCTTCTCTATAACCACCTCTTTTTCTCTTTCTGAAATTTTCAAAGCCCCACAGTCTACTTGATTGTCCACCAGCCTCCCACTTCTTAATGTGGTGATAGATTTGACTTCCTCATGGGAAGAAGAAACCTCACCTACCACATATTGTCTCCTTGGGTTGTCCATGGGTTGGCTAGGCAGCCTCCCTTCTTCTCTCTTGGTCAAAGCATTAGATAGCTGACCAAGATGGTCTTCTATCTTTTTGATGCTTTGGCTACGAGAGTGTACAGTTTGAGACAAGGATCCTAAGTTCTGTAATGAGGCCAGAACTTGTTCCTCAAAACAAAGTGATATAGCAGCTAGAATGGGTGCAGCTTGCTGCACAGGCTAAGCCATAGGCTGAGTCATGGGTTGTTAATAGTGGGGCCTTGGAAAGTAATTCTGGTGGTATGGTTGAGCATTTTTTTAAGGCATGGATTGTTGAGGCTGCTGGTGGTGGTTTGGAAAGGTATCTTATCTCCACCTCAAGTTGGGATGATTTCTACATTGGTAACCAGCAATAGGCTGTTGTCCAAAAGACTGAGAGGCAACCACATGCTTCATCACTAAGTCTGGAAATTGAACAGCAGAGGGGCATTCCTCAAGGGAGTGAGTGGGGGACTGTCATATAACACATGCCTCTTCCACTTTAGCAGCATGGGTGACTGCATTGCTTCCATGAGCTTATCAAACTTCTGGGTTAAATTGTCCACTTTCCTTTCTAAATCGTTATGCACACTTACCTCATACATCTTTCCTCTTGTGGTATTTTCTTTCACCATTCTAGGGGTGTCCAAGTCCCTGGACAATGTCTCTCTCTGCGTAGAGTTCTCACTGATGATGCCAAAAAATTCCCAAGCCTCCTCAGCAGTTTTGTTGAGGTAAGTACCACCACAAGAGGCATCTACCATATCTATGCTTTTATAGTCAATTCCCTGATAGAAACTTTGAACAAGTTGCCATTCAGGGATTTGAAGATGGGGACATTTCTTCATGAGTTCTTTGAACCTCTCCCATGCTTGGAGAAAGTCCTCAGTTGGATCTTGAGCAAATGAGATAATGCCCTTCCTCAACTGGCTTGTCTTGGACATGGGAAAAAACTTGGCTAAAAACTAACATTGAAGATCACTCCAGGAGTGAATACTATTAGGTGGGAGCATTGACAACCAAGTCTTGGCCCTATCCTTTAATGAAAAAGGAAAGAGTCTCATCCTGGTTGCTTCCTCCCCCAAACCTGCAATATTGAATGTAGTGCACAGTCCTAGAAATTCATCAATATGCTTATATGGGTCTTCTTTAGTCAGGCCATAAAATAAGGGTAGCATTTGGATTATGGAAGACTTGATCTCATAGTTCCCTTGAACAGCAGGGAATTGAATGCAGAAGGGGGAATTGTAAACCCCTGGTGCATTGAATTCCTTCAAGGTTCTAGGTTGCTCATCCATTTCAGCAGATTCAAATGCAGCAGCTATGGGTGAGATTTGTTTAGACCTAATAATTCTTTCAACCTCTGGATTTAATGGAACAATCTGAGGATTGAGAGTTCTCCTTCCAAACATACACCACTCACAAGCTTAATGCACACACAATGCAGAGCCACGACAATCAGGAACAACACAATTAACTAATACATTTACAAATCCACAGATCAGAAAAATAAAAGGAGTAGAGGGATGCAAACTTTAGCACAGCCTCTAGCACAATGCTCCTCCTTAGACACAACTTTCAATTTATTAAAAATAACAAAAACTACTCCAAAACAGTAAAAACTTTCAAAAGCAATTAGTGAAAAACTAAACAGTCTATTACAGATCTACAATCTATACTAAAACAAACTTAGATCTACCAATTTTAAGCACACAGATCCTCGACAGTGGTGCCAAAAACTTGTTGGGCTCTTACCTTGTGTTCAAAAAGAGGTTAAAAATCACACAATTAAAGGATCTATTGGTTGCACACACAAAGGCAAGCAGACACACAGACCTACAAGTATTCAGGGCTTGTTATAGCAAGCTTTAAAAGGATAAGTAAGGGAATATTCATAGGAAAATGTGAGCTAAAAATTAAGTAAATCTCCATATTTAAAGTAGATCTGGCACCCTACCTAATACTAAAATAGCAAAAGAGAGAGGGGAGGTTTTAAGGGGTTGCCACTTTAAACTAAACTTCAGAAACAACATTAAATGCAGAAATGAATTGAGATTAAATCCAGAGTTCCGATCTTACAAGTGGGGGGAATTTTTGATGAAATTAAAAAAAAAAAAAAAATGGAGAGAAGCAGCTTGGATTTTGGTCTTGCTGCAATTGGGTTGAGCTGCCAGGGTTATAAAGAGTTTAGAGTGCACCAATCCCTCATCTGGCTATAAGCACAGCTACAGGGTAGAAGAATCTGATCTAGGCCAGGGATTTGGTTTGATCTTAAGGCTATGATCTATCCACTTCAATGGTCACAGATCATCTAATTGATTCACTCCATTCTCATGCTTCCATCAGAACATTATAATCACTACAAATGTTGCGACTGTCAGGCCACAGACACAGGCAATTATAGGAACATCAGATCTAGGGAGATCAAACGGTATCCAAGAGGTCTACCAGTTAAGTGGGTGAGCTATTCCCATCTACATAAATCCGATTTAGCACCAAATGAAACCAAATGAACTATGGATCTAATTAAAATAATAAAATCAGCATTGCATTGAAACAAACTCACTATACAATGAAATGATCTCAGATTTGTAGTTTGTGCATCATCTGACCCTCAATAACACTCTCAACTTTCCCCAATTACAGATCCAACCTCACTCCTTGCTGTTCCAAAGAAATTAGCCAACCATAGTTGGGCAAAAAGGAAGAATAGAGAATTTCGAAGCAAGCTCTGATCTCGAGAATTGATCCCCACTTTTTCTGGCAGCTTCCCTCCTTATATAGCTCTCCTCTTCAGCCTCAGATCTGTTTTTCCCACCAATCACAGCTCAGCTAGAATAATTCTATTATTCCCTCTTTTATTCCCCTTATAGAAGGCTCTCTCAGTTAGTTAGAGTTGGGAGGGAGCACGTGAGTCGGTTAGGGTTTCCCAGGCCACTTCTAGAAACTTTGTGTCGGTCACCAGAGTGCCTCGAATTGCGTGTAGTAGGTCACCAACTTGTAGCGTGTGCATAATAGCTTTTCTGAGAAATCCTTCAGTCGATTTCGATAGGTTCTTGATACTTTCGACAGGTTCCAAACAGGCCTTCTGTTCCTTTCGCTAGGATTCAAGATCCTTTCGATAGGTTGATTTCTGTGTAATAAGTTTCGATAGGTTCTCTTCTTGCTCCTATCGATAGGTTTTAAGACTTTTCGATAGGTTCTGTTCAAGCTTAGACAACCATTTGATAGGATGCTCCCTTTTTGTTTTCGACTGTGCGATAGGTTCCGAATCCTATCAAATTCTCCCATCCTCACGACTTCTTCCTTTTTTCAGCCTTCAGATCCTATCGACAGGTTCCAGTAACCTCTTGACAGGTTATTTTCAGTCTGTTTTCACTCCTTCAAAGCTACTTTGCTATTGCTGCATGCTCTAAGTGGGCCATTGTTGGGTCTGAACTGCACTAAGAGATGGATTTCTGTACTATAACTGCCTTTTACTGCTATCTACAAGACATACTCAAAAAGCATTTATTAGTCCACTCATAGGTCTATCAAAGCTCATGTTAAGGGGTAAAAAGTGGGACTTTTTAGAGATTAACACACAGCTGGCACACCTCTCTAGTGGGTTGTTCTTCATTTGTTCAACACTCAGCAACCTCTTGGTGGATTCAATCTTCATTCTTTGCAACTGCACTTGGCCTCAAGCATCCTCAGTTAGGTTCAAGACATTTTCATGAATCTTTAAGGCTCTTGTGGATTACTTGATTGGTTGGCCTTTGGGCTATAAGGTCACATGATGAGTAGCAAATTGCATCTTTAGCTCTTTTAAGTGAATATCTGCACTAAGCTTGCAATTCAATGCTTATCTACAAAATACACTTAAAACACAATATTAGTCAACTCAAAGGTCCACTAAAGGTCAGGTTAGGAGGTGAAAATTGATATTTTTCACTGCTTAACAGCTTTGGTTCGCATATCTTTATTGATTCGAGCCTTGGCTTTGGCTTATGTACAGCTGCTGATTTTAATTCTGCCTGAAATTTATCAGCTGGAAATTTCCTTTCTCAGAGTTCTGTCCCTAGTTGACAATGGTGTTAACCTGCTTGGTTCCTGTGGCTTTCTTGCTATTCTTTGACTTTGATTCACCGGAGGAGCCTACTCTCGACGTGACTATGGATAGGGCGAGGTCTCCACCTTTGATGTATCGCGCTAGTCGGGATGCTCGAGAGTGGAGCGTAGTGAAGTCGGGGCAGTCACTTATGACAAGCATGCTCTTTGATGGTTCTCTAGTGTTATCAATGATAATGTCAATTGAGTCTTTCTCTTTCATTGAAGTGTCGATCCTGGCAGCAAGTTTCCTCCATCTGGCGATGAAATCAGCGAACTCTTCATCGGGTCCTTGCTTTGTTACCATTAGATCACTGAGATTGACTGTCTCTTGGATCAAGTGTTTGTATTAGTCCAGGAATTGACCAACTAAATGGTAGAATGCATCTATCTTATACAGCGAGAGTCCCGTAAACCAATCTAGAGCTTCTCCTTCTAATTAGCATTAGAAATAATGGATGAGAAGTTCTTGATTGTCGCATATGGGTCGAAAATCGTTGCAAAAGAGGGCCAAGTGATGGTTTGGATTTCCCATGCCGTAGTACTTGGTAAATTTCAACGGTTTGAATCTCGTCAGTAAGTTAAATTTGACATCCCGACAGAATTTGTCGAACCTGAATGAGTGACCAGGGCGCTCCTTCTTGGCCATGTATTCATTGAGCATCTTGGGGAGATCTTCGATCTTGATGGTACTGTCTTTTAGAGCAACCCATGAGCAAACCTTGTCTGGTGAATCATCATTGAAGAATGTGTGAGCAGGTTGTCTCAATGGTAAGCCGTGGGCCAACACTATGCTCGGGGTAGGCGGCGGCCTTTCCTGTTGTTCTTATTCTTCTAAATATTGTCGTGCCCTAATGGTCTTGTATGTAGCAGCCAGTCCTCAAAGCAATTCCTCGGCGTTATCATCTCCTCTATGTATTCATTGAACACTGAGTTCTATAATTTGTTGAGCAGTGAGGTTTTGTCTAGTGTTACTATCTCTCCCGTTGTGGTTATTATCGGTGTGCGGGGTAGAAAAAGGATTTTCCTGATCGCCAGCCATATTAATCTCAGGTTGTCGTAGGCTGGAATCATAGGGTGATTCTTCCTCATATACGGGGTTGTCATAATATCCCTATAATGGAGGGTCTCCTAAACTCACTCTTCGTATACCGGTCATCTCGAGTCTTTGGCAAAGACTTATATATTTAAGGGAATTTGAAATGATGCGGTGGAAAGTAAAAGAAGGAAAATAAAAACTACTATCTAAAAAAATGGAAGAGTTTGGAAAAAGTTTTCCATCTCGATCGTCAGTTTGTTGGTGCG
This sequence comes from Chloranthus sessilifolius, assembly GCA_021018995.1. Lineage (NCBI taxonomy): Eukaryota > Viridiplantae > Streptophyta > Magnoliopsida > Chloranthales > Chloranthaceae > Chloranthus > Chloranthus sessilifolius. The sequence goes on along the minus strand of CM037584.1, from coordinate 100,235,860 downwards.
CCCTTTTTTGGGGTTGCTTTCAGTGCCCGTGAATCAGTGGCCCAATTATGTCCTGAGCGGACTCTAGCAATGTGGTGTTTTGAATGTTGAAAATAAAAGGGGGATTCTAAGAAGATTCCTAGTTTGTTGCGATCACCAGCTGCAGATATTTAACGACGCTACAACACATCAATGATCACGCTTTGGAGTGAGTGTGGGTTACTTTTTACTGAATAGTCGGCCTGTCAACGTCAGCAGCACTGGCTCTTCTTGTAATTTAGATAGTTTAGTTTTCTTTCTCCTTATTATTATTGTAATTCTAATTGGCTTAAATTTCCTAGTTCTATTATGAGTCTAACTGTGGGAATCTATTGTGGTGAATTAATCTACTATTCTAGTGTCCTAATCCTGGTGTAAGTCTACATGGTTTAAATATTCTAATCTTATTAGAAGTCTAACTAATTTGGAATCTGATTACTTTTGAGTGTCCTATCTTTATTGGAATTCTATTGTGATTAGGTGTCCTAATTCTATCGTGATCTAAAGGGCCTCCTAATGCTATTAGAAATCTAATTAATTTAGTATTTTGATCTTATTAAAAGTCTAATTAATTAAGTTTCCTAATCCTATTAGGAGACTAATTAATTCAAGTGTTCTAATTTTATTAGAAATCTAATTAATTTAAATGTTTTAATCTTATTAGAAGTCTAATTAATTAGTTTCCTAATCCTATTAAGAGTCTAATTAAGTTTCCTAATCCTACTAGAAATCTAATTAATATTAGTCTGCTAATCGTACTAGGAATGCAAATATGCTAATTCTAGTGAAACTCTAATCAAAGAAAGTATGCTAATTATACTGAAATTCTAATCAAAGCAAATATACTAATTCTACTGAAATTCTAAGTAAAGCGATTATACTGATTTTACTGAAATTCTAATTAAAGCAAGTATACTAATTTTACTAAAATTCTAATTAAAGTAGTGAACTAATTTTACTAAAAAAAATTGAAGAAAAGGGGGTTTTCGGCCAACTATGCTAAGGAGGATTGGCCTCGTTCCTGAGTACACTCCGTAAGCTCCCTTAGACAAATCGGGTGGCTGAGATTAAAGCAGATTAAATTTTGAATTATAAGATAGTATTTTTTGGATTTTTTAAGTCGATAATTTTGGATTATAATTATGAATTAAATTTTGAGACTAGAAATTAAGAACTGAATTATAAATTGGGATTCTAAAAATCTTAAATTAAGGAATTAAAACTAAAATTTAAAATCTAAGGACTGAATTCGGGACCGAAATAAAAAAAATCAGACCGTATAATTAAGGACTGGTTCTAGAAACTAAGAACTAGAACGAGAGATTAATGGTAGGACTGGAGATTGAGATTTTAGAATAAAATTAAAGTTTAGAATTGGGGATTAGGCCGTCTGATTAAGGACTAGTTCTAGAAACTAAGAACTAGAATCAAATATTAAAAATTACGGTCTAAAAAAAAGGGTGCTACGGTCTAAGACTGAAAATTTAATATTAGTAGTTAAAACAGAAAAAACCTAAATCTAAGAACTAAAAACTAGGGTCGAAAACTAAAAGCTAAATTTTTACCTAAGGTCAGGGCTGTAGAGAGGAATCTTGAAATTCGATGCTTGGATGCGGAGGACTTGAAACTTGAATCTCGAAGTCATTGCTGTATTTCTCTCTGTGTTCGCTCTGCTCTGTGTGTGCCCTCCCCTCTTGGGTTGAAACTAAAAAAGTCTTTTATGGGTTTTTTTCCAATTACGCGCTCTGTTTAGGCGTTTAACTGAATTGCGCGCCAGTTAATGGGCGTTTATTCACTTTTAGTCGGCCACTGACTCAATGAGCGACCGGTTGACTGGCTCAGCCGAGTTCCCTAGTTCTAATCATTTTAGGACTAATTGCATGCCCTTTTTGGAGTGCACAATCCGATTAAATACTTCATTCTAAGAGCTTAATCGTGGAATCTTGGAGGTCAAGGACTGTGAGACTAGGTCAGACGTAGACTAATTGCACGCCTGTGATGGAGTGCTCAATCCAATCACGCGTGCCATGTGGAGCGCATAATCAAGTCTCGAGGTGGTTTAGAGAAAGGAAGTCTAGTCTGAAAAGGGACTGATTGCACGTTTATGGGTTGGCATGCAATCGAATTACACGCGCGGTTTTAGGCACATAATTTGGGGTTGTCCAGGTCCGAGTCAGGTCTGAAATGCCAGACTATTGTTTCAGCCTGCATTTCGACTATATACTATTATTTCAGTATATAGTCTCTCTACATTGGGATCTGAGCCACAGAACTATTATTTCAGCCTGTGTCCAACCATATACTATTGTTTCAATGCATGGTTCCCACATTAGGGTTAGGGGGCCTGAGCCACAGAACTATTATTTCAGCCTGTGTTCAGCCATATACTATTGTTTCAACATTTGGTTCCCACATTAGGGTCGAGGGGTCTAAGCCATAGAGCTATTATTTCAGCCTGTGTTCAGCCATGTACTATTGTTTCAGTGCATGGTCCCTACATTAGGGTTATGGGGTCTGATCCATAGAGCTATTATTTCAGCCTGTATTCAGCCATATACTATTGTTTCAATGCATGATCCCTACATTAGGGTTGTGAAGCTTTCAGAGAAGATAAGTCCTTTTCGAAAAGTCACGGGAAAGGTCAAAGGTTGATCGAACGAATTTATATATTTCGAGAGGGCAAAATGGGGGTGTCTACAGAGGTGTCTCAGACCGAGGTCTGGTATTAAAAAGTGGGGGCATTTGTTTTTTTCTCTCTTTTTTTTTCTTCCTTTCTCTTTGTTTTTATACTTTTCATTACAAGAAAAGGAAAATAATGTAACAGGGAAAGCAAATAACTAAAAAAATGCCCCAGTGTAGGAGCGTGATGGAATAGGCAATGCAGAATCTTCAGCGGTCTTCCTAAGGTGACGACTTCATTATTCTACACCCGTTCATGAACAAGCAAGGGTTTAACGCTGACTCTTTGAAAATAAAAATGCCCCAGTGTCAAGGTGCAATGGAGCTCCTCTTGATGTTTGTGAGTACTTGGGCTTATGAGGAACCGTGTGCATTTTGATGAATTAGTATCTAAGAAATTCCTTGATACTGTTTACCGAACCGGGGGAAGTCATATAGTAATATCTGTTGTATATCGGGGTTCTACCATTGGTAGTGGTTACCGTATCCCATAGTCAGTGTCAGTGGGTGAGTGGTAGTTTGTAAGTGGTTGCATCTGTAGTCATTCGTGGGTTTTTATTTTCAAATTTGGGGATATCTTAGGAGGGTTCCGACTTACTGTCCGAAAATAAAAATTAAGGGTGAAAAAAGGGGCAAGGCTTGGTGTTGTGGGGGAATAGTTTCCATCTGCCAATTTCTGAAAGGGATAAGTAACAATCTTTTTCTCAGGTGGATATGGGGTGCCATGATTGAGCTCTCCATCATGTTTCGATACCATCAAAATCTCACATTCTATGGTTAGCAGGAGTTTTTCCTCCTCCCACCACCTTACGACTATATCTTGTAGTATGGGACACCAGGGATGCCCTCGCGGCTTTCTTATACTTTTCTAGTAAGCTTACTAATAATGTCCTCACAATTTTCTTATGCTTGCCTGGGCTCATTGAGTTGTTCACTCGTCGTATTGCTCTCTCTCAGCTATGTATGTGTATATATGTCTTTTTCCTAAAAACAACCTGCTGATGCAAGAATGATGAGTTTTCACTGAGCCTAGCATATTCATTTTTTGTGCTCTAACATCTCCTTCAATGGCGGGGGGAAAGGTGTGAGAATTGGGTGTTACTTATGCTTTCAGAAGAGATAAGATATTCCACCTGTCCTTTTGATCAAATTGCCCGAATAAGAAGGTGGGCAGTGAGTCAAAAGCCTTTAGGGATATCCAAGAAAATGAAGGCGAACGACCAACGAATGAGTCTCGATTACTGCGGTGGTGGTAAATATAGGTATCTGACTACAAAATAGAATGATCACGAGGCTAAGGGTAGTATTTTCTTAGGTACATGGCATTCCAGCGGTTAGGGAGTTCTTCCCTGTCCTGATTCACCAACTTGTATGAGTTTCCTGGGTATGCGACTGATATGACATATGGGCCTTCCCAGTTCAGTTTCAGTTCTCCCTTCGGATGTGCGTGTTTTGATGGCATGATTTTCTTCAAGACTAATTCTCCAATTTCAAAGGTTCACTCAAGAACTTTGTTATCGTAAGCTCTAGCCATCCTCCTCTAGTATACTTGGGCATGATTAGCTGCCCTTAGACGCGTCTCATCGAGTTGTTCTAGCTCAGCGAGCAGAGTAATTCTCCTTTTATCTAAAGATAGCTCATCATCAAGTTGGATATGCAGGGATGGTACTTGTATTTTGTAGGGTAGGACTGCCTCCATCCCATACATAAGGAGATAGGGAGTTTGGCCAGTGGTCATGCGAATAGAAGTTCTATAAGCCTAGAGTGCTTCTAATAATCGTCCAGGCCAGTCGGCTCCATTGCTCATCTCAACTATTTATTTCAGAATTCGGATCAGAGTCTTGTTCATGGCCTTTACTTGTCAATTTCCTTGGGGATAGAATGGTGATGAGTGATGTAGGTCAATGTCGAATCTTTTACATAATTTCTTTGTCTTCTTTGCGATGAACTACAGTCCATTTTCGGTGACGAACATCCTGGGTACTATGAAGCGGGTGATGATGTTCTGAATGATAAACTTTACTAGCATAGAAGCAGTGATTTTGACATATGACTCGACTTTTACGCACTTGGTGTAGTATTCAGTTGTAGTGAGTATGAACGCGTGCTTATGAGAATTCCCGACTGTGTCCGTGAAGGGTCCGATGATGTCGAAGGCCTACATCAAGAATGACCATGGCGAAGTTATAGGGTTCAATGCAACTGATGGAGCTTTGACAAGTGCAACATTTTCTTGGCATTGCTTGCAACATTGGATGAAGAGGTGGCAATCCCTTGACATCATCGGCTAGAAGTAGCCCTGTCATATGATCTGATCTGCGAGTCTCTGTCTGTCAGCGTGGGCACCGCAGGCATTGGCGTGTGCCTCTCAGATGATGTATTATCCTTCGACTGTCGTGATGCACCGCGGTAGTACTCCTTTGGTGAAGGCTTCTTTGTATAGCATCTCGCTTAGGATGCATAACCTCACACATCGATTCCTGATTATCTTTTGTTCGATCTTTGTTGCATAAGGAAGGATGTGGCGATGCTTTAGGAAGTTCCATATATCGAAGTAGCATTGCGGTCCGTCGTCAGTTGGTGATTTCTCAAATCTAAAGGTCGTGATGTCGGCTTCTTTCTTCGTGGAGTTGCCTGAGGTAAGTTGCCCATCGTTCATGACAGCTTTTGGTCCAGTTGGTAGTTCTGATTTCACTTGCTAGGTGACCTCGTGTGTTGGTATTGTTAATCTCTCGATAAAGAAGGATTTTGTGTTCTATCCGACTGGTATCTGAATGACCGAGGCTAGTGTAGCGAGGGAATCTGCGAGCTTGTTCTCCAGTCTAAAGATGTGCATGAAAGAGATCCTTTTAAATTTCTTTATCAGAAACTGAGCTATCTATAAGTATGCCACTAGTCTTCTTTCTTTGGTCTTCCATTCCCCGATGACTTGTGATATCACAAGCTTGGAGTCACCGATTGTCTTCAACTGCTTGACACCCAACTGTAACTCTGCTCATAGTCCAGCGATGAAGGCTTCATATTCTGTGACGTTGTTGGTGATTGGGAAGTCGGGTTGAAAGGCCTTCGGTATGAGGACTCCTTTTGGGCTCAGTAGGACTATCCCGATACTTTTTCCTTTATGATTAAGAGCGCCGTCGAAGAAGAGAGTCCATGAAGTCTTGTCGAGCTCTTCATTATGGATTGAGAGGAGATCTTCGTTAGGGAAGTCTTCATGTATAGGTTCATTGCTCGGGAGTGGAAGGTTTGCGAGGTAATCGGTGATCGCCTATCCTTTGACAGACTTTTGCGTGACATAACTGATGTCAAACTCTTATAAGGGCATATGCCAACGAGTGATTTTTTCGGATGTAGCGGGCTTCTTAAAGATATACTTCAGAGGATCCATATGTCCTAGTACTAGTATCTTGTGTGCTTCGAAGTAGTGTCATAGTTTCGTCGAGGCCCATACTAGTGTGAGTCAGGTCTTCTCCATTGGCATGCATTTCTGTTTGTACTCGACCATCGTTCTGCTGAGGAAATAAATGGCCTTCTCTCTCTTACCGTCTTCTTCATATTGTCTAAGAATTACTCCCACAGCCTTGTTATTTGCTAACACGTAGAGGATCAGGGGTCTTTCGGGAACTGGCGGTGATAGTATTGGCAGGTTGAGGAGGTACTTCTTGATATTATCGAAGTCTTGCTGACACTGGTCATCCCATGTGTAATCGGTCCCTCCTTTAAGTAGTATGTAGAAAGGATCACATCTGTTTGAGTGTTGGGAGATGAATCTCTTGATAAATTGTAGTCTTCTTATCAGACCTCGTAGTTCTTTGATGTTGCTGGGAGGTGGCATCTCGAGAATGGCTCTGACCTTTATTAGATCGACCTCGATTCCTCGCTTGCTAACTATGAATCCCAATAATTTTTTGGAGGTTATCCCGAACACGCATTTCTTTGGATTCATTTTTAGCTAATACTTCTCGAATCTCTGTAGCACCAATCGTAACGCTTCAACATGTCCTGCTCACATTTAAGATTTCACTAGTATGTCATCGACATAGACTTCCACACACTCATGCATCATGTCATGAAAAATGGCCATCATGGCGCGTTGATATGTGGCTCCTGCGTTCTTGAGCCCCAAAGGCATGACGACATAGCAGTATGTTCCCCATGGCATAATGAAGGAATTCTTCTCTTGGTCGGATTTTGCTAGTTTGATATGGTTACATCTGGAGAAGCCATCCATAAAGGATAACATCTTGTGTCTGACGGTATTGTCGACCAGAATGTTGATATGAGGGAGCGGGAAGTCATCTTTTGGGCATGCCTGGTTAAGGTTTCGGAAGTCGATACATACCCTTACCCTGCCATCTTTCTTGGTGATAGGTACTATGTTTATGACCCATTTGGGGTAGAGGACGACTCGAATGAATTTAGCTTTGTGTAGCTTGTCAACTTCTTCTTTGACTTGCAACGCTGTCTGAGGGTGCATTCTTCAAAGCTTCTGCTTGATGGGTTTCGCATCGGGTTCTAGGACTAAGTGATGTTCTACTAGGCTCGGGTCATGACCAGGCATATCCTCGTAGGACCATGCGAAAGAGCTGAGGTGATCTTAGAGGACTTGGATGATTTATTATCGCTCCTTGGGGCTGAGTGTTGTACTGAGTACTAACTTCTTAGGCTTCTCCTCAGTGGCAAAGTTGATTTCTTTGGTAGGTTCCATGACAGCTTGGGTTTGCTCGTCAAAATGTTTGATAACCTGTTGGAAATCCTGTGTCTCCTCAACAACTGGTGCTCCTTCCTCATCTTTAATGAGTTCATACACTGTAAAATGGCTACACTGGGGGGTTAGTTTTACAGGAGGTAACCCTTCATCGATACAATTTATGACTGTGACATCCTTGGTCAAGTGTAGGTCAAGGCTATTAATCCTTCTCTCGAAGTCGTGGAGCATCTCGTTGGGTATGATTATCGACTTGTTACTTCGTCGGGGCGCTCGACGACTTCGTGGGGAAGAGGTAGTAGGGTCACTTCAAACCAAGCCGAGGTAGGGTTCTTCTATGTTGAGGGTGGGATAATGGCTGGGTGTGAACATGTCGATTGTTTCTTCCTCGGCTTTGTTCCTGTGACCACTACTCGTAGCCTTAGGAGAAAAGTCTCCTTGTCGGTCACTAGATGGATCTAGGATCAAGGGCTCCCTCCCTTTTCTGTGATCTTGTAATTTTTTGGGATTTTCTGTTTTCAATTTTTTATGGGTTTTAGGATTTTCTATTTTTTGATTTTTGATAAGAGGTATGGTACAAGGTTAGTTGCCTGAAGAGGAATCAGCGGGGTTGCTTCTTCTAATTGAGGAAGCTGGACGGCTGTTGGAGTCGTTCATGTGATTCTTCGAATGACTTAGACTCGTTTAGAATTTGGCAATTTTTTTTTAGAGTCTTCATCCAAGGCGATCTTCTTGATGAGTGAGGATGGCAACGGTCTGGCTGATGTGCCTTCTTCTTCAACCACGCCAACCGCTTCACCTTTAAAAAGATCTAAGATGCAGTAGTCGTCTAAGCTTTCATCTTCAGCATAGAACGAGCGGCATTCTTGTTGCTGACGCTCCTCCTGGGGTGAGGCTAGCTGGGTATCGACTAGACATATTCTTCAATAAGTCCAATTACTGACTTTGGATTACTTTCGATTATCCCCCATAGTGTGGGAAAGGAATTAGTGTGGCCTCCTTGTTCAAGGTCTCCTAATATCACAGTACAGGTCTTGCAGTGGGGCTGGTACGGCCGTATGATGCATGGAGATTCTCACGGGCATTCACACATAGTAGAGGGGCATTTAGGGTTGCTACTATCAGAGGTGGAGTCTTCTGAATTCTGGAATTCGTTCCCTTGGACTTCGTAGTATGAGGGGACGAGTATACAGGCCCGACAACATGGCTGATACGGGTGAGACATATAGGGTTATCCCCAAGGACATTCCCAGCCTTCATCCTCGAGGTCGTTTTCTTTGTCTGATTGCCTTTAGAGGCCTTGGTCTAGTTGCTCTGCTAATTCGAGTGCTATAAGGTCTATCCAATAGTCTTCATCATTGCTTGGCGGTGGTTGCCATTCCTCTTCCAGTGAGTTCAAGAACATCAGAAGTTGTGGCGCACCCAGAGATTGAGGAGCGTTGAGATATAGTTCTTGAACTTCTTTGAAGGTGACATGATGATCTTCCACCTTTGTCGTTCGTCGTATCTTTGGTAGAATGGCTCTTTCGCACTGTATTAAAATAGATGTGCACATGCTGTAGTAAGGTGATTTCGGGTAAGGGCAGCGTCGTGGGCTTTGCCAGTTATTCAGTAAGGATTGATAATCACGTTCATCATCAGAATTTGATTCCTCGCTCGGGGAGTGATTAATTTCCTTGAGCAGCTTCAACAATTCCGCTCAGATGATCTCCAAGTTCTATATCAGTAAGATTGGTCCAATAGGCTTCTTCTTCGCTTGACATCGAGAACCCGTCCTCTCATTCAGGTTCATGAGGATGGGATGACTCTGGTTCTTCCTCATTTCCTAAAGAGGCGATCTGGAAGTCTTCCACGTCGGTTGACTCCCAATCTTTTATGTGCGGCTTGAATTCTGGCAGTTCCCTTCTTTCAGCAGTGCAAGGCTCCTTAGTTTCAAACAACAGTCCTACACCCTCAAGTGGTTGTCGATGTCGTCGTCGTCTTGGTTTAAGCTTGTAAGGTCCTCAAAGGCTTTAGTGATCTGTTTAATTTTCATTTCTTATGGTTTGGTGAGAGATGCTCCCTTTCTCTTCGGCACATAGGCCTTCTCGATAGTTTCATAGAAGAAATGGTCGTAGAGTGACAATTTAAGTGAGATCGGTAGGAAATCAGCTTGTTTGTTGTCTAACTGGTAATCCAATCCTGTGTGCTTGCAAACCTTCTTCGGAATGACTAGCCCTATTCGTCCTTGCCTATTCATATCGAGTACGGTTTGTGGGATGTACCCGAGTTGGTACAGGAGGTCCCATCCTTTCATTGCTGTTGGATTTATATCACATAGTCGGGTGAGGTAGAGCCATGCTGTTCTCTTTGTTAATCTTCATTGACAGAAAGGCATGCTAGGATGAGTAACTTCCACTATTGCCGTATTGTAGAGCGGTTGCACCTTTTTTATGTGGCAAGTGGATAGGACGGAGTCGTGAGCTATTGGAATATTTGCCTTGTAATCAATATATGCTTCCTTGAGAGGCACATCGACATAGATCCTAACAATGGAGCCTTTGTGCAGAAACTTGATGCATTGATGGTATGTGGATGCTACAGCTTTCATAGACTCCAACCACTTCCTTCCTAGTATCAGGTTGTAAGTACTAGATGAGTTGAAGACATGGAACGTGATGTCTTTAGTGACTGGTCTAAGACGAACTTGTAGTTTAATGGTCCCCTTAACAAAGCATCAGGAGCCATCATATGCGATAAGGGATGGAGACAACGACCTTATATCTTGCTCTGTGTACTCCAGTGTCTTAAGCGTGGTGAAGGGACAGATATTGAGTCGTGCCCCTGTGTCAACTAGCGCATGAGGAACCGAGAATCCCCTGATTATGACCGTTAAATATATTACAGCCGAGATTCCTCGCAAAGATTCTATCGGCATATCTGCATCTGTTAAAGTGACGGCCGATGGTTGCGCCATGACTGAGGTGATCTAATGTAGCTCGTCTAAGGTGGCATCTTCATCTATCTATGTCTCTTCAACCACTTTCATTAATAGCCGATGGTGATCGGGCGATTTCAAGGAAGGCAAAAATTAGGGCTACCTTCTTGACTGATTCTTGGCTTTGCTAGCCTGTCTTAGCAACTGAGGAATGTTCCATCGTAGTCTCATGTTATTGACTTGAAGTATCTTGGGTGATGCTGTCCACCCATGCCGCAATCTCTTCTGCAGTTTGAGGAACATGATCTTCGTATTTGAGTTTGGAGTCAGATGGTGATGGGGTTGGTTGCAGATTTGGAGGAGTGAGAGGTTCGGGCGGAGGTTGATGGAGGTTTTGTTTCCGTGCCCTGAATGAATGGACTTAGACTTGGGTGAACTTTGAATATGGAGGTGGATTTGGAGGCGCAATCCGAGTGATCGAGGCTGAGGGGTGCGACTGAGCAATTGGGGGCCTTAGGGGCTCTACTAGATTAACGAAGGTAGCAGAGGGTTGTGGTGAGTGATCAAAGCAAAAGGATGGAAAGAGGGTTGACTGGGAAGGCCTACTGTGGTGATGTGGGACACTAGCCCTTAGTTGTGATTCGGCAGGGGGTTGTTAACAATCCCAAGGTTTTGCGGTGGATGGTTGTGGTTGGGATTAGCATTTCTAAGGGACTCCCAGCCGATCTAGTTTATATCCCTCATGTCATAGATTATGTCTAGGAGAACCCATCAATCTTCCAAGTTATGTCCTGCATATCGGTGAAATGCGCAAAACTTATTATGGTCTAGGTTCATCAGCTAGGGTCATGGTCATTCCAGTGAGAATCTGAGAAGGTTTTGGTTACTCAGGAGGCGAAAGATATTCAGGATGGTGTCTGGTAATGGAGGGTAATAGTCTCTTTTTGGTTGGTGGGGTCCCCTAGTTTGTAGGTTGAAGTTTTGCGGTGAGGCAAATTATTATAATTTTGAGTGTTGATTGGCCTGTTCTGCACTGTATTTTGATTTTAGTGCTGGTAGGTATTAGGGTACTGGTTCCTATTTTGATACTAGCTCTGGTTTTTATTCGGATACCTTTGCTGATTCTGACCCTAATTTTGATTCGGGTATCGTTGCTTGCCTTGGTTATGCTCGAGGTTCCTTGGCTGAAAGTTACCGTTCCCGGTGTTCTACCCTTGGTTAGTGACGGTGTTGACCTGCTTCGAGCTAGAAGCTTTCTTACTATTTTTCTTCTTTGAATCACTGGAAGTAGCGACTTTTGACGTTACTACAGAAAGGACAAGATTTCCTCCCTTTATGTGTTGTTGGATGCGGCTAGAGCGTGAGTGAAGTGTAATGAAATCTGGGCAATCGCTTATGATGAGGGCACTTCGGAGAGGCTCTTTGACCTTATTTATGCTAACGTCGATCGCGTCCTTCTCCTTCATCTGAGTTTCGATGCGAGCGGCCAACTTCCTCCAACATGCTATGAAATCTGTGAAATCTTCCTCAGATTCTTGCTTGGTCGTCATTAGATCGCTGAGATTGACTGTTTCCTATATCAGATATTTGTACTGGTCTAAGAATTGACCGGCCATTTCATCAAACGTGTCGATTTTATGAAGCGGGAGCCCGACGAACCAGTCGAGAGCCTCCCCTTCTAACAATCTTTGTAAGTAGTGTATCAGGATCCCTTGATTGTCACGGATGGGTCGACAGTCATTGTAAAAAAGTTCCAAGTGATGGTTCGGGTTTCCCGTACCATTGCACTTGTTGAACTTGGGCAGCTTGAACCTTGCAGGTTAAGTGAACTCCAGGTCTTGACAAAATTTCTCGAAAGAATGAGCAACCAGAGCACTCTCACTTGGCCATGTATTTATCTAGCATCTTGGGGAAATCTTCTATTCTCTTAATGGCATCCTTTTGGGTAGGTAGAGAGTGAGTCCAGTCTTGGCAAACATTGTTGACGAAAGTGTGCGCTGCCCTTCATAGTGGTGACATGTGAGCTGAGATTGTTCTCGGCGTGGATGGCGACCTTTCTTGCCTTAGTCGTTCTTGCTCTTACCTCTCTTGCCACTCCTTGATGGTCTCATACGTGGCTGCCAGGCCTCGGAGTAATTCGTCGGTGTCATCGCCTCCCTTCTGTAACTTCTGGACATTGAGTTCCATGAGTTGTTGGGCGGTAAAATTCTATCCAATACTACCATCTTTTCCACTATGATTGTTGCTAATGCACGGAGGAGTGAAGAGATTCTCTTGATCACCGGTCATGTTGATCTCGGGGTTGTACTAAGCGAACTCGCCGGTCAGATCTTCATTGTATACAGGGTTGTCGTGATAGTTCCATAACGGAGGATTACCACTATCAGTGAGATTTATTCTTTGTGTTCCCACCATCGCGAGCCTTTGATAGATGCTCATGCACTTTCGAGAAACCTCGGTAGTCGAGTGAATGTCGGAAAGGGATAGAGAAAGAAAAATATATACGTATAAAAAAACTTAACTAAACGGAGGTGACTTGGGCGACAAGAGGTCCCTGGAATAAGTGGCCTAAACTGGCCTTTGTGGACTCTGACGAAAAGCGAGGAATGGTAGAAAGAAAAAAAGGAAGGTAAATCCTAGAAGGAAATTACCAGTTCGTTACGATCGCCAACTGCAGATATTTATCGACGATACAACACGTCACTGATCACGCTTTTTTTCCCAGGGTGTGGGTTTGACTTTTTTATTAAATCGTCGGCCTGCCGACGTCAGCAACACTAGGTCACCTGCAAATTTAGTTAGCTCGATTTTCCTATTCTCACCCTAATCCTAATTTTACCGAAAGTCTAATTAATTTAATCTTCTAATTAATCTCCTGACCTTACTAGGAGTCTAACTAACCTAAGAATCCCAATCTGATTAGTATTAATCCCCTGATTCTGCTAGAAATCTAATTAGCCTAAATATCCTAGTTTTATTAAAAGTAGTGTCCTAATTCTATTGGAAATCTAACTACTCTGAGTATTTTAATTCTATTAAAAGTTTAATTATTTTAAGTATTCTAGTTCTATTAGGAGTCTAATTACTCTAAGTTTATTAATTATATTAGAAATCTAATTATTTTAAGTTTCCTAATTATACTAGGAATCTAATTAATTTAAGTTTCCTAATTATATTAGGAATCTAATTAATTTAATTTTCGTAATTATATTAGGAATCTAATTAATCTAATTTCCTACTTTGACTGGAATCCTAATTAATTTAGTTTTCTTACTTCGACTAGAATTCTAATTGAGTTGAATATCCTAATTCTATTAGAATTCTAATTAATTTAAGTAATTTAATTCCTAATAGTATCCTAGTTTTAATGGGAATCTATTTAATGCAATTATGCTAATCCTACCTAATTAACCTAGTCTCCTAATCCTACCAGGAGTCTAATTAAAAAGAAGGGGTTTTGGCCTGCTATGCTAAGGAGGATCGGCCCCATTCCCGGGAACCCTCCGTAAGCTCCCTTGGGCAAATCGGTTGGCCAAGGGTCATTAAAAAGTGATATAGATTGAGAAAAACTGATTTTTAATTGGAAAGTTAGGGTTTTGAGGATAAAAATGAGAAAATTGAGATTTAAATGGTTTAGGACTAAAATCTGGCCCCAGAGATTAAAGGCCAGAATTAGGAACCTGAAACTAAAATTAAGAACTGGTTTTAGGAACTAAAACCTAAAACCAAGGTCTAGAGAATTAAAAGTTTGAATCGAAGATCTAAAATGTTCTAAAATGTTAAGAATCAAATTTTGGAACTATAATTAAAAAAAAAAGACTGAAAAGCTGAGGACTAATTCTAGAAATGAAGAACTAGAGATTTAAAACTAGAATTAGAAACTAATTTCTAAGAAAAGACTAAAATCTAAGATCTAGGAAATTAAAAACTAAAAACTAGAACAAGAACCTAGAACTAGAAAAGTAATTAAAACTAGAACTAAGGAATTACCTAAGGCTAAGCGCTAAAGAGAAGGTCTCAAAATTCCTAAACTCGGAAGAAAGGAACTCGAAAACTCGATTGGTCGATGCCTGATGTTGATGTGTTGCTTGTGTTTATGTTGTTCGGATGTGTGTGGGGTCGGGGTCTGTTTATAGGTATTGAGGCAATTGCGCGCCCTGTTGGTGGTGCGCAATTAACCAATTTCGCGCCCTATCTGCTGTGCTTAACCCAATTACACGCCCTATCCTGAGCGCTTAATTGTCATGAGTCGGTGACCGACTCAACGAGTGACTGACTAACTGGCTCAGCCGGGATGTTCGAGTTCTAACCAGATTAGGGCTAATTGCGCGCCCTATGCAACGCGCTTAATAAATTGAGCGTCCTGGTTTAGACGCGCAATAGGGCCCCAAGGCGGCTTCTAGAAAGGTAGAGTCCAGTCCATATCAGACTAATTGCGTGTGAGGTAGCACGTGCAATCCATTCCTAAGGTGGCTCACAGAAAGGCAATCTTGGTCCAAGTGAGACCAATTGCACGCCATGGAGGGGGCATGCAATCGGATTGTGCACACTTGTGTGGGTGCTCTATTCGAGATTTTGCCAGGGGTTAAGTGGGGTCTGACTCACAAGGCTATTATTTCAACCTGTATTCTACCATATACTATTGTTTCAATATATGGTCCCTGTGTTAGGGTTAAGAAGTTTTCAGAGAAGGTAAGTCCTTTATGAAAATCATGGGTAGGGTCAAAGGTTGACCAAACAGATTAATATACTCCGAGAGGGCGAAATTGGGGCGTCTACAATCCCGAGTTTTAATATGAAAAGATAAGATAAGAGGTATGATATGAGATTCGGGTCTTGTGCCTTAGTTGTAGTGAGATATCTTCACAGTCACGTGAATCTCAGAATGTAGATGTCCATGTATGGATGCAACCCCTCTATGGTGATTTAGAATCTCTCTGGTAGCGAGATCTCTTTACTGCCACACGAAATACATCCAAGTTACTACGAAACCCTATCCTTAGAAAGCGTGATTTAGTGAGGTTATCCCACTATAGCTCGTCCTAGAATTAAGTTGTAAGAGTATGTTATGAATAAGTATGCCAAGATAAGATAAGCTATGAGTACAATAATAAGACACCACTGTGTAGGCTAGCAAAAGATTAAGAACTTAAGTTTCTTTACATATCATTCCTTTCGTAGCCACCGTAAGGGTAACAACATCATACAACCAAGACGGGTTTCTAGGAGATAATGTGAGTATGGGTATGAGTATGTTATGAGTTATGTTTGCATATTATGCCTCCCCATTAGGCTGGGTGGAGAGTATAAGTAGGATAGGGAGGGCAATTAGATAGCATTATAATATGGTGGTATGATACTTCAGTGACCCTCTCATGGTAGCTCGAGCAGTGACTCTGGCACAGGTCATATAGGATTTATAAGTAGTTTAGTTACGATCATGTAATGTATAAACATATGTGTGAGAATGATAAGATATGTTATGTATGAAATATGGTGAGGTATGATAGGATATAAGTGTGTAGATCCTGGTCCTGCATTTATGTTATGATATGAATTTTATATTATGCATATGTTTGGATTATATTCTTTTTCAGTTATTTTGAGATACTATTTTTATCACTCATGGAATGCACCCACAATGCACTTTAGTAGTATGGGGTGGATTGTTGGTGTATCTACTGAGTTTATGTGACTGAGTAAACTCATCCCACGAAAATCTAACAGTTGTAGGTGATTACATTGGCAGAGTAGATGCCGGCTATCCAGATTTCACTAATGTTGACTCCGTTGACCATGTGGACGCTGAGTATCAAGAGCCTCGGGAGGGCGACTCAACTGTTTACCAGGAGGATTTTGGTTCTGACTTTGACCCGAGTGTCAGCTATTGACATTTGAGACTCGATATTGACTTTGTTATGTGTTGTTATCGTTAACTCTATAGTTTCTTCTATTAGATTTGTCTTTGACTTTTGTTTCCATTTTGTTTTTGGGTTTCTTAGATTTATCATAGTTATTTATCTAGTTATTTATGACAACTTTTATATTCCACCTTTATTTGTTATCTTTCACGGATTTTGTGCAACCAAATTGGCACAAGAACTTTGATTATGTGTATGTCCACATAGCGTATCTGGGATGCGTGCGGGTCATAACTCAAGATTCTAAACCCTCAGTTATGGGGTAGAATTTGGATCGTGATAAAATGGTATCAGACATCAAGCTTTACTTTATGTTAGAATTTGGGAACTTAAGTTATTACGAGTTCTAAGTCTCTATTTTTGAAATAGGATTACGATGGCTCCGCAAAGGAATGGTGACGGATCTTCCTCCCAGGGAGAAGAAAGTGAAATAGCACGTATGCTGTGTGAGTTAACGGCCGTACAACAACAACATGTGGCCTAGTTGAGTGAGACCCATCAGCAAGAGACTACCAGGTTGATTCAAGAGTTCAATCAGTAGCTGGAACAACAGGCCAGAAATTATCAAGACCTGATTGCCTAACATTTGAACAATCTTGCCAACCGCGGTCCGGTTCTACCTCCACCACGGCCTCTAGTTGAGAAAAATTATCACAACGGATATGTGACCTTTAACAGGGCACGACCTCCTCATTTCAGTTGGATCCTAATACAACAGATGATTGGAGCCCACAGATAGAGAAGATTTTCAAAGACTCTACTCCCATAGAAAACGAGAAAGTGTATTGGGCCGTAATGTGTCTGAAAGGTGTTAAGGAGTGAAAAATACCATTTTTTACCTCCTAACCTGTCCTCTGTTGGACCCTTGAGCTGACTAACAAGGTGTTTTAAGTATGTTTTGTAGATAAGCAATAAAATTCAGCCTTAGTGCAGATATCCACCTAAAAAGGCCAGAGAAGCAATCTGCTCCTCATCATGTGTTCACAAAAGCCCAAAGGCCTGTCAGTCACGCAATCAGAGCTTCATAAATTTAGGGGAAGGTCATGGGATCAATAAGGCATGCTTGAGACCAAGCACAGTTGTAAAAAAGATAGATTGAACCAACCAAGAGGTTGCTGAGTGCTAACGGATGGAAGACAGCACACCAAAGATAGATGCCAGCTGAAGAAACTTAAGGCAGAAGCTGTCGAGAAGTTCTGAAGCTCAAATACCAATCTACCGTGAGGATCCATTAAGCTATCGTAAGGTTCTAGTTGCTTGTCGATAGGTTGTGCTTGCAGTAAAAGAATCCTGTCGACACCTTACCTAAAGGTGCAGGGGAAGTCGTGAGGTTTAACTGAACCTATCGAGCTGATCGAGAGAAGCTTTCGACAAGACCTTTCAGAACCTGTCGAGATGATCCCCAACCTGTCGAACACTTCACCAGTCAACAGGTTGATTGTAACCTGTCGACAGGATGAACGAAGAACTAAACAGAAGGTATCGAGACCCACTTCAATCCTGTCGAGATATGCCGATCCTATCGAGTTGTGCACTTCAACTCAGCGAGAGGTTTTCCAAACCTATCGAAATGCAGAGCAAGCAGACTAAGAACCTATTGAGAAGTTCCCTGAACCTCTCGACATTCGTTTTGCGAACTTCTCATGGCCCTTCTTTAGCAACTACAACTTTCATATTTCGTGCGCACGATCCAAGGCATGACAACGACCCCTGGGGGTATTTTTGGTATTCAACTGAACACGAGCGAGAACTCTAACTACCTCACATATACTTGTCAGTTGTGGACCAATAGGAGAAAAGCTTCTAGAAGAGGTATCAGCCACATCAGCATAACTATATTATTCTTTTGAGTTCTGATTGGCTGAAACAAATATGAGAAAAAGGTATAAATAGAGGAGCAATCACATTGAAAAGGGATCCAAAAATTGAGAGAGCGAAAGCCAAGTTCGAATTCATTTTCCCTCTAATTTTTCTCTCTTTTCCCTCTTCTTTTTGCTTTTAGCCAATTATGGTTGGCTAAAACTTCTCCAGTAGCTAGAGTGAGTTGATGAGCTGTAATTAAGAGTTTCAGATGCTTTGTAAGGGATTGGATGCTGCACAGATTGTAGATCTGAGCACAATATTGTAAGTAGTAACATTGTAATGGAATTATGGGATTTAGAGTTAATTCTGAGCTATACTTCATTTAGTCGGATTTGATTTCCCTAGTTTGGATACTCCTGTGGGCCATCTAGAAATGGGGAGCTTATAGCCTGGCATTCACAGCATCTACAATGGTTAACCTATTTTAATCAAGACCATTGGCTAAAGATAATCTCTAGGATGATCTGTGACCATTCAAGTGGATAGCTCATAGCCTTAGGATTGCTCTGATTCTCTTGTTAAGATCAGATTCTTATACCATGCATCTGCCGGGGTCGAACTCGGGGAGCTCGTAGCCAGATGAAGGATTGTTGCAGATCTGATCTAAGCATTGCCTTTGATTCATTTAATTTTTAGTGAAAGACTAAATCCCTAGCTGCTACTCTCCATCCTTTGATTTTTAATCCATTTTCCTTCACTCTGTGTTTTCTTAAAAATCTGGATCAACTACATTTAATTTCTGTAGTTTGTAGTGACAAAAAAACCCAAAACCTCTCCTCTTTTCTATTTTAGTGTAGCTTAAATTAAGATAGAGTGCCAGATCTATTACAGATCTGGAGAGTTATCATAGTTTATTCACATTTCCCTGTGGACATACCCTTACTTACCTATCAAAACTTGCTATAACAACTCTGTATCTTGCAGGTCTAGGAGATTGTAGTTGTGCTAAATCCACCCTCTGTTCTAATTTGATTTTTTTTGCTTTTACCATTACATAATAAATCAGCACACTCGATATACCCAACCCGCAACCGGGGATCTGTGATCTAAGCTTGGTAGATATAAGTTTTTTCTAATTTTTAGATTTATAATTTTGATTGCCTGTTAAGTGTTTGACTAATTGCTCTTGTAGTATTTTGTAGCTTAATTTTCTTTTCAGATCTGAATCTGTGGTGCTCTGAGGAGCATTGTGCTAGATCCTGTATCCCTCTAATCCTTTTATTTTTCTTGATCTATGATTTGTAGCTTTGTTAGCTGTTTGTGCTTGTTCCTATTTGTTGTATCAAACTTGAGCTGTAAGTGGTATTAGTGTGCATTGAGATTGTGAGTGGTGTATGTTTGGAAGAATAACTCTCAACCATCAGATTGTGCCATTTAATACATCTGCTGCAACTGAATCAGTTGAAATGGGTGAGCAACCAAGGTTGTTGTTGAAGAATTACTATGCACCTGGTGCATATAATTCTCCTTTTTGCATATAGTTTCCTGCTGTGGAAATTAATTATGAAATTAAATCTTCAACCATTCAGATGTTGCCTTCTTTCTATGGTTTAAGTAAAGAGGACTCATACAAGCATGTTGATAAATTCCTTGCCTTGTGTACTACCTTTAACATTACAGGTCTGGGGCCAGAAGCCACCAAGCTTAGACTATTTCCTTTTTCATTAAAAGACAAAGCCAGGGCCTAGTTATCCTTGCTGCCCCCTAATAGTATCAACTCTTGGGATGACATGCAAAGCCAATTCCTAACTGAATTCTTCCCCATATCTAGAACCAGTCAGCTGAGGAAGAGTATCCTCTCATTTTCTAAACTCCCAACTGAAGGGTTCCATGAGGCATGGGAGAGATTCAAGGAGCTGTTGAGGCAGTGCCCCCACAATAAAATTCCTGAATGACAACTTATCCAAAGTTTCTATCAAGGAATTGACTCCAAGAGTAGAAATATGGTGGATGCTTATTGTGGAGGCACATACCTTCATAAAACAATTGAGGAAGCATGGGAATTGTTTGATGTCATTGGTAAAAACTCATTACAACAAGAGTCTCTTACTAGGGATGTGGACACCCCAGGAGGAATGTTGAAGGAGAATACAACAGGAGGTAAAATGTATGAGATTGGTGGGTATAATGATTTGGAAAGAAAGGTAGCCAGCTTAACTCAAAAGTTGGAGAAAATGATGGAAGAAAGGTAGTCTCCAATGGTTGCTAATGTGGGAGAGGCATGTTCCATCTGTCAATCTCCCACTCATCCCATTCAGGATTGCCCCTCTGCTGAGCAATTTCTAGAACAGGTGATGGAACATGTGAATGCTGCCCAGTCCTTTGGTCAGCAGTCAACTGCTGGTTATTCTTGGAGAAACCACCCTAACTTGAGGTGGAAGTAAGACAATGTTCAAAATTAAAACCAACAGTAGTTCCAACCTCAGTTTTATCAACAACCACAGCAAATGCCTTTTAAACCAGCTCCCCAGACCTATCAACAGAATTTTGTTCCAAGAACCCAATACCAGCAACCTATGGCTCAGCCTATGGTTTAGCCTATGCAATAAAATACCCCAACTCCAGCTTCTAGAACACCCTCTTTTGAAGAACAAGTTCTGGCCTCATTACAGAACTTGGGCTCGTTGTCCCAAATAGTCCACTCTCATAGTCAAAGCATAAAAAAGATAGAAGACCATCTTGGCCAACTATCTAATGTATTGACAAAGAGGGAGGAAGGTAGGCTGTCTAGTCAGCCCATGGACAATCCAAAGAGACAATATGTGGTAGGTGAAGTCTGTTCTTCCCATGAGGAAGCCAAATCTGTTATCACATTAAGAAGTGGAAGATTGGTGGACAATCAAGTAGGCTTTGGGCCTTTGAAAAATTCAAAAAAAGAAAATAAAGCAGTTCCAAAGAATGTACAGTAGGAGCAGCCCAGTTTGAAAAAGGGAGATGTTAATGTTTCCTAACAGAAAATTGAAAAAAACGAAAAAATAAAAAATAAAAATAAAGGAAAAAATGACGAGTTGGCTAAGGCTGCAAATGGGAGGACAATTCCCCATTTGTCATTTCCCAATACTTTAAAAGCAAGTTCTCCTTTTGATAAAGGGAATGCCAAAGTAGAGGAAATGATGGAAACTTTTAAGTAAGTAAAGATCAACTTGCCTTTACTTGATGCAATCAAGCAAGTGCCGACCTATGCCAAGTTTTTAAAATACCTTTGCACCCACAAAAGACAATCGAGGATACATCTATCCAAGAAAGTCTTTTCAGCAGAAAAAGTGAACTAAGTCTTGACTATAGCAACTCCAACAAAGCTTCAAGACCCTGGAGTCCCCACTATCCCCTGTATCATTGGGGATCATACCATTGAAAAAGCGTTATTAGATCTGAGAGCTAGTGTGAATTTGCTTCCATACTCAGTTTATAAGAAGCAGGGCTTAGGTGAGTTGAACCCCACACATGTGGTCTTACCACTAGTTGATAGATCTGAGAGGAAGCCTATGGGAATCATAGAAAATGTCTTTGTTGAGGTTGATAAATTCTTTTATCCTGCTGATTTTCTGGTGTTAGATATGGAGCCAAGCAAGTGTGCTACTTCCATCCTTGTGATTTTGGGCAGGCCATTCTTGGCCACTGCTAATGCATGCATACAATATAGATCAGGGGTCATGGAAGTAACTTTTGATAATATGAAGGTTAAATTGAATGTGTACAATTAAGCCAATCAACCCCACTTGAATGGTGAGGATTCTTTCTAAATTAGGATAATGGATGAGCTTGTCACTTTGCCCAAGCTGCTGCAGTATACTGGTCCTTGTGGTCATGCTGATGATATGTTTGAAAATACAGGGAAACCAGTGTTGATCAACCACTATCATGAACCTCCTTAGCATGGCTGAGTCTCAATAATGTACACTATGTATAATAGTTACTGTGGTGAGTTATTGTTACTGTTATTTATATTTTTTTTCGACATTGTCAATGCTGTTTCACATTTGCACATCATGGATCCTTCATAGGCTGGCTAGAAGCAAGAATTGTTTGAATTAACTTGGGTTTTGATAAATTTGTGTGTAAAATAAATGTGGGGAAGGTTTCAAGCCTGTTTGAATTGAATTATAACCTGTCGAGAGGACTGCAATGCATTTCGACAGGTTCTGAAGTTTCTAATGGTGAATAGTGACAGATTCTCGATAGGTGCAGGGAACTTGTCGAAGAGCATGTTACACTAAGCTCAAAATGCCCGTCAAGAGGTTCTTTGAACTTCTCGAAACAAATTTTTCTGTAACCTTTGACCAGTCGATAGGATTAATTGAACTTCTCGCGACGATTGGCCATCCTTTACCTGTCGACAGGTTCTTGCAACCTGTCGACACTTTGCCCCAATCCTATCGACGATTGTTTTCCATAGATTTAAACCTCATGACAACTTCATTTTTTTCATTCGACACCTTCTCTTTGCGCTGTAAGTTACTCTGGCGATTTTTTCCATTTCTGCTTTTTCTCTCTCTATCTCACTGGCTATTACAGCAACCTCCTAGCTATTTTCCACATTACTTCAATCCATCAAAAGCTACATTTTACACCAGGTCCAAGCTGTTTTTGTCCTGTGCCCATCAAGATCTCACAAACCCTAGGTTTCTCTCGGCAAGCTTTTCTTCAGCTTCACTCTGTTATTTCAAGTTTGGGTTATTAAATTTTGAATCTGTGGGGGTAATCTGAGTAACCTAAGAAGCCTGTGTGGTGATTAGTTGTGAATTAGAAGCGTTTGAGTAATCAATGGCTGAGCAAGAGGACATATTGGCAAATCTTTTCAAAGTGCCTTCTAAATCTGCCACCAAAGCCATGTGGAAATCCAGTAGGTAAACCACAAAGCCTAAGGAAACCCCACCTGCCAAAAGGAAACTTGTCATGGAGGAAGCTGAGAAAATTGTGAAATCTAAGAAGTCCAAGAAATCTAAGAGGGCCCAAACCATTGACGCCATTGTTGAGGAGACCCCTGAAACCCAACCTAACCTTGAGCCTGAAATTTCTGAGGCTGAGCCTAACCCTGTATTAGTGCCTGAAATCCCTTCACTCTGATCCACACCCAATAAATTTGTGGATGCCTTGGATGTTATCCTAGAGACTATTGTTGACACCCCCAATTTCTCTAAGTTAGGGGAGTGTCAGGATACTTTGAATTATCTGGTGAAGGCAGGCCTGACACCCATGATGAGCCCATTGAATGAAAAGTCTTACCCAAGGCTGGTTAAGTTGTGGTATCAGAATCTCAAGAAATAAACCAAGCCAGATTCAATTGAGCCCTGCCTTGTAATTCTAATTGATCATATGGAGATGGTGGTGGATTACAGAGATATAGGACTAGCATTGGGGATCCCCTCTGTTTTTGATCCAGTTTATGACCTGGCTGCACCTGAGAATGTTTCTTTCAAAGCAATGGCCAGGCACCTCACTCAGGGCATTGTGGGGTCTGGGGACTCAATTAGGAGAAGAGATTTATCCCCTAGCTTGCATTTTTTTTATTCAATTTTGAGAAAGAATATCTATGTCAGTGGCCATTAGCAAGAGAGAAGAACACCGATAGTGGATGCCCTATACTTTTTCTCTAAAGGCAAATTTATTAATGCTACTTGGTTGGTGTTTGAAGCAATGGTGGACGTGAATGACAAATGCAGGAAAGTGCAAGCCCTATCAGGGCTCCCCTACAGCAAGCTTATCACTGCCTTGCTTAGGAGAGGGGGATTTGTGTTTAAAGAAATTTAGGAAGTAGAGATGGTGAAGCCCACGGTGTTTGGAAAAAAAGCTTGGTTTACTAGTGGGACACTCATTGGGAAAGGCCACCATAGGTCAATTGAGAAGTTTGAGGAAGCAACTCCTGGCACCTCTGTTGCCCCTAGTTCAGCACCTCCTCCTGAGGTCTCTACTTCAGTCACCCATGAGCCTCAGTTCACATCTGCTACTCCTGGCTTGGAGCCTCCATTTGTATCCTCTGCACCCTCATTCACCCCTGCCATTGATCGGAATTTCTCTATGGCCAGTTCAATTGCTGCAAGCCCCACCATCCCTCCATCTCTCACACCAACCATCTCACTTTCTTTTCCTTCCATGCCAGTTCCCAATCCCCAAAGCAGTCCAGTTTCCCTTTTCACTATCACCACATCCACCCCATTCTCAGCTCCTCCACTCACGGACCCCATCCCTACGTTGCCCTCACTCACCATTCCAGCTAGCCCATTTACATCAACCATTGCACCTTCCCCACTTTCCACTCCCCTTGCTAGTGAGCCCATTTTTTCCATCTCACCTTCCCTGACCCAGGACCTGTCAACCATTGAAGGGTATTCATCCCTGCTGATGTCCATAGTGGACAATATTGGGTATGAATATAATCCACTACCTGACTCTCCACAGCCCACATTCCCCCAACTTTCCCATGCCCATCCTCCATCAACCTCATTCCAGCAAGCCCACACTCCCTCATTTCCACCACCCCCTCTCTTCCACACCCCACTTGCTATCAAACCTAACCCCTTACCCCAAATCCTAGACCTCCTCCTATCCATCCATTCCCATGTTATAGCTAATAACAATACCCAAACTTCCATTGAGGCCACACTCTTATCCTTGCACTCCACCCTCCACAACCAGGTCTCTATCTCACATTCCTTAGCAGCCATCCAATCTTTCTTGACCAATTTAGCCCAACCATCTCAACAGCCACCTACCCATTTACCTACCCCACCTCCTTCTCCCCAACTCTTTGCTAAAGATGTCCCTCCACCTGCCATCATTGATGCCTCCACCCAAACTAACCCTGAAGTGGTAGTTCTCAGCCCTGTATCTCATCCACTCCATTCCCCAGCTGGCCCTGCCATTTTACCCTCCCTGATTAACTGACATCCTCCACTCCACTCCCTTTCCTGCCCATTGTGCCCCGCCATTCCTTCTACATTCCCCCTTACCTCACACTTTTGTATGCAATGAGGGATAAACCCTACATCCTAAGAGGAATGGTTGCCCTTCGCGCTGCCCTTGAAGCTCCCTATGAGGAGAGGATTGCTAACACGGAGCTGGAGCACAGAATTACGCTTCAGGATATATCTCAAGGTTGGAAGAAGATATTGGTTCGTTATGAGTCAGCAAAAAAACTTGCTGCGGTTGAGGGTGTCATTGCCAAAGTTGAAAAGAAGAGAGCTGAACTTCTCCAGAAAAAATTGGAGAATGCCCAGGAGATAACCAAAGCCACCAAAGACCTCTCTGAGTCCAATCTGCTTTATGCAGAGAAGAAAATTGAGATTCTGGAAAGAGAGATTGTTGCACTGACCTCTCAGCCATATCAGCCAGCCCCTCTGGCTTCAGCTCCTTCTACCAGTCCTCCCTGCACCGAATCCTCTATACCGTCTTCCACTCAACCTACTCCTACTCCACCTGTCCCTACCCCACCAGTGGATGTTCCTCCTCCTCCAGTCCAAGCTCCTCCACACACTGAGTGTGCCCCACAAGCACCTAAGCGGACTTCCACCATAAGAAAAGTCACTGCTAAAAGGTCTGTTTTGTCTGGTGCTGCTCTAAAGAAAGAAAAAGAACCTACCACCCAGTCTGAGGGGGCACCAAACCAGCCAGCTCAGAAGTCCAAACCCAAGAAGAAAAAACCTCTATCCAACGAAGAGTTGAGGAATCTAGCAAATCTTTATGAATGGCCTGATGATGCTTATAAATAATTGTAGATTGTTTTAGGTTGTTCTCCAGTGCATCCTTAGATATTTTACATATTCTTTGGGTCTAAATGCAATTTCTTTTTATTCTGATTCGTTTAGTTCATATGAATGTACAATGTTTGTTTTCTTTCTTTTATGTATCTCTATTTTTACCCTGCTGCACACCCACATGTATCTTTGACATAGTTAGGACACTGCTCCTCATAGGTTTGGGGGTGTGGCAAGGTATGCCAATGGATAGTTAATAGTAGTGTAGCAAGGTTCAATAGAAATGGAGAAAATAAAGTAAATTTCCACCTAAATTTTTTTTAAGGAAAATAAAAAACCTTTTAATATTGGAATATGCTGCACTTCTAACATTATAATGAAGCAAATGTCAGGAATTTTTATTCAAAAATTAGCACTTAGTAAACTTGAAAGGAGAGAAGATCTGTGAGGATACTCCCCAAAAAATTTAATGGAAGACCATAGCCAATGAGATTTGGGCCTGAGAAATTTTTTTTTTTTTTTTTTTTTGAAGAGTGTCTTGGCAAATTTTTTCTGCTCTAAGGACTGATTGGATCTAGCTTTGATCACTAGAAGTTAGGCAAATCCAAGTTGAAATAGCTTGACATCATTCTTGACATTGAGGACATGAAGTAAGGCCATTCCTTGGACATTTTGAGCTTAAAATACCCTTATCCTTTGAACTGCCCTTGATACACACCATTTGAGCCTTGAAATCCAAACTTTTCTTTGATAAAAATCAGAAAATTTGAACCCAAAACCTCAATGACCTGATGCAACCTGACCCTCACTCTGAGATTTCAGAAGGTAAAGGAGAAAGAATTAAAGAGGTTAGAGGAGCAAGGTTTGACAATTTGGTAAAAGAAGAAAATACATGTGAAGGCAAGAGTGATGAGTAATTGTGGCATGCCAGCCCATAAAAAGAAAAGAAAAATATGGAAAAATACAAAAAGCAAAAAAGACAAACAGAAAAGCAAAAACAAAAATAAGAGAAAAGTCACTTCATTGGATTTTGAAAGAATAGAGAAAAAGCTGGTCACTTTGGCTCTAAAAATTCAAAGAAGATGAAGATTTATGCTGAAATGAAGAAGGTGTACATGTCACCTCCTTACCTTTTTGATTTCTCAATTTTGAATCCCATTCCACCCTTTTATTCTTTATAAACTTCACCCATAAGCCACATTACAATCAAATAAAAAGTCCTTATTGATTTGAAATTAATTAACCAGTCATGTAGAGACAAGGATTTGTCTGATCTATGGTGAAAAGAGTTAGAAAATTTTAGAAATTAGAGCAATGCCTATGCTCATGCTTGCAGTCTTATTTGAGGGCTGTAACTGCTCTTGAGCTGTGTGAACTAATGTACCCTTCTAGTTTCATTCTGAGTGACAACCATGGTGAGCTTTGGATCTGAAATTAAGTTTGTTGGGGGTTGTATCATAACAAAAAATTCTCAATTTAATAGTTAGCTATGTATTAAATTTCGGGTAAAATGCCTTGACATGAGTTGATTGATTGTGAAGGAATTGCAATAGAATTTTAGTTTAAAAATAAAATAAAATAAATAAAATGCTGTGTTTTTTATGAGAACCTTCTGAACTTAAAGGAACAAGGTGTGGAATGAATTTTTTTTTGACTTGATTTTTGTTCTCAACATGCTGCATTAACATTAACTGAACCATTAGAGAAGTTTGTGGGTAACTTCACTGAAAACCCTCAGGAGACTTCACTCCTCCACTAGGGATCACCTAGGGGTTTAAAATGCTTTATGCATATGCTAAATGCACCCGTGTTCTCTATGAAAGTGGCGTGTAATTTTTTAGGTTAATTCTTTTTACTTTCTCCTTTGCTCAAGGACTAGCAAAGCTTAGGTTTGGGGGTGTGTTAAGCAGTAAAAAATATCATTTTTTACGTCCTAACCTGACCTCTGTTGGACCCTTGAGCTGACTAAGAAGGTGTTTTAAGAATGTTTTATACATAAACAATAAAATCCAGCCTTAGTACAAATATCCACCTAAAAAGGCCAAAGAAGCAATCTGCTCCTCATCATGTATTCACAACAGCCCAAAGGCCTGTTAGTCATGCAATCAGAACTTCATAAATTCAGGGGAAGGTCATGGGATCAACAAGGCATGCTTGAGACCAAGCACAGTTGCAAAGAAGATAGATTGAACCCACCAAGAGGTTGCTGAGTGCTAACGAATGAAAGACAACACACCAAAGATAGGTGCTAGCTGAAGAAACTCAAGGCAGAAACTGTCGAGAAGTTCTGAAGCTCAAATGCCAATCTGCCGAGAGGATCCATTAAGCTATCGCAAGGTTCTAGCTGCTTGTCAATAGGTTGTGCTTGCAGTAAAAGAATCCTGTTGACACCTTACCTAAAGGTGCAGGGGAAGTCGTGAGGTTCAACTGAACCGATCGAGCAGATCGAGAGAAGCTTTCGACAGGACCTTCCAGAACCTGTCGAGATGATCCCCAACCTTCGAACACTTCACCAGTCGACAGGTTGATTGTAACCTGTCGACAGGATGAATGAAGAACTAAACAGAAGGTATCGAGAGCAAATTTAATCCTGTCGAGATATGCTGATCCTATCGGCTTGTGCACTTCAACTCAGCGATAGGTTTTCCAAACCTATCAAAATGCAGAGCAAGCAGACTAAGAACCTGTCGAGAAGTTCCCTGAACCTCTCGACATTCATTTTGGGAACTTCTCATGGCCCTTCTTCAGCAGCTAAAACTTTCAAATTTCGTGCACACGATCCAAGGCACGATAGCGACCCCTGGGAGGTATTTTTGGTATTAAACTAAACACGAGTGGGAACTCTAACTACCTCATATACACTTGTCAGTTGTGGACCAATAGGAGAAAAGCTTCTAGAAGAGGTATCAGCCACATCAGCATAACTACATTATTCTTTTTAGTTCTGATTGGCTAAAACAGATTTGAGAAAAAGGTATAAATAGAGGAGCAATCATAATGAAAAGGGATCCAGAAATTGAGAGAGCGAGAGCCAAGTTCGAATTCATTTTCCCTCTAATTTTTCTCTCTCTTTTCCCTCTTCTTCTTCCTTGCTTTTAGCCAATTATGGTTGGCTAAAACTTCTCCAGTATCTAGGGTGAGGTGATGAGCTATAATTAAGAGTTTCATACGCTTTGTAAGGGATTGGATGTTGCATAGATTGTAGATCTGAGCACAACATTGTAAGTAGTGACATTGCAATGGAATTGTGGGATTTAGAGTTAAGTTTGAGCTATACTTCATTTAGTCATATTTGATTTCCCTAGTTTTGATACTCCTGTGGGCTAGCCAGAAATGGGGAGCTTGTAGCCTGGCATTCACAGCATCTACAATGGTTAACATGTTCTAATCAAGACCATTGGCTAAAGAAAATTTCTAGGATGATCTGTGACCACTCAAGTGGATAGGTCATAGCCTTCGAATTGCTCTAATTCTCTGGTTAAGATCAGATTCTTATACCATGCATCTGCCAGGGTCGAACTCAGGGAGCCTGTAGCCAGATGAAGGATTGTTGTAGATCTGATCTAAGCATTGCCTTTGATTCATTTAATTTTCAGTGAAAGACCAAATCCCTACCTGTTGCTCTCCATCCTTTGATTTTTAATCCATGTTCCTTCACTCTGTGTTTTCTTTAAAATCTGGATCAATTGCATTTAATTTCTGTAGTTTGTAGTGACAAAAAAACCCAAAACCTCTCCTCTTTCTTGTTTTAGTGTAGCTTAAATTAGGATAGAGTGCCAGATCTATTGCAGATCTAGAGATTTACCATAGGTTATTCACATTTTCCTGTGGGCATACCCTTACTTAACTATCAAAACTTGCTACAACAGCCCTGTATCTTACAGGTCTAGGAGATTGTAGTTGTGTTGAATCCACCCTCTGTTTTAATTTGATTTTATTTTGCTTTTACCATTACATAATAAATCAGCACACTCGATATACCCAACAAAAGGTGATGCACAAAATTGGTGGATGTCAATGAAAAGGTTGGTAAACAGAGCAGAAGAACACTAGACTTGGCAGCCATTCAGAGAAGTATTTTATAACAAGTACTCCTCAGATGCCACGAAGACTTCAAAGAAGAGTGGGTTCCAAGCTTTACAGCAAGGAACCATGTATGTGACCGAGTACGAGGCAAAGTTTGACTGACTCTCTCGATTTACCTCTATGTTGGTGGCTTATGAAGCCGAAAAATTCTACCACTTTCAAAAGGGGCTCAACCCTAATATCAGGATCAAAATCACGGCAATGAAAATTTCAGTTTATGGAGAGTTTGTGGAACGGGCTCATATCTAGGAGCAGGAGAATGGAGAACTACGCGCTCAACATGTAGCTCTCCAAGCAACACAAAAGGATAAACTGATTCGAGAAGGCACTTCGTCCTTTACTCCGAGAGCACCTCCTTCCCGACTTCCACCGGTATAAGGACAGCAGCATTTTGCACCATACCCTAAGATTCTCCCACTTCAGAGAGCCGCTCCCATCTTCGGTTATCAAAGATTTACACCTTCATCAGGTTACACCCATCCAGGGATGACTACAGCTCAACCTATTCAGAGAGGTGTTATAACTATGACATATCTAAGAAATTTTTCAGCTCAATATCAGAAAATCGCAGCCCCTGCTAATACTTTGTAGAAATCTTATTTTGTCCATATGAATCTTGCACCAAGTGCGGTAAGAAGCATAAATCGGGTGAGTGTTTGCTTTACTCAAGCGTGTGTTTTCGATGTAAGAAGCCGGGATACTTTATTCGAGATTGCCTAGAGCGAGACCTTGTCATAAATATTTCTTTGAGAGGGCAGCAGCCGCAACTACAGCAGCCTCGAGCTCAGAGTTGAGTTTTTACCATGTCACATCAGGATGCATTGGCTACTGATGAGGTCATTTAGGGTATGAATTTCACTCTGTCTACTTTTTCTTAAGCTTTATTTCCTTTCAATTGCATATATGTGCAACTGTGGATTTTATCAATCCGTCGCGATGATATGCTAACTAAAAAAAATGGAGTCGCCACTTGGAGCTTTTGGTGACTCGGGATACCTCAAAATCGATATATGGGGACCAAGGTGCAAAAATATGACTCCGATTTACCAGTCTTGGCCAAAGGCTCTCGGGTAGGGGCTTCGGTTATCAATCGGGAAGGTGTTAGGCACCCGATCGACCCGCTCATAAGTGATCTCTACTATGGCCAAGTCTATATTACATATATAATATATATATATATATAATTAAATATATATGAAAAAAATAGGAAAAATGACCGGCACTTCCTCTTGCCCGAAGGCACACCGATCCTATTGAGCCCTTCGCACCCACTAAAATTTTGGTGGCATAACGACTCAATTCTAGGATGGAGGAAACACAAAGAAAGTAGAGGAATAAAGGGGAGAGCAGGAGCTCTCTGGCCGTTGTAGCACTGTTGTGGATCTTCGCACGAGAGCGACACCAGTGAGCTTCCGAAAGCGAGCGGGTTAGAGCAAAGTTCTAACTTCAATGGCTAAAGGCTTGGAGCTCGGTAATGGATGATGATGTTAGAGGTATGAGATGGGCTAAAGCTTCTAGGGTTTGAGCAAATTCTGGTTTTTTAGGCAAATGAGGGAGCAAAATGCAAGAGTTTCTTCTCTTAGAAATTTCAAAAGATGCTAAGGGGCGGTGGCTCTCTATATATAGAGAAAGGGAGGATTAGGGAGGTACTTAAGTCCTAATGGGTTTAGCAATTAGGTAATAGGAAATCTAAGGTTTTTGGGTTTTTGGGAGCTTGGATAGGTGGGAATTGAGCTTTAATGGTAGATGATAGGGTGATCTTCTAAATGGCATAAGGGTTATAAAGAGGGCTAGTGGGGTCACTAGGGTCCTAAAGAAACCCACCCCAAACTTTGGGGTGGTCAAAAAGTCAAACCCCAAGGATGATTTTCGAACATTTTCTAAAAAAACACTAGTCCTAAGTCTTGCATATATAATATATATGTTAGGCTTAGGAACAGTGTTTCCTAAGAAGTCCAGAGCCCGTTCTGGAGCTCAATTATGAAGGAAGAAGCCAAATTGGCCTAAGGGGTCTGGGAATGGTTCTAAAGGTTTGGGGTTAAACTCTAAGGGTTTGGGAGGTGCTTTCGGAAGCTTGGGTGTACGTCTTTCTCAAAGTATATGTCAATCGGGCCTTGGGCCAAATTTGGGTGTCTACAGACGCCCCTCTTTAGTCTTTGATCACTAATGATCATATGCCAAAGAAAAAGACATCCGAAGAGGCCCAAGGCACCTCTATCAGGTCTGATGTATTCAAAGCGAACCTTAAACATAAAAAAGTAAAAGAAAAACTAAACAGAGAGTAGTGGAAGCCCAATATATTGGGACAACGTCTGTAGCTCAAGGCTTTCGATCCCCAAGAACTTAGCAACATTACTGGGCATAATCGTGATGGTATAATTGAAGATGCATGATATTTGAGATTCATTTCGAACAAGATTGCCCCGCGAGCGGGAGGGTGATCGACCCATTGATCAAACATAAAAGTTGTATAAAACATCCCTGAATCCCAACCTTGTTAGACCTCAATTAACTACTAACGAGTGCTTTTAGTTCGTGTTGTGTTACAACAGGTGTGGAAGGGGATTAATTGCTAAAATGAGTTAAAAGAGCAAAGATAGGAAGAAACCCAAGCACAAGGCAAGTAATCCAAGGAGATGCATTGAAGGAAGAGTCTCAAAGCTTAAATGGACCGGTTAGAATTGCAAATTCGACCGATCGAAATAGCGCAACAAAGGAGATTTACACTTAAAGAGAAAAGGTCTTAACTAGACCGGTCGAAACGCCACTTTCGACCGGTCAGTATCCAAAAGGAGCTTCAGAAGTATAGAGCGAGACCGGTCAGGACTAAGTTGACCAGTCGAAAGTGGAATAATAACATGCAATTATACTCAGGTAATTAATCGACCGGTCAGAAGACGAAGTCGATCGATCTGGAAAATAAGGACTCCTAAAGCCCGCGAGTCGCCTTCTACTTGGAGAAGGATTCTAAACTCGACCGGTCGGTACTCCAATCTCGACCGGTCCAAATAGCATTTTTGAGCGAAATTTAAGGGCTAGGTGCAGATGTGGATATCTTCTAACACAAAATCTTCTCCGAGAATCACTCAAGAAATCTGGATAACTCCAAATCTGTGTGGATTACCTTATATAATCATCATCCTTGGAGGATTTTTAGGATTTAGGAATCCTTGTCGTATATATCTGTTCTAGGGCCTTGTAATCTATAAATAAGGACCCTAGGGTTTAGTTTTAGCAGACTCACACGCCAGAATCTTTCTAGAGGGCTCTGAAGTGAGTTTCAGTAGATTAGGTTAGGAATAGTCTAGAATAAAGAGAGATTGATTGTGATCATCGATTAGAGTCTTCTTCCGTGACGAAGAAGAACTCTAAATCAATGCGTGTGTAAAGCTTCGGCCACGGATCTCTTATAAATTTCATATGAGTATTCAATAAAGTGTTATTTCTTTTTGCTATTTTTTAAATCCCCAGAATGATATGATTGTATGATAGAATTTTTGAGAGTCATCGAGAACGAGCAATTGTAGAGGTTTATTTCTATTTAACAAAACCTCAAGGGCCTCGTTGGGATTGGGGTTGGATTAAGTAGAATCTCATCGACAAACTAGGCCTTGTAGGGTAGTTTTAGTTGGTTACGTGCAATGATGCTTAATGATTAGGTTATCGAACTCACGATTAGATCTCGCTCAGTCATAAATGACACAACTGAGCTTGTAGCGAAGAACTGGGATACCAGGGATTTATTATAGGAAAGTAGTAGATTTTATTGGGTGCTAGTCTGAAATCCAAGAGAGATTGGTGACTGCCTTCTCTCTTCCTATTTCCAACTATTTAGCTTTTCTTTTATTTGTTTTAGTATAAATTAGGAATTCTAATGTTATAAAATATTTCAAACAATAGGAGTTAAATAAGAGATAGATGAAAAATTCCTGTGGTTCGATACCCTTGTACTTGCCCTAGTACATTCAGACATGTGCACTTGCAAGGTCATATGTTAAGACGATCAAGTTTTTGGCATCGTTGTCGGGATTTCAGCTTTATTTCTCATTTAATTTCTGTTTTCTTATATGTTTGTATCATTATGCTAACTATAATTTGTGTGTTTTGTAGGTTGGGAAATCAAAGGCTCGAACGTACTGAAGGCTTGTCACTGGACGCTGCGAGAGGCTAAGGTGCGTTCTTTTGATTTTCATTAATTAGGTTAATAATTTTGTTTTTATTTTTTCTATTTTGGTCAAGGTGTGGTTGCAGTTCTTTTCTCTCTTTTCGCAACCAGATCTTGAGTTTGAGTGAACAAGCCAGCATATTCACGCTAGCTCCTGTTCATCTCACAACGTCGGAGTTGTCAAACACACTAGACACCCTGCCCCGCCCTTAGTTAAAAGTCATTATGGTTGGAGAGGACCTGATGGCTAGGACATTGAGGGAGTAATATACACTGGTTAGTCTTGCACCTCCCTCATGAATTCGTGTACCTACAGACACCGGGAATGGGGTCTTCGAGATCAAGCCCAACGTGATTCAACTACTTTCTATTTTTCATGGGCATGGTAACGAAGATCCTCATATGTATCATACATGCTTTCTAGAGATCTGTGCCTTATTTAAAATTAAAAACTTGATAGAAGAGGCCACTCGGTTGAGACTTTTTCCATTTTCACTAAGAGATAGGGCAAAGTAGTGGTTATACTCTTTGCCCATTGACTCGATATCTAGTTGGAAAGAGTTGCAAGACACTTTCTATAATAAGTACTTCTCAACTTGTAAAATGAGTCGATTCCGGAAAGTAATAACTGCATTTTATCAATACCAGGATGAGTCTTTTTATGATTGTTGGAGACGCTTCAACGAGCTTCTACTGAGTTGCCCTAATCATGGGGTTTCATGATAGGAGATAGTGCCCATGTCTCTATGAAAGCCTAAATGAACAAATCTGACATTGGATTGATGATACCTGTGGGGGTATGTTTCTATCATATACCACAATAGAGGCATTGGAATTTTTAGGGATCCTCAATGTCGAATCGGTACCACACCCGACATCGAAATTGACTGGTTCAAATATTTTAAGAAGCACACCTCCTAGGCGAGGGGGGTTGTAGTACTTGAAGTCAAAGATGACCTTTCTTCCAAAGTTAAAGCTTTGGAAGATAAAACTCCAGTCCATGTTGGGCATAAAATCGCATCCAATATCGCAAGGAGGTGGGGTTCGTGGTCTTAACCAGAATCATGCCGAACGAATTCCTATGTATCTTGCTGCCCCTATGCCCCCCACAGTGACCCTAGATCATCCTGCTGCAGCATGTTCCTTCAAGCGTTTGAATAATAATTATGGTTGTGTAAATATTTACAATCCAACCTGGAGAAACCACCCAAGTTTGTCCCAGCAACACAATGGAGTGCGGAGAAATAATCAGCCTTTCAGGCCAATGCATGCTCCACCATTTATGGGATGACAACATCATTCGCATCACAGGAATGACTCTTGAGAAGAAGCTTTTCTATTGACAGTCCAAACCTGATAGGAACAGAGCCAACACCATGAGAATTTTCTTCGCACTCTCACGGATTCTCGAGCTGTTTTGGCCACTCACATTGGGGAGCTAACTATAGTTTTAAAAAGAGAGGAGGCTCGGTTGCCTACGCAACTGATTGATGTTCGTAAAGGCAAAGCTATGGCTGTGGAGACTTCATCTTCCTCTGAGTCTCCAATGCTCCGATGAGTGCTTTGACCTTGTTAAACTGTCAACGCATCTGTAGCGCTTCTTGGGAGGCAACCCAAGTAATTGTAAAATTATTAATTCTAAGCTTTTAGGGATTGCCAATGTAATTTGGACTGAGAACATAGTTCTCTAACAGGATTTGATCGGTCGGAACAGATTTCGACCAGTCAGGATGCTCACATAGGAAGAAACACAGCAACACCAGGTTTCTGTAGTGCACAGACCGGTCGAATAGCTACCATTTACCTCAAAACCGGGGAGTGTAAAAGAAATGCATTTTTCTCTAATTTTTAGACTGGTCGAATTGGTTTCGACTGATCGAATTTATTAGCATTGGGCTATTTAAAGCCCTTCAGACCGATTGAAATCTATTTTCCACCGGTCTTGACCTAGTTTTCCCAAACAGTTTCCTTCCTCCTTGAGCTTTGTGTCGTTTGAATGTTGGCGCGCGACTTTCCACCTTCCAACCGTCCACCTTTCCCATTAAACACGACCCTTCATCTTCTCCACCAATCTCCACTATAAAACCAGCACCCATTTCACCCATTTCATCCATCTTTTCAAAACCCTTTTTCGCCATGGCCGATGTACCAGACTGGTCGGCAATTAGGAGGGCCATCACTGGTCGTTTGCAAAGAGGGGCTACCAAAATGCCAGAATATGAGAAGGACATATTGGCGGCTATTCTCTTGTTTGTGTTGGATGCCGAATTCCCAAATCCAGGTCTCCCTTCTCCGCCGACTTCTCCTCTTCCCAAACACCAACGCCGTCGGCCAACATCTCCGCCTCCACCGCCGCCTTCGGCACGACTCACTGTTCAAACTTGCATAGTTTTTTCCTAGGTTTTTATTTTTGTCCAAATGGTGTATGTAATTGAACAATTGTAATATATATAGTCCCTTTTATTTTTCGTTTGTTAATTTTGTGGTTGCTAACAATTCTGTGGATGAGTGGACTATACTATTGCATAGGTTTGGGGGAGGTTCATCATACCTCTATGCCCCTAGCTATTCTTGCTGTACTCTTTTTAGCTTTGCCCTGATCTATCATGGTAATTTTAAATGCTGCATTTTGGCCCAGGTTTAACCAGGCTACTATGCTTATTGATTGTTCACTTCTTAGTCACCTTATTGCTTGTATAATATTTAGAGTTTTGTGCAATGAGGATATAGCACCACTTAGGTTTGGGGGTGTTGTGCCCAATTGCGTGGTTCATGATCTTGAATGTCTCCCATGATAAATAGAATCACGATTTTATATATATTCCCTCAAAACCTTGTTTTAAAACCATCGAAAGTTTATTTTGCCAAAGTTTTCAAAATGTAGTCAAAGATGATTGCAAATTTTAATTTTTTTTTTAATATCCATGCCATGGTAAAACTACGGTTGTTTAGGATAATTAATCCCAATGTGAACATTTAAGGACTAGTCCGAATTCTATGCTTAGAATAGTTTTACACCATTCGCCATACATGGGTCTGGAAATCAATGGACTAGTTCGAATATGGGATTTTAGAATTTTAAGAATCGACTAAAATCAGTGAGCTTTAGAACCTTTGTCCATCGTTCTTGATGAGTGTTGAAAATAATTCCGAGTATCTTTGAAATATTTGCTAAATTGTTAAATCTCATATATTTTACTTGGTTTGTTGATCATGCATTGTTCATATTACTGTACTAGAACTTATTGTATTTAAACCTAAAACAAATAGGTATCATTACCACTGAGAAAGGAGATTATCAAAGGCCATCTATTGGCTCATTTGTGCCCAAAATGCCCCCCACCTTATACTCAATTACTTTTAGCACCCCTATTGAAAATTTTTGGTTTCTTATTGATCCACATTAACCACACCCCATTCCAATGCTGAAAAATGTAAGGCCTTACCCTTAAATCTCTGAGAAATTGGGAAAGTAGGATGAGAGCCAAAGAAGAAAATAAAGGAGTGGGAGATATGCTTATGAGCATATGGCAAAATTCAAAAGAAGAAAAGGGGAGAAGAAAAGAAAAAGAAGAAAAATAATTGTGGGGTGGCAATCCAAAACAAAATGAAGGAATAAAAGAAGAAAGAGTTGAGAAAAGAAAATAAAGAGAAAATCCTGGAAATTCAAAAGAAGAAAGAAGCAAAAATTGAAAATCAAATAGAGTTTCTTTTCCGATTTCTCAGAGACGTTCGAATCCCAACTTACCCTTCTTTCTTAAACCTTCACCCGAGCCCACTACAACCTGGTAAAAAGACCTTTTTCATCCAATCTCGGGTGGTAAATTCCTTGTGGAAGGTAATGATACAATGACTATGGTACATAGTATTACATGCATGAGAAACAAACATCATTCTTCTATGAGGTTACTATTAGATTTCTTTGATGCACCATCTTTCTGATACTATGTGGGATCCTCTAACTTGTGTTGTAACTCTATCCCACATGTGAGCAAAGTATAGCCCATTCATCGGAGTGACATTGTTTTGAGTGTATGCCAAAGGTGAGGATTGAGTCGAGACTTAGGAATTGACAATTCCCGATTTGGATTAATCTAGAGATAGAACGATTCAAGTATTGGCACATGCACACACAACACTCAGAGCATGGAAGAAAGATTGGTCTAAGGATTGGAGCAATGGGATAATTGGAATAAATAACAGTGGATCTGTCATGGTATCAGTATTTGAAATAAGAAATTACAAGTTGGCATGATTACAGGTTTTGATTTTTAACTGTATATATTATATAAAAACCAGTTTTGAAAATTCTTTTTCCTCTAGTTTCAAAAACAAATTTTGGAAGTTTGTGGGTGCCTTTAATGAAAACCCTCGAGAAACACAACTCCTCCACTAGGGATCACCTAGGGGTTTAGCGGCTTATTGCATATGCTAAATGCAATCGTGCTCTCTACGAAAGTGGCTTTTAATTTCTTAGAATGATCTGTATATTATTAGAATAAATTGCTTTTGGGTTATGGTTTAAATGTTGCCTTCGCTCGAGGACTAGCAAAGTTGAGGGTTGGGGGTGTGACCGAACCTAAAAGTTGTATAAAATATCCCCAAATCCCGACCTTGTTAGACCGCAATTAACCACTAACGAGTGCTTTTAGTTCGTGTTGTATTATAATAGGTTTGGAAGCGGATTATTTGCTAAAATGAGTTAAAAGAGCAAAGATAGGAAGAAACCCGAGCACAAGGCAACCAATCCAAGGAGATGCACTGAAGGAAGAGTCGTAAAGCTTAAATGGACCGATAAGAATTGCAAATTCGACCGGTCAAAATAGCGCAGTAGAGGAGATTTCCACTTAAAGAGAAAAGGTTTTAACTGGATCGATCGAAACATCACATTCAACCGGTCAGTATCCAAAAGGAGCTTCAAAAGTATAAAGCGAGACCTGTCAGGACTAAACCAACCGGCCGAAATTGGAATAACAGCATGCAATTATACTCAGGGAATTAATCGATCGGTTAGAAGACGAAGTCGACCGGGCTTGAAAATAAGGACTCCTGAAGCCTGCGGGTCGTCTTCTACTTGGAGAAGGATTCTGAACTCAACCAGTTGGTACTCCAATCCTGACCGATCTAAATAGCGTTTTTGATCAAAATTCAAGGGCTGCGCACAGTTGAGAATATCTTCTAACGCAAAATCTTCTTCGAGAATCACTCAAGCAAGATGGATAACTCCAAATCGGCGCGGATTACCTTCTATAATCATCACCCTTGGAGGATTTTTAGGATCTAGGAATCTTTGTCGTGTATATCTATTCTAGGGCCTTGTAATTTATAAATAAGGACCCTAGGGTTTAGTTTTAGGGGACTCACATGCCAGAATCTTTCTAGAGGGCTCTAACATAAGTTTCAATAGATTAGGTTAGGAATAGTCTAGAATGGAGAGAGATTAATTGTGATCATCGATTAGAGTCTTCTTTAGTGATGAAGAAGAACTCTGAATTGATGTGTGTGTAAAGCTTCGGCCAGGGATCTCATGTAAATTTTAGATGAGTATTTAATAAATCATTATTTTTTTTTGCTATTTTTTAAATCCTCGGAATGATATGATTGTATGTTGGAGGTTTCGAGAGTCATAAAGAACAAGAGATTGTAGAGGTTTATTTCTATTTAACGACACCTCAGTGGCCTCATAGGGATTGGGGTTAGATTAGATAGAATACTCGCTGACGAACTAGGCCTTGTAGGGTAGTTTTAGTTGGTTATGTTCAATGATGCCTAACGATTAGGTTATCTAACTCGCGATTAGATCTCGCTAAGTCATAAATGACACAACTGAGCTTGTAGCTAGGAGCTGGGATACCAGGGATTTATTATAAGAAAGTAGTAGATTTTATTGTGTGCTAATATGAAATCCAAGAGAGATTCGTGGCTGCCTTCTGTCCTCTTATTTCTAACTATTTAGATTTTCTTTTATTTGTTTTAGTATAAATTAGGAATTCTAATGTTATAAAATATTTCTGATAATAGAAGTTAAATAAGAGATAGACGACAAATGTCTGTGGTTCGACACCCTTATACTTGCCCTAGTAGTTCAAGGTCATATTTTAAGACGATCACCCATACTTAAAGATTGGCGTAAAGCAATAACATGAAGATCCAACAGTTTGTGCCCAATCTCATGAGGCATTGATTGCCCCACTTGACCGGCCACGGATGCCCCTGTGCGTGGTAGGGTTCGAGATTTATGGGTGAACCCATTGATCCCAAAGTTAATTTAGCACAACTACCCGAGCGGAGAGAATATTGATGCCACAACACTTTTTAAGAGTGTGTGACACTTTTGATGACAATCTTACAAACAGATCAACTATGCAAAAACATGGACTCATTTAGGGTAATAAATAACAAAGGTGAATGGAAGTCCCGACCTAGATCTCATTCGAGTACCATTTACAGGAACAATGATCATCCAACAGATACCCAGACGAATGGCGTACACTTTACAGGGATACCGTGCAGGTTTTAAGCTTGCGCTAGACAAAAATCAAGGGAAAAGATCCATTCTGCATCCATGCATGAACATAGTTGTTCAATATGTAATTTTATTTAGCGGTGGAATCAATCCGATTGAAACATTGACTATTTGATCGAGATTAATACTGTTGCTCCTACTCTGAAGTAAGATCCAAAGATCTAATGTGAACCTTAGATTTAGGATATTAATTTAGCACAGTTGTGTTACCGGAAAAATATTGGCATTTTACTGGATGGAAGCGCGCGTGCGTGTAGCTGTGCATGACAAAAAGTACAACGAAAATACAGATTTCTTCTCTTTTTTTTTTCTTTTTCAAATGATTGCCTTTTCTATTTTTTTTAATAGACCAGACATCGGTGGTGAGTTGCTTCATTTAATCTATCCATCACCGAGAGGTTGCCTACTTCGAGGCTTTGGACCATTTGATGTTCTTGCACATTCTTAGGAAAACATCAGTCCCTTTTTTGTTTATATAGATTACAAATGTCTATCCTAATTAACAGAAGAAGCAAACTTTTACCTAAATTGTTTTTCTTTCTTCCAAACTTGTATTTTTAGATTATTTTTTATATTTTTTTTTTTATCTTTCCTCTTTGAGATGAAAGTACGATGCTACAAATATGTACATGGACATAAAAAAGAGTATATATTTTTTTATTTTTTCAAATTTTTTCTTTCTTTCTTTTCTTCTTTTTTGTTTAATGCCTTACCAATGAGACGAGGTAACGGGTCCAATTTTGAACATAGTCAAACCCATTCATGCAGTCGGACCTGAGTGAGGTTCAGAATTTTTACCAAGGTCGAAACGTCCATCCCTTTGGATTGAATCAACCTTTTATCCTTACCTCAGGTCATGAGTTTGATAGTGTGATTGTGAATATATACCTAATCAGGACCTGATTTGAACTAACATAAGCGGCCCAAATGAAGCTCCGATAACTCAAAAGGGGTAACCAAAAGTGTAACCGACTTTTCTTTCTTTTTCTCTCTTTTTAAACTTTTTTACTCACGGCACCCAAGATGGGTTTTTGGCATGTCCGTTTTTACCCAATTTTTTTTACCCGTAGCACCCTTTCGGGTTTTCAGCACGTCCATAGGTATGCTGTTTTGTCTTTTCAGGTTTTCACCTGGTCCACACAAGCTTGCTCTCTTTACCCGTAGTGCCTTTCAGGTTTTCACCATGTCCATTTTGCTTTGAGCTTGTATATTTTCGTTTCTTTTTCTTTTTATTTCAAAATCAAAGGCCATGACATGGATGTCAATTCCATTATAGCCAACTGGATGGAGTTCTGTGTTGTCTCCCAGCTTGGCTTCTACTGACTTAACGGATATTGATTGCCCGTAGACCTTAGAGAGGGTTTTCTCTTGGGATGAATCACGGCCATGGGTTGAAAGAGATAGGTTAGGAATTTTGAAGGTATTCTCAAGTTTAAAATTTTTTCTTGATTGGGTTCCAGCTGCCGTAATATACTTCTTCCTTGGGAGATTTTTACTGTACATGCCTCATAATATTTCTATCTCTTTTCTTTTCTATTTTTGTTCTTTTTACTTTTTTTCAGGCATCATCTTTTTTACATTTGCTTTTATGATTTTTTGGATTTTAATGGTAACTCTTTTTCTCTTTTTTTTGGTTGGTATATACACTTTTTCTTTCTTCTTTTATTGGGGAAGGGTTAATGAAGGAAAAGCCATTGGCTCGAATGGGGTAGCAAAGGGTATAAGCATTAAGGGGCACTTTTTGGCTACTTGGTTTTGAAATGACGGCCTCTTTTAAGGGGTCCTTAACTAGTCATGTACGCATCTTATCAAAATTTTCCTTGTCGTTGGAGACTAGGAGTAGAACTAACATACGTATCCAGTGTTGATCGGCTCAGGAAAATGATCTCTATCCATAGTGGCGAGGCGAAGTGCGTATCTAAGGAGTACTTCTCTGATAACATAGGGTCCTTCCCAGTTGGGCTTAAACTTTTCTCTCGAATCGGCATGGAGAGACGGAAAGATTTTCTTTAGTACCGTATCACCCACTTTTAAATCTGGAACACGAACACGCTTGTTGTAAGTACGTGCGATCCTCCTCTGATACGCCTTTTCTCATCGATCAGGTTCAACTTCTCAATGCGAACCTCTCTCTTTTGTCTTCTGATAGATCAGACTCGATGAGGATGCGGAGTAAAGGTACTTCAACCTCAACTGGTAGCATGGTCTCGGTTCCATACACAATGGAGAACAATGTTGCCCATGTAGCGACACAGATCGACGTTCGGTAGGCCCATAGTGAGAAAGATAACTTTTCACTCCAATCTCGGTAAGTGACGACCATCTTCTCAAGGATGCAGACAACTGTCTTGTTGATAGCTTTGACGGCTCCGTTGGTTTACAACCGATATGGTGACGAGCAGTGATGTTTGATCTTGTACTGTTCATATAAGGCTCTAATACGTTTGTTTGCAAAGTTGGTGCCATTATTTGTGATGATGCCCTTGGGCATGTCTAATCAACATAAGATGTTATTCTTGATAAACTTCTCGACATGACTAGTCGTAATATTTGTGTATGATGCTGCCTCTACCTATTTGGTGAAGTACTCAATGGCGATGAGGATGAACTGATGCCCGTTGGAAGCTTTCAGATTGACTTTGCCGACGACGTCGAGGCCCAATGTGGCAAATGGCCATGGAGTGATCCTGTTGTGTAGATCTATTGTATGAGCATGTATCAGACTGGAGTGTTCTTGGCATTTGTAGCACTTCTGAATCTGCTTACAATAGTCAGTTTCCATGGTGGTCCCAAAATATCCTTATCGTAGTATCTTTTTAGCTAGCATGTGCCCATTCACACGGGCCCCACATACTCCTTCGTGTATCTCCTTTATAATGTTGGTTGCCTCACTTTCGGTTAGTGACTTGATTACTTTTATGTATCTTATTAAGTCTTAACCTATTACAAGTGCACAATGGAAATCATAGTTCTAGTAACGGATCATTCCCACAGAGATCGGTTTTAATTATATTAATTCAATTTTTATAAAAACTTATACTTATCCTTTAAGATCTTAAACTACTAGAGAAATATGAATAAAGAATTTGTTATTAAACTAAGTTGTAGAAAATAAATCCTAATCTTATAACTCTAGATTATGGTCATCAATCACAATCTTTTGCTATTAGATATTTATGAAATAAACAGTACCATTACACTATATATCAAGTTTCCTAACATTGGGCGTCAATCAATACTAAAATCCTATCAATACAGATTTAATCTAATCAACAACTTCCTAAAATCTGGGTGTCAATCAAACCTTAGAAAACTGAAGATGGAAAAGTAAAAACCATTATACTAATCTGCAAATTCTAATCTGAGTCGTCAATTCATATCAAAACTTGGAGATATTTACAAAGCAGGAAATAAAATAAAATAAAATCTAAACTAGAAATCAAAGTAAATATATCCTTCACACCTCAGCCGCAGTCGTCAATTGCTTATGAGAAACTATAGATATTTACACTAATCTTCAACACCCAATAGCAGTCATCAATTGCTCTTGAGAAACCTCTAATATTTAAACTACAAAGCAATAAAATCTACTCTAATGATCGAAAGAAAACTAACCTCAGTCGTCAATTGATGCTGAGAATTTCTTCAATGCCTTACTTTTATATACCAAGCCCTCTTATTTATAGATCATAAGGTCGGTTTATAAATATCTAATTCTAATAAAAGAAATAAAAACTATCCTAATATAACTCTACTTCTACTTTTATTCTTCTTTTGTTACAAATGGTGGAGGTGCTTCCAGATTGTTCCTTTATTTCAGCAGTAGAATCCTTTTAATATTCTTCTTCATCAATCTTCTCAAATCCGTGATTCACCAAACTTCTAATTCAAGAGTTCTTCTAATTCTGTTCCTGGCGGTGATAATCTTTACTCACGTGATTAGCAGCAACAGTAATAGCAATAAGAAAAGCTTCATAATTCTAATCGTAGATAACGATTATCTATTTTCTTCTTTATTTGGAAAATCGTAGTTCACGATTTACTATCTTCTCATTGGTTCCTCACTGGATGATTCTCTAGATTACAAATCTTTGCCTTTCTTCTATATTTTCTCCAGAGAATCGTAGATTACGATTTTCTATCTTTTAATAGTAACGCTCATTCTTCTGTAAAATCGTAGAACACGATTTCTCATTCTTTAATAGGCAGTGAATCGTTCTTTACGCTTAATCGTCTTTTTACTGCTTTTTGAGTTCCTTTTAATAAAGATTAACATTATGACGCTCTTTTACTGATTATCTTTAATATAAATACACCATCAACTTGTTAGTAGCAAACTAAGTCCTAGCATCACTAAGTTAAGGGTGATAAAGTGGTAAATTATGTGACTAATCACACCCCCA
Organism: Chloranthus sessilifolius; assembly: GCA_021018995.1. Taxonomy (NCBI): domain Eukaryota; kingdom Viridiplantae; phylum Streptophyta; class Magnoliopsida; order Chloranthales; family Chloranthaceae; genus Chloranthus; species Chloranthus sessilifolius. Next base: position 100,190,880 of record CM037584.1, on the reverse strand, counting down.
AACTTAAGCTTTGCTAGTCCCTAGCTGACAAGGAAAAATATACTATCCTAAAGAATTTTAAATGTCACTTTCGTAGGGAGCACAATTGCATTTAGCAGATGCAACAAGCCTTTAAACCCCTAGGAGATCCTTAGTGGAGGAGTTGTAGTCTCCTGAAGGTTTTCAGTGAAGTTACCTATAAACTTTAAATATTTTTGGATTTTTCAAAAATAAAAATAAAAATAAAAATTTATATACTAATTATTGAATGTTAAATTGGTCAATACATATTTCATTACGATTTTCTAAAATTACTAATCCTTTATTATTATTTTTCATCATAATAGTTATCTTTGATTAGAGTTTCAACAATTTCATTTCATAGTAAGCACAGAGTATATATGCATTAGTGAACAGTTTATTCTTCATAAATTTTTTGAAACTGCAGATTTAGAAAATATTTTCATTCAAAAACTCACCATTTACATACTCTCACAAAGAGTATTGAAACTTTGGGTTCTCTCAGTATAATTTTCAGAAGAATATAATTAAAGATAATTGCAAAAGAAATCTCATGGAAAAGATAATCTTATTCTATTCGTATAATTCCTTGTGTAATCCATAGTATCTATTATCTATATCTCCACTAGGCTTATGCTTTTAGCAAATCATAAATCAAAGAGGTTTTTTCTTCAGCTTGTAATGGGGTTTTAGGTTTCAGAAGGTATCAAAGAAAGGTAGAACAAGATTCAAAGATTTATGAGAATTTAGCTATTTCTTTTCCTTTTCTTCTTCTACTATTCTATTTTGGTAAATATCCATTATTGGACAGCTTCTTCCCATATACTTCTTTTATTTTTCTACGTACATCCTAGTTCTTCAGCTATAAAATTGTCTTTTACGATTTTTCTTTTTTTTCACAGCTTTTTGCTAAATCGTAATATTTTCTTACGATTTTTCTCTCCTTTCCCACATTTTCTTTCTTTTGTTTCTTTTTGTCCCTCTTTCTAATATTCCATCTCTATTTTATTCTTACTCCTTTCACTCCCTCACCTTCTCTTCTTTACATTCTAAACTCTCAGAAATTGTAAGGGTCAAAGGTAGAAAGCTTTGGGTACAAAGAATTTATCAGATTTTTGGGTACAAAGAATTTCAGTTTATGCTTCTAATATGGGTTCAAAGGGTAAATGTTTTTGGGATTTTGGCTCTTATTTTTACAAAAGATGGCCTTTAATCATCTTTACAATTTACTAGCATAGATGCCTTATTGCTTTGATATTTCTAATAGACAGTTGTAGATAAAAATCAGTTCATTATATTCATAGAATAATTTGATTCTAAAATTCAGCAATATGAGATTTTATATCAGTATAGAAGTTCAAAGAAATTTTGATGGAATAAAAGCAGTCTCTCTCTGAATAAAAGAGGTAATATGGCTCAAATAAGTTAAGGGTGATAAAATGATAAATTATGTGATTGATCAGTTAGGCATCTGAGCTGGATGTTATTATATGACCACATGTAGAGACATTCACAGCAAATGACCTAATTTGTCGCTAAACGTTGGATGGTCCGTCTGTCCATCTTGGATGTACCTTCGGGGAATGCCTGAGTTTCGAGAAAGTTCTTGATATCTGAGGACCAAGGTGGCTCATCATCTGTATTTGTGGATCCCTCGATCTGGAGGTAGAAGACCAAGTCGTTTCTTTGTCCGACCATGATCGGTTTCATTTCGACGCCATAGGAAATTTATACCATTGATGCGAAGGTGGCCAGCGCATCGGCAAAACTATTTATTGCTCACGAGACATAGGAAAAAGTGACATCATCGAAGCACGCTATCAGATCTTCAAGGAGCTCGTGGTATGAGATTAAATTCTCATCCTTGGTTTTCCAGTCTCCCTTGGTCTGGCATATGATCAGCTGTGAGACACCAAAAACCCTGAGATGAGTAACGTTAAGATCGAGAGTTGCTTGTAGGTCCACGACCTTGTGTCTGCCAGTTAGTTCTCCACCAGTGGTGCTCTCACGGAGCTTGTGTAGTTAATTACACTACTTAATACATATACTTTATTTTGAGGCTACTCCCCACCCTTTAATAATTCAATTTATATTCCAAGGCACTAACTGTTCTCAGCTCGACTATGCATACACACCCGACGTATTCGGGTTTGAAAATTTCTAGCGTGTTACATTCTATGTATGTACATATCAATAACACTGTATATCTATACCTATAAACCCACGATTGTTTGAGTTATTGGGCTTAGGTTGGCTCGCCTAAGGTGTACATGATCGCACTTGATCACGTGTACGCTACTTTTCTCGTTTCTAATTTATTCATTAAAAAATTAATTAATTAATTAAACTCATACACCACGCTATGTGCTTGAAACAGATGGAAGTTGAACTTGGTCTGATCCTGGGGTTCAAGTCGTGTGCAACACACTTCTCACGACGGTTCAGGTTTCAATTCAGTTTTTGAGTTAGGAGTCGGTTCTTAGAATTGGATATTGTGTGCATTTACCCAATCAGGTGGATGGGCCAGAGGCCCCATCACAGTTATCAAAAGCTTTGACCAAGGCCAGGCCGGTCAAAGTAGTCACATCATTGTCAAGGGTCAATGATTTTGCGCTAGAAAAATCAGGGTTGTTACATCCTTCCCACCTTACAAAATTTTCGTCCTCGAAAATTGGTATTTCTTATGCGAAGGGTATGGAAGCTCAGAAGTCACGAATGAGAGTAGTCATGCTCCTCTCAAGAGTAAATGATTCATCATTGATAAAAATTTTAGGTCATTACATCCTCCTCCCCTTAAAGGAATTTTCGTCCTCGAAAATTCACGACGTGACCACCAATCAAAATAAAATACGCTAAGAAGGAACAAAGGTTAATCAAAGTTATCAGAGATGAAAAGATGGGTCGAGACTGAAAGTAGAGTTCCAATAATCCTCATGGAACACATGAGAATGTTAATAAGTATCTCGTTGTCACAACAAGTAATTTATTATTGCATTCTAGCACTTGTAACGACTAGTATTCAACAACATATCTCTACAAATCCTATGAATCATCAAAATTAATTATATATGAATGTGCAACCGTGGGTTTTTATCAAATCCATCGCGACAATGCGCTCGTGTGAAAAATATAGAGTTGCTACCCGGAGCTTTTGGTGTCCCAAAAAACCTAAATCAATATTGAAAGCACCGAAGTGCAAAAATATAATTCTGATTCCGGTCTATGCCAAAGGCTTTTGGGTAGGGGCTTTGGCTATCGATCGGGAAGGTGTTAGGCACCTGACCAACCAGCTCATAAGCGGTCTCTACTATAGCTGTTTGGATGTATATAATATATATATATATATATATATAATTATACATATATATATATAAAAGAAGAAAATGAGTGGCACTTCCCCTTGCCCGAAGGTACACTGATCCTATTGAGTCCTTCCCGCTTCCCGAAATTTGGGCAGCGTAATGGCTAAATTCTAGGATAGGGTAAAAGCAAAGAAGGTAGAGGAATAGAGGGGAGAGCTGGAGCTCTCGAGCCCTTGCAGCACAATTGTGGTCTTTCATGCGAGAACATCACCAGTGAGCTTTTGATAGCAAACAGGTTAGGAGATGGGTTCTAATCTCTAAGGCTTGGTAGCTAAGAGGTAGAGGAAGAAGGCTAGGGGGGTAGATCTAGCTAAATCTCAAAGGTTGATGGTAGAAAATGAGGTTTTTAAGGCAAAACTCAATTATAGAATTTTAAGGGTTTAGTGCTAAAAGATGGAATGAGAGCTCACTAAAATTCTTCTCTCTTGGGAAAGATTTTCAAGCCTCTAATAAAAGGGGGTGACCCTCTATTTATAGGGAAAAGGGAGATTAGGAGGGTACTTAGGTACTAATAGGGTTAGCAATTAGGTAATCTTCTAATCTAAGGTTTCTTAGGATTTTGAAAGCTTGGAAATGTGGGCAATGGGTTTCAATGGTAGATGATAGGGTGGGGTTTCAAATGGCACAAAGGTTGTAGATAGGCTAAATGGGGGTGTGCAACTGTGGTATTTTTGACGATCATGTCATGACGATGCACTCACTGATGAAAAATATAGAGTCGCCACCCAGAGCATTTGGTGTCCCGGAAAACCTAGATCATTTTTATAAGCACTAAAGTACTACGAATATGACTCTGAATCCGGTCTACGCCAAAGGCTCTTGGGTAGGGGCTTCGGTTATTGATTGGGAAAGTGTTAGGCACCCAATCAACCTGCTTAATGCGGTCTCTACTTATGGCCAAAACAAAAATAATATAAAAGAAATGAAAAAGGTTTTCTCTTGCCCAAATGGGTCTAAAAATCCTATTTGTACCCCTCCGTTCCTATCGAAAATTCGGCGGCATAACGACACAAATGGGAGGATGGAGAAATAATCGAGAAGATAGAGGAATAGAGCCGGAGCTCTCGGGCCCTTGTTGCACCACTGTGGAGCCTTGCGTTGGCTTGCTTCGGTGAGCTTTTGAAGGCTTGTATGATGAGAAATGGGGTTCTAACTCTTATGGCTTACTAGCTAAGAGGTAAAGAGGGAAGGCTAGGGGGTAACACACCTCTAACCTAGAGCTTATGGGTGAAAAGCTAAAGTCTAAAGGGGCTTTTAAAGTTCTGAAATTTGTATGGGAATGGTGCACTAGAGGAGAGAGAGAGAGAGAGAGACAAGGGATTCCTTAATCTCTTAATTGCAAATTTTTTCAAGTCTTTGTAAAGGGAGGGGTGCCTCTCTATTTATAGGGAAAAGAGAGGTTAGGAGGGTGTTTAATAGCTAATTTGGATTAGCTACTAGGTAATGGGCAATCTAATGTTTCCTAGGGTTTTTTAGAGCCTTGAAAACTGTGAAGAGTTGCTCCAATGGTGGATGATAGGGTGGGGCTTTACACCACTTAAGAGGTTGCACATAGATAGTAAATGGGTGCATCAGAACTAGCAAAATACACCCTAAAGTCAAGATGGTCAACAAGTCAAACCCCAATCTTGAAATTTGAGGCAAAGAATCAGGGTTACTGTTCATATGCGTAGCACAACTATTAGTTGTGCCAAGCATATGTACAGTAAAATAGTGCTTAAACAGTGCCTGAGAAGTTGGCTGCCCACGAGGGGACCCACCTTAATATTGGCGCAACTATTAGTTGTGCCACACTATTTACTATTTTGCCCTTGCCCTTCGAAACTCGATATCTTCTTGCATACAGCTCCGATTGGGGTGATTCTTGGCTTGTTAGAAAGCAGAGGACTTCTACTTTTCAATGGTATAAGATTCAATCATAGTAGAAGGTCACAGCTAGTCTCGGTAAACCACTCTTCATCCATTGCTTGGGAGAGCTAGGTTTAGGTCCGAAATGGGTTCTAAGAGTCAGGATGGATTTCTAAGGGTTCAGGAAGGTTCCTAAGGGATCTAGGACTATTTCTAAGAGTTTTAGAATGGTTTCTAAGGTTTTGAAAAGGTTCCTAAGGATTTCATACATGCGATCAAAAGCTCGAAGGTGTGCCTCTCTCAAAATGTGTCTCGATCGGGCCTTGGGCCAAATTTGGGTGTCTACAGATGCCCCTCTTTTGTATCCGATCACTAATGATCGAATGCCAAAGACAAGAGACATCTGAAGAGGCCCAAGGTATTATTAACGGGTTCGCTACATTTAGAACAAACTTTAAACATTAGATGATTATCATGGTGAGAAAATGAAAGCCCTATATGTAGGGAAAAATGGTCGTTTCTTAAGGTAATCGGTCTCCAAGCACTTAATGACATTACTGGGCATAACCGAGGTGGAATGAGTTGCGAAAGACTAATAGCTAGGAAAAATAGTCACTTCTTGAGATACTTTGAAGGAGTTTGATGTTCAAGATTCATTCTGAATGTAACAGCTTCGTAAATAAGGAGGGTGATCGACCCGCATTCAAAGATAGGCGCAAAGTAAGTACACAAGGTTCCACAGTTTGTGTCCAATCAAATGAGGCATTGATCGCCTCATCTGACTCGTCATGGGTGCCCTTTCTTGAAGCAGGGTTTAAGGTCTTTGGGCAAACCCATTTATCCCGAAGTTTATTTAGCACGACTATCTGAGCGAAGCGAATAGATGTCACAACGCTTTTTAGGAGTATGTGCTATTTTTTGATAATGTGCCCTGGATCAACATGACCTAGAGCATCCAACCTTAAATAACACTGAACATATCCGACCAAAATTGTGTGTCTACCGAAGGAGACATCCAATCCTGGTCTTTGCTGATAATGATCTTACAAATCATTTAACTATGCATAAACATGCACCCATTAGGGGCGATAAGCAACAAAGGTGATAGAAGTCTATACCCAGATCCTGTCTGGATATAATTTATGAGAATAAAATGACCATCCTATGGATACCCAGATGCATGGTGTACACTTTACAGGGATACCATGCCAATATAGGTTTTAAGCCTGTGAAAATAAGGGAAATGAGCCCTTCTGCATGCATGTTTACTCATAGTTTGATTGACATGTAGTTTCATTTTCAACAGGTTAGTTTCAACCAACAATTGACCTTTTTCATAACAGAGTTATCCGAACCTCAAACCCCATAGGGCGTACGCTCGGACAGCGCAGACCAAGAATCCACACCTCTAAAATAGATCATGATGAATCTCAAGTTAGACACCCATGTTCCTATGAATCCACAAACAGAGCGCTCATCACAAAGATTTAGCAGTGGAGTCGGCCCGATCAAACATTTATCATTTGACTGGGATTGACACCATTTCTCCTACTTCGAAGTAGGATCCAAAAATCTAAGGCAAACTTTAGACTTAGGATATTGATATAGCACAGCTGCATTGCCGATAAAATATTTGACATTTTACTGCATTGGAACACGCATGTACGTCGTTGTGCGTGACATGAAAACACAGGTTTCTTCTTCTTTCTTCCTTTTTTTTTCAAATGATTGCTTTTTTCATTTTTTTTTAAAAACAAGAACTATCCGAACCTCGAACTCTGGGGGGCACACGCCCAGACAGCGCATACCAAGAGCCTGTGCCCCCGAAATAGTTTGCGATGAAACCTAAGCCTACGTACTCAAGTCCCATGTGATATCGAAAGGATCGGGTCAGAATCAAGTGTCCACAGAAGGAGACACTCAATCTTGGCGTCCACCATCAATGAAGTTACAAACGAACAACTATGCATAAACATGTAGCCATTAGGGTAATAAATAACAAGGCGATGAAAGTCTCGACCTAGATCCCGTCCAGGTACTATTTACGAGAACAAACGACCATCCAACGGATACCCAGACGCATGGCGTACACTTTAAGGGATACCGTGTAGGTTTTAAGACTTCACCCTAAAATGAGCTCTTCTGCATGCATATTTGTACATAGTTGTCTAACGTAGTTTCGTATCTGATAGGGTGGAATCAATCCAATAATGGATCTTTTCGAAGACAGAGTTATCCGGACCTCAAATCACGTAGGGCACTCGCCCAGACAGTGTAGACCAAGAGTCTATACCTCCGAAAATATCACGTGACGAACTTGAAGTTCAAGGCACTCAAGTTCACTTGAAACCAAAAATGGAGCGATCAACACGAAGATTTAGCGGTGGAAACAATCCGATCGAAATATTGACTGTTTGACAGAGATTGACACCGTTGCTCCTACTTTGAAGTAGGATCCGCAGATCCAAGGTGAACCTTAGACTTGGAATATTAATTTAGCATAGCTGTGTTGCTGATGAAATATTGACATTTTACCACATTAAAATCCACATGTGCGTAGCAAAAAGTACCATAAAAACTCATCTATCTTTTTTATTTTTAAAATGATTGCTTTTTTTTTAATAGACCTATCATCTATGGAGAGATGCTTTATTTGATCTGTCCATCGCCTCGAGCTTGCTTGCCTCGAGGTTTTGGGCCATTTGATGTTCCTATACATTTCTCAAGAAAACGTAAGTCCCTTGTTTGTTTATATGAGTAAAAAATATGCATCCTAAGTAACAGAAGGAGCAACAAACTTTTACCTACACTTTTTTATTTTTCAAAAAATATATATTTTTTTTTTGGTTTTTGTTTTTAGAGATTTTTTGTTCTTTTTGTTCATTTTTGGAGTACAATGCTGTAAATATGAACATGGAAAAGAGTAGAAATATAGAATTTTTTTGTATTTAGATTTTTTCTTTTTTGGCTTTTCTTCTTTTTTTTGTTTGATGCCTTATCAGTGAGACGAAGTAATGGGCCCCTTTTTTAGCATAGCCGAACTCGTTCATGCAGTCAGACCTCAGTGAGGTTCAGAATTTTTCAAAGCCGGAGCGTCCATCCCTTTGGATCGAATTAACCTTTTCTCCTAACCTTGGGTCATATGTTTGATGATGTAGCCTGAAGATATTCCTTATCAAAATCTGATTTGAGCTAACATGAGTGGCCCAATTGGTGATCAGATAACAAAGAGATGTACCGAAGGAAGTAACTGAATGATTTTCTTCTTTTTTTTGAACATTTTTACTCACAGCGCCCAAGGGGGGTTTTCCCCGTACCCATTTTGCCATCTTTTTACCTGCGGCGCCCTTTCGGGTTTTCATTACATTCATGGGTATAGATCTCTTACCCCAAGCGCCCTTTTGGGTTTTCACCTGGTTTGCACAAGCTCGCTGTTTTTACCCGTAGCTCCCTTTCAGGTTTTCACTACGTCCATCTTGCTTTGAGCTTGTATTTTTTTTTTTTTTTTTTTTTTCTTTCATTTTTGTCAAAAGCCATGACATAGACATTGATTCAGTCATAGCCGGCTAGATGGGGTTCCGGTGTCGTCTCACAACTTGGCTTGTGTTGACTTAACCGAAACTATGACTGCTTGTGAACCTAAAAAGAGGGCTTTCTTCAGGGTGTAGCTTGGCCATGGGTCAGGTTAGGATTTGAAGGTATGCTGGGCTAAAAAGGGTTTCCTTGACACTGTCTCAGTTTTTCACAACATACTTTCTTCCTTGGGAGATTTTACCGTACATGCCCCATAATTCTTCTATATTTTTTCTTTTTTTCTTTGTTTTATTTCAAGCAATCTCTTTTTGGGGTTTGGCTTTTCTAATTTTTTTTAGATTTTGATTTTACTTCCCCTTTTTTGTATATGTACACACTTTTTCTCTTCTCTTTTTTTCAGGGAAGGGGTTTGTTGAAAGAAAGGCTCAGGCTCAAAATGGGGTAGCAAAGGATATTATCATTTTTAGGGATGCTTTTTGGCTACTATGCTTGGAATGATGACCTCTTTTTGGTGGTTCTTAAGCAGTTCTATATCTATTTCGCCAATACTTACCTTATCATGATAGACTAAGAGTAGAACCATCAGACATATCCAGCATTGATGGGCTCAAGAAGATGATCTCCGTCCATGGTGGCGAGGCGGGTGGCGTATCCCGGTAGCACTTCTCGGACGACATAAGGTCCCTCCCAGTTTGGCTTGAATTTCCCTTTCGGATCGGCGTGGAGGGATGGGAAGATCTTCTTCAGCACAGTGTCTCCTATCTTCAAATCTTGATTGCGGACACATTTATTATAAGCGCGTGCGATTCGCCCCTGGTAAACCTGAGTATGACACAAGGCTAGGAGTCTCTTCTCGTCTAGTAAGTTTAATTATTCAAAGCGGGATCTCTCTCTCTCTGCTTCGAGTAAGCCTGATTTTATGAGGATTTAGAGTGGGGGTACTTCAACCTCTATCGGTAGGACGACCTCGGTTCCATACACAAGGGAGAATGGTGTTGCCCCTGTAGCGGTACAGATCGACGTTCTGTAGGCCCATAAAGCAAATGGCAGCATTTCACTCCAATATCGGTAAGTGACGACCATTTTCTCGAGGATGCAGATGACTGTCTTATTCGCAGCCTCTACGACTCCATTAGTTTGAGGCCAATACGGGGATGAGCAATGGTGCTTGATTTTATATTGCTCGCAAAAGGCCCGATGGTGCTTATTCGCAATGTTTGTGTCGTTGTTTGTGATGATATCCTTGGGTACTCTAAATCGGCACGCAATATTACTCTTGAGAAACTTCTCGACGTGACTGGTCGTGATGTTGGCATATGGCGCCGCTTCTACCCACTTAGTAAAGTATTCAATGGCGACAAGGATGAACCAATGTCCATTTGATGCTTTTGGATTAATCATTCCAACGACGTCAAGGCCCCAGGTAGCAAATGGCCAAGGAGTGGTCATGCAGTGAAGATCGATGGTGGGAGTGTGTATCAGACTAGAGTGTTTCTGACACTTGTAGCATTTCTGAACATGTTTGTAGCAATCTGATTCCATAGTGGTCCAAAATTATCCTTACCGTAGAATTTTCTTAGCGAGCATGACGTGGGCACCGCATACTCCCTTGTGGATCTCTCTACGAATGTTGATCGCTTCACTTTCTGTAAGGCACCTGAGCAAGATGTTATTGTACGATCGCTTGTAAAGGCATTCCCCACAAATGATGTAGCCTGTCACTAAACTTTGAATGGTTTGTCAGTCCATCGTAGATGTACCCTTAGGAAAAGTTAGTGTCTCAAGGAAATTCTTGATATCCGAGAACCAAGGTGGCTCATCATCAGGCTTTGTAGGTTCCTCAATTTAGAGGCAGAAGGTTGGCTTATTCCTTTGCTCTATCATGATCAGCTTCATCTCAGCACCATACGGGATTTCTATCATTGACGCTAAAGTTGCTAGTGCGTCGACAAAGCGATTCCTTATCAGGGGGACATATGAGAATGTCACGTCTTGGAAAGAAGCTATCAGATCCTCAAGGTGCTCATGGTAAGGGATCAATTTCTCATCCTTTATCTTCCAATCACCATTCGTCTGGCATATGATCAATTGTTAATCGCCAAACACTCGAAGGTGAGTTATATTTAGATCGAGAGCCACCTGTAAACCAGCGGCAGAAGCTTCATACTCTGCCATATTGTTAGTGTAAGGGAAGTTGAGTTTGATAGAGACTGGTACGTGAGATCCTTGGCAAAATCAGAATGGTGCCAACTCCTTGACCCTCAGCATTTGCTGCTCCATTGGAGTGCATTACCCATGATTCTTTTGCTTCTTCTATATCGTCTTCCGTCATGAATAGGATGTCCTCATCAGGAACTCAGTTCTCAAAGGTTCATAATCTAGCAAAGGATTATCGGCAAGATGATCGGCAAGTGCCTACCCCTTGATCGACTTCTGAGTGATGTACATGATGTCAAACTCAGATAATAATAGCTGTCATCGTGCGATTCGTCCAGTAATAGCCGGCTTCTCAAACAAGTATTTCAACGGGTCCATTCAAGCCAAAAGTAGGATGACTTGGGATAGCAAGTAATGGCGGAGCCTCTGAGTAGCCCATACAAGAGCCAGGCATGCTTTCTCCAAATGAGAATAGCGCATCTCATAATCAGTAAACTTCTTGCTCAGATAGTAGATGGCCTGCTCTCTTCTTTCCATCTTATCATGCTGTCCTAAGACACATCCCATCGAGACTTCTGTCATGGAGAGATACATTAAGAGTGATCTCCCCGGCTCGGGTAGTTCTAACACAGGTGGGTTAAGGAGGTAGACTTTGATTTTATCGAACGCTGCCTGACAGTAGTCGTTCCATTCAACAGGTGAGTTCTTCCTTAATAGCTTGAAGATTGGCGTGCAGATTGGAGTTAGCTATGCAATGAACCGACTGATATATTGTATTCTGCCTAAGAACCCTCTAACTTCTTTCTCAGTAGATGGTGGCAGCATTTCTGTGATAGCTTTGACTTTGACTAGGTCAACCTCGATCCCTCTCCTATAGAGATGAATCCCAATAGTTTTTCGAATATAGCACCAAATGCGCACTTATGTGAATTCAGATGTAATTTATACTTTCTCAACCTCTCAAACAGCTTCTGAAGGTTTACCAAGTGATCGCCTCGCTCTGGTAACTTGGCTATCATATCATCGACATGCACTACAATTTCTCTGTGCATCATGTCGTGAACAGCACAGTCATAGATCTTTGGTACGTTGCATCGCAATTCTTCAGGCCAAACGACATGACTCAGTAGCAAAAGATCCCCTGATGAATGATAAATGCCGTCTTCTCTCGATCTGCCTCTGCTGTCTTAATCTGATTATATCTGGAGATTCCGTCCATGAAAGAAAGCATCCCGTGCTTAGCAGTGTTATCAACAAAGATGTCGATGTGTGACAATGGGAAATCGTCCTTCGGGTTCGCCTTGTTCAAATTTCTAAAATCAATGCACATGCGGAATTTTCCATCCTTCTTTGGTATTGGCACAATGTTGGCTAGCCACTGCGAGTATTTGGATATAATGAGAAACCTTGCATCATACTACTTGATGACCTCATCTTTGACTTTCAACATCCACTCGGGTTGGAGACGTCTCAGCTTCTGCTTAATTAGCTTCATATCAAGGTAGAGAGGCAACTCATGCTCGACCAAATTGGTGTCTAGACCAGGCATGTCCTAGTATGACCAGGCAAAAATGTCTTGGTATGATAGAAGGACATCAATCATGCTTTCTCTTTCTTCGAGAGACAGCGACGTTTCAATTTTGGTAACTCAGAGAATCTCCTCAGTCCCTAGGTTAACGTCCTCGGTTTCTTCGACAATGGGGGTAGGGCCATGCTCAAATTTGGTAAACCGGTCAAGGAGCTCATTGGGGAGCTCCTCCAAAGAGATATCCTCATCCAGGCTCATAACTCCTACCTCTTCTTATATTTCTATAGGAAAGGGGTCGATTTTACATGGGACGAGTATTTCGATTAAGGCATCTTTTTGTGGGATTTTATCTGAAATTTTAAATAATAATATTTTTGGACTTTTTATTTTTTCAATGTTTTTAGAATTTTTATTTTCTTCGAAGGCGGACCCTTAGCAGCACGAGTCTATGCATATACAAGGTATTGCCTGCCAAGGGCTTATCTCACTTTTTATAGGTTATTTTTTTTTAGAAAACGGGTGCCAAATGTTAGGCCACTCTCCGCTTCTAGGGTTTGGGGTAAAGATGCCCATTTGTGTACCTGAGAGGCCGCTCATTTACCTATTTAGATGGAGGGCGCCGACTGATACGGTTCTTCGGAGTCAGCCTCCATCATGTTGATCCCCATTTCGTCTGAGATGATATCCTCAAACATTAACACTATTTTATGGTGATTCACCATAGGGAGAGTTTGTTCAAGTACGGACCGTCGTTCCTCAAAGAGGGATAACGTGGCCAAGTCTATCTCCAGGCTGGGAAGGGTGATGTAGGGATTGGTGGGGTGAACTGGTGTTGTGGGTTTATGTGGGGTCAATCGCATTCCAATCAATCTTAACAACCCCAACACTTTCAAATGAACTTCTGATGTGAGGCCTGGGGCGGGGTTTCTCCTCTATGTGAATCCCCCTAGCTTTTATAGCTACTGTGGCACGGGCTTTCTGCTTAGCCTCTCTTACTTCTTCTGTGGACTTGTAGCCTAGCCTAAATTTGACTTTTTGGTCCCACTTAGCTGTGATGGGTTCCTTCCTACCCTGCAGTCTGGGCCCCAACCCTCTTCCTTTTTTATAGCCCCACTTTTGGAGCATGGCTATTGCAGCTACCATTCCACCTCCGGTTCTTGGAATGATGCCCTCGATGGGCTCAGGGAGTATCGTCGACACTTCGTATTCAAAACTGTGGAGGTCGATGTCCTCGACGATGGGCGGCATATCCAACACATTAGGCTTTTCGACACTTTTTGTAGCTTTTTCTTTCTCACTGTGCCATTCACCAATAATGGTGATAATCTTATGCCCGGACGTAAACTTGAGCTTTTGGTGCAACGTTGATGGTATTGTTCTGACCTCATGCAACCAGGGGTGTCCCAGTAATAGATTAAATGAGGATTTAATGTCCATTACCTGAAACAATATGGAGAAGTCATTGGCCCAATCAACAGCTCAAGGTCAACTTCTCCCATTATCCCTCTTCTAGTATTGTCAAAACCTAGGGTACTAGTTCTCGTGGGTCTCAACATGCATGGATCTATTCTGATCTTTGTGGCCATTCTTAGTGGGAATATATTCAATGCAAACCCATTATCGATCAAAACCAAGGGAATTATCATATTTCTAGACTCAACAGTTATATTTAAAGATTTTGAGTGACTGCCTCCTTCCTCAGGTAAATCGGCATCAGAAAATGAAATGGCATTTGGAGCCATCACTTGACCAATTATTTGCTCGACTTCATCCAGGCTAACCTGAAGTGACACATGCTCATTCTTTAATGCCCCCATTAAAGCTTGGAAATGGAGTGGGGACGTCATCAATAGATCCCATACAGTAATATGGGCAGGCATTCTTCTCAGCTGAGTCTCCAGTATATGTTCTCGACTCATTTTCTTAAAAGGATTCACCACATTGTCTTTCTTTCCTCGGGTTGGGCTTGTGTTGCTGCTGGAGCTTCTGGCTGCTTTGAAATCTTCCTAGATCGGGTCATAAAGTCCATGGTGCCTTATTTGTTACTATCAGCGTTGATATCTGTTTGCTCATAACTTAGAGGGACCTGATGAAGATCGTAGGTTGGTCTCATAATCTGAAATGGTATGGCTGCTGGTATCGGAGGCACTTGCATTGCGGGCTCCAGAGGTGTGGGCAATACTTGATTTACCTCGGTGATAGGTGGTTGGATGAAAAAATTGGGCCAGATGGGGGTGGTGAAGCTTGAGAGTGGTGGCACAGGGGGAAAAGGGGTGAGATTAGGCCATTGATAGCTGATAGGTGGCGATGGGGGATTGAGTGCATGATGGGCTATTGGGTAATTGACGGGGGTGGTGGTGTATGGTTGGTATGCATTTATATACACATAATTGATAGGAGTGGGTGATGGAAAATAAACCCTATGATCTAAGGGTTTAGCTCGTGGTGTTGGACTGAGAAAATAATCTGATAAATTCAGGGGTTCAATCACCCCAATATTCCTTTCTTTGCAATTTCTTAACAATGGTGCCACATAGCTCTCCCGATCACTAATGTAATCTGATGGATCAAATTCAAACTCCTCCTTACACTCCTCTATCATCCTGATGGTGGGTCTGGGACCTGCTCCTTCGGTAGGATGTGGGGTAATGGCACTTGATGAATATTTGCATGCTGGTTCACTTGAGAAGGTGCCGGTGGGATGATTTTCTCGACATCGATTAGATCTTGGATTGTGTGCTTCAATAGGAAGCAGCGATCAGTCAGGCACCCTGATGAAAGTTAAAGTGAGTATTAGGGCCATAATTTTTTGGGATCGGGTGAGGAGGAGGTTGCGGTTGACGAATAGTAACTAATCCCTTTTCTATTAGTAAAGGTAAAAGTAAACTTAATGATTGCCCTAGGGGTGTAAACACTAGGTCGTAGCGGGCTCTCCTTTGCTCTGGAGTCATCTGCATTCCTTATCCATTCCCTACTCTCTGCATCTGCTCAGCTCTAACTGGTGTTGGCTGGGCTGCTTGAAATTAGAATGGGGTTATATTATTATTGGGCCTGGTGTTGGCAATGTTCTAAATGTCAGCCCCTGTTCTCTTCTCATTCCTCTATTCCAAAAACCTTCTAACCCCACTGGTTCTAGTTGGTACATTCTTGTTCAGGCGACCCTCCCTGATAGCGTCCTCACATCGATTATTGTTCCTTACCAGATCAATGAAGTTGGACTGCTGTTGGTATCCTAAAAAGTCTGAGATTACTGGTATGGTATTCTTGGAAATCATTTTGATTTGTTCATCATCAGGTATTATGTTCCTAACCTGAGCTGCCAGTGCTCTCCAACATCCCAGATAATCGCTGAAGGTCTCATTTGGGTTCTTCTTCAACCCGGCCAAGTTTGACTTACATGGTTCAATGTCTATATTGTAGACATATTATTCCTGGAACAAGTGTGTTAAGTCCTTCTACGCTTTCATCATAGATGGTTCCAAGCCGGCATTTTAAATTTGGGAGGCAA
Organism: Chloranthus sessilifolius; assembly: GCA_021018995.1. Lineage (NCBI taxonomy): Eukaryota > Viridiplantae > Streptophyta > Magnoliopsida > Chloranthales > Chloranthaceae > Chloranthus > Chloranthus sessilifolius. The sequence goes on along the minus strand of CM037584.1, from coordinate 100,174,943 downwards.
AGGGACCTTAGCGAATAAACATAAATCTGTGAAGTCAGTGGCGTGGATTTCAACACCACCCAAATCTGTGAAGTCTGACTCTTTAGACATGGGGGCCTCTTTCTCGGCAGTCAGTTGGACTTCACTCAGGGCTACCAAGGGGTGGGTAATTATGGGAGGAGGGTTAAGGCTGGTCAATGCCCCAGCATAGGCCCCACTATTCCTAATCTCGTCCTCTTCATACTACTGTTCGACATAGGGTGCAGTGAGGGTGGGATTCTCTTGCTGGTGTTGCATGGACTAGATGGGAATGACATGAGTGGGGGTTGGGTGAGTCCATTGGGGATGAGGGAGGTCTGTTGGATGATGGATGAGTTAGATTTTAGAGTGGGGCATGGTGAGGCCATTGGGCTTGTGGAAAGGCTTGAAACTAACTCTGAGAGGTTGGGATATGGGTGAATTGGGGCTGATCTAAGGCATGGGTTTGAGCTGGGTATGAGGGTTGTGAATGGGTAAAATTTTGGAGGAATTGTGAAGGGTATGGGTGTGAGGCTCCAAGGTTTTACTGGGCTGGGGTTTGGGCCATGAAGCCTTGGGAGGGTTGGGCCACAAAGCCTTGGTCATGATAGGTTTGGGCCATGGGCCATTGATGGGTTTGGGCCATGGGCCCTTGGCGGGTCTGGCCCATTGCGCCTTGGTGGGTCAGGGCCATGGGCCCTTGGTAGGTCTAGCCCATTGGGCCTTGGTGGGTTTGGGCCATGAGCCCTTGGTGGGTCTAGGCCATGGGCCCTTGGTAGGTATGGGTTATGGGGTTTTGGGCCATGTGGGGAATGGGGGTTTGGGCCATTGGTCCTTGAGATAGGTGGGTAGTGGGGGACTTGGGCCATTGGGCCTTGGGATAGGTGGGTAGTGGGGGCTTGGATGGTATGGATGATGGGGGTTTGATGGGGGTCATGGGGTAGTGAGGCATGGAGGCTTGATAGGATATGGGATGAATCCATGGGTGTGTGGTGTGAAGGAGAGGAGATGGGTTGGGGGGCCTTCCACCTATTATAGGTTTGGAACATCTCCTCCATCATGGCCATGGAAGGGGGATCGGATGAAGATGAGTTATTTAATGGTTGGAGGGGTATGGATGGGGTGTGTGAAGCGGAAAAATTAGGCATGGCCCCAGTAAAATCTGGCATGACCCGAGTAAGAGATGGGATATTGGGTTGATTGGAGAAATGAGGTGGGGCATGGGTGGATGGATTTGGCATGTATGGGGAAGATGTATGGGGCATGGAGGTGAAGAATGAGGGAGGAAAATTGGCCATGGCTTCGGAAAAGATAGGCATGACTTGGGTAAATGGAGGGATGTGTGGGGGATTGGATGTGGTATAGATGGATGTGGGTGGATCGGGTTGGGCGGATGAGAAATAGGGCATGTTGGTTAGGGTAGAGGATGGGTTTTAAGTGGGTGTGGAAGGGAGGTGAGATGGGTTGGAGATGGCCATGGATGAAGGCATGGCTTGGGAAAATGATGGGAAATTAGGATTTTGGGTATTTTGGGAAGTGGTGGAAGGGAAAATAGGGGCACCAAACGGGTCGATTATGGTGAGGGTTGATTGGGCAAAGCGGGTGGAAGTAAATGGTTCTTCGGTATGGGAATGGGTTGGAGAATGAGGTGGGAATGAGTCGAGATCTGCATAAGCCGAATCCACCACCCACGACATGTCTCGGTATCGGGTCAAGTATAGGTGCCTCTGATGGGGCCTGTAAAGCTTCCTCCTTCTTCCCCTACGGGATGACGGAGCGTACGATGATGCCGTTGTGCCGGTACCAATCAAGACTCTATTTTTAATTTAAATTTTTTTGGATTTTTGTAAGTGACAAGAAATGAGGATTCCGGGGCCTTTTTGAATTCTCTTCTCGGGTGTCTCTCGTACCCTAAATAGGTCCCGTGGCAAGGGTTTCAAAGCACTTTGAAAGAATAAAAGGGAAACCCCTTGATCTATTTAAGGCATGAAAACCAATGCAAATGACCCGATCCCCCGAAACGAATAAAAAAAAAGTCACTTTCTTTTGACTGGCGAGGGCGTATTGGGTGTCAGAAATTACGGGGCCTAAATAAAGGCACTAAACACACTGATCGGGGAGTCCATGAGGTGAAGCAGGTCACCAGATTCGGGCTGCTGCTGAGTACCCAAAGCTAGCACAACTAATAGATGCGCCATACCAAAAAAAGCCCCTTTTTATGTTGGCGCAACTAATAGATGTTGCAATGTAAATTGGAAGGTTTTTTAGCTTGGCGTAACTATTAGAGGCGCCAGGCAAAAACTGAACTCCAGGTTGTTTGACAGTAGCAATTCCAGCCCGAAATGAGTCTCCTAATTGGTTTTTTCTGGAAGTTAGGCTTTTGGGGATTGACTGATCTAATTATACGTCTCTTCCTCACCGAACCTAAGGGTTTAAGGCCAAATTGGGCTCACTATCGCTCTCTTTTTCCCGGGTTTTAAGCTTGGTAAAGAGAAGGTTACCCACCCAATATACCTCAAGTGCAAGCACTTTTCTCATGTACTAGGTGGGTTGGGACTTTTCCTAATCATCACCACTAGGGGTTGCCGCCGTACTAAGACCCGGGAGTTTTTGTATGTGTGCCTAAATACCCAACCCTTTGAAAATCTATCCCGTAAAAATCAATTTAAATTCTCTTTATTGGTTTAATTTTATTTTTCACTTTTAAGAAAATTTTCTTAAGTTCAAAGACCGGGGGTGATGACCCCGTGCCGCCTCTATCGTCCAGCGTTCACTGGTGGAATATGATTACGGAATTAAAAGCATAAGTAGGCCCGCCAAATGGCTGAGGTACTTTAAATGACGAAAATATAAAAAAATATGATAATGCGTAAGTAGACCCGCCAATCGGCTAAGGTGCTTAAAATGACAGAATCGTAAATAAATTGAATGCGGTGCGCAAGTACGCCCGCCAATCGGTTAAGGCTCGTAAATGACGTAAAGTAGGGGTAAGTAAAATGACGTGAGTAAAAAAATAGTAAAAATAAACTAAAAAATAACAATAAAAGGTTAGTAAAATCAAAAATAAATGGGCCAAGTTCAAGGGGATGCTCTACTAGCTACTCTCCAACAGAGTCGCCATCTGTGCAACCGTGGGATTTTTGACGATCTCGTCGCGACAATGCGCTCATTAATGAAAAATATAGAGTCGCCACCCAGAGCTTTTGGTGTCTCGGGAAACCTAGATCAGTTTTATAAGCACCAAAGTGCCATAAATATGACTCTAAATCCGGTCTACCCCAAAGGCTCTTGGGTAGGGGCTTTGGTTATCGATTGGGAAGGTATTAGGCACCCAATCAACCCGCTTAATGCGGTTTCTACTTATGACCAAAATAAAAACAATATAAAAGAAATAAAAAAGGTTTCCTCTTTTCCAGATGGGTCTTAAAATCCTATTTGTGCCCCTCCGTTCTTACCAAAAATTCGATGGCGTAACGACACAAATGGGAGGATGGGGGAATAACCGAGAAGGTAGAGGAATAGAGGGGAGAGTCGAAGCTCTTAGGCCCTTATTGCACCACTGTGGAGCCTTGCGTTGGCTTGCTTCAGTGAGCTTTTGAAGGCTTGTATGATGAGAAATGGGGTTCTAACTCCTATGGCTTACTAGCTAAGAGGTAGAGAGGGAAGGTTAGGGGGTAACACACCTCTAACCTAGAGCTTATGGGTGAAAAGCTAAGGTCTAAAGGGACTTTTAAAGTTCTAGAATTTGTATGGAAATGGTGCACTAGAGGAGAGAGAGAGAAGGGATTCCTTAATCTCTTAATTGCAAATTTTTTCAAGCCTTTGTAAAGGAAGGGATGCCTCTCTATTTATAGGAAAAAGAGAGGTTAGGAGGGTGTTTAATAGTTAATTTGGATTAGCAATTAGGTAATGGGCAATCTAAGGTTTCCAATGGTTTTTAGAGTCTTGAAAAGTGTGAAGAGTTGCTCCAATAGTGGATGATAGGGTGGGGCTTTAAACAACTTAAGAGGTTGTACATAGATAGTAAATGGGTGAAACAGAACTAGCAAAATACACCCCAAAGGTCAAGATGGTCAACAAGTCAAACCCCAATCTCAAAATTTAAGGCAAAGAACCAGGGTTACTGTTCACATGCCTAGTGCAACTATTAGTTGTACCAAGCATATGTACAGTAAAATAGTGCTTGAATAGTGCCTGGGAAGTTGGCTGTCCGCGGGGGGACCCACCTTAATGCTGGCGCAACTATTAGTTGTGCCACACTATTTACCATTTTACCCTTGCCCTTCGAAACGTGATATCTTCTCCCATGCAGTTCCGATTGGGGTGATTCTTGGCTCGTTGGAAAGTGGAGGACTTTTACTTTTCAATAGTATGAGATTTGATTATAGTAGAAGGTCACAACTAGTCCTGATACACCACTCTTCATCCATTACTCGGAAGAGCTAGGTTTAGGTCTGAAATGGGTTCTAAGAGTCGGGATGGGTTCCTAAGGGTTCTAGGATGATTTCTAAGGATTTGGAATATTTTCTAAAGTTTCAGAAAGGTTCTTAAGGGTTTCATATATGCCATCAAAAGCTCGAAGGTGCGCGCTCTCGCGAAATGTGTCTCGGTCGGGCCTTGGGCCAAATTTGGGTGTCTACAAGGGGTGCAACAGTCCTAATGAAACCCACCCTAAACATTGGGATGGTCAACAAGTCAAACCCCTAAATTAAAATTCGAGCAAAAATCCAAATTTTACTATAGCTAAGCCTAGTGTGTGTATTATCCACGTCAGGCATATGTACATTGTTTGAATAGTCCAGAGCTCGCTGGGGGGCCCATCTATGCTTGGCGTGTATATTATACACACCAAACCATTTCTGGGAAAAAATGGCCTGGCGTGTATATTATAAACGCTAGGCAAAATACATGCATTTCTGCCCGATTTTCAAATCATTGTAACTTTTAATATACAACTCTGATTGAGGCGATTCTTAGCTCATTGGAAAGTTGGGGAATTCCTCTTTCGAATGGCATATAAATCATCTCTAGTAGAGGTTTGTGTAAACTTTGGCACTCCTCTTTCCAACTACTATTCTGGAGGGTTCAGAAATTGGTCCGAGACGGGTTCTAAGGGGTCTAGGAAGGTTGGGGTTGATTCCTAAGGGTTTGGGATGATCCCTAAGGGTTTTAGGATGATTCCTAAGGGTTTTGCGATAATTCCTAAAGGTTCAGAGAATGCTATCAGAAGCTCGGGGGTGCACCTTTTTCAAAGTATGTTTCGATCAGGCCTTGGGCTAAATTTGGGTGTCTATAGATTCCCCTCTTTGGTATCCGATCAGTAACGATGTATGCCAAAGAAAGAGACAAGGCATTCTAATGGGCCCACTATTTTGAAGAGAACCTCAAACATCAAAAGTAAAAGAGAAAAACAACTAAATGTAGAGTGAAGTAAGCCCAATATTAGGAAAAATGTGCGTCACTCAAGAGTAGCGAAAGCCCAACATTTGGGAAAATATCCATTTCTCAAGGCTACCGGTCCCCATGTGCTAAGCAACATCATTGAGAAAAACTGTGATGGTGTAATTGAAGATGCACGATGTTTGAGATTAACTTTGATCAAGACTGCCCCGCGAGCGGGAGGGTGATCGACCCATACTTAAAGATTGGCGCGAAGCAATGATGCGAAGATCCATAGTTTGTGTCCAATCCCATGAGGCATTGATTGTCCCATTTGATCGGCCACGGGCGCCCCTACACGAGGTAGGGTTCAAGATCTTTAGGCGAACCCATTGATCCTGAAGTTAATTTAGCACAACTACCCGAGCGAAGCGAATATTGATATCGCAATACTTTTTGGGAGTGTGTGCCATTTTTTATAGTGTGTCTTGGATCAACATGACTAGAATACCCAACTTCAAATAATACTGAACAGATCCGACCAAAATTGGGTGCTTATCGAAGGAGGTACTCAATCTTGGTATCCGTCAACGATGATCTTATTATCGAATAATTATGCAAAAATATGCACTCATCAGGGGTAGATAAAAATAAAGGGAATGAAAGTCTTGATCCAAAACCCATTCGGGTATAATTTATGAGAACAACCGATCAACCAACGGATACCCAGACGCAAGATATACACTTTACAGTGATACCATACAAATGCAGGTTTTAAGCCTGCACCCTAGAATGAGCCCTTCAGAATGCATATTTGAACATAGTCGTTCGATAGGTAATTTCCTTTTTGACAGGTTGGTTTTAACCATCAATTAACCTTTTTATGAGGAATCTAAAGCTTAAGACACTTAAGTTCACGTGAATCCTAAAATGGAGCGCTTGGCGTAAGGATTTAGTAGTGGAATCAACCTAATTGAAATATTGACCGTTTGATCGGGATTGACCCCATTGATCCTACTTTAAAGTAGGATCCAAAGATCCAAGGTGAACCTTAGACTCAATACGTTAATGTAGCACAGCTGCATTGCGGATAAAATATTGACATTTTACCGCATTAGAGCACGCATGTATGTAGCATGAAAACACAGATTTCTTCTTCTTTTTTTTTTATCTTTTTCAAATGATTGTTTTTTTCATTTTTTTTTAATAGACCGAAATCTGTGGAGAGATGCTTCATTTGATATGTCCATTGCTGAGAGGTTGCCAGCTTCGAGGCTTTGGACCATTTTTATGTTCCTACATATTTCTCAAGAAAATGCCAATCCCTTTTTTGTTTATAGAGGTAACACATGTGTATCCTAAATAACAGAAGGAGAAGTAAACTTTTACCTACATTTTTTTATTTTTCAAGATTTATATGTATATATTTTTTATAGATTTTTTATTCTTTTTCTTCATTTTGAGATGGAAGTACAATGCCATAAATATGTATATGGACATAAAAAAGGAGTATATATATATATATATGTTTTGGAATTTTTTTTAGATTTTTTATTTTGTTGTATTTTTCTTTTTTTTGTTTGGTGCCTTAATAGTGAGACGAAGTAACGAGTCCCATTTTGGGCATAGTTGAACCCCTTTATGTGGTCAGATCCGAGTGAGGTTCAAAATTTTTACCAGGGTTGGAACATCCATCCCTTTAAGTCGAATCAACCTTTTATCCTTACCTTAGGTCATACGTTTGACGGTGCAGCTGCGAAGATATACCTAATCAAGATCCGATTTAAGCAAACATGAGCGGCCCAGTTGAGGATCAGATAGCTCAGGATTGTAATCAAGGGGGTAGCTGAATGGTTTTCTCTTTTTCTTTTTTCTTTTACAATAATTTTACCCGCAATGCCTAAGATGGGTTTCATCGTGCCCGTTGTTGCCCTCTTTTTTTACCCGTAGCATCCTTTCATGTTTTCACTACGTCCATGGGTATGTATTTTTACCCCAGGTGCTTTTTCAGGTTTTCACCTGGTCCGAACAAGCTCGCTGTTTTTACCCATGGTGCCTTTTCAGATTTTTACCACATCCTTTTCGCTTTGAGCTTGTATTTTTTCTTTTTCTTTTCTTCTTTATTTTCTCAAAGGCCACGACATGGACGTGGACTCCGTCATAGCCAGCTAGATGGAATTATTTTGTCATCTCTCAGCTTGGCTCATGCATACTCAATGGATACTGTGACTACTCGTAGACCTTAAAGAAGGCTTTCTTTAGGGATGTATCGTGGCCACGGGAAAGGTTAGGAATTTTGAAGGTATTCTAGGGTTAAAAGGTTTTATTGATCGAGTTGCCATAATACACTTCTTCCCTGGGGGATTTTTACTGTACATCCCCCATGATTTTTCTATCTCTTTTTTTCCTATATATATTTTTTGCTTTTTTTTCAGAATCCTCTTTTTGGGATTTTGCTTTTCTGATTTTTTTTTGGATTTTGATGGTAACTCTTTTTCTCCTTTTTTGTTGGTATATATACACACATTTTCTTTTCATGGGAGGGGTTTATTGAAAGATAGGCCAATGGCCTAACGGGTGTAGCAAAGGATATAATCATTCAGAGATGCTTTTTGGCTACTTGGCTTTGAAATGATGGCCTCTTTTTTGGGGTCCTTAAGCAGCCACGTATTCATCTTATCAATACTTATCTTGTCGCAGAGACTAAGAGTAGAATTGTCGGACGTATCCGACATTGATTGGCTCAGGAAAGTGATCTTCGCCCATGGCGGTAAGGTAGAGCGCGTATCCAGGCAGCACCTCTCGGATGACATAAGGTCCTTCCCAATTGGGCTTGAATTTTCCTCTCGAATTAGCGTGTCATCATTGCCCTTTGGTATGTTGCCCAAACATTTTTCAACCCAAATGACATGACTCGATAACAGAAAGTTTATCATGGAGTAATGAACGTTGTCTTCTCTCGATTGGCTTCGGCCATCTTGATATGATTGTATCCGAAAAATCCATCCATGAATGAGAGGATCCTATGCCTAGTAGTGCTATCGACCAAGATGCCGATGTGGGGCAATGGGAAATCGTCCTTCGGGCTCGCCATGTTCAGGTTTCTGAAGTCGATGCACATGCGAACCTTTCCATCTTTCTTCGACACCGGGACCATATTGGCTAGCCATTGTGGGTACTTGGAGACTATGAGAAACCCTGCATCATACTATTTGATGACCTTGTCCTTCACTTTCAGCCTCCATTTTGGCCTGAGGAGTCTCAACTTTTGCTTGACTGGCTTTATATCTGGATATAGCGGCAGCTCATGCTCGACCAAATTTGTGTCCAAACTAGGAATATCCTCATATGACCATGCGAAGATGTCTTGGTATGACCAAAGGAAATCAATCATACTTTTTATTTCCTTGGGAGATAACGATGTTTCGATCTTGGTGATTCTGGGAATCTCCTCGGTCCCTAGATTGACATCCTCAATCTATTCAATGATCAGGGTAGGGCCATGCTCAAAATTTTCAACCGTTCAAGGAGATCATTGGGAAACTCCTCAGTAGGGATCTCCTCATCCAGACTCGTGACTCCTACCTCTTCTTATATTTCTACAGGAAAGGGGTCGATTTCACGTGGGACGAGCTTTTCAATTAAGGCATCATTTTTCTTAATTTTATCGGAAATTTTAAAGGACAATTTTTTTTTAGATTATTTTATATTTCTTTTATTTTATTTTTTTTGGATTTTCCTTTTTCTTCGAAAATGGGCCCTTAGCAAAGTGGGTCTCTATATACACACGGTATGCCTGCCAAGAGTTCATCTCACTTTTTACAAGTTATTTCTTTTTGGGAAGTGGGTGTCGAATTCATGGCCATTTGCTGCTTCCAGAGTCAGGGGCATTGTCACCCAATTTCTTATCTGCAGTACCGTCCCTTTACCTACTCAAATGGAGTGGGCTGATTGAGATGCCTTTTGGGAATCAGCTTCCATCATGTTTGTCATTGGCTCATCTTGAACCTGATCCTCAAAGGTTAACACTGGTTTGGAATGGTTCAGGATGGGTGGCTGTACAGGCATGGATATCTCCTCCTCAAAAAGTGATAATGAGGCGAGGTCTATTTCAATTTCTGAAGGGATGAATTGGGGATTGGTTTGGTGTATGGCCACCTGCTTATACGGGATCAACTGTGTTGCCCCATTTTGGTCAATTTTGATGACCCTTGCGCTCACGAATATGGTTTGGATGTGAGGTCTTGGGTGGGGTTCTATCCCTCGGGCTTTGGTAACGGCTATGGTTCGGGCCTTCTCCTTGGCTTCCTGAACTTCTTCCTCAGTGGGCTTCTAACCTAACCCAAATTTGACATGTTGGCTGCCTTTCGCTCTGACTAGGTCTCTCCTGCCTTGCAAATGGGGACCCAAATCTTTTCCTTTCTGATAGCCTCACTTTTGGACCATGGTCATCACTACAATCATTCCACTTCTGGCTTTTGTGGTGACCTCTCTTATAGGTTCTGGTACCAATATTGACACATCATACTGGAAGCTATGGAGATTTGTGTCTTTAGTTGTATGGGGTACATCCAACACCTTGAGATTTTTGATGTTGTGGCCAATCTTCTCTCCTTCCTGTCGTCCCTCACCTCAAATGGTAATAACTTTCTCTTAGAATATGAATTTGAGCTGTTGGTGTAGAGTGGAGAGCACTGCCCCAATTTCATACAGCCACGGGTGTCCTAGTAGCAGGTTGAAGGAGGACTTGATGTCCATGAGTTGGAATGGGATTGAGAAGTTCATTCGCCCAATGGTGAGCTCAAGATAGACTTCTCCTATCACCTCCCTCCTAGTATTATCATACCCTCTTGCACTTGTTCTAGCTGGCCTGAATGTGGAGCTATCAACCCCTATTTTGGTTGCAGTTTCGAGGGGGCATACATTCAATGCTGAACCATTGTCTATCAGCACCAAAGGAATTATTAACTCTTTTGATTCCACCATGATGTTGAGGAGTTTGGAATGGCTGCTTCCTTCACTTGGTAAGTCGTCAGCTGAAAACGAGATGGTGTTGGGGGCTAAAACCTGCCCAATTATTTGTCCCACCTCATCAGGGGTTTCTTAGATGGACACATGTGCATCTTTTAGTACTCCCATCAGAGCCTAAAAATGGAGCAGAGATGTCATTAACATGTCCAGACTATGATGTTGGTTGACATTCTCTTTAGCTGAGTTTCTAGTATGTACTCTTTGCTCATTTTTTCGAAGGGGTTCACCGTGGCTGGTTCCTTCTTCTCTTCTAGCCGGGCTGGTACCAATACTTCAGAGTTTTTAGAGATTCTTCCTGATCCGGTAATGAAATCAATTGCCCCTTCTCTGTCACTGCCTGCATTGATGTCTGTCTATTCATAACTGAGTGGGACTTGATGGGATTGTAGGTCGGCCCTGAGATCTGAATTGGGGTGGGTGAGGGTATCAGAGATGCCTATATTGATGGCATGACAGAACTGGGCCAAATCTTATTTACTGGTGTTGGAGATGGATAAATTGGTGGGGGTACGAAAAAATTAGGCTCATTGTAATGGAGTGGTACTAGAGGTGGATTGATTGGGGTTGGAGTAAAATTGGGCCAATTGCATTAGATTGGTGCTGGCGATGGATTGGGTGACACATAGTGATCGGCTATTGGTGTTGGGAATGGCTAATATATTTGGGGTGAGTAAAAATTGGGCTCCACATGGTTGATAGGCGCGAGTGTAGGGAAATACATCCCCAAATCCAGGGTTGCTACTTGAGGAGGGTTTGGGAAATAATCGGCTAAATTTAATGGCTCGATCACCGCTATGATCTCATTATTATGACCCTGTTGCCCGGGTGTCATGAAACTCTCTTTTTCAGTGATGGATTCTGAGGGATCGAATTTTTTCATCCCTTCCTCCAACATGTTAATGGTGGCCCTTCGGCCCATTCCTCCTAGCGGGTGCAGTGGTAACGGTGCCTGTATGATATTGGTGTATAGGTTTGCTTAGGGGGTGTTGGGGGTATGAGTTTCCCTGTCTCTATCAAATCCTCTATCGCGTGTTTCAAAGGAAAGCACCGATCAGTTGGATATCCCGACTCTTGATAGAAATTACAATGTGTGTTGGGATCATAATTCTTTGGGATTGGATTCGATGTGGGTCTTAGTTGAATCTGAGTAACCAATTCGTTGGGGCTCGATCAGTAACGGCAAGAGGACATTTTGGGATTGTCCCAAGGGAGTGAATACTCGGTCATATTGGGCCCTTCTCTGCTCAGGGGTCATTTGCCTCCAAGGGACATTGTTCTGGCTTGGAGCCTGATTTGTTGAGGCTAGTTGTGCTGCCACAAACTGAAAGGGGACCATGTTAGTGTTGGGCTGTGTGTTCATTATATCTTGTACCTCGGCCCCTGCTCCTATCTCAGTCCTTTGTTTGGTGAACTTTCAGACTCCACTAGCCCCATTAGACACATTCTTGCTCAAACATCCCTCTCTTACTACATCCTCGCAGCAATTGGCATTCCTAACCAAGTCACCAAAACTAGACTACTATTGGTATACTAAAAAATCTGAGATGACTGGAAGATTATTTTTCGAGATCATCTCGATTTGCTCATTATCGGGTATTCTATTTTTTACTTGAGCTGCCAATGTCCTCCATCGCCCCAGGTTGTCACTAAATGCTTCGTCGGGCTTCTGCCTTAGTCGGGCTAGATCTAACTTATGGGTTCAATGTCTATGTTATAGACATACAGCTTTTGGAATAAGTGGGTCAGATCTTTCCATGTTTTAATCATGGATGGTTCCAGGGAGGTGAACCACTTCAGCACGGGGCCGGTAAGACTTTTTTGAAACACTTTGATGAGGAGTTGTTCATCTCTGCCATATTGGCACATGTCCCCAAAGTAGGATTTGAGGTGTGCAATGGGGTTGCCGGTGCCGTTATATTTTTCAAATGACGACACTTTGAATTTAGGTGGCAAAGGCACCTCGGCGAATAAACACAGATCTAAGAAATCTGTGGCATGAATCGCGACTCCCCCTAACTTCATTAGCTGCTTCTGGATTTTATCCATTTGTTCCTTTAGCTGGTCGGATTCTCTAAATGGTGGGGTTGGGGTTGTTCCCTCAAGAGGCTGCCTCCCTTCATTTTGGATAGCTTGGGGGTTGGCATGTGTGGGTGGTGGGGGATTAAAGTTGGTGAACGCTCCTGCATAGGCTCCACTATTTTTGACCTTATCTTCCTCGTATTGTTGATCTACATACGGTAGAGGAAGGGTGAGGCAATCCTGCTAATTTTGAATGGGTTGGGTAGGTGCTTGATGAGGCCATAGGGGTTGGTGAGGATTTTGATGAGTGAATAGGAGATTTTGGAGGGGTTGAGTGGGTGCTTGGTGGGACCACTGTTCGTGGGGGAAACTTTGATGATGAGTTTATGGGGTAAGGGGATGGGTGAGTTGTGGATTTTGGGTGGGTGCCTGAGGAGGCAACTGGGCTTGATAAGAATTTTGTTGATTGGGTTGGGGGATGAGAGGATGGGTAAATTGGGGATGGTTGATGGTCTGGGATTGATCCCCATATTTAGAAGGGTGTGGGTGTGATGAATGTGGATGGATGGGGCTTATGCCGGATTAGGGGATTAGGTTTATTTAAGGGGGAATGGGGGCTTGTTGGGTATAGGTAAATGTGGGATATTGGGGGGATGATGAAGGGTTTGTAAATGGGGCTCCCAGGTTTGGCCCTTGGTGAACTTGGGATGTTGGGCCTTGATGAGCTGGGGTATAGGGCAATGGGCCTTGATGGGCTTGGGGTGGGCCATTGGGCCTTGATGTGCTTGGGGGATTAGGCCTTGATGGGCTTGGGGTATTGGGCCTTGATGGGCTTGGGCATGGACCATTGGGCCTTAATAGGCTTGGGGTATTAGGCCTTGATGGGCTTGGGGTATTGGGCCTTGATGGGCTTGGGGTGGGCCATTGGGTCTTGATGTGATTGGGGGATTGGGCCTTGATGAGGTATTGGGCCTTGATGGGCTTGTGTATAGGGTTTGGGGCCTTGAGGCCCACTCAAATGGACCCATGGTTGATGGGTGCCTTGGATGTTATGGACAATGGAATGTTGATTAGAATTTTGAGGGAATGGGGTGTGGAGATTGAGATTTTGAAGGGTTTGTTGGGGATTGGATATTTGAGGTGGATGATGTAGACACCCCCATTTTGCCCTCTCGGAGTATATAATTTTATTTGGTCAACCTTTGACCTTGACTGTGACACTTCGGAAAGGACTTACCTTCTTCGAGGGATTCAAAACCCTAATGTGGGAACCATATGCTGAAACAATAGTATATGGCTGAACACAGGTTGAAACAATAGCTCTGTGGCTCAGACCTCCTAACCCTAACATAGGGACCATGCACTGAATTAATAGTACATGGCTATACAAAGGCTGAAATAATAGCTCTGTGGCTCAGAACCCAACATAGGGAGACTATATACTAAAACAATAGTATATAGTCGAAATGTTGGTTGAAACAATAGTCTTGCATTTCAGACCCGACCTAGACAACCCCGAATTACGCGCCTAAAACTAGTCGCGTAATTCGATTGCACGCCAAATCACAAACGTGCAATCAGTCCCTTTTTAGACCGAACCTCCTTTCTTCAGACTGCTTCGAGACTCGATTGTACGCCCTAATCAGCACATGCAATCGGATTGAACACTCTATCACAAGCTCGCAATTGGTCTATGCCCGGCCTAGTCTCCCAGTCCTTGACCGCCAAAATTTCATGATAAAGCGTAAGATCTGAAGCGCTTAATCGGATTGCGCACTCCAAAGTAAGCACACAATTAATCCTAATGTGATTAGAACTAGAAAGCCCGACTGAGCCAGTCAGCTGGTCGTTCACTGAGTCGATGACCAACTCAAAGCGAATAAGCGCCAGTTAATTGGTGCACAATTCAATTAAATGCCTAAAACAAGGCGTGTAATTGACAATTAAGCGCACCCCACAGCGCGCGTAATTAGAAAAAAACCTATAAATAGACTTTTTTACCTCGTCCCAAAGGAGAGGACCACACATCTAGCAATCAAAAGTTCAAGTCCTCCGCATCTAGGCTTCGGATTTTGGGATTTCCTAAGCTTCTAGGTAACCTATTCCTCATCTTAATTTTTATTTCCAGTTCTAGAATTTAGGTTATGACTTCTAGTTCTAAATTTTAGTCTCTAATCCCTAGTTTCAGATCTTAGGATATAATTTTTAGTATCTGATTCCCAATTTTTAAACTGTAATCCTTTTTAGAATCAGTCCTTGAATCTATTATTCAAATTTTAAATCTTAATTTAATCATTATTTTAATTTTCAGCCCTAATATTAAAATCCTAGTTCTAGATAATAGTTTTCTAGAACCAGTCTCTAATCATACGGTTCGAATTTCTGATTTCTATCCCGATTTCAGACCGTAAGGTTTTAGCTTTTAGTCTTAATCTTAATTTCTTATAATTTTAGGCCATAAATTCTAAGTCGCAGTTATAAATTTATAGTTCTTAATTTTTAGCCTCTAAACCTAATTTATAAACCAAAAAAAAATCATTAATCCTTTCAATCTCCGAAATATTACTTTATAATTTTGATTTAGTTTATTTCAAATCCAACCATCCGATTTGCCTAATGGAGCTTACGGAGGGTACTCGGGAACGAGGCCAATCCTTAGCATAATGGGCCACCCTCCTTTTTTTCTTTTATTTATTTTGTAAAACTAGCGTGTTTATTTTAAATTAGAGTCTCTATAGAATTGGCATTTTTAATT
Source organism: Chloranthus sessilifolius (assembly GCA_021018995.1). Classification (NCBI taxonomy): domain Eukaryota; kingdom Viridiplantae; phylum Streptophyta; class Magnoliopsida; order Chloranthales; family Chloranthaceae; genus Chloranthus; species Chloranthus sessilifolius. The sequence goes on along the minus strand of CM037584.1, from coordinate 100,159,762 downwards.
ATGTTAGAGATCTATTCAAATTAGTATAGTTCTAATCAGTCTTAGTAGAATTAGAATAGCTGCATTCCTAGTACGATTAGGAGACTAATATTAATTAGACTTCTAGTAGGATTAGGAGACTTAATTAATTAGATTTCTAGTAAGATTAAGATATTCAGATCAATTAGACTCTTAGTAGAAGTAGGAGACCCTTTTCTAATTAGACTCCTAGTAGGATTAAGATACTAAATCAATTAGACTTCTAATAGCATTAGGAGACCTTTTAAAATCACAGTAGAATTAAGATACCTAATCACAGTAGAATTCTAATAAAGGTAGGATGGTCAAAAGTAATTAGATTCCTAACTAGTTGGATTTTTTATAGTATTAGAATATTTAAACCAATTAGACTTACAGTAGGGTTAGGATATTAGAATATTAGATTAATTCACCACAACAGGTTCATGTAGTTAGACTCATAGTAGAACTAGGAAACTTAAGCCAATTAGAATTAGAGCAATAATAAGAAAATCCTATCTAAACTTCAAGGAGAGTCTCCCGCGTTGGCGATAACCACAATGAGAGATAGTAACCCGAACCAAACCTCCTTTCAAATAAAATTGTAGAATTAAACTGATTCTAGAAATACAAAGAGGAGATGATGTTGCTTAGAAGAATTACTTGAGGGATAGCTCAACATATTGATGATGGGACTTTTCTTGCCAAACTCTTGTTTAGATAGTCTTTTCAAGATTCCAACGCATCATTTGAACAAGAATGGTAGGAGAGGCCGCCACCTACCCCGAAGATTGAGTTTAGAGACCCTCACCATTGTGAGATATCATCTGCTCACAATCACCTTCAATTCGATGATTCTCTAGATTAACATGGTTTACTCACAATTTGCTCTAAATAAACAATAGTTAAGATAAAACCTCCCCAAGATGCTCTTAGGAGAATACATGATGACAAGAGAGAATTGCTTGATGGTCACTCATTAGACGAGATTTGACAAGTTCTATCGGGATGTCGAATTTAACTTAGCCTCACCATTGAGACTTGCTCACACACTACTTCAAAATGATTCTCTAGACAATAGGTTTACCGAGAAATGCTAAACCATCACTTGGCCCTCTTCTACATGGGATTGTCGCCCATCACTCATTCGCGATAATTAAGGATGTCTTCTCATTCAAACTATTTACCAAGTATCCTTGGAATCCAAATCATCACTAGATTGGTTTGCAGGACTTCTCATTCATTATTTGTATGAGATAGACACATTTGACAATTTAGTCGATCAATTCCTAGACCAATACAGGCACTTCATCTAAGAAACAGTCAGTCTTAGTGATCTAATGGTGATAAAGCAAGGACCTGATGAAGAGTTTGCCGACTTCATCACCAGGTGGAGGAAACTCGCTACTAGGACCAGCACCTCAATGAAAGAGAAGGACTTAGTCGACATTATCATTGATAACACTAGAGAACCATTAAAGAGTGCGCTCGTCATAAGTCACTGTCCCGACTTCACTGCACTCCACTCTCGGGCATCCCTACTAGCACGACACATCAAAGGCGGAGACCTCACCCTATCGGTAGTCACATCGAGAGCGGGCTCTTCCGATGAATCAAAGTTAAAAAATAGCAAGAAAGCCTCAGGAACCGTGCAGGTCAACACCGTCATCAATCAAGGACAGAACTCCGGGAACGGAAACTTTTAGCCGAGAAATTTTAGGTAGAATCAAAGTCAGCAGTAGTACGTGAAGCAAAATCAAGGCGCGAATCAACAAAGATATGCAAATCAAAATCAAAGCCAGAACCAGAATCAGGGCCAATACCAGAATAGAAGCCAATACCCCAATGCTTACCAAGATCAGAATACAACACAGAATCGATCGGCCCACACGCAGAGCTATAATAAAGTACCCCCACCATAAAATTTCAACCAAACTAGAGGCCCCTATCAGCCGAGACGGGAACAGTATCCCCCTTTACCTGATACAATTCCCAACATATTCTGTCTCCTTAACACCTAGAATCTCCTCTGATTCTCAAAGGAAAGATCCCGACCATGGCCGATAAATCTAGACTATAACAAGTTCTGCGCATTTCATCGATATGCGAGACACAATCTGGAAGACTGCTGGGTCCTCCGAGATGTAATCTATGACATAAATGATCCGAACCAAATTGACTGGGGAGCACTCAGGAATCCTAACCCTAACAATAGTTAACCCCAACAGAACTTAGGAATCATCAATAATCCCATGCCCAACCACAACCAAGGAACACCAGCCCAGGTCACCACCGTGGATCTCCCCGATCAATCGTCTTTCTAGCCCTCCACCTTAATCAGTCACCTCCAACCTTCCAACACTTTTACCACCCCTTAGGAGCTCCTCCGCCCCCACACCCCTCGGCCTTGATCACCTGAATCGCCCCTCGGAGCTCACCTCCTTACCCAAAATTCACTCAGATACGAGTCCACTCCTTTAGGGCCCGAAGATCATTCCTCCATAGTCGCCCACTAGAACCTTCAACCCCTCCAAATCCTAAACCAACACTATTGCCACTTCCCTCGTCTGATTTAGTACCCGAGTATGAAGATCATGTTCTTCGAACTGTAGCCTAAATCGCCGCATGGGTAGACAGTGTCACCCGAAAGACCCCAAACCAAGAAGATGAGATAAGGACTGGCTGTTTGCTAAATGCAGAAGAGAGTGAATAAGAAGAACATCCTGACACGTGCTAGACACTGGTCTCTACTTTCCTAGAACCAAAAGATTACACACAGTACCTCCCACCTAGGAGTGGCACAGTGCAAGTATGCGCTTCGTCCTCGAATTTCACTCACTTCATAGATATATCAACGTCGAGTAGCACCGGGCTTGGTCGATAATCGACTTGCCCGTTCCTTAAGTTAGGAGCCAATTATCCACCTCTGCCTTTTCCTCGAAAAAGTGAGTCCACGAACGCACAACCACCAGAGGGGAACATGGGAGGAAAAGAAGTTAACTTGCCTCCCCCATGTCACATTATACTTCCACCAATCCCTGCACCTCAATCACTCCAACCACTCGTCTCCAAGGCTCATCATCCAGGGAAATAAATTACACTCGAGGCAGGACAAGAATATGACCTCCTGCGGCATCTCCAAAAGATCCTGGCCTAGATATTAATACTATAACTCATTAAGAAATCTCCTGACCATCACCGACTGCAGATAAGGACGTTTAAAGATATACAAGTCGACGAGGACACAACATTGGATGAGCTACATCAAATCGCCTCAGTCATGGCGCAACCTCCGGCACTCACTTTCACGGACACAGATATGTCTAAAGAGTCACTCCGGGGAAGTTCAGCTCCCATATACCTTACGGTCATAATTAGAGGATTCTCCGTACCCCATGCATTAGTCAATACAGGAGCAGGATTCAATATTTGTCCTATCACAATGTTAAAGATGCTCGAGTACACAGAGTAGGATGTCAAGCCCTCAGCACTATCTCTTATATAGCTTATGATAGCTCGCGATGTTTTCTCAAAGGAACTATCAAACTTCAGATTCACCTCGGACCTGTAACAAGAGACATCACTACCATGTTTCTGATTCCTCTAGTACTTACAATCTTATCTTAAGAACAAAATGGTTAAAGTCAATGAAGGTCGTCGCATTCACATACCACCAATGTGTCCAATTCTCGTACGAGGACTCTATTGTCCATATATACGCTGATGCACCCCTCCGGAGATGGACACTGATTACGCGATGAGTATTCCGACAGCCCATGATTCCATGTTGAACACAGGCCATATTTAGAAGACCCAAACCCCCGATGAGGCAACCGTTGTAGAAGTCCGTCCCCCTACCCATCTTAGTTCTCCCCCAATGTGTCAACAAAAAATAATGAGAAGAGAGGTTGGCCCAGACCTCGCCAATCTCTACAACATCAACCCAACCGCGATAAAAGGTTGGGACCTTATGTATCAGCTCGGGTATATCCCCCACAGCGGACTCAATAAAACAAGTAAGGTCATGTAGGGCCTGTCGTCCCAAGGAAAATACGCAAACACATAGGGTTAGGTTACCAATCGGACGACCCACAAGCCGATTTGTTCCCTACCTCACCGAAATGGTCACTATATGACCACTTCATCTACAGGACCACTGAGAAAGCAGATATAACAAGGCAGAAGGAAGTGTCCTTCACTAAATCCCAAGAAGCGGAGATCGAAGGAATGGGTAAAGCATTCAATGATTTAACGAATCTAAATGACGATATTGGCAAACCACTTGAGGGAGTCAAGCCATTATTCGATACTGAGGAATCCGTGAAAGAAGAGCCTCCCAAACCTCGGCCACATATTGAAGATTGGGATTCGACCCATGAAGATGACTTCCATATCGCGACCCTAGAAGAGGAAGAGCAGCAGGAGTTAATAGAGGATGAGTGGCTCTTGATGCAAGCGAAGAAGAAGACTATTGGAGGAACCTCACCAACATAGAACTAGAAGACCTCCTAAGGGCAGAACATCTGAAATTGCTTGAAGAAGTTAATCTCTCCTAGAACACCAATCTGAATTCTGAAGTTGAATTCGATTATCGGCATATACTACATCACTGGCATTGCCCTCGCCGGTGCCCTTATCCAGAAACGTCGTACTGTAACTTGTGCACATCTATCTTGATACGGTGTGAAAGGGCTCTCTTACGAGAAGTTCTGTGAACCACAACAACGGAGAATGATCACATCTCTCTTATTGAGTTTGAGGAAGAACTCGAACTAGATACTCCTCCATCCCCAGGCGCGTCACAACTCCAAATATTCTGGAAATCTCTTGAGGAAGAGTGGCAACCCCCTTTGAGCGATGACGAGGACTACTAGATAGACCTCCCTGCATTCGAGTTAGCAGAGTAGGCCAACCAAGGACTTCAGGCATTATCAAATCAAGATAATGAGTTCAATACAAGCCCTGGCTCTGGCTCAAAAGGATGGGAATGCCCTTGGGAATCTCCCTGCATTTCTCACCATTACCAGCCTCGCTACCGAACATGCGTATTCATGCTGACATATTATGAAGTTCAAGGGAGAGAGTTCACTACTCCTGAGGATCCCCAAGGAGGTCCCCTCGACAGGGAGAGCGATGGTGTTATAACTCAGAAGATGATAGTTTGATCGATTACAATCTCCAGAGCTTCTTCGAAGATGAGGCAATCAATGTGATAGAGGAAATCTGAATATCAGTGCCACTGTCACCAGCGTCGCTTATTCAAAAGATCCCATCAGATGAGGACTCTAAAAAAAATGCCAAATTTAGAACGAGTTCACATTACTTGAAGAATTGCCCGAACGGCTCCAGCAGCCATCTCACTCCCTCAGTTAGAGGAAGCAACTCTCCCAGTGCCTCTTCAGGTGACCAACTTTGTACCATATCTACTATCAAAAATTGAAAAAATAGAAAAAATAGAAAACCCTAAAAATTCATAAATACAAAATCCAAAAAACCTAAAAAATCTTAGAAAATAAAGGGAACCATTCATCCTGAACCAATTTTGCGACCAATAAGGAGACTTTTCTCCTAAGACTTCTATCCCCTCTCCCGCATGAAGACGCATGGCATCCAGACAAAATAACAAACAAGTGATCATACCAGATGAGATACTTCACAACTTTGAGAAAAGAATCAATGGCCTTGACCTTCACTTTATCAAAGATCTCTCGGTCATAAATTATGCCGAAGAAGGATTACCTTTCATAAAATCAAATCCCCAGTGTAGCAATTTTACAGTGTACAAGCTTACTGAGGATAAAGAAGGAACACCGGTCACCGAGGAGGTGGAGGACTTCCAATGGCATCAAACATTTCGATGAGCAAACCCAAGTTGTCATGGAACCTGCAGAAGAAATCAACTTTGGCACTGAAGAGAAACCCAAGAAGCTACTAATTATCACAACGCTTAACTCCAAGGAATGTCAACAAATCGTACAAGTCCTACAAGAACACCTCGACTCCTTTGCATGGTCCTATGAAGATATGCCTAGTCTAGACCCAAGTTTAGTAGAACATCGTCTTGTTTTGGAACCCGATGCAAAGCCTATTAAGCAAAAACTTCGAAGGATGCACCCACAAACAACCCTTCAAGTTAAAGAGAAAGTTGACAAGTTACACAAAGCCAAATTCATCCGAGTCGTCCTTTACCCCAAATGGGTCGCCAATATAGTACATGTCACTAAGAAAGATGGCAAAGTACGGGTTTGCAATGACTTTTGAAACCTCAACTAGGCATGCCCAAAAGATGACTTCTCACTTCCGCACATTGACACTCTAGTCGACAACACCGCTGGACATGAAATGCTATCCTTTATGGACGGTTTCTCTGGGTATAATTAGATCAAATTGGCAAAGTCCGACCAAGAGAAGACTTCATTCACCCCACCATGGGGAACTTACTGCTATGTCATCATGCCTTTCAGACTCAAGAACACAGGAGCCACGTATCAACGCACCATGATGGCTATTTTTCACGACATGATGCATAAATGTGTAGAAGTCTACGTCGATGACATATTAGTGAAGTCCCAAACGTGAGCAGGATATGCTGAAGCACTCCAACTGGTGCTACAAAGAGCTGAAAAGTATCAGCTAAAAATGAACCCAAAGAAATGTATCTTCGGAGTCACCTCTGAAAAATTAATCAATTTCATAGTCAGCAAGCGAGGAATCGAAGTCAACCCTACAAAAGTCAGATCCATCCTTGAGATGCCACCTCCCAGTAATATCAAAGAATTACGAGACCTGATAGGAAGATTATAATTCATCAGGAGATTTATCTTTCAACATTCAGACAGATGCGATCCTTTCTATAGACTACTTAAAGGAGGAATTGAGTACAAATGGGGGGACCAATATCAGCAAGTCTTCGACAACATCAAGAAGTATCTCCTTAACCCGTCAGTACTATCACACCAATCCCTGAAAGACCCCTGATTCTCTACCTCTCGGCAAACGACAAAGCAATGGGAGTAATTTTGGGATAATATGAAGAAGACAGCAAGAGAGAGAAGGCTATCTACTACCTTAGTAGGACGATGGTCGAGTACGATCAAAAATATACTTCAATGGAGAAGACCTGCCTCACATTGGCATGGTCCTCAACCAAATTACGACACTACTTTAGAGTACATAAGATACTAGTACTAGCCCAAATGGATCCTCTGAAGTACGTATTCAAAAAGCTCGCAACATCAGGAAAGATTGGTCACTGGCATATGCTATTGCAAGAATTCGACATCACTTATGTCACGCAGAAGTTGATTAAAGGACAAGCAATCACCGATTATCTCACAGATCTCCCACTCCCGAGCAATGAGCCCATACACGCGGATTTCTCTGACGAAGACCTACTCACAATTAATAACAAAGATCCTGATAAGATGTTATGGACCCTTTATTTCGATGGTGCTCTAAATCAGAAAGGAAAAGATATCAGGATAGTCCTGCTAACCCTGAAAGGAGTTTTCATAACTATGGCTTTTTCAACTAGACTTCCCTATCACTAATAATATCACGGAATACGAAGCTTTCATAGCAAGACTACGAGCAACACTATAATTAGGCATTAAATAGTTTAAAACCATCGATGCTTCCAAGCTCGTAATCTCACAAGTCATAGGAGAAAAAAATCTAGAAACCGCTCAATATTTCGTAAAGAAATTTGAAAGAATCTCTTTCACGCACATCCCTAGATTAGAAAACGAACTCGTGGACTCCCTTGCCACGTTAGCCTCGGTCATCAAAATACCCATCAGACAAAGTACCAAGACCTTCTTCGTCGAAAACCTGATAGTACCCGCCTACGAGGTAGCATGGACGGTTAAGAGAGAATTACCAGTCCTTCCCACGAGCACGGGACCAAATGAAGCAATCGCATTGGAAAATCACGTCAAGGCAGAAACCGCAGTCCCTATATTCAGGTTTGAAAAATCACCAATTGATGATGGAGAGCCATGGTATTTCAACTTGTGGAACTTCCTGAAGCATCAACACGTTCCTCCATATGCCACAAAGATCGAACGAAAGACTATAAGAAATCGATGCACCCGATTCTGCATACTCGGCAAAATATTATACAAAGAAGCCTTCACCAAAGGAGTACTACTACAATGCGTCACAATCACTGAAGGACAATACATCATCTGAAAAGCACACGCTAGTGCCTGCGGTGCCTACGCTGGTAGACAGAGACTCGCCAATCAAATCATACAACAAGGCTATTTTTGGCCCACGATGATAAGAGACTGCCACCACTACATCCAAAGCTGTAAATAATGCCAAGAACACGCCGCACTTATCAAAGCTCTATTAGTTACATTGAACACTATGACCTCACCGTGGCCTTTTTCGATGTGGGCTTTCAATGTCATCGAACCTTTCATAGACACAGTTGGGAATACTCACAAGCACGCGTTCATACTTACGGCAATCGAATACTACACCAAATGGGCAGAAGCTGAATCTTACATCAGAATCACCGTTTCAACACTTGTGAGGTTTATCATTTGGAATATCATCACCAGGTTTAGAATACCCAGGATGTTTGTCACCGACAACAGACCATAGTTCATCATAGGGAAGTCGAAGAAGTTATGCAAGAAGTTCAGCATCGATTTATGCCACTCATCACCATGCTACCCTCAAGGTAATGGGCAAGCAGAAGCTACGAACAAAATGCTGATTCAAATTCTGAAATGCACAGTAGAGACGAGCAATGGAGCCGACTGGCCCGAACGACTACCATAAGCACTCTGGGCCCATAAGACCTCTATTTGTATGGTCATTGGCCAAATCCCCTACCTCCTTATCTACGGGATGGAGGCAGTCCTACCATATGAGATACAAGTACCATCCTTACAGATTCAACTCGATGATGAGCTATCCTTAGATAAGAGGAGAATTTCCCTACTCGTGCAGCTAGAGCAGCTCGATGAAACACGTCTAAGGGTAGCTGATCACGCTCAAGTATATTAGAGGAGAGTGGCCAAGGCTTATGATAAGAAAGTTCTCGAACAAACCTTTAATAATTGAGAACTAGTTTTGAAGAAAATCATGCCTTCCAAGCATGCCCATTCAAAAGGAAAACTGAAACCGAACTGGGAAGGCCCTTATGTTATAATAGCCGCATACCCTGGGAATGCATACAAACTGCCGAACCATGTCGGGGAAGAACTCCCTAGCCCTTGGAACAAAATGTACCTTAGAAAATATTACCCTTAGCCCTGCAATCGTCACATCCTGTGGTTAGATGCTTATACTTACCACCCCGTAGTCACCATGACCCATTCATTAGTCGTACCCCTTCAATTCTTAGAATATCCTTAAGACCTCCAATTTATCACCCACTTTCTCATTCGGGTGAATTGATCAAAGGACTAGTGACATACCTAACCTCCTTCAAAAATCCAAGTAACACCCATTTCTCACCCCTTCCCTCGCTATTGGAGGAGACATTAGAGCAAAAAAATGAAGATGTCAGGTTCAATCAAAACTCATCATTCTTACGCTAGCAGGATGCTTTCAAGAAATATGTACATATATACAAACAAAAAATGAGAGAGCAATACGACGAATGAACCAGTCAATGAGCTCAGGGAAGCATATGCAGGCCATGAGGACATCTCTAATAACTTAACTAGAAATGTATAAGCAAGCTGCGAGGGTGTTCCTGATGTCCCCATACTACTAGATGTCATCGTAAGGTGATGGGAGGAGGATAAACTCCTGCTAACCGTAGAATGTGAGATTTTGATGGTACCGAAACATGACGAAGAGGTCGATCATGGTGCCCCGTATCCCCTCTGAGAAAAATATTGTTACTTATCCCTTTTGGAAAGTGTTAGGTACAAACTACTCCCCACATCACTGAGCCTTACCCCTCTTCCACTTTTTTATTTTTCGGACGATAAATAGGAATGAAACTGAAAACCAGTAAATGATGACTAATACAATCACTTACTATATCTACCGCACCTTCCCTGATAATGACCACCACCCAAAGGTAGAACCCGATATACAACTGACATAATCAAAACGACCTCCCCTGGTTCGATGACAATACTGATGAACTTTTCTTCAAAGCTAACTCACCAAATACTCATGGCTTCTTATAGACCCAAAGTGCTCATCTAAAAACCTAGAAAAAAGCTCCATTGCATTTAAACACTGGGACATTTTTTCAGAAGGAGAATCACCTTAGAAGTGTTGACTTGACCAAAAAAGAAGATGTGGAGTAACGAAGTCACCATCCGGAGAGTGCTACTGAAGATACTACACTGCCGATCCTACCAAGCTCCTACACTAAGACATTTTTTTATCATTTTTTATTTGCTTTCCCTGTTGCATTATTTTTATTTCCTAAAAAAAAAGTGAAAAAAAGAGCATATATCCATCTTTTACAATCAGACCCCGTTCTGAGACACTCGCCCCCCTTGACAAATAGCAAGGGGGAGAATAAAAATTATTGATAGCCTTGCCTTTACATGTGTAGATACAAAGCAACCTTCAATCACCACCGGGCTAACTCAGGAAGCATCTAAGTCCCGATGACAACTGACGACACTAAAAAGCGAAAGGCAAATGCAAGAGGTAACTAAAAGAAAAGGAACCAACACAGGTACATCTGAACTGAAAAACTATTTAAAAATATATATCAAAATTTTCTTTTACATCTGTCATTAGGGGCATACCCTGTACATATATAATGAGCACGGAACAACAAATGATAATAATATAAAAGAAAGGTAAACTATACACCCCTACTCCCTATGCTGCCTTTGGGATGGCCGATCTACGCTGTCTCTAGTATCATCAGCTCGGAGGTCCGTAGATTGATTCTCTGAAAACACAATCCCGACACTTGGAGTCGGCGAAACTATAGACGAATCAAATGCCCCACTATAGAATCCCCCTCACTCACCTGACTGGCAGCCTGCCTGGACCGCGAGCGAGAATGACACTCAGTAAGTAGCTCTTGGATGGCGGAGTCCTCCTCGATGTAATCCCTGACATGCTCACGAGTAATACGGCGAGCCTGCCCCGCCTGAGAACCCGTGGCCACTGGATCCTTATGAATCAAACGACCAACCATCCCACGTACTACATGCTCACTCGTCGACTGATGATGTTGCAGACGATCAATCCTCGCCTGCATCTCAGCTTGCATCGTCCTCCGGGCTACCTCTATCACCTCAACCTGAGTCTCCCGCACAACCATCATCTCGACAAGCAGGTCCTCGCGGCTCTGGGTGTCCCCAAGGATCTGTCTCACCTCAGGAGTTGCGTGAGCTCGTGCGGCCTCTAGGAGCGCCTCCTCAAGCTGACAAACCTGAATTACCACACCGAGTCCAAGAAAACCAATATTTATATGAACATTTGTGTGAAATATTTTTGAAAAGAAGAGAATTATACCATATCCACCCTCTCTCCAAGAAGGCGCTCAATCGTCACAGCGGTCACTGGATCAGCAGGCGGCACGGAAGGAACAACAAATGTGGGTGACTGCAGTGCAAACAAGCAGATACATAAGAAAACATTACTACTAATATAATGACTACGACCACAGTAACTAAAACATACCTGAGTAGGAATAAGAGTAGATGCCTGAGGAGGAGCCCCAGGAGCCAAGTTAGGAATGGCCTGCATAAGGATAACATTGACATATACAAAGCTTGTCAGACATAAATACAAATGAATGAAATAAAATGCCAAACAAACTACAAATCATACCTGACTCACTGGACGTAGAGAAGCAGCAGTCGCCTCTCTCATCTGGAGATCCTCAGCAAAACGACGCAGAGAAGACATCACGTATGATATCAACAAACTATAAACTACGTAAGAATCTATAACTTAAGTGTCTAGAACACGTACCCAATGCCCTATCTTGGCTCGAAGTTGAACCATAGCCGGATCCTCTCGACTCGAAGAAGCAACTAAAGACAGATCAAATGTCAGAGCAGAACTTCTAGCAGCAACCAGCTCTGCTCTCTACAAGCATCAAGCAACACATCAGATCTAACAAAATCTGCCACTAAAATAAACACATTACGAACACTCACCAATCGATCAATCTCAGAACGTAGGCTAGCCGCCGCCTCTCGGTCAGCCAGCTGCTGACTATGGTAGGTCTTGAGCAATGCTGTCTGACAAGAACCCTCTCTCTCTCTCAGTCTAGCAAAAAAAAATAGCAAATAAGTAAACAAAACTATCACACAAGAACCACTAGAAATATAAGCGGATGAAACTCATAGATAAACACACCCACCAGAGACCATCGAGTCTCTGCCAGCTGAACTCTCAGCTCATCCTCCGCTGCCCTAGCCTAAGCCACAGAAGTAGTCAGGAGGCGCAACATCTCCTCATTAGGATGAGGAGCGCAGCCCATCTGGTCCATTGCCTTATGAAGGACATCCAATGCTCTGCGGACGCCCGCAGTGAGATGGCCTTGCTCTAACGCGGCCAATCTCTCCCTCAACGTCGATGCTGACTCAGGACTGCCGATCGCGAAAGAACCACTCCCATGAAAGGGTCGTGTGAATAGACGTCCATTGTCTAGTGCCCTGAACCATCTCACGAACTCTTGGGCTTCCACCTCATCGCGTTCCCCGGTCACCCTAGTCCCCCTAGACCTAAAATCCTCCATATAAATAGCCATCTTCTTCGCAAAGTTTTGGCCAGGGGGTCGGTCATCCTCTTCCCCACTCTGTGGCGAATCTCCAAAGGGACTCCCTGAGCGAGTCCCAGCTGTCGTACCACTCGAGATAGGTGGATCCTCTCCACCTTCTCAAAACAATGGACCCATATGTCCACATCAAAGAAAGCCTGGCCAGACTGAATCACTGGCACATTGGCATCCTCCCCAGCTGCATTGGGCCTCCAAATCACCTGTAAACTAATAGGCAAACTTTTCAATAAATGCTAAAACGTGAGAAATAAAAGCACCAAACCGAGAAAATGTAACAACAATATAGACAACACCTACCTACCCAGCATGCATATCCTTAAAAAGACCTCGCGTGGTCTGAAGATCCGAAGACCAACGACGAAGACCCAATGCCATCCTCCACACATACATCCACGAAAACGTGAACGTCATCTCTGTCGGGACCCATGGACGAAGAAAGGCAACATGATCATTCACCCAAAACTAGAGAGCCAAAAAAAAAGAAATGCTGAATAGCTGCTACGGCTAAAAGAGCAAAAAGTAAAAAAGGGGAAAATTGAAGACATTACAACACCAATTAACTAAAACACACCTGGAGGAAGGGAAGGAAACCTTCGATCGTCGCGACACCTCGTCCCCAACGATAAAGCTGCTCATAGAGATGCGCCAATGTGGCCGTACCCCAAGCATAGATAGGAACCCGATCCAAGTCCCCGAGAAGCATAAAAAACAACCCGATGATGCATCCCTGAGTCGAAGAAGAGAAGAGTACCGCACCAAAGAAATGCATCAAGAATGCTCGAAGCACCCTATCTGCAGCCAACCTCGGCTCAACCACGGGCTCTCGACCCGCCATCACCACCCAACATGCCTCGAAAGATGCCCTCGACTCTGAATGACACCTCAGAGGGACGAAGCCACTGGAAAATGTGTTAAAGAACCAAGTGACTCGAACTACCCCTAGCCCCGATCCACTAGATCTATATGGGACACCCAAAATCTCCTCACACACCCCTAGATAATCTCCCGCCATCTGCCCCGTAATTGGCTCACCCTCGAAATGAAGACCAGTGATGCAAACCCAGTCCTCTGAAGTCGACAGCAACATATCAACCAGAAAAAGAAGCACCTGATGCTCCTCCCTCCACCTCTCAAAAATCGCCGCGATCAGACCACGGTTGACCCGAAAAGGTTCCAACTCCAGGATCGGCCCAAAGCCGAAAGATTCCAATCGCGCCAATTGAAACTCTAGCAAGGCATGATACCAAGTGTGAGACTCAGTCCATGCTGAGCTGATAGCCAACTGCGGAGGCTCCTACCGAACAAAAAACAAGCAAAAGTATAATGAGGCTAACACGCATACCTACAACGAGAGACAAGTAGACCTAGAGCTAAAAGCAAATAAAGTATGTGAAAACTCATAGTAACAGTCCCTAACAAGCACACAAAACATGATAAGAATAATAAAATAGAAATTTGACCTATCATTAAATGCAGTCATGATGTATGAATGGGCGCACAATCAATAATCGATACAGGTTTGACATAAATTAAAAGGGTTTCTAGATCCTAATAAGTCTATGTCACCACCTAAAATGCCTAGAAAAGTGAAGGAACTCTTGCTCACGGGTACCTACCTGGCCTCGAGCGAAGAAATCCTCTAGTGGGAAGTGTGTGCGAGCTTGACGCTCCTCACCCTCATCTCCCTCATCCTCGGTACCCTCACCCTCAGCCTCACCAATAACCTCAACATCCTCGCCACCCCCAATCTCAAGGATCTCCTCCCTGATCGACACCTCAGTACCCTCCTCCACGACACCAATGGCAGCCTGAACCACAGAGGTGTCACCAACCTCTATCGCTAACATCCCCTCCATCTCTGATATAGACATGTAAAACTAATCACTTCCTCTAGACTCCCTCTCATAAGAAAGAGCTCAAAAAACTAGAATGAACAAAAGAAATGGGACCCTAAACGGACGAGTAGACCGCGAGATATCGAGAAAACATGAAAATCAAGATGCAAGGGAACAAGGAAACATAGAATCGAGAGAAAAATGGATAGCGCGGTTAGAAAATGAAGACCCACGAGCATATATAGTACTTAAACTGATCACGTGCCCAAATCTAGGTGTGCAATCCCATTGTACATTTCACAGATAGCGCACAATCCAAATCGCGCGACTCATATGCCGCGCGCAATATAAACGTTGCCCACTTGGGAAAGCCACAGTTTGACTATTGCGCACCAAAGTGAAGACACGTAATCCATTCACGCGCCATTAAGTGCATGTGTAATTCCCCAAATTAGCCCACAGGCTATGTTGACGATGCTTCAATCGTGCGTTATCAAATTATGCACCAAAAATCCCGCACATAATTACCCCTTTCACCTTGACATCACTAGCGCCCCGAGAAGTGCGCGCAATTAACCCAAGCTGACAAAATTTTACCCAAAGTGCAGCAACCAGGAATTCATCATTTACAGCTCAGTCACTGATGATTAAATTTTAAAAAAATGCATACAATCATAGACACACATGTACGTCCTAAATCAGATCTGCACACTCTATACGTTCCAAAAAAAACAACAAATCCAAACCCCAAAATACAGAAACTTAAACCCATTGAAACCCCATCAAGACTTTAACCCTGACTTGCATCTTACCCTAAAAATATTTCAGCCATGGCCAAAAGAATCAACCAAATGTAGAAATACACTCCACTAAAACAACCCAATCCAAATCAAATAAACCATAACTAATTCAAACTTCAAACATTCATAAATAAAAGATATAATTACAAATCACACCAAGGGCATACCCTCTGAATATACAACTTATAATAAGAAATTTAAAATCAACACGTTCAGGCAATGTCTGAATTCAAATTTATTCAGGAAACAAGAGATCTCGAAGAAGCCCGGAGAGGGAGTACACCCTGAACGAATTCTGACAATGACATACTTTCCTCCCCCTTTTCTTCCAGAGATGTTCCTTGCCACACAATTCTTCCAACCACATGACGAAGCAACACCATCTCAAAGCCCCGAGCAGACAGAAAAGAAAGAGTGGCTCACAAAAAGCCACCTAAGACCAGTGGGATCCATCCATGGAAGCTCACCTTAAAAAGCATAACAAGGAGGAGCAACTAACACTGAATCCACAGATCCTACCAAGGAAAGATAGGAGTCGGTCACAAGAACTCTTACCCTGTCTTATCCTTGAGTTTTTTTTCCTCTGCTTTTAACTCCTCCATCTCTTCTCCCAATGGGGTGAGACTTCGAGTTGGATTGATAGTACCAACCCTAGCACCATCCCGAATTCCCAATCCCGTCCATTCTCAATAATTCGCTTAATAATCATAATTCTTTGGGTTCAATACCCAGGATATAAAATGGAAAGAAAGAAAAGACATTAATGAGCATAAGAAGAAAAAAAATTCCCTAGATCTGAAACAAAAAAAATGCCCCAAACTTTTAATCGTAAGCTTGAAATAAAATTAAAAATAAAACCCAAAGCCTTTGGCTTGTATTTATAAAACTATACCTCCTAAACCACAAACTAACAAGTGTCACATTTTAAAACCATTTCAATCTAATTAAATCTAAACCAAACACATACCCCCCTAGAAACGAACCATAATCCACAATAAGCCTAGATCAACCAACCAAAGCACAATAGTTACCCCTCCAAAATATAAATCCTCTCAAAATAGATGAACCAATAGGATTAAAACACCCAACCCCATCTAGAATGTCCACAAATTAAACTCAAACTCACACATTTCTAACCAGATGTCATCAAACATTAGACTAAGACAAACAAACCTTAAAATTATAAACTTGGAACTCATGCTCTTACCATGACAAAATCAAAATTCCTCAAAGTTACATAACCCAGTCAAACCAAATTTCAAAACAAATACAAAACACCTTTTATTCATTTAATAAATATTTTTACACAATATCACCAGAGGCATAGCTCCTGAATATACAACCCAAAACGAAAACCTAGAACCTAACTTACAACTCAAAACGAAAATTGGAGACTCGAAATGGACACAAAACGAGGAGCAGAGCATCTAATCAGAGGCTTCAGAAGGAGAGATGGAGCATTGGTTGGCGAACACATCCCTCCACTTGTAACCCCGACTCTTCCCCCATCTTCACCTCATCCACTGCCACCTCCTCAACGCTGCCTTCACTACTCCCTAAAAGGGATCGATGTGAAGACCGGTCTTCTCTTTCCCAACACCGCCCATTCTCAGATCCACTCCACCAAGCACATATCAGGTTGAAGATCCCGCGAAATGATGAACATCGGAAGAAACGACATCTCAATTAGACGATTAGATCACCCAATATCATGAGTACATGAGTTTTAGAACACTAGAAAGCAAGAAAGGTAAAGATAAAACTTGAGGTGTAAGAAAATGAAGATTTTTGCCCCTTATATAGAGAGCAGTCTGATCACGCATCACAATCTAGGTGCGCAATCCAATGACGCATAGTAAAAAAGGCGCTTAATCTAAATCACATGTAATCCCCTGTTCGTGCAATCCAACTTCTGCCCACCCAGTAGGCACGACGCCCTGATCCCGCGCTTATATCAGAGTGCGTAATAAAGTTATGCACTAAGAAAGTGACGCACAATACGAAAGGTCGCCCGCACAGTGACCTGGTGACGTTTGAATTACATGCTTATAACAGAGCGTGTAATCCAATCACACGCACACATCCAAATGTGTAAATAACCCCTTCAAACTTTCAATCGCATGCCTGAAAATAGGCATGCAATTCGATTAAGCGACCGATACCAGGCGCGTAATACCCAAATTCATACATTCTCACACCTTTTACTCCCAACTCGATCGAGATCAAAACCCTTTCTCCCATCATGTAACCCCACATGAAGAAGGAAGCATTAAGCACACCCTCTATCCCGTCCGACATAACACACCACCATGACGCAGCAAAAGCCAAGAGCACCCTCCTCACACTCAGAATCACCTTTTCGTATCCCATCACGATTTGACCAGAGGAGGGTAGTCCAATCATTTAACTCCCAACGCCCTATCCTATCGCGACCAGACACATCGACATGAAATAGCCACGTCCTACCACGCCACCAAAGCCAAAGACACATCAGTCACAACGCAACCGTGGCGTTGTCTCATATAGCCCAAGATCTGCCAAAGCAAGAAACATAGCAATTACATATATCAACGGTCAACACCTCATCGCAATATCTCACCAAGCGATCCAAAAATCCCACATGCAGTAGCTATCGAACCATGTCACTCAATTACGTCACACATGTCCCATCGCGACACAGCAACTTCATCTTGTCTTACAGCCTAGACACCAATCACACCTCCCCAAAATCCTCATCATGAAACCTTGCATAGAGTCAAACCTTCTAAAAGTCCCATCACTAACTATGCTCAACTAATGTCCCATCATAGAAGCAAAGAGCCTACCTCCCAAATCCCTAGCTACACAGCAGTTGTTAGACTCTAACAGAAGAAGAGGGACTCCTCCCACATCCCATCGCATCTCAAACACAAAAAAAATCCCACCAGCATCCAAATGCTCCTATCAGACCTACGACCAGTAATCCCCAACATCTTAAAGCAGACCCCTATTATCCCATCACATTTATTATCCGCTATGATAGGAAGGAAGAGAAAAGATTTTCTCGTGTCTCATCTCAGCCTGCAACCATCGGGACTCATCCCAAAATGCAACCGTAACGGGAAAGACCACCATGTCCATCGCAACACTCACTTCCCCAAGATAGTGCATCACGGCAATGGCTACCAAGTCCCTACTACAGCAGAAACGAAGAAAAAGAAAGAAAACTCCTCGAACGTCCCATCATGACATCATGAGAATCGATCAATCCCATCGTGGGCTACACAGGTAAGCATCACCACTTTAGGTAAGTATCACCCTCTCTTTTACTCGATATTGCTTATGATATATATAGTTAGCTATGATTAAGTCAAAATGTTTTCAAAGCCCATCTCCCTTGCCTCGTGAATCACTGTAGTCCTCCCATAAGAGACAATCATCAGTATTCGTCGAGAAGGTTAGACGGAGTATCCGGCATGCCAAGTATCGTCTTGACAACCACATAAATAGTTGGGTCCACAAATCCCGTACCGATGGATCTGCTCAGTAAATTTACCATCGAATTGATCTTAAGTTAAAATTCCTGAATTTTCAAAACCCCTTACTCCCAAAACCAAAACCAAAATTAAAAAAAAAACTAAACTAAAAAAAGAAACTAAAATAATAATAAACAAAGAGACCTCTTACCTACCAAAATTCATCTCATTCACCACTTATCCAAACCATCCATTCCCCTTAGGAAACCGAGCAGCGAGTATATTTAATCTAAGAACTTACAAATGCCTATTGGAAAAGAAACGCCTGATGTGCATTGGTGTGAGCAATGACACACCTGGTCTGACATGACTTGCAAAAGCCTTCAACATTACATGATATTATATCTTATTATTGGTCTCTGGACCTTATTTATGGGCATTTATATGACGCCCCTCGGTACCTCGACTACGTCATTTCCCTCTGTTTGACTGCCCCTTACAGCAGGTCGTGACATGCGGTGGGATGCCCCTTGCACCCATAGATTAGGATCTGATGATTCTCCTTTCCGTTTGACTGTCACTCGCAGTAGGTCGCGCCACGTGACCGGATGCCCCTTGCACCCGTGGATTAGGATACACTGACTTTTCCTATTGAGTGTCTATGACAGTGGGTCGCGATATGCAACGGGATCACTTGCATCCACGACATGGAATACGCCTTTTGACAGCTACCACTGGGCCCCCGAATGCTTCATTTTAGCTTGCGCTGATAGATAAGAAAGTCAAACATGTCATGTCAGCATCCCTAGTTCACATTTGTGATTTCCCTAGAGAAACTAGATGACACCTCGAATGAGGAGTGTCTACTTCTTCGACGCATTCTTACTTCGCAAGAGCGCATCGAAGAGGGGCATCTGTAGACACCCCAATTTTACCCTCTCAGAGTATATAAGTTTGTTCGGTCAATCTTTGACCTCGACTGTGACTCTTCAGAAAGGACTTACCTTCTCTGAGGTTTTCGAAACCCTGACATGGGAACCATATACTGAAACAATAGTATATGGCTGAACACAGGCTGAAACAATAACTCTATGGCTCAGACCCCCTAACCCTAATGTAGGGACCATGCACTGAAATAATATTACATAGCTGAACACAGCCTGAAATAATAGCTCTGTGGCTCAGATCCCAACATAGGGAGACTACATACTAAAACAATAGTATATAGTCAAAATGTCGGCTGAAACAATAGTCTTGCATTTCAGACCCGATTCGAACCTAGACAACCCCGAATTACGTGCCTAAAATCAGGCTCACAATTCGATTGCACGCCAACTCACAAATACGCAATCAATCCCTTTTCAGACCACACCTCCTTTCTTCAGACCACTTCGAGACTCGATTTCACGCCCTAATCAGCACGCACAATCGGATTGAGCGCTCCATCATAGGCACGCAATTGGTCTATGCCCTGCCTAGTCTCCCAGTCCTTGACCGCCAAAATTTCACGATTAAGCGTAAAATCTAAAGCGCTTAATTAGATTGTACACTCCAAAGTAAGTGCGCAATTAGTCCTAATATGATTAAAACTAGGAAGCCTGACTGAGCCAGTCAGCCGGCAATTCACTGAGTTGGTGACCGACTTAAAGCGAATAAGCGCCAGTTAATCGGCACGTAATTCAATTAAACGCCTGAAACAGGGCATGTAATTGACAATTAAGCACACCCCACAAGGCGCATAATTGGCAAAAAAACCTATAAATAGACTTTTTTACCTCGTCCCAAAGGAGAGGACCACGCATCTAGCAATCAAATTTTCATGTCCTCCGCATCTAGGCTTCGGATTTCGGGATTTCCTAAGCACCTAGGTAACCTCTTCCTCATCTTAATTTTAATTTCCAGTTCTAGTTTTTAGGTTATGACTTCTAGTTCTAAATTTTAGTCTCTAATCCCTAATTTCAGATCTTAGGATATAATTTTTAGTTTCTGATTCTCGATTTTTAGACCGTAATCCTTTTTAGAATTAGTCCTTGAATCTATTATTCAATTTTGAAACCTTAATTTCATCATTATTTTAATTTTCAACCCTAATATTAAAATCCTAGTTCTAGATGATAGTTTTCTAGAACCAGTCTCTAATCATATGGTCTGAATTTTTTATTTCTATCCCGATTTCAGACCGTAAAGTTTTAGCTTTCAGTCTTAATCTTAATTTCTTATAATTTTAGGCCGAAAATTCTAAGTCGCAATTATAAATTTATAATTCTTAATTTTTAGCCTCTAAACCTAATTTATAAACCAAAAAAAATCATTAATCCTTTCAATCTCCAAAATATTACTTTATAATTTTGATTCAGTTTATTTCAAATCCAACCATTCGATTTACCCAAGAGAGCTTACGGAGAGTACTCAGGAACAAGGCCAATCCTCCTTAGCTTAACGGGCCACCCTCCTTTTTTATCTTTTATTTATTTCGTAAAACTTGTGTGTTTATTTTAAATTAGAGTCTCTATAGAATTGGCATTTTTAATTTAGTTAGAGATTTATTCAAATTAGTACAGTTCTAATCAGTCATAGTAGAATTAGAATAGCTGCATTTCTAGTACGATTAGGAGACTAATATTAATTAGACTTCTAGTAGGATTAAGAGACTTAATTAATTAGATTTCTAATAAGATTAAGATATTGAGATCAATTAGACTCCTAGTAGAAGTAGGAGACCCTTTTTCTAATTAGACTCCTAGTAGGATTAAGATACTAAATCAATTAGACTTCTAATAGCATTAGGAAACCTTTTAAAATCGCAGTAGAATTAAGACAGCTAATCACAATATAATTCTAATAAAGGTAGGACGCTCAAAATTAATTAGATTCCTAACTAGTTGGATTTCTGATAGTATTATAATATTTAAACTAAGTAGACTTACACTAGGGTTAGGATACTAGAATATTAGATTAATTCACCACAACAGGTTCATGTAGTTAGACTCATAGTAGAACTAGGAAACTTAAGCCAATTAGAATTAGTGCAATAATAAGAAAACTAAACTATCTAAACTTCAAGGAGAGCCAGTGCTGCTGGCGTTGGCAGACCGACGATTCAGTAAAAAAGTAACCCACACCTACTCCAAAGCGTGATCACTGACGTGTTGTAGCATCGTTAAATATTTGCAGTTGACGATTGCAACAAACTAGGGCCCTTTCTAGAAATCCCCCTTTATTTTCAGCATTCAAAGTACCGCATTACCAGAATCCGCTTAGGGCAGAATTGGGCCACTGATTCCCGGGGACCGAAAGGAACGTAGAAAAAGTGCGCACTAACAGATGAGGATGGCTTTGGGAGGGCTTCCAAATGGTGTAGGCTTTCACCATGTCCTCCATCATGGACATGGGAACAAATATGGGATTGGAAGTGGATGGCTCACCTAATGAGGGCGATGTATGGGAGAAAATAGGCATGATCTAGGTAGAGGTAGGAAAATTATGCATGGTTGGTGAGGATGGGAGAAAATTGGGTATGTTGGATGTGGAAGGAAATTTTGGATTGGATGTAGAGGGGAATTGGGGTGTATGAGTAGTGGATATGGGAGGAAAATGGGGTCTGATTGGGTTTGAAGTGGAGGGAAAATGGGGCATGGCTCGGGTAAATGAGGGGGACAGGGGTGTAGGACTTTGAGAAAATATGGGAAAACTAGATGTGGAAGGGGAATGGGATAAATTTTGAGTGGTGGTGGAAGAAAAATGGAGTGGATTTTGAGTGATGGTGAAGGGAGGAAAATTAGGATTGTTTGGATTTGAGGGGAAATGGGGTGAAAAATGAGGTCTATGTGGGGTGGATGTGGATGGATTTTGGGTGGATGGAAAGATGGAAAAATTTTGGATGGGCGTGGATGGGAAAATGGGTGCACCGAAGGGTTCGGTGACATCAAAACGGGATTGGGTGGGGGAATGGAAAATAGGAATTTCCTCCATGTGGGAGTGAGTTGGGAAACATGGAGGGAATGAATCGGGATCAGCATAAGCCGGGTCAACTGCCCACGACATGGCTTGGCGGCGGGTTGGATATGGATGCCTCGGGTGGGGCCGGAAAAAATTTCTCCTCCTCCTATGGGATGATAGAGGATAAGGCGATGCCGTTGTGCTAGCACCATGAGCTCTCTTTTTTGGATATTTATTTTTCCTTTATTTTTTTATTTTTGGATAAAGCAAATGAACCTTTCTATGATGAGTTTTGGGGCCCTGGAATTCCCATTTCGAGTGACATTCGTACCTTAAATATTTTCCATGATGGGATCCCGACACACTTCAGAAGAATCGAAGGGAAATCCCTTGATCTATGTGAAGGTACGAGAATCCATGCGACAAACCCGATCCCTCGAAACAAGTCAATAAGAGGGTAACCTCTTTTGACCCACGAGGGCATATTGGGTGTCAAAAGGTGCAAGATTTATTAAAGGTACTAAACCGCTAAGCGGGGGACTCGGGGAAAGTGAAAGAAGGCCTTAGATTCGGGCTGCCTAGCCCAGAACAAGCTTGGCGTGTGTATTATATGTGCCAGGCAAAAAATCTGGAGATTTTGGCTTGGCGTGTGTATTATACACGCCAGAGCATTGCGTAAAACTGGCTTGGTGTGTATTTTACACACGCCAAGCAATAATGGGATTTATATTTATCTTTCAACAGTAAACAACAAGCCCGAAATTGGTCTCTTTTTCTGGTTTTCTGGAAGCGATGCTTCCGGGGACTGATTTCTTTATTGTAATGGGTCCCTCTTTTCTAAACCTAGGGATAGAAGGCTGATTCGGGGCAACTAAATGCACTCCCCAAGGGTTTTAAGCTTCATAATTGGATCGGTCACCCACCTGATATACCTCTAGCGCAAGCGCCTTCTCAGATACTGGATGGGGTGGTTCTTTTCAGGATCATCACCACTAGGGGTTTCCGCCGTACTAAGAACAGAGACTTTTGTATCACTACCTAAATTATGAACCCTTGTAAAATATACCCCTGTAAAAATTCAATTAAGTCCCCCTCTTGGTTCAATTTTAAAATTTAATTTTAAGGGAGTTTACTTAATGTTCAAAATCGGGTGGTGATATTCCTGTAACGCCTCTACGGGTTGGCGTCCACTGATAGGATATGATTGCGAGAAATGTAAATGCGCAAGTAAGCCCGCCAAACGGCTAAGGCGTTTCAATGACAAAAAAGAAACTAAACTATCAAGTAACCCGCCAATCGGCTAAGGTGGTAAAGAGTTCAAGTAGGCCCGCTAATCGGCTGAGGCATGCAAATGACAGAAAAATAAATGCTCAAGTAGGCCTGCCAATCGGCTAAGGCATGTAAATGACGGAAAAGTAGGGGTAAGTAAAAAGAGTGCAGAATCGTAGGGGTAAGTACAAAAATGAAAGGAAGCAATAAAAGTTAGTAAAAACAAGAAAAACACATGCCAAAAAAAGGGGTCAACTTCAAGTAGAAGCTCTAAAGTTTCCCCAGCAGAGTCGCCATCTATGCAACCGTGGGTTTTTATAAAATCCGTCGCGACGATGCGCTTGTGTGAAAACTATAGTCGCCATCTGAAGCTTTTGGTCTCTCGAGAAACCTAAATCAATATTCAAAGCACCGAAGTGCAAAAATATGACTCTGACTCCAGTCTACACCAAAGGCTCTTGGGTAGGGGCTTCAGTTATCGGTCGAAAAGGTGTTAGGCACTCGACCAATCCGCTTGTGAGCGGTCTCTACTATGGCTATTTGGATGTATATAATATATATATATATATATATAATTATAACTATATATTAAAAAATAAAATAAAATGAGTGGCATTTTCCCTTGCCCAAAGGCACACAGATCCTATTGAGCCCTTCCCGCTTGCCAAAATTTGGGCAGCGTAATGGCTCAATTCTAGGATAGGGGAAAAGCAAAGAAGGTAGAGGAATAGAGGGGAGAGCTGGAGCTCTTGGGCCCTTGTAGCACAGCTGTGGTCCTTTGCGCGAGAACGTCACCGGTTAGCTTCCGATAGCAAATGGGTTAGGAGACGGGTTCTAATCTCTAAGGCTTGGTAGCTAAGAGATAGAGGAAGAAAGCTAGGGGGGTAGTTCTAACTAAATCTTAAAGGTTGATGTTAGAAAATGAGGTTTTTAGGGCAAAACTCAATTCTGGAATTTTATGGGTTTAGCACTAAAAGATGGAATGGGAGCTCACTAAAATTCTTCTCTCTTGGGAAAAATTTTCAAGCCTTTAATCAAAGGGGGGTGCCCCTCTATTTATAGGGAAAAGGGAGATTAGGAGGGTACTTAGGTGCTAATAGGGTTAGCAATTAGGTAATCTTCTAAACTAAGGTTTCCTAAGATTTTGAGAGCTTGGAAATGTGGGCATTGGGTTTCAATGGTAGATGATAGGGTGGGGTTTCAAATGGCACAAGGATGAGGGTGCAACAGTCCTAATGAAACCCACCCTAAACATTGGGATGGTCAACAAGTCAAACCCCCAAAGTGAAATTTGAGCAAAAATCCAAGTTTTACTGTAGCTAAGCCTGACATGTGTATTATCCACGCCAAGCATATGTACAGTGTCTGAGAAGTCCAAAGCCCGCTGGGGGGGCCCATCTATGCTTGGCGTGTATATTATAGACGCCAAGCCATTTCTAGGAAAAAATGGTCTGGCATGTATATTATACACGCTAGGCAAAATACATGCATTTATGCCTGATTTTTAAATCACTGTAACTTTTGATATAAAACTCCAATTTAGGCGATTATTGGCTTGTTGGAAATATGGGGAAGTCCTCTTTCCAATGGTATATAACTCATCTCCAGCAGAGGTTTGTATAAACTTTGGCACCCCTCTTTCTAACTACTATTATGGAGGGTTTAGAAACTGGTCCGGGATGGGTTCTAAGGGGTTCGGGAACATTGGGATTTATTCCTAAGGGTTTGGGATGATTCCTAAGAGTTTTGGGATGATTTCTAATAGTTTTGGGATAATTCCTAAGGGTTTGAAGAATGCTATCAGAAGCTCGGGGGTGTGCCTTTCTCGAAGTATATTTCGATCGGGCCTTGGGCCCAATTTGGGTGTCTACAATGAAGGTGTACTGTTATCTGCTATGATTATGATGAAGTCAATCAATGCATATGAACGCCACAAGGTATACACCATCAACTATTTACCTCAGCCATGGATACAATGGTATCTCATTACTAAAACAAAAGCCATTAACAACAATAATATACAAGAAAATTTAATCTAGAATTTCCAAAGTTAACAAAACCAAATAGTCTACTATCAAAATGCATTAAAATTTATCCACCCACATACATTAGATGCATAAGTTCAGACTATGAACTACTGATATCAACTATGAATGAACAACCACACCACATCAATAGAAAAAAGAAGTCTGAACCATTTACAATTTCATGCATTACATTGTCCCTTCTTTTTTTTCCAATCTGGGACAATCTTTTATCCGATGTCCTGTCTAGCCACACTTGAAGCACGCTCCTATGACCCACCAACATTCTTCCTTTTTATGTGGCCCCCCACATCAGGTGCATGGTTCAACAGGTGCAGATGAAGTGGCATGTGTAGTTTGTAGGACTTTTATTGATCTGGTCGCAGCAAGGTGTGAAAGGTGAAAGGGCCTAGTAGAAACAAGTGGACTCGAATGGGTGGTCTGAGCAGGTTACGAGGGTGTTGGCATCAAGAGCCTCGGTTGGCCGGTCACCTGTTCGAAGCCATACAATAGTGCTTGACTTTTCCTACTCATATTCTGTGCTTCTCTTCTTTTATGCATACTGTCCACATCCCTTTCAGCGATGAGGGCCAACCTTATCACTTGTGCATATGTAGTTGCTTCAAACAGAGAGATCCTCTCCTTGATCATCGAGCTCAGACCATGTTCAAACTTTTGGGCCCTCATTAGCTCGGTGGCCACCAACAGCGGTGTGAACCTAGAGAGCCTAGTAAATTCTGACTCATATTCACGAACCGTCATTTGTCCTTGCTCCAAGGTCGCAAACTTAATCACCATTTGACGTCATTCAAGTGTAGGGAAGTACTTCTTATTGAACAATTCAGTGAATTTGGCCCATGTCCAAGGTGTCCCTGATGCTCGAGTCCTTTCGATATATTTCCACCACTGATCCCCCTCTCCCTCGAATTGGAAGGAAGCCCAACTCACTTTTTCCTCTTCAGCGGAAGGAATTCTTCAGAGGGTCTTTTTCATTTGATTTAACCATATTTTGCCTCAAACGAGTCAATTTGACTGTAGAAGCTAGGGGCTCTCATCCTCCCGAACTCTTGGAATCCAGAGGGTTGGTGTCTCTCTGCTAGAAGTGCAACTTACTAGTTGACCATGGTTTCTAGCAACCGCTCGATGCGACTGCTATTGCTTCCTTCGCCCAAAGGAACGCCATTGACGCCAATGGCTACTCCCTCATCATTACACGTGCCTCTAGTACAGACAACTCTTGCACAACCTCGTGGAGGCATATTGATCTGTCATGATGAAACAAGGCTTCAGTCAAAAGTAATTGTGAAGATCCAAAGTAAGACTATTTAAGGTTCCTACATCCAAACAAAATAAACCTAAGCTCTAACAAAATCTAAAGTCATTCAGAGACATGGCTCTAGATCTCTAGACTATTTCAGAATAGGGATCGTGAATCCCTCCAAAGTTCTGACAAAATCTAATGTCAGAGCATTTGAGTCCCAATAAGACCTAATGCCTAAGCTTTGGTATCAACTATGACAGAGTCACAGTTAGGTCCCCTATGTCCTAATAGAATCTACTACCATAGCTTTGGGTCCCCAAAATAACTAAAGCCTAAGTTTTGATACCACCTATGACAACCTAGATTTCCCTGACATATTTTTTTTTTTTTACAACACGGATACTCGAGAAGACCCAGACTATTGAGTCGCAAATCACGATCTGAAATACAGTGAGCATGGTACAACCACAACATACGAAAATTAAAATAACTAATGCGTATGGCAGAATAGGAGAAATCTATTCTTATATGAAACATGGTCTAACCAAATTAAAACCACCGGTGATGAAAAACCATCACCTAAATAGTGGTGAACAAGAATATACATCAAATTCTAATTCTACCATTCTACAAAAGATCGGACCTAGCAAGTCCAACTGCAAAGATCCAAGAGTAAGTCGAGTCAACTCCCCTAGACTAAGGTGGAAGATACGACTCAAGCTCCGGATCCAAATCTAGACTTGCAACCTGTGGCGTATAGTCGAGGGTGAGCTACAGTCCAATCTCAATAGAGGAACTCAAGATCAATTACATTCTATCAGATGCATTCATAGATTCACTTACCATAAACCAAGAAAACATTTTCAGATCAAATCAAAAGTTGGCTTTCAAAACATTTTTCATATAAAATAAAGACTAACTTTCATATTGAAAACAGAAACTGATTTCAAAAATAATTCGTGCCAAAAACTGAGCTGAAATTCAATGACCAGCTTATATCAAGACAAATTTTTGCAAATCTTAGGTACAAGATGGCTAGTTCGAAGGCAATTTCATATCATACAACAAACTAAATTTTGAAACCATTTATCCAAAAATGAAAATCAATGTGCGAAAGCATTTCATGTCAACACAAGGACAATTTCAAGTTCATGTTCGAGTTCTGATTCAGAGTCGATTTGGAGTCACTTTCAAATTTCGAGTTCAATTTGTGTGCATGTAATCTGCCCTAGTGGTCCACAATAGTATGATTAATCTGCCCATATCGGCCCATAGTTGTACACATAATCGGCCCATAGCGGTCCACACATGCACGTATAATCCGCCCATAGCGGCCCACAATGTATACAAAAAATCTGCCCATAGTGGTCCACTTTAATTTATCTGGTTTATTATTTCACTCATTTACATACTTTACAGGTTCGATTCGCGGATATCCCGCCATGCCGGTTCGATTCATATTCACGTGCATGTCATATAGATTCGATTCACGAATATCCCGCCGTGCCGATTCGATTCACGGGTGTAACCGCCATGCCGGTTCGATTCACGGATATCCCACTGTGTCGGTTTGATTCACGGGTGTGACCACCGTGTCAGTTTGATTCACGGATATCCCTTCGTGCCGGCTCGATACACGAATATCCCGCCGTGTCCGTTTGATTCACGGGTTTAACCGTCTTGTTAGTTCGATTCACAAGTTCTTATTTTTGAAGTTCGGATTCATGTTCAAATGTCACATACGTGAATCAATACAGTCACATTTCAAGTCGATAATGCCCAACTTTCAAAAATGAATTCATAATTCAAAAATCAATCTTCTACATCAGCTCTAATGATCATGTTCGAAACTCAAAATACAATGAAACACGCAAGGTTCATATTCCAGGTTCAAGACTTTTAGTGCTAACAATTTCAAAGGCTGATTTCATTTCTAAAACATGAGTTCGATTCAGAATTTCAAAAGTCCAACATTTATTCATTTTTCAACATCTAGACACAGTCAAATTCTTAACAGTCAAAAGCATTTCAAACATTTAAAGTAATTACATCATGTAAATCCATGAATTCAAGTAAAAATGCCATTGATTAATGAAGTTCCCCTACCTCAGTTGCGAAATCACGTAAGGTCACGCAAAACGGTATAAAAATCCTCACGGACGTTCTCAAACCTTAACTTACATCACGAAGCATTCATATATTTACATGTCAATGATTAAGTATCACACATGACAAAGTTCCTAAAGTTTTCTCAAAACTAGGGTGAAAAGGACAAGTTCGCGTTGACTTAGAATCATGTGAAATTTACTCCTACTTGCCACTAAATTTTGACCTTTTAAATATTAGATTCATGAATTTGTTACTTCATGAAAGATATAGGGCTCGTTGTGCCCTTTATAACAACGTATCAAGAATTGCACCAATCAGAGTTCAGGGTCAACAGTTATAATCAAACTACTGAACATGTGTGCTGGCTCTGTGAACAGTAGCTCGCCACGGCAAGAATGTAGCTCGCCGTGGCGAGAATGAACAGTGCCATTTTTTGCCTGTTTTCCCATGTAGCACTCACCGCAGTGAGTGCTTCAGGTGGGGTCTTGCCGCACCGAGGTTTTCACTCGCCGCAGTGACTATGAGGGCATTTTTTCGTCCTTTTTGTGCTCAAAAAATTCCAAAATTAAAGGTGTACGATGTTCCATTCACGCACGATCTAAACCTAAGCATACCCTATGCTAAAAATCAATAAATCTCACCTTTTAAAGCATGCATATGGGGTCGACGATGGTCGAATTGACAGAGATCAATGTCGAAGCCCTCCACCTTTCATCTGACCTCAAATTTCTCAAACCTTGCACGCAAATCCGAAAACACACATTAATCAAGCTCAAAACTCGCAATCATCCTACGATCTAGGCACGCATGCAAAGGGTTTTAGAATTTACCTTCCTAATCTCATGCATGCGGAGACTATGATGGCCGAAATTAAAGGAATCGGTGCCAAACTCGTCATTCCTTCTATGATTGATCTCTTTGATCTCACAGCGTCAAAAATTGGAGTTCTCGCAGTACAAAACAGGGCAACAAAATTCCTTGAGCAATGAGAGGAACTCGAGAGGCTGCGATCAATGGTCGGGATCTCAAAAGGGGGTATTGATTCCACGACCTTGTGTCTGCCAGTTAGTTCTCCACCAGTGGTGCTCTCATGGAGCTTGTGTAGTTAATTACACCACTTAATACATATACTTTATTTTGAGGTTGTTCCCCACCCTTTAATAATTGGATTTATATTCCAAGGTGCTAATCGTTCTTGACTCGACTACATGTACACACTCGGCGTATTCGAGTTCCAAAATTTCTAGGGTGTTACATTCTATGTATGTACATATCTATAACACAGTATATCTATGCCTATAAACCCACGATTGTTTGAGTTATTGGGTTTGGGTTGGCTCACCTAGGGTGTACATGATCGCACTTGATCACGTGTACACCACTTTTCTCTTTTCTAATTTATTCATTAAAAAATTAATTAATTAATTAATTAAGCTCATACACCACACTATGTGCTTGAAACGGGTGGAAGTCGAACTTGGTTCAATCCCGGGGTTCTAGTCGTGTGCAACACACACTTCTCACGAGGGTTCGGGTTTCGATTTAGTGTTCGAGTTAGGAGTCGGTTCTAAGAATTGGATATTGGGTGCGTTTACCCAATCAGTTGGATGGGCCAGAGGCCCCATCACAGTTATCAAAAGTTTTGACCAAGGCCAGGCTAGTCAAAGTAGCCGCATCATCATCAAGGGTCAACGATTCCATGCTAGAAAAATCAAGGTTGTTACACAAGTAGTGGCGAAGCCTCTATGTGGCCCATACGAGACCCAGGTATGCTTTCTCTAGACAAGAATAGCGTGTCTCCGAATCGATGAACTTCTTGCTCATGTAGTAGATGGCTTGCTCTCTTCTTTCGGTTTCGTTGTGCTGTCCTAAGAAGCATCCCATTGAGAATTCTGTTGTGGAGAGGTACATCAAGATTGATCTCCTGGGTACTGGTGGTATCAAAACTGGCGGGTTGAGGAGATAACCTTTGATTTTATCAAATGCTGCCTGGCAATCGTCATTCCACTTGATGGGCGAATATTTCCTTAGTAGCATGAAAATCGGTGTGCAGATAGGAGTTAACTGTGTAATGACCTGACTAATATATTGTATCCTACCCAAGAAACCTCTTACCTCTTTCTCGGTAGATGGTGGAGGCATTTTGACGATGACTTTCACTTTGATTGGGTTAACATCGATGCCCCTTCGGCAGATAATGAAGCTCAGTAGCTTTCCTGACATGGCGCCGAATGCACATTTTTACGGGTTTAGATGTAGCCTGTATTTCCTCAGTCTTTCAAACAACTTTTGGAGGTTGATCAGACGATTAGTCATTTCTGGTGACTTGGTGAACATGTCGTCGACATACACCTCAATTTCTTAATGCATCATGTCATGGAACAACGCAGTCATCGCTCTTTGATATGTTGCCCCTGTATTTTTCAACCCGAACGACATGACTCGATAGCAGAAAGTGCCCCACGGAGTGATGAACATTGTCTTTTCTCGATCCATCTCTGCCATTTTTATCTTATTATAATCGAAAAACTCATCCATGAATGAGAGCATTCCATGCCTGACAGTGTTATCGACCAAGATGTCGATGTGTGGCAAAGGGAAGTCATCTTTCAGGCTTGCCTTGTTGAGATTTCTAAAGTCGATGCAGATTCGGACCTTTCCATCTTTCTTCGATGCCGAGATGATGTTGGCTAACCATTGTGGGTATTTTGAAACCATGATAAACTCTGCGTCGTACTATGTTGGGGAATTCTAGTGTGTTGATTTATTGTGTAATGGTAAAAGCAAAATAAAATCAAAATAAAACAGAGAATGAATTCAGCACATCGAAAATATCCTAGACCTGTAAGATACAGGGTCCTTTGCAGCAAGTTTTAATAAGATTTTGCCCCACAGGGAGTAGGGATCTAAACCTAGAAGAAGTATAGTAGACCTTCAGATCTGGCAATTCTATGAAAACAGGGAAAAGAAAGAGAGTTTTTCTGTGTCACTAGATCTAATTCTACAAAACTGAAATGAAACTCAACTAAAAGATGGAGGAAGATGGATGGACAAATAAAGATCAAATGGTGAGAAATAGGCAGCCAGGACCTGGTTTTTTATTGCAAAGCAGATCAAGATCTGAGGATATGCAACCATCCCTCAACTGGCTATAAGCACAGCTGCAGGGTAAAAACTCCACTCCAAATCGTAGGATCCACCTAGTCTTAAGGCTATGATCTGTCCACTTTAATGGTCACAGACCATCCTATAGACTTTATCGAATCCATGGATTGCAGCAGACGAATCCAATTGGAGCCCGAGCTTGGACTCATCTTAAGGTTATGATCTGTCCACTTTAATGGTCACACACCATCCTAGGGATCTCCTCCAAAGCCAAACCATCAATCAGAACAATTAAAACTACTACAGATGCTGGAATTCCAAGGTCACAGACTCAAGGAATCACAGGCATGTCAAACCCAAGGAGATCGGGTGGTATCCAAGAGGTCTACTAGTTAAGTGGGTGAGCTGATTAACAAACTCCTCTACACAGATCCGACCGATCACCTAATGGGGCCACAAGATCTTTAGATCTAACTAAGCTTTGAAATCGATAATTTATTGCTTCAAACAAAACCACTTACAATAAACTTGTTCCCAGATCTGTAGTCTGTGCATCGATCCACATTTCTTCATGCCGAAATTACAATTACAAACCAGATATGAGCTACTATCCAGATCTAATCCAACATGCTGGATTAGAGAGAGAAGGGGGAAGAGAAAAAAG
The DNA here is from genome assembly GCA_021018995.1 of Chloranthus sessilifolius. Taxonomy (NCBI): domain Eukaryota; kingdom Viridiplantae; phylum Streptophyta; class Magnoliopsida; order Chloranthales; family Chloranthaceae; genus Chloranthus; species Chloranthus sessilifolius. Next base: position 100,126,574 of record CM037584.1, on the reverse strand, counting down.
AAAATAAAAACCTAAACTAAACCTAAATGAGCTAAGGAGAACTCAGGATATTCCTTTGTTCCTACTTTCCTTGCTGAAGAAAAATAGCAAAATAGATGGGTATTTATACATATGCATCGATCCATGTGCCTTCAATTGCAGCCAATCAGAAGAGAGGATTTTAGTTTAAGCTTAATCCCTATTTAAGAGTTTCAACCAATCAGAGAAGAGATAGGGATCTAGTTTTATTTATGCCCAGCTGAAGCTAATTTGTTTCCCGCCAATAATTAGTTCACACCCATGTGCAGAGTTTCGTGCCCAGCTGATGTGTCTTTGCAGCTCTCAAAAATACCCCTGTCGGCCACTGATATTTGCTAATGGAACCCGAGATAAATTCCTGAGATGTGTGGGACATTGGGATGTGTGCCCTAGAAGCATTGGAATCCTCAAAATGTCCCTAAAGTGTGAAATAGATGGTTGGAACTCGTGCCTCGATAGGTTGGAGCTTCAGAACATCGATCTCGACAGGTTCAGGCATCTATTCGATAGGTTAGAGCTTCAGAACTTCAATCTCGATAGGTTAAGGCATCTATTCGATAGGTTGGAGCTTTAGAACTTCGATCTCGACAGGTTCAGGCATCTGTTTGATAGGTTGAATGGGCTTCAGGTGTGCATTCGATAGGATCTCGACAGGTTCATTCAACCATTCGACAGGATGCTCGATAGGTTCATTTTCAGCATCAGAACCTCTCGATAAGTTCTCGACAGGTTCAAACAACCATTCGATAGGTTACGATAGGTTCAAACATACATTCGATAGGTTGCGACAGGTTCAATTTTAGCCTTTTTCAGCACTGTAGCTTGATTTAAGCACATACCAGCTCGTGGGGTTCAAAACAACCCCTCGTGGAGTCTATTATCAGCACATAGCAGCTCTACAATCCACATTCTAGCTTTGACATCTTCTCTAGTCCTTCAAATACAGCAGTTGTGCTACTAATGTGACTCATTTTCCAGCAATAAAACTGCTTGAAGGTCCTGGTTTGCAGCACTAAAACTGTTGAGTGCAGCAGTGACACTTCAACCAACTGTTTGAGTTCTTCAAGGCATCTATGCATGCTAGCTTTGCAGTTTTATGGCTTGGTGCATCAGCACTAAAGTGCTCACATCTTTAATGGCATCAGCTGCTCTTATGCTTCAAAGATTGCTTTAACCAAAGCTGCACAAGTGCCACTTGAACTGCTGCACTACTGAATATATAAATTGCTGAATTGCCGACTTGCTCAATTCGTTACAGCAGCAGTCCATAAAACTTGGGCTTCACCACTCTCTCTCAGCAGGACTTCAAAGGCCCCCAAAGCATGCTAAAAAGCCCCAATGGTGTGAACCACCATAGTGCCTTTTCAATAAATCCATCAGCTCCACTGCTAAATACAAAATTCCTTCTTCTTGGATTAAAAAGCATGGATTGCATCATTAAGCTCTTATTTTGCTGTTATCTATAAAAATACACCTAAAAGACATTATTAACATGCTCAAAGGTCCATCAAAGGTCAGGTTAAGGGGTAGAAAGTGGTATATTTCAGTGCTCAACACACCCCCAAACCTAACCGTTGCTAGTCCTCGAGCAAAGTGAAATTTAAAACAACTAACCTATGAAATAAAATGCCACTTTCGTAGGAAACACGGGTGCATTGGCACATGCACCAAGCCTTTTAAACCCCTAGGTGATCCCTAGTGGAGGAGTGGAGTCTCCTAAGGGTTTTCAGTGAAGGTACCCCCAAACTTCTCCAATAAAATTAGTTAATACTCATGCAACATGCTAAAACTGAGTTTAAGGGAAATAAAATAAAATCCACACCATGTCCATTCAATTCTAGAGGATTTTGAGCAGAAAAATTACCAATTCAAAACCCGAAATTCTGCTGTAATTCCTTCATTCTCAATCAGTTCATGTCAAGGCATTGTGCCTGAAAATTAGTGCACAGTTCACCATCAATTCCAAAATTCTGCTCTGATATTACCCGCAACAAATTGGATTTTAGACCCAAGTCTTGCCGGGGCTGTTCACTCACAACAAAATAGAAGGGTGTATCATTTCACACAGCTCAAGAGCAGTTACAGCCCTCAAATAGGACTGCAAGCATGAGCATAGGCATTGCTCTAATTTCTGAAATTTTCTAGTTCTTATCACCATAGATTAAACAAATTCTCATCTCCACATGACAGCTCAATCCATTTCAGATCAGTGTGGTCTTTTTGTTTGGTTGTAATGTGGCTTAGGGGTGAAAATGGTAAAAGAATAAAGGGGTAAAATGGGATTCAAAATTTAGAAATCAACAAGGTAAGGAGGTGATTTGTAGCTCAACCTTCTTCATTTCAGCACCTCTTCAATTTCTTTTTGGAATTTCAGAGTTGAAGTGATCAGCTTCATCAGCTTCTTATCTTCTTGTAGATTTTCAAATGAAGTGACTTCTCTTTCTCATCTTTTTGCTCTATTTTTTTTTTTTTTGTATACCTTTTTTTTTCTTTTTATGGATTGGGATGCCACAACTATACATCACACTAGCCTTCAAATATACTTTGTTATTCTTTTAACCAAACCTCGAACCTTGCACCTCGGACCTCACTTCTCCTCCTATTTCTTGAATTCCTCAGATTGACGGTGAGCTGAAATAGGTCAAAGGGTTTTGGGTTCAATTTTTCTGGTTTTCATCAAGGAAACCTGAGACTTTTAAGGCTCAAGTCGTGTGTATCAAGGGCAGTTCAAAGGTAGGAAAATTTTATGCTCAAACTGTCCAAGGAATGGCCTTACTTCATGTCCTCAATGTCATGAATGTTGCCAAGTTGTTTCAACTTGGATTTGCCTACCTTCTAGTGATCAGAATTAGGTCCAGTCAGTCCTCAAAACAGAAAAAATTGCCAAGACACTTCAAAGAAATTAAAAAAAAATTCATGCCCAAATCTCACTGGGTATGGCCTTCCATCAAAATTTATGGGGGGTATCCTCACAGTTTTCTCTCATTTTAGGTTCACTAAACATCAATTTTTGATAATTCTTGACAATTGCTTCATGAAAAATGTTAAAACTACAACTCATTTCAGTTTCAAAAAGTTTTTTAATTTCCTCTTTTCAAGAAAATCAGGTGGGAAATCACTTTATTTTCAAAAACCTTTTCAACATAGCTGCCCAAAGCATTAACTTATTTCATTGGCACACATGCCATACCCCCAAACCTAAGATGAACATTGTCCTCAATGTTCTAGACAATGAGAGACTAGGGGCAGCAGGGTAAAAGAAGAAAGAAAAACTAAGCAGAAAAAATTTGCAGCTATGTGCAACAGAAAATAAAGAAAATAACACTGAATGCATGAACCGAAAAATGGAAAAATGATATAGAAATGCAGGAAATTACTACTAAACCAGAAAAACAGCAAAACAAATCTTGAAAACCTAATGTATGAACAGAAAAAAGAAGAGTACTGTGAAGAAAATGAAAGGAAACTAATGCTAATAACAGAAAAATAGAAAAATGAAGATACAAAAACAGAATTTCATAAATGTAGACACAAAAAAAATCAGGAAAAGAAAATTAGGAACTGAGTACTAAACTACCAAAATGCAGAAAATTAAGACCGAAGAATGAAAAATCAGCAATCTAAATACAGAAATGAAACTAAAATTCCTAAAACAGAAAATCCTAAGACCAAATCATAAATCCCCTAAGCCTAAAGAAAACCTCAAAAGCCTGAGATACTTATGAATCTAAGTGATTATAAAAATGATCAGTAGGAATAACATACAGTGAAAAGCAAGATTCATAAACCCCTTTGTTGATGATGTGTATGAATCAAAAAAGAATTTCTAAATAATGAAGCATGGGGGCACACATTAAAAGCAGGATTCATACAGCTGAGATCCATTTAATGGTGAAGAAATCACGAAGGAAAATAAAATCAGTGGCTCCATTGAATATTCAAAACAGCCTATGAGCCACTTCTCATTATCTACATGATTCCTAAAAATGAAAAACCATGATCTCAATAGGTCCAGATGGGAAAAATGAATAAAAACAAAGAAGAACAGCCCATCTGGAAAATATTTTTATGTTTTTATAATTTTCTATTTTTTTATTTGTTTTGGATCAGCCCGGGCTCAACAAGAGCCCTTATTTACTACTGCTGAAAAATAATGAGAAATTTTAATTTGTATATTTTTTTTCTTCTATATTTTTTTTTTTTTTGGTTTTGTTGAGTTATACAAAAATTTGAATGACAGCAGACAAAGCAAAATTGCTGGTCAAAAGAATTTAAAAATTGAAAAATAAATGCAAAGGAGAAAGGGGATGCAAACTCAAGCAGATCTGCTCCTGCTGCAATCCATTTGCTCCTCGTTTGGCAGCTGCTTTAGATTTGCAAAAATTTAAAAATTGTAGCAGTACCTTATTCAAGTATAATGACAAAAACAAATAGAAAAACTCAGACTGCAGCCTTACTTCTGCAAAAAATGGAAAGGCTACAGCAGTATTTATTCAAACATCTAGAAAGCATAAAATAGAACTCAGAAAAATAAAAAATTCTATTGCAGTAAAATAGATTTTCTATACAAAAAATTGCAGCAGACATTTAATCAAGCACTTGGAATGCAAAGTGCAGGTTTAAAGCAAAAACTAAAAAAAATCAGATCTACAAAATTGAAAAACTCATATCTACTATCTAGATCAAAACTCCCCGGCAGCAGCGCCAAAAACTTGTTGGGGAATTCTAGTGTGCTAATTTATCGTGTAATGGTAAAAGCAAAATAAAATCAAAATAAAACAGAGAATGAATTCAGCACATCGAAAATATCCTAGACCTGCAAGATACTGGGTCCTTTGTAGAAAGTTTTACTAAGTAAGTTTGTCCCACAGGGAGTAGTGATCTAAACCTAGAAGATGTATAGTAGACCTCCAGATCTGGCTATAGATCTGACAATTCTATGAAAACAGGGAAAAGAAAGAGAGTTTTTCTGTGTCACTAGATCTAATTCTACAAAACTAAAATGAAACTAAACTAAAAGATGGAGGAAGATGGATGGACAAATAAAGATCAAATGGTAAGAAATAGGCAGCCAAGACCTGGTTTTTTATTGCAAAACAGATCAAGATCTAAGGATATGCAACCATCCCTCAACTGGCTATAAGCACAGCTGCAGGGTAAAAACTCCACTCCAAATCGTAGGATCCACCTAGTCTTAAGGCTATGATCTGTCCACTTTAATGGTCACAGACCATCCTATAGACTTTATCGAATCCATGGATTGCAGCAGACGAATCCAATTGGAGCCCGAGCTTGGACTCATCTTAAGGTTATGATCTGTCCACTTTAATGGTCACACACCATCCTAGGGATCTCCTCCAAAGCCAAACCATCAATCAGAACAATTAAAACTACTACAGATGCTGGAATTCCAAGGTCACAGACTCAAGGAATCACAGGCATGTCAAACCCAAGGAGATCGGGTGGTATCCAAGAGGTCTACTAGTTAAGTGGGTGAGCTGATTAACAAACTCCTCTACACAGATCCGACCGATCACCTAATGGGGCCACAAGATCTTTAGATCTAACTAAGCTTTGAAATCGATAATTTATTGCTTCAAACAAAACCACTTACAATAAACTTGTTCCCTGAGTCTGTGCATCGATCCACATTTCTTCATGCCGAAATTACAATTACAAACCAGATATGAGCTACTATCCAGATCTAATCCAACATGCTGGATTAGAGAGAGAAGGGGGAAGAGAAAAAAGAAAATAAAAACCTAAACTAAACCTAAATGAGCTAAGGAGAACTCAGGATATTCCTTTGTTCCTACTTTCCTTGCTGAAGAAAAATAGCAAAACAGATGGGTATTTATACATATGCATCGATCCATGTGTCTTCAGTTGCAGCCAATCAAAAGAGAGGATTTTAATTTAAGCTTAATCCCTATTTAAGAGTTTCAACCAATCAGAGAAGAGATAGGGATCTAGTTTTATTTATGCGCCGCTGAAGCTAATTTGTTTCCCACAAATAATTAGTTCACACCCATGTGCAGAGTTTTGTGCCCAGCTGATGTGTCTTTGCAGCTCTCAAAAATGCCCCTGTCGGCCACTGATATTTACTAATGGAACCCGAGATAAATTCCTAACATGTGTGGGACATTGGGACGTGTGCCCTAGAAGCATTGGAATCCTCAAAATGTCCCTAAAGTGTGAAATAGATGGCTGGAACCCATGCCTCTATAGGTTAGAGCTTTAGAACTTCGATCTCGACAGGTTCAGGCATCAATTCGATAGGTTGGAGCTTCAGAACTTCGATCTCAATAGGTTCAGGCATCCGTTCCATAGGTTGGAGCTTTAGAACTTCGATCTCGATAGGTTCAGGCATCTGTTCAATAGGTTGAATGGGCTTCCGGTGTGCATTCGACAGGATCTCGACAGGTTCATTCAACCAATCGACAGGATGCTCAATAGGTTCATTTTCAGCATCAGAACTTCTCGATAGGTTCTCGACTGGTTCAAACAACCATTTGATAGGTTGTGACAGGTTCAAACAACCATTCGATAGGTTGCGATAGGTTCAAACATCTATTCGATAGGTTGCGACAGGTTCAATTTTAGCCTTTTTTTAACACTGTAGCTTGATTTCCGCACATACCAGCTCGTGGGGTTCAAAACAACCCCTCGTGGAGTCTATTTTCAGCACATAACAGCTCTACAATCCACATTCCAGCTTTGACATCTTCTCTAGTCCTTCAAATACAGCAGTTGTGCTACTAATGTGGCTCATTTTCCAGCAATAAAACTGCTTGAAGGTCTTGGTTTGCAGCACTAAAATTGCTGAGTGCAACAGTGACACTTCAGCCAATTGTTCGAGTTCTTCAAAGAAGCTATGCATGCTTGCTTTTCAGTTATATGGCTTGGTGCATCAGCACTAAAGTGCTCACATCTTTAATGGCATCAGCTGCTCTTATGCTTCAAAGATTGCTTTAACCAAAGCTGCACAAGTGCCACTTGAACTACTGCACTGTTGAATATATAAATTGCTGAATTGCCGGTTTGCTCAATACGTTACAGCAGCAGTCCATAAAACTTGGGCTTCACCTCTCTCTCTCAGCAGGTCCCCAAAGCATGCTAAAATGCCCCAATGTTGTGAACCAACATGGTGCCTTTTCAATAAATCCATCAGCTCCACTGCTAAATACAAAATTCCTTCTTCTTGGATTCAAAAGCATGGATTGCAGCATTAAGCTCTTATTTTACTGTTATCTGTAAAAATACACTTAAAAGATATTATAAACATGCTCAAAGGTCCATCAAAGGTCAGGTTAAGGGGTAGAAAGTGGTATATTTCAGTGCTCAACACACCGCCAAACCTAACCTTTGCTAGTCCTCGAGCAAAGTGAAATTTAAAACAACGAACCTATGAAATAAAATGCCACTTTCGTAGGGAACACGGGTGCATTTGGCACATGCACCAAGCCTTTTAAACCCCTAAGTGATCTCTAGTGGAGGAGTGGAGTCTCCTAAGGGTTTTCAGTGAAGGTACCCCCAAACTTCTCCAGTAAAATTAGTTAATACTCATGCAACATGCTAAAACAAAGTTTAAGGGAAATAAAATAAATTCCACACCATGTCCATTCAATTCTAGAGGATTTTCAGCAGAAAAATCACCAATTCAAAACCCGAAATTCTGCTGTAATTCCTTCATTCTCAATCAGTTCATGTCAAGGCATTGTGCCTGAAAATTAGTGCACAGTTCACCATCAATTCCATAATTCTGCTCTGATATTACCCCCAACAAATTGGATTTCAGACCCAAGTCTTACCGGGGCTGTTCACTCACAAAAAAATAGATGGGTGTATTATTTCACACAGCTCAAGAGCAGTTATTGCCCTCAAATAGAACTGCTTGAGCATAGGCATTGCTCTAATTTCTAAAATTTTCTAGTTCTTTTCACCATAGATTAAACAAATTCTCATCTCCACATGACAGCTCAATCCATTTCAGATCAGTAAGGTCTTTTTATTTGGTTGTAATGTGGCTTAGGGGTGAAATTGGTAAAAGAATAAAGAGGTAAAATGGGATTCAAAATTTAGAAATCAACAAGGTAAGGAGGTTATTTGCAGCTCAACCTTCTTCATTTCAGCACCTCTTCAATTTCTTTTTGGAATTTCAGAGTTGAAGTGATCAGCTTCCTCAGCTTCTTATCTTCTTGTAGATTTTCAAATGAAGTGACTTCTCTTTCTCACCCTTTTGCTCTGTTTATTTTTTTTTTTTTTTGTATACCTTTTTTTTTTTCCTTTTTATCGATTGGGATGCCACAACTATACATCACACTAGCCTTCAAATATACTTTGTTCTTCTTTTAACCACATATCGAACCTTGCACCTCGGACCTCACTTCTCCTCCTATTTCTTGAATTACTCAGATTGAGGGTGAGCTGAAATATGTAAAAGGGTTTTGGGTTCAATTTTTCTGGTTTTCATCAAGGAAAACTGGGACTTTTAAGGCTCAAGTGGTGTGTATCAAGGGCAGTTCAAAGGTGAGAAAATTTTAGTCTCAAACTGTCCAAGGAATGGCCTTACTTCATGTCCTCAATGTCATGAATCCTGTCAAGTTGTTTGAACTTGGATTTGCCTGACTTCTAGCGATCAGAATTAGGCCAAGTCAGTCCTCAGAACAGAAAAAATTGCCAAGACACTCTTCAAAGAAATTAAAAATAATTTCATGCCCAAATCTCACTGGGTATGGCCTTCCATCAAAATTTCTGGGGGTATCCTCACAGTTTTCTCTCATTTCAGGTTCACTAAACATCAATTTTTGAAAATTCTTGACAATTGCTTCATGAAAAATGTTAAAACTACAGCTCATTTAAGTTTCAAAAAGTTTTTTAATTTCCTCTTTTCAAGAAAATCAGGTGGGAAATCACTTTATTTTCAAAAACCTTTTCAACATAGCTGCACAAAGCATTAACTTATTTCATTGGCACACCTGCCATACCCCCAAACCTAAGATGAACATTGTCCTCAATGTTCTAGACAATGAGAGACTAGGGGCAGCAGGGTAAAAGAAGGAAGAAAAACTAAGCAGAAAAAATTTGCAGCTATGTGCAGCACAAAATAAAGAAAATAACACTAAATACATGAACCGAAAAATGGAAAAATGATATACAAATGCAGGAAATTACTGCTAAAAGAGAAAAACTAGCAAAACAAATCTTGAAAAACTGAATGTATGAACAAAAAAGAATACTGTGAAGAAAATGAAAGGAAACTAATGCTAATAACAGAAAAACAGAAAAATGCATATACAAAAATAGATTTCAGAATTGTAGACACAAAAATCAGGAAAAGAAAATTAGGAACTGAGTACTCAACTACCAAAATGTAGAAAATTAAGACCGAAGAAAGAAAAATCTGTAATCTAAATACAGAAATGAAACTAAAATTCCTAAAATAGAAAATCCTAAGACCAAATCATAAATCCCCTGAGCCCCAAGAAAACCCCAAAAGCCTGAGATACTTATGAATCTAAGTGAATATAAAAATCATCAGCAGGAATAACATACAGTGAAAAGCAATATTCATAAACCCCTTTGTTCATGATGTGTATGAATCAAAAAAGAATTTCTAAATAATGAAGTATGGGGGCACACATTAAAAGCAGGATTCATACAGCTGAGATCCATTTAATGGTGAAGAAATCTCGAAGGAAAATAAAATCAGTGACTCCATTGAATATTCAAAACAGCCTATGAGCCACTTCTCATTATCCTACATGATTCCTAAAAATGAAAAACCATGATCTCAGCAGGTCCAGATGGGAAAAATGAATAAAAACAAAGAAGAACAACCCATCTGGAAAATATTTTTATGTTTTTATAATTTTCAATTTTTTTATTTATTTTGGATCAGCACGGGCTCAACGAAAGCCCTTATTTACTACTGCTAAAAAATAATGAGAAATTTTAATTTGTATTATTTTTTTCTTCTATATGTTTTTTTATTTCGTTTTGTTGAGTTATACGAAAATTAGAATGACAATAGACACAGCAAAACTGCTAGTCAAAAGAATTTGAAATTTGAAAAATAAATGCAAAGGAGAAAGGGGATGCAAACTCAAGCAGATCTGCTCTTGCTGCAATCCATTTGCTCCTCATTTGGCAGTTGCTTTAGATCGACAAAAAATTAAAAACTGCAACAGTACCTTATTCAAGTATAATGACAAAAACAAATAGAAAAACTCAGACTTCAGCATTACTTCTGCAAAAAATGGAAAGGCTACAGCAGTATTTGTTCAAACATCTAGAAGGCATAAAATAAAACTCAGAAAAATCAAAATTTATGCTGTAGTAAAATAGATTTTCAATACAAAAAACTGTAGTAGACATTTAATCAAGCACTTGGAATGCAAAGTGCAGGTTTAAAGCAAAAACGAAAAAAAATTAGATCTACAAAATTGAAAAACTCATATCTACTATCTAGATCAAAACTCCCCGGCAGCGGCGCCAAAATCTTGTTGGGGAATTCTAGTGTGCTGATTTATTGTGTAATGGTAACAGCAAAATAAAATCAAAATAAAACAGAGAATGAATTCAGCACGTCGAAAATATCCTAGACATGCAAGATACAGGTTCCTTTGAAGCAAGTTTTAATAAGTAAGAGTTTGTCCCACAGGGAGTAGTGATCTAAACCTAGAAGAAGTATAGTAGACCTCCAGATCTAGCTATAGATCTGACAATTCTATGAAAACAGGGAAAAGAAAGAGAGTTTTTCTGTGTCACTAGATCTAATTCTACAAACTGAAATGAAACTAAACTAAAAGATGGATGGACTAATAAATATCAAATGGTGAGAAATAGGCAGCTAGGACCTGGTTTTTTATTGCAAAACAGATCAAGATTTGAGGATATGCAACCATCCCTCAACTGGCTATAAGCACAGCTGCAGGGTATAAACTCCACTCCAAATCGCAGGATCCACCTGGTCTTAAGGCTATGATTTGTCCACTTTAATACTCACAGACCATCCTATACACTTTATCGAATCCATGGATTGTAGCAGACGAATCCAATTGGAGCCCGAGCTTGGACTCATCTTAAGGTTATGATCTGTCAACTTTAATGGTCACAGACCATCCTAGGGATCTCCTCCAAAGCCAAACCATCAATTAGAACAATTAAAACCACTACAGATGCTGCAATTCCAAGGTCACAGCCTGAAGGAATCACAGGCATGTCAAACCCAGGGAGATTGGATGGTATCCAAGAGGTCTACCAATTAAGTGGGTGAGCTGATTAACAAACTCCTCTATACAGATCTGATCGATCACCTAATGGGACCATAAGATCTTTAGATCTAACTAAGCTTTAAAATCAAAAATTTATTGCTTCAAACAAAGCCACTTACAATCAACATGTTCCCAGATCTGTAGTCTGTGCATCGATCCGCATTTCTTCATGCCGAAATTACAATTACAAACCAGGTCTGAGCTACTATCTAGATCTAATCCAACATGTTGGATTAGAGAGAGAATGGGGAAGAGAAAAAAGAAAATAAAAACCTAAACTAAACCTAAATGAGCTAAGGAGAACTCAGGCTATTCCTTTGTTCCTACTTTCCTTGTTGAACAAAAATAGCAAAATAGATGGGTATTTATACATATGCATCGATCCATGTGCCTTCAGTTGCAGCCAATCAGAAAAGAGGATTTTAGTTTAAGCTTAATCCCTATTTAAGAGTTTCAACCAATCCGAGAAGAGATAGGGATCTGGTTTTATTTATGCCCAGTTGAAGCTAATTTGTTTCCCGCCAATAATTAGTTCACACCCATGTGCAGAGTTTTGTGCCTAGCTGGTGTGTCTTTGCAGCTCTCAAAAATGCCCCTACCGGCCACTGATATTTTCTAATGGAACCCGAGATAAATTCCTGAGATGTGTGGGACATTGGGATGTGTGCCCTAGAAGCATTGGAATCCCTAAAATGTCCCTAATGTGTGAAATAGATGGCTGGAACCCATGCCTCGATAGGTTGGACCTTCAGAACTTTGATCTCGACAGGTTCAGGCATCTGTTCAATAGGTTGGAGCTTCAGAACTTCGATCTCGACAGGTTCAGGCATCTGTTCGATAGGTTGGAGATTCAGAACTTTGATCTCGACAGGTTGGGGCATCTGTTCAATAGGTTGAATGGGCTTCAGGTGTGCATTCGACATGATCTCGACAGGTTCATTCAACCATTCGACAAGATGCTCGATAGGTTCGTTTTCAGCATCAGAACCTCTCTATAGGTTCTTGACAGGTTCAAACAACCATTCGATAGGTTGCGATAGGTTCAAACATCCATTCAATAGGTTGCGACAGGTTCAATTTTAGCCTTTTTGTAGCACTGTAGCTTTATTTCAGCACATACCAGCTTATGGGGTTCAAAACAACCCCTCGTGGAGTCTATTTTCAGCACATAACAGCTCTACAATCCACATTCCAGCTTTTACATCTTCTCTAGTCCTTCAAATACAGTAGTTGTGCTACTACTGTGGCTCATTTTCCAGCAATAAAACTGCTTGAAGGTCTTGGTTTGCAGCACTAAAACTGCTGAGTACAGCAGTGACACTTCAGCCAACTGTTAGAGTTCTTCAAGCAAGCTATGCATGCTGGCTTTGTAGTTTTATGGCTTGGTGCATCAGCACTAAAGTGCTCACATCTTTAATGGCATCAGCTGCTCTTATGCTTCAAAGACTGCTTTAACCAAAGTTGCACAAGTGCCACTTGAACTGCTGCACTGCTTAATATATAAATTGCTGAATTGCCAATTTGCTTAATTCGTTGCAGCAGCAGTCCATAAAACTTGGGCTTCACCACTCTCTCTCAATAGGTCCCCAAAGCATGCTAAAAAGCCCCAATGATGTGAACCAACATGGTGCCTTTTCAATAAATCCATCAGCTCCACTGCTAAATACAAAATTCCTTCTTCTTGGATTCAAAAGCATTGTTTGCAGCATTAAGCTCTTATTTTACAGTTATTATTATAAATACGCTTAAAAGACATTATTAACATGCTCAAAGGTCCATCAAAGGTCAGGTTAAGGGGTAGAAAGTGGTATATTTCAGTGCTCAACGCACCCCCAGTGGAGGAGTGGAGTCTCCTGAGGGTTTTCAGTGAAGGTACCCCCAAACTTCTCCAATAAAATTAGTTAATACTCATGCAACATGCTAAAACAGAGTTTAAGGTAAATAAAATAAATTTCACACCATGTCCATTCAATTCTAAAGGATTTTCAGAAGAAAAATCACCAATTCAAAACCCGAAATTCTGTTGTAATTCCTTCATTCTCAATCAATTCATGTCAAGGCATTGTGCCTGAAAATTAGTGCACAGTTCACCATCAATTCCAGAATTCTGCTCTGATATTACCCCCAACAAATTGGATTTCAAACCCAAGTCTTACCGAGGTTGTTCACTCACAACAAAATAGAAGGGTGTATCATTTCACACAGCTCAAGAGCAGTTACAGGCCTCAAATAGGACTGCAAGCATGAGCATAGGCATTGTTCTAATTTCTGAAATTTTCTAGTTCTTTTCACCATAGATTAAACAAATTCTCATCTCCACATGACAGCTCAATCCATTTCAGATCAGTAAGGTCTTTTTATTTGGTTGTAATGTGGCTTAGAGGTGAAATTGGTAAAAGAATAAAGGGGTAAAATGGGATTCAAAATTGAGAAATCAACAAGGTAAGGAGGTGATTTGCAGCTCAACCTTCTTCATTTCAGCACCTCTTCAATTTCTTTTTGGAATTTCAGAGTTGAAATGATCAACTTCATTAGCTTCTTATCTTCTTGTAGATTTTCAAATGAAATGACTTCTCTTTCTCATCCTTTTGCTCTGTTTATTTATTTATTTTTTTGTATACCTTTTTTTTTTCTTTTTATCGATTGAGATGCGACAACTATACATCACACTAGCCTTCAAATGTACTTTGTTCTTCTTTTAACCAAACATCGAACCTTACACCTCGGACCTCACTTCTCCTCCTATTTCTTGAATTCCTCAGATTGAGGGTGTGCTGAAATAGGTCAAAGGGTTTTGGGTTCAATTTTTCTGGTTTTCATCAAGAAAAACTGGGACTTTAAGGCTCAAGTGGTGTGTATCAAGGGCAGTTCAAAGGTGGGAAAATTTTATGCTCAAACTATCCAAGGAATGGCCTTACTTCATGTCCTCAATGTCATGAATGTTGTCAAGTTGTTTCAACTTGGATTTGCCTAACTTCTAGTGATCAGAATTAAGTCCAGTCAGTCCTCAGAACAAAAAAAATTGCCAAGACACTCTTCAAAGAAATTAAAAAAAAATTCATGCCCAAATCTCACTGGGTATGGCCTTCCATCAAAATTTCTGGGGGGTATCCTCACAGTTTTCTCTCATTTCAGGTTCACTAAACATCAATTTTTGAAAATTCTTGACAATTGCTTCATGAAAAATGTTAAAACTACAGCTCATTTCAGTTTCAAAAAGTTTTTTAATTTCCTCTTTTCAAGAAAATCAGATGGGAAATCACTTTATTTTCAAAAACCTTTTCAACATAGTTGCACAAAGCATTAACTTATTTCATTGGCACACCTGCCATACCCCCAAACCTAAGATGAACATTGTCCTCAATGTTCTAGACAATGAGAGACTAAGGGCAGCAGGGTAAAAGAAGAAAAACTAAGCAGAAAAAATTTGCAGTTATGTGCAGCACAAAATATAGAAAATAACACTAAATACATGAACCGAAAAATGGAAAAATGATATACAAATGCAGGAAATTACTGTTAAAGGAGAAAAACTAGCAAAACAAATCTTGAAAAACTGAATGTATGAACAGAAAAGAATACTGTGAAGAAAATGAAAGGAAACTAATGCTAATAACAGAAAAACAGAAAAATGCATATACAAAAATAGAATTTCAGAATTGTAGACACAAAAAAAATCAGGAAAAGAAAATTAGGAACTAAGTACTAAACTACAAAAATGCAGAAAATTAAGACCAAAGAATGAAAAATCAGCAATCTAAATACAGAAATGAAACTAAAATTCCTAAAACAGAAAATCCTAAGACCAAATCATAAATCCCCTATGCCCAAAGGAAACCCCAAAAGCCTGAGATACTTATGAATCTAAGTGATTATAAAAATGATCAGCAGGAATAACATACAGTGAAAAGCAAGATTCATAAACCCCTTTGTTCATGATGTGTATGAATCAAAGAAGAATTTCTAAATAATGAAGCATGGTGGCACACATTAAAAGCAGGATTCATACAGCTGAGATCCATTTAATGGTGAAGAAATCTCGAAGGAAAATAAAATCAGTGGCTCCATTGAATATTCAAAACAGCCTATGAGCCACTTCTCATTATCCTACATGATCCCTAAAAATGAAAAACCATGATCTCAGCAGGTCCAGATGGGAAAAATGAATAAAAACAAAGAAGAACAACCCATCTGGAAAATATTTTTATGTTTTTATAATTTTCTATTTTTTTATTTGTTTTGGATCAGCCCAGGCTCAACAAGGGCCCTTATTTACTGCTGCTGAAAAATAATGAGAAATTTTAATTTGTATCTTTTTTTTCCTCTATATTTTTTTTTATTTGGTTTTGTTGAGTTATACAAAAATTTGAATGACAGCAGACACAGCAAAACTGCTGGTTAAAAGAATTTGAAAATTGAAAAATTAATGCAAAGGAGAAAGGGGATGCAAACTCATGCAGAGCTGCTCCTGCTGCAATCCATTTGCTCCTCGTTTGGCAGCTGCTTTAGATATGCAAAAATTTAAAAATTGCAGCAGTACCTTATTCAAGTATAATGACAAAAACAAATAGAAAAACTCAGACTACAGCCTTACTTCTGCAAAAAATGCAAAGGCTACAGCAATATTTATTCAAACATCTAAAAGGCATAAAATAAAACTCAGAAAAATAAAAAATTTTGCTGCAGTAAAATAGATTTTCTATTCAGAAAACTGCAGCAGACATTTAATCAAGCACTTGGAATGCACAGTGCAGGTTTAAAGCAAAAACTAAAAAAAATCATATCTACAAAATTGAAAAACTCAGATCTACTATCTAGATCAAAACTCCCCGGCAGCGGCGCCAAAAACTTGTTATGGAATTCTAGTGTATTGATTTATTGTGTAATGGTAAAAGCAAAATAAAATCAAAATAAAACAGAGAATGAATTCAGCACATCGAAAATATCCTAGACCTGCAAGATACAGGGTCCTTTGTAGCAAGTTTTAATAAGTAAGAGTTTGTCCCACAAGGAGTAGTGATCTAAACCTAGAAGAAGTATAATAGACCTCCAGATCTGGCTATAGATCTGGAAATTCTATGAAAACATGGAAAAGAAAGAGAGTTTTTCTGTGTTACTAGATCTGATTCTACAAAACTGAAATGAAACTAAACTAAAAGATGGAGGAAGATGGATGGACAAATAAAGATCAAATGGTGAGAATTAAGCAGTCAGGACGTGGTTTTTTATTGCAAAATAGATCAAGATCTGAGGATATGCAACCATCCCTCAACTGGCTATAAGCACAGCTGCAGGATATAAACTCCACTCCAAATCGTAGGATCCACCTGGTCTTAAGGCTATGATCTGGCCACTTTACTGGTCACAGACCATCCTATAGACTTTATCGAATCCATGGATTACAGTAGATGAATCCAATTGGAGCCCGAGCTTGGACTCATCTTAAGGTTATGATCTGTCCACTTTAATGGTCACAGACCATCCTAAGGATCTCCTCCAAAGCCAAACCATCAATTAGAACAATTAAAACCACTACAGATGCTGCAATTTCTAGGTCACAGACTCAAGGAATCACAGGTATGTCAAACCCAGGGAGATCGGGTGGTATCCAAGAGGTCTACCAGTTAAGTGGGTTAGCTGATTAACAAACTCCTCTGCACAGATCCGATCGATCACCTAATGGGACCACAAGATCTTTAGATCTAACTAAGCTTTAAAATCAATAATTTATTGCTTCAAACAAAACCACTTACAATAAACTTGTTCCCAGATCTGTAGTCTGTGCATCGATCCACATTTCTTCATGCAGAAATTACAATTACAAACCAGATCTGAGCTACTGTCTAGATCTAATCCAACATGCTGGATTAGAGAGAGAAGGGGGAAGAGAAAAAAGAAAATAAAAACCTAAAGTAAACCTAAATGAGCTAAGGAGAACTCAGGCTATTCCTTTATTCCTACTTTCCTTGCTGAAGAAAAATAGAAAAATAGATGAGTATTTATACATATGCATCGATCCATGTGCCTTCAGTTACAGCTAATCAGAAGAGAGGATTTTAGTTTAAGCTTAATCCTTATTTAAGAGTTTCAACCAATCAGAGAAGAGATAGGGATCTGGTTTTATTTATGCCCAGCTAAAGCTAATTTGTTTCCTGCTAATAATTAGTTCACACCCATGTGTAGAGTTTTGTGCCCAGCTGATGTGTCTTTGCAGCTCTCAAAAATGACCCTGCCGGCCACTGATATTTGCTAATGGAACCTGAGATAAATTCCTGAGATGTGTGGGATATTGGGATGTGTGCCCTAGAAGCATTGGAATCCCCAAAATATCCCTAAAGTGTGAAATAGATGGCTGGAACCCGTGCCTCGATAGGTTGGAGCTTCAGAACTTCGATCTCGACAGGTTCAGGCATCTGTTTGATAGGTTGAATGGGCTTCAGGTGGGTATTCGACAGGATCTCGACAGGTTCATTCAACCATTCGACAGGATGCTCGATAGGTTCATTTTCAGCATTAGAACCTCTCGATAGGTTCTCGACAGGTTCAAACAACCATTCGATAGGTTGCGACAGGTACAAACAACCATTCGATAGGTTGGAATAGGTTCAAACATCCATTCGATAGGTTGCGACAGGTTCAATTTTAGCCTTTTTTCAGCACTATAGCTTGATTTCTTCACATACCAGCTCATGGGGTTCAAAACAACCCCTTGTGGAGTCTATTTTCAGCACATAACAGCTCTGCAATCCACATTTCAGCTTTGACATCTTCTCTAGTCCTTCAAATACAGCAGTTGTGCTACTAATGTGGCTCATTTTCCAGCAATAAAACTGCTTCAAGGTCTTGGTTTGCAGCACTAAAACTGCTGAGTGCAGCAGTGACACTTCAGCCAACTGTTCAAGTTCTTCAAGGGAGCTATGCATGCTGGCTTTGCAGTTTTATGGCTTGGTGCATCAGCACTAAAGTGCTCACATCTTTAATGGCATCAGCTGCTCTAATGCTTCAAATATTGCTTTAACCAAAGCTGCACAAGTGCCACTTGAACTGCTGCACTGCTGAATATATAAATTGCTGAATTACCGGTTTGCTCAATTCGTTGCAGCAGCAGTCCATAAAACTTGGGCTTCACCACTCTCTCTTAGCAGGTCTTCAAAGGCCCCCAAAGCATGCTAAAAAGCCCCAATGGTGTGAGCCACCATGGTGCCTTTTCAATAAATCCATCAGCTCCACTGCTAAATACAAAATTCCTTCTTCTTGGATTCAAAAGCATGGATTGCAGCATTAAGCTCTTATTTTACTGTTATCTGTAAAAATACACTTAAAAGACATTATTAACATGCTCAAAGGTCCATCAAAGGTCAGGTTAAGGGGTAGAAAGATGTATATTTCAGTGCTCAACACACTACTTTATGACTTCATCCTTCAGCTTTAGCATCCATTCTGGCCTAAGTCACCTTAATTTCTACTTGATCGGCTTAACATCTAGATATAACGGCAGCTTATGTTTGACCAAATAGGTATCCAAACCAGGCATGTCCTCGTATGACATAGCATAAATATCTTGGTATGACCAAAGGAAATCAATCATGCTTTCTCTTTCCTCGGGAGACAGCGAAGTTCTGATCTTAGTGATTCTGGGATCCTCCTCAGTACCCAGATTGACATCTTTGGTCTCTTCAACAACCGGGGTTGGGCCATGTTCAAAATTGGCATATTGTTCAAGGAGCTCATTGGGAGCTCCTCGATTAAGTCCTCGCCATCCAGATTTGTGGCTCTTATCTCTCCTTATATTTCTACATGAAAGAGATCGATTTCACGTCGGGTGGGTTTTTCAATTGAGGCATTGTTTTCTTTGCCTTTCTCGAGAATTTTAAAAGACAATATTTTTGGAGTTTTTTACATTTTCTCTATTTTTTATGGTTTTCCTTTTCTTCGAAGATGGGCCCTCAGTGAGGCGGGTTTCTATATACACATGGTATTGCCTACCATGGGCTAATCTCACTTTTTATAGGTTATTTCTTTTTAGGAAGCTGGTGTTGTATTTCTCGTCATTTGATGCTTCTAGAGTTAGGGGCATTGACGCCCAATTTCTTACCTAAGGTGCCTCACCTTTACTTGGTCTTTTGGAGGAACCTGATTGAGGTGGATTTGAGGGTCAGCCTCCAATTTATTTATCATTGGTTCATCTGGGACCTGGTCCTCAAATGTTAACATGGGCTTGGGGTGGTTTAGGACCGGCTGTGGTACAGGCATGGGTACCTCCTCTTCAAAAAAGGATAGGTGTTGAAAAATCTTAGATTGTGCTTGTTATTATGAGACTAATGATAAAGAATCACATAAAATAATGTAAACAAAAAATAAAGTGAAATAAGAAATGGATGAACAGAAGCACAAAACCAAACTCACAGTCCTGCAAGAATCCAGGGCCTGTTGTAGCAAGTTTTGATAAGTAAGAGTTTGTCCCATGGAGAAGGGGAAAAAGAAGCATGATAATGGTGTGAGAAAATAAAGGAAAATTAATGAGAAGTAGGCAGCTAAGGTTAAATCAGCATTGTAACTCAGTGTTAGAACAGGATTTGCAGCAATCCTTCAGATGGCTACAAACACAGATAGAATAATCTAACCTAACCCAGAGGTATGGACTGATCTTAGGGTTATATTTTGTCCAGTTAAATGGTCACAAAATATCCCAGGGATTTCATCTAGTCAATGCATTAAATTAGAATAGGAAAACCATTGCAAACACTATGTGTGTAAGGCTACAAGGACTTACATCCATAGGAGCAAACAGTCCTGAAAACTCAAGTGAAAACCACAAGAAATCAAAGGCTGAATGGGAACTTAGAATCAGCTGGTCATCGCTACAAAAAAGCCTGCAATGACCCAGCTCTCAAGTCTACAATCTGTGCAAAAACTCAGGTCTATTCACTGATGATGGTGTTGCAAAACAGAGGAGAAATTGGGTTTGCAGCTGGCTCTCATTTGGCTACAAGCACAAATGCAGAGGAAAAGAATCCATCTCAGCTTTGTGGTATGGACCAGCCTTAGGGCTATACCCTGCCCACTTGAATGGTCAGAGGCTATCCCAGGGGTTAATCCAGTCACAGAGATTGAGGATAGAACAGTAAAACTACTGCTGCCACCATGGTTGCAGGGTTACAAGGTCAAACAGCCATGGGAGCATTAAATCTATATAAATCTATGTGAAAAGCACAGGAAAATATAGATAAAATGGACATTAAAAATGACATTCCATTGAATAAAGAGAACTTACAATGGTTGCCCTCAAGGCAGCAGCCCTTACAAAAATCCAAAACAGCTCACAATGTGTTCACAAAACTGATTGCATTACAAAATTATACCTAACTGCTATACAAAGAACTTAGCCCAGCATTGCTGTTGTGTTAAGGCAAGAAGAAAAAGAAAAATAAAAGGGAAACAAGACTTGCTTCACACCCTAGAAGTGATCCAGCTATTCTGGATGTTTTTACACAACAGAAAATTACAATATATAGACAATCCATAATAGCATTTCAAGTTTGTAGCCAATCAGAAATAAGAATGTTTGGAGTTGCTGTCATGGCCCATTTGTGGCCAAGTATGTGCCTTGAGAAGTGTGGGACAGCTAATCACATTGGGATGTGTGCCCTAGCTGCTTTGGATTCCTAAAAATACCCTTGGTGTGTTGAATATGGTTGCTGGAATAGCTGGAACCCGTGCCTCGACAAGATGAGCTTCAGATTTGCATTCTCGAGAAGTTCTCGAGTAGTTCTCAAGAGGATGAATGGCTTCAGGCAGCTTCAAGTATGTATCCTCGAGCAGATCTCGAGAAGATGAAAAACAGGCATTTAAGTGCTCGATTGGTTGAAATGCAGCCCATTGAACTGCTTGAGCAATTAAATGGCTTCAGCACTCCAGCTCGAGAGGATGACTATGGGACTTCAGCAACTCGAGAAGATGGTTGAGCTGCTCGAGTTCATAATATAGGGCAGTGAACTGCTCAAGTGCCTTCAGCCAACTACTCGACAAGTTCATGCATCTACTCGACTTCTTAAGGAATAGCTCAAGTGGTTGCTTTTCCAAGCCTTCAAACTGCTCGAGTTCTTTACCATTCCTACTGTAGTAGCTTGAGTAGATTGATGAACTGCTCAGGGTCCATAAAAGTCAGCACTAGCTAACTGCTCGATAGCCATAAATGTCACACTCTAATCCTCTCGATATCCACTCGAGTTGTGTTTTTGAAGCTGCAATGCAGCTGCTATAGATGCTTCAATATAGGCTTCAACTTCCCTAGCTACTTGATAGCTCCAAGTGGGCTTCAGCTAGCAGCTCGAGATGCTTCATTCTCCATCATGTCCAGCTTCTCTAGTACTTGGGTTGCTTCTGCTACTACACTCCATTAGGTGTGGGTTGTCATAATGTCTTAAAGAAAACACTTGCCATCTGCTCGAAAGGTTCAAGGCAGTTGCTCTCAACTGTTGTATCCCACACACACTGCTGCATTGCTTCAGATATGTACCTTGAAGGTATAAAGCAGCAACAGCTTGGATGGTTGCTTCTCCATACAATTACAACTACTTGAGTGGTTGTTGGCTTCACTGCTGTCCTCTTTAATTCACTGCAGCAGCAGCCCAAAACTTTGGTCGACTTCTCACCCTCAACAGGCCTTCTAGGACACCAATGCATGAAAAATGGCCCCAATGGTGTGAACCACCATGGTGCATTCAATGTAAACCCATCAGTCCCACATCTTAGCTCTAAATTCTTTCTTCTTGGCAAAAATATGTTGGATTGCTGCACTAAGCTATAAATTCCTGTCATCTACACAAAACACACTTAAAAGTCATTATTAACTAGCTTAGAGGTCCGGGCTAAGGGTGAAAAGTCGATTGCACAATAATAGACTAGGTCTATTTCAATATTGGAGAATATTTTTGGTTTCATGGATATTTGTTCAATTCGATCAGGGTTCATCTTCTAGGTCTATCCCCCTGGATTTGGCCATGGCAATGGTTCGGGCCTTTTCTTTGGCTTCTTGGATTTCCTCTTCAGTAGGCATATAGCCTAAGCCGAATTTGACTCGTTGTCCGCCCTTGGCTCTGACTGGGTCTTTCCTGCCTTGTAAGCGAGGGCCCAGCCCTTTGCCTCTCTGATAGCCCCACTTCTGAAGCATTGCCACTGCCCCAATCATTCCTCCTCCAGTTTTTTTGATGACCTTTTTGAGGGATTCTAGCGCACACAGCTGAAGACACAGAGATTCATAGTTTTCAATACGATGTATGAGAGGCAGTGGCGCAAGAATCCCCCAAAAAGGTCAACGAAAAAATTAGAGGAAGAATGATTGCGGCAGTGGCAATGCTCCAGAAGTGGGGCTATCAGAAAGGCAAAGGGGTTGGGCCTGCCACAAGGCGAAACATCGATCGAGATCCAAGGCGGACAGTCAAATCGCTATGCCAAAAGAAGCCAAAGAAAAGGTCCGAACCATTGCTATGGCCAAATCCAGGGGGATAGACCTAGAAGATGAACCCCGATCGCGGCCTTACATCCGAAGCACATTCGTGAGCTCGGGGTAGTCAAAATTGACCAAAATGGGGGAACACAGTTGACCCTGCATAAACTGGTGGCTATCCATGAAACTAACACCAAAATCATTCCCCCCGATATTGGAATAGACCTAGCCTCCCTATCCTTTTTTGAGGAGGAGGTACCCCTGCCTGTACCATAGCCGGTCCTAAACCACCCCAAGCCCATGTTAACATTTGAGAACTAGGTCCCAAGCGAGCCAATGGTAAATATGATGGAGGCTGACCCTCAAAAGCCATCTCTATCAGTTTCCTCCATAAGACCAGGTAAAGGTGTGGCACCTTAGGTAAGAAATTGGGCGTCAATCCCCTAACTCTGGAAGCATTAAATGGCTAGAAATATGGCACCAGGTTGCCAAAAAAAAATAACCTATTAAAAGTGAGATTAGCCCTTGACAGGTAATACCAAATGTATATAGAAACCTGCCTCGCCAAGGGCCATTCTTCGAAGAAAATGAAAACCATAAAAAAATAAAGAAAATGTAAAAAACTCTAAAAATATTGCCTTTTAAAATTCTCGAGAAAAGTAAAGAAAATGATGTTTTAATTGAAAAACCAGCCCGACGTGAAATCAATCTCTTTCCTGTAGAAATACAAGGAGAGATAGGAAATGATGCCCATTTCTGACTCTCTTCTGAGATGAATTTGAAATGTTGGTGTAGGGTGGAGGACACAGCCCCGATTTCATGCACCCATGGAGACCCTAGCAGTAGGTTGAAAGAGGACTTGATGTTGATTGAACTCAAAAGTTGTATAAATTATCCTCGAATCCCGACTTTGTTAGACCTCACTTGACTACTAATGTCTGCTTTTAGTTCATGTTGAGTGCAATAGGTATAAAAGTCAGTTAAAAGTAAAAGGTGTTAAATGAGGAAAGATAGGAAGAAACCCAAGCAATATGGCAAGGATCAAAGGATGCAGCTGGGAAGAGTACTTCAAATGGTCAAATGGACAGGTCGAAAGTGAAAATTCGATCGGTCAGAGTAGCACAACTGGAGGATAAAATAGCAGAAGAGATTAGGTCTTAAATGGACCGGTCGAGGCATCAAAGTGAGACTGGTCAGGATTTAGCTGATCAGTCAAAATCAGAATAGCAGAATGCAAATCAATACAAGGAATTAATCGATCGATCAAGAAATTGAGTCGACCGATCAGGAAAATAATGAATGTTGAAGCCCGTGGGTCGTCTCCTACCTGGAGAAGGGAACTAAACTCAACCGATCGGTGCATCATTCTCGAACAGTCCCAATGATGTTTCTAAGCAAAAAATAAGGTTTCACATCTATGGATATCTTCTAAAACGCTGAGATCTTGTTCGGGAATCTCTCAAGAAAGCTGGATAACTCCAAATCGGCACGAATTTCTTTCCAAAATCATCATCTTTGGAGAATTTTTAGGATCTAGAGAATACTTGTTGTGTATACTTATTTTAGGGCCTTGTAATCTATAAATAAGGACCCTAGGGTTTAGTTTTAGGGGACTCACACGCCGAAACTTTTCTAAAGGGATCTGACGTGAGTTTCCGTAGTATTAGGTTAGATTTAGTTCTAGTATGGAGGGAGACTGGATGTAGTCATCGATTAGAGCCTGCATCAGCAATGATGAAGGCCTCTGATTCG
The DNA here is from genome assembly GCA_021018995.1 of Chloranthus sessilifolius. Lineage (NCBI taxonomy): Eukaryota > Viridiplantae > Streptophyta > Magnoliopsida > Chloranthales > Chloranthaceae > Chloranthus > Chloranthus sessilifolius. Next base: position 100,102,079 of record CM037584.1, on the reverse strand, counting down.
ATGCATGCTTAAAGCTTCGGGCCGGAGCTCTTGTGTATTTTGGATAAGTATCTTAATAAATATTTATTTTCTTTTTCTATTTGTGGATTCCATTGTGGTACGATTGCACATTCGAGGTTTTGACTAGATCGAGAACGTGATGGTAATGCTGCAATCTTATGCAGCTTAATCTCAGTGGCCTTGTAGGAATTGGGGTTAGATTAGATAGGATATTCACTAACGGACTAGGCCTTGTAGGGTAGTTTTTATTGGTTCATTCAATGGTCATTTGACGAGTAGGTTTGTCTAACTTGCGATTAGATCTACCTATTTCATATATGAAGTGACTGAGCTTGTAGCCAGGAGCGGGGGTACCAGGGATTCACGATAAAAAGGAAGTAGGATTTATTAGTTACGAATCGGGAAGCCAAAAGAGCCCCCAGTCTGCTTTCTCCTCTCCTATTTCTAAAATTATGTAGATTTCTTTTATTTTATTTTAGAATAATTTAGGAAATCTAGTGCTGCAAATTATTGTGTAAAATAGAATTAAATAGGAGATAAACGACAAATCTCTGTGGTTCGATACCCTTGTACTTGCCCTAGTACATTTGGACTTGTGCACTTGCAAGGTCATATTTTAAGACGATCAAGTTTTTAGCGCCGCTATCGGGGATTTCGGCTTTATCTTTTATTTGATTTCTGTTTTGCTATATTTTTTGTACCATTATACTAACTGTAGTTTGTGTGTCTATAGGTTGGAAAATCAAAGGTGTTAACGTACTAAAGGTATATCACGAGACGCTGTGAGAGGCTAAGGTATGTGCTTTCAGTTTTCATGAACTAGGTTACTGATTTTTGTTTTTAGTTTTTAGTTAGTCAAGGGGTGGTTTCAGTTCTTCTCTTTCTTGTCGTAGCCAAACCTTGTGTTTGAGAGAACTAGCCGGCATATTCACGGTAGCTTTCGTTCTTCTCACAACTCTGTATTTTTAAACGTTCTAGTCCCCACTTTGCTTTTCAATTAGATCTATCATGGTGGGAGGAGACCATATGACTAGATTGTTGAGGGAGTATTACACACCGGCTAGTTTAGCCCCTCCCTCTTGTATTCAAGTACCTGCATTCACCAAGAATTGGGTCTTCGAGATCAAGCCCAACGTAATTCAACTGTTACCTATTTTTCATGGGCATGGTAACAAAGATTTCCATTTGCATTTAATGAGCTTTCTAGAAATCTGTGCCTTATTTAAAATTAAAAACTTAACTGAAGAGGCCACTCGTTTGAAGCTTTTTCTGTTTTCACTAAGGGACAGGGCGAAGTAGTGATTACCTTCTTTACCCATAGACTCAATTACTAGTTGGGAGGAGTTACGATATGTATTTTTCCATGAATATTTCCCAACCTATAAGACGAGTCAATTTCGGAAGATAATCACTGCGTATTATTAAATCCCGAAAGAGTCTTTTGCAGAAAGTTGGAAACGCTTCAACGAGTTTTTGTTGAGTTGCCCTAATCATGGGGTTCCATGTTGGGAATTGGTGCTCAGTTTCTATGAACGTTTGAATGAAAATACCCGACAATGGATTGATGATATCTGTGGGGTATGGCTCTCTCATTTTTGGAAACTAACGCATGGGAATTTTTAGGGACCCTCAGTGTGGAATCAGTGCCACACCCTACACCAAAATGGACTAATCCAGTGATTTCAAGAAGTATACCTCCTAGGTGAGGAGGGTTGTACAACTTGAAGAAGAAGCACAAAGGGTTTCTGAAACTGTCAAAGTTGATCGATCGATTGAGAAATCGACTGATAAGATTTTATAGAACAGAAAAGTGACTGGAGAAATCGATCGATCGATTTTGGAAATCAATTGATTGGATTTGGAACTCGATTGATCAGATTTGAAAATCGATCGGTCGATTTTGACTGAGCTTTCTGACACTGCTTCGGTATTTTTGCCGTAAATTTCTGCTTCGAACTCTGATTGGTGGTATTCTTATGGCGTTGAAAAGATGACAACGAACTCTAAAATTTTTATGAATTAACAACTTATGAATAAAATGTTTTGAATGTCATAATTGAGCAGGAAGTTGGGTGAAGTTCCGAGTTAGCACATTTTGACTGAAGTGCCGACACAACTTTGGTATTTTGGCCGTAACTTCCTACTCCAAACTCCTATTAATGCAATTCATACAATGTTGGAAATAGGACAATGAGATCTATTACTTTTGTGAATTAATCAACTCATAAATCAAATGTTTTAATGGTCAAAATTGAGTGGGAATTTGGGTCAAGTTTCGAGTTAGCACGAACTTGCCCATTTCCTCTTTGGTTTCGATAAAACACTTAAATATGTCTAAGTTATTGGTAATTAAGTACAATCCTTAATACATCGCATATTTGTGATATAGATTGAGGGTGGGAAGCCATCAATAAGACTTCCTTTATTTCGCGCAACTTCGAGGTTAAGGTAGGGGAGCTTCAATGCTAACTTACATGTTTGACTTTGATTCATAGTTTCTTTGATATAATCGAATTGAATGCGAGCTTTGGAAAGTATTTTTAGAAATTGCAAATGTATTAAAATCTTTGGAATATTAAATTGTATTTGAACTATTTGAATCATCGAATCCTTTGAATCTGAATATAAGCCTTGAATATGAATCTGCTTTGATATGAATTCTGAAATTGAAAATGACTTTGAATCCTTGAACTTTGAAAATAAACTTCGAATACGATCTCTGAACTTCGAACAAGAAATTGAATCTAATTTGAACTACGAATCAAATATGAAAATGCATCCGTATTTGAATCTGACGTGAGTATGAATCCAAATTTCATACAATGAATAAGAATTTGTATATGAACTCTGAATGTAAACTTCGAAATGGTACCTGAATCATTGAATTTATGATCTTGAAATCCGTAATTTGAGTCGGCACGGCGGGATCTCCGTGATTTGAATCGGTACGACAGGATATCCTTAATTTGAATTGGTGCGGCAGTATGTGTCTAAAATTTGATACTTTAAACTTCGAAACGCTGAACTCTGAACTCTTGAATATGAAACTTTGAATCTGAAACCTTGAATTTGAAAATAAGCTTTGCATTTAAATTCTAAGATAAGAAATTCAAAATGTGAACGTGATAAGCATACGTGTGTGTTCGAAACTCCGAGATAAGAATGTGTGTGCTTGAAACTCTAAAATTTCGAAACTCCAAACTTAGATTTGAACTTTGAATACGAAGTTCGAAAAGGAACCCTTTTGACTCGAAATGTGAACTTTGAATAAGAACCCTATGAACCTTGAATTTAGACATGAATATCAAATCTTCAAACTATGAACATGAACATCAAATCTGTGGACTTCGTATCTGAACTATGAAAATGAATTAAGAACTGCGAATCACTGAATATGAACTCCAAACTTGAATCATTGATTATGAATTTCAAACCTAGAAAATGAACTTTTATCTTTCAATACGAGCTTTGAACTTTGAAAATTTAGGTCTTTGAAATTGAACTCGAAATTTGAAGTTTTCAGATTTTAGTTTTTATATGAAATATGTTTTTAAAAGTGATTTATGAAAATGACATCTTTGAATTCCATATGTAAACGAAATTTCAGTTTTTATCTATTTGAACTTATGACCTTTCGAATTCTATTTTGAATAGGAAAATGCCCTTGAAATTTTTGTTATTGAATCTGTACATTGATTAAGGAGATGTGCATTGGTATTGATTTCTCTCTATTGAGCTTAGACTTTTAGCTCACCCCGACTATATGTTACAGGTGTAGGTATTGATCAAGATCTTGGCTTTGAGGAAGATTCAGACTACGTATCGGGAGAAGAATATCTTCCACTTGAGGATTTGTACCCCAGTTTAGGGATCGTAGATTGAGTACTTTGTGGATTTTGGTAAGTTTTGGCTTGGTACATTCGTGCTATTATACACATATTGTACACCACTGTTAGGTGATGGTCGGCCATCACTGGTGGTTTATTTTAGTTATTGTTCATGTTGGATATTAGAACTGGAGACTTGAATTATACCATATATAGTATCTGCTTTGATTTTTGCATGTGTGTGGAAGTACCAAGTATTCTGCATCATATTGTGTTCTACGATCCGGCGGTCCGATTTTTTCGAAGATTTGTGTTAAGAAAAAAAAATGTGTCGGGAAAATTGGGCTATCACAGTTGATATCGGAGCGTAGGCTTTAGGTCTTATGGGAGACTGAGAGCCCTAGCTGTAAAAGCAAGAATGTGGCTGTAGGTTCAGAGATGTGATATTAGATTCTGTCAGAGTATAGGTTGTGAGATTCTAATAGTTCTGTCCAAGTATAGTAATCGATTGTTAATTGAAAATTTTATTTAATTGTAACAGCTCATTATGTCTGGTAGAGGTAGACGACCGAGAGGTGGTTGAGGTGGTAGAGAATGTGTGACGAAAGTGAATGCTACCCCCAGTAAGGGGAGAGGGTGGAAGAGAAGAAAAAATGGCACAGGCCATGGAAGTCATGGCCAATGCAATAGCCCAAAAAATGGTGTTGATGACTGCTCAGAATACCAATAATCATTAGCAGCTGCCTCCACCTCCGACTCCACCTACGCCATTAATGTTTGTGGAGTTTAGGAGGATGAAACCCCCTTGTTTTTATGGCCAGGCTAATTCGCTTGAAGCTGAGAAATGGCTAAATTAGATAGAGAAGCCTCTGCAATGATTACAGTGTATCGATGAAGAAAAAGTGAGCTGGACCTCTTTTCAACTAGAAGGGAAAGCCGACCCTTGGTGAAAGTCGGTATTGAGAATCAGAGAGCAGGATAATCCCGATGGGTTATGGACTTGGGAGGAATTTTTTGAGGTGTTCACAAGGAATACTTTCCCAAGCAGGTGAGAAGTCAGATGGCGGTAAAATTTATGAATCTAGAACAAGAGGGAATGTCTGTACGAGAGTATAGAACGGAATTCACGAGGTTGTCAAGGTTTGCCCTAGAATATGTGGCCACAGATTTGATCAAGGCCAATAAATTCGAACGCGGCTTAAGGCCAAACGTACGAGATAGAATTTAAGTGTTAGAATTGGAAACGTATGGAGCTATAATGGGTAAGGCTCTTGTTGCCAAAAAAGATATTGTGGAAATGTATAAGAGAAGGGACCACTAGAGTAGAGGCAGAGAAAGCCAAATACAGTCCTATGCCCACAAGCAGGCAACCAAGATACCAAATCTCGTGATGCAAGTACCCAGTTAGCCTGCTCAGACTATCCACTCGCGACCACCCATGTCTATGCCTACGAGGTCTTTTCGTCCTCTAAACCCTACAAAGATGCTACAGTCAAGGGTGCAACCGACTTCACACACCGCTTCAGCCACCCCAATTGAGTCGTGCTCAAGATGCGGGAAGCAACATAAGACGGAAGAGTGCAGGTGGGTCAAGGATGCATGCTTCAAGTGTGGCCGACAAGGACATTTGACAAAGGATTGTCCCGTGGCTAATAAAGGACCAACAACAATTTAAGGTCATTGCATTTTGGATTAATAGTCAAGATATGCACTTCATTGTTAAATTTTATAGTAATTAAGTATCCTTTCAGGACTAACTGCATGGTGATGAACTAAACTTTTGATGAGCGATAATGTGAATTTTTATAGTGATGAATAACTTAATTTTTGTGATAGTTATCAGAACCCTAAAGTTGTTATGGATGTCTACTTCTGAAGGTTTAGTTGTGGATATGTTCTACCGATTAGTTGTGAATATTTTGATTGTTGTAGGTGCGTATATTCTGTTACAGTGAGTAACAGGGATTATGATTGGTTCTAGAAGTACCTTGTTATGCACAGTTTTAGACATGTTCACATATTTGGGAATGTATGTCATGTTTTGATTGTTCAATTCTGAACACATTCTCATTTTATGAATGTGTTTATTACCACATACATGCTTATTACATGGTAGACGTAGTCCCAAATTTGGTGTCGGCGTATTGTTGATCAGTTGGGAATGACGAATAGGTTTTAAGAGTTATAACTTTAGATTTAGAATCTAGAGTTACTATAGTGAACGATTTGAGCCCATGTGAACGATTTTGAAATGACAGTTGATGCAATTTGACAATTGGCTCAAATGTTACCAAGTGCATTTTCAAGGACGAAAATTCCTTTAAGGAGGGGAGAATGTAATAACCTAATTATTTTCGTTGACATTGAGTCATTGACTCTTGAGGAGAATATCACTATGTCTGTTTGGACCTGTGAGATATCCATACTTTTTCGAAGTAGGCACATCAATTTTCAAGGACAAAAATTATTTAAGGTGGGAAGAATGTAACAACCTAAAATTTTCATAAATGTTGAACCGTTGACTTTTGACGAGAATGCGACCTTTTGACTTATTTGACTTGAGTCAAATCATTTAACCTGGGTAATGTAGCCTTAAACTCCATTTGTTAAAACTGGGGGTACACACCAAACACATTAAAGCCCAACCCGTACCCTGTGTAGAGTATATGCGTGCTTGTGTATGTTGCACACGAACTAGGGCCCAATTTTTGAACATTGGGCCTCTACTCGAATACGTCGACTATTTGAGCCGACTGTTTGGGCAGACTAACTGGGCTAACTATTTGAGCCGACTATTTGAGCCAACCAGTTGGGTTGACTATTTGGGCCGACCAGTTGGGTCGACTAATTAGGCCAACTAGTTGGACCTCAACTAGAACCTTTGAGTGAGTGACAAATACTCGAGTTGTGTGTGCTAGTTTCACACCGGACCAAACTTCCATGTAAATAAGAACTAGCATCTTAAATGGATGTTTTAGCTTCGCAACAAAACCAAAACTATTGGATTAGACTAACGTATGCACAAGTTGGTGTGTGGCTTCACAAGGGAACTAGGCCCAAGTATAAGCTAAAACAGGCTTCTCACGTAAGCCATTGAGGCTATTTGGGTTTGCAATAGAAGTGAGAGAGAGAGAAGGAGAACCGTGAGAAGAAGCTCCGCATTTGTGCCGGATGCTCCGAGTAGTTGTTAATCTCCCTCTCATATTCATGGTCGTCGGTGATTCCGGCACAAGAGAATATCGTTCATGCACATGGTTATAATTCGTGAAGAACGAGGGTTCCGTTTTCTCCAAAATCCCGATTTGAAGCCCTCTTTTGCAAAGCCATATGATCACAAGGATACTAAGGATTTATTGGGCACAAACCGTGAAATTTGACCCTTGATTTCACCCCTTTTGATTGGGAGAAGATTGGGTTTCGAAATCACAGATTTGAGAGAAGCGTGGGTTTTGGCATGATCGGTGCCGTCCATCGTGTGCTCCAATTTTGCGAGTTTTAGAAGGTAAGATTTATATTTTATAGTGTGGATATTGTTTAGATTTGATGTATGAATGAATGGGGATGTGTGCATTGAGTTTTTGGTGTTTTAGATTGAAGAAGAAGAAGCCCGAAGGGTTTCTGAAATTGTCAAAACCGATCGATCAATTTAAAAATCAATCGATCAGATTTTATAGAACATAAAAGTGAAAATTTACTTGAGAAATTGATCGATCGGATTTGGAAATCGATCGGTCAATTTTGACTGAGCTTGCCGACACTGCTTCGATATTTTTATCTTGGCTTTCTGCTCCGAACTCTGATTGACGCGATCCTTACGGAGTTGGAAAGATGACAACGAATTATAAAAATTTTATTAATTAATCCACTCATGAATAAAATTTTTTGAGGGCCATAATTGAGGGGGAAGTTGGGTCAAGTTCTGAGTTAGCACGTTTTGACTAAAGTGCCGTCATAACTTCGGTATTGTTGCCGTAACTTTCTGCTCCGAACTCCGATTGATATGATTCTTATGGCGTTGGAAAGAAAACAACGAGATCTAAAACTTTTTTGAATTAAATAACTTATGAATCAAAATTTTTGAGGGTTAAAATTGAGCAAAAACTTAGGTAAAGTTTTAAGTTAGCACGAACTTGCTCATTTCCGCTTTGGTTTTGAGAAAAAACTTAAATATGTTTAAGTTATTGGTAATTAAGGTCAGTCCTTAATTAATCATATATTTTTCATGTAGATTGAGGGTGGGAAGCCATCGATAAGACCTTGCTTTGCTTCTCGCAACTTCAAGGTTAAGGTAGGAGAATTTCAATGCCTACTTACATGTTTGACTTTGATTAATAGTTTCTTTGATATAATTGAATTGAATGCGAGCTTTGAAAAGTGTTTTTAGAAATTGTGAACATATTGAAATCTTTGGAATATTAAATTGTATGTGAACTATTTGAATCATCGAATCCTTTGAATCCGAATATAAGCCTTCAATATGAATCTGCTTCGATATGAATTCTGAAACTGGAAACGACTTTGAATCCTTGAACTTTGAAAATGAACTCCGAATACGAACTTTGAACATCGAACAAGAAATGGAATCTAATATGAACTATGATTCCGATATGAATATGCATCTGTATTTGAATCTGACGTGAGTATGAATCCGAATTTCGAACAATGAATAAGAATTTGTATATGAACTCTGAATGTAAACTTGGAAATTGTACCTGAATCATTGAATTTATAAACTTGAAATACGTAATTTAAACTGGCATGGCAGGATATCCGTGATTTGAACCGGTACGGTGGGATATTTATAATTTGAACTGGCATAGCGGGATATTCATGATTTGAACCGGTACGGCGGGATATCCGTAATTTGAACTGGTTTGGCAGTACATGTTTGAAATTTGGATCTTTAAACTTCAAAATGCTAAACTCTAAATTTTGAACTCTTGAATATGAAAATCTGAATCTGAAACCTTGAATTCGAAAATAAGCTTTGCATGGATAAGAAATTCGAAATGTGAACGTGATAAGCATACGTGTGTGTTCGAAACTCCGAGATAAGAATGTGTGTGTTTGAAACTCTGAAATTTTGAAACTCCGAACTTAGATTTGAACTTTGAACACGAACTTCGAAAAGGAACCCTTTTGACTCGAAATGTGAACTTTGAATTAGAACCCTATGAACCTTGAATTTAGGCATGAATATTAAATCTTCAAACTATGAACATGAACATCAAATTTGTGGACTTCGTATCTGAACTATGAAAATGAATTAAGAGCTGCGAATCAATGATTATGAACTCCAAACTTGAATCATTTATTATGAATTTTGAACCTAGAAAATGAACTTTGATCTTTGAATACGAGCTTCGAGCTTTGAAAATTTAAATCTTTGAAATTGAACTCAGAATTTGACGTTTTCGGATTTTAGTTTTGATATGAAATATGTTTTTAAATGTGATTTATGAAAATGAAATCTTTGAATTCCTTATGTAAACGAAATTTTAGTTTTTGTGTATTTGAACTTATGACCTTTCAAATTTTATTTTGAATAAGAAAATGCCCTTGAAATTTCTGTCAATGAATATGTGCATTGATTAAGGAGATGTGCATTGATATTGATTTCTCCCTATTGAGCTTAGACTTTTAGCTCACTCCGACTATAAGTCACAGGTGTAGGTATTGATCAAGATCTTAGCTTTGAGGAAGATTCATACTACGTACTGGGAGAAGAATATCTTCCACCTGAGGATTTGTACCCACAGTTCAGGGATCGTAGATTGAGTATATTATGGATTTTGGTAAGTTTGGGTTTGGTATATTCGTGCTATTATACACATATTGTACATCACTATTAGGTGATGGTTGGCCACCATTGGTGGTTTATTTTAGTTATTATTCATGTTGGATATTAGAACTGGAGACTTGAATTACGTCATATATATTATCTGCTCTGATTTCCACATGTGTGTGGAAGTACCAAGTATTCTATATCAAAATGCATTCTACGATCTGGCGATCCGGTTTTTCCGAAGATCTGTGTTAAGAAAAAAAAAATGAGTCGGAAAAATCGGGTTGTCACAACAAGGCCACATGAAATAGCGATATAATAAAATACCATACAAAGGAGGAAAGGAAAGTACTAAAATTACCTCTAGGAAATGATGTTGCACCCTCGCTATTGCATGCAGTCTCAACCTCGATGGTGAAGGAAGCATAGAACACAAATTTTAGATCATATGACTAACAATTCAATGAAATTGTTAAGGAAAGATAATTGAAATGTACGATTTGATTGCATGTTTTTATCTTGAAATATATTCCATTTTGAATGAATACTATTGGCTTTGACAAAGTTTTAACCACCCAAACACTTGTTTTTTATTTTTCTTCATTGATGAAATGCCACATGGCATATGATCCAAAAAAGGGTGTTGTTTTGGGATCATGTGCCACATGGCACATGATTTGGGTGGTTCGCATGCATGGGTTCATCTATGCATTTGAACCAATATGTCTTTTTGCCATATATATATATATATATATATATATATATATATATATATATATATATATATATATATATATATATATATATATGTATATGTGTGTGTGTGTGGGGGGGGGGGGGGGGGGGGGTTAAGTAGAGGAAAAATTATTAGTAGCTATCAACCTTCATGAAGAAACTAAAAAAGAGTTATTAATTCACATGGTCAAATGAAATAATGATATTATAAAATACACTACAAAGGATGAACGAAAAGTACTGAAATTACCTTTAGGCAATGATGTTGCACCCCCGCTATTGCATACAGTCTCAACCTCGATGGTGAAGTAACCATAGAACACAGTTTAGATCATGTAAGTAATAGTTAAATGAAATGTTAAAGGAAATATAATAGTAATATATGATTTGATTGCATGCTTTTATCTTGAAATCTATTCTATTTCGAATGAATCCTATTGGCCATGAGTCACTCATTAAATAAACATTTTATTGTAATCTATTGCTAATATGAAATATTACCATCATTGATACAAACAGTACAAGGAATACCAGGAAAGGGCTTTTATCTCTGTTGCCTTTCTTGTTTCAATGATTATTTTGGGATGAGTACCTATTTCCTAATATTTTTAATTGGAATCGGTGTGATTATTAATAGTGAGGATACTGTTTTTATAAGTTTGGGGAGGTGGCACAATTAGGTAAGTGAATATAGAACCAAATATGAGATGTGTAAGTAAGTGTTAAGTATTAAGTAAGATATAAAAAAATCTGTTTTAGCAAGCATTTTAAAAAAAAAAAAAAAATTAAAATTTTTATAAAAAAAATTCTTTTAAACTCCTAGGTGATCCCTAGTGGAGGAGTTTAGTCTCCGGAGAGTTTTCAGTGAAGATACTCACAAACTTCAAAAATCTATTTCAAAACATCAAATTTTACACAAACTTTCAATCGAATCAAAAAAATATAAACCATATTTAATCCAAAATTCATCTCCATTAAAACTTCAATCCTATTAATTCATATAAACAAGTTAATTGAAAGCAACCATATATCCATCTTCCATAATCGATCGACATAGATCTAGTGTGTAGTGTGAGTGTTCATTACCAATTTTCACTGTAAAAAATCCAAACATAGCTTCAATACTTACCCATAAATCTTTTACTTTGACTCAAAACTCACTTAGGTATACTCTCTCAATGAAAATTCAGCAAGTATGGATTCACTCACTTTCAATATGCGGTTTAGAATATGAAACGAACTGAAATTTACCTTATTTTTCAATGAAAAATAGTAAACAAAGAAGAAACAAAAATCTCATGGAATGATTTCTAATCCTGAAATTCATAAGACAATTCATCATAGATTTCACAAATTAAACTCTTCAATAGAGTAGTTTCGATCAACCTTGGATCAAAAAGGTCTTTCTTTTTTGTTGTAATGGGGCTACGGGTTAAAGGCAAGAAAGAAAATGGATAAGAGGATTCAAACTTTGAGAAAGTAAGCAAGTAAAGAGGTGCTTCAAAATTTTCTTCCTTTAAAATCCTCACTTCTCTTTTTTCTTCTCAACTTTTGTAAACATAAAACTTTCTTTTTTCTTTTCTCTTTCTTCTTTTGATACTTCTCAACAACTTTCATTTTTTATTGACATTTTTTTTATAGGTCATATCCTTTTCTTTTTTTTTAGCACAACATAGCTCATATCCTTCTTCTTTTTTTTTTATTTGGCTCAAAAGTGGGTACTAAAAAAGGATATTAACAAGGTAAGTCATTTTGAAGGTCAAACTGTCCATGGATAGCCTTAGATCATATCCTTGGTTTCATGAATACTTACTTCAAAGCTTTGAATTCAAATTACAAAACTTCTAACAAAAATCTTATTCATTTCATTCATAAAACAAAGTGAGATCTATAAAAATACTGAATTTCAAAGAAAATATGAGTGATGTATATAAATTCTCTCAAAAAGAATAGTTTAAGGCACAAATCTCTCATGATTTAGTCTTTTCAAGAATTTATAGTTCATACTTCAACTATTTTCTTCATTTTCTAGTTCAAATGGTAATGAATGTGTAAAAATTTTACTAGATCTATGCTTCTCAATCACTTCAAATTTTAGCACAATTAACTTAAAATTAACTCATTTAACTTCAAAACAGATTTTCTTGATTTTAACTTCAATTTATTATGAAGCAAACATGGTTCAATCTTTATTTTCAAATCATTTTTATGCCAAATTCAATATTTATAATAATTTAAAAACTAAAAAAATAAAAAATTTATGAAAGTCTACTAAATATCTGCAAAAACCAATACAAAACAGATTTTCTTTATCTCTCTTAACACTTGATACTTAAACATATTTTTAACACTTGCTTACATAGAGTATACTTGATTTATAATTTACTTACCCAGGTGGGTTTCCTACCTCAAACCTTTAAACATAGTGTCCCATTATTAACAATCATAGCTCATCCCAAAAGAATTATTGCAACAAAAGAGGGAGTGGAAATAAAATACCCGTTTCTCGATATGTAACGTCCAACTCCAGTACCGGTACGTACCACACGATATGTACCAGTTCCAGACAATACATCGGTATGTATCATCCAGTACATTCCAAAAAAGTATGAGAAGCACCGGTATGGTACTTTGAATGTACTTTGAACCACGCTTGGAATATTATCTAGGATGTCATTTACCTCAATTTGGAAAGGAGTTACTATTGTATCATGTCTTCAACAAATTCATGTTATAAAATTAGCCAATTTTTAAGATGTAAAAGCAGCCAACAAGTTGCAACTTAACAGTGTACCACACTATTAACGGTTCGCTCGGATACTGGCACGTCCCATATGATTAACATCAAGCTCCGATACCGGTACGTACCATATGATTACTTTACGATGTAATAACGTACCACGCCTCACATTTTGCACTTTCAACTTATTTTTAATTTTGTATGTGGCTAAATAAATGGTTCATTTTGCATCCAGTGTGTGACAGCCCGAATTTTTCCAACATGAATTTTCAGCGATATTATTATTATTTTCTTTTTTCAACTAACTCAAACAAATGGAAAAACCTGGACCACCAGATCGTAAACCACAATCTGACACAGAATTTTTGGTACATCCACATATATGTAGAAAGCAAAGTAGGTGATACTTGTGGCATAATTTAAATCTCCAATTCTAACATCTAGCATAAACAATAACTAACAACACCACAACTTACCAGAAATCTTATCAATCCTCAAGTCCTCAATCCACAAGTCTAGTATCCTGATAAATATTATACCTGTGACGTAAAGTCGAAGAGTGAGTTACATCTAAGCTCAGTAGAGGAAACTTAATAAAATTTCACATCTTATCATAATGAAGCATAGATTAAATAACAAATCCAAAACATGTTCATATCGAAATGAAAAATATTTTTATATCAAACAGAAACTGATTTCAAAGGCATTTTTCTTGTCCTTGGTTACTGAGTTGGTTTACATTCACTTACACATTCTTATCTAAATTCCTATACATGTCTTACACATTCTTACATAGCTTACTTATATGTCTTACACATTCTTACATAACTTACTTACGTATCTTACACATTCTTATGTAGCTTACTTACGTGTCTTACACATTATTAAATAGCTTACTTACGTGTCATACACATTCTTACGTAGCTGACTTACGTGTCTTACACATTCTTACGTAGCTGGCTTACTTATTCAATTTACGGAGACTGATATCCAAAGAGTACGTAAATCCCGCCAAAGTGGTCCAAGAGCGTACAGAGATACAAAAGTATCCAAAGGAGTATGTAAATCCTGCCAAAGCGGTTCAAGGGCGTACATAGATACAAAGGTGTCCAAAGGAGTACATAAATTCTGCCAAAGCGGTCCAAGGGCGTACATAGATACAAAGGTGTCCAAAAGAGTACATAAATCCCGTCAAAATGGTCCAAGGGCGTATATATATCTCGCTAAAGCGGTCCAAGGGTGTACATATTTACAAAGATGTTGAAAGGTGTACGTAAATCCCGCCAAAGCGGTCCAAGGGCGTACATTCACACAAGGCCAAATGACTCAAAGGGTTCAGAATTCAAATTAAAGTTCAGATTTATAAATCAAAGTCTAAAGTTCATATTCATGGTTCAAAGGATTCAAAATTTTAAGTGTGAAGATCATATTCAAGTTCAATATTAAATTTTAACGTCGAAGTTCAAAAATTCATATTTATGGTTCAATTTCATATTCAAGGTCAGAATTCAAATTTCATGTTCAAAGATCATATGCTAGATTTTAATTCATTTTCAGATTCAAAAAATTTTAAATTCTAGTTCAAAAATTTTCAAAGCATTCAATCAAATCAAAGAACTATGAATCAAAGTCAAACATGTAAGTTTGTGTTGAAGTTTCCCTACCTTAACCCTTGAAGTTATGCGGAGCCAAGCAAAGTCCTATCGATGGCCACCGCCCTCAATCTACATCACAAGCACACAATGATTCATTAAGAATTAACTCTAATCATTAATACTTTAGACATATTTAAGTGTCTTCCTAAAACGAGGTGGAAACGGACAAGTTCACACTAATTTAGAATTTAACATAGCTTCCTCCTAAATTTTGACCATCAAAACTTTAGATTTACAAAATTATTAATTCATAAAAGTTGTAGATCTTGTTGTTCTCTTTCCAATGCCTCAAGAATCGCATCAATCAAAGTTCAGAATAAAAATATTATGCCCAAAATACCAAAGCAGTATCGGCAAGCTCAGTCAAATTCGACTGGTCGATTTTCAAATTCGACCGGTCGGTTTTCAAATTTGACCGATCGATTTCTCCAGACTCCAAATTACACGTTTACTATTTTTCACAAATTGACCGGTTGATGCTAATTTCGATCGGTCAATTTTCCAAATCGACCGGTCAAAAATATTTCGATCGGTCGGTTTTGTGTCTCGTCAAAATCAGAATTTGACCCAACTTCTCACTAAATTCTAACCTTTAAAATGATTGATTCATAAGTTGGTTAATTCACAAAAGTTGTATAGCTTTTTGGCCTCTTTCCAATGCTGTAAGAATTGCAGCAATCGGAGATCAGAGAAGAAAGTTACGGCCTAAATACTAATGCAGTGTCGGCGAGCTCAGACGAATTTGACCAGTCGATTTGGAGTTCGACTAGTCGATTTTGTCAGCTCAGGTTTGAACTTCAAAACTCAATTTTTTCTCCAAACCTTCATTCTTCTAATTTCTCACCCACATATATAAACCAAACTACCACAACTCTAACTCATAATTTAACACAATTTCTTTACCTTAAGTCGATCGATTTATCGATCCACGAGCTCACTCCCAACCTAGGGTTTCAGAGTGAATCTCGTCAATCACTCCGGTGTTTGAATCAAAACGAAGCCTATGATGACGCTCCACTTTAACACGCACTACTCTCCGCTCTCCCAATCGTGTACGTCGTGATCACAACGGTTGGTTCTATCCACACATTCCAAATCTCAAAAATCTCATTGATGTCGTAATTTAACGACTCACCGCAGCATACAAACTACCACGAGGCCAATACCTCGAAGTTCAACGGAGCCGATCCAAGCACCGGACGTCCACGTGAGCGATCTCCTCCAACGTCTATCTCTTTCTCTCTAGAAACCCTAGAACTCCCAAAATTGCAAATGGTAAAGGCTTCTCAAAGAAGCTTTGCCTTTTTTATAACTTAAAGGGGCTAGTTCCCCTAGGCAACACATACACCCCTTTTTGGTGTATGCCTTATCCAAAAAACTTGATTTCACGTGAAACAAATACACCTAAGCAAGGTGTCTCTTACTACCCAAACATTCTTTGGTTCGGTGTGGGGCCTACACACCCAAATC
The DNA here is from genome assembly GCA_021018995.1 of Chloranthus sessilifolius. Taxonomy (NCBI): domain Eukaryota; kingdom Viridiplantae; phylum Streptophyta; class Magnoliopsida; order Chloranthales; family Chloranthaceae; genus Chloranthus; species Chloranthus sessilifolius. The sequence goes on along the minus strand of CM037584.1, from coordinate 100,085,867 downwards.
ACCTATCTATCGGATTCGGTGTGGAGCTGATACATTGAAGCTTGGTGTATATGAAATCATCTAATGATCCACACACAATCTAAATCACCCTTTTTCACTTAAGACCTAGCCTAAAATAATTTATTTAATTAATTTCACAATGTCGGGTATGTGACCAGTCGGACACACACACCGAGGCGTACTGTTCAAAGGTTAAAATTTTCAGGATGTTACACAATGAGACCCACCAATTACCAACTACACCAATAATTTTATTCCACATAAATGTGTACTCTCTTATTTTGACTATTGTTTAAATAAATTTACGTAAGCTGGTCCTTCTTCACTACTAAATCAGTTTGACCCAAATAAATTTACACAGTGAGACCCAAATAAATTTATGACGGATTGGAGAATACAACATAAATAGTAGTGAAGAGGTGGTTTCAAGAAGCGACACAAAATTTTGGTTTCTCATGCCGGGCAAGAGCCGGTACGCAAAGGATACAATATTCGCTCACATAGGCATGATAAACTGCGAAACATCTTTATCTGATCAGGATCTTAGGTAGCGCTTCACATGGGCTATGATAGAAGGTTTAGAGTGCTAACTAGTAGGTCAAACAATACGCAGACTCGATAGTGCTTCACATGGGCTATGATAAGAGGTTTCGAGTGCTAACTAGTAGGTCAAACGAAATGTAGACCCGAAATCCTTAAACAAGAACAAATTCAACAATATACCTGAATTTTCAAGGGTTTCAAAGTAGAGATCCATCTTAACAACAGAGTTCTAATGAAGATGAACGCAAAACCACAAAACCGCAAAATGAGGAAATGCATGGGATAGATTGACAAAGAACCATTCAGTGTTCTTTTTCAGATCCATTCCTGATTACAAGCTCAATATCCCATTCACGAACAAAAAAATCTCCTCCCATCAACCAACCATTTATCTTTTAGAATCTCCTCTTGTAAATTTCCACCGTCCATTTCAAATTATTCTACTTCCTTTATTTCCAATGGTCCTAAAACGGCTACCACACTCGTCATTACATAAAAGTAATTATAGTTTTCCTCTTCCAGTCGCTCTTTCGATTCTCTATCAAATCGCATGGATCCAAGTTCTGTCAGTTTCCATATTTTTAAATCTTATGTGACCAATTAATTATATTCACCATCAATTTCAAATTATTTAACTTCTTTTAATTCCAATGGTGCTAATATTACAACCATGTTTGTCTTTACCTAAAGGCAATTATTATTTTTCTCTTTAAGTCCGTCTTTTGGTTCTCTATCAAATCGTATTGATCCATGTTTTGTCCCTTTCCAATGGTGCTAAAATAACTACCATGCTTGTCTTTAACTAAAGGAAATTATTATTTTTCTCTTGAAGTCCCTCTTTTGGTTCGCATTGATTCATGTTTTGTCCCATTCCATATTTTTAAATCTTATGGTACCAATTAATTATATCCACCATCCATTTCAAATTCACTACTTTTACTTGCAATGGTGCTAAAATGGCTACCATGCTTGTCTTTACCTAAAGTCAATTATTATTTTTCTCTTCTCGTCCCTCTTTTGGTTCTCTATCAAATAGCCTGGATCCATGTTTTATCCCGCTCCATATTTTTAAATCTTATGGGACCAATTAATTATATGTATGTTAATCAGTGAAAAATACCATTTTTCACCTCCTAACCTAGCCTTTAATAGACCTTAGAGTTGTTTAATGATTGTTTTTTAGTGTTGTTTTGTAGTTAGTAATAATCTGCAGTAAAGTGCAGAAAACTATGCAGCAAAGTCTAAAAAAGAGGGAGATCTGAGTCAACCATTGACTGATGAAAACACTCAAGCATGACAGAGAGCTGTGACGGACTGTCATAAGCAATAGAGGCTCAGAAAGTAGTATTCGAGCTGTTGATATGAACCTGTTGAGAGGTTCAAATGTGTACTCGAGCAGTTGCTGAAGCTGCACTGAGGATTAGAGACTCAACCTGTCGAATGGTTCAGTATGAAGAAGAACTTGTCAAGATTTATACCTGAAGCTTGTAACCTCTTGAACACATGCCTAAACCTCTCGAGGTGCGATTTCTGAATCTCCAACTGATCGAATGAGTAACTTGAAACTTCAATCACTCAATGCATCGGTCAGTTTTAGAAGGAAATTTTAGAACTTCAACAGATCGGAGGACACCTGATCTAACTGCCCCACGTGTGCTGATCTGATCTAACAGAACTGGGGCAATACTTGGAGGAAATGCAACCACATCAGCAGGTCTGTTAACAGAATTGATTCTCCTCTTCTTTGATTGGCCAAAATAGATCTGAGGCAGTTGGGAAATGTGTATAAATAGAGGGGAATAAGCCACAGATAGGGCATCCAGAGTTTTAGGAATTTTTGAATTGCTTTCTTCCCGCCTTTTCTATTCTTCTTCTTCCTTCTCTATTCTCTCCCTAGCCTAGCCATGCTCTGCTAAATCTTTGTAACAGCTAGGGATAGTTGATCTGTAATTTGATTTGTGAAAACATTGAATGAAGAGTGGAAATTATAGAGACTGCAGATCTGGGAGTAATTTGTTGTGAGTTTTATTTAGATCAATGAATTACTAGTTTTATTGTTCATTAAATCTATAAGATCTGGTGATCTTCCTCTGATTTCTATAGATTTATATACCTATGGATGCCTAAGCTTGTAGCCTTGCATCCATAGCAGTTGCAGTGGTTTTATTACTCTATTTCTTTCCCCCATGACTGGATTATAACCATGGGATACTTTGTGACCATTCGAGTGGACAAGGTATAACCCTAGGACTAGTCCATATCTAAGGGAGGTTTTGGATCCATCTACCTTGCAATTGTGCTTGTAGCCAATTGAAGGATTGCTGCAGATCCATCTTCTACTTTGCATTGCAAATCAATTTTACAGTGAAAACTATCCCCTCGTTGTTCATTCCCCATATTTGAATTTTATTTTACCAAAATATTCATCATCTTTCTCAATTCTCTCTTTCTTTGATCTATGGATCAGTTTTAATTTTTGTTTTTAATTAGATCCTTACTGCTATTTTAGTTTTAGTGACAGCCAAAAAACTCAAACTCTTTTCCCTATTTTCCTTAGTTTAAATAGAATAGGAGTAGGAGGTCCAGATCTATAGCAGACCTAGAAGATTTACTATCTTAGATCACAAATCTTTGTGGGAACGAAGTCTTACTTTTTTAAAAACTTGCTATAACAGCCTTATATCTTGCAGGCTGTGTTTAAATTGCTGAATTGTGTATTGTTTCACCACATTTTCACTCCCCTCTTTAATTTGTTTTTGCTGCCATATTTTTACCATTACACTTTTAAAACAAAAATAAGAGCACAAGCAATTTTGAACCAACCAGTTTTTGGCGCCGCTGTGGGGATCTTTGTAGATCTAGATTTGATAAATCTATATTTTTCTTTAAGTTAGGTTTTAGATCTGTTATTTGTCTATTTTGTATTTGAATAATTGTTGTTGTAGTTTTTTTATAGTCTTCTAATTTTTTTTGCAGATCTAGAATTATAGTTTGGAGAGGAGATACTTGCCTATTGCTGGAGCAGATCTTACTTGTGTTTGAGGTTCTTACTCTTTTAATTACATTTTCATTTCTGTCATTTTTATTTAGCAGCAGTATTTTATGTGTTTATTTTTATCTATTGTGTTTGTTTGCTATAATTTGTTGCTCCTATAATTCATTTGTTTGTGTGTTGTATGTTTGGTAGAAGGACTCTTAACCCTGAGACTCTAAATCTCGAAGTTGAGAAGATCCTTAGAGCTAGACAGCCAACATACATTCCTGCTGATCATTGTGAGACTACTGAGATGGGTGAGCAACCAAGACCAATGAGGGAATATTTTGCACCAGGGGCATATTCATCCCCCTTCTGCATTCAATTCTCTGTAGCTGAAGGGAATTATGAGATTAAGGCTCAGACCATCCAGATGTTGCCATCTTTCCATGGATTGAGCAAGGAGGACCCTTATAAACACATTGATGAGTTTCTTGTCTTGTGTACCACCTTTACAATTGCTGGTCTGGGAGATGAGGCAACCAAAATGAGGCTTTTTCTTTTTTCATTAATGGCCAAAGCCAGAAATTGGCTTAACATGCTCCCACCAAACAGCATCACATCATAGAATGACCTCCAATGTCAGCTTTTGGCTAAATTTTCCCTATGAGCAAAACTAGTTAGCTAAGAAAGAGCATAATTTCCTTTGCTCAATTCTCAACTGAAAATTTCCATGAAGCATGGGAAAGGTTTAAAGAACTGCTAAGGTAGTGTCCACATCACCAAATCCCTAAGTGGCAGCTTGTCCAGAGCTTTTATCAAGCGATTGATCCTTAGAGTAGGGAATGGTGGATGCCTCCTGTGGTGGGAGTTACCTTAGCAAGATAGTTGAAGAAGCTTGGGAACTTTTTGATGTCATCAGTGAAAATTCCATACAGCAGGTGACTCTATCAAGGAATGACATTGAGACTCCTGCTAAAATGGTAAAACAATTCACCCCAAGGGGTAAGATGTATGAAGTCAATGTGCACAATGACCTGGAAAAAAAGGTGGACACCCAAAATTTTGACAAATTAATGGGTGTGATGTAGCCTAGAATGGTTACACAAGTGGAAGAGGCATGTCTGATATGCTAGTCATCCACCCACTCCCTTGAGGACTGTCCATCAGCTGGTCAATATCCTAATTTGGTCATGGAGCATGCCAATGTTGCTCAATCTTTTGGGCAACAGTAACCTCCTGGGTATCCATGGAGGAACCGCCCCAATCTGAGGTGGATGCAAGACAATTTTCAATCCCAGTAACAGCAGGTAATGCCTTATAGGCAGGCCCAACCATACCAGCAAAATTACTTCCCAAGGCCTCAGTACCAACAACCAATGGCACAACCTATGGCTCAGCCAATTCACCAAAATTCACTAGCACCACCACCACAAGCCAGAGCACCCTCATTTGAGGAGCAGGTTTTGTCCTCATTGCAAAACCTGAGTTCCTTATCACAAACTGTGCACTCTCACAGCCAGAGTATCAAGAAGATTGAGGACCACCTTGGTCATCTACCTAATACTTTGACTAAGAGAGAAGAGGGCAGACTATCAAGCTAGCCAATGAATAATCTTAAAGGACAGTACAGGGTGGGTGATTCTTCTTCAACTCATGACGAAGCTAAGTCCATCACTATTTTGAGAAGTGGCAGGCTGGTGGATAACCATGTTGATGTTGAGACCACAAGGAGTGCAGGAGAGGAAACCATAGTCCACGACAGTATGCAGCATATGAAAAATAAAGGGGCTGCTATTGAGTCCCAATATAAAAATAAAAATACAAACAAAGAAAAAAATGCAAAGGCAGTAGATGAGAGCTCAGCAGTACCTCATCTATCATTTTCTCATGCTCTTCAAGCACCTTCTCCTTTTGATAAGGGGAATGTTAAGGTGCATGAAATGATAGAGACCTTCAAGCAAGTTAAGATCAATTTACCTCTGCTTGATGCCATCAAACATGTCCCAAGCTATACAAAAATTTTGAAGGATTTGTGCACCCATAAAAGACAGTCTAGGATTCATTTATCCAAGAAAGTCCCTTTTGCTGAAAAAATAAAACAAATTTTATTTATTGCAACCTCAACTAAACACCAAGACCCTGGAGTTCCCACAATCCCTTGCATCATTAGAGACCACACTATAGAAAAAGCTCTCCTAGATTTGGGAGCCAGTGTTAACCTACATCGATATTCTGTGTATGAGAAGTTAGATTTGGGAGAGTTAAAACACACACATGTTGTCTTACAACTGGCTAACAAATCTGAGAGGAGACCTATGGGCATCATTGAGGATGTGTTGGTTGGGGTGGAAGCAGATTTCCTGGTTTTGGATATGGAACCTACTAGATGCACCACCCCTATCCCTGTGATATTGGGTAGGCCATTCTTGGCTACTACTAATGCTTGCATACAGTGCAAATTTGGGGTGATGGAGGTGACCTTTGGAAATATGAAGGTGAAGCTCAATGTATATAATGTTGCAAATCAACCTCAGTTTGAAAGTGAAGACTGCTTCATGGTTGATGTCATTGATGAGCTTGTTGAGGAGACCATGCCCAAGCTACTGAATTGGGATGATGTTTTTGAGAAATTTGAGGAGATGTGGACTAAGACTATTGAAGGGGAGGCCCCCACACATTTGACTGAAGAGGTGAAAACCTTGAACTCTTCAGTGGGGCTTGCAAGGCACTCTCATTGGAAACTTGTTGTGTTGCCTCTCCCCTTACCTTATAAGGCACCTTTGTTACCTTCACTTGTCAGTCCACCTTATTTGGAGCTGAAAAAACTTCCAAAGTCTCTCAAATATGCATTTTTGGGACAAGATCAGAAGTTTCATGTGATTATTTCATCTTCACTCACTGAGGAGAAGGAAGAAAAATTGTTGTGTGTGCTCAAGATGCACAAGAAGGCAATAGGTTGGACCATTACTGATCTAGGGGAAATTAACTCAGTTGTGTGTATGCACAAGATTCACCTGGAAGAGGGTTCCAAACCCTCTAGGGAGATACAAAGGAAGTTGAATTCTCATATCCATTAAGTGGTTATGAAAGAGGTGGTCAAACTACTTGATGTTGGAGTAATCTATCCAATTTAAGATTCTGAATGGGTGTCACCTACTCAGGTGGTTCCTAAAAAGTCTTGCATCACTGTGGTCCTCAATGAGTCTGGAGAATTAATGACAACCTAGGAGGTCACTGGTTGGAGGGTCTGCATTGACTACAGAAAATTGAACTCTAAGACTAGGAAAGACCATTTCCCACTGCCTTTCATTGATCAGATTCTAGATAAGCTAGCAGGAAAAGCTTACTATTGTCTTGATGGATACTCTAGTTACAACTAGATCCCTGTGTATGCACAAGATCAGGAAAAAATAACTTTTACTTGTCTATTTGACACCTTTGCTTACAGAAGGATGCCATTTGGGCTGTGTAATGCTCCTGCTACTTTTCAGAGATGCATGTATGCAATTTTTTTAGACATGCTAGATAAGTTTTTGAAAATTTTTAAAGATGACTTCTCTATGTATGGTGATAATTTTGATCAATGTTTGCATCATCTCTCCCTTGTGCTTTAGAGATGTGAGGAAACCAACCTAGTTTTGAGCTGGGAAAAGAGCAATTTCATGGTCACCCAAGGAATTATTCTTGGTCATATGGTTTTCCAAAAGGGGATTGAGGTGGACAAAGTAAAGATTGATCTGATTTCACATTTACCTCCTCCAAAAACTGTCAAGCAGGTCAGGTCATTCCTTGGAAATGCTGGTTTATATACGAGATTCATCAAGGATTTCAGCAAAATTTCTAAACCTCTGTGTCACCTGCTGTGTCAGAAGGTTCCTTTTATGTTTACTGCTGAATGCTTGACTGCTTTTGAGGTATTAAAGAAATGTTTGACCTCTGCACTTGTGATACAAGCCCCTGATTACTCCCTTCCCTTTGAGCTAATGTGTGATGCTTCAGATTTGGCAATTAGTGCAGTTTTGGGGCAGAGAAGAGATAAACTACCTAGTGTGGTTTATTATGCTAGCACGAAACTGACAGATGCTCAGCTGAACTACACCACCACTGAGAAAGAGCTATTGGTAGTTCTCTTTGCTTTGGAACAATTTAGTCCTTATGTCCTAGGGTCTAAATTTGTGATTTTTACTAATCACTCAGCTCTGAAGTACCTTTTTCCCAAGAAAGAAGTAAAGCCTAGATTGATCAGATGGATCTTCCTGCTGCAAGAGTTTGATCTTAAGATCAAGGATAAAAAGGGCATGGAGAATGTGGTAGCAGACCACTTGTCTAGAATCTTGATTGTTGATTGTGCTGAAATGCCTGTGTATGATTCCTTCCCTGATGAGCAACTTTTTGCCATCAATGTGAGTGTGCCCTGGTTTGCCAATATTGTGAACTATCTTGTTGTTGGTAGGATTCCTCCACACTGGTCCAAGATGGACAAAGATCTATTTTTCTCTCAGGTTAAATATTTTCTGTGGGAGGATCCTTACCTTTACAAGTGTTATGCAGATCAGATGATAAGGAAATGTGTTCCTGAAAGTGAGTTCCATAGCATTCTTACAATGTGTCATGAACAGGCCTATGGAGGTCACTTTAGTGGAAAGAAGACTGCTGCAAAGGTGCTGCAGTGTGGATTTTACTGGCCTTCCTTATATAAGGATGATTTTGAACACTGCAGAACCTGCTTAAGATGTCAAAGGATGGGTGGCCTGTCAAAAAGAAATTTCATGCCTCTGCAACCCATCCTTGTTGTGGAGCTATTTAACATTTGGGGGATTGACTTCATGGGTCCATTTCTTCCTTTCTATGGTTTTAATTTTATTCTTGTGGTTGTGGATTATGTGTCTACATGGGTTGAAGCCACTGCCACAAGGACCAATGACCACACAGTTGTCCTTAAATTTTTGAAGGACAACATTTTCTCCAAATTTGGCATCCCTAGAGCTATTATTAGTGATAGGGGAGTCATTTTTGTAACAAACACTTTACGACCTTGCTCAAGAAGCATTCTGTTACACACAAGATAGCTACTCCATATCACCCACAGGCCAGTGGGCAAGTGAAAATTTCTAACAGAGAAATCAACCATATCTTGGAGAAAACTGTGAGGACTGATAGGAAGGACTGGTCCCTAAAGTTGCAGGATGCTTTATGGGCTTATAGGAATGTCCCCATTCAGATTAGTCTATAGCACAACATATCATCTGCCAGTAGAGTTAGAACACAGGGCCTACTGGGCCATTAAAACCCTAAATTTTGATCTAACTGCTACTGGTGCCAATAGGAAATTGCAGTTGTCTGAGTTGGAGGAACTAAGATTGGATGCTTATGCCAATGTAAGAATCTATAAGGAGAAGGCCAAGGTTTTTCTAGGGAAATTGAAATCCATATGGGATGGACCTTACACTATGATGCATGTATCCCCATCTGGAGCTGTTGAGATCATGGACCCCACTGAGGGAAGGGCCATGAAAGTGAATGGTTAGAAGCTAAAAATTTGTTTAGAAAATACAGTGGAGCATGCTGAAACCATTGACCTTCAAGAACCTCCTACTGTTGAGTGATATTCAACCTTGTAAACCTTGTAACATAGATGTCATTTACTGTGTTTTTGTTGTTTACTTTGAAAATTTCTGTCAATTTTGGCTAGTTCTTTTTTATTCATTTAGTTGTCAGGTCTGAAAATGTTGGGTCCTTTCATGTTTGTGTTGGTCAAAAAGGGGTTGAGTTTCTACTGATAGTAAGTGATAATCATTGCTGTTGTGGGTTGTTGATAGTACACAGAGATATGTTGAGCATAAGTACAATTCTGAAGCTATTGAGAGGTTTTAAGTTCATTCAAGAGGTTCTAACATTGAACAAGTACTTCTCAAGAGGATCAGGTATCCTCTCAAGCTGATTGTTCTGAGTGCCAAGTTATCTCAACAGGTTCCCATTGCCAAAGTAATCCACTCGAGAACCACTCGACTTCTGAGTTCTAAAGCTATCTGAAGCTTCTTGTATTTCGACAAGCGTTAACCACTCGAGGAACCTGTCGAGGAGTATTTTCTGAAGCCCATTGAACTACACAAGGAGTTTTACATACTTCGACAGGTTGCACTTTGTGTCACTTCACTGCTCGAGAAACCACTCGAGGAGTTCCCCAACCTGTTAAGATCGTATTTTTAGGTTTTAAAACCTTTCGTGGGGTTTATTTTCTCATTTTCTCTCTTTCACGCGACACCTAGTCCTTCTCCCCCATGAGAGCTCTTTGTTTCTTTCCTGGCTAACTCACCTGTTGAACCTTCATGCACCTATTGCTTCTGCATGTTGGATCAACTTGGTAAAGACATCATTTTACACCACGTTTCTTCCAGTTTGATTTTTTGTGCTCAATTTGGTGTGAAACCCTAGCTGTAGGGTAAGTATTCCATCATTCTCTGTCCCAATTGTGGTGAAGTGCTTATTTTTGTCTGAATTTAGTTCATTATACTGTGGATTATCATTTGGTCACGAGTTTTTAAAATACTGATTTTAGTTCATTTTCTCACCCATTTACTTCAGCCTTCCCTAAAATCACTGAGAAAATCCAACAGGATAGCTTCAGCCTAGTTTCAAACTGATCCACCATCTCCTATAGCCTGACCTGTCAAAAGGAAGCTAAGTGATTCATTTGAGCCATCTGAGAAAGCTACAACTGTTGCCTAAAAATCTAAAAATCCAAGAAAACCACAAAGCCTAAGAAAAGCAAGAAAATTGTGTAGGAGGTACCTGCTGTACCTGAGCCTATGCCTGAATTTGACCCCCTCTCAACACCCAATGGATTTGTAGATGAGCTGTAGCTGATACTTGAGATAGTTTTCGATGTACCTTACTTTACTAAGGTAGAATGGGGGAGTGAGACCTTAGCCTACTTGGCTAAAGCTTCCTTAGAACCCCTCTTAAGCCCATTGGATGAGAGGGTGTATCCGAGATTGGTGAAGCTTTGGTATCAGAACCTCAGGTTTCATGAATTTGGTGGGGTTGATGATTCTGTGTTTGTAGTATTGATTGATGATTGGGAAACTGTGGTGGACACAAGGGACATAGCAATTGTTTTAGGAATCCAATTTCAGTATGATCCTTCTTGCAATTTAGGAGCTCCCGTCAGTGTTGCATTTCGAGACATGGCTAAACATTTGAATAAGGGAATTGTTGGATTTGGAGAGTCACTCATGAGGAGAGATTTTGATGCCAGCATGTTACTTATGGATAGCATTCTAAGAAAAAATATTTTTGTGACTGGCCATCAGCAAGAGAGAAGGTCCCCAATTGTAGATGCCTTATATTCTTTCTCCAAGGGGCATTACTTTAATGCTACAGAACTGATTTTTAAGGGAATGAGGGACATCCATTGGAAGGTTCAGAAGAGGCAAACACTGCATGGATTGCCTTATAGCAGGCTCATCATTGCCCTATTGAAGAGAGGAAAATATGTTTGAAAGGCAGGAGAGCCAACTGAGGACTAGCCTCTTGTGGTGTTTGGGAAGAGGGTATGGACTACAAGTATGACTTTGATGGGGTAGAGGAAGAAGGGGTCTGAGGGTCCCTCAGCTGCCACCTCTCATCGCACCTTTGTCGCCTCCGCTACATGACCCACATTAGTCATTTAGCTTGAAGACCTTCATCAATGACTTCCCTTGAGGAGACCAGTGCTGCCAGTTCAGTACCACCTACCATCATACCCCCACTCATCCCATCTTCCATCCCTTCTCCCATGCTCATCATGTCTACTTCCACATCCTCCACCATTATCACCTCCACCCCTGTGTCAGCTAATCCTACTCTCACATTTCCCTTGACCTTACTCACTCCTACCATAAAAAGAAAACACCAAAGAAAAACCCTCCACCCTGGCCCAGCTACCATTGCACCTAGACCAATCCTTTCCCTACCTCCACCGAGTCCTTCCATTCCAGCTCGTGAACCTACTTATATACCCAGCCTTACCTTGGTCCCACCTTCCCCATTTACATATGATAGTAAACAGTCACATAATTTACCATTTTAACACCCTTAACTTAGTGATGTTAGGCTTTAGTTTGCTACTAATGAGATATTGATGTGCAAATATTAAAGTTAGACAGTAAAAGAGAGCTTAAGGGTTAATCTTAGTCAAAATGAACTCAAAGAGCAGTAAAAAGATGATTGAGCGTAAAAGATAAATCTTCGCATAAAAAGAAATGAAGAATCGTGTTTTACGATTGTGCGGGATAATATACTGAGAAGAGAGAAATCGTAATTTATGATTCTCTAAAGAAAAGTCGTATTAAGTAAAGACGATACAAGAGAAAGCGAAGAATCGAAACGAAGAATCGTTAGCTGAAAGCCTACTAAAATAGAAAATCGTGATTTACGATTTTCTAGAAAGAATAGAAAGAAATTGTTATTTACGATTTCCTAAAAATAGAAGCTTTCCACTTCTGTAAAACGTGAGATCTATCACTGCCATGCATATTTTCATAAGTCTTCTACAATTAGAAGACTGACCAACCACGGATATGAGAAGATTGATGAAGATGAACTCCGACGGATTCTGCTACTGTTAATTAAAGAATACTTTAGAAGCGCATCAACTAAAGAAAGCAAGGAACAATAAAATTATGAATTAGAGTTATATTAGGATGCTTTTATTTTAGTAGTTTCTCTGTAAACCGACTCCTTAAGATCTATAAATAAGACAGCTCGACATAGGAATAAGCATCGAAGAATTTTAGCATCAATTGATGCCTGAGGTTAGATTTTCTTTCGATCAAAGTAGTATAAAATAGTTAGAATAGATTAGATATCAGAGGTTTCTCAAGAGCAATTGACGACTGCAATTGAGTGCTGAAGATTAGCGTAAATATCTATAATTTCTCAAGAGCAATTGACGACTGTGGCTGAGGGGTGAAGGATATAGTTTACTTTGCTTTTTAGTTTAGATTTATTTGCTTTGTAAACATCTCCAAGTTTTGATTTGAATTGACGACTCAGGTTAGAATATACAGATTAGTACAATGGTTTTACTTTTCCATGTTCAATTTTCTAAGGTTTGATTGACGCCCAGATTTTAGGAAGTTGTTGATTAGATTAAATCTGTATTGATAGGATCTTATACTTGATTGACGCCCAATGCTAGGAAACTAGAAATATAGTGTAACAGTACTATTTAAAACTATAAATATCCGAAAGCTGAAGATTAAGTTTGACAACCTTAATCTGAAGAAGGAGGATTAAGATTTATTTTATGCACCTTAGATTAAAAAACCATTCTTTTATTCATATTTCTCTGTAGATTAGATCTTAAAGATAAGTAGAAGTTTTTTAAGATAAGGATTTAAATAGAAGATGAAAATAAAGAAATAATTAGATAATAATCTTCCTCGTGGGAATGATCCTATGCTAGTACTATAATTTTCATTGTGCGCTTGCAATAGGTTAAGACTTGAATTTAACATAAAAAATATACATCAACAAGGAGAGATCAGATAGCAATGAGCCTATGGCCACTACCATTGAACCACCTACCACCACTAAACATGTTCCCTCTCCTACACATTCTCTATCACCTATTCATACCCATAACCTGGAGCAGTTCACATCTAGGGGGTATTCAATCCTGATTGACTCCATTATGGAGCATATTGGGCATGAGTACACCCCCCTCTCAAACTCTCCACAGCCTAATCATTTCCACCATGCCCCTACATCACCTTTTCAGCCAATCCAACCTACCCCACCTGTTACCCAAGCCATCCTAGGCTCTTTTTCCCAAATAATTGCCCTTCTTACCTCTATCCTGTCACAATTGTTTACCAATACTGAGAACCATTCTTCCATGCAAACCTGCCTTCAATCTATCCAATCCCCTTCAATCTTCTCATCCAACTACCCACCCTCTTATCCTTACACCCATACTTGACCCTCTACCAGCTCCTTCTCCCTAGCCTTCATCTTTAGTAGCTACAGCTACTGCTGCCACTCAGACAGACCATGAGTCGGAGGAGCTGATCCATATCTCCCCTGCCTTTACCTCTTCTTTCACCCAAACTAATTTTGAGGAAGAGGTCCTACCCATGCTACCATTATCCTTTACCTCCACATCCACTCAGACTGACCCCATAGAGGAGCTGACACCTATCCTTCCACTCTCATCATCTATTCCACCACCCTCTCCACCCACTGGTACTGAGTTAGCAACCCCATGTCCTATCATTAAGGACCCTATTGAAAGGGTCATTGTCCTTACGTCTTCTATACCCATTCCCCCATTTTACACCCTCACCAAGGCTATGCATGCCAATCCTTATATGGGGAGGGATATCCAATCCGTGATAGAGTCAGTCACAGCAACGGTGAAGCAGCCATATGAAGACCAGATTATCCAAATCAAGAAGGATGAGGAGAAGGACAAGAAGAGGCTATGGCAGATGGTGATGAATAATTTGGACCTATACCAAGTGTATAAGCAGAAATCCATCCCCTTGGGAAGGCTTGTTAACACACTCACCTCTACATACTCTGTCATGAACCCATCAAGCCTAAAGGGTGTTTCCTTCAAAGAGCCTTCCATGGAAAAAAGTAGCACCAAGCCCCAGAAACCTGTGGCTACTAGAACCAAGGCTGGTGCTGCACAAGCCAAGATTGTGAAGAAAGAGAAGGAACTAGCCAAATGGACTCCCCCCTTTGAATTAAGTTCAAACTCAGATTCTGATTAGGGTTTAAAGTAGCATGGTGTACCTAGGTTTTGTCTATATTTTTTGTCGTAGATTTGGTTGTATATTTTCATTCTTATGTTCAGCTTGTACATACTTCAGTTCAATATAAATTTCTTTTCCGCTTTGGATTTCCATTGTGATTCTTTGTCTGATTTTTCATTTCTGTGTCACTTTCCTGTTATCTGCTGTATATAGTCCCTTTTTTTATACCTTGCTGCCCTATTTACCTGTTCTAGCAATAGTGAGGACACTGTTTATTTTAGGTTTGGGGGTGTGGCAAGGTAGACCAATGGGTTAGTTAAACTAAGTGCAGCATTGTTAGTTAGATTGAAACAAGCAAAGCAAAAGTTCCACCTAAGCAATTTAAAAAAAGGGAAAATTAAAATGTATAATAGACTATTTGATACTGAAAATCTTTTAAAAGTTTAATACTCCCATGAAGAGATCATCAAGGAAATTTGTCACAATTAGTGCACAGTGAATCATTAAGGAGAGAAAAAGGTGAGAACATGCTCCATGAGTTCAAGTGAGGACCATACCCAATGAGATTTGGACCCATGTAAAACATGAAAAAAAAAATTCTTTTGAAGAGTGTTTTGGCAATCTTTATGCTCTAAGAAGTGGCTGACTCAAACCTTTTTACTATAAGTTAAGCATTCCCAAATTGAAACTATTTAGCAGAACTCATGACACTAAGGAGATGATCTAAGGCCATCCTTTGGACAGTTTGAGCTTAAAATCTCCTACCCATTCAAATGTCCCTTATATACACTCTTTAAGCCTGAAAAACCCATTCTTCTTCAACAAACGTCAGAACAATTAAACCTGAACCTTTTGACCTGTTTCAGCCTTACCCTCAATCTGAGAATTCAGGAGGTGGAAGGAGAAGAAGTGAAGCTGAAGGAGCAAGGTTTAATATTTGGTGAAAGGAGAAATAGAAGGGAAAAAATCTAAGTAAATACAGCAGTGTATCAGTTGTATGGCTGTGGCAACCATCATAATATATATATATATATATATATATATATATATATATATATATATATATATATATATATAATCAAAAGGGAAAAAGAAAAGAGAAGTCAAAAGAAGCATTTTCATCTGAAAATTGGAAATAAGGAGAAGAAGGGGCCACTTCAGATCTAAAAAACCTATTGGAAGGTGAAATTATGCTATGATGAAGAAGGTGATGTCATGACCACCTCCTCCCCTTGCTGATTTCTCAATTTGAATCCTTTTTACCCCTTTATTCTTTATAAACCTCACCCATAAGCCACATTACAACCCATTGAAAAAGACCTGGTTGATCCAAAGTGAAATGAGCTACTATATAGCTATGAGAAGATATTTAATCTATGGTGAAAGCACATAAGGATGTCAGGGAATTAGAGCAAATGCCTATGCTCACGCTTGCAGGCCTATTTGAGGTCTGTAACTGCTCTTGAGCTGGAGTGAAATTGAACACCTTTAAATTCATTTATGAGAGACTGCCTTGTGAGAATTGGGTCAGAGATTGGATTTATTGGGGCATTGTTTGAACCTGATTTTCAAATTAATGGTGAACTGTATACTGATTTGTACACACTACACTCTTGATGTCTTCAGATTGGTGGTGATGAGTATGCATAAGGATTTAGGTATTAAATTGTTTACATTTACTGTTTTAAAACTTTTCTAATTTGAAAGAGCAAGGTGTGGAATGAAGCTTAGTTTGTTGAAATCTGACTTGTCATTGTGTGCACTTGATTTAACTATCTTCATAAGGAAGTTTCTGGGTACCTTCACTGAAAACCCTCAGGAGACTTCACTCCTCCACTAGGGATCACCTAGGGGTTTAAAAAGTTTGATGCAGAAGCTAAATGCATCTGTGCTCCCAATGAAGTGGCTTTTACTGTTTTGAATAACTACTTTTAATTTTTGCTTTGCTCGAGGACTAGCAAAGATTAGGCTTGGGGGTGTCACTACGTCAAAAACACTTAAAAAAGACATAAAATAAGACTGTTTTTATTCGTCTTTAAATAAGACCGTCTGTAGCCGTCTTAAATTCACTAATAGGACGCTCACATGCTAACGAATGGCATGAAATTTAACGACGGTAATTAAGACGATAAATATCGTCATATTATCACTATACCCATCTAATTAAAAACTTCTTTCACTTATAAACTAAACGCCCAAATAAATTAAACTTCCCTCCCTCTAATCACATCTCTTCCTCTCCCCCTCTCTCTCATCTCTCTTAAAAACAAAACCCTACCACTTGGATTCAACCACTATTGCTACCGGCTATCTCGTCCTCTCCCTCTCTCTCATCTCTCTAAAAAAACCCTATTTTCCATTGTTGCTGGCTTCAACCTCAATTGCTGCCAGCTGTCTCTTCCTCTCCCTCTCTTTCATCTCTCTAAAAAAACCCTATTCTCCATTCTTGCCGACCACCACCACCGACCAATCCGACTTCAACCACCGCCGGCTTCGACCACCATTGCTGCCGATTTCTAGCCCTACTCTTAATGGATTTAAAATGATAGTGTCTGTCTTTAGCTTTCCTGAGCAGTGGTGAGAATTTCTCTTACATGCTTTAAATCTCAGGTATACTCCTATTTCAGATCCAGAGTCTAAGGGATATTTCGATTTATTTATTATTAAGGTACGCCAAGCCAATTTGAGTAACTCTTTTCCAAATATTCTATTTCAAATTATACATATTTGTAGATATCCTACAACCACTATATTTTTGCATTTTTTACTGTGTTATCTTCCATAAAACAATGTAGGTTTTCTAAAACCAAGCGATGTTTTAGAAGTCAAAGGGTAACTTCCCCTCAGATGTGCTATATTCCAAGTTGAGAAACAAACATATGGTTTGGGATTGATTGCATTCGTTTGTCCTATTTTGCAGCCCAATTTAAAAGCTCAGATATAGCCCTAATATGAAGAAAATATTGGCATGGTATGCAAAAATATCCTATTGACCCAAACTGAAATCTTACGGTTACAATTGTTTTAATGCCACCAGTAGCAATCATTTTCTGGAACCATTATAAGTTAGAAAGGGATCCATTACTTGCAAACGAGAAATTGGCCCTTACACATAGTTTAAAAGAAAGAATTGGTATTTTGGGGACCTATGTTATGTGAAAACAACATCTAAGCCGTCTGATTTTAAGGACATGATCTAAAGATTTTTGGTGCAAAAGACTGGCAAGAAACAAGATCTTTATCATATAATTCATCATAGTTAACTGTTGAATAAGATAATGGTCTTTGACTGCATTGAATCATCTGATAAAGATCTTATTTCGTGCCAATCTTTTGCACCTAAGATCTTTAGATCATTGCGTCCAAATCAGACGGCTTAGATGGTGTTTTCACATGACACATGCCTCTAAAATACACAATATTTCTTTTAAAGTAAGTGGAAGGAACAACTTCTTGTGTGTAAGTAATGACTCCCAATTAGAAATGGCTCCTTTTGTAATCATAAAACTCTGCTGCACCAATTGGAGTGCTCAGAGCATTACTTATGGTTTTTCCTGCACCATTTAAGTAAATCTTTACTGTATGGTGCCCTTATATCTATCCCTTCCATTCCATTGGTGTGGCATGTATTACCCGTCATGTAGATTATTGAGGAGATTCTGAAGAATCCGGATGATCACACTTAGGTATGTTTTTTCTTGCAATTGATATCTAGAAGTATACCAAGTTAACTTTTAAATAAAACCAAGTTACTAAAATCTTCTCTGAGTTGCTTACACCATACCTCAATTTCAATCAGAATAAAGCTCGCTTCGCCCATTAATTAGGATATAGAATGTGAAACTAGGATTCCTTAACAATGTTAATTTCGTTGCTATTTGTGGGCCTCTGACAATGACTCTTACCTTTCAAGTTTCATTGGTTTATGCTAACGTGTCCCCCGAAGACATAGTACTTAAAGAGAAGCTTGACATACTTGCAGCGAGCCATCAAAATTTGAAGGTATTTCTGCTGCGAGGCCATTTGTTTTATCCACATTTTGAGACAAAAATAAACTAACAGTTCTCTTTTGGTGGAAACCAATACCAGATTTTCTATGTTGTAATAAACCATCCAAGAATTGGCGAGGAGGTGCTGGTTACATATTAGAGGGCATTGTTTTGAAAGGCTTGTCGGGTCCTAATGAAGGCACACTTATTCTTGTGAGTTATACTTATAGTAACCTTTATATTTGGTTGATTACAATTTTTCATTAATTATTGAGTACTTTTTACACCTATAGTTCATACAATTGGCATCCAAGTTTGTACTAGGTGCTTAACCTGTGCACCAAGGGCAGTTTCACATTTTAATCTCCCTCCAAACTCATCAAATCCATAATTGATACAATGACTAGGATCTGATCTAACTGTGTGTAAACAGGCAAGTTCAACCCTGCTCTATGAGCAGTTCCTTGGAGAAGGTTCTTGTATACACTAGTCTCATCCTATACAACAGTTTGACAACAAACCAGTAATAAGTATTTCAGACAAGTGGCATGCCATGGGTTTTTTAAGGTCTCCTTAGCCATGAAACAGAACAATAAGAACTAAGAATGCATACATAGATACATGTGTATATTTCAGCTGTCATTTTTTGTACATTTATGGTTCATTATTACTTGGCCCAAGGGATTTTGAAGTGCTTAATTGAGGGTTCTAGTGTGCAAATGCATTTTCGTTTCCGTTCTCAGATCATCTTGACTCATTAACATTTTAAAGGATATAACCGATAATAAAAAATTGATTTGTGCATAATATTTTTCTGTTTGAGCTCCAGAACCTGTTGGAAATGCACACTTTGGTCCACGCTTTGGTCACGTAGTCTCTTACCGTTAATTTTTCACATAGTCTCTTTCCGGAGCCTTAAACAATTTTTAATGGTCCCAAATTGTGAAAGAAAAATCATAAGCACAATGATGTGATCAACGATCGTCATAGGAGATGGACGACTAGGGATGTAAACTAGTAGTGATTCGGTGAATCCAATGATTCTGCTGCCACTTGGCAGAGGTGTGTTACAAATGTAAATGGCTTTTACAGCCATACGTTACAACATTCTTCCACCTGGTTTTAGAAGTCATTTCAAGGGGTTTTTACTTGAGCCCCATGTTATATATGTGTTTCTCAAACACTTCCTTTTGCAATTGTTTAGTTAGTCGACCCCCGAACAATTCAGATGATGGGATTTTAAAGAGTTTAATTTCCTCTTTTTTCTACCACATCGCTGAGATAGTGATATTTAATTTCAATATATTTTAATTTACCATGAAACTTCAGATCATTTGCAATATCAATGGTGGCTTGTTCATCACAAAATTATTTACAGGCCCATCAGAATAAACCAACTTCAATTATTCAATTAAGTGTTTAACTAGGTGGCTTCTTGAGCAGCACAACAAGAAGCTATGTACTCGGATTCCATAGCAGATGTAGAGATGAAGGTCAGTTTCTTACTGCTCAATCACACAACACCTCTGCCAATGGTAAATACATAACCGGATGTATATTTCATTTTGTCCAGGTCTCCACCCCAATCAACATTTGTATATCTAAGTAACTGAAAGTCACTTGCTTGACAACAAAGGCAAAGAAGCTTAGGCCTTGTTTGGCATGGCTTTTGGGAGCCCTTGAAATAGACATGTTCATCAGGTGCCAGAAAAGGAAAACCCAGAAGGATGGTAATCTATCTGAAATAGGATTGTAGTTTAGAGAGTAATTATAGCATGGTGCTTATTACCACCATTGCAGATGGTGCACCCCATCTCCTCTAACCCACAATTGGGGCAGTCATTGGTCCTGGTCAACTGCTAGGTGTGTAGAAGCTTAAAACTGCACCAACCAGATGTTCCCAATAGTCTCACCAATAAAGTTAAGGGTAATCCTCAATTATACAAGGGTTGGACCTGTAATTCATTGGGAAGTTGACAATATTGCAACCTTGAGGGATTAGTTTAAATCCCAGCTTATATATATATATATATATATATATATATATATATATATATATATATATATATATATATATATATACACACGCTGAGCAGATGGCTAGAATGACCTGGTCAGGGAAAATGCTTGGCTCGTCCAAAAGGTGGCTCAGTTATTGGACAAACCTAGATCCTAATCATGATTCAAAATCTCACTGGGTATTAGGTGCCCAGCCCATGCCCACCAACTAAGGATGCAGGTTCAGTTTTAACTTTTACCCAATTGAAACCAATTATTTTTGGTTTTCGGTTCCTTTCAGCCTGGAGATAAACCAAACCAAGACGAACCAGTTCAGTCTTGTTCCATTTTGTTTTCTTTTTTATTTTCTTAATTTTTTTTTGTTTTTTCCATTTTCTTTATCTAATCCTCTACCTAATCAGTTTTTAGTTTCCAACACACAAAACCAAAATCAAACAGGATCAATTCAACTTAATTTGGTTTAATCATGGTTTCGAATCGAGTTCGGGATTCAATTCAAAACTTGTGTTCCTACCACCAACAGAGTTTGAATCAATCTCCCTGAGCGTGCGAATATTTTCGAGTTGCCAAATCACTAAAAGGTAACAAGTACTTTCACAGATTTGTGTGCTAATAAAAGCATACTTCCAAATATTTCTGTGATCATAAACAGTTGTGCAGTTCCCAAGGAAAAATGCTTAACATTATAATTCAATTGGTATTTACTGAGATTGAGATCAACATGTCTTAAGCAACCAAACTAATCCAAAAGTTTTATATTAGTTCCTAGATCTTCTCTTAGTTATGAGAAATTTAAATTTTTTGTTCATTCAATCTAACCAATGTATCTTTTTATCGTGATATTTCTTTACACAACGCGTACCGCTACATGATGTACCGAACTGATGATGCCTTTGTATTGAATATCTTATGCTCTTGTTGACTAAATGTGTGGTTTTGAATGTCTTCCTAGTGGTTATTATTGCTTTTATTTCCCACTTAAGAATTGTTGGGCAAGTTTATGTTTTCGTCCAAATTTTAGCTGGTTGATTCCTTGATGTATATCTTTCGATGAGGGAACTAAATATGGGACTGACATCTTTCCTCTTGATGTGGGTATCCAGATTCTTGAAATGGACACTTACAGGTACCACGGGCACTCAATGTCAGATCCTGGGGAGAACATCCGCACACATGATGAGATCTCCAGTGTGAGGCAGGTCAGATGATTGCCGAGCAACCCACTTGGTAAGCTAAATACTGTTTTGAAAATACTAAACTACTAAGGTGTTTTATGTTGTGGTACAGGAGCGTGATCTAGTAGAAAGAATAAGAAAGCTGATATTGTCTCATGAATTAGCCACTGCAGTCGAACTCAAGGTATTCCACTTGGGTGTCTAATAGAACGAATTTGCTTGCTTGTGCTAAAAAAATCAGGCCTTCATATCCAATGGCTCAGTGTTAAGTGACAGAATGAAAACTAATTTTTGATATTCAAGATAATTTTTTTAGTAACCCTATATTTGTATGTGTGTGTGTGATAAATTTTTAGTAGAATTTTTTTTTATTATACTCATTTGTGATATTCTGTTGGTTAAGCAGGGTAAATTTTCATTGCATAAGCAGGGTAAATTTGTAATTTTACTATGATGTATTTTTTATGTTCATTTGTAATTTTCTGATGGATGAGCAGGGTATTCTGGGGTACAAGCCCTTTCGAAAATTATAAATATTTTTTTTATTACTTTTTTAAAAAAACGACTGTCTAAGACCGTCTTATTTTTTTTATTTTTTTTTCTAATTTAAAAAATATGATTGTTCCAGACCGTCCTATTTGAGCCGTCAATCAAATGGGACAGTTCATAAAGGACTGTCCAATATAATAAATAAGACAGCTCATGACTGTCTCTCAATAAAGGATGGTTTATTAGAGACGGTCATGAGCTGTCTTATTAAATGGTCAGTGACCGTCTTCAGTGACTAATATGAGACGGCTGCAGACCGTCTTATATTAGGACTGCCGAAAACACTCATTTCTTACCATCTTATTTATGGAATATAAGACGGTTTAAGACCGTCTTATATATTTAAGACGCCTGAAAAAAGAACGAGCGTGAGGACGGTTTTAGGCCGTCTTATTTTTAAAATACGACGGCTTTGGGCAGTCTTATTTTGTCTATTTTGACGTAGTGTGTGCTAATTGTTGGTCATATTCTAGGTGTTTTTGCTGATGTTTAATTAAGTGATGAGGTAGTAAAATCATAATACAAAGGTGGAGTAAAATGGCTATGAAATCAACAACCTAAAGTACGCACAGCCTGCAAGATACAGGACTATTGTAGTAAGTTTTGATAAGTAAGAGTTTGTCCCACAGAGAAATTGATTTAGAACCCAAAATGGGCTATAATAGTAGGCTTCCAAATCTGGTAATCCTAAAGAAAGGGAGTTGGGTGTCACAACTACACTAAATTACCTACTAAAAAGAAAAGAAATAAAGTGCAGACCTATCCTAAGAAAAGGTTATGGAGAAGGTGGTGATGGTGTGTTAAAATAAAGATAAAAGGATGGAAAATAAGTAGTTTAAGCTAAAGTTACTTCAGTTATGTAACTCAGATTTAGGGCTGTCTCTGCAGAAAATCCTTACTGATGTGCTATCAATAACCTCAGCAAGGAAGAAGAATCCAACTTAACCCATGCCATTTAGACTGCTCTTAAGGCTATACTATGTCCACTTAAATGGTCATAGACTATCCAATAGAGTTTGTCAAATCTCATTTATTAAATCCGAAAAGCTAACCTAATCCAAAGGAGTGGACTGATCTTAAGGCTATAATATGTCCACTTAAATGGTCACAGACTATCTAATAGATTTCCTCCAACCAATGAATTAAATCAGGCCATGAATACCATTACAGACACTATGTTTGCTAGGCTACAAGCTCCCCAGATCCGCTACAGATCCGGCAAGCATTCAGAGGAGCAAGCAGACTTTGAAAACCAGGTGGGAACCACAAGGTATCTCAGGCTGAATGAGGATTTAGATTTAGCTGGTCATTGCTACAATAGGCCTGCAATGACCCAGCTCACAAGTCTTTAATCACCACAGAGAACTTAAATCTAACATCTGATATTGGTCCAGTAAAACAGAGGGGGGCTTGTTCCTACACAACCTCTCACTAGGCTACAAGCTCAAGTGCAGAGGAGAAGAATCCTTCTCAGATCTGTGACCAAGACCTACCCTAGGGCTATAGTCTATCCACTCAAATGGTCACAGGCTATCCACAGAGGCTGCCTTACCCAGAGGTTTGAGAAGGAACATGAAAACTGTTGCTGCCACCATGGTCCCAGGGCTACAAGCTCAAGCTTCCATTGGCCTTTCAATCAGCTCAAATCCTAAATGCATACTATATCCTGAACATAACTATGAGAAAATAAGAAAATAATAGATTAAATGAATATTTAAAGTGCAAATTCCATTGATCAACATTGCCTATAATGCAATTTCTCAAGGAAGCAGCCTTGTGCATAAAAGCTCTTCACAAAATCTCAAAGATTGTAAGACCCATTACAAACCTGAATAAAACTACACCTAATTGCTTACAAAAGATTTAGCCAGCAAGTGTTGGGCTAAGAGAGAAGAAAAATGGGAAAAAGAAATGATCAAACCCTAACCTTAGCTTGCTCGAGCTCACAACCTACAGAGATTGAAGGAGAGATTGATAAGTTCTAAGTTACAAACACAACTTATATACTCAGTCCTAATGCCTTGGCTCAGAGAAGAGTAAACCCTAATTTTTCTAGTAGAAGTGGCACTGTTACAACCCTTGGATGTCTTGGGATATGCGCCTTGAGATCAATGCCTCAAGATGTGTGCCCTAGACCTGGGGAAATCCCTAAAAGGTTCTTGAGTTAAGATTGAGAAGTGGAGAACCCGAGCTTTGCGAGGCTGGTTTCTGAACATTAATTCACTCGCATGACTTGCAAAATACTCATGAGGTATAATTGGGCTTTAACTGTTGCCTCCTCACATAAAAGGACTTAAGCTTGTCGCGAGGTTGCTTTTTACTTCTTTAGTTCCTTCGCGCAGCTTGCAGAGTCCTCGTGAGGCAAGAATTATCTTGGAAGATTGGTTCACTCACGCAAAAGGACTTCGCACTATCGCGCAACTGCCTAGCTTTGAATGCACTCGCACAAAAGAGTTTGTAGTGTTTGGCTTGCTCGAGCAGTAGGGCTTCAGAATCTCCTGTCGCAAGGTACTCGCATAGATGCCTTTACATCTCGCTCGGTACAGGGTTAAGTTTCTAGGCGCGCGAGAGAACTTCTGGGTGTCTCTCTCCTCTAGAGCCACGCGAGAACTTCGCGAGGTCGTGGCTGATGTTCGCACAAATTAGTCTCATGAGGTAATGCACGTGGCTACTTTAAAGCTTGATCCTCGCGAGAGCTTCGCAAGCTGTATTCCTGGAGGCTTAGTGCACGACTACTTTGTGAGTTTCTTTACATGTTGATTGCAGCTGAAGTGCGTGACTGCTGCGCGAGAAGCTACTTTGTGATAACCCCTTCAATGAGCTGCATGACTTCTTCGCGAGCTCTAGTATGGTGCATGTCTTAGCTGTGCGAGGAAGCTTTGCTAGTGAATTGAACAGCTCGAGGCAGCACCTCAACTGTGCGAGATAAGTCATTTGTTCCTCAGCTGCTGTGTGCATGCTTCTGTTGTAGCTTCCTCCACTCTCATCTATGCTTGGTCCATTATAACATACAAAATACCATAATGGACTTTTGTGGTCCATTATGACATGCAAAATACCATGGTGTTCCATCAATCTTTGGCTCAGCTATCATTCTTGGCTTAAATTCTCTCTCTTCTTGGCACCAAAGGTATGTACTTTGCGTTAAGCTGCACAATTTATTACTAACTATAAAACAAGCTAAACAAGAATTATTAGTCGGCTTCAAGGTCCAATAAAGGCTAGGTTAAGAGGTAAAAAGGGGTAATTTTCAGTGAATAACACACCCCTAAACCTAATCTTTGCTAGTCTCTGAGTAAAGTAAAATTTAAACAGCTACTCTAAGAATGTAAATGCCACTTTCATAGGGAGCACAGATGCATTTAGCTCATGCATCAATCCTTTTAAACCCCTAGGTGATCCCTAGTGGAGGATTGAAGTCTCTTGAGGGTTTTCAGTAAAGGTACCCACAAACTTCTCAATGAAACAGTTAATAAAAGTGCAACATAGTGGTTAATCAGTTTGAAATAAATACAGTTCATTCCACCTTTGCTCTGTCAAAATTAAAGGAGTTCCAAAGTAGTGTATGCAAACAATTTAACACCTCAGTCATGCATACATGCTCATCACATCCAATCAGCTGACACAAAGAAAACAATATGTTCAAAACAGTACTAAGCTTACCAGTACATCAAAATTCAAGTTCAAACAATGCCCCAATGATTTTAATCTCAGACCCAATGCTTACCAGGGTTGTCTCTCACAAATGAATTTAAGGGTGTACCATTTCACAGAAGCTCAAGAGCAGTAACATAACCCAAATGGGTTTGCAAGCATGAGCATAGGCAGTGCTTCTAATTTCTTACGTCATAAAGTACTCTCACCATAGATTAGACATTCCCTCATATTTACATGACAGTTAATTTGACTTTGGATCAACAAGGGCTTTTCATGGGTTGTAATGTGGCTTATTGGTGTGGGAGGGATTCAAAATTGAGAAATCAACACAGGTAGCAGATGATTCATGACTTCACCTTCTTCATTTTAGCACAACTCCATCTTCTTTTAAAATTTCAGAGCTACAGTGTCCAACTTCTTCTCTTTTTTTTAACTTTTTCAATGAAATTTTTCTTTTGACTTCTCCTTTTCTCTTCCTTTTTTTGTTTCTTGTATTTATATTTTTTTTTTATGATGGTTGCCACACATCTACAACTGCTACATTATTATTTACAGATCTTCTCCTCTCTTCTTCTCCTTTCACCAAATGTTAAACTTTACTCACCTATCTTCAACATCCTCTCCTTTACCTTCTAAATTCTCAGAGTGAGGGTAGGGCTGAATCAAGTTAAGAGGTTCAGGTTTAAGTACTTTGGTGTTTGTTGAAAAAAAATGGGGCTTTGAGGCTCAAAAAGTGTATGCACAAGGGTAGTTTCACAGGTTTGATCATTTAGGCTCAAACTATCCAAATGAAAGCTTTGATCCTTTCCTTAGTGTCATGATTACTGTCAAATAACTTCAACTTGGGGTGTCTAACTTCTAGTAAAAAGGGCTTGACTCAGTCAGTCCTTAGAACAGAAAAAAAAAAGTTGCCAAAGACACTCCTAAAAAAAAAATTTACAGGCTCAAAGTTCACTGGGTATGGTCTTCAATTTAGCTCAAAGGGGCATGCTTTCACCTGTTTCTCTCCTTACTGGTTTACTAACTACTATTTATAAAAAATTTCTTGATGTTCACCTTATAGAAGTATTGATTTTTAAATGATTTTAGTATTAAAAAGGTCTACACAGTGTTTAAATTTCCTCACTTTCAACATTGCTTAGGTGAAGTTCATTCTATGTATTCCTCACTTAGTTAAGATTGTTGCACTTAGGTTAACTATATCATTGGCAATCCTTGCCACACCCCCAAATCTATGAGGAGTAGTGTCCTCACTTATTCAAAGATGAAAGGGCATGTGCAGCAGGGATCATACACAAAAGCAGATAAAAAATAAAGTAAGTGAAAGCATTAAAGAAAGCACACACAAATAATTAAAATAAACTACACAGATATGAAGACAGAAAGTAAAGCAAACAAAACATAAAGATAAATTTTATTTATAGACAAAGATTTGTACAATGTATGGGAAAAGAACTACACAAAAATAATGCAAAGACATCCTAATTAACTAACTACAGGTGCATATCTAATCATCTGAATCCTCTTCTAAAGCAGGTGGTTCTTGAATTCCTTTGCCCTTTGCTTTCTTCAAAGCAGCAGTAGCAGACTGTGACCTTTTAGAAGTAGTGTTTCTTGGCCTGGAGGTACTGTTCCTTTTGGGAGTGGGCTTTGGCTTTGAAGTAGGCTCCTGGATTTTGATTCCAGGCTTGACTTTGCTAGGCTTCTTGGGTTTAGGGGTTGTTTCCTTTTGAAGTACATCAGGGTTTGATTGTCTAAAAACAGCTTTTGCTAACTCCCGATCACTATTTTCAGTTAAGGTTTTCTAATGTCGCAATAGTCACACCATAGTCATAAGCTTTGTCCTCTGCTAATCTCAAGTCTGTTTGCAATTTTTTGATGACATCCTCCATCCCCTCAGCCCTATTCATTTCTTGATTGTATTAGATCATTATCTCCCTCCAACCCTGCTTGATTCTCTTCTTCTCTAACTTGTGGGCTAGTAGCACTTATTTGAGTTTATCAAGAAGGGGCTGCCTCACTGATGTTATGAGGTCAGTGAGCCAGCCCTCAGCCCTATTCATTTCTTGATTGTATTAGATCATTATCTCCCTCCAACCCTGCTTGATTCTCTTCTTCTCTAACTTGTTGGGTAGTAACACTTATTTGAGTTTATCAAGAAGGGGCTGCCTCACTGATGTTCTGAGGTCAGTCATTCCTCTAACCATTCATCTCACTGATGTTCTGAGGTCAGCCATTCCTCACTGATGTTCTGAGGTCAGCCATTCCTCTCACTGATGTTATGAGGTCAGTGAGGCAGCCCTCAACCCTATTCATTTCTTGATTGTCTTAGATCATTATCTCCCTCCAACCCTGCTTGATTCTCTTCTTCTCTAACTTGTTGGGTAGTAACACTTATTTGAGTTTATCAAGAAGGGGCTGCCTCACTGATGTTCTGAGGTCAGCCATTCCTCTAACCATTCCTCTCACTGATGTTCTGAGGTCAGCCATTCCTCACTGATGTTCTGAGGTCAGCCATTCCTCTCACTGATGTTATGAGGTCAGTGAGGCAGCCCTCAACCCTATTCATTTCTTGATTGTCTTAGATCATTATCTCCCTCCAACCCTGCTTGATTCTCTTCTTCTCTAACTTGTTGGCTAGTAGCACTTATTTGAGTTTATCAAGAAGGGGCTGCCTCACTGATGTTCTGAGGTTAGCCATTCCTCTAACCACATCCCTGTTGATGTAAGTGTTTCTCCTCATGGCTTGAAAGAGGGTGTAATATGGAGGTCTAGGGTTGAAAGAGGCTGGTAATATTGGCTGCTCAGCACTGAAGAAAGGGCTTGCCAGTAATGATGGAGGGATGGGTGGTGGCACGAGTGGGGTGGGGGTAGAGGGAAATGTGACTTCTATCACCTCAGAGTTAGTTTGGGTGGAGGCATTTTTAAGGGTAATGGGGGGGGGGGGGGGGTAATGGGAACAGGTTCAAAGGGGGCAGCAACAATAGGTGTTTCTGCTATGGTTAAGAGAGTGATAGATTGGGGTGAGATAGGAAAATGGGAAGGTAAGGGGACAAATGGCTGTTGGGAAGGATGGGTGAAAAGTGACAAGGTGGCTTGTAAGTTGGTTTGGATTGAGGCTTGATTTTGTAGAGTGGAGTTCATGGATTGCAGATTGACTGTAATTAATGATTGAGTTTGGGTATCGGCCAACACTTGGACTTGAAGGGAGAGTAATAGGTTCAAGATTTGGGGTAGGAAATCAGGGGTGGTGGGTGGAATTGGTTGAAATGGGGAAGTGGGTGCATGAGTGAAGGTGGTGGGCTATGGTGAATGTGGAGGAGGGGTGAAATGAGGGGGGTGAGGGGAGTCTGGGGGAGGTGTAAACTCATAGTTAATGTCCCCTATGATAGAGGACATCATGGCTGAGTATCCCTCTTCTGAAAGAGGGATTTAGTCATGGATAGGTGAGGGTGGAAGTGATTGACCTAAAGGCTCATAGGTAATAGCTTCAAAAGGTGTGAAGGGTTCAATGGGTTGAGAAGGGGTAGCTGAAGAGCTATGAGGGATTTCAAGGGTGTAAGGATCAGGTTCAGAGGCTTGGGCTGTTGAGGTTGGTGGTAGGCCAATGGTTGGGTCTAGTATAGTGGAGATTTCAGGAATTTGGATGGTTTGGGATATATAGGTGGGTTGGGGCTCTATGTGTGCTTGGGTTGATTTTCTTTTCTTTTGATAGGTGCCCTTCACAGGTGGGCTAGGGTGAGTTGGTTAAGTAGGCAAGGGTACAGGTAGGGGTAAGGGGACTATTGAAGGTTGTGAGGCTTGGGTTGAGAGAGTAGTGGCTAGCATGGAAGGTGAAGGGGTGGGTGGTGAGGTAATGGCTGCAGAGGTGGAAGTGGTGCTGACTGACACACATGAATGGGTTGCCTGAGAGAGGGCAGCAGAGCTTGTAGCCACAGAGGTAGCAACAGCAATAGCTTCTTGACTTGTAGGGGCTGCTGAAGCTGACAGGTCTGCCTTCTTCTTTTCTTCTCAATTAGGGTGCCACTGATCCCCCATTATTTCTTTCCCTATTTTTTAGGGGTCAAGGGAATGGTCTTCTCATCCATTTGAAATTGGTACCCCCCCCAACTTCAGTAAGGCTGTAAGGAGCCTGCAGTAGGGAAGTGAGTGGGGTTTCTTCTTGATCTTCACCTTTTCGTGAATATCTTTTATTCCCTCAAAGACCAACTTAGCAGCATCCAAGTAATGGTTCTTATGGAAGGAGAAGAGTGTATCAACAATACACATTCTTCCTCAACACCCCATCCATAAATCTAAGGTTTGGATGTAGATCCCTCTTCCTGATTGAGTCCTGAAGCTGTGACCCCTCCAGTCAGCTCCTTGGCTATCTCTAGGATGGTGGCTGCTAAAGGGGGACCCAAGCCACACTCAGGGCTATACTTGGCTCTTATCCACAGTATTTCTTCTATGGCAGCTTGATTGAAGAGCATTTCAAATTTTTCAATCAACACTAGCAATGCTGGATTCTCATCATCCCTAGTCTTGATCCTGATATTATGATAAAATAGCTGCACTAGTCTAGGGAAGACTAGCTACAGTGGGGGCCTCAACAAGGATAGTAGATTTGCCTTGGTCAGGTATGCAATGGAGGCTGATGTCTCTGGTAGCTTCTCAAAATAAACTTTGTCAAAAATTATTTCAGCCTCCATCATAATGGCAGCAATAAATTCAGATGGGACCCTGAGGTACTCAGTATCTTCTTCCTCATCAGGGTCAACCTCAGGGACCTCATGGGCCACAGTCTTGCCCTTTTTATGTTTCTTCTTAGATTTTTCAAGTCTTTTGGCATGTAGGTGCTCTCTAGCCCTTTTCTTTGGGGCAGACTTCTTCTTAACTGGTTGCTCTATCTGGGGTTCAGCCATCTGAATAGGCATCTCAAGCGTCTCCATTGTGGAGGCCTCTGCAATCCTTACTGATTTTTGAGTTACCCCAGGGCTGTCAGTATTTGGAGGGTTTAGCATGGCAGCCAACGTGTCTGTGAACTTTTAACTTTTGGCCATTGCTTGTGTAATACACTCTTTACAAATGCAAAAGCGCCTAAATTCCTCTCTACTTAACACCCAATTAATAACTAATTGACCCAACAGAGAGTGAGAAATCTTACCAAACTATAGCTAGGGTTCCACTTCAAATGTTGCAAAGATGTTCAAATCCCCCTAAACCTAGCTCAAAGTGACCAGGAGGTGATGAGGAGTAAAATGGTAGGAGGAAACTCTATGAGGTGGAGTGGATTAGGCTGTAGGGAAGAAAGAAGGGAGAGAGAAACTCGATTTTACGCAGTGGAGGCTAGGGTGGAGAAATCGTTGGGTTTATAAGGCTGATCCCATGCCTCGCTCGGCTGGATCCAGGTTCTCGCAAAGTAAATTTTCTCGCATAGTACACATCCAACCTTGCGAGAAGTTCTGTCATGGAGAAGAACAGAGCCTCGCGAGAATAGATTTAGTAGCTTTATGTGCTTCGCGAGGTACTTCACATAGTTGAATTTGGGCCTAAGCGCACAAAGCAGTTGCTCATCTCTCATGTAGCTTAGCTTGTGATCTTCGCGAGGAACATTCATTTGGTGTATCAGGGACTTCGCGAGGCAATTAATGGTATGGCCTCCGGATGTTAGCTCACGAGGCTCTTGTGCAGTACAAAAAGTGTGAATTCCGTTTTTCACGCAGTTCCCTATTGCTAATAGGATAGCGCCTCGCGAGGCTCAATATCAGGCTTCAGTAGGTGTCTTTTGCTCGCGAGGCTCTCACGAGGAACGAAACTTCTCTCAAAACTCTGCGAGAAAGCCAACAAGTGGCTCATGAGCTTGAAATTTAGGCTATTTAGCCTCGCGAGAAAGCAACACTTACCCTTTTCTCTCAGCTTGTGCCCTAGCCTGTACATGTACAATGTCATGCACCAATTCAGTGTGCATTAGCACTAACTCCTTGACATGTACTCCGTTTCATAATGACAATTTGGTTACCCTTTATCAAGATTTAAACATAAAAAATGTAGAGTTCTAAAGATAGTCTTTCAGATTAAATTCATGATATTTATTATGAGAGCATCTCAACCATCAGCAATAGACATGGACATCAAATTCAGATGACAAATATGCACTTGTACTCAAAACAAAATAGAACAAAACAAAAGCTAACACACAAGCAAAGCATCACCCTAAAAGCAATAATTGAAAATTTTCTAAGCAATAAAAAAAAAAACACAAAAGACACAATCAAGACTCATGGAATACATTTTACAAAGCTGTAGATCACTGAGCAGTGGGAGGTTCATATAGGTGAACGGTCTGAGGAGGCTCCACTGAATTTTCTATACAAATTTTTAGCCTTTGCCCATTCACTTTCATGATCTTCCTAGACATAGGATCCAAGATCTCCACAGCACCATATGGGGAGGCATGAATGATAGTGTAAGGTCCATCCCATCTGGATTTTAACTTCCCTGGAAAAAATCTTAGTTTGGAGTTGAAAAGCCAAACCTTAGTGTTAGCATTGAAGTCCCTTCTCATTAGCTTCTTGTCAAAGAATGCCTTTGATTTCTCCTTGTATATTCTGGCATTTGAATAGGCTTCCAGCCTCAGCTCATCAAGCTCTGCCAGCTGCGATTTCCTGTGAGAGTCAGCAATAGTTAGATCAAAATTCAGTGATTTGATAGCCCAATAGGCTCTGTGCTCTAACTCCACTGGTAGGTGGCAGGCCTTGCCATAAACCAGCCTAAATGGGGACATGCCAATAGGAGTCTTATAGGCTGTCCTATAAGCCCACAAAACATCATTCAGCTTTTGTGCCCAATCCCTTCTATCAGTCCTCACAGTCTTCTCCAAAATATGCTTGATCTCCCTATTGTAAATTTCAACTTGCCCACTGGTTTGTGGGTGGTAGGGAGTTGCAATTCTGTGTGTAACAGAATACTTTTTGAGGAGATTCTCAAAAGGCCTGTTACATAAATGATTCCTCCTATCACTAATAATAGCTCTGAGAGAACCAAATCTGGAGAAGATATTGTCCTTTAAAAACTCCAGGACAACTGTGTGGTCATTGGTCCTTATGGCAATGGCTTCCACCCATTTAGACACATAGTCCACTGCCACAAGTATGAAGTTAAAACACATAGATAGAGGAAAGGGACCCATAAAATCATTGCCCCAGATGTCAAAAAGTTCTACCATAAGGATGGACTATAATGGCATAGAATTTTTCTTGGAAATGCCCTCCAACCTTTGACATCTCTCATAGGCTTTGCAATGTATAAATGCATCTCTGAACAAAGAAGGCCAATAAAAATCACATAGCAGTACTTTTACTGCAGTCTTTTTACCACTGAAATGACCTCCACAGGCTTGCTCATGGCACATAGAAAGAATGTTGTGGAATTCATTTTCAGGTACACATCTCCTAACCACCTGGTCTGCATAATACCTATATAGGTATGGATCCTCCCACAAAAATTGTTTGACCTGAGATAAAAATAGGTCTTTGTCCATCTTGGACTAGTGAGGGGGAATCTTACCAACAGTAAGAAAATTGATAATGTGTGCAAACTAGGGCATACTATACTATATAGTAAATAGCTACTCATTAGGGAACAACTCATTAACAGGTGCTACTGCACATTCTTCCAGAATAATTCTAGAGAGGTGGTCAGCCACCACATTCTCAACTCCCTTTTTATCTTTGATCTCAAGATCAAACTCCTGTAATAGGAGGATCCATCTGATCAACCTTGGCTTGGCATCCTTCTTGGCTAATAGATATTTCAGGACTGGGTGATTAGTGAAAACAATAATTTTAGACCCAAGCAAGTAGGGTCTAAACTTATTCACAGCAAATACCATAGCTAGCAGCTCCTTCTCAGTAGGGGTGTAGTTGAGTTGAACTTCAGCTAGTGATTTGCTGGCATAATAGATCACTGCAGGCAACTTATCTTTCCTCTGTCCTAAGACAGCACCTATGGCCAAGTCTGATGCATCACACATCAGCCCAAAGGGGAGTGAGTAATCTGGAGCCTGGATTATAGGAGCAATGATAAGGCACTTTTTCAAGACCTCAAAGGCCTCAAGGCACTCAGCAGAGAAGTCAAATGGCACATCCTGATAAAGCATGTGGCACAATGGCTTTGAAATTTTGCTGAAGTCCTTAATGAACCACTTGTAGAATCTGGTATGTCCTAAAAATGATTTGATTTGTTTGACAGTCCTGGGTGGGGGCAGGTGTGAAATCAAGTCCACTTTAGCCTTGTCAACGTCTATTCCTTTGTGAGAGACCACATGGCCTAATACAATTCCTTATGTCACCATAAAGTGACTCTTTTCCCAGCTTAGGACCAAATTGGTCCCCTCACATCTTTGTAAATCTAGGTCAAGGTGACTCAAGCACTGGCTAAAGTTGTCCCCATAAATTGAGAAATCATCCATGAAGATTTCTAGAAATTTGTCAATCATATCAGAAAAAATTGCATACATGCACCTCTGAAATGTGGCTAGGGCATTACACAGTCCAAAAGGCATCCTCCTGTAAGCAAAGGTGCCAAAGGGACATGTGAAAGTAATTTTTTCCTGATCTTGAGGATACACAGAGATTTGGTTATACCCTGAGTATCCATCAAGAAAGCAGTAAAATGCCTTCCCAGCCAGCTTATCTAGAATTTAGTCAATGAAAGGGAGGGGGAAGTGGTCTTTTCTGGTCATGGAGTTGAGTTTCCTATAATCAATGCAAACTCTCCAGCCAGTGGTCTCCCTGGCTGGCATCAACTCTCTAGGAATCAATAATGATAACTGTTATGCCTGACTTTTTAGGCACTACCTGAATAGGTGACACCCATTCTGAATCCAAAATGGGGTAAATTACCCCTGCATCCAACAGTTTCACTATTTCTTTGAGGACCACCTCCTGCATGTGAGGATTAAGCTTCCTCTGCATCTCCCTTGAGGGTTTTGCACCCTCATCCTGATAAATTTTGTGTATGCAAACTGAGGCATCAATGCCTCCAAGATTAGCTATTGTCCACCCCATTGTCTTTTTATGCTTCTTAAGAATACTCAATAATGCCTCCTCCTACTCACTAGTGAGAGAGGAGGAGATAATCACTGGAAGCTTATTAGTTTTTCCCAAGAAGGCATATTTTAATGTGACTGGGAGCTGTTTCAGCTCCAGCTCAGGGGGATTTTCAATTGAAGGCAATAAAGGTGCCTTAGTGGTTTGAGGAAGGGGCAGCAATGTAGGTTTCCAGCTAGAATGCTGCACTAGGCTCACAGAAGACTCTATTTTTGTGATGTCTTCTATCATGAAAACTTGGGCCTCCTTCTCAACCATACTGCAAATATTTTCCAGGTCATCAGCAACATTATCCCAATCCAGCATATTGGATAATTCCTCTTCCAATAGGCCATCTAGTACATCTATTGCACATCGGTCCTCAATGTCCATTTGAGGTTGCCTGGCAGCATTGTACAGATTTAATTGGGCCTTCATATTCCCAAAGGTCACCTCCATCACCCCTGACTTGCATTGTATGCAAGCATTTGCAGTGGCCAAGAATGGCCTTCCAAGGATGACAGGAATTGGGGCTTTACTTTTGCAAGGGTCCATGTCCAAAACAAAGAAATCAGCAGGATAGTAGAACTTGTCCACCCCCACCAAAACATCCTCCACCATACCCACAGGTCACCTCTCAGACCTACCAGCCAGTTGGAGCACAACTGATGTGGATTTCAGCTCCCCCAAATCTAGCTCCTCATACACAGAATATGGGAGTAGGTTCACACTGGCCCCTAAGTCCAAGGCACTTTTTCAAGACCCCAAAGGCCTCAAGGCACTCAGTAGAGAAGTCAAATGGCACATCCTGACAAAGCATGTGGCATAATGGCTTTGAAATTTTACTGAAGTCCTTAAGGAACCTCCTGTAGAATCCAGCATGTCCTAAAAATGATCTGATTTGTTTGACAGTCCTGGGTGGGGGCAGGTGTGAAATCAAGTCCACTTTAGCCTTGTCAACCTCTATTTCTTAGCAATTTACCACATGGCCTAATACAATTCCTTGTGTCACCACAAAGTGACTCTTTTTCCAGCTTAGGACCAAATTGGTCTTCTCACATCTTTATAAATCTAGGTCAAGGTGACTCAAGCATTGGCTAAAGTTCTCCCCATAAATTGAGAAATCATCCACGAAGATTTCTAGGAATTTATCAATCATATCAGAAAAGATTGCATACATGCACCTCTGAAATGTGGATGGGGCATTACACAGTCCAAAAGGCATCCTCCTGTAAGAAAAGGTGCTAAAGGGACATGTGATAGTAGTTTTTTCCTTATCTTAAGGATACACAGAGATTTAGTTGTACCCTGAGTATCCATCAAGAAAGCAGTAAAATGCTTTCCCAGTTAGCTTATCTAGAAGTTGGTCAATGAAAGGGAGGGGGAAGTGGTCTTTTATGATCTTAGAGTTGAGTTTCCTATAATCAATGCAAACTCTCCAGCCAGTGATCTCCCTGGCTGGCATCAACTCTCTAGGAATCAGTAGTGATAACTGTTATGCCTGACTTTTTAAGCACCACCTGAATAGGTGACACCCATTCTGAATCCGAAATGGGGTAAATTACTCCTGCATCCAACAGTTTCACTATTTCCTTGAGGACCACCTCCTGCATATGAGGATTAAGCTTCCTCTGCATCTCCCTTGAGGGTCTTGTACCCTCATCCAAATGAATTCTGTGCATTCAAACTGAGGCGTTAATGCCTCCAAGATCAACTATTGTCCACCCCATTGTCTTTTTATGCTTCTTGAGAACACTCAATAATGCCTCCTCCTACTCACTAGTGAGAGAGGAGATAATCACTAGAAGATTGTTATTTTGCCCCAAGAAGGCATATTTTAATGTGACTGGGAGCGGTATCAGCTTCAGCTCAGGGGGATATTCAATTGAAGGCAACAAAGGTGTCTTAGTGGTTTGAGGAAGGGTCAGTAATGTAGGTTTCCAGCTGGAATGCTGCACTAGGCTCACATAAGACTCTATCATGAAAACTTGAGCCTCCTTCTCAACCATACTCCAAATATTTTCCAGCTCATCAGCAACATTATCCCAATCCAGCAGATTGGATAATTCCTCTTCCACTAGGCCATCTAGTACATCTAGTATACAACAGTCCTCAATGTCCATCTGAGATTGCCTAGCACTATTGTACATATTTAATTGGGCCTTCATATTCCCAAAGGTCACCTCCATCACCCCTGACCTGCATTATATGTAAGCATTTGCAGTAGCCAAGAATGGCCTTTCAAGGATGACAGGAATTTGGGCTTTACTTTTGAAGGGTCCATGTCCAAAATAAAGAAATCAGCAGGATAGTAGAACTTGTCCACCCCCACCAAAACATTCTCCATGTGTACCCAACAGGTTGCTGCCCATATGCTTGGGAAACATTGACATGTTCCATTACAAAATCAGGGAATTGGTTGGCTGATGGACAATCTTAGAGTAAATGTGTGGGAGGGAGATTAGCATATCAGACATGCCTCCTCCACTTGTGCAACCATCCTAGGCTGAATCACATTCATCAATTTGTCAAACTTTATACTAAGGTTGTCCACCTTCCTTTCTAAATTACCTTGCACCTGAACTTCATACATTCCACCTCTAGGAGTGGACTCTTTCACCAATTTAGCAGGGGTCTGGCTGTCATTGCGAGATAGTGACTCCTGCTGCATGAAATTTTCCCCTATGATGTCAAACAGCTCCCAAGCCTCATCAGCTATCTTGTGGAGGTAACTATCACCACATGAGGCATCCACCAGATCCCTACTATTGGGATTAATTCCTTGGTAAAATACTTGCACTAATTGCCACTATAGAATTTGATGGTTGGGGCATTGTTTTAACATCTTCTGAAATCTTTCCCATGCTTCATAAAAATTCTCAGTTGAGGACTGAGTAAATGACAAAATGTTTATCCTCATCTAGCTAGTCTTACTCATGGGAAAGAATTTAGCTAGAAATTGGCTTTAAAGGTCACTCCATGTCTGAATGCTATTGGCTGGGAGTTTAGAGAGCTAGGTGCTAGGTTTTTCATTTAGGGAAAAAGGAAAAAGCCTCAGTTTGGTGGCTTCAGGTCCCAGGCCAGCAATATTGAAAGTGGTGCAAAGTGCCAAAAATTGGTCAATGTGCTTGTAAGGATCTTCCTTACTGAGCCTATGAAAAGATGGTAGTATGTTGATAGTGGAGGACTTGATTTTATAGTTTCTTTCAACTAAAGGGAATTATATGCAAAAGGGAGATGTGTAATCCCCAGGTGCATTGTACTCCTTCAGGGTTCTTTGCCTCTCAGCCATGACAGCTGGCTCAGTTTCAACAGGAGGGCCTTGTGTGGTATTTCTTGGTCTAAGGAGCCTTTCAACCTCAGGATTTAGAGGTTCCAACTCAGGGTTAAGGGACCTTCTTCTAAGTATACACACACAAACTCAGTAGGTAAAAAAAAGGCTCACAGCACACACAAAATTTTCAAACTAAATTAACAACTACACAAATTTACAACTAAACTAATGACAGGGAATTTAACAATAAGGGACTGAGTTTTAGGGTAAAAGAAGTGCAAACAGAGCTAGCTAAACTCCAGCTGCAGCTCTAGCTTTTTCCTTCTGCTGTTGTCCAATTTTGTAAAATTCTAAAAAAATCAGTAGTACTTTTTATTCTATTTATGGCATAGCTATAAAGAATTTTCTAAACTAAAATATAATACAACTCAGATTTACTAAAAAGATTAATATCCCTGACAGTGGCACCAAAAACTTGTTGATCATATTCTAGGTGTTTTTGCTGATATTTATTTAAGTGATGAGGTGGTAAAATCAGAATCAAAGGAAGAGTAAAATGGCTATGAAATCAGCAACCTAAAGTACACACATCCTGCAAGATATAGGGCTATTGTAGCAAGTTTTGAAAAGTAAGAGTTTGTCCCACAGAGAAATTGATCTAAAACCCAAAATGGGCTATAATAGTAGGCCTCCAGATCTGGCAATCCTAAAGAAAGGGAGTTGGGTGTCACAACTACACTAAATTACCTACTAAAAAGAAAAGAAATAAAGTACAGTCCTATCCTCAAAAAGGGTTATGGAGAAGGTGGTGATGGTGTGTTAAAATAAAGATAAAAGGATGGAAAGTAAGCAGTTTAAGCTAAAGTTACTTCAGTTATGTAACTCAGATTTAGGGCTGTCTCTGCAATAAATCCTTGCTAATGTGCTATCAATAACTTCAGCAAGGAAGAAGAATCCAACTTAACCCATGCTATTGAGACTGCTCTTAAGGCTATACTCTGTCTACTTAAATGGTCACAGACTATCCAATAGAGTTTGTCAAATCCCATTGATTAAATCAGAAAAGCTAACCTAATCCAAAGGAGTGGACTGATTTTAAGGTTATAATCTGTCCACTTAAATGGTCGCAGACTATCCAATAGATTTCCTCCAACCAATGAATTAAATTAGGCCATGAATACCATTGCAGATACTATGTTTGCTAGGCTACATGCTCCCTAGATCCGCTACAAATCTGGCAGGCATTCATAGGAGCAAACAGACTTTGAAAATCAGGTTGAAAACATAAGGTATCTCAGGCTAAATGAGGATTTAGATTAAGCTGGTCATTACTACAAAAGGCCTATAATGACCCAGCTCACAAGTCTATAATCACCACAGAGAACTCAGATATAACATCTGATATTGGTCCAGTAAAATAGAGGGGAGCTTGTTCCTGCACAACCTCTCACTAGGCTACAAGCTCAAGTGCAGAAGAGAAGAAATCCTTCTCAGATCTGTGACCAAGACCTACCCTAGGGCTATAGTCTGTCCACTGAAATGGTCACAGGCTATCCACAGAGGCTGCCTTACCCAAAGGTCTGAGAAGAAACATAAAAACTATTGTTGCCACCATGGTCCCAAGGCTACAAGCTCAAGCTTCCATGGGCCTTTCAATAAGCTCAAATCCTAAATGCATGCTATAACCTGAACAGAACTACGGGCAAATAAGAAAATAACAGATTGAATGAATATTTAAGTGTAAATTTTATTAATCAGCATTACCTACAATACAATTTCTCATGGCAGCAGCCTTGTGCACAGCAACTCTTCACAAAATCCCAAAGATTGCAAGACCCATTACAAAATTGAATGAAACTATACCTAATTGCTTACAAAAGATTTAGCCAACAAGCGTTGGGCTAAGAGACAAGAAAAATGGGAAAAAGAAATGATCAAATCCTAACCTTAGCCTGCTCGAGCTCACAGCCTACAGAGGTTGAAGTAGAGATTGATAAGTTCTACGTTAAAAACACAGCTTATATACTCAGTCCTAATTCCTTGGCTCAGAGAAGAGTAAACCCTAGTTTTTCTAGCAGTTGTGGCACTATTACAACCCTTGGATGTCTTGGGATGTGTGCCTCGAGATCAATGCCTCGGGATGTGTGCCCTAGACCTAAAAGGTCCTTGAGTTAAGATTGAGAAGTGGAGAGCCCGAGCTTCGCGATGCTGGCTTCTGAACATTAATTCATTCTCATGGCTTGCAGAATACTTGTGAAGTACAATTGGGCTTTAATTGCTGCTTCCTCGTGTAGAAGGACTTAAGCTTGTCGCGCAGTAGCTTTTTACTTCTTCAGTTCCTTTGCGCAGCTTGCAGTGTCCTCGTGAGGTAAGAATTATCTTGGAACATTGGTTCACTCACGCAAAAGGACTTTGCACTATCGCGTAGCTACTCTAGCTTTGAATGCACTCACGTAGAAGAGTTTGTAGTGCTTGGCTTGCTCACGCAGTAGCACTTCAGAATCTCCTGTCGTGAGGTACTCGCGCAGATGCCTTTACATCTCGCTTGATACAGGGTTAAGCTTCTAGGCACGCGAGAGATACACGAGAGAACTTCTTAGCGTCTCTCTCCTCTAAAGCCACGTGAGAACTTCGCGAGGTCATGGCTGATGTTCGTGCAAATTGGTCTCACGAGGTAGTGCACGTGGCTGCTTTAAAGCTTGATCCTCGCAAGAGCTTTGCAAGCTGTATTTCTGGAGGCTTAGTGCGCGACTACTTCGCGAGTTTCTTTACATGTTGATTACAGCTGAAGTGCGCGACTACTGCACGAGAGGCTACTTTGTGATAACCCCTTCATTGAGTTGCATAACTTCTTCGCAAGCTCTAGTATGTTGCATGTCTTAGCTACGCGAGGAAGCTTTATTAGTGAATTGAATAGCGTGAGGCTGCACCTCAACTGTGCGAGATAAGTCATTTGTTCCTTTGCTGCTATGCACATGCTTCTGTTGCAGCTTCCTCCACTCTCATCTATACTTGGCTCATCTCTTGGACTTTTATGGTCCATTATGACATGCAAAATAGTAACCATGGTGTGTACCACCATGGTGTTCCATCAATCTCTGGCTCAGCTGTCATTCTTGGCTTGAATTCTCTCTCTTCTTGGCACCAAAGGCATGTATTTTATGTTAAGCTGTAGAGTTTATTACTAACTATAAAACAAGCTAAACAAGAGTTATTAGTTGGCTTCAAGGTCCAACAAAGGCGAGGTTAAGAGGTAAAAAGTTATACTTTTTAGAGAATAACACTAATCAGTGAAAAATATCATTTTTCACCTCCTAAACTAGACCTTAGAGTTGTTTAATGATTGTTTTTTAGTATTATTTTGTAGTTAGCAATAATTTGTAGTAAAGTGTACAAAATTATGCCGCAAAGGCCAAAAAAGAGGGAGCTCTGAGTCAACCATTGACTAATGAAAACACCCAGGCATGACAGAATGCTATGACAGACTGTCATAAGCAGCAAAGGCTCAAAAAGTAATGTTCGAGCAGTTGATATGAACCTGTCGAGAGGTTCAGATGTGTACTTGAGCAGTCGTTGAAGCTGCACTGAGGATTTGAGTAGTTTAAAATATAGACTCAACCTGTCGAGTGGTTCAGTCTGAAGAAGAACCTGTCGAGATTTATAGCTGAAGCTTGTAACCTCTCGAACACATGCCTGAACCTCTCGAGGTGCAATTTCTGAAGCTCCAATTGATCGAATGAGTAGCTTGAAACTTCAATCACTCAATACACGGGTCCAGTAGCTATCTGTTAGATTTGGAAGGAATTTTTGAAACTTCAACAGATCAGAGGACACCTGATCTAACTGCCCCACGTGTGTTGAACTGATCTAACAGAATTGGGGCAATACTTGGAGGAAATGCAGCCACATCAGTAGGTTTGTTAACTGAATTGATTCTCTCGTCTTCTCTGATGGGCCAAAATAGATCTGAGGTAGTTGGGAAATGTGTATAAATAGAGGGGAATAAGCCATAGATAGGGCATCCAGAGTTTTATGAATTTTTGAATTGCTTTCTTCCCACCTTTTCTATTCTTCTTCTTCCTCCTCTATTCTCTCTCTAGCCTAGCCATGCTCAGCTAAATCTTTGTAACAACTAGGGATAGTTGATCTGTAATTTGATTGTGAAAACATTGAATGAAGAGTGGAAATTGCAGAGACTGCAAATTTGGGAGTAATTTGTTATGAGTTTTATTTAGATCGTTGAATTATTGGTTTTATTGTTCATTAAATCTATAAGATTTGGTGATCTTCATCTGATTTCTATAGATTTATATACCTATGGATGCCTAACCTTGTAGCCTTGCATCCATAGCATTTGCAGTGATTTTATTACTCTATTTCTTTCCCCCATGACTGGATTATATCCATGAGATACTTTGTAACCATTCGAGTGGACAAAGTATAATCCTAGGACTAGTTCATATCTAAGGATTTGTGTGACACAAACGAACCAACCAGTTCTTTCTCTTTTAATTACATTTTTATTTCTATCTTTTTTATTTAGCAGTAGTATTTTGTGTGTTTGTTTTTGTCTGTTGTGTTTGTTTGCTGTAATTTGTTGCTGCTGTAATTCGTTTATGTGTGTGTTGTATGTTTGGTAGGACTCTTAACCCTGAGAATTTGCCTTTAAATCTTGAAGTTGAGAGGATCCTTAGAGTTAGACAACCAACATACATCCATGCTGATCATTGTGAGACTGCTGAGCAACCAAGACCATTGAGGGAATATTATGCACCAGGGGCATATTCATCCCCCTTCTGCATTCAATTCCCTGCAGCTGAAGGGAAGTATGAGATTAAGGCTCACACCATCCAGATGTTGCCATCTTTCCATGGATTGAGCAAGGAGGACCCTTATAAACACATTGATGAGTTTCTTGCCTTGTATACCACCTTTACAATTGCTGGTCTGGGAATTGAGGCCACCAAAATGAGGCTTTTTCCTTTTTCATTAAAGGACAAAGTTGGGAATTGGCTTAGCATGCTTCCACCAAACAATATTGCATCATGGAATGACCTCCAATACTAATTTTTGGCTAAATTTTACCCTATGAGCAGAACCAGTCAGCTGAGAAAGAGCATAATTTCTTTTGCTCAATTCTCAACTAAAATTTTTTATGAAGCATAGGAAAGGTTTAAAGAACTGCTGAGGCAATGTCCACATCACCAAATCCATAAGTGGCAGCTTGTCTAGAGCTTTTACTAAGGGATTGATCTTAAGAGTAAGGAATGGTGGATGCCTCCTGTGGTGGGACTTACCTTAGCAAGACAGCTGAAGAAGTTTGGGAACTTTTTGATGTCATCAGTGAGAATTCCATGCAGCAGGTGACTCCGTCAAGGAATGGCATTGAGACTCCTACTAAAATGGTAAAAGAATTCACCTCAAGGGGTAAGATGTATGAAGTCAATGTGTACAATGACCTGGAAAGAAAGGTGGACAGCTTGACCCAAAAATTTAATAAATTAATGGGTGTGATGCAGCCCAGAATGGTTGCACAAGTGGAAGAGGTGTGTCTGATATGCCAGTCATCCACACACTCCCTTGAGGATTGTCTGTCAGCTGGTCAATATCCTGATTTAGTCATGGAGCATGCCAATGTTGCTTACTCTTTTGGGTAGCAGCAACCTACTGGGTATCCATGGAGGAGCCACCCCAATCTGAGGTGGAGGCAAGAAAATTTTGAATCCCAGCAACAGCAGGTAATGTCTTATAGACATGCCTAGCCATACTAGCAAAATTACTTCTCAAGGCCTCAGTACCAACAACTAATGGCATAGCCTGTGGCTCAGCCAATATTCCAAAATTCACCAGCACCACCACCACAAGCCAGAGCACCCTCATTTGAGGAGCAGGTTTTGTCCTCATTAGAAAACCTGAGTTCCTTATCACAAACTATGCACTCTCACAGCAAGAGTATTAAGAAGATTGAGGACCACCTTGGTCAGCTATCTAATACTTTGACTAAGAGAGAAGAGGGCAGACTGCCAAGCCAGGCAATGAATAGCCTAAAGGTCAATATATGGTGGGTGAATCTTCTTCAACTCATGAGGAAGCTAAGTCCATCACTACTTTGAGAAGTGGCAGGCTGGTGGATAACCATGTTGATGTTGAGACCACAAGGAGTGCAGGAGAGGAAACCACAGTTCATGACAGTATGCAGTAGGAGCAGCATATGAAAAATAAAGGGGCTGCTGTTGAGTCCCAACAGAAAAATAAAAATAAAAACAAAGAAAAAAATGCAAAGGCAGCAGATGAAAGCTCAGCAGTACCTCATCTGCCATCTTCTCATGCTCTTCAAGCACTTCTCCCTTTGATAAGGGAAATGTTAAGGTACAGAAAATGATGGAGACCTTCAAGCAAGTTAAGATCAATTTACCTCTGCTTGATGCCATCAAATAGGTCTTAGCCTATGCAAAATTTTTGAAGGATTTGTTCACCCATAAAAGACAGTCTAGGATTCATTTATCCAAGAAAGCCTTTTTTGCTAAAAAAGTAAAACAAATTTTGTCTATTGCAACCCCAACTAAACTCCAAGACCTTGGAGTTCCCACAATCCCTTGCGTCATTGGAGACCACACTATAGAAAAAGCTCTCCTAGATTTTGGAGCCAATGTTAACCTACTCCATATTCTGTGTATGAGAAGTTAGGTTTGGGAGAGTTAAAACCCACACAAGTTGTCTTACAACTGGCTGAAAAATCTAAGAGAAGACCTGTGGGCATCATTGAGGATGTATTGGTAGGGTAGACAAATTTTTCTACCCAGCAGATTTCTTGGTTTTGGATATGGAACCTACTAGATGCACCACCCCTATCCCTATAATATTGGGCAAACTATTCTTGGCCACTGCCAATCCCTG
This sequence comes from Chloranthus sessilifolius, assembly GCA_021018995.1. Classification (NCBI taxonomy): domain Eukaryota; kingdom Viridiplantae; phylum Streptophyta; class Magnoliopsida; order Chloranthales; family Chloranthaceae; genus Chloranthus; species Chloranthus sessilifolius. The sequence continues at coordinate 100,040,974 of CM037584.1, read as the reverse complement.
CATACAGTGCAGATTTGGGGTAATGGAGGTGACCTTTGGAAATATGAAGGTGAAGCTCAATGTATACAATGCTGCAAATCAATCTCACTTTGAAAGTGAAGATTGCTTCATGGTTGATGTCATTGATAAGCTTGTTGAGGAGACCATGCCCAAACTATTGAATTGGGATGATGTTTTTGAGAAATTTGAGGATATTTGGACTGAGACTGTTGAAGGGGAGGCCCCCACACATTTGACTGAAGAAGTGAAAATGTTGAACTCTTCAGTGGGACCAGCAAGGCACTCTCATTGGAAACCTACTGTGATGCCTCTCCTCTTACCTTCTAAGACACCTTTGCTGCCTCACTTATCAGTCCACCTGATTTGGAGCTGAAACAGCTTCCAAAGTCTCTCAAATATGTATTTTTGGGGCAAGATCAGAAGTTGCCTGTGATTATTTCATCTTCCCTCATGAGGAGAAGGAAGAAAAATTGTTGTGTGTGCTCAAGATGTACAAGAAGGCAATAGGTTGGGCCATTGCTGATCTCTGGATTAGTTTTAAACTCTTGTTTTAATTAAATCTAGTTACTGTTGTTTTAGTTTTAGTGACAACAAAAAAACCCAAACTCTTTTCCGTGTTTTCCTTAGTTTAAGTAGAATAGGAGTAGGAGGGCCAGATCCGTAGTAGACCTGGAAGATTTACTATCTTGTAGGTTGTGTTTAAATTGCTAATTTGTGTGTTGTTTCCCCACATTTTCACTCCCCTCTTTCATTTGTTTTTGCTGCCATGTTTTTACCATTACACTTCTAAAACGAAAATAAAAGCACAAGCAATTTTGAACCAACAATGCACTTTCTCACAAAAGTTGAATTTTGTAGCCTCAACAACAATGTACCACACCTCACATTTTGCAACACAAGTTGTAGCTCACTTTCATCTTATTTTTAATTTTGTATGTGGCTAAATAAATGGCTCGGTTTGCATCCAGTGAGACTTACCAGTTACCAACTACACCACTACTTTTATTCCACATAAATGTGTACTCTCTTGTTTTGACTACTGTTTAAATAAATCTACATAAGCTGGCCCTTCTTCAACCACTAAATCAGTTTGATATTGTGATTAACACCTAAACATATGATTTGTATGACGGAATGGAGAATACAATATAAATAGTAGTGAAAAGTTGGTTTCAAGAAGAGACAAAATTTTGCTTTCGCATGGCATGAGCTGGTACGCAGAGGATATAATATTCGCTAACATAGGCATGATAAACCTCAAAACACTTTTATCTTATCAGGATCTTAGATAACACTTCACATGGGCAATGACAGGAGGTTTCGCGCGCTAACTAGTAGGTCAAGCAATACGTAGACTTGATAGCGCTTCACATGGGTTATGATAGGAGGCTTCGAGTGATAATTAGTAGGTCAAACGAATCGTAACTCCAAACCCTTACACAAGAACAAATTCAACAGTATACATGATTTTTCAAGGGTTTCAAAGTAGAGATCCATGTTAAGAATAGAGTTCCTATGAAGATGAACTCAAAACCCTAACACGAGGAAATGCATGCGATAGATTGACAATGAACCATTTAGTGTTTTTTTTCAAATCCATTCCCGATTGGAACCTCAATAATCCATTCACCACCAAAATTTATAGCAAAAAATTTCAAAAATTATACTATAAATTTTTTTACATTACATTTCAAAATTGGCTCTATAAGATTTTTCCTTCAATCTTTTCATACGTATGAGTCCATACATACATTTCAGGACAGAGCTCAGTTGCAATTCATCTATACATTTAAGTGCTAAAGATTTTAATTTTAGAATTTCTCTCACTCTCTCAAACGCAGCTCCGCACACAAGAATTCGGTTCGTCCAGTTAAATGCCCTTTTTATAGCATCAAACTCAAATTTGAAATCTTATTTTGGTGTCTAATAATATCTCGTCAAAGTCCTTCCATCAGCCAACCATTTAACTTTTAAAATTTCCTCCTGTAAATTTTCACCGTCCATTTCAAATTATTCTACTTCCTTTATTTCTAATGGTTCTAAAACGGCTATCATGCTCGTCTTTACATAAAAGCAATTATTATTTTCCTCTCAAAGTCCCACTTTTGATTATCTATCAAATCGTATGGATCCAAGTTTTGTCCGTTTCCATATTTTTAAATCTTATGGGACCAATTAATTATATCCACCATCCATTTCAAATTATCTCACTTCTTTTAATTCCAATGGTGCTAAAATGACTACCATTCATGTCTTTAACTAAAGGCAATTATTGTTTTTCTCTTCAAGTCCCTCTTTTGGTTCTCTATCAAATCGCATTGTTCCTTGTTTTATCCTTTTCCATATTTTTAAATCTTATGATACCAATTAATTATATGCACCATTCACTTCAAATTGTTTCACTTCTTTTCTTTCCAATGGTGCTATAGTGGCTACCATGTTTGTCTTTACCTAAAGTCAATTATTATTTTTCTCTTCAAGTCCCTCTTTTGGTTCTCTATCAAATAGCTTGGATTCAAGTTTTGTCCCCTTCCACATTTTTAAATCTTATTGGACCAATTAATTATATCCACTTTCTCCTAAAATTTGAATTTTATAGCCCCAACAACAACATACCACGCCTCACATTTTGCAACACAAGTTGTAGCTAGGGCTGTCAATGGGCCGAGTCGGGTCGAGTTCGGGCTGGGTTTTTTATAGGCCCTTTTTTTTATAATATAAGAAGGGCCCGAACCCGACCCGATATGCTATTCGGGGCGGGCTGGGCAGCCCAATTACTAAATGTTATAGCCCTAACCCGGCCCATTATTAATCGGGTCAAAACCCAGGTTCGAGTCAGGGTTCTAATATTTTTTAGGAGTTTTTTCGTTTTCCTGTAGTTTTTCCTAGAGGAGGTTGCAGGAACTCCGATTTCTGGAATGGATTCCATGTTAAGCTTCCTTTTGAGAGGATTAGAGTTTGAAGGAGGCGACCTTGGCAGGAGTGAGCTTTTGAATTTTGCGGTCGATGACTTCGTCGTTGCAGCCACTGATATGGATGAAAAACAAGATTCACGCAAGGCATTTGGATCTAGCGGTGGAACGTTTTTAGGTCCGGATTTGGATCTCCGAGAAGATTTTGGCTTCAGTGGAGATGGTTTTGGCGAAGGAGGGGTTTCAGAGAATGAAATTCCACTCAAGATTCCGCTTTTGGGATTAGAGAAGTTCTTCATCGCAAAGAAAGAGAGAGAGAGAGAGAGAGATTGGCGGGGAGAAAGAGGGAGAGAGAGTGCCAAAGAGTCGTCGCCGATGATGGAAGGAACTAGGAAGAAAGTTAAGAAACCCTAACCTATTTGGGCATATATAGTCTAAAGGGGAAATGACTTCTCTACCCCCTTATTAATGCATTGAACTGTAATAAGGGGGTAAGAATGTCATTTTAAAAGGTTTTGTGGGCAAGGTTCGGGTTGGGATTACTAGGCCAAAATTTTAAAGGACAGCTTAGGCCCGTTTATTTGCTACTTCACAGCCCAAACTCGAGCCCGTTTCTTATTCGGGCTTAGCACGACCTTACCCATTTATTAAATAGGCTAATTTCTTGGGCCTGAACCCGGCCCATCCGTACCAGGCCGAGCCCGGGCTGAAACCCACCCCATTGACAGCCCTAGTTGTAGTTCACTTTCATCTTATTTTTAATTTTATATGTGGCTAAATAAATGGCGCATTTTGCATCTAGTGAGACCCACCAGTTACCAACTACACGACTACTTTTATTCCACATAAATGTCTACTCTCTTGTTTTGACTATTGTTTAAATAAATCTACGTAAGATGACACCCTTCTTCAACCACTCATTTTGATTTTATGATTAACAGCTAAACATATTATTTGTATGACGGAATGGAGAATACAACATAAATAGTAGTGAAGAGCTGCTTTCAAGAAGAGACAAAATTTTTGTTTCGCATGGCATGAGTTGGTGCGCAAAGGATATAATATTCTCTCACATAGGCATGATAAACCTCGAAACACTTTTGTCTGATCAAGATCTTAGGTAGCACTTCACATGGGCTATGATAGGAGGTTTCGAGTGCTAACTAGTATGTCAAACAATATGCAAACTCGATAGCGCTTCGCATGAGCTATGACAGGAGGTTTCGAGTGATAACTAGTAGGTCAAACGAAACGTAGACTCGAAACCCTTAAAAAAGAACAAATTCAACATATACATGATTTTTCAAGGGTTTCAAAGTAGAGATCCATGTTAAGAACAGAGTTCCAACGAAGACGAACTCAAAACCCCAAAACGATGAAATGAATGTGATAGATTGACGTTGAGAATTTGGTTTGTCCAGTTAAATGCATTTTTGATAGCATCAAACTAAAATTTGAATTCTTGTTTTGGTGTCCAATCATATCTCGCCTAAGTTCTATTCCCATCAGTCAACCATTTAGCTTTTACATTCTCCTCCAGTAGATTTCCACCGTCAATATCAATTGATTCTACTTCCTTTATTTCCAATGGTCCAAAAATGGCTACCATTCTCACCTTTACCTAAAGGCAATTATTGTTTTTCTCTTCAAGGCCCTCTTTTGGTTCTCTATATCAAATCGCATGTATCCAAGTTTTGTCTATTTCTATATTTTTAAATCTTATAGGGCCAATTAATTATATCCACCATCCATTTCAAATTATTTCAGTTCTTTTATTTCCAATAGTGCTAAAATGGCAACCATGCTTATCTTTACCTAAAGACAATAACTATTTTTCTCTTCAAGTCCCTCTTTTAGTTTTCTATCAAATCGCATGGATCCAAGTTTTGTCCCTTTCCATATTTTTAAATTTCATGGTACCAATTAATTATATCCACCATCTATTTCAAATTGTTTCACTTCATTTATTTACAATGGTGTTAAAATGGCTATCATGATTGTCTTTACCTAAAGGCAATTATTGTTTTTCCCTTCAAGTCCCTCTTTTTGTTCTCTATCAAATAACCTGGATCCATGTTTTGTCCCTTTCCATATTTTTAAATCTTATGGGACCGATTAATTGTATCCACTTTCTCACAAAATTTGAATTTTATAGCCCCAACAACATCATATCACGCATCACATCTTGCAACACAAGTTGTAGCTCACTTTCTTCTTATTTCTAATTTCGCACAGAAAGTTCAACACATGGGCTCCATTCTCAGCCTCTCCATCCAATAGAAAGGTTAAACGCTCTACCTTTCTCTCTTCAGGGCACTACATCGCCCAAAAGGGCTACTCTATCTATAGGATCCACTACTCGGACACCACCGGGCCAATTGACCCCTTAAATGATTGTAGTTGAAGTCTAGTAAAATTTTTAAGTATTGTTCCTTCGATGGTTGTTGTAGTTTGTCTAACACCCACCTATAAGTTCTTTGGGTGTTGAATTGACCACCTGCTCAGTGGACCTAGTCACCAATAGATCCAAGGTTGGACATATCGCCAGTGGGTCTGCTTCGTCCTATGGTGGGGAGTGTGCTTGTCGAGCACGTGAGGGTCTTACCACGTAGCATCTTTATCCAATCATCATGACTAGTTTTAAATTATGGCTTCGATTCAAAGAATTCTATTTTTCAAATGAACAATGGCTTAATTGAATGTTCAGCTGACTTGTCCTTAGTAAGAAAGGAGTGTTTTAAAGTCAAGAACTCTAATCAAATCAAAGAAAATGAATTCAAAACTTACCCTTTGTAAGAGAGGTCCTTAGAACTTAAATTGAATTAGTAAAATAACTTAACCATGCTTGAAGCTTGGATGACCTAACATTTGTTGTACATATAAATCCAAACACCAACCAAATGAGAGAAGCGAGCTCAGTTGCATTTCATGTATGAGTCCAAACAACAAGGGAGTGAGTTAAGTGAGATATGTGAGCTTAGTTACAAACCAGTCGTAAGTATGCATCCATATATACATTTCACAAGCGAGCTCAGTTACAATTCATCCATACATTTAAATGTTGAAGATTTTAGTTTTAGAATTTCTCTCTCTCAAATGCAACTCCACACAAAAGAATTTGGCTCATTCAATTAAATGCATTCCTTATAGCATCAAACTCAAATTTGAATTCTTGTTTTGGTGTTCAGTCATTTCTCGCCTAAGTTCTCATCTCATCAGCCATCCATTTATCTTTTAAAATCTCTCCCAATAGATTTCCACCGTCTATTTTAAATTATTATACTTCCTTTATTTCCAATGGTCTAAAAATTGCTATCATGCTCGTCTTTACCTAAAGGCAATTATTGTTTTTCTCTTCAAGTCCCCTCTTTTGGTTCTCTATATCAAATCGCATGGATCTAAGTTTTGTCCATTTCCATATTTTTAAATCTTATGACATCAATTTATTATATTCACCATTCATTTCAAATTATTTCACTTCTTTTATTTCCAATGGTGCTAAAATGGCTACCATGTTTGTCTTTACCTAAAGGCAATTATCATTTTTCTCTTCAAGTCCCTCTTTTGGTTTCTCTATCAAATCGCATGGATCCAAGTTTTGCCTCTTTCCTTATTTTTAAATCTTATGTTAACAATTAATTATATCCACCATCCACTTCAAATTATTTCACTTCTTTTATTTCCAATGGTGCTAAACTAGTTATCATGTTTGTCTTTACCTAAAGGTAATTATTGTTTTTCTCTTCAAATCCCTCTTTTGGTTCTCAAATAGCCTGGATCCAAGTTTTGTCCCTTTCCATATTTTTAAATTTTATGGGACCAATTAATTATGAAATAACATATAGACCATTTGATAAGAGTACCATATCTAAGATTTTTTATGTAAGAGATTGAGATGACAAATAATTTTCATTTTTAATTCAATTCAAATCCCCCAACACGCCATCTAAAACTAATGGTTATTATGTATGATGGATTATGTAATCTCACGGAACACCTTTCATATGGCAAATCCCAAAAATGACCAAAGTACCAAGGGAATGTTCGAATAAGAAGATATACTTGGAAGGTACATCACTCAACAAGTTCAAAATCAAAGTTGTTTATGGGCTTTTCCTGTGTTCGGCAGTGGGCGTGAGACCCACACAAATTCTACACCTTTCTGAGTTTCAGTAGCTTTTTTGTTTCCTACCATTTTGGTCGCAAATACACAAATTCTGTGTGGTGTGAATAGGGCTCTCAATGGGCCGGGCCAGGCCAGATTTTAGCCTGCACCCAACTCGAAAAAAGTGGTACTTTTTATCAAGAAAACACGGCCCGGTATCGAAACTGGGGTAAACATGTTGCAACCTGGATAAATCTGGGTAGAGCTTGGGTTAAGTGTTCGAACACCCGGCCCGGATATATATATATATATATATATATATATATATATATATATATATATATATATATATATAATGCTCAGAGATTAATCGTTGTCCGTTATAACCGTTGTCCATTATAGCCATTGTACAACAAACTAAAATAAAATATTTGAATAAAAGCATGTATCTGAGCCTCTATAATGTTAATATAATTATTTAATTAAATTTTTAACCTTCTTCAAAAAAAATTTAGAAAAAAAAACAGCCCAAGCCCAACCAAATTTTATTTGAAAAAATAGCCCAACCAAATTTTATTAGAAAAACGCCCAAGACCAGCTCGGCCTAGGCCGGGCTGAGTACATCGCAACCCGGGTTAGGGTTGGGTTGAAAAATTTGGGAATCCGGCCAGAGTAGGTTAGGGTCGGGTTGAACTCCAACCCCACCTATTGAGAGCCCCAAGTGTAAAGTATGGTTCTTTGTGACATATATACTAGATAATTACTCTCCATTTTTTTTTCTCAGCTAACTATTTTAGAAATGCTATTTAAGTACTCTCCTTGTTTTTTTTCTGCAGGGGCTAACTTTTTAAGAAATGCTATTTAATTACGGGTACCTCTATTCGCGCCCACTTGTTTACAAAAAGCACCCACATCCTAGACCCCTTGAAAACCATTGATTGCTTCAGATTAAATGAAGGAGACCGTGTTTCACCCCAATCATCCACACTATAGATCTTGAGATCATAGCACACCTATTAGACTGCCAGTTTGTGATTTCAGGTGTGACATATCTCCAACAAATACTCTAAAGTCACATTTGAGCATGATATGTGCCATATGGTTTAAGGGTCATTGTTATTTTTTGGAGATATGTGACATCTGAAATCACAAACTGACCGTCTGATAGGTGTGCCATGATCTCAAGATCTATTGTGTGGATGATCGAGGTGAAACACAATCTCCATTATTTGATCTGAAGCAATCAACGATTTTAATGGGGTTGCACACGTAGATGCTCTTAGAGATTGGATAGGCGCCAATAGAGGTTCCCTTTAATTACTCTCCTTGTTTTTTCTCTGCAGCGGCTAGATTTTTTAGAAAGGGCAACTTTTAACGCACCCATCGAATCTAGCGGGGCATCAACTCTAAAACCCATTAATTGCTTTAAATCAGACGATGGAGATCATTTTTCACTCTAATCTTTCACACAATGGATCTTTAGACCATGGCACACCTATCCAACGGTCAGTTTTCCATTCCACTTGGCACATATCCAAAGATCCATTGTGTGAAATATTAGAGCGAAAAACTATATTCATTGTCTGATTTAAAGCAATCAATGGGTTTTAGCTTTAGCGTAGGTGCCCCGCAAGATTCAGTGGGTGTGTGTTTAAATGTGTCCTTTTAGCTAATTAAAGCAATTTATTATAGCAGACCTTGTTTTTTCTTCATCTGGATTTCTCGAGAACGACTAGCTTTTTTCTTCGTGGCTTCTAGCCAAAGAATAAAACCAATGTAAAACTTCATTAAAACACACCATGACGCATTGAATACCTCTCATGCAACATCATCACGATGAAAGCTAGGACAATAAGACTAGCTCCCACATGCCTACGATGACTACCTCATACTCTTCCGAGGAGGGGGATGGCGACGATGAAAGCTCATAGTCATTTTTGGGGTTATATGTCATTTTTACTGCATTCTATTTTAGTTTTTTTTTATGTAATTGGCCTTTCAATTAAGCCGCTTTTGAATATCGTTGGCTAATGAAGTCTGTGTTTTCTTTATTTGTACGAGCGACTTTCTGGTGTTATCATGATATGAGACCGAGTAGCATAATTGTAGGAATCAATTTTGAACAATTGGACTGACAAATGTGTTCAATCTCCCAAAAATCGTGCATTGGCAAAAAAATAGCTTATAATATATACAGCACAATATCGGATGCAGTACAGTCATAAAATGTCCCTAACTTTGACCGATTCTGTGCTTTTCTAAAAAAAATAAACGAACACAGAAAAATGATCATTTATGAAAAAAGCCAGGAATCAGAACATTTCTGAGGCCTAAACGAACACATCTGGCAAAAATCATAAATCTAAGTTGGCCAGGAATCTGCAGGATGTTGACTTATCAGGAATTTGAGCTTTTTCGGGAAACACTCAGAAACACATGAACAAGGCCTAAGAGCCTTGACCTTCAAGTCAAGTATGCATAGTGACCAAGTCGGGGTTCTAGAATAAATCGGCTTGGAAAAAATTCGAAAAAATCTACACAATTTTATCAAATTCAGGGGAAAACAATTAAAATTCGAAAAAAATAAAATATATAAATATACTAATTAAAAATTAAAAAAAATCAAAACTAAAAGTTTTAGCTAAAATCAGAAAAAAGTCGTGAAATTTTCATATAATTCAATAAATTAGCAAATTATTCAAAGAATTCGGATTTTAATTGGAAATTCACAAAAATTATGGATTTTTCATTCGATTTTTCAAAAATTCACAAATTATTCAAAAAGTCGATGAATTTGGTCACTGTGCACGTACCTAATACTAGCTCAAAAGGGGAGGCTGAGATAGAATAGGAGCAACTCTTGTTTATCTAAGTAATTTTTTCTTTAGTCACATAGCTACGATGGAGAGAGTGCATTCTATTTTTCTCTCAATTAAGCAACTATGATTGAGCAACTATATCAAGCATCCATGATTAAATGGCTACAATTGAGTGTGTGGTATCCAGCAATCATGATAATGTAGTCATAGTGTAATATATGCAATTGTACAATTTGGTGCTAATCTCTAGCCAAAAGATCTTTACATCATGACCTTCAAATAAGAGGGTTTAGATTTTTGCATCATGACCTTCAAATCAAAATTTTGGTTATTCAATGAAAAAAAGGCATATGCCCAATACCGGTGCAACTAACCCAGCTTGACCTGACCTGAAAACCCAATAAAAACCTCTATTTTTCATAAATTATATTATTAAATTATCAGGTCAGGTAGGATATCCCGTGGCCAACCTACCCCACTGGTAAATTTTATGTACCCAACCAAGTAAAAAAATTAGGTCGGGTACATCGGGATTCAGGTAGACCTGACCTATTGACAACCCTATTTTCAGCCCAAGATTCCTTCTTCTCAACCCTGATTTCACATGCTTAAATTGTTGATTGCTTCGAGTCAGCGGATGGAGATCTTCTTTTACTTCAATCCCTTGCACAATGGATCTGGAAATCATAGGCTTATCATCAGACGAACAAATTTTTACTCCACATGGCAAACATCTCCAAAAGTGATCCAAGAACCACGATGATGATCATCTTCAATTTAGGGATGTGTGTCAAGTGGAATCAAAATCCATCCTCTGATTGTAGGCCCATGATTGCATGACCCATTTAGTGGATGATTGGGGCTACAAATGATCTCCACTGTCTGATTTAAAGAAGTCATCGATTTAAGCACGTGAAACTCAAGTTCATGTGGAAGAATCTTGGGAAAGTTTTCTCAAGGGCAGAGGATAAATATTAAGGCGCTCTTGTCCTTTAAACAGCAAGTAATGTTTTCAGTCTATAGGCCTCAAAAACAATGCAACTCATAAATGCGACCTCTTTTACCTGCGTCATGCATAAATAAGCTTACGCAACAAATCATAACCAATCTCAGAGTCGATAGCGACTGAAATGGTCAGCTTTATATTTTCACTAGCATTGCAGGGAGTATTTCAAAAGGATTTGTAACAGGCGCTGGCTGTATGGCCATATGGTTCTGACTGGCAGAACTTTATAAAAAAAAGAAAAGATAAATCACGTCAAAACAAAGTAACAAAATGAAACATGTAGTCAAGATAATATTATTAAAAAACACCTCTTGGCTACTCATCAAAGCCTGATATATGAAAAAATTATTTAAAAAGCATCATAAAGTGCACCAGTGAATAAAAACCGACCAATACACACTGTTCATCACTCAAACAAACCGTCCGTGTCAACTAAAAGAATCCTGTCTGAAAGGAACCACCTGTTAGCAAGCAACTAAAAGAATACTTGATAGCACAAATCTTAAATTTATACCTCGAATTTAAGACTCTATGTAACGATCCAGAATTTTTTACTTGCTTTTATTGGTATTAGATGGTGCTTTATACCTTGCAGGGTGTTAGTGCTCCACATCGAAACCTATCCTAGTTGAGAAAATACATATTTTTAAAAGGTTTTTATATTTAAAATTGTCTTTATTTGACACAAATTGTGTGGTGGCCTAGTGGTTGAAAGACTTTGATTATAAACAAGAGGTATAAGGATCAAACCTTACTATTATAAATAATTAATGCCCACAGATCTCATCGCGTAGGATACATTCGATCACGTATCGATGGGCTATTTAAAATGAATCTAAAATTATTTTATTATAAAATTGCTTTTAGGATTAAAATAATAATTAATTCTGATTTTATATTATTTTTGTGAATTTTTCGGATGTATTTTGGGTTTTATTTCGAAACCCTATTTCATTTTGAATCTGTGACAGTCAATCGATTGAGACACACTTTTCAATCGATCAACTTCAAAACCGTAATAAAGAAGATTTTATTTTCCTTTTTAAATTCAATCGATTGATTTACATGATTCAATCGATCGATTTGAGCAGTTGATTTTAATAAGCAAAGTTACTTTAACTGCTTCTGACAACTTTAATGAATGGATGTCTCAATCGATTGATTTTATAAATTTAATCGATTGAGGTTGTTTGATAATGAATATAATAACAGTTCTTGCCTTTTCTTTAATTGGAAAGAAGGGATATTAAATCGATTGATTTATAATCAATCGATTGAGGTTGTTCGTAAGGAATAGGTTGTTGTAATAGTGAAAGGGTTATTATAATATTAGTTTAGTTTAAGGAATAAGAACTCAAAGCCTTATTCAATTTATTATTCAATCGATTGAGATCTACTTCTCAATCGATTGACTCTAAATTGAACCGACTATGTACACTTACCCAAATTCAATCGATTGAGCTCCACTTCTCAATCGATTGACTTTGAATTGAACCAAACTGATTGTGCCCACTTATTTAAATTCAATCGATTGAGTTACACTTTTCAATCGATTGATATTGAATTGAATCGACTATGTACACTTACCTATTTTAATTCAATCGATTGAGTTACACTTTTCAATCGATTGATCTTGAACCGAACTGATTGTGTGCACCTATTTAAATTCAATCGATTGGGTTACACTTTGCAATCGGATTGATCTATGTCCGAACAGACATCAAACAATATTATCAATATTGTTTTCTCCTATAACTCTACTTGCTCGACCAAAACTCAATGCACTCTAATTTATTGATGTTTCGATCGATGGTCGTGATGCACTACACTTTAAATTGGACTGCCCCATTTTATTTGAGCATTTAATTATAGTATACTATATATATATATCATTTTATCGCTTCAACGCGACCTCTTCGACAACACAAAGTGTTAGAATTTCAATGCCTTTATGAAACCGAACTCTGACCTTTACGATTATCGAAATCACACTTATAACCCTATTCTATAATTATATTGGTGTGTTATGTAAATAAATATAAATATAAACATAATCAAAATCTAAGTGTAAATCATTCTGTATGTGTGATACTTTTGTATTTACAGCTTAATCAATTCATACGAGTTAAGGATATGTTAGATCATGAGTACGAGAATGTATGAGATCATACCTATGCTTGGGCGTGGTGACTCACTGAGATGATATCGAAGCGAGGAATATACCGTATTTACATGCCTTACAACTCATGGTGGAATGGGACCCATGACGAGTCGGGTGATTGTGAATTCAGTGTAACTTTGTATATGGTGGCATATACAGTGATCCTATCACCCCGAGTTTTAATACGAGAGGATAAGATATGAGATATGATACGAGAATCGGGCTTTGGGTCTTAGCTGTGATGAGGTTTCTTTTACGGTCACGTAAAACTTGATATATTGGCGTCCATGTACGGATGCAACACCTCTTTGATAGTATAAACTACCACACGAAGTACATCTAAGTTAATACGAAAATTTTTTCTTGGGAAGCGTAAATTATAAAAGTTGCCTCACTATAGTTTGTCCTAGGATTAAGTATAAGAGTATGATAAAATTTGAGTATGAGATAAGATAAGTTATGATACGAGTACGATAATAAGACATCGCTATGTAGGCCAGTAAAAGATAAATAACTTAAGTCTCTGTACGTGTTGTTCTTTGCATAGCCACCGTAAGGGCAACAACGTCTTTCAACCAAGACGGATCTCTGAGAGAGATTATAAGTATAAGTATGTTATAAGTGACTTTAGCCATTATGTCTCTCCATTAGCTAGATGGTGGAGTATGAGTATGACATGAGGGCCTTATGATATGGTGGTATGATACTATGTTGACCCTCTCATGGTAGCTAGAGCAGCGACTCTGGCACAGGTCATTTAGGATTTCACGAGTATGTTAGTTACGCTCATGTGATGTAAAGACGTATGTGCGAGAATGATAATAAGACATGGTATGATATGTTATGAGATATGGTAAGGTACGTTAGGATATGAGTGTCTAGATCATAGTCTTGCATTTATGATATGATATGAGTTTCACGATATGCATATGAATTTATCTTTCTTCTGATATCTACTTTGAGATATTATGTTTATCACTCACTTAATGCACCCACAATGCACCTGAGTAGTATGGGGTGGATTGGTAGTGTATCCCACTGAGTTTACATGACTGAGTAAACTCATCCCACGATAATTTAACAGTTGTAGGTGATTACGCTGGTGGAGCAGACGCGAGCCATCTAGATCTCGCCAATGCTGATTTCACTGATCCTGCGAGCGTTGAGTACCAGGAGCCTTTGGAGGGCGACGCTGTCGGTTATCAGCAGGACTACAGTGCTGATCTTGATTCGAGTGTCGGTTACTGATCATTGTGGACTTGGTATTGAGTTTTATTGATACTAGTATTACGGATTTTATAGTTTATTTTATCGGATTTGTCCCCGACTAGATTTACATTTTATTGGTGGATTGTAGTTTTATCACACTTATTCAGTATTTATAATTGCATTTATATTCCACCCTAATTGTTGGATTTCACGGATTTCGTGGAACCATTATTGCGCGAGAACTCTGATTAGGTATATATCCGCTTAGCATATCCGGGATATATGCGGGTCATAACTCAGAATTCTAGGCCTTTGAGATGGGGTAGAATTTCGGGTCGTGACAGAGTGGTATCAGAGATTCAGGCATTACTTTCTGTGGACTTTGGGATTTAAGTTAGTATGAGTTCTAAATCCTTGAAATTTTGAAATAGGATTACGATGGCACCGCAAAGAAATGGTGAGGGATCTTCATTCCAAGATGATGAAAGTGAAATAGCGCGTATGATACGTGAATTGACGACAGCACAACAACAGCATGTGGCCCAGTTGAATGAGGCTCCTCAGCAAGAGATTGCCAGATTGATCCAAGGGTTTAACCAACAACTGAAACAGCAAGCCAAAACTTATCAGGACCTGATTTCCCAGCAACTGAATAATCCTGCCAACCGATGTCTGGGTACACCTCCACCAACGCCTCGATTTGATAACTATTATAACGGATATGTGACTTTCTCCAGGGCTCGACCTCTGCACTTTCATGGACAGTTGGATCCTGATACCGCTGACAATTGGATTACACAAATAGAGAAAAATTTTAAAGTCTCCACTCCAGCAGAAAATGAGAAAGTGCCTTGGGCCGTGATGTGCTTGCAAGGCGATGCATAAAATTGGTGGACATCAGCGAAAAGGTTAGCAGACAGGAAAGAAGAACACTGGACTTGACAGCAATTCAGAAAAGTATTTTATAACAAATACTTTACCGATGCCACCAAAACTCGGAAAAAGAGCGAGTTCTTGGCACTACAGCAAGGAAATCTATCTGTGACTGAGTACGAGGCGAAGTTCGATCTACTCTCCCGATTCGCCTCCATGTTGGTAGCAGATGAAGCTGAAAAGTGTTACCATTTTCAAAAGGGGCTCAATCTCGTTATCAGGAGCAAAATTGCAGCTATGAAAATTTTGACCTATGGAGAGCTTGTAGAATGAGCTCATATCCAAGAGCAGGAAAATGAAGAACTGCGCGCTCAGTACCCTCAGACTCGCCCAATTCAGAGAGCTGCTCCCACATCTGGTTACCAGAGAGTTGCACCATTGTCAGGTTACACCCACCATGGGACGACTACAGCCCCAGCTGCTAAGAGAGGTGTTATATCTACGACATATCCCAAGAATGCTCCAGCTAACAACCAGCACAAACCTTACTTTGTTCCGTACCAACCTTGCACCAAGTGTGGCAAGAAACATAAACCGGGTGAGTGTTTGTTGTACTCAAGCGTGTGTTTCCGATGTAAAAAGCCAGAACACTTTATTCGTGACTGCCCAGAGCGAGACCCAGCCGCAGATATTTATTTTAGAGGTCAGCAGCAGCAAACGCAACAACCTCGAGTGCAGGGTCAATTTTTGGCCATGTCTCAATAAGACGCTTTGGCTACCGATGAGGTCATTCAGGGTATGAATTTTACCTTATCTAATTTTCTTTAAGCTTTACTTCCTTATGATTGCTTTTATGACTTATTCTGTGTATGAGTTTAATTTATTACTTTCTTGAGAATGTTATGCCATATATAACTTAGATCACATATGAACCCTTGTGTAATTCAGGAATTATGAAAGCTTCTAGACCTATCGATTCGTCCAGTTGTCATGCTTGGGTCTTGATCAACTCTAGATCGACCTACTATTTGATTACACCGAGTTTTGTTTCTGAAATCGGAGCTAAGCTCGTATCGCTGGATAGTATGCTTGCGATTTCTATGTCGTCAGGAGAAGTGATGATGACATCTAAAGTTTGTAAAGCTACGGTCCTAGTAGTTTGAACACATGAGTTACCCGCAAATCTTGTGGTACTCGGATTCCAAGACTTCGATATAATCCTCGGCATAGATTGGTTGGCGGCTTATCACGCCTCAGTTGATTGCTTTTCTAAAGTAGTCACCTTCCGACCGATTGGGAGCCCTTCGTTTAAATTTTGTGGTATTAAAAAGGGAGGATCAGCCCTACTTGCTACTCTCGACGGTGAATGCAATGAGAAAGCAGACCCCTCAGATATTCCTATCGTTGAGGAGTTCGTCGATGTCTTTTTGAAAGATTTACCTGGACTTTCACCTGACCGAGAAGTAGAGTTCAACATTGATCTCGCGCCCGGTACCTTGCCGATTACGAAAGTCTCGTACTGAATGGTACCAGCAGAACTGAAGGAGTTAGAGATTAAGTTGCGTGAGCTATATGATAAGGGATTTATTTGCCGTAGTGAGTCACCATGGAGAGCACCAGTCTTATTCGTAAAGAAGAAAGATGGTTCGATGAGACTTTGTATCGACTATCGACAGCTAAATAATGTTACCGTCAAGAATCGATACCCTCTTCCTCGTATCAACGACCTATTTAATCAGCTATAGGGTGTTACTTACTTTTCAAAGATAGATCTCAGGTTTAGTTATCATCAGTTGAAAGTTAAAGCAGAAGATATTCCGAAGACTGCTTTTAGAACAAGGCACGGACACTACGTAGTCGGAAGCGAAACGAGCAAGTCTCATGAACTCCACTCTGTACTCCCTTACTGTCATGTTTCTCTGTTGGAGTTGTAAAAACTGTACTTCCATCTGATTTCTCACCACTTCGGGGAAATACTGTTTATTGAATTCTTCCACGAATTCATTCCACGTCCATGGTACATTTGGGGTCTCCTGAGCCCTAGTTCGCGACACAAGCTTCCACCAAGGTCCAGCCTCCCCATCTAACATGTACGCTGCCCAACGGACGCTCTCATCTTCCGTGCAAGTGAGTACGTTGAAAAGCTTTTCCATCTCACTTAGCCAATTTTCAGCAGCCATAGTGTCTGCTTACCCTGAAAAGTTAGGAGGTCTCATCCTTCGGAATTCCGTAAATGCCGAAGCTGCTGGGGGTGTTGGCACTACCGGAGATGTAGGTGGCTGATGCTGATTACCAGTATTTTGGGCCGACAAGGATGATGCCATGGCAGCCGCCATGGTTTCCATAGTGTGCATCATCCTCTGACGCTCCTCTCTCTCTTCATTTCTCTCCCTGATCCTATCTTGTTCTCTCTTATCTTGACCCTGACGGTCTTGATCGTGATTTTCGGTCTGCTCTTTGTTCCCTTGACTACTACTCTCGAGAATTTCTCTTTCTCCCAACGGTACTGTGTTCGTTGGCGAGATGAACTCACCTCTACTGCGTAAATTCCTATCATGACCACCCCTTGGTCGACCTCTCCTTCCCGAAGACATCACGATCTGCATATGAAATTAACTTTCGTCAGCAGAAGTCCCTATGCTCGGACAAAAGAATGATTGTCAGAATTTCTAGAAGAAACTGCTTTGATACCAACTGTGACAGCCCAAAATTTCGTCGCTCTGAAATCCGTGCCATCAGCACGACCCTCGAGGTCATGCACCTTATATCTATGCGGAACATCAATTAACAAGTAAAAGCCAACAATTCAAAATACCAAAGCTTTGAACTAACTAAGTCTCTGTGTTTCATCAAAGTCTAGCAACCAACAGACAGTTCCGGTCTCATGCCAATTTATGAGCAAAGGAACTGTCCCGAACCATTGGTGACAATCATATCTCCCCCGATGGTTCGTCAAGAGGAAAGTATAGTATTTAATTACATTTAAAAGAAATGACTTGACATGCCAAGCCACGAGTACTCTCTACTCACCACTTCTAAACGTAAAGAACTTCTAAAAGAATTCCTCAGGAGGAGGTTCTAACTCTTCTCCGTCCGCGAAATCTGAACCTTTTGGATCAACGTCTCTCGAAGCCTGTGTTGCCGCGAGTGTTGCACCTGTGACGTATAGTCTAAGGGGTGAGCTACATCCTAGCTCAATAGAGAAACGTAAAGAACATATAGATTAATTCTGACATATATGCTGTGCTGTAAAAGAAAAATACAGTTTATCTGCTGTTACTATCTGGAAGGACAATCGAAATAACTGAAGGGAAAGATGAATACAACTACTTACTTTGCATGGTTTTGTTCTTTCTCATCTTACTCGTTTAGTTGTGAATTCGGCCTAATAACTTAACTCTTTAACTTAAATAGTCCCCGAGTAATATAGCATAAAGCTACGATGGAATACCCACCATCGTCGTCTAACTAGACAGTTATCAATTTTGTATTCCCTGGGAATACTGCCCCAAGCCCCTTTCTCCTAGGTGGCGGGGTCTACTGTTAAATCTACATCCCTGGGATATGCTACTGTATACGGATTAACCACCGTACCGGTCACGGATATCCTACCGAGTCAGTCGTGGGTATCCCGCCACGTCGGTGGGGTATTCTAAACAAACCTTAAATAACAAAAATATCAAGTGTGCTTTACATGTAGTTATTCACCGTGATTGTGCTAATTTTTAATATATTAGGCCTTATCACCTTACTTTCTTTTCCCCACTGATTCTCATCTGCACCCCTGGGATGCTACTGATATATCGTATCATATAGGTATTCATCTTGTAGTTCTTGCGTCCCCTTGGGACCTCTGGCTTCATTTTTTTGAAGTCTACACACGCACGCTCTATTTATGTAACATGATGAGATACTTAGTTTAGCAATTAGATTTGTACTACACATATGCGAAATTGAACAATGTACATGTTTCGATAAGGTTCTCTACCTCAAGGCAAAACCTAGTGGTCCCTTCTCGTAGTGATGACACGTACTGATCTCACGTCAATCTACATTTCATGCAAAAGGACATGCCTTAGAATGGTCATCAGTGGTCACTAGCACTCCTAGAGCGCATAGTTCACATGAGGTATATTTGTATACATAAAAGAAATTTAATTTTTAGTTTTGGTACCTCGCTCGAGCGGTTGCTTAGCCTCGCTCGAGCGACCTCTTAACCTCGCTCGAGCGGTTGCCAAGCCTCGCTCGAGCGGCCTCTTATCCTTGCTCGAGCGGTTAAAGCGAGGTGTCTGAAGCCTAAAGTGATACCTCGCTCGAGCGAGCTTATTCCTTCTATATGGGTCTCGCTCAAGCGAGCCCAGAACGTACTATTCTCAGGTATATATTCTGTCCTCGCTCGAGCGAGACGTTTAGATCGCTCGAGCGAGGATCGGAAGCCTTCACTCCGTGATTCTTCAAGAAATCTATCCTATTTTCTTAAATCTTAAATATAATTAATCGGCCATTGCCCAATGCATTGTAGGTTATCATTAAGACATACCTAAGCACTTCTCAAGCATTATCTCTTACCTAAATCGGCGGATCTCGTAATCGGCTCGATCTAACGTTCAATCCTCACATTGAAGAGATCTCTCGCTTCGTCCGACCTTCTCTCCGTGTCTTCCACTCCAACAAGGTCTTAGCCTTTCTTCTCTACAAGACTCTCCTTTCTCTTTCTCTATTTTCCTCCTCTCTATTTAGGTTAAAATTATGTTACGTAGGGGAGAGACTTCTCTCCACTTTCACTTATATAGTGAAAGGAAGGGAAAAATATAACATGTTACACACATATACACACCGTGTGTATATGTTGACCCAGGTTTCCTTGTGAACCACACATACACGTGCGTGACATATGGCTTGTACGGTTCCAAAAATCTGGGGTTGTTACAGATTTACCACAGCTCAAAATTAACCTATCAAATATTTATCACCATTATATCCCATTTCTGAACCATTACAGATATTCAATAAAAAAAGGACATATATTCTAAGTAAAACTATATTGATTCGCCAATGAACTCCCTCGTGGACCATTCCATATAAGTTTTGTTGACTGCTCTATGAGGCATGGTATATCCAGGAGGGGGTACTTCTTGCCAATTAATTTGATAGTCTATATCATAGGAGCACATGCACCAATTGTTGATATAAATGAAAGGAACTATCAAATAAAAATCTTCTAAGCTAAACATCGTCAAATAACAGCTCAAAAAACAACTAAAATGATTTTATTTTTTTTAAGAACGAAACCCCCAATCCCTTTCCAAATATCCAATCATTCCAATCACACTGTCATTGTAATGAAGATTTTAAAATACATTTTATATAAGTCATAATCAAAGACCAAGAAACCAACAAACCAAAAACCAAATCTCACTCTTACTGAGTTCCAAACGTACAAACATGAATCAAAATCATATCATCAAAACTATATCAAATCCAACTCTGGAATGGCATATATTGGAATCTTGTATACCAAAACAAAATGCACTTTCAAGCCTTTCAACAAAACATGTACAAATTATCATATTCCCATTTTGAAACCAACAAATTATTGAAAATGCTGATCACAAAGAGCAAACAGAAATACAATATACTAGTACAACATGATTAAACACAAATCTACACAAGTATCCATATTTTTGTTGAAAAAAATAAAATTGATAGACATGAAACTAACATTCTTTATAAGAAAAGGTTAATAAAAATGCAAGTTATGCAACATGTACCATGTTTTCTTTAAAAAGTATGAAAATACAGCTAAACGAATCATATCTCTCGACACGAGTCTTTGATGCACTTGGTTCTCAGGTAACCTTTTGGGATGTGTAACACGTGAAAACAACATATGAGCTATCTGATAGTATGCCCATGATCTTGAAAACTATTGGCCAGAATATTGGGACGAAAAATCAATTACCATCGTCTGATTCAAAGCAATCTAAGGCCATATAAGATTAATGGTATGTTAGACTTCTGATGGTAGCAGTTAATTTTTCATGACCTTTGACTGCATTGAATCAGATGATGGATATTATTTTTCATCCATGTCTTCCACACAATAGATCTTGAGATCATGGGTATACCATCAGAAGACACACATGTTAATTCCACGTGTCAGACGTCCCAAAAGCGCCCAAGAACAATAAATGATCAGTGAAGAAAGTGCATCAGCACTCAAATCAGCTGCTCTATCTTTAGCAGACCTTGCTAAAAGTGGGAGCTTTCTACACTAGTTTCAACATTTAAAGGTCTAAGATAAGGGCATGTTCGGCCAAATTATGCCATGTGGCATACAATTGTGAAGATCCTAGCTGGAAATTCAGGGGTTGTGTCGTATCCTAAGTTCAAACTTATACACACCAACTATGGTACAATTTCAAATGCAAAAGCCAATGCCTGTTAGTCATTCTCAGACCGAAACCTCCACCATTATTTTGAATATACCCATGTTGTAACTTGTTCCTATGAATGGACTACACAACCATCGTTTTTACGATTGCTAATGGTGGGGTTTTGCTCAACATTCGGCTCGGGTTTTTATTATTTTCCAATTTTTTCATTTTTTTTTTTTAATTTACTCATCCTAACTAAACAGTTTTCAGTTTTCACCACCCAAAATCGAAAGCGAACCAAATTACCGAACCAGAATCAGTTCAAGATGGTTCGGTTTGGTCGGTTTTGCCACCCCTACTTGGAATACAAAAGAAGAATTAAAGAATTACCAGAAAAATTGAGCCTGAGAAGCAAGATTAATTCTCAGACGATCAATACACGTGGCAGATGTGAACATAGATATGATCCTATGAATGGATTTCGAACAGATCTGGTTGATTTCGATGGGTCCAATTGATTGAACGAATCTAACGGTTAAGAACGACGCAGGATCTTAGAAAACAATGAAAAATCAGTAGCAATCGTAAAAACGAACCGCCCAAAACTAAAGCCTCTGGGAAAAAATATTATTACAAACAAAAGAAAATCCCTAAAAAATACTTGCCTCAGTTTTTTATTCAAAATTCCAACAAAAAAAAACCTAAAAACAATTTACCTTTAACGGAGCTGCTTCTTTATCAGTCTTAGAATCGTCTTCGGCTTCTTAGAGGAAATCCAGACCTTCAAGCCAAACAAAAAAACAAATCCTTCAAAAAATTCCAAATCTATAAGTAACTATATACATTTCCATCGAATTTCCAAAGCTAAATAGACTCCACTGATTTTCCAAAAACTAGAGCCCTAAAACACTAAAACAACCAAAATCCCAGCCATATCTGAACATCTATATCAGAATGGACGGGAAAACGCAACATTTGCCAGAAATCCACTCATTTTAACGAAAAAAACCCCGCCAAAGCAGAAAAAGGTCAAAAAATCCATAATCTAAGGAGAAAAACGATGAACTAGATAGAGATATATGCACCTGAAAGAGTAGCTTAGCCCCATATTTGATGCTGTATCGGATTTCTGCTCTAAATCTCGATTTCTGCTCTAAATCTCGATTTCTAGCCAAAACAAGCTCCTGGAGGAAGGATTGAGAGAGAGAGGAAGACGAGAGAGAGTCTAGGGTTTCAGAGAGAAAGAAAAAGGGTTAGAGAGAGGCGTTTTGTTAAAGCTAAAGAAATAAAAAGGGCAGTTGGGTTATCTCTAAATAATAATATAAAAAAACAAAAAGGGCGGTTGGGAGTTCGGCTTAATAGATTTGCACGTGCTATATCACGTGAAGACGAGATTATTTATTAAATCAGTTCTTAATTTAAAAAATCACTTATTTAACTTAAAATACTATTGTTTTAGGCAGTGGAATATTATACCACTATTTTAAGTAGTGATTTATTTTATACTGCTATAGTAGTTTTTCATTCATTTTGACGTAGTGTGATATTTTAAATATTCAATCCAAATGAGTGTCATTTAGCTCAAACGGTTTTTGCTCAGATATATTTTGAAATGATCAATCGATTGTATGAATGAGTGAGAGAATGTTATAATAATCTAACGTCATGTGTATTTATTTCCTTTGACTTTAGTCAGTAATTTTAAGTATTCTAAACGACTTTGATTTTATTCTAAGCTCAATTAATTAAGGTATCCTAAATTATATCTTAGTTAGAATGAAAAATGAGAAAAATGATTATAATTAGTGTGATATGAGACCCATGCCTATAATCCATTACAGCATGCTTGTAATCATTAAGAAAGAGAAAGGATTCCTCGAGTAGGTGGGTTAAAAATAAGAAGGTGAGCTATTTTGAGCATTCCATTCTTATAATCAATTATAGTTTGTGAAAAAAGGGAAGCTCGAAAATCTAGTTAGGCACATATAATTAAGATTGTTAGCGATGGTGAACTCACACCAACTACACAATTGCTTTACTGAAATCATTTCTTCATTTTGCTCTAGTTTAGTAACTACATAATTGCATCCAATGAATCATCATAAGTCTAAGATCAATATCCTAACAATTTGGCTTACTCAAACATAATCGTTTAGTCATGCCCAAGCAATAATCAACAGATGGCAGGATCGCTAATCATAGTTATACGATCTTGAACGCGCGCGATCTAATGGGTATCAAAGCCTTTCTTAAAAATAACATTAGGTCCGTATAGATCCAAACTCAAACAATAATTATCCATAAACACATTATTTTATTTTGTTTGGAGAGCACCATACTTGGTTCTTCGCCACATTTAAAGAAAACCCAACATTTGATTCGGTGACAATGTGGAATCGACATAAAAAAAATATAATAAAATAAAATAAATACTCTTTTTCATATATTTGCCTAAACAACAATAAAGTTTTTTTTTTTTTAAATCTACAGTTGCTAGGACAACATGGTACTGCATGATCAACAATAAAGCTCATTTTCACGTATTTGCCTATCCTACCTTCCCATTGATATATATGAACAGAGATGAGAGATGTGGTGTTTCTATCTAAATTTTCCATTAAAATCAGAGAAACGAAACCTTAATGCTTTCATTAATGGTGGATACTTAAGATATTTTAATCATTCATTCAAATATCCCCTGGTTTATTGATATGCCTGGATTTATTATGGATGGAGCCAATAGAGATGATGTCTCAAATGGATTAAATTCCACCCTGGTTAAAGAAAATCTGTCTCTATATAAATCGCCAAGGAGTCCTTTAAGTCCCAAAATCCCTAGAAGCGAGGTTCTGATCAATCTCCCGATTGAGGGCTGCGTGGACACATCTATCGAACACCTATATGATAATGTTTGTTAGATGCATCGCTCTGGCGATGGTTCCCCGTCAAGGCAGAGCTTTGGATCAAATGGTGAGGAGTCGATGATCGACGTAGACTTACGCCTCCTCGTTGGCGGAGAGATGAGAGTCATGGAGATAATGGAAGAGGAGGAGAATGCTGAGAACATTGGAGTTGATGTGGTCTCTATGAAGGATAATGGATCTAGTGACAGAAAGTCTTGATAAAATTGGTATGGGTACCCAATCTATTGGAATGAAGTCTGTTTCTTCAAAACATTCAAAGAGATCATCCCGATTGAAATCGGGCCCTATGGGATTAGTGAAATTGAGAAGGCTCGACTATTCTATATACTTTGAAGGTGTCTCGCTTCAAAACCCCACTTAGCCTAAGGCGAGGGGTGAGACTGCTATAACGCCTCTTTTTCTTTGTTTTTTTTTTTTTTTTTTTTAATAATGGCTCTTAAACTTCCTAAAAAACTTCCGGATATTTGATGCAATTATCGGTCGATCCCGATCAAGATTGACTGATTCAGATTAGTTTTGGCTCAAACGATACCACCTATGGAATAGGTATTGCTAGAGCATTGACATGGGATTGGCCGGATCGGTCGGATCGGTCGGAATCGGCCGATCTTAGGCAATATTAACTATCGTGAGGTCCGCATATCCAACTGATACAAACAATTATAACACTGTAAAAGAATGCATGTTTAACACAATACAAGCTTTAAAAAAAAAGAAAAAACCCATAAGTTCTAAACATGGTAAACTCTACACTCTACCGCCCTAATCACCGTCTCCTATTCTTATTCTTCTGTTTACATGAAACTCTCCTTTTTCACAACCATTAAACAAATCAATCGGCTCGCTAAGTACTATAATATATTTGATTTGAATTAATACCCACTTTTTACAATGAAAATCTCTTTTTCTTGGAAAATGAAATCCTCAAGATTGACTAATTCCTCGAGGACTTCCTCTTTTTATTGTGGATAATGTGTCATTTCTATTTCTTTTTATTTTTAAATCCATTTTTTCCTTTTCTTTTTACACTAATTTTTTTTCTACTTTGGAATCGGCCCATCCGATCCGTTGATCCCGAACTGGATCAGTTTCAGGCCGACCGATCTGATGATAGCCCATCCCCATATTTGAAAACTTGTTTTGGAGTCAAAACTTTCAAAAATGATCATCATCAAAGTGTACACAAACTTACCAACCAAATCAGATCTAAAAGTGTCAAAACATGCAAAAGCTACTATATATAATTCTTTAAATAAATTTTAGCCTTTCATTAACTACTGGACGAAGCAGGCCCACAAGATGCCAAAATAAAGCTACATACATGCATTGTCACAAAGATAGCCGAATTCTTTAAAAAATTCGAGAATTTAAGGTCCCAAATAATTTTCTAGATCACAAAAATTTGTGAATTATGTTTTTTAAATATTTTCAAAAATTTTCAAAATGTTAGATTTACTATTTTTATTTTTTATTTTTTATAGTTTTAATTCTTTTTATTTTATTTTTAATTTTTCTCACTGATATTTCCTCCGAATATTTCCCCGAACTTCCCGGATTTGCCGGATTTTTCCTAATTTCAACCTCGCAAATTTATTTCAGAACCCCGATTTGGTGACTATGCATACACATAATGAATAAGTCATCAGAGTGATTATTTGGTACAACCCTAAAATGATTGAGATAAATAGTCTCCTTGTCCCCACAAATACTCTCCCCCACTCGGTATCACCATGGTATAAAAAATTGGCCGATACCGATACGCATCGGCTCCAACACGTATCAATATCCTAACTTGGTATCGGTATTGGCCGATACGGGCCCGTATCGGCCGACATGTATCGGTTTTGCTTGATGTGGTATCGGTTTCAGCTGATCCCTATAGTTTCTTTATTTCTTTTTATTTGGACAATACGTATCGGCTGAGTTGTATCGGTCCTCCAAGGACCGATACCCAATATTGAGTCCAATATTATTACCTTGAGTACCACTAAAAAAAATAAGTTATTTATTTAAATAGCTGCTATGTGCACACTATTTTTTCTTTTGGCACACTCAAAAAGAAAATGAAAATTTTAAAGTGGAGTGCGGATAGAAATTTTGGTACACAATTAAAATAAAATTATATTATAAAAACGACTCACAAAATTTGAAAAAGTCATTGTGCACCCAAAAACTTTTACAAATTTTTTTTTGATAATTAATGTATAAATATGGGTAATGATCACCTGACTTGAGTTAGGACATGACTCGAGCTAGGAGATAATACATCTTCACGGTCAATGTTATGGCAAAAATCTGATGGTCTCCCAGCTCAAGTCAGGAAATCATTTCCCTCTACATGTTGGGAACCTCTATGCACACCAACCGAATTATTGAAAGCACTTATTTAAAGAGAGCGTTCAAGTGTCCACCACAGCACCGAACATCATTAAGTGGACGCTTTCAGTAAATAGGTAGGCACAAATAGATATTTTATTGGAGTAGTTCTGTAATTTTTAAGGTAGCTCTAAACATGCTCCCGCGTTCTCTGAAAGCGCCTACATTAGAGACCCCTTAAAAACTCGGATCAGATGATGGAGGTCGTGTTTCACCCTGACCTTCGACACAAGGGATGTTGAGATCATGTCACACCTATAAGATGGCTAGATTTTGATTCCACGTATCACAGATCCCCAAACTATGACCCTAAAATCACGTTTGAGGGTGTTGTGTGCCATTGCTCACAAGGGGCATTTTTTGGGGATTTGTGACATATAGAATCAAAAAATGACTATATGACAGGTGAGAAGTGATCTTAAGATTCATTATGTGGAAGATAGGGGTGGAACACCATCTCCATCATCATATCTGATGCAATTAATGATTTTTATACGTGGGCGCTTTCAAAGAACGTGTGGGTGCGAACATAGCTACCCTAATTTTTATTAGTGAGTGTATAAAAGAAGGAATACCTTTATTTCCACCCACATAATCTTTCCATCCACCCACATAAGTGGGTGCACAACTGAGGCAAACCCTCTTCTTTCCTTCCACCCACATATTCAATTCCTTATTCAAATGATCAAATCCACCCACCGAAATCTTTAGCATACACCCACATCGTCTTCTTCCCTCTTCCTCTTTCCGCTTGCACCATATTTGAATCAAGTACACCCACATCGTCTTCCCCAATCGTCTCTTCACGCTGAGCAACGTTAGGAAGGGTTTTCGTGGCTGTACAAATCCTTTTTGGACTCGTGGCTATACACCGACATCGTCTTCCCTAATCTTCTTCTCGCGCTACAAGAACGTGAGGAACAGATGAACTTTGTACACCTATACCTGCGAAGAAACCTTCTGAGTACTTGTTACGGTCTGTGGGGCAACGAGAGTCAATTGTTCTAGGTATTTTTAATATTTTAGTTAACTATTCAACATATTTAGTTGATTGTACTGTACACCCATATAGTGTTCGTTGATTGTTCAACATATTTAGTTATTTTTATATTTTCAGTACCTTTAAATCCACCAAACAAATCTTTGAGTTCACCCATAGTAAAACATAATGATTTGGTTGAATTCAAAGATTTGGTGGGTGGATTTGAATGTACTTATTTTTTTGCTGTGGTTCCAACCCAATCGTTGATGATGTGATTGAATTGATAAGGGGTGTCAAGGATTTTAGTAATAATTGTTGAAGCTACATTTACAGCAACAGTGATATCTGAGGAAGAGAGAGTGGAGGAGGGGAGTGTGGTAGAATGGAGGGTGGAAGAGGTTATTGGAGAGGGTACTATGGATGATGTAGCAGTAGAGGGGAGAGTGGATGATGTGACAGTAGAGGGTGAAGCTGAGAAAGTGGAAGTGGGTGAAGGTGATGGAGCTGAGAGGGTGGAGGAGAGAGTGGCTGAAGGTGAGGGAGCTCAGAGGGTGGAAGAGAGTGGAAGTGGGTGAAGGTGAGGGAGCTGAGAGGGTGGAGGAGAGAGTAGAGGAGAGGGTGGGTGAAGGTGAGGGAGCTCAGAGGGTGGAGGAGAGAGTGGAAGGCGAAGGAAAAGTGGTTAGAGCTTTGAAAAAGAAGAGAAAAATGAAAGAGGTCGACATTGAGTTAGCCCAAATTAAAATCGAGGATAATGTGCCACCATTTCCCAGAGGCCCTACGAACACTTAGCTTCTAAGATGGTATAAAAATCATGTTGCCCACGATCTATGGATTAACAAAGTAAGTAAGCAACAACATTCAATTCATGTAAAGCATTTATCATATTTATTTAAAATATGTGTACATAATTATAAATTTCTTACTAATTTTATTGTTGGTTGATATAGGATCGAGGAACACTTTGTTGCATCTAACATTCAGCCAAACTCGATACCTAATCCATCGTTCAAATGTCTCACAAATTTAAAAGTAGGATCAAGATGGCAGGGTTTTGGTTGTTGGCTGGGGTTGCATTCACGACCATCAACCGTGTCTTAGTATCTGCCTTAGTTGAGAGATGGCACCCTGAGACAAATACATTTCACATTGTTACCTGTGAGATGACTATCACTCTTGACAACATGAAACATCTCATTGGCTTAACTATAGTAGGCAGGGCAATTGTTACAAACCCTTGCAGTACAGCTGAATTGATGGCAACGTATGTTCAAGCATTTGGTATTGGTGTCGACGATGTGATCGAAGAATTAAATCACAAAGAATGCAAGGGAAAATCTTTACGCTTGGAATGGTTGTTTGTTCGTTTGAGCCAAATACCTGATGATTCATCTAATTATCAGATTGACTGTGCTGTAAGGGGATACATTCTTTATATGTTAGGCTGCGTAATCCTTACCGATAAATCAGGCAGTATGGCATCGTCTCGGTACGTAAAGGTGTTCGTCGATCTGAAGACCATTGGGGACTATGCGTGGGGAGCAGCTGCACTCGCTTATCTTTATAGGTAACTGGGCATCGCATCAGGAAAGAAGGTCACGCAAATTTTTAGGCTGCTTATGTTGGTTGAGGTATACTGCACTCGCATAGCAATGTCTTACTAAATTATCTTTCTAGTATTTAATAAATAATTGATTTGTATTGTTGTTAAACTATATGCTTTATATTTTCAGGCGCGGAGCTACAAGCACCTAGCTCTTGAGCGTCCAGCGCTTATCTCAAAGTCGTTTCATAAACTGCCTTTGGCCTTTAGATGGCAGTAGCCTTCCAGTCAACTCACGCATCCCGAATTAAAGTTGGTTCTTTTACGTGAAGCATTGGATGACTTACGAATGGATTAGGTATTATCATAATTAGTTATTTTACGTGAACTTATATAATTGTAATAACTCTCTCGTACAGGTTATTTGGGATTCATATTGTAAGACTCGATTGGTGTATCCGTTTACTCCTACAATATTTTACATCGGATGTCTATTTTGTTTCGACATTGTCGAGCCGTACTATCCAGAGCGGGTGTTGAGACTATTGGGGCACGTGCAATCAATTCCTCATAAACCAATAGCACCTGCAGAAGGGAGCATTAGAGGGAGAACTGCGAAGATATACACCGTATATTATCAAGCTCCTCTAAAAAATTTTGAACATCATCGTAGTCACCAATTATCCGTAGAGGATCGTGGTGCTGTAACATTTAGTGGGGCCACTATGGAGGGTTATGTGGAGTGATACAAGAAGTCCTCACATTTGTACCTTGTAGACCCCAACCACCGTAGGAGTTTTAGGTCATCCCAAAGTAGAGATGATGTCCAAAGTATAGACGATGTTGACAATGATCTCGGAGGGATGGGTACGTATTTGTGTTATTATGATATCTCTTATTTATAACTACTACCATATATGAAAATTTATATAATGTTTAATGCTCATTTTGAATACAGCGACATCACAGAGATAGGGCATTGATGCTATTAGAGGATTCGATAACTGTCGATGCAAATCAAGACATTGGGTATCTGATCGAGGTCATGAAGAGGGTACGTGATAAGCTGTGATTCGACTTGCCCTCCTCACAGGTTCCTACCTCAAGTAATGCATCCCCCGTCGCTGAAACCACTTCAACACAATGCTGAAATCCTCTACAAAAAAGGGGAAAGTTTTAATGAAGGGAAAGTTAGAGTGATATGGCATGTAGAGTTTTTTGGTATATGTATATTTCTTGAAAAAATTATTTTTTGTGTATTTCTTGAAGAGAAAGTTGTGTATTACTTGAAAATATCAATTTTTATTTTAAATACAGACATTGCTGTCAGTTGACTTGTTAATAAGGCATACAATTGGATGGACTTTCTTATCTTTCTGAATTTCTTGTGTATTATTGCTTGAAGGTATCAATTTTTCTACTGTAAATGAAGACATTGTTGTCGAACTGACTTGTTAGTACGGCTTGCAAATGTCTGAGCACTTTTAAAATTACTTTGTAACCATAGAATTGAAATATCTTTGTTTAAACATTTTTCCAATTCTACCATACCAAAATGAATATTTGAAAATCCCATCAACTACACATTATAAACAGAATGGGAAAAGAAGAAAATAAGGGATATTGCGCTACAACACTAACATAATACACATATAAAAAGTCACTCTAATCCTGTGGAGTGAAAGGTTATTATCTGTTTCAACTATTCAATGATTCACCAATAGCATAAAGCTCATAAAAATGTGATTGGATTATCAAAAATAAAAAAAGGTTAGTGATGATTAAAAAATTTGATTCTGTGTTCCTGACGGTGAGTGCCCACTGTCAGTATTTTGTGTCTGACGGTGGGTGCCCACTGTCAACAATAAAATGCTGACAGTGGGCAAAAAAAAATTCACGGTGACGGTGGGTGTCCTTTATCGGATTCCAAACAGTGATAGCACCACCGTTAGGGCATCGAGGTTTAAGCTGCGGTGAGCATCCTCCTTTGAGTTCAACCTTGAATGATAGTGCTGATGTCGATCTCTTTAGATGCGACGGTGGGCAGTCGAACTCAGCTGAGTTCAACCTCGATGCATTGGCCGGTGGGTGCGGTGCCGGACTTTTGGGTGCGGGTGGGCCACCGTCAGCTATAAATCACTGGCGGTGGGTGCCTTGTCCGGACCTAAAAAGTGAGCACACCCTTGTCAGGTATTAGAGGTTGAATTCGGTGAGGATGCTGGGGTTCAACCTCGATCGCTACTGGTGGTACACCTGTCGATCTTTGGATTAACGATTTGGCACGCATCGACATAAAATACAGCGATGGGTGCTCCTTGCATCAAACCCAAAGGCGGCGGGCACCACCATTAGGGCATCAAGGTTGACATCCGGTGAGGATGCTCGCTGGAGTTCAACCTCGATGCCTAATGATAGTACTGTTGTCACTGTTTAATCGGTGGGCACTTAGCATCATTGTAAAAATTTCCTCCGCAGGTGGGTGCCCATTGGGGCACTGCCGTCAGACTAAAATCTTGGCGGTGAACTGCCGTTAGGAACACATAATCAAATTTTTTAATCATCACTAACCTTTTTTTATTTTTTATTTTTGATAATCCAATTGCATTTTTATGGGTTTTATGCTATTGGTGAATAATTGAATAGTTGGTGTGATTGACATTTTGCGTGATTAACTTTTTATATTAATTCTTCTTTTCATGACATGGTGTATTTTTAAAATAAATTATTCATATATTTATCTGAGCGATTATTGGTTTTAAAAGTGATCATATTTATACTATGTCTGAGACACATGTGCTTCATAACGTGTAATTTATAACATTATACATATTTTATTATTCTTACCATATCATTACATGCATGAACGTAACTAATATACTCATAAATCCTAAACGACATATGCCAGAGTCACGACTCGAGCTACCATGTGAGGGTTACCATAATATCATACCACCTTAATATAACGCTCCCGTATCATACTCATACTCCTCCATCCAGCCTAATGTGGATATATAAATGGTCACGCATACTCACAACTTACTCATACTCCTACTGTCTCCCAAAGACCTGTCTTGACTGTAAGTCATTGTTGTCCTTACGATGGCTACACAAGGAATGACATGTACAGAGACTTAAGTTCTTATTCTTTTGCTGGCCTACACAGCGGTGTCTTATTATCATACTTGTAATATATCTTATCTTGTACTTATACTCGTATCATACTCTTACAACTTAATTCTAAGACGAGTTATAGTGGGAAAACCTCACCAAAGCTAAGGCTCAAAGCCCGAATCTCAAATTATATCTCATATTTTATCTTCTTATATTAAAACTCAGGGTGATAGGGTCACCGCATATGCCACCGTATATAAGGTTACATTGAATTCGCACTCACCTGACTCGTCATGATGTCCCATACCATCATAAGTTATAAGGCATGTGAATATGATGTATTCCTGACTTCGATACCATCTCGACGAATCACCACGCTCAAATGTAGGCATGATCTCATATACTCACGTACACATGGCCTAACATGTCCATAACTCGTATAAAATGATCAAGATGGAAGTACAAAATTATCATATACAAACATAAATTTATATTTAGATTTAGTTATGTTTATACATATATTTATTTACATTCACATCAATACAAATATAGAATTAGGTAGTTATTATTGTGATTTCGAAAATGCGAAGGTCAGAGTTTGATTTTTACAAGGTATCGAATTTCTAACCTTTCGTATTATCGAAGAGATCGCGTTGAAGCAATAAATTGATATATATAGATTACTATAATTGGATAATTAAATTAAAAAGTATTTATAATCACTAAGTTATGATTTATCATGATCATCGATCGAAAGACCTTAAGCAAGATATAATATACATAGGAATTTTGATTATGAAAATTAGAAAATAATACTAAATTCGTTGTCTTTGGTCATTCAAAATTGAACCCGACTTGTTACTCTATTCTAACCTCTAAAACGTCAGATTCGTGAAATGGCTATTTCACACAAAGTTGTAAAGCTTGCTGTTGACTGTAGGTGCTTGCTGTCACTCCTTTGGGTCTGACAGTGGGCACCCACCATCAGGAAAAAAATTTGTAGCTGACGGTGGGTGCCCATTGTCAGACCCAAAAAAACTGACAACAGGCACCCACCATCAAGGCATCAGAGGTTGAACTCCAGTGAGCCTTGATGTCAAATTTTTTCTTGATGACCAATTTGTCAAGATTTTATCACGACAAGGCACCCACCGTTAGACACAAAATACTGACAGTGGGTGCCCATCGTCAGGAACACAGAATCATTTTTTCTTTTAATCATCACTAATCATTTTTTATTTATATTTTTGATAATCCAATCACACTTTTATGGGCTTTATGCTGTTGGAGAATCATTGAATAGTCGAATCAAATAATAGCCTTTCACTCCACAGGATTAGAGTGACTTTATTCTGTAAAAGGTGGCTCATGGAGGCATAGTCTACATATCTTGACAGAAAGGTTTGTACATTATCTCTTTTATATGATTTTTAGCACACTCAATTGTCGAATCAAATAATAGCCTTTCTTTTAAACTATGTTCTAAGACCAACTTCTTATATGCAAGTAATAGTTATTTTATTAATTTATGATATCTATATTATTGTTATATGAAACAAAAAGGGTCCCACATAACTTGACTTATGTACATAGTTAATAGTTTACATTTAAGAGGTAGAAGGTTTGATTTGTATGGCCGTACAAAATATTATTAAACAATTAATTCTATTTGCACCTACCGAATTATTGAGGGCACCTATGAGAATCAGTGGCTGCTTCGAATCAGATGACAGTAATTATTTTTGAACAAATCTTAAAATCATGAACTTAAAATCAAATAAGGTAGATACAATAGAGTCAAAGGCTATTATCTAGTTGTCAAGTCTTTTTCATGTGCAAGTAATGGTTATAGAAATTGGTGGAAAAAAATTTCTTAAACAATAAACACTTTAGCATAAAATTCTTTTCTATTCATTTCTATATTATTTCATAGTATCTATATTCATATCAGTTACAAAAAAGATGCTGACATGATCATAATATTTTCACCATTTACATAAATATACACCACCCCAAAATAAAAAATTGTCAATCGAGGTCAACCACCGGATAATCTTCGGTGACAACTTTTTCACTATCATTACCAGAGTTGAAGTTCTTCGATTGTTCCGCGAACTGAGACGCCCTTCTCGCTATACAATCATGTCGGTATCACCTCCATACAGCCGTCGATGATGAAATGACAATCGTTCACGTGAGCAATGCAAATCACCTTATTCGTTGTGTCCGCTACTATCCACAATGAAAAAAATGTCATACAAAGTCAGGTGCTAAGGACTAAAGGGGTACGATAACATGACGCTATTAAGTATCCCATATCTGGCACAGTCATCCAGTAGGCACTCCGAGCATTATCAGTGAAGCAGTTGAGGATCGTATGTATCTTAATCATTCACTCTTGGCTGTCTAAAATCGGTAAATACTTCTCCGCACGGGCAATCAACTTAGCCAAAAAATCTGCTCTCACTACCTTTCATCCATCATAGCGCATCCCTAACCAGTGTGCAACAGCTCTAAACCCGCAATGCCCATCTCTCGTTACTTCCGTGATATCGGCTACGATAGGACGCACAAACTCGGGGAGTGACTTCAAATATAATTTCATTTCAAGGCTTTCATGAAGCTTCAAAACTTCAACGACTCCAACCTTCTCCCCTTTCTCCTTTGCCTTCTCATTCATATTAACTTCTTTTATTACGTACTCAAACTCAGATTTCTTTCTTCCCGATGATGCATCATGTTTTCTTTTATCTCCCTTTCCCTTAGGCCTGTCGCGTTTACTCTGCGATAACTTTTGCTCGACCATGCAAGTCATAGTGGGGTCTGTCATCTCATGCAATTGTCTATAAATTTAGTCTTGGATCACAGGGTCGGACTTCTCATATCTTTTGTATATACGATAAAAGCATTCTAGCAGTTCAACACCTCTTGATGATACACCGACTTTAAGGTGGTAGAGTTTCTTCCACCAAGAATGAATCTTTTCAAGGGAAATTCTATCACCGGCTATTAGCCATGAAGAGAGTTCATGCAAGCATGGAAGGCCATGTGTCTTGCGCGGAACATGCGTGCACTGAGATTCAATAACAGGCTGTGTCTCAACTGTAACTCTGTTTGCTTCAATAATTTCTAACGCGGCTCTAGACATGTGACCCACTACTAGCTTGTAGAAATGGGAGGAATAATGTGCCCCCTCTTCAGCTTACCTTCCTCAAATGACGCTCGTATGTATATATGTTGCAGCTCAATGACGCCATCAATCTTCTCCCACAATTGTAAAAGGTCAACGATCGAAGATCTTAACTCGCACTTGATTTGACGATGCGGCTCTCCGCTCGGTTAGACACTGTGTTACTGAAATGCATATATATTCATTCGTCCATACTGACACGAATCTTTCCTTATACAGTTCTATTCAAGTGGCATACAAATAGTGGAGGATACTTTGATGATCCGCATACCTATGGACAAAAGTACCTACTGCGCCTTCATATTCTTCTACCGATGAACTGTACATCATACGATTTTACGCCTGGTAGAAGGCATCCCATTCTTCTGTAGTATCAGACACTTTTCTACAGTTCTTTAGCACACCCATATTTATGTGTCATATACATAAAATATGTTTGGTTTATGGAAAAATCACTTCGATCACATTCATGAGTGCTTACTCCCGATCGGTGACGAATAGAGATGGAAGCTCGCCTCCCTTGAAAAGTGATTTGAATAACTGCAATGCTCACACATAAACATTCTCTTTCTCAGATGATATGAACGCGAAGCTAACGTAAAAGCTTTTCTGTGTAGAGGTCACTCTGATGATGCTCAATACCAAAAGTTCGTATTTGTTCGTCTTATATGTGCAGTCCAAAACAAACACCTGAGAGAAGATGTCCGCTTGCTCTATCGAATCCGGATGAGCAAAGAAGATGTTGGTCAATTCATCTGTTTTAGGATTTTTACAATGAAAATACACGTATTTGGTTTCTTAAAACCTGAAAATCAACTGTTGGAGGTGTGTCCTCCCTTTTCTCTCAGTAAACCGCATCGCATGCCTCGCATTGTAGATGGCTTGAATGGACGAACAATTTTTCGAATCCTTCTTTCGAATGCTACGCAGTACGTGACTAGGCTTCACCCCAACAGTTGACATCTCTTTCAAAACCTCTCTCACATTTTTGTTTCAACCGTCCCACAAACGAATGACCTTCCCCAAATTGCCCTAGGGGGTGATTGTGAACTCCGTAAAGTACGTCCATCTTCCATACAGACTTCCCTTATTGTTTAATCTCCGTTCCTCGTAATAAGAACATACAACCTAACTTTTTAGTACAAATTTTTCTCGTTGCTATGGTCTTAGATTGTCCCTTCTTACGATTACGAAAATTGTCTGCTCTCTCACAAGCCAACTGAACCCTGGCACTATGGCCTTGAAATACCTTATCGAACCTCTGTATCATTAGCACAGTTCCCACTTTATTTGCGACATCGCGAGCCCACTCTATCGTTTTCTCACGGGTGTTAAAGAACTCATTTGTGGTCATAAGGAGAGTAAGGTCTGTATTCTGTGCTTGCGAATCGTTCACTTGAACATAATAACATAACGTTCAAAACATAATCACTATTGAAATGAATGAACGAACATATGCACATAATCTTAGAGACAATGCTATTTTAAAAATATATATATCCTCTCGTAACTTACTTCGCAATCATTTTTTAACCAAATCCAATCTATTTTGAACCAAAGTCGATCCATCAAAAATAAAAAATGTATATTACTCTTTCATAAATAAATTCGATATAGAAATGGAATGGAATGGAACCCACTATTGAAATGTATATTACTCTTTCATAAGTTTAATTAGATTGAAACATTAGATAACAAAAAATAATACAAATAGAATAAAAAATAATATAATGAAAAATAATGTAAATAGATTGAAAAATAATCCTTTTACAAAATCCTAAATTTACTTAGAATGAGAAATTATATAATGAAAACTAATCTAAATAGAACGAAAAATAATTAAATTAAAATGAATACAAATAGAATGAAAAAAATATAAATAGAATCTAAAATAAGTCCACTACCACTATCAAACTCTAAGTTTACTTGGAATGAAAAAATAATATAATAGAAATTATATTATTATAGAATGAATAATAATAAAATGAAAATGAATACAGATTGAATAAAAAATTATATAATAAAAAATAATATATAATGAAAAATGAATACAAATAGAATAAAAAAAAACTCATTTACCTATACAGGAGGTTATAATTCTGTCCGAAGGAGTTGGGTGAACTCCAAATCATCATCATATGATAGCAGCTCTTTGGAGCTATCATTCGAATCAATTTTAAAACTAAAACGAGAGGATTAAGGATATATGTGGGTGTACCGAAAGGAAGAAGAAAATAGTCGTGGGTGTCAAACTAAGCGAAGAATAACGAATGTGGGAGCGTGGGGAATGCTCGGTGTTCAAATATGTCGTAGCGCGGGAACGAGAGGAAGAAGAAGAGCTCGGGGGCGTGAGATTTGCATCCATGAATAGGTGGGTGGAAGGAAAGAAAATGATGCGGGAACTTACTAAATGCAATGTTAGGACTGAGATTAGGATTAAAATTAATTTAATCAATTAAAAAAATAACAATTTTTTATAACAAATTATCACGAAAAATTCTAGAAATTCAATTAGGTGATTTAATTTCGGTCCAAACTAGCGTTACTTTAATGTATGTTCCTTATCGCGGATCTAGAAGACTATGATTTTTATGAACGGCTAGATCTTCGATAGTTTTAGGGCGTCGAACGTACTCATAAGCGGGTTCTCTCGATACCAAACGAAAATAAAAGGCTAATAAAATTAATAATGAATAAAATATTGATTTTGAGCTTTTATGAGATCACTAAAATAATTAGGATTCTGTTACTTACGCAAACCATAAATCTAAAGAAGATAGAGATTGAAGAAGAGTTGACTTCGCACCAAATCGCAAACGGGAATCGAAAAATCGCTCTCCGTTTTAAGAGAATCACACCCTCACGAAAGTTTATAACTCTCAATTTTATATAAACAATTTTCATTATTCAAAACTAATAATAAAAGTATTTACAAGCCTTTAAATAGGCTAACCAATACATAAAATTAGAAATCCTAGTATAACTCTAATTTCTAATAAAAGAAATATCCTAATTCTTCTAAAATAATAAAGTCCTAAAACAATAAGAAAACTAATCCTATTTTTAATAAAAAAAATAACTCTTACTTTCTAAAATAAAATAATAAAAGAGACTAATCCTAATTCAATTAGGATTCTTGAAATTCGTCACTTTATGTGCAGCTTCCGAAAATTGATCATAACTTTTTCAATACTTGTTAGAATTACTCAATTTTTGGCTCGTTGGAAAGTTACTTTGATAAACTTTCAAATATGACTAATTTGACTTCTTTTGACACTTCAAAATAGGCCAAACATAAAAGTGACGGGATTAAAAGTTGCTCTTCTTTTGATAAGTTACTTTTCTTCTTTTTGATCACTTTAATATTCTTCTTTCGCCTCCGATATATTATGGGCGGTTGCTTGAATCGGATGCTCCTATAAAAAAAGGGTGGGTGCATTTGGCTCACGAATTTTAGGGGAGATTTTTTGGCATATTTTGCTTGTTCGTGGGAGCATGGGTGTGGATGGAAAGATTCACTGGGTGGAAATAAAGGTACACATAAAAGAAGTGGTGCGCTCGTAGCAACCCTCTTAGATTTATAAGTAGACACAAAACACGTGCGGCTTGATCCACGAAGCTAGGTGTCGGAACCTCTCCGAATCCAAACAATTCTTCATGGCTTTCTGCTTCTTCCTCCTCCAATCATCGTTTTTCTGTTGTTTCTCTCTCCTCCTCCTCCTCCTCCTCCTCATTCCTTCTCTCACTTCATCACACACCTCTGATCTCTTTGACTCCTGGTGTGAACACCATGGCAAAACTTACTCAACAAGGCAAGAGAAGCTCTACAGATTCAAAGTGTTTGAAGATAATCTGGAATTCGTCTCTAAACATAACTCCATGGCCAATTCTACCTACACCCTTGCTATCAATGCGTTCGCCGACCTCACCCACCACGAATTCAGGGCGACCCGATTGGGTCTTAGCGTGGGCTCGAACGCGGTGGCTTTTGATAATTCTACTACCACTCCAGGGAAGTTGATGCGCGGTGTCGGTGTGCCGGATTCAATTGATTGGAGGGAGAAAGGGGTGGTCACGGCGGTTAAGGATCAGGGGAGCTGCGGTATGTCGTTTATTTTTTTTTTTTTTTTATGAGTTGTTGAATCAATTTTATCTTCTGGGTATTCGAGAAAATAAGAGGAAATTTGAAGTGATGCCTATAAAATTTTTTTATGAAAACATGTCTAAGTATAAGGAAGTAGGATGATACATGATACTGGGTTGTTTGGTTTTTTACTGGTTAGGTATTTCAATTACCGAATTAAATTGGGCTCTTCATGCCAATGTTTAACAACTAGGCATTGGAAGTAGTATTGGGCCGATCGTACGTAGCAGCCGATCCCAAAGGGTACCAATTCCCCTGTTCGGCTGACAAAAAATGGTAGTGTCAGTTGATACCTGCCGATGCTTATCGGCCTTTTCTGAATCCCATATCACGGATGCTCAACAATATATTCCGATACCTGCCAAGTGCCCGCACTGGTACCAATTGTAATATCTGTATCAGTTGAGACCAAAACAAATATGTATTTCTAGCCGAGTTTTGAAACCCTGCTTGATGCCATGAAAATAACAGAAACAAGAACTGAGCAAACACAAGTAATCACAAACAAGAACGAGCAATGTGTTTGTTACTATTGGACTATGTCCTCGGGTGAATTTTTTTAAAATGTTAACTATTTCTTTTTTGTTAAAAAACTAAAAA
The DNA here is from genome assembly GCA_021018995.1 of Chloranthus sessilifolius. Classification (NCBI taxonomy): domain Eukaryota; kingdom Viridiplantae; phylum Streptophyta; class Magnoliopsida; order Chloranthales; family Chloranthaceae; genus Chloranthus; species Chloranthus sessilifolius. Next base: position 100,000,645 of record CM037584.1, on the reverse strand, counting down.
CTAAAAATGGGGTTTAAGGGAACCACCCAATTCAGATGTTTACAGTTTCTGTTCTTAACTGAATACCCTTGGGTTTCTAAATCTATCCTGATGCAAAAACTAACACGACGCAAATGATGGGCTGAGATTATTTTAGAATTAACACGAGTAATTGAAATATGAATTTTCCTAGCAAATTAACACTGAAATTAAAGAGAATTTCAATTAAATAATTTAATTTAGCCCAAAACAGTGTTACTTTTGCCGTACGTTCTCTATAAGATCTAGAAGACTAGGGTTCTTTAGCGAACAATTAGATCTCCGACAGTTTTAGGGCTTTGAACCATCACAAGTGGGTTCTTCGAATCTATGTGGAATTAATCAATAAGAAGATTATGGGTCTTTAGAAATCAAGGCTCAAATAGAAGAAATTCCGTGTTAGGACTATTGAATGATCTTAGGTTAGGTTATGGAAAGATCGAGCAAGCAAAACACGCAATTAGTTCCGGATTTTAGTGATAAAATAAATAGAAAATCAACCAAACACTTACATGTAGATGGAGATAAGAGTAGCTAAGAAGGGTAGAAAGTTGGCCTCGCACCAAATCGCAAGCAGAAAGAAGAATTGCTCTTTCACGTCTTGAGAGAATTGCACCCTCGAAGAAAACTTTGATAAAAAGCTCCCAATTTGCAAAAACAATATTCAATTACTATTAATTAATTCAAATTATATTTACAATGCCGTTATATAGGCAAATCAACCCTAACTAAGCATAAATTTGAAATAAGAGAATCCTAAAGCAACTAAAACTCTAAAAGGCAAGTTTTACCTCAAAACTCATCTAGCCGTCAATGTGTTGACGCGACTCACTGACGTCCGTCTTGAGACTCATGGACGTCCGTTCTATGCTGACGGATGTCCGTCCATTTCACGGACGTCTGCAGTGTACAAAACAGAGAGCCCTCCGAATCACGTCCGTCCATCATGACGTCACTGACGTCCGTGTATACGGATGCTCATCCGTGCTTCAACCCTTCATAACTCTTTCATTCCTCAGTTAGGAGCCTTCAGGATGTTTTCGCACGCTTCTTCCGCCTTTGATAGATCATAGACGGTTTTTGAATCAGATGTCCCCATCAATTTCCCAGGGTTAGAAGAATTCAACCTCGATGAATATTGGCTGTGATAGTGCTCGAGGAGATCCGGATCAAGCTGTTCGAACTCTTCTTTTATGATCTACGTATTCTTTAAATCTGACTTATTCTTCCACTTGACAAGATACTGTTGAAATTCCCCTTGGTTTGTAGACACAATCTGATCTTCCAAAATATCCCCAATTATCTCACGAGAAAGACGTGTAGGCGGAGGTAATAGAATAGGGAGGGAAACAGAGATAGGATCGGATGTGGAAGGTTCAAAAGGATTAGGTAGTGCAACTGCATAGCCATAGGACGAAACGAGATCCTCCACATTGAAAGTCGTACTAATACCCAAATCTGATGGTAACTCTAGTACGAAAGCATTTTTACCGACACACTTCAAAATCCTATATGGTCCAATACTACAAGCCTGTAACTTTTTAGCGATTCCTTGAGGGAAGCGCTCAGGTTTATTTCGAACCATCACAAAATCACCCTCTTGAAATTCTTTGAACCTTCGATGAGAATATGCAGAAACTTTATATTTTTCATTACTCACATTAATTCTTCTTTTAATCTTAGCATAAAGTTCATGAATGCGGTATGCAAATGTAGATGCAGACTCTGACGACCTCCGATGAACTAACATCGGAATAAGATCAATGGGTGTCCTAGGTTTGTAGCCGTGCATAATGTGAAACGGACTTAACCCTGTGGTTTTATTAACTGAATTGTTATATGCAAACTTTGCGACAGGTAAGATGAAATCTCAACCTCTAACATGTTCACCTACAAGACACCTTAAGAGATTTCCTAAACTCCGATTAACAGCCTCAGTTTACGCATCGATTTGGGGATGATATGCCGATGAAAATTGAAGTCTAGTCCCCATTTTATGCCACAATACCTTCCATAAATAATTGACAAATTTAACATCTCTATCTGACACAATGGGTTTGGGCAAACCATGCAAACGAACAACCTCACTAAAGAAAAGTGTAGCAATTTTACTTGCATTTGAGGTTTTCGAGCAAACTATGAAATAGACCATTTTCGAGAAGCAGTCCACAATAACAAACATCGAGTCATGCTTTCAGAGGGTCTTAGGAAGCCCTAATACAAAGCCCATAGAAAGATCTTGCCATGGAGTTTGTGGCATTGGTAAAGGCGCATACAACCCAGTGTTTTGCTTCCTTTATTTTGCCAATTGACCAACGTGACATTGATTGATGATTTTGATAACATCTCGTATGAGATTGGGTCAGTAAAACCTATCTTTAACCAATGCAATAATTTTGTCGTGACCGAAATGCTTGGCGACACCTCCGGCGTGTAATTCTCAAACGAGGAAGTCTCGTAGAGAAGTGCGGGAAATACACAAGTGGTACTTCAAAAATAAATACTCATTGTGTAGGGTATACTTACTCACTATCAGACTTGTCACTCACGAGTGAGACGCACTTTTCTCCAAAATCTGGACACGTAGGATAATTATCCAATAAACGCTCGAATCCAGTCATCTCAACACTCATGGAGTGCAACATCGCCACTCTATGGCTAAGCGCGTCAGTAGCTCTATTCTCCACTCCAACAGCCCTATGTTTCAACACAAAGGTAAACCCTTGACGTTGTTCAACTCATTTCGTATGGCACGGGTTTAACTTCTTTTAAGAGCTCAAAAATCTTAGGGCCTCATGACATGAGAATAGAACAAATTCTTGCGGTAATAAGCAGTGTTTCCAATATTTTAGAGATTGTACTACCGCATAGAATTCCTTATCGTACGTAGAATATTTCTGCCTGACCTCATTTAGCTTTTCACTGAAATAAGCTATAGGGTAACCCTCTTGGCTCAATACTCTACCAATACCTACGCCTGACGCGTAATACGCCACCTCAAAGACTTCAGAAAAGTCAGGCAGGGGCATAACTGAAGCCTCGGTCATACGAGACTTAATCTCCTTAAATGCCTTTTCCGTAGTAGGTGCCCATCTAATTTTCCCTTTTTAATGCAATTGGTGATAGGAGCTGTTACTGTACTAAAATTACGGATGAACCGCCTGTAGAAAGTGGCTAACCCATGGAAGCTACGGACTTCGTGAATGTTCTTAGGTTCAGGCCACTCCACAATAGCTTTTGACCTTTTCTGGGTCCGTAGTCATTCCTTCAGAGGTTACTATAAACCGTAAGAAGAGAACAGTAGTCGTCATGAAAGTACACTTCTTTAAGTTTGTTTATAACTTCCCTCCTCTGAGAGACAAACACGCTCGCCTTAAATGGCTTAAGTGTTATTCCTTGTTGTGGCTATAAATAAGGATATCATTGAAATAAATCACGAGGAATTTTCCTATAAAAGGCCTCAACACTTGTGTCATGATTCACATAAATGTGCACGAGGCATTTGAGAGCTCGAAAGGCATGGCAAACCATTCATATAAACCATCCTTGGTCTTAAAGGCAATTTTCCATTTGTCCCTGGGTCGAACTCGAACTTGATGGTACTCTTCAAATCAATCTTTGAAAATTATGTGGCACCAACCATCATGTCCAACATGTCGTACAACCTCAGTATAGGAAACCGATACTTGACCATGATTTATTTATGGCGCGACATGCCTAACATCCATAGGCACAACATCGCACCATAAGGTGTCCTTATACGAACTAAACTGTATAGGAACCTGACACCTTTGTGAAACTGGAATTGATGATGAATAGACCCTTGCCACTTTGTAAGGTCGCGGGTGAGGAACGGGTGTAAGTCCCAAGCGGGAAACTGTGCTTTCCGATACAACATTGGTATAACTTGCACTATCAACTAGGATCTTGCAATCTTGTTCACCACATCTAGCTACGGTATAAAAAATATTATCCCTACGCCAATCGTCACTTTCCTTAGATTTGGCTAGGACGCATCTAACCACAAGTGCCCGTGAGGTATTACTTTCCTAAGACAAGCTACAGTTCGTTCCCCTACATGATCCTCCTCATCACTAGGTAACGATTTGGGCTTATAGACTTCTACTTCCTCGTCTTCCTGTTCATCTTCACTTTCCTCTGTTATGAATAAATTTTGGGAAGGACATTGTGCTGCAAAATGTTCAAAGTCTTGACACTTATAACACTTGTTTTGACCACCACTCTTGGGGCCTTCTAACATTGGATTCTTACCCTTATCAGCTTGAGTCACCGATGTGGTAAGTGAATTGGACCTAGCTGAATGGGTATTGACATTAGGCCTATACTTAGAATCATGGGTCAAAATCTTGATCGATGCCGATACTTATCGTCTGACACATATCAGTTTTGGAGGTCACCGGTATGGTATATTCACGGTATTGTACCGGTGCTTCCCATATAAAATAACAAAATACTTGACGATACATACGAATGTATTGTCCAGAACCGATACGTATCATCCAGTACGTATCGATTTTGGAGTTGGACGACACGTATCGGTTTTTCAAATTTTTTACCCATGCTAAGAATAGTTAGACTTGTAACCAGACCCACTAGTATCGAAACGTTTGGTTTGGGGGGTCTTGAGGTATCGTTCTAACTCCTCAACTCTAGAGAATCACTCTTCTAGGTTGGCAACAGGATATGGAATGAGTTCCCTTTGGAATTTTGGGCGGAGGCCCATCCGAAATTGAGATAAGGTAACTTTGTCCTGTTCCTTCACATTAGTCTGGAACATCAAGTCCTCAAATTTATCAATGTACTCTGTGACTAGCGTATTTCCTTGGCGAAGTGTGTGACACTGATCAAGAGACGTTCATCATAGGAAAGAGGAACGTACTTCTCATTTAGTTGGAGCTTCATGTCTGCTCACGTGGAAATGAGAGGTAAACCCTGGGATTGTCTATGACGCTCTATACCCATCTAGTAAAGCCTAGTTTGACCCCTAAGTTTAACTTTGGCAAACCGGACTTTGCGCTCCTCAGACATGGCATACCAATCAAAATAGGCCTCCATGCCAGTTGCCCACTCTTGAAAGACTTTAGGTTGTCTTTTCCCATCAAAAGTAGGAGCGCTCATCTTGAGGATCTTCATGAATTTGTCGTCCTGATTGGGTGGGGGTTCGCGTCGGTGAGGACCGTCTCTTCTGCGGTCAGTAATGTGGACTCGAAAATGGTAATCGGTGATAACCCATTTATTTCCTGGACATGGGTCGCTAGAGCCTCATGATGGGCTTGTTGATCACGCAACTGATTTTGTAACTGAGTATGGTGATCAAGCATCTGGGCTTGAAGATCTGCCTAACTCGTAGTCAACTTAGTTGTAAGTTCATTAATAAGGGCTTCTATCCTAGCGGAATCCATAATGATGCAAGACATCACAAATATGAAACCTAGAGCCTATATGAACACTGACAAGGCTCTGACACCAAATCTGATGCAGAAACTAACATGATGCAAATATGATGGGCTGAGATTATTTAGAATTAACACGAGTAATTGAAATATGAATTTTCCTAGCAGATTAACACTGAAGTTAAAGAGAATTTCAATTAAATAATTTGATTTAGCCCAAAACAGTGTTACTTTCGCCGTATGTTCCCTATAAGATCCAGAAGACTAGGGTTCTTTAGCAAACAACTAGATCTTCGACAGTTTTGGGGCTTCAAACGAACTCACAAGTGGGTTTTTTCGAATCTACGGGGAATTAATCAATAGTGTGATTATGAGTTTTTAGAAATCAAAGTTCAAATAGAAGAAATTCCGTGTTAGGACTATTGAACGATCTTAGGTTAGGTTACGGAAATATTGAGCAAGCAAAACACACAATTAGTTCCGGATTTTGGGGATAAAATAAATAAAAAATCAACCAAACACTTACACGTAGATAGAGATAAAAGTATATAAGAAGGGTAGGAAGTTGGCCTCGCACCAAACCGCACGCGGAAAGAAGAATGGCTCTTCCAAGTCTTGAGAGAATCGCACACCCTTGAAGAAAACTTTGATAAAAAACTCTCAATTTTCAAAAGCAATATTCAATAACCATTAATTAATTCAAATTGTATTTATAATGCCTTTATATAGGCAAACCAACCCTAACTAAGCATAAATTCAAAATAAGAGAATCCTAAAACAACTAATACTCTGAAAGACAAGTTTTGCCTCAAAACTTGTCTAGCCGTCAATGTGTTGACGGGACTCATGGACATCCATTTTGTGCTCACGGATGTCCGTCCATTTCACGGACGTCTGCAGTGCACAAAATAGAGAGCCCTCAGAATCACGAACGTTCGTGGATACGGATGCTGAGCACGGATGTCCGTGCTTCAGAGCACTTTCATTCCTCAGTTAAGAGCCTTCGGGATGTTTTTGCACGCTTCTTTCACCTTGGATAGATAATAGGTGGTTCTTTGAATCTGATGTCTCCATCACCCCAACCTCATAACTTGCTTAAAATACCTTCAAAAGTTAAAATATAACTGCTGAGTTTGCACAATCGGAGAAGGCGTATCTACGAGCGCATATGAGAAAATCAAACTCTTAATTTACATGATTAAGTTTAGTTGACAACTAGGCTCCACTAATGAAGTTACTAGAACATTGCTTCAGGTACTAATCTTGTGACATATTTAAAAATTAAAATTCAACACTCACAATTGGAACTCAACTATATAATTTTGGGAAAACAAACTCAACCATTCAAGGCTTATGTTTAAGTCTATTTATTATGTTTAGCGTGCTTTGATGTTGTTGGTCATTTTGAATAAAGTCATCCGAGTCTTCTGTATAGACAGAGGAGCTTGGGTTCTCGGCTTAGCATTGAGATCGGTAATGATGTGGGGTCTATTACTTGGGATTTTATGCACTTGAGAACTTTACCTTTTTTTACCATAGTTAACAAGTTTGCTATAATCCCCTATGAATTAAACTCTGATTTAGCCAATTCATTTGGTAGTTTGGGTCTTAATTTCACCAGAAATGTAGTGAACTGAGAATTATGTGAAACAAATTGATCATGAATTGGGCAATTATGTTTAGATTGCCCTAGGTTTTTATGCATAAGTAAATGTTTGTGTTGTTCCCTCTTATTTGTATTTTCAATTTTTCGAATATTGTCAAGGAAAAACCTGTTTTCTCTCCCATTTCTCGCTTCTGTTTCTTGCATTTTGTTTTATCTTTTTTCTTTTGTTTTAATAACTAAGGCTGTGTTTGGGATGCCTCTTTGGAGGCAAAGAGCAGCCCACTTAAAAGAGTAGGTTTAAATTGCTCTTTTAAATTCGACCCAAATTTAGTTCTTTCACTCTCCCAAAGAGGTAAGAGCACTTACAATCAAACACAGTCCCATACTAAAGTGCTCTGCTCTAGAGCAGAGAGCTGCTTTTTGCCTCCAAAGAGCAATCCCATACACAGCCTATGAGAATTTTGTTAACTAAAGAAAAATTACAGCCGAGCGAAGGCTGCCACAGTGTAACTGAATGTTGGGCGAAGTAGAAACACATAAATCAGCTAAAAAAAGAAGCTAATGAGAAGGAAAAAGCCTTTGACTAGCTAAAAACTAGATTCAAATGACATACGCAGCTCTTCCAGACTTACTCTCTTCTTAGCAAGTGTTCACTAGGATATTGGCCTCATGAAGAGTATGCTGGAAAGTGAAGTCACCCAAAGCACAGCGATCCTCAATCTGCTAAAAAATATCAGCCAATCTCCAATCTCTCTCACTCGTCAAATAACATTCATCACATGCCCCTCAATAACCGTTGATAAGGAAGGTAAGGTTTCAACAATTTTCAGTCCTTCTAGCCCTCCAATGCCTCTGCATCTGTAGGTTTGGCCCACTCAATTGGTCCCACAAACTAAAGGATGATAGAACCATATGATGAACCTTAACTATTTCCCAAAATTCCTATCTTCCTCAGTTGATCAAAGAGAACCTGTCACGATTAATCTTGAGGCAATTGGTAGGCCGAACCCAAACTAACGTACTAGATTTAAAAGAGGAACTGAGACAAAGACATCTCATCTAGTTTCTTTAAAAATGCCCCCACCAATTTTGAACCACTCATGGCTACGAGCCCAACCAATAATAGTTTCTTTGATCTTATAAATAAGTTACACATCCATTTTATACTTTTCATTAAAGATCCAGTCATTGCAATCCCTCCAAGACCCCCATCGTATAGCATAAGAGATGAGACTCCCAAGCAATTGGCCAAGAGCTCGAGAAGGGGCAACCTGCCAGTCTGCAAACAGATCATTCACTGAAGTTGAAATATTATAGTCGACTCTGAAAAGATAAAAAGTGATGCCACGTTGCTGCTGCAATTAGGGGTGAAATAGGCCGGGATGGTCTGCCACCCCAACCCTCCCAGTCCATAGGCCAGTTTTGAGCAAGAGATTTCAGCTCATCGGGCCAGGCCAGGTAAATATATGAATGGGATTGGGTCGAGGGGTCTTTGGCCCATGCCTAATATGTTTTATATTACCTATTATCTAATATATAACTTATGGTTATGTTATATATTGTAACCACATACATAGGACCAAATATGTAATGTAATAGCTATGCTTGGTCCAAACATAGGTTCTTTCTTCAAGTTTTATATATATATATATATATATATATATATATATATATATATATATATATATATATATATATTGCATAATATTTAAGCAGTATTTTTAATAGCAAAAAACGGAGGCGTAGCGTTCGACCCCTTCGTGAGGCAAGGTGTAAGCCTCAAGGCATGAGGCATAAGCCTCACAATATTTTTGATTTTTTAAATATTAAAAATATAATAAATTTAAAAAAATAGAGAAAATAAAAAATTAGAAAAAGTTGAAAAAATAAAATAAATGGAAACAAGGTATAATAAATAGGAAAAAAATTTATGGGTTACGTTTCTAATCATAAATTTATAGTCAAAGTATCAAACTAGTCAAAGTAACTAAGAGAGTTCGGTAAGAATAACAAATATTTTGTGAACCACTACTTCAAATTCAAAGTTCAAACATCAAAATCCACATTCCACATTCAGCTTAGTTTAATGTTCGAACTTCAAAGTCTAAATTTTCAAATGTTCCACAATTCCAATTCAATTGTTCTGTCAAACCAAAACAAATAAGTTCTCAAACGACTCAAATGAAATGATTCAAAAATAATTAAGTCATCCTCAGATAAGTAATCCTTCTCAGTCATGTAATGGACCCGCCATTATTGTCACCCCTTCAACTATCTCTACTATCATGCTCCTCGACATCCTCAATGACTAGACCCTTTACCTTGTCATTATTTATTGTCGATGATAAAAGATGAAGTGAGAAACTTAAGAATTTTGAAAATAAGAAGTTACAGATCAATAAATTATAAAGTAAAAACTTAAACTTTAGGAGATGAAAGTTTTACTTTGTCCTTCAAGCAATTTCCTTTTATGAGACTGAGAAGTATGACTAGTATATGTTAGAGCAGCAGCAGCAGCATTCAGATCCTTCATACACGAAGGTATTGTCCTCAAAATTAATATCTTGAAGCCAAGTGGGATCTTGAGGAAGAAGTGGGTCTTCCTCAGCAATTCACTCATCTCTGGGGCACTATTCCATGAGTTGCGCCTCATGGCATACGCTTCAGATGCCTTTTAAAACATTGTATTTATGTCATATGAATTAGCTATTATATAACCTATACTAAATTGTTAAGTTGTACAGTGATGTCAAAATCCTACGATTTACGACTTGAATCTAACGATTTAAGTCGAATCCCAAGCCAAACGATTCGATTTTATTATAAAATCGTTTTTGGGCATGAATCCTACAATTTTACTTGAATCTTATGATTTAAGTGAATCATACGATTCGCGAACACACGTGAGTTAATGTTTCACGGTCAATGAAACATAAAACTTAAGAATTTTTTTTAACTTTTTGCTCCTTAAAAATTAAAAAACCCTCTTTATAACGTAAGAAACCTCTCTTATAAATGCTCTTACCTATCGTGTAGGGTTAAAAATTTGGGTTTCTTTCTCATCTTCTTCTGCTATGGAATCAGAATTTAATTCCGTTTGTTGCAAATGACTGCTACGATGAGATGGATCTTAAATGCGCATGAAGATTTCAATTAAAATTTTGAAGATTGGTGTTGGCATTTGAATATTCATTTCAGGCCATCAGTCATGAATTGATGATGTTCAATCAGACGTATTTGGTTTATATCTTTACACTATTTATGAAAGAAGTATCATGTTATAAATTTATTCTAGACACATTTGAATGCATTTCAATTTTTTATATTTATTGAATTTTTGTTTTCGAATTTTTCTTTCAGATTAAAAAAAAAAATGATTGTGAATCTTAGGATATAATGATTTAATGATTTATCCACTTCCAAAATGATTTTGCGATCCAATTCAATTTCGACAACATTGATTTATATATATATATATATATATATATATATATATATATATTTATATATATATCTTTCAACAAAAATATGTACATACATATGTATGTGTGTGTGTGTGTGTGTATATATATATATATATATATATATATATATATATATATATATTATTTGGTATGTGTTTGGGTGGATGGGTGGGTGGGTGTGCAGCAGTAGGTGGTGCCTGTTGGCACGAATATTATGAATTTCGAATCCCGGAAAGTTCTTGTTCCAAATCCCGAGTTCTTCTCCTTCTAGCTTTAAAAATTTTAACATGAAAAAAGAAGAGAGGAGTGGGGCCACATTCATAAGGGACTTCTCCTACTTAAAGTAGGAGAAGACCCATGCAGGTTGACCCCTGCGTGGTTTCTTTCACATTCACTCTGAGACCCACGCAGGTGGCCCTGCATGGTTCCCAAGCTCTCTCTCTCTCTCTCTCTCTCTTACTTCTCTTTCTTTTTCTCTCTCTTCCACCAACGCAGGTTGACCCCTGCGTGGGTCCCTCTCTATCCTTCTCTCTCTTCCTTTTTTCTCTTTCCTTTTCTCTCTCTCTTCCACCCACACAGGTTGACTGCGTGGGTTCCACTTTATCCATCTTTTTCTCTCTCACCTTCTTTCTCTCTCTCCTTTCTCTTCTCTCTTTCTCTCTCATGACCCACGCAGGGCCCCCTTCGTGGGTCCCTCACTCTTTCTTCCTTCTCTCTCTCTCTCTCTCTCTCTCTCCTTTCTCTCTCCCATGACCCACGCAGGGACACACCTACATGGGTCTCTTTCTCTTCATCTTTCTTTCCTCCTTTCTCTCTCTCTCTCTCTCTCTCTCTCTCTCTCCAAGTGAGACCCATGCAGGGTCACCTGCGTGGGCTGTAATCTTTCTAATTTTCTCTCTTCTTTCTTTCTCTTTATACGAGACCCACATATGGTCGCCTGTGTGGGTCCCATCCCACTCCATCTCTCTCTCTCTCTCTCGTTCCTCTTTCTTTGCCCATTTCTTTTTTTTTTTCTCTCTCTCTCTCTCTCTCCAATTAGACCCACCCAGGGTCACCTATGTGTGTCCTATCTCACTCTTCGTGGGTACCATCTCACACTTCTCTCACTTTCAGACCTACGCAAGCAATCCTGTATAGGCCCCCTTTCCACTTCTCTTCTCGAATCGTCTTTTGAGACCCATGCAGGGTCCCATCACGTGAGTCTACGTAAGGGATTATTTTTCACCACCTATGCGACTGCCTCATCTTATTGATCTGCATGACACATGCGACATATGCAGCCTTTGTTTCACCGTAAATTTTCTCTTGAGATACACAAATAGTCGGATGGTAACTTTCAGTAACCACCATGGTAACTCTATAAATAGCAAGTCTTTCCTCACTTTTACAAATCCGAAAATTCTTACGGGCAAGCTTCGTCGTTCTCCTGCGTGAAGATCCTCAGCAAGATACCTTTCTCAAGGTCTCTCTCTCTCTCTCCCTCCCTCTCTCTTAGGCTGCAGTTAGGTTATATGGGTCTTGACACTCATGCCTAAGTGTTAGATATCCGGGTTTCACTTACGCTATGTGGGTCTTGAAATCCATACCTAAGTTTACATATTCGGAGTTCCATTTAGGAAGTTGGTTCTCCATAGGCATGCCTAAGCCCTGGATATATTTGGGTTGCATTTAGGATATGATGGGTCTTGACACCCATCCATAAACCCTTATATTCTCGGGTTGTGCTTAGGAATTCGGGTCTTGATAGCCATGCCTAAACCTTTGTATATTCAGGCTGCATTTACGAATTCGAGCCGAAACCCTTATATTTCATGTTCAAACCCTTCTCTTATAGAGAAAGAGCCTAAGTTCTTATTGTTTTCCCTTCTCACGAGAGGGGTATAACTCGATTATGGAGTTAATTCTCTTACGAGAGGACCATGACCCCACATGACCTTAAGGAGAAGTTTCCCTCATGGTTTAGACCATCGATCCCTTAAATTAAAGGTTCAAACCTTAACTCTGAGCTAGGAAATTCCTTGTAGGTAATTATGGGTCCAACCCGGGTTACAAAGCTATCCCGAAATTAGGTCCCTTTTCTAAAGGATTCAAAATATAATAGTAGATCTATACTCCTTATGAGGAGGTGATGATGACGAGGGTACGCTTATGGGATGATCATCAATCCACGTAATCACGATCAACCCCCTTTACTATTGGAGTTTCCCTTGCTGTTCGGGCCATCGATAGGGTTCAAACTTTAATCTCGAGAGAAGAAATTCCTTTAAAAAAGAGGTCAGGTTCAATCCGATAACGCGCAAAGTTGAAGAACGCCCAAGTAAAATGTCCCACTGTGATCAATGAAGATCCTAACCATGCAACAACCTATGATTTTTAAACATTTTTTCCATTCAAATATTAATATTTTTGGTTTCCACCCCAGGTGCTTGTTGGGCTTTTTCTGCCACAGGTGCAATAGAAAGTATAAATAAGATTGTGACGGGATCTCTTGTGAGCCTCTCTGAACAAGAATTGTGTGATTGTGACAAATCTTACAACAGTGGTTGTGCTGGAGGACTTATGGATTATGCGTTCAAATGGATTATACAAAATCATGGTATTGATACAGAGGAAGATTACCCATATCAAGGTGGTGAAAGGACCTGTCTCAAGAACAAGGTAATGATCTACAGTTCAGAAATCGTAATCCCCATGTGCGTGTATATATATATATATATATGATTTTGGAGAAAAGCATAATGCACGGCGTGTGCGTGCATTCGAATGCTAGATTGCGTGCCACGTAGCACATGATCACAACTGGCTCACATCCTCTAAGGGTGCAGCTCATCCCAAAGTTTTTAGAAAAAAAATAGTTTTGGACTTTTTTTCTCTTCAAATAATCACATGGTCAACCTTTTGGTTTGCCTCCCAAACATGGTGCATTGAAAATTTTCAACTTTGACCCCAAGATAAACGGTGGAAAATTGCCCATTTTATTTTTTTAGATGGTAGTTGGTCAACCTTGGGCGTGTTACCATAGCACCCGATCCTCGGGTTGGATGCCATGTGGCACCCAATTGGTTCTACTACATTGCCCAACCATGCATTCAAATGCACACACACACACACACACACACACACACACACACATATATATATATATATATATATATATATATATATATATATATATATATATATATATATATATATATATAGGAAAAAGGTAGCGTGCCCCAACGGTCCACGTGGCACCCAAAACACTGTTTTGGTGTGACATGGAACAAGGTTGGGTTGTTTAGATAATCTTTAAAAAAATTCAAAAAATTTCCACGATGTGTGGTTGACCTTGTCCTTTAATTATCTTTTTTGATTTTTTTTTTTAATTGATCTAAAAAACAATAGTGTTTTGGATGCCACATGGAGCTCTACAAGGACATCATGACACACTCACCGATATCACGTTGGGGCACATTACTGGTGTTCATATATATATATATATATATATATATATATATATATATATATATATATATATATATATATATATATATATATAATGGAAAAGGGTGCCTAGGATAGCATTCAATATCTGAACATGAGGCATAGCCCTTTTGCAGTGCTACGTGGCACTGCAAAGGCCATGTGGCGTCACTCCTACCCATAAGGTTCATCCCTCCCTACAGTGTTTAGAAAAAGAAATTTTAAAAGAAACTATCTTAACCACCATGATCAATGGTGATTAACATGAACGGTGAAATGATATTTTGTTTCATCTTTCATTGTTTAACACATTGATCTCTATTGACCACCATTAACCACAATGATAATTTTCTGTAATGGTCCTTGATTGACCTTGCGTGCATCCATGTGACACCAAACATGTCTATGGATGCCACATGGTGCACAACTGGATATGTCTCAGGGTGGTCCATTATGCTTTTTTTCCAGAGCAGTTGGCATAACAATTCCTGATCCTTTTTCTATTGCAGTTAAATCGGCATGTTGTAACAATTGATGGCTATACTGATGTGCCTCAGAATAATGAGGAGCTATTGCTTCAGGCTGTTGCTGCGCAACCTGTGAGTGTAGGTATATGTGGTAGTGAGAGAGCATTCCAGTTGTACTCAAAGGTGTGTATCTTTGCCACTAATTTACTATGAGAAAATGAGAAAGATGGATACAAATTTCATTTGATTAAATCTCTTTTGATACATTTGGAAATTTCAGTTTGATAACGCTTGAATAACCATGTATTTTTATCTGTTTTCTTTCTCCTTGTATGTCCCAAACCATCAAAGCTTATTTCATGTGTATTCGTGCCCGACAGATACCTTATCATTATTTCTATTTCCTATATTTTAATGACATTTTAAATTGTTTTTTCACAGTGCTTATTTTTTCCTCTACGAAAGTTGACATTACATCATCTGATATTTGCTCAATATGGAATTTTATTGGAGAAAACACACACACACACATGTATATATATATATATATATATATATATATATATATATATATATATATATATATATATATAGGCCTGGGACTATGGGTTCAAATCCAGCCCGAGGCGCTGGGTTCTAATTAGGTGGGGCCCACGTGGCATCCATCTGAAGGATTGGGTTTTATGGCAACTTGCCAAAGGATGATCAATGGCCACCCAAAAAATTTGGGCATGATTCGATGCATATCCACCGTCTAAAATGTGTTCAAAGGGAGAAAAAATTTCAATGCACCAGGATGTGTGGGCGGTACCCAAAATTTGATCATTGGTTTGACCACCAATTTTTTTTTCTGAATTTGTTTTATAGATCACATGCCACATGGCACATGATCCCAAAATGGGTGTTGTTTTGGAATCACGTGCCACATGTCATGTGACTTGGGGTTCGAATCCATCGCCCCCAGTATGGGTTCAAACCCATTGTCCCATTTCCCATATATATATATATATATATATATATATATATATATATGTATTTGCATTATATATTATTGATACTGATAGTTTGATCTTTGTCTGATATTGAGAGTCTATTTTCTTTGCAGGGTATCTTCACCGGCCCATGTTCAACTTCTCTAGACCACGCTACATTGATCGTTGGATATGGTTCGGAAAATGGGGTTGATTACTGGATTGTCAAGAACTCATGGGGAACAAGTTGGGGAATGAATGGCTATATTCACATTCTCCGTAACAGTGGCAATCGAGATGGGGTTTGCGGTATTAACCTGCTTGCTTCTTACCCGACTAAGACTAGTCCGAATCCTCCTCCTCCTCCTCCATCACCTTCCCCCGGTCCCACTAAGTGCAGTCTTTTAACGTATTGCCCGGAAGGAAATACCTGCTGTTGCACTTGGCGCCTTTTTGGACTATGTCTCTCCTGGAGTTGTTGTGAGTTGGATGCTGCTGTTTGTTGTAAGGATCATCGATATTGCTGCCCAAGTGATTATCCAATCTGCGATTCCAACACAAATCAATGCTTCAAGGTGTGATGACATTCTGTTCGTTAATAATTGTTTTGAGGTTTGAGTTCTAGGTGAAGCAATTCATATTTACCCTATTCACTTCTGATTTCCGAACCAGCTAATTGGTTCAGAGTGAACCAATTGGCGGTTTGGTTTTTTGAAAATATTTGCACGTTGAGTTATCCTACAATAGTACCATACAAAATTGGTCCAATTTGGGAACTGGACCTAATAATTCACGGCACTGTGTTTGACCAATTTTTGAATTATAAAAAATTTAATTCACGAATTGCAAGGGGAGAAAATGAGAATTGGATTTTTTGCATAAAAGAATACAAATAATCATGGCCATGGAATTGTGCATGTGTGTGTGTGTGTGTGTATGTGCGTGTTTATGTGGAGGTAAGTTAAGGTGGCCCGAAGGGCCACCTTGGCTGCATGGACTGAGCTTCTATAATGGTGACACGTGGCACTCCAAAACATGATTGAGTGCCATGTGGAGTAAGGAGCCATGGCATAGATCATCTTGGAAAAATAAACTGAAAACTGATCTCTACGTGACGATGAAAGTTTTTCAATGGTGCATTTTCAAACAGTGAAAATCACACGGTGGAGATCTATTTTTGAATTGTTTTCGAAAGACGATCTTTGCAATACTGCGTTGCTCCACGTGGTACCCAACCCATGTTTTGAGTGCCACGTGTACC
This sequence comes from Chloranthus sessilifolius, assembly GCA_021018995.1. NCBI lineage: Eukaryota > Viridiplantae > Streptophyta > Magnoliopsida > Chloranthales > Chloranthaceae > Chloranthus > Chloranthus sessilifolius. The sequence continues at coordinate 99,983,979 of CM037584.1, read as the reverse complement.
AATATGGATTGATTTTGGAGCTCGCTCTACCTATATAGGCGGTCCTTCGATCACCTAATTGAGAATACACACACACACACACACACACACACACACACACACACACACACACACATATATATATATATATATATATATATATATATATTCATGCTTCTAAAACATATTTGTGACTTGTATATTTGTGGAAAAGAAATCCATGCTTACATGTATTTATTAAGCAAGATACTATGTCCTAAGAATTCACTAGGTGCTATAGACATACATTTTATACGACCAACTGTCCTATGTCATGGTTGACTGGTAGAGTACAGCTATACTCCACCATTTAAATCAATGTAGTATAACTATACTCCATTAGTCAACCATTTCAAGCACTTGTTCATGCTGTAAGATTTATGTGTATAGCAGCTATCTATATATTTAAGTGTACAATTATCTTTTTGCTCTCTCTCTCTCTCTCATTATATATATATATATATATATATATATATATATATATATGTCATCATCACCCACCACCTTATCTCATCTACTGGGTGGCTTTGCGAGTCTCATTTATCTGCTCAATTCTATTAAGGGCTAACTCTGTTTTTCTACAATCGTTTATGTCTTCTATTAATACTTTTCTGTAAGTCTTTATTGGTCTTCTTCATGTCCTTCCTGGTGCTTCTATTGTTTCAATCTTTCATGCAGAATCTATTTTAGGTCTTTGTTAGACAAGTCTTAAACTCTCTCTTATGTGCTTATTCTTAATTTTGTACTTTCTTGTTCCTCCATGCATCCATTTCGACTTAAGTATCTCAGTTATGTGACTCTGGCTTCTTGTTGCTTTTTCATATCCAACACTCTGCACCATACAGTAGCACAAGACTTACTACTGCTTTGTAAAAACATCCTTCTATTCGAAGTGGTGTTTGTTGGTCATACAACACCCCTCATACTTGTTTCCACTTCAACCACCCTCCTGATTGAGATGTCCTCCTGAAAATTACCATCAGGTTGTATAGTAGAGACTAAATGTTAGAATTTATGACGTTGTGTCGCCAAATGGTTTTAACTAAATTATCCTTCGAGTTCTTGTTTTGGCTAAATTTACACTTCATGTATTCCATCTTTTTTCAGATGGTACCCAAGAATTCCATGTTTGTGTCGCCAAATGGTTTTAACTAAATTATCCTTCGAGTTCTTGTTTTGGCTCAATTTACACTTCATGTATTCCATCTTTTTTCAGATGGTACCCAAGAATTCCATGTGCACCACACACACACACACACACACACACACACACATATTACTAATTACACACCCAACTAACACTATTGACACACTAAAAGCTCCCAAGTTGGGGCATAAACATCTATCATACCTAGCATGGAGGTGATGTACACAGTTGCTTCTTGCCCACAGCTTTAGTGAGTGTATCAGCCAAGTGATCTTCTGAGCTTACTTGAATTGTACAAAATTCATTGGACTCAACTTTTCCCATATAAAATGATAGTTCACTTTTTGTGGTACACGGAATTTTTCGCGATATGAAGTGCAACTTCATCGTCTCCATAGAGTATCATAGGAAGCTTTTTACAGGGATTTCGAGAATCTAATCCACATTCCTTTGCAAGCACCCTGAGACATGGCTCTATACTTTCCTTCTATACTGGAGTTAGAAACAACATGTTTTTCTTACTTTTCCACGTGACCAAATTTCCACCAAGGATGGTGCAGTAGTCTGTAGTGGATCTCCTATCAATTAGTGATCCAAACCAGTCCACATCTGTAAATACTTCAACATCAAAGTGACCATGATCATTGTATAGTAAGCCCTTCCCTTGGCTTGATTTCAAATATTGAAGGGTGATCAAGATGTGTAATTTGAGGAGAGTGCATATGCTAACTAACACAATATATTCCCAACTACTTTTTGATACATCCGATATCCTTGAGTTCTTCTTCATCTTGTACATTAATCTAATGATTCCAATCCATATGGGAATCTAATAGGTTTACATCCGAACATTCCAGATTACTTTAGAACATCAAGTGCGTATTTCCTTATCCGACCTAGCCAATTCTATGGCTAAGAAATGATTAAGAAGAGCCAAATCTTTAATACCAAAGACTTGGCTTAGGTAATATTTTAGTCTCATGATCTCTTTGTTGTCAATACTTGTAACAATAATGCCATCAGTGTATACTACCAGAGTTGTTAAGTCGGGATCCTTTCTTGATAGAGTGTGTGATCATAATGACTCCAATATTCAAATTGGATGATAGCATCACTAATTGAACCACAGTCGAGGTGACTACTCCAATCCATATATTGTTTTCTTAGGTCTCAACACTTTTCCTTTCTCCCCTTGAAGAGAAAACCTTGGGGTAACTGCCATATACACCTCTCCTAATTCTCCATGTTAGAAAGCATTCTTGAGGTCTAATTGATGCATCAGCCATCTTTTATGACAGTAAGGGAAAGGAGTACACAAATAGTGTTCAACTTGACAACTTGAACAAACCTATCTTGGTAATAAATACGGCATGTCTGAATGAACCCTTTTTCAACTAGTCTTGCTTTGTACCTTTCCACAGATCCATCTGGTCTGTACTTAACAGTAAACACCCATTTGCATCCAACCACCTTCTTGCTCTCTGAAAGAACAGTACTTTCCGTATATTATTTTGTTTCAAGGTCTTCATTTCCTGCAACATAGCATCTTTCCACCGCGGTTGAGAAAATGCATGAAATAAACTTGAAAGAATAGAGTTAGAATCTAACGACGATATGAAAGAGGAATGGGAGCTGAGAGCATGGTACGAGACAAAATTACGGATAAGATGAGATGTATAGACATGGAAGCCTTGAGACAGCAATAAGAAGATCCGAATCTGTGAATAGAGAAGGCTGGCTACTTGATGGACCTGCTTCAGACATCTAAACTTGATTTATAGTCTGAGTGAGAGAGGTCTTCTTCCTCTTTCTAAAGGCTTCTTCTTGAATAAAGTTTTGCCTTTCCCATATTTGTTCAAGGTATCTCCCCCTTTTGAGCGGTAACCTCTCTTGAGCCTCTTGATCTTCCACTTTAGCTTAATTATCAACATCATTTGAGAATTAGAGCTACATCGACACAATGCTCTCTTTCTCAGAGTTCTCTCCATGAAGATGGGAGTAGGAGTGAGAGTAAAATAGAGCTAGAATAAAAGAAAGTAACATCAAAATATTGAAACACCCCCCCCCAGAAGTAGGATCATAACACTTGAATCCTTTTTTAGTGGGAGGATAACCAATGAGGATACATTTGATGCTTTGGGAGGAAGCCTATCATGGTGAGAGGATCAGATATGAACAAAAAAATAGATCTGACACGAGGAGGAACCGGAAAGAAACGGTTTTGAAGACGCAATAGCGGACAAGGACGATTATTATCCCTTTACCAACAATGGGGACTAAAGATTCATCTGGAACACATATTACATGGAGATTAAGGAGAATAGGAAGATGCATATGCGTGGACAGATTCAATTGTACTTGACTCAGCCATGTGAGAGGAGGAAGTTGCCTGAGAACTCACGATGCATTGAGCTTGATCCTGGTACTCCTTTATAAGGGTAGCTGTAGCAGTAGTAGGAGTGGAAATTGTTGACCCATCACCAGCAAAGGAAGAGAAAACATGCTTGTTCTAAAACTTGGGACTTCCGACCAAGTCTCAACGAGTTTTCTTTGCGCACCCCTTTCTGCCACAATAAAGGCACTTTATTTTCTCATTTTCTTCACAAGTCAGATTACTCCGTCCAAGTTCACGACCAATGGATATACCAATCCCATGTCGAAAATCAGAAAATGAGGGACGTGCAGAATTCTGAGGAGTCTGAAGAGATACATCCAGAAACTGCATCCTAGTCTCTTTATGCTGAAGAAGTTAGAATAAGGTTCCCAGGTGTTAGCTCCTGTCTTCCAAGGGTGCCAGCTCTAACTTGCTCATATTCTGGATTTACGCCCCTCAAAAGATCAAAGATCTTTTTTTCCCGCTCTGCCCTTGACATGCATGCATTCAACGCAATTTGGTTTTCTAGCAAATGTAGCACATAAGCCTGTTGTTTGGTCATGGGTTAACTCATTCCACATACCTCTCAACTGAGTATTATAATCTGATGCAGGATAAATGCTAAACCCCTAATTATGCGAATTTGGGATTAATTTCAGATTAAATTGAATAGCAGAAATATTCAAAACTTTCCAACCACATAAAATAGTTTAACAAATTTAATTAAAACAATTAGGTTGAATCAATTATAGTGCTCACATGCATTGAAATTTCCCGATCTAGAAAAACGGCTCCGATGAGGGAACTCGAGTTTCGTTCTAGTTTAGGGCACCAAGCAACAATTACGGTATCATCTCTTGACTCCTCTAGGATTTGAAGAATTAAAGGCCTGAAGGGTTAATTCAATCAAAGGGGGAAATCGAAATATATCAATTAATAAGGTGTGAACAAAGTTTCAACAACTAATTAACTACGGATTTTGAGTTTTTTATTTCATCAAAGGAAATAAGGAAAATGATTACCTGACAATAATTAAAAATGACAAAATGGAAAGATAGGGTTCCAAAGCTTTACACCAAGGATGTACGTCGGCTTTGCACCAAGTGCACGATAAACGAAGATTCACTCAAGTTTTGGAAGATTCGCTTTTTCGGGTGAAAACTCTTTACAAGTTCTCTGAGGTTTGCACAAAGCAACTCTCAATTTTATTAATTATCGACTTCTAAAATAAAGTTTTTACATCCCTTTATATAGGCCAAGAAAACTCTAACTAAACATAAAGTTTGAAATAAGAAAGTCCTAAAACAATTAAAACTCTAAGTATCAAGTTTTTGCCTAAAATTCTTGTAGCTGCCAATTTGCGGACGACTTTCACGGACGTCTGTCATATGACCACGGATGTCCTTGGGCACAGACGTCCGTTGGCATGGATGTCCTTCCTTAATTTCCAGAACGCCCTTATTTTCATGGACGTCCGTTTTGAAGCCACGGACGTCCGTGGTATAATGACGACTCTTTCACGGGCCATTTGAAAACCCATTCACGGGTCCACTTTCTCTTTGATTTCCTCTTCTTCTCGCTTTGCCATGATTCCAACATGCGGATCTAAATTCCGCATCATAACCCCCTATGGATTTCTCCCCATGACGTGAATTGTAGATCTTGTCATCAAACTAAATACTTATGCATAATGTTGCTTCTAAGAGTACGCTTCACTAATGGCTAGCCATAATTCTCAAACAGAAGTCGCACCCATAAAAGAACTAGTGATAGTAACCAAGTCATCACAACCATATTGTCACACCTCCAACCTACATCTCATTTGTGGGGGCTGTTTCAGGGATAGTACGACCCACATATCCTGACTTGTAATTCAAATCTAGGACCAATTTGGCAGACTAGAATCATGCTAGGTAATGGAACATTCCATCAAACTTATTTGTGGTAACTTGCAACCCATGAATGCTTTCAGATCCATTCCATTATTAGCCTCAGACTCATCCATATTGAGATACCTCAATTAAATGTTGCTCCACAGCAGAGAACACAATCCAATATTGGTAATCACAAGCTATACAACCACAAACATTGACGACAGTCAAGCTGCTCTGCAACAGCAACAAATATCATATACCCACAAGCAATTATTAAATAGTTATCACACTATATTCCAATACACAAATGCCCTCACATCACCTTTTACCCAGATCATCCTAGCAATAAGTAACAACAATAATCACCAAAACAACATGAAATAGCACAAATATAATATATGATAGTGACACGAGACAACGACCCTAAAATGAATATGTGATAATAATTGTTGAAATTAAGTTAATTAATTGAACACTTAATCACACATTAAAGTGATAGCCTAGGATTTCGTGGAATTCCACTTAAGTGACCATGCTTGGTTTGGCTAGGGTTCAATCCGGTGTGCGAGATCTGTTTAGATTTGCTGAAGGTGCGATCCTAGAGAAGAACTCTAACATCCTTTAGGTTGGGGCGCTCGCTCGCTGATTGATGTGGAATTGTTAGATACATGCTAGGGCTTTGAATTGAATCGATCGGTCTCAAATCGGGCAATCTCGAGCCCAACAACAGTTATTGATCAACGGGCTAAGATTGGAGTCGATCTACAAGGATGGGCATCGAGGTTGCTCTAGATCTAGGGTTTTGGAGATTTTTTTTTTTTATCGATAAAGTGCAATATATTGAAAACCAGCAAGGAGCTGAAATGACAAATACAAAGACTTGACCAAGAAGAGAAAGAACAAGGGGAAAAAAATAAACAAACACCGACAGCAAAATCAGAATGAGAAGACGATAGTCCCCGCTCCTCGCCCCACTTCTATCCCGGCTCCCAAGTTGCCCTCCCCTCCCCCTCTCCGACTCTGCTTAGGACGACCCAAAACCACATAAGGTCCCTGATAGCCTTGATAATCATCCCAACCGGTCGACGTTAATCATTGAAAATCCGGTCATTTCTCTCAAGCCAAATCCCCCAGCTGACCTCAAAGAAAGCCACCCTCCAGAATTCTCCCATCTGTTCCTCCAGAGATTCTGAGGACCAAACTAAAAACTGCTGATAAGGGGTGGCCGGGGTGACCCAGCACATTCCGAATGATTGCAGAATAACACTCTAGATGTTGTTAGCCAGCTGACAATGGAGGAGGAGGTGGGCAGCAGTTTCTTCCGCCTATAGGCACATAACGCACTGATTGGAGATATCTTTTCTCCGTCTAATAAGCTGATCAATAGTTAGGATTTTCCCTTTAATCATCGTCCAAGCGAAAAATCTAACCTTTGGGGGTATCGCAGTCTTCCACACTGAAGCCCCTTGGAATCGGGTAAGAGGGCAACACGTAAGCATCCGATAGTTGTAGGATTTAACGCTGAAGCTGCCATCTTTATTAGGACCCCAGACTTGCTGATCTTGGCCTTGCCGGTTTGGGAGGACCTGATACATCTTAGATAGCAGCCTCGAGAAGGATTCCATCTCATCACTTCTTAGGAGCCTACGAGTTGTGATCTCCCACATCCTTCCTTCTCTGAGCCCTGCAAGAAACTCCCTGATCATCCCCAGCTGCTTCATGGATATGTTAAAGATCTCCGGGAACATCGATTTGAGCTAATCACCCTCCACCCACGCATCCTCCCAGAGATGAATTCGAGTACCACACCCCCAGCTCAAATGGATCCATCTAGCAAACAGTGTCCACGTACCACAAATGCATTTCCACCAAGCCGACATGCCTCTGTGAACTGATGTGTTGATACCCCAATTACCGCCTGATTGTCCATATTTTTCAGCCAGTACCTTACGCCAAAGACTTTCTCTCTCACTCCCCAGTCCAGCTCTCTAGAACCATTTCCCAAGTAAAGCGACATTTGTGCCCCGCAAACTACGGATGCCAAGTCCCCCACAACCCTTGGGTAGCTGGCAGGTGTCTCAGTTGACAAGATGAAACCGTCTCCCAAGCCTAGCACCTTCTCAAAGAAAATTTCTTTGGATTTGCTCTAGTCGGTTAATGACTTGAATCGGGCATAAAAACGTCGACATATAAAAAATGGGCAGACTGGAGAGTACAGATTTAACTAGAAAAAGGCGACCTCCACTGCTGAGCAGTTTCCCTTTCCACAAAGCCAACCGTTGGTCGAATCGTTGAATGACTGGCTCCCATGTCCGAGCCGTAGGTTTCTTGACCCCGAGAGGCAAACCCAGGTTTTTGATGGGTAGTTTCTCAATCTCACAATCTAGCGTCACCGCTAACTCTTCCAACTGCTGCTGGCTGGTCCCTATTCCGGTTATTACTGATTTTAGGAAATTAATGCGTTGCCCAGAAAATGCCTCGTAAATTGTAAGGACATCAGTTATAATCCTGAACTCCTCGACATCAACATACCAAAAAATGATGGTGTCATCGGCGTATTGAAGATGTGATATAGATCGACCCTGTAACCTAACCATGACCCCCGAAATGAGCTGAAGTGTTCTAGCATGCGTTATAAGTCCAGTCAGCGCTTCCCCCACCATGATGAATAAAAATGGGGAAAGAGGGTCTCCTTGTCGGTTCCCCTGGAGCTTTTGAAGTATCCCGCAGGCGAACCATTGATCAACACCGAGAACCAGTCCGATGAGTAACATGCTCGCATCCATCTCCTCCAAGTAGGCCCAAACCCAAACCTGCCTAGCATGTACTCAAGGCAGTCCCAACTGACCCGGTCATATGCCTTCTCCATATCCACCTTCCACAGGGCAGCTGGCTGACGAGCGTGATGTGCGGAGTGTATGACCTCTTGGGCCACATCTACCAGGTCCATCAGCTGTCTTCCTTGTACAAACGCACCTTGGTTTCCCGAAATCACCTTTCCCATTAGCGGTTTGAGGCGATTGGCCAGCACTTTGGATATAATTTTAGACAGACAATTTAAAAGACAGATAGGCCGAAAGCCAGCTAAGTCCTCAGCCCCACTTTTTTTGGGAATGAGCGTGATGAATGTCGAGTTTAGGCTTCGGCCAATGAAGCCATTTGCGTAGAACTCCTTGAACACCTCCATAAGATCAAATTTAAGAGTAGACCAGAAGACTCTGTAGAGCTCCATAGTAAAGCCGTCTGGACTGGAGATTTGTTCTTCCCCCACACTTAACTCCCGCCATACCTCTTCTTTCGAAAACGGTTGCTCGATCTCCGTTCTATCCTCCTCCGAAACTGACTTGAAGTGCAGCCTGTCCAACTTCGGCCGAGCCAGCCCCTCATCAGTGAACATGACCTTGTAATATTTGACGACACGGTTCCGGGACTGTTACTGGTCAGAATAATCTACCCCCTCCACCGTAATCTTGCCCAAGTAATTAATTTTGCTGCGTGCATTTGCAATGGCGTGGAAGAACTTGGTGTTGTTGTCTCCCTCTCTCAACCACTGAACCTTTGATTTTTGTTTCCAACACACCTCCTGGGCCAAGCACTTGCTCTTGAATTCCTGCTTTTTTAGGCTTCTCTCTCATCTTTCCTCATCCGAAAGCACCCTTTCCTCTAACCGGTCGATGTCATTCAGCTGAAGGAGTAAGGCCTCTTTCGCAGTGTGAACCAGCCCGTACGTCTCTATTCCAAGTCTTGATCTGTCCCTTCAGCCGATGTAGTTTGGAAATGAACTGGAACATGGCCGTCCTGTCGGTAGTCGGCTGACTCCACCAATGAGGAACCAAAGCTTTTGAACTGTTCGTCGAGCAGCCACATGTTCTCGAAACGAAACGGGGATGGCCCACCTTGACGCAGGATGACACGCTAAAACCCTAATATGCGAATTTGGGATTAACTTTAGAATGAATTGAATAGCCGAAATATTCAAAATCATACAACACATAAAATTAATTCAATGAAATTAATAACACAATTCGATTAATTCATTTTAGCATTCGTATGCATGAGAATTTCCCGATCTAGAAAAACGGGTCCAATGAGGGAACTCGAGTTTCATTCTAGTTTAGGGCATCAATCGACAATCGCAATATCGTTTCTTGACTCCTCGGGGATTTTAAATGAAATAAGGCTTAAAATAATTAAGTAAAAGGGGAACAATTTGGAAATTTGATTTTTATCAACGGAATTAAAGAAAGATAATACTTAACAATAATTCGAGAAAAGATAAAATAAAAGGATAGAATTCCAAGCCTTCACACCAAGGATTTTTCGAAGCTTCACACCACGGCTGTACGTCAGCTTCGCACCAAGTCGCATGAGAAACGATTGCTCACTCCTCAAGGTTTGAAGGATTCACTCTCTCGGTTGAAAACTCTTTACAAGCTCTCTAGGGTTTGCACAGAAGCAACTCTCTTTTCATTCAATAATCAAAACTAATTAATAAAGTGTTTACAATGCCTTTATATAGGCTAAGAAAACCCTAAACAACCTAAAACTCAGAATAAAAGAGTCCTAAAATAATAAAAGACTATGAATGACAATTTTTGTAACAAAAATAGAACTTCCCGCAAGTCCGTCGCTGGGCGGAGTCGTCCACGACGCGCTGTGGTATTGTTCACAGCATTGTTCACAGACGTCTTGTATCTTATTTTCTGCCTTCTCTTTTAGTTTCCTCTTTATGCTTTCATCTGCCTTGTTTTATTGGATGTTCCCATCACACCTTCCCGCGGATCAAATGTCAAAAGTAATGGAACGATGATCAGAGACAACCCTTGCTAATCCTTCAAGTCTGGCAGTCGGAAAGATATCCATCCATTTGGGGGTACATAAAAATCTATCCAGTCGACTTAGTGACGGGTTATCTTGAAGATTGGACCATGTGTATCTAGCTCCTATGAGTGGGTCCATCAGATCCCATTCCGAGATGAACAAATTGAAGTCTCTCATCACCGATCTATTTGGCATGCCTCCCTTCTTTTCGTGGTCCCATCTTATAGCATTAAAATCTCTCCTTAAACAAATCGGGTGGTCCCACCTAGCCATGATGGCCACCAGTTCAAACCAGAAATCCCCCCTTTGGTTATCCACAGTTGGAGATTTTGGCAAACAAATTATGGGGAACAATTGTAAGAAATAGTAAGTAAAGTGAAGAAAGAGGTAAAGAGAAGATAGAAGATCAAAGATAAACATGGGCATCACACGCTTGGCCTCATGCCACATTAACATGGGGAAGAAGAAGAATCACTCTCCATTAATGCTTCTCACAAGCTCGAAGTATTTACACTTTTGCAAAATCAACCAATGCCAAATTTGGCTTACATAAGGACTTTCTATAGTATGTACCAAAATAAAATAGCTAAGTACAATAATACCCAGACTAGTAAAAGAAGAGAAAAGAGAATAAAAGGACGAAACGAGGATGAGAAGTGGATTTCTGTAGCTTCCTTGGTTGCCCAAGTGAACCTCACTTGGCGAGATGCCCTACTAGATTTTAAGCATCCTCTGGCTGCTTGGGCAACCAGGCCTTGTCCAAATTAGTGATTCTGGGCGCTTGGGCGGCCTTACTCTCTCTTGGATCAGAACTAGGTTTTTGCTCCTCTTGTTGGCTTCCTTAGGCTTTGACGTCCTCGGCTCTTACTCTTTGATCCTTAAACTCGACGACCCCTTTGTTTCTTCTTCCGACGGTAAACTTGATGTGGTTTGAATCCTATATCCATAGCGTTGGTGTCGCTGCTAATTCCCCCATACCAAAAGGGCTTCATCATCGATGAAGTATGCTCGTTGTTGGGAAATTAATAAAGATTGGCTGAAGAAATACACTAGTTCGGCTCGAGGCACGAGAAAAGTCGCTATCTTTAAACCAATATTTTCCCCTACCACTTCGATCAAGTGGTCACCAACAGGTTACCGACAAATTGGTTCCAGGATACAACGAACCGACTGTGTATTCTTGTAATGGATTTGGCGAATCTGATCATGCTATCCGAACACCAAATATTGTGCAACTTTCCCTGATAATAACCTTTAAAGACAACACAAAAGGGAGAGTAAATCGCAGTTTAGAAGTACTGAAGACTCGGGTCCCTTTAATAGAAATCAAGAGGTGCGAATGCACCGTTTCGCGAAAAGACACTTGTTAAAGTAACTGAATGGACACAACGGTCACAAAGGAATGGTCCAAAACATTAAAATGGTAATAAACCAATCGGTTAAAAGATTTAAATTTTGATAAAAGTCAAAAGTCAAATCAGTTAAAATACGGTTACACTTTTGCCTAAAAATAATTACTAAATGCACTGCACCGCCACGCCAAGTACACGTGCACGTGGTCTTCCCGACCTGGCTAGGTGCGTGCGTGTGTGAGTGACGGGGTGTATAATGGCGGTACCCACAAAATTGGGAGCCCCTTAGGTGAAGGCTACAAGCCTTGTGTCAAGGCTCCTTAACATAAGCCAAGACTAATCTCGAAGTTACACAATGTGGGACTATCCTACAAGGCAAAGAGTGCACAAGTTTTTAAAGCCTTTAAAATATCCAACAATCCCCACTATTTTAAAGATTTAAATAAGAGCAAAGGCAGAACTATGTCCATAAATGAAAATGTCTTACATATTTGAATTTTTACATTAGTGGAAATAACTCAAAGTTTATCAAGGTCTTTAGTGAAACTATATATTGAACTAACGATCTTATACAAGAAACCAGAACTATTCCACACACATTTAATATATTTTGGTATTCAATAAATAAGTTAGCACATTTAAGCCCTATGCTAGTACCCTAGCTTTCGTAAGTGTTTATGAGATAAAGTCATGTCTCATTGAAGGTGGCTCCACCCTTCCACTTATATAGGTTGACCTATAAGAGATGTTCCTATAACTTTAACATGTCAACACATAATGTTATAGGACTATTAAGAGCAATGCTCAACCTCCCCTTATCCATTACAGGTAAAACACTACTCTTCCTGAGATGTATATGAGAATTTTGTTCTCATCATTGTAGTGCCCTTTCTTCAACCACGTATTTATGACTTGTTCTTCCCTTTGAACCTAAACATTAACTAAACCAATATTAGGTAGGGTTCCCATCATAAGTGACTATTTAGGTTAATAGCTTTAAACCCATCCCGATTGATGTCTTGTAAATTTCATATTGGGATCCAAACGGCGGACCACGTGTTCTCTTAATCCGACATCAAATATTTCTGAAACCCTCCACTATGAGTGGAAACCACAAGATCATCTAAGATATTTTTGATTACATCTCGTTTCGGCTTACATGAAGGAAGCGGTATAGGTTGCGAGATTGGGGTAGGATCATGAAGAGTAGACGTTTGAAAATGATTGCTAGGAGGTGAGGTTGAGCCTAGATAAGGAACTAGGTCTTCCACATTGAATGTTGAGCTAACCCCCATATCTTAAGGTAGTTCGAGAATATATGCATTAGGGCCACTCCTTGCTACAATCTTAATAGATCCGACACCGTGGGCTTGGAACTTCTTCGCGATTCCCAATGGGAATCGTTCAGGCTTAACCCAAACCATCGCATGATTGCCGATTTGGAATTCTTTGAAACGCCTATGTGAATCCGCTGCTAATTTACAGTTATCATTGCTCAAATGAATTTTACGTCTAATTTCGGCATGCAAATTATAAACATGATGGACAAATGCATCTGCGGACTCGGATGTATGATGTGATGCGAACATAGGGATCAAATCTAGGGGTGTTCTAGGCTTATGACTATGCACCACCTCAAATGGACTCATACCTATAGACCTATTGACAGAATTGTTATATGCAAACTCGCCATGGGTAAGATAGAATCCCAATCCTAATGTGATCACCAATAAGACATCTAAGGAGATTGCCTAAACTCCTATTGGTAGCTTCGGTTTGGCCATTGATTTGAGGATGGTACGCGGATGAGAATCGAAACATAGTACCCATTATGTGCCATAGGGTCTTCGAAAAGTAACTAGTGATCTTAACATCCCTATTCGACACAATTGTCTTGGGTAACCCGTGAAGACATACCACCTCTCCGAAAAACAATTTCGCAATGTGGGTTGCATCGGAGGTCTTCCGAGAAGATATCCGCAAGTTCTTTCAAAATCGGCTCAACCTCCTTAGGGTATTCCCCCATAGACTCGAGAGTATGCTTGACGGTGATGACAACGTACACCACGTTCTCATCCAATGAAGCTTTCTCATACTCCGAAGGACTCACAATATTGATGGTAATAGATTGACCACCCTTCGCAACTCTCGTGTTCGATGGTTACTTTGATCTTTTTGCCCTCATGCATGAACGTGCACACATTAGACCGTCATATCCATGTCATAGAGCTAAGGCCTTCCCAAGATGATGTGGCCTACATCCATCGGCACCACATCGCACCGCAAGCTGTCCGAATATGAGGCTAATTGTATTGGCACGCGACATGTTTGGGACATGGGAATAGATGAGGAGTCGACCCATGCAACTTTGTATGGTTTTGGGTGGGCTTTAGGTGTAAGCCTTAAGTGGGTGATGGTGTGTGTTGACACCACATTGGTGCAACTCCTGCTGTCCACGATGACCCTACAACTCTTCTCCCCGCATTTGGCATAAGTGTAGAAAAATATTATCTCTACGCCAATCTTCTTTCTCATCACGTTGAGGTTGTGCAAGAGCACACCTCACAACCAAGCAATCCGTAGTGCACACTAGAGCACAACCACCGTCATCACCCTCTTCATCACTAGGTGTGACGCCTGACTCATAGATTTCCTCCCCAACATCTCCTTCCTCTTCAATCTCCCCTTCAACCAAGTGATTTCTTTGGGGGTGTCTCGTGGAGCATTGGGCTGCATACTAGCCATGGATCAAAATTTCGTCCGATATCGATACGTATTGTCTGATACATATCGGTTTTGGGCTCGGACGATACGTATCGGTTTTTTGGCATTTTGATCCATGATAGTGGCCAAACCCATGACACTTATAGAATTTGGTTTGAGAGTCAGTCTTTGAGGATTCTCCAACCACACCTTTCCCTTTATCAAGCCTCACATTGGTAGGTGTGGGTTGTGTAGGCTTGGGTGGTGGGTTTTTAGCACTAAACCTCACCTCTCTGGCTCTATGGCTTCTGGTGTTTGCTTCAAACCATCTCACCGCCGTCATTTTCAAGTACCGTTCAAGGTCTTGCACAATGGTGTAACACTCCTCAAGAGTGTCAACGGGGTGAGACACCAACTCCTTTTCCCACTCAAGGCGCAATTCGGTGTGGAACCTAGAGAGAGCGACTTAAGGATCTTATGATACATTGGCTCTCATCGTGAACTCTTCAAATTTGCCAATGTACTCGGTCACGGGCATACTACCTTGGCGTAAATTTTGCCATTGATTAAGAAGTCGGTGGTAGTATGATAAAGGAATGTACTTCTCCATAAGCCGCTCCTTCATGTTCTCCCAATTGGTAATGGGAGCATGACCCGCATTCGCCCTCATGTGCTCGACTTTGGTCCAAAAGAGTTTAGCTAGGCGGATGAGCTTCATCTTGACGAGTCTAACACATCGTTGATGCTATACCACTCAAATGATGATTCATATCGAAGACCCAATCGAGGAAGACTTTAGGGTCTATTCTTTCGTCAAAGGTCGGAAACTCAACTCTAACATTTTTTAGGTGTTTCTCATCTGAATCATAGTCATCTCCGCGATGAACTATTTCCCTATGGTTTCGATTTCGATCATCATTTCGACCGTTGCGCTCAAATTGTGGACCATATCGCTCAGGGTGTCGATCACCGTTTTCATCAACACCTTCCAATTGATCCAATTGGTCATGCAATGTCCCATTAAAGGCACCAAGGGCCGTTTGGGATTGCTCTATGATGTTCATTCTCCCCATTCATTGAGGCCAACTCGGCTTGGATGCCCCTAAGAGCATTGACAATTTCGCTCGTATCAGAGCCCATGGTGCTAGGTTAGGGCATTTGGTGTGTACATTTGTGTGCTCATCTTGTGTTTGTTGAAATTACTCAGTGTGTGCTTCATAGTTGTGTTCTCATTGTAGAACCGTGTCAAAACTGATGCGGGACAATGATCCTAAAATGAATATGAGATGATAATTGCCGAAATTCAGCTAATTAATTGAACAATTAATCACATATTAAAGTGAGACCTTAGGGTTTTGTGGAATTCCGCTTAAGTGACCATGCTTGGTTCGGCTAGGGTCCAATCCGGTGCGCGAGATCTATTTAGATTTGCTTTGTTTGGCTAGAGATAGAACTCTAACATCCTCTACGTTGGGCACTTGCTCGTTGATCGATGTGGAATCATTAGATCCTTGCTAGAGTTTTGAATTGAATCGATCGTTCGGTTTCAAATCGAGCAAGCTCGAGCCCAATAACGGTCATGACTCATGGATCAACGGGCTAAGATTGGAGTCGATCCACAAGGATGGTTGTTGAAATTGCTCTAGATCTAGGGTTTTGGAAATTTGGGCAAACAAATTATGAGAAATAATTGCACGAAATAGCAAGTAAAGAGAAGATCAAAGATAAACATGGGCATCACACCCTTGGCCTCACACCAAACCCACATGGGGAAGAAGAAGAATCACTCTCTATTAATGCTTCTCACAAGCTTAAAGTATTTACACTTTTATAAGACAACCAATGCCAAATTTGGCTTACATAAGGACTTTATATAGTATGTACCAAAATAAAATAGCTAAGTACAATAATACCCAGACTAGTAAAAGAAGAGAAAAAAGAATAAAAGGACGAAATGAGGATGAGAAGGGGATTTCCGTAGCTTTCGTCACTCAAAGCACTTTGGATTTTCGCCTGGGTGAGAATTGGACTGGCCTGGGCGAGAACCCAAGTGAACCTCGCTTGGGCGAGATACCCTACTAAATTTTAAGCATCCTCTGGCCGCTTGGGCGACCAGGCCTTGCCCAAATTAGTGATTCTGGTCGCTTGGGCGACCTTACTCTCTCCCGGGTGACCAGAACTGGGTTTTTGCTCCTTCTGTTGGCTTCCTTAGGCTTTGATGTCCTAGGCTCTTACTCTTTGATCCTTAAACTCGACGACCCTTTCGTTTCTTCTTCCGACGGTAAACCTGGTATGGTCTGAATTTTATATCTATAGCGTCTGCGTCCCTGTCAGATAGATTGACCCAACACTATGACCAGATAGATTGACCCAACACTATGAACATCACGGAGATGAAAATTGAAGCCTCTAAGTTCGTGAGGGATATGATATCTCTCTCAAATCTCATGAGATCACACTCAAAAAGAAATAGGAGAAATTTTCGATCCAAATAGATCAATGAAACTGAATCATTCAAAGTCATTAGACTTGTGGCCCCAAAAATTGTGAAAGCAGCCGTGAATTCCAAATATGAAAAAAACTATAAAATCACCCCATATCTTGGTCGATTCACAAAAAATTCCACAATCTGAAATTGAAGGAGAATCTGATCCATCTCCTTACTTGAGAGTTTACGATAACATTTGATAACATAGAAAGCAGAAGCCCAGAAATACGT
Organism: Chloranthus sessilifolius; assembly: GCA_021018995.1. Taxonomy (NCBI): domain Eukaryota; kingdom Viridiplantae; phylum Streptophyta; class Magnoliopsida; order Chloranthales; family Chloranthaceae; genus Chloranthus; species Chloranthus sessilifolius. Next base: position 99,966,971 of record CM037584.1, on the reverse strand, counting down.
GAAATTGATATTTCCCAAAGACCTTAAAAAAGGAAAAATCATTCATCAAACCAAAAAAAATTCAGTGTTAAAGTTGCTCCTAGTGAAAAATCAATCAGAATTATTTCCTTACATTTCCATTTGAGGTAAACTGTTTGACCGTATTGACATTATCAATGGAAGGGTGATGTAAGCCTAGAACTAGGTCCGTAAGGTCTGGCTCTGATACCAAGATGAAACTAGGGTTTAAAGATTAGAGTTATGGTGATGTAGGAGGGACTAGGGAGAGGAAATTATGGTTGTGAATTAGATGATCTCACACTCTTATATTATTATGAATATACCACTTATAAAAGAATCTCATGTACCCCACTAACACTCATACACTTGTATTATCCTAAGTAATGACACACCAAACTAACACTCACCAAACTAACACTGTTGACTCACCGATATGTTTTGATAATTTTTAAACTCATTTTCCAACGTTCCAACTTATTAGTTAATAGTTTCCTTGCCCATACATGTAGTTGTTTCCTTGCCCACAAGTTAATTTACCCACATACTACCTTTTGTCCCCATGTTTTCTAGCAAACTTTCTAAAGAAGCTTCTTGATCTCTAGCGGAGAAAATCTCCTAGGTCTCTGCGTGGTGGAATCCAAACTCCTTTTGGAGGGCGTATGTGTCACCTTAAGATGTTCTAGCAGGTATTCACATTATAAATGAAACTTGAGTATGTCACCATGGCTATTGAAAGATGTTTTGCAAACTTCTTTCGGGGATAATCTGACAGAAAAGCTAAGGCTCATTGGAATTTCTATGATTCATTATCGCATTTGACATCCGAAGGAGGCCTCGGTGCTTGCAAATTAGAGGTTGTTCCCTCCACTGTGATGATTAATTGTGTTGGAAGCTACTTTTTGAAGACTCTCTCTGGACTAGATTTCCTTGGAATATATATATATATATATATATACACACACACAAAGTGATCTGATTTGGAATGCTCAGGCAAAACATGCTGCTTCTAAATTATGGCAGGCAATATGTCCATGACTACAATTCACAAGTATATATATATATATATATATATATATATATATATATACACACACACAAAGTGATCTGATTTGGAATGCTCAGGCAAAACATGCTGCTTCTAAATTATGGCAGGCAATATGTCCATGACTACAATTCACAAGTATAAATTCCAAATGGATTTCCAAACATGGATTTCACACCTTATTCTTAGTCCATAATTGGCATGGCGATGAGCCTCTTTGGGATAAATTTCCAGACAAGATTCATCTTGCTACTTCTCTCTCTGATCTCATTGTGGATGGTAATTGGAATCTGGTTGCCATAGCTGAGCGTTTCAGTGATGAGTTAGTCCCTCAAATAATCAATTTTCTAGTGAAAATTTATAGTGATGAAAAGATCATCTGGCAAGCAAATAACTCTTGACAGTTTTTCTCGTACTCGGCATGGAACTTAATTAAACAAAAATGACGTGCTCTTCATCAATGGCGTGCCTTTGGAACTGAAATGTTCCATTGAAGAACAAAATTTTTGGATGGAGCTTACTTCCAATTGCAGTATATTTTGACAGCAAGATCAAATATCGGATGGTACCCCGTGGATCCTCACTATCTTTGCATTATTAGGGAAGAATTTTTGCTGCACCTGTTCTTAGTATGCCGTTTCGTGAGAAAAGTTTGGTTGATATCTAAGGACGCTCTGGGACCAAATTTAGGGAGATAATCTGCAGGTCCGTAAGTGTTTTCCCCACAATATTTATCTTTGATTTTTGAAAGTAAAATGCGCATTCTTCCACGATCAGACTCCATTGATGGAAGTCACGTCAATCATAGAATCAGATGCAACTTCAATTATTTCATGTTGTAAATCTATAGCAGCTACCAGAGCTACTTTATTAGCCCAAAGCTCAACGAAAATTACATCTGTGGAGTTGCATGGGTCCAGAGATAACGATTTCTCACATTTCATTCAGAATGAGAGAGCTGTAGCCTGTGCCTTGCTGGGAAACTGAACTGTCAGTATTTATCTTCAAAACACCATGTCCAGGAGACTTCCAAATTTTGGAATCTTGAGCATTCTGAGTAATCTGTAACTCGACTCCCCAATTTGCAGCAATTTTATGAATCTCATACTTTGGTCTGGAACACTATAATTGCTGAAAAATGAACGTAAAAATATTTCGTGGTAGGTCTTATGGGAGATGGAAACAACGAAATTTGGCTCTTATGAAGGTATGAAGCCTAATATGGAGCGGATGGTTATAAGTGCCCTTATATCAATCAATGAAATTAATGACCTCTTTAAATCTGGTTGTAGCAATCAAAGTAAATTGCTATGGGGCTGTTGATTTGGATTCCAATGAGGCGGCGCCATCCTTCAAAATAAAATGAGGAAATGATCACAGCATTCAGAAAATCCTATGGCAACGTCAATAATAATAATGAGGCTGAATCCTGAATTTTACTTATTCCTGCCGAGTTCAATTCCATTGTTGTACGAATGGATACGAAACTGGTTGCTGATGCATTTCAAGGCAGCAGTTTTCCATGGCATGCTACTAACTGGATCGAACAATCTATAAAGCACTTGGAGAATCACTAGTGGTCAATTAAGCGTACTTGTTGCAAAGCAGATACCATTGCAGGTGCATTAGCTAAAGGAGCTGCAATCCCAATTGGGATCGCATCTACTATTCCCTTTCTAACCTCCCAATTGCTGCTTGAAGATGTTATTTTTGAAAGCGGCTTAAATTGCCTAGTTTTAGGGAAATGCATCTTTAGGAGTTTACTCACGCATTTTACCCATGATGTAATCTTTCCAACTCTTTAATGGAATTTGCTTGCTTATTAAAATGGGGAAAAAAAACTAGTGAACTGGATTAAACCGAGAGGCAAATTATGGGTTCTATCATCCCTACCTCTCGATGCATCTTTAGGGTTGCTTTTGATCTGAGTGCTTCAATTGCCAACATATATAGCAGTGAGTGCATCAAATTATTTGGAATATCAAGCTGAGGCGTGACATGAAGGATACTGGATTTCTATGTTGGTGGAAATTTTAGACCTGATTGGTGGTTGTAGGCCTAATCATTGTTGTGTAGATGGGAGGCTGTGGAATTTGGAAAGCAAGGGAACCTTATTTGTTCGGTATTTTTTTTTTCTTTTCTTCTTCGCCAACCTTTGATGCTCCCTTAGGTGATGGTTTGGAAAGGTTGTGGTCCTCATTGGGGGCAATTCTTCAAGTGGACTTAAGCTTGAGGGCAGATTCTTATGGTTGACCAGTTGCTTAAGAGGGGAGTTAATCTTTGGAATACATGTATCATGTATCTCCTGAATGAGGAATCGGCTGATCATCTCTTCACTCAGTTTTCGCTAGGGAGGTTTGGAGAATGGTTCCCAAGTTTTTTGGGTGAGATGGGTGTTTCCAAGAAAGTGTAGCGAGCTTTTATCGGCATGGGACTGTGGTCTTTCAAAGGTCTCAAAAGTAGGGCTGTCAACAGGACCCGATATCCGACCTGACTCGACCCGATATTTTAGCAGGTCGGGCACTGAAACTTGACCCATTGGGTTGGATCGGCTATGAGACATCCGACCCGACCTTCGGGTTGGGTCGACCCGGCCCGACCCGATATTTTATATGGGAAAAAATGTAAAAAGTAAGGTTTCTTAGTGGGTCGGAGTTTTGGGTCTGGTCGGGTAGGGTGCACTATTGGGTTGGGTCGGGCAGGGCATATGCGATTTTCTTATCATGCAACCAAAATTTTACCCATAGACAATGCCCTTTTGATCAGGGCATATTCGATATTTACACAACATGAAGCATCATCTATGCCGTCTGATTTGAAGGCGACAAATATAGATCAACGGTGTCAAAGATCAGCATGAAACATGCTCTCTATCATCTGATTCTTTAAAGTCAAGAGAGCGTCCTAACCAACTCAACTACAATGCACACTGTAAATTTATAATTTTAAAAATGCTTTCGGCTATCAAAGTGGTGACGATTGGTTATTAGAGCGGCGACGATTGGTTATCATAGCAGTAAAGATTTGTTATTAGAGCGGTGGAGATTGGTTATCAGAGCGATGGAGATTGGGTATCAAAGCGGTGGAGATTGGATATCAGAGTGATGGAGATTGGTTATCAGAGCAGTGGGGATTGCTAATTAGAGCGATGGAGATTGCTTATCAGAGCAGTGGAGATTGCTTATTAGAGCGATGGAGATTGGATATCAGAGTGATGGAGATTGTTTATTAGAGCGGTGGAGATTGCTTATCAGAGCGATGGAGATTGCTTATCAAAGCGGTGGAGATTGGATATCAGAGCGATGGAGATTGGTTATCAGAGTGGTGGAGATTGAATATCAAAGTGATGGAGATTGTATATCAAAGCGGTGGGGACTTCAAATCTGATGACCTTCAAATCAGATGGCATAGATAAACTTCACGTTGCGTAAATATTGAAATTAGCAGATATTTTATTTTTAAACTACGTAGAATGGTAAAAGGTTTAAGAAGGGGTACTTAGACTTTTTGCGTTAGCTGGAACTGGCTTGGCTTCAAGCTGGTCTGTTATGGGAAAGGTGAAACTATAGGGTCTCTGGTGGAAAAGGGTAAAATGACAGGGTTGATCCTGAAATTTTCCCAAAAAAAAAAGCTTTGCTTATTCTCTTGTGGTTATGGAATTTTTTGTAAGTTAGTGGGTGTTTAAGCCTTTTATGTGCTAAAAGCAATTTGGAAGGACATTCAAATTTTCAAACTTGATAATTGTTCCCAGTATAAATACGAACTTAGTTCTACGTTACGAAGAGGTAGAAAAATTCTCTCATATATATAGCCTCTTGCTACTTATTCTTAGTCTTGAGGGTAGTATGTATGCTAGGTGGCATAATTGCTGTGATTAGGCATGTGCAAGGGCACGCACATGGCAAGATGCACATGGGCACTTGAGGCACACTATGCACTTCACATGTACGCATCATCTCGTGGAGCTAAGGAGCCCTTTCTTATTTGTCATTGGTTATTTTGAATTTGAATAATGTAAATTGTGGTTGCTATTGTGTTGGTACGATGATTCTAACTGTGGTCGTTTAAATGGCCTTAAAGCGTAAGTTTGAATAGATTGGATTCATGGTTGGTCAAATAGAGGTTTGAATAGGTTCCAATTGTGGTGATTCAAATTGGTTAGAATAGATGTTCAAACTTGTCGAATCAAATCCTGGTGTCGTAGGTTCGATGGAAATAGGGTCGAATCATCGTGTTTCTTCAACTAAGTTTCCAGCTAGACTGTTTGACTATTGAGCCGACTGGGATAGTTCTCTGGGATGCGAAAGTTCTAGTGTTTTGGTGGGCATGAAGCCGAAGGATGTGACTGTTCATCTTCACCATTGGGTCTATGGTAATTGTTGATTAGATACATCTGATTTGTTGAAAATCAGACCATTGGGCTGTTGGTTAATGGAACATTGTGAGAGTCCAGACGATTTGAACAATCTATAATATGACTTGTAAAAATTGTCATAATGACTGTTTGAACAACCACTTTGAAGATCTGTAAAAGAGATGGGCTCAGATCTGACACCAAGCCTTCTAGCATACAAGTTAAAAAATCATTTTCATACTAAGATCTTTTTATACTTGAACGTAGAAATAAGATGCGTCTTAGATTCCACTTCATATCACTCGTAAGTTCATTTCGTAAACATGCTTCTTCAATTTGAGGATGTTAGAGGAGTTCATTTATTGATATCTTCTCTTGCAATGTAGGAATTTTTTTTTGATAATCCTTGATAAGGGTAATTTTAGGGTGCGTTTGGACAAGCTTCATGCCAGCTCCCCATCTGCTTCCTGCCAGAGCGAGCTTTATTTGCTCTGGTGGGGAGCTCATTTTCCACTTCAAACAGCTCCACGCCAGTGCAAATGAGGCAGGGAGCTGATTTACCAAATGCGCTTCAGGCCTAAGAGCTCCGCACCAGAGCCCAAGAGCCACTCTAGGGCCCTGGAGAGCCAAGCGAAATGCACCGTTAGCAATTATTGCATTCACTAGGATGGATTCAGCGAATTGGTAGCCTTCGATAATCATATGTTAATGATAACCTGAAATGTGAACTTATATAGACATTAAGTGTACTGGCTTACCTACACATTTTGAAGTTACCTTTAACTTGCAATATATGATTGATTTCCAATGCCGTCTACCTTGTACTTATTCTCTATAACATTTCCCATGATCCTTGGCAGCCTTCATAGTTTGATAAACATTCAAGAGTGTGATTATAGCATACATGAATTGTTAGCTGCCCCTTTTTTCTTTTGTATCATGTGAAGCACGCACATATGCTAGATATATATGTTATACACTACATATTTCATATACAACAAATATTTTGTGGACCATTGACCATATCTTCTTTCATATAACATGCATCTAAGAACTGACCTATTGATTACACGGATTGGGTGTCAATACCGATTATTGGTAGAGATGAAGTGAAAATTATGGTGGTTAAGTACTTTTTTATACTGTCCATATGCATGTAAGAAAAATAAAAATCCATGGGAAGTTTTTGTTTTTGGAAAATTTCCAAGGCTTTTTATTTCATCTGTTTGGTTAAAGCATGAGTGAAATTTAGTTTTCCCGGCAAATCTTCAAATTCACCTCCGCCTTCCAATTTTGAAGCATCCCATCTAAGGCCTCACAGGAGATGAATTGCGAAGAACTTTACGGTACATGAATCCATAAAGTTTAAAATATTACTACCAGTTTTGGGGGGCCTAATCTGATACTATGCAAGATTCTGATTGGGTTGAAACTTTGCATGAGTTCAATACATATGTGAATCCACATTCCTTAGGCCTAAAATTGATCGGGATATCAATGTAACTAATTCCAGTCCTTCAATCACTACAGTGGTGCCACTCATGCTTCTAGAAACACCTATCAGCTCCTTTCTCAGACATTGGCCGCCTTTTAAACAGACAGACTCGCTTTCATGGTACAAAAAATTTCACTTTGTTGCATTTACAAAAATCTCTAGCAGATGTAAGCTCAACCTCATGGTATACCATGAATGATTTAACTCCCCTTCAATTGCACTGGTAATGAAAAATGTAGGAAGCGATTTCGTAAATATGTGATAATGATCCTCCTTCAACATCAAATTTATTTATTAATATAGAAGCAGTGGATTCATCCGGTAAAAAATTATAAGGAGATTTAAGTGAGAGCTCTCCCTGTTTTATAAAACAATAAAAAAATATCATCAGCACAGCATTATCCAATCTATTTGTTTGCAAGCCCTATACCAAAGGGGGGAAAAAAAAGCATTTTTTTTTTGAAAAATTTTCATGTAAAAAATGAATTTTACCAGGTGCCAAACAGGCACTATATATAAAAGTTTCGTACCATCTGATACTTCTTCCATGCACTTACCCACATGTTTGATAATGCGTATCATTTTTATTCAGCATGGTTTTTATGTCTCTTTCAGGGCACTGGGAAGAATATGACAAGTGTTAAAGGACTTGAGAGGAAATCTCCGTTTGTGAAGTCAGGAATTCTGAGCTCGTTCTTTAATGGGTGGGATCTATAAACTCTGGCATTTCACTAGAAACCTTCATTTGTGCTTCTCTGAAGGGAAACCATATCACAAATACTTAAATATTATTGAATACTACAACATTTTGTATTCACTTTTCTTTTTATACTAAACAAATGTATATTGTTTCCAAATTTCCATATTATCCGGATAATGTTTATTTCTTTGTATCCTGTTTTTGACATTTTCTGTAGTGGATATTGCCATACGATATTTGTGATCTAGCTGGTTTCTCAGGTTTGTTTTAGGAGATTGATCAAGATCTATTTTATTTTCATTCCTTGTCTATGCTCAATTGTAATGTCAAGTACACCACAACTTACTTTTTTAATATTGTCCGGCCCGAGGAAACCTTTGCACGCCCCATAGAAATTGACTACCTGAGAATGTCCCTCAACCCGTAGGTTCTGACGCAAGGTTAGAATTCTAGCTCTTTGATACGGGACGAACGCTAAAACCCTAATTATGCAAGTTTGAAATTGACCTTAGGTTTAATTGAATAATGAAAATATCCTGAGAATGTCCTTCAGCCCGTAGGTTCTGACACAAAGTTAGAATTCTAGCTCTTTGATGCGGGACGAACGCTAAAACCTTAATTATGCAAGTTTGAGATTAACCTTAGGTTTAATTGAATAATGAAAATATTCGAAATCTCTCGACACATAAAATAATTTAATGAAGTAAATAAAACAATCAGGTTAATTCAAATTTAACACTCAAATGCATCGATATTCCCGATCTAGAAAAATGGATTCGATGAAGGATTCGAGTTTCAATCTAGTTTAGGGCATCAAGCGATAATTATGGTGTCATCTCTTGACTCCTCAAAGGTTTGAGAAAACGAAGGTTGAAGGGATTAAGTTAATCAAGAGATAAATCAAAAGATGTAAATTTTTAGATTTGGGGTTTAGGAATTTTATCAAAGAGAAGATATTATTAGATAATAAATGGAGAAAAGATAAAAGAAAGAGATACGATCCAAGGCTTTACACCAAGGGTTCCGAGGCTTCACACCAAGGCTGTATGTCGGTTTCGTACCAAATCTCACAAGAAATGATTGCTTACTTCTCAAGTTTCAAAAGATTCGCCCATTCGATCGAAAACTCTCACAAGTCTTATAGGGTTTGCACAAAAGCAAGCTTTCAAATTTTCATTCAATAATCAACTACATATTACAAAGTTATAAAGACCTTATATAGTAGGCCACAAAAAAAAAAAAAAAATCCTAAAACAAATAAATACTAAAAGACAAGTTTGCTCTAAAAAATTAAATCTCGTCTTTTCAGACGATGTCCGATTAACATGAAATTGGTTTTATTTGAAAACTTATTGAAGTAGCTTTCCAACAATACATGAATCACACAATTACGATACATATTGATAGACTTATAACCACTTTTTTTATGGTTGCGCAGAAAGTGCCGCGAAAACTCTCAAGTCCTTCGAATTTGAGCTCTTAACCACTTTCACGTTCTTTTTCTTCGCGGCTCCCTTTCTATTTCTTCTATTGTTGGACAATCTCTCGGCCCTAATCCAATGCTCTTGATCATGATGCCCCCATCAATTTTCCCCAAGTGGGAGAACTCATCCCTGATGAGTTGTACGGTACGTTTTGGGTGCTCAGCTCCCTACTTGTCTTTCCATATTGTGAGATACTCCTGTTGTTTACCCACATTGGCAGTAAAGATTGGAAACTCTGAAACTTTCTCATTCAAGCTTTTCTCATATGACTCAGGTAGGGTACGGGTTATGAATTTGTTAAATGAGCTTGACTTGTTTGATCAGGTAGCAAGGAATGGACCAAAAGACATAGTTGCAGAGTGTGAAATAGGCATAAGATCTTCCGCCATAATTATTAGAAGAATGCCCTTGTCTAGAGGAAATTGTGGGCTTTCATCATTACCCTTTTTCAAGTTCAGGAGTAGTTCCACATGTTCGGGACTATCAGGAACTAACACAATTGTCGCTATAAAAATCATTAAATAAATTCATTGTGTAAGTGATATTTGGTGTATTTTCAGCATTCAGTAAAATCCGATGATTAATCCCATGCAAGTTAGTATGTTGACACGTTCTTATCGACTTTAACAACTCATGCGTGTTCGAATTACGTAACACTAATGACTCATGTACACTTGGCTTGAGGAACTTTTACTTGCTTCAACCAAAATAAAAAACTCTAGGGTACTTGATTCAATTGACACTAATGGTTCTTGTATACCCAGTTCGATGGACTCACGTATATTCAACTCAGCATCACTAATCACAAGAGAAATAGAAGTTTCTTTAACACAAACTAGACTTGCATTAGCTTCTTCTATCTCCTCACTCATCACAGTATAAGGGTTATATACTTCTTCAACTTTTCTATTTTTCGGCTCCTTATGACTCTCTTTTAGTCAATAAATCCGGAGTGGAAAATTTTGTGGGGCATTGGTATGTACAGTGCCAAAGTCCTTGGCACTTATAGCACTTATTACGACCACACGGTTTAGGGCTCTTGACCATGGATCAAAATCTCGGTCGAAATTTTAAAATTTCGGTCGAGACGTCTCGATTTCGCTCGAAACCGAATCGAAAAAATGCAAAAAATCGCCCCCCTCCAAAAATTCCAAATTATCGATCGAATTTTGTTGTTCGTTTCTTTAAGGAGTTTTGAAAGGCTATAAAATTCAAATTTTTACGGGCAACCCATTTTTAAAGGGATTTTCGGTTTCTTTTAAACATTTTGAAGGGGTATAAAATTCAAATTTTTACGGGCAACTCATTTTCTAAGGGGTTTTTTATTTTTTTAGGCTTCTTTAAGGGCAACCTAGTTTTAAGGGGTATATAAAGTAATTTCTTTGCTAAATGCACTACCTTATCTTCCTCTTCCGGAAACGAGCCATATTTTAGCTGGATTTTGCCCACACCTCACCGTATTTCGTCAGATCTTGCCATATTTTCTTTAAAAAATTAATTTAGGTGGTGAAACTTCACGTAGTTTGCCGTGTGAAGTCGGTTTTCACCAAATCTTGTCAGAGTTCTCTATTTCTAGCTTTTTTGCTTGTTGATTTTCGTTGGGTTTCACCGGATTTCACGCCAAAAAATACCGTAAGTTGCCGAATCTATGTGTAGTTCGTCGCGTGGACTTGGATTTCGCTAGATCTAGCCGGTTCCTCGTCGGATTTTGCTCAAATCTCGCCGAAGTTTGCTCCAAAAAATTACGTTCGTTGTGTCTACTCGGGTCTCGAAAAATCTGGCTGGAAATTGACCAAATCTCGCTGGAATTTGTTGGAATCCCTCCAGAAAATTACGAGAGTTGCCGAATCTCGGCTCAGTTCGTCATGCCTTAGAAAATCTTGCCGGAAATTGATCAATCGTTGAAATCTTTTCAAATAATTACTGGAGTTGCCGAATCTCAGCCCAATTCGCCGTGTCTAATTGGTTCTTGAAAAATCTCGCCGAATTTTACCCAAATCTTACCGGAATCTCGCCGGAATTTATAAGATAACCACTTTTGAGTTATTTTATTTTAATTCTATTATTATCCTTTTATGTTTAGAGATAATTACTTGAATATTTTTTAAATAACTAAATTGTTAACTTTAGCTTGTTTTCACAATATGTAAAAATTGTTTACTATCTTTTTATGTTTAGAGATAATGACAATCCAATGCATAATCAAAGTCCTTTTAAGGCAAGATATTTAATGCAATTGCTAAATTTTGTGCTTTTCAACATGGTTTAGTTTTAGCTGCTAGTTTGGGGATGCCGGTAAAAACTGATTTAGAATCAAAGATGTTGGCTAATACAATACATGGTGGAAATTAGACTTGGAAAGTGGATTCTTGGTTTCTTGCTGGTCTCATATGGTAAATCAAACAATACATTAATAGAAGGGAATAAAGTGGCAGATTTACTTGTTAATCACGCAGTTACTACCATGCAAATAATGCCTTCTGCATGATTGCACTATTTTTTAACCAAATGCAATCAGACATTTTCCTTAGCAAAAAGAAAAAGTTTGGATTTAGTGGAGGCCCATCAATTTTCCCATATCTAACATTTTCTTACTCTTATTAGGAATTAAGTGAAATATCACATATCTAAAATGTCATCAGGCACTGATCGATAGATTTGAACGATATATATATATATATATATATATATATATATATATATATATATATATATATATATATATGAACAATTTGGTTCTGGTTACATTTCACTTGGTTGCTACTTTTAAAGTTTCAATTCTATTATTATTATGTTTAGGGATAATTTCTTGAATATCTCTATAACTAATTTTCATCACTAAAATATTGGTATATTATTTTTTAAATAACTAAATGATCCCTATCTTAAAACTTTTGTCTCCACTTTATCTTTGAGCTCAATTTGAATTTAATGATTTTCTAATTGGAATGATGTTTTATTCTACAGATTCTATTATTTGAGATATAAAAATAGTTTGCGATCTCGATCCTGCATAGAAGTATGACACTCCTTTGGGATCTAAGAGGCTCAAATCAAAATGTCACTTTTGTCGTAAAGAGTTAAAGGGTGGCGGTGTCAGTAGACTTAAAAGAACACTTAGCTGACAAGGAGGGTGACGTACAGTAGTGCACTAGCGTGCCCAAGGAAATTAGGCAAAAATTAAAACAACAAATACAGATCGCCAGAGGAAAGAGAGCAGAGACTGAGAGAAAGAATCAAGAGTTTATAGAAATCATATCGCAACCTCACCGTGCTTCAATTCCAGTGGACTTGGATGATGATGATGAAGATGAAGAGAGTCAGCTTAAGAGAGTAATGAGGGACAATTTGAATGAAAGGAGAAGACGAGAGGATGAACAATACACTTCTTATAAATTTCGGTTTGGTTTGCATGGATAATCTACAGCAGCAGTTGGGGGAGGGTCAGGTCATAGCCAAGGCCATGGAGACACAAGTTTACGCAGGTCATCCACTGTACGGGAGGGTGGTTTTGGACTTTCTTGTTCTGGTAGTGTTAGACGCCCAATGGGACCTATGGATCCCTTCTTATATAAAACAGAGAGCTCCAAATAATCCAAGCTGAGCACAACGTTCTTAAAGACTTGAGGTAAAAAATTAGGTAAATCAATAACTAAATTCGTTGTGTACAATTATATTCTAACTCAAATGGTCGAATTCCCATACTTTAAGACCAAGTTGGAGACTAGTGTCGAGGCAAGACCTGGGATAAAAATCTCAATTGCTTATGAGATAGCTGGCCCATATTTAGACGATGAAGTGGCCGAGACAAGGGACTATGTTCAGAGGCTCGAGAAAGTTTGGGACGAGAGAGGCTGCATAATTATGCACAATGGCTGGACGGGTGTTACTAAGAAGACCTTAATCAACTTTTTAATATACAGTGATCAGGGGACAATCTTCATGAAGTCTATTGATGTTTTAAAAATGACAAAGGATGTCAATTATCTGTTTGGATTGATAGATAAGATTGTAAGATCGGTTGGGCCGTAGCGAGTTGTATAAATCATCACTGATAACGCAACAAACTACAAGGCAGTGGACAACAAACTTTCGGCCATATACAGCGACATCTACTGGACCCCTTGCGCAACCCATTATATTGATCTGATTCTCACTTACCTTAGAAAGATGGAAACTGTGCATATTGTTATATAAAAATGTAAGATGAAAACCAATTTCATCTACTGAAATACAATTCTAGTCAATTTGATGAGAGCATTTACAAACGAAAGGGACATTATGAGGCCTACAATAACTCAGTTTGCCACCCACTTTGTTGCCCTACAAAGCCTATATAAGTATAGGATAACTTTGAATAGTCTGGCTGGATCTTCAGAATGAGGAAGTATGACAGCACGGATTTTTTCAACCTGAATTTTTTTAGATATATATATATATATATATATATATATATATATATATATATATATATAGTTTTTACTAACTTAAACCAAATGGGAAAACCCGGACCGTCGAGTCGCAGAATACGATCCGAATACAGAGAATACTTGATATATTCACATATATACGAAAATCAAAGCAGATAATATAAATGACATGATTCAAAACTCCAGTTCTAATATCCCATATGAACAATAAACTAAAACAAACCCCTCTAATGGGTCCCAAAACAAAAGTACTATCGTTACATAATTCTAGGCTTTAACAGTACCAAGCCAAGTCACAAATATACAAAAATATCTAAACACTCTTGATCCCTCAAGGGAAGTATACGACGGTTGAAATCTCTAATTTCCACCTTCAAGAATATAGTATGAGTCCTCTCCACGCTTAGAGTCTTCAAAACTTGTGTCTACCCGTGCCTGTGACGTATAGTCGAAAGGTTAGTTACATCTAAGCTCAATAGAGGAAAATTAAATATTACTTCACATTTTATCATAAGGAAACATAGATTCAATGTCAAAATCAAACGTTTTTACATTAAAATTGAAGACATTTTTTTACTCAAACAGAGACTGATTTCAATGGCATTTCTTATCACGCAAAACTGATTTCAAATATTTTCTTATCAAGCAAAACTGATTTCCAAAAGCACTTCCCATTACACAAAACTGATTTCAAATGTTTTCTTATCAAACAAAACTAATTTCCAAAAGCAGTTCTCATTACAAAAAATTGATTTCAAACGTTTTCTTATCAAACAACTTCGTATCAAAATAGGGTATCTGATTCGCGTCAAAACGAAACACAATTTACTGAGCACATTTTCTTACGTGTCTTATCTTGATTTACTGAATAGATTCTGCCTTAGCGGCCCACATGGTCCTTAGACTCCACTCATAGCAGTCCACAAACATGCATAATCTGCCCTAGCGGTCTACATACACATAATCCGCCCATAGCGGTTCACTTTAATCTACTTGACTTATAGTTTAATTCATGAAGAGTGATCCAAAGAGTACGTAAATCCCGCAAAAGCGGTCAAAGGGCGTACATGAATCCCGTAAAAGCGGTCCAAGGGTGTACCTAATCACAATGAAGTCCAAGGGTGCACGTAAATCCTGCAAAAGTGGTCCAAGGGCGTACATTCACAAGGGTATCCAAAGGAGTACGTAAATTCCGCAAAAGCGGTCCAAGGGCATACATGAATTCCGTAAAAGCGATCCAAGGGTGTACATAATCACAACGAAGTCCAATGGTGTACGTAAATCCCGTAAAAGCGGTCCAAGGGCGTATATTCACACAATTCTAAGAGACTCAAAGGCTTCAAAATTCACATTCACGTTCAGCTTCTTAACTTACAGTTCAAAGTTCACATGCATGGTTCAAAAGATTTAAAACTCACCATTTAAAGATCAAGTTTAATTTGAATACCATAGTAAAATTCCCGATTTAGGTTCATAGTTCAAAATTCACATTTCAGACTCAAAAGATTTCAAATTCTAATTTACAAGGAGTTCAAGTTCTAGTTCAAATCGTAGTCAAACTTATCATTTTTCATATAGACACATCAAAGACTAAACACATCAAAGACTATGAATCGAAGTCAAACATGTAAGTTTATATTGAAGTTCCCCTACCTTAACCCTTGAAGTTACGTGGAGCCAAGCAAAGTCCTATCGATGGCCACTATCCTTAATCTATATCACAAGCACACAATGATTCATCAAGGATTAACTCTAATCATTAATAGCTTAGACATATTCAAGTGTCTTCTCAAAACGAGGTGGAAACAGATAAGTTCGTGCTAACTTAGAATTTGATGTAACTTTCCTCTAAATTTTGATCATCAAAACTTTGGATTTACAAAATTATTAATTTATAAAAGTTATAGATCTTATTGTTCTCTTTCCAACGCCTCAAGAATCACGTAAATCGGAGTTCGGAATAAATAGTTATGGCAATAATACCGAAGCAGTTTCGACACTTCAGTCAAAACATGCTAACTCGAGACTTGACCCAACTTCTCACTCAATTTTGACCTTTAAAACGGTTGATTCACAAGTTTATCAATTCATAAAAGTTGTAGAGCTTTCTGTCTTATTTCCAACGCCATAAGAATCATGACAATCGGAGATCGGAGCAGAAAGTTACAGTCAAAATACCAAAGCCGTGTTGGCATGCTCAGACAAAATCGATCGAACAATTTCAAGATCGATCGAATAGTTACTTATTTCGATCGAATGGTTTTCAAACCGACTGAACGGCTTTCCAAACTGATCGAATGGTCACTTATTTCTATCGAACGGTTTTTATTTCGAGCGAATGGTTTCGTTCCGAAGCCTTCAAATTCACTGCTCGACAAAATCTATCGATCAGTTTCTTATTTCGATCGAACGGTTTTGTCAGATTTTGCCCAAACACTTCCCCAACTCAATTTTCTTCAAATCTAACTGATATTCTTCTAATTTTTCACCCATATATTTAAACTAAATTAACACAACTTTAATTCATAACTTAGCACAAATTCCTTACCTCGATTTGCTCGATCGTTCGCTCCACGAGCTCAAATCCGAATCTAGGGTTCTTGAGGAAAGTTTTGGGGATTTGCTTTGGTCTTCAATCCTCGCTTCTCGCACAGCTCGCGTAATCACGTCCACCCTCACCACATTTAAAGCTTCTTCTTTCTCTCTCTTTCTCTAAAACCCAAAACCCTCAAAGCTTACAACCTGTTAGTAGCTTAAGGGAAGCTCTTGACTTTATATAAAAATGGGTGCTTCCCATGTAAAACACATACACTCCTTGGAGTGTAATAGTTCTTATCCAAAGAATTAGATTCCGTGTGAAACTGACATACCTAAATAAGGTATATACCATTATACAATTAATCTCTTGGTTAGGTATGGGGCCTGCACACCCAAACTACCCATCTATCTGATCCGGTGTTGAGTCGATACACACAATCATGGTGTATGAACTTGGTCCTAAAATCTCACACGAGCTCAAATGAATCCTAGAACGACTTCGTTTGAAAAATCTGAATGGTGACGTATTTCTTAACTGCCATGCACCCAATCAGGACCTATAGTCGGCTCGAATAGTTGGCCCAATCAGTTGACCCAACTAGTCAGTCAAATGTAGTTGGCCCAATTTGTCGACATGAGCGGTTTCAAAATTTAGGGATGTTACATTCTTCCCTCCTTATAAAATTTTCATCCTCGAAAATTGTCATACCTTATTCAAAGGCACCCGCAAACTCATTCTTATCAAAATTACACGTCTTCAAAACCAAGACTAAACGTCCTCAAAAATAGGAATCCCAAAATTACATAAGACAAAAGTTCAAATACTCACATCAAACATCCATAATTACCATTATCCAAGAGTTATAATCATCCAAAGTTTGAAATATTCTTTTGTTTTTCTTTAATTATTTCCAACTTAATTCAAGATCCGCAATTATCTCTCAACGCCCCCATCTAAGTATCCTCATCAAAATTCAACGTCTTCTAAACTAGGATTATTACAATCTCCCCTCCTGAAAAGAATTTTCGTCCGCGAAAATTGAGTACGAAATGTCGGAATGCGAACCCAAACGGATATACATGATTTTGCGCAATAACTTTCATGTGAACAAAAGATCTACCATAAATACCAGAGTAAAATCACACTTGTCTGATAAACAGAGGACTGACACAGGGTTGATAAACATAGGACCCACACTTGTCCTATGCTAGGTCCATTCTCATAATCGTCCGATTAAACCAGCCACATTTAGTTCATAACAATCATGTAAGTCACCCACAACCAAATTATTAACCATCCTGCAAAATAGAACAGATCCTGAGCAAGGTAGCCATGGCACATTTTATAACCATGTTGGACTATCCAATGCATAGCAAATCAGCCGCAAGTTAGGCAAACCAGTATTACACTGCATATCCACCACGATTTCACACCGATATATAACTAAGTTATCAAAAAGGATTTTAAGAAACCCACTCTCATACATCCCTATAATCGACACAGATACATCCAAAGTCTAATCAGCTGCCCTCAAAAATATCATAACCACCCAACTCCCTGGACGAAGAGTGTAACTTGTCCCCCACATAGGCACAACCTGCTATGAAATCCATTCCATATCCACCGTAAAAGTATACAAGGCATCCTATGTACAAAGTGTCCCATATCACACACTCATACAACATTGTAAATACATTAAGACTTCACAACAAATATTCCTTTTTTTTTTTATCAAATGGAACTCACCATGATACCCGCTAAAATCCAAACATTTTCACATCAGTAATCCACCCACCAAACTACCTAAAGGAATACAAGGTACTCTACTACAATGTGTCGGAACTGTAATCGTAAACAGGATTAACCATACCATCAAGTAGTTACAAACTTTCTACGATCTCACCAGATCATCACTACAACAATGCTAACCATTAGCGACACTTCTAGATATTGGAAAATACCTATTTAGTACAGTCTACCACCTATGAAACGTACATTATCAATTCAAGAAAAGTCGGATCCACCTATTTGACACTATCTCCATCAGAATACCAATCGAATCATAATACGGAACAAGTCGAATATATCTATTAATAAACTTGCTTACTGCCCAATTAATCATTACTATAGATACAGTTGATACTCTCACGGAATCCCATGATAAAAACACATCCACAAAACTGAATAAACACTAGCGTGAAATCGGAATTTCCGACAACCATTAATGCGTACCTTTCATACGACTGTACGATCTACATAACCACCTAGATTTTAACATGAACAAAAAATCACGAAGATCTAAACCATGAATTACTAAACAACTTATTCTTAAGTAATTACACCTTAACTGTCCAGTTTGATTCAAGGCTCATCATTATAACTATCACCTACATAGTTAATCCTTTTGAATTTGAAAATTATTTATGACAATCGATAAAGAATCATTACCTTAGAGGTTTTCATTTTCAAGTGAGCATCTCGTGTCGATATGTCATTGGTGCGACCACAAGTTGTAGGGAGAATTGGTCCCAGAGTAGACGTCGATGTCACCCGCTCCTCATGCATATCTAGGCAATTCTTGATCCGGTGTCCTTGCTTATCGCATTTGAAACATGCACCTGAGGCTCTCCTATATTTCTCCGTTTTATGATCTTTCCCACGTCGCGTGCATGTATCAGTCGGTGTAGATGTCGTCGCCTTCTCCCTTAAAGCGGGGCAATGTCTTCTAAGGTGTCTCATTTGCCCACACTTGAAACACACACCAGTGGCCTATCTACAGTCTTGCGTTCTATGCCGCTTTCCACACCTTCAATATGACTCAAACGGTGTCAATGGAGAGGTATGAGTCGTCTCTCTCAACATTGTTGTGAGTAATGCAGTCTGCTGAGCTATTGTGCTGATCATCGTCTCAAGCAACTGCCTATTCTGTTCATTTTCTTCGATGCGTACAGTCTTCAATCTCTTGCGTGGTGCCATTTTGATCGGTCAACATGACACAAGGTTCAAATTAATAATGATTGTGGTCACTGCAACCCTATGTTCCAACGAAGTCTAAAAACTTATTATATCTACTTGTCATCCTCCATCACAATCATCAAGTATCTCCACTACGAGTGATTGTGAGGTCCAGAACCCCTGTTCTAACTGTCATGACTGTGAGTCTCTAGAAGACCTAAAACCAAAAATTTTACTAACTTTGATAAAGTCCTAATTGGATCATAGGAGACCTATGTCCTAATAGAACCTACTGCCATAGTCTTGGGTCCCAATAAGACCTAATACTTAAACTCTGATACCAATTGTGACAGAGTCACAGTTGGTTCTCTCATGTCCTAACAAGACCTAATGTCATATCTCTTGGTCCCCAAAAGACCTAATGCCTAAAGCTTTGATACCAATTGTGACAGTCCGAATTTTCTCAACTTGAATTTTTTTAGATATATATATATATATATATATATATATATATATATATATATATATATATATATATATATACTAAAACTAAATGGGAAAATTCGGACCGTCAGGTCACAGAACATGATCCGAATACAGAGAATACTTGGCACATCCACATATATACGGAAATCAAAGCAGATAATATAAATGGTATGATTCAAAACTCCAGTTCTAATATCTCATATGAACAGTAAACTAAAACAAACCGCTCTAATGGGTCCCAAAACAAAAGTACAATCATTACATAATTCTAGGCTTTGATAAAAGATGGCTAGACGTACCAGGCCAAGCCACAAATATACAAAAGTCTCTAAACACTCTTGATCCATCAAGGGAAGTATACGACAGTCGAAATCCCTGATTTCCACCTTAAAGAATATAGTCTGAGTCCTCTCCACGCTTAGAATCTTCAAAACCTGTGTCTACCCATGCCTGTGAAGTATAGTCGAAAGGTGAGTTACATCTAAGCTCCATAGAGGAAAATTTAATACTATCACATCTTATCATAAGGAAACATTGATTCAATGCCAAAATCAAATATTTTTACATTAAGACTGAAGACATTTTCTTACTCGAACAGAGACTGATTTTAAAGGCATTTCTTATCACGCAAAACTGATTTCAAATATTTTCTTATCAAACAAAACTGATTTCCAAAAGCACTTCCCATTGCACAAAATTGACTTCAAACGCTTTCTTATCAAACAAAACTGATTTCCAAAAGCATTTCCCATTACACAAAACTGATTTCAAACGCTTTCTTATCAAACAACTTCGTATCAAAACAGGGCATCCGGTTCGTGTCGAAATGAAACACAATTTACTGAGCAAATTTTCTTACGTGTCTTATCTTGATTTAAGGAATAGATTCCGCCTTAGCGGCCCACATGGTCCTTATACTCCGCCCATAGCGGTCCACAAACATGCATAATCTGTCCTAACGGTCCACATACACATAATCCGCCCGTAGCGGTCCACGTACACATAATCCGCCTATAGTGGTCCACTTTAATCTACTTTACTTATAGTTTAATTCACGAAGAGTGATCCAAAGAGTACATGAATCCCGCAAAAGCGGTCCAAGGGTGTATAAATTCAAAACGAAGTCCAAGGGTGTACGTAAATCTCGCAAAAACAGTCCAAGGGCGTACATTCACAAGGGTATCAAAAGGAGTACGTAAATCCCGCAAAAGTGGTCAAAGGGCGTACATGCATCCCGTAAAAGCGGTCCAAGGGTGTACATAATCACAACGAAGTCCAAGGGTGTACGTAAATCCTGCAAAAGTGGTCCAAGGGCGTACAGTCACACAATTCTAAAAGACTCAAAGGCTTCAAAATTCACATTTACTTTCAACTTCTTAAATTACGGTTCAAAGTTCATATTCATGGTTCAAAAGATTTAAAACTCATAATTTAAAGATCAAGTTTAATTTGAATACCATAGTAAAATTTCCGATTTAGGTTCATAGTTCAAAATTCATATTTCGGACTCAAAAGATTTCAAATTCTAATTTACAAGGAGTTCAAGTTCTAGTTCAAATCACAGTTAAACTTATCAAGACATATTTAAGTGTCTTCTCAAGACGAGGTGGAAACATACAAGTTTGCACTAACTTAAAATTTGACGTAACTTCCCCTTAAATTTTGACCATCAAAACTTTGGATTTACAAAATTATTAATTCATAAAAGTTGTAGATCTTGTTGTTCTCCAACACTTCAAGAATCGCATAAATCGGAGTTCGAAGTAAATAGTTATGGCAAATATACCGAAGCAATTTCGGCACTTCACGCGAAACATGCTAACTCAGGACTTGACCCAAATTCTCACTCAATTTTGACCTTTAAAACGGTTGATTCACAAGTTTGTCAATTCACAAAAGTTGTAGAGCTTTCTGTCTTCTTTCCAATGTCATACGAATCACGGCAATCGGAGATCGGAGCAAAAAGTTACGGTCAAAATACCAAAACAGTGTCGGCATGCTCAGACAAAATCGATCGAACGGTTTCAAGATCGATCGAACGATTACTTATTTCTATTGAACTGTTTTCAAACCGACCGAATGGTTTTCCAAACCGATCGAATGGTCACTTATTTTGATCGAACGATTTTCATTTCGATCGAACTGTTTAGTTCTGAAGCCTTCAGATTTACTGCTCGACAAAATCGATTGATCGGTTTCTTATTTCGATCGAACGGTTTTGTCAGATTTCGCCCAAACTCGGGTTTTAAGTTCTCCAACTCAATTTTCTTCAAATCTAACTCATATTCTCCTATTTTTTCACCCATATATATAAACTAAACTAACACAACTCTAACTCATAACTTAGCACAAATTCCTTACCTCTATTTGCTTGATCGTTTGCTCCACGAGCTCAAATCCGAATCTAGGGTTCTTGAGGAAAGTTTTGGGGATTTGCTTTGGTCTTCAGTCCTTACTTCTCGCGCAGCTCGCGTAATCACATTCACCCTCACCACATTCAAAGCTTCTTCTTTCTCTCTCTCTAAAACCTAAAACCCCCAAAGCTTACAACCGGCTGGTAGCTTCCAAGGAAGCTCTTGACTTAATATAAAAAGGGGTGTTTCCCATGTAAAACACATACACTCTTTGGAGTGTAATATTTTTTATCCAAAGAACTAGATTTCGCGTGAAACGGACATAGTTAAGTAAGGTATATACCATTATACAATTAATCTCTCGGTTAGGAATGGGGCCTGTACACCCAAACCACCCATCTATCTGATCCGGCATTGAGCCACCGATACAAACAATCACGGTATATGAACTTGGTCCTAAAATCTCACACGAGCTCAAATGAACCCCAAAATGGCTCCGTTTGAAAAATTCGAATGGTGACGTGTTTCTTAACAGACATGCATCCAATCAGGACCTAGAGTTGGCTCGAATAGTCGGCCTAATCAGCTGGCCCAACTAGTCAGCCAAATATAGTTGGCTCAATTAGTCGGCATGAGCGATTTCAAAATTTAGGGATGTTATAGTAAGTTACGAAGCCACAATTTCAAAGGTGAAACGACCATTAGCCAACAAAGTGGTTGATACTATCTTCAGCTTTGCATTCTGGGACAGTGTTGAGTACGTTGTGAATGTCATTGAGTCGCTAGTGCACATACTTAGATTGGTAGATGGGGATGGCAAACCTACTATGGGATATTTCTATGAGGGCATGAGTAAAACAAAGTTGGTCATTAGAGATAAGTACCCCAAAAGTTACAGGAGATTCTGAAAGGGATCGATAAAAGGTGGAATGAGCAGTTCCACCAAAATCTACATGCAACAGGTAATTCATTACTTTAATTAATTGAGGATCATACTTCCATTACATTTATCTTTGTAGTTCTAGTTAATTGGGACATTTCAAAAGGGCATTTCTTGAACCCCGTCTACTAATACAGTCAAAATGTCAGTGTAGATGATGAGATCTACAGTGGCTTACTAAGCGTGATCCAAAATATGGTAGCCAGACATCAACATTCAAGGAAAGACAATGAGAGAGATAACAAATAATTAATTTTCTCGTATAATTGTTACGATTATTGTTACTGCTATCTGTAACATTGGTCTTCTTTGTTTGACAATATTGTGCAGATTGAATTCTTTCGAAATAAAATTGGCTCTTTTGGAACGTCCCTAGCATTATCTGAGATCCATAATCAGAAGCTAGATAAATTAGATTTTATTTTACTTATGAAATTTTATAGTCTATTAAATTTGATGTATCTACATTATTCAATGTAGCCGAATGGTGGATAAACTTTGATAATGTGAAGAAGGTCCCTAATTTAAGGAGGATAGCAATTTGAGTGCTAAGTCAAACTACATTCTCTTCAAATTACAAGCAAAATTGGAGCACTTTCTTTCTTATCCATGCTAAAACAAGGAATAGACTAACCATGGAGAGATTTGAACATTTGGTCTATGTCCATTACAATATGAGGTTGATGGTCAGGACATTAAAAGAGGAAGTCATGGTAAGAATATCTAATAAAATCAATTTTACTTAAAAAGTGATCCATAAGTTTCAATTACAATGTTTAATAAAAGGTATTAATTAATTTTGTATTCTTCTTATGTAGATGAGGAATATTTTAGTCTGATTGAATTGGATTATATTTTCTCGGAAGATGATCCTTTGAGACAGTGGATTGAGGAGAGAGAAGCTGCAGTTTTAGATAGTGAGGGCACATAATGTTTAGATGAAGCTGAAAGAGCTGTCGAAGACCAACCCTCACAATCTCGTAGAAAACGAATATTTCGTCGTCAAAGAACACCTCCTATAGATGATGATGAGGGAGGTGGTAGTGGTGATGACGGTGGGGGAGGTGGTAGTGGTCATGACAATTGTGGTGGTAGTGATGATGATGATGGTACTCAGGGTGGTGGAGAGGACACACAGTGGGGGGTGAAACTTATAGCATTGATTATGGTACTTTGCATGGGCAGTCTTCAAGCGGAGTTCGACAGTAGACTGACGATGACATGACTATATATGACACTCCTATGTTTAGACATAGAGGGTTAGAAGGAATAGGCTCATGAAAGTCCTACCAAACTCCACAAGATTCTCTCGATGCCATTAACTCAATAATTAGTAGCTTTAGTGGGTTTGAGTTTCAACCTACCAATCAATCTTACAACCCACAATATCCTTAGCCAAGCAAACCGGGACATGAGGGTTTCATTTCTTAGATATTTAGTGGATCGTATGCTTCATACTACTACCCCCACCATGAGCAACCACCAGAAGCATCTCAGCACGGGGCAAATAGCTATCAATATGGATAATATTATAGGCCACGACAACAAAATGATGCTGATGAAGAACCACCTAGGAACTCTATGTGGCTTTGAGTAGGTGGCTGCTCGAGTTCAGGTAATGAAGTCCTTTTTGTCTACTTTATATTCTATATTTTATAATAATAGACATGTAAGTACTTTAAACAGACAAAAATTAGCCTCACTACTGTATATATGTATTCTAATAATGTTAAAGAGCTTAAAAAAATTAAGAAAATAAAGTTCGGCAAAGTTCGATAAAGTTTAGAGCATATTTTCAAAAAAATTCGAAATATATCGAAAGTTTGACCAAAATTTGACCAATTTACGATTTGGGTTATGAACGAAATCGAAACTGAGATTTTGATCCATGCTCTCAACACTTGCTCCTCTCACTTTAGCAATTTGGAAATTCGGAGGACTAATCACGAGTTTCGATGGTGGAACCCGAAAATTAGAGCTCCCTTTAGTGTAGGTGCTCCTTGACTCAAATTGGGAAGTCCGACTATGATTTTGAGTATGACGAATTTTTAAATCCTCTTGCTGAGTTTGCAGTTGGGCGTGAAAGGCGGCTTGAATCACGATAAACTCGCCCATAAAATCATTAAGAAGGGCTTCTATCCTATCGAGATCCATGATTATGCAACACAAAATGATATGATACAAAAAAAAATTAAAAAATGAACCTAAAACCTATATGATGCCGACAACCCTAAACTAAAATTGAGCTTTGACATTAAATTTGATGCGGGGCAAACACCAAAACTCTAATTATGCAAGTTTGGGATTAACCTTAGGTTTAATTGAATAATGAAAATATTTGAAATCCCTCAACACATAAAATATTTTAATGAATTAAATAAAACAACTAGGTTAATTCAATTTTAGCGCTCACATTTATCGATATTTCCGATTTAGAAAAACGGATCCGATGAAGGATTCAAATTTCGATCTAGTTTATGGCATCAAGCGACAATTATGGTATCGTCTATTAACTCCTCAAAGGTTTGGGAAAACGAAAGCTCAGTGAATTAAATTAATCAAAAGGGATAAATCAAAAGATGTAAATTTTTAAATTTGGGGTTTAGGAATGTTGCCAAAGCAAGGGAAGATATCACCAGATAATAAATGAAGAAAAGATAAAAGAGAGGGATAAGATCCAAGGCTTCACACCAAGGGTTTCGAGGCTTTATACCAAGGCTGTATGTCGGCTTCGCACCAAGTCACACGAGAAATGATTGCTCACTCCTTAAGCTTCGAAAGATTTGCTCATTCGATCGAAAACCCTTCACAAGTCTTCTAAGGTTTACACAAAAGCAAGCTCTCAAATTTTCATTCAATAATCAACTACCTATTACAAAGTTATAAATACCTTATATAGTAGGCCAAAAAAAAAAAAAATCCTAAAACAAATAAATACTAAGAGACAAGTTTGCCCTGAAAAATTAAATCCCGTTTTTTTATTACGCAGTCATTTTTAAAGGGTCAAACGATATCCGATTAACGTGAAATTGATCTTATTTGAAAGCTTATTGAAGTAGCTTTCCTAATAAGACAAGAATCACACAATTCCGACACATATTTATAGACTTATGACTACTTTTTCGATGTTTGCGCAGAAAGTAATGCGAAAACTCTTCAGTCGTTCAAATTTGAGCTCTTAACCACTTTCACGTTTTTCTTTTTCTTTCTGGCTCTTCCGTTCCGGCTTCCTTTCCGTTTCTTCTGCTGCTAGACAATCTCTCGGCCCAAACCAATGCTTTTGATAATGATGTCCCTATCACTCTTTCAGAGTGGTATCTCATTGATGGCACACCCCCCGGAAGGAGGCCTTCTTCGCCCTCCACCTAAGTTGTGCTATTACCACACCAACATCTGCATATTGCACAACACTTAATAAACACACCAAATATGGGAAAAAATCATGTTTACACCAATTAATGACATTACAATGGCATACTAGTTGATGATATTTTGACCCAATTAATAGAAGCCTAATTTTTTAATGGTGTGAAATGAGTAAAAGAAGGTGCGGCACTTTTGTGCAGCTCTCTATTGATATTAGCTGAACATAACTATACTTAGATATTACAGAAATAATCTTGTCAATCATTCATTCTAATGTTTAATGAGAGATGTAGTTCTGACAAAAAAAATGTGAAAATTAAGTACATTTATTTGATAGGTACCTCTATTCGCACTCACCACTTTTGTGGAAGTGCCCACATAAGTCACGTGGAAAAAAAAAAAAAGTGAATTTTTTCATACCTTTCAAAAATGGGGCACCCATATTCTTTTTACATCGTGGGCACCCACACAGATTTTTTAGTCTTCTTCTTTCTTCTTCTTCTTCTTCAACTCCGGTAACTTCTCCAACTCCGACAACCACAACGACGATGCTAGCATCACTAGATCATCCTCTTCTTATTTCTTCTTTCTCTTTTTTCTCAACTCCGCCGAGGCAACTTGCAACGACGACGCCGGTGACTCGCAACGCCAACACCGGCTTCACCCTCTTTTCTTCATCCTCAACTTCGGTGACTCGCAAGGACTACGCCAGTTTCATCGAAACACCTACTTCTTTTCCTTCTTCCTCAAATTTGAAGATAACTTAAAAAATCCTACAAAAATAAAGAAGAAAACCTAGAAAAGGAAAACAAAAAAATAAAACCCCTGAAACTTGTGACAAAGGGTACCCACCATTGTTAGATGTAATAATTTCATCGCGAGAATCCATTGTCAGATGTAAAATACTAGTAGTGGGTGCTCATCGCCTGAGTTTTATAACTGACAGTGGGTACCCACCGTCACCATTTCTTTTTTCTTTTTTCAAGTTTTCTTATTTGATTTTGTAGGGTTTTTTTGGTTTTGGATAGGACTTATGCTAGTGGTGTCGACATAGTCATTTCAACTTGCCAGATTTGAGGAAGAAGATAAAGAAAAGAAGAAGGGGAGAAGAAGTGAAGGAAAAAAGAATAAGAAAAAGAAGAACGATGGTGCTTCGGAAATGTTGTCGAGCAATTATCGGAGAAGAAGAAAGATGGTGCTTCAGAGATTCTGTGAAAGGATTGCCGGAGAAAAAGAAGAAGAATGGTGGGTGCTTTTAGGTAGGGCAAGAAGAAAAAAAAGGTGGGTGCCCACTAGAAATTTCAATTTCATAAGTGGGTGCTTTAAGTACGTGGGTGCTTCCAGAGAAGTGGTGGGTGCGAATAGAGGTACCCTTATTGGATAGGGAGCTACAACTTGCACAGAAGATTTGTATCGTTGCATATAAGTTGAAAAGGAAACTTGGTATTTTTGTGCCCTGTTCCACGTGGAACACCATGAAAGTAGTCTTTCTTTTTAACCTATGTGCAATGGTATAAATTTTGTGTGCAAGTTGTAGCTCCCTATTTAATATTATTGAGGTTAACTCGAGTGATTTGGATGTTATCAGAAAAATAGTGTCTTACTACCCATAAAAAATAAAAAATAAAAAATAAATAAAAATAGAAATTTTTTTATGATTAATCTGTTCTGCTAGACATAAAATTTCCCATACCCAATTTCTCTCTGTCACAGGTTAAATTTTTAATCTGATGGTCACTCTTGATAGTTGGATGGATGGTTTTTAAGCTAGTCCACATGGTGCCAGATAAAATAAGTCAATAAATAAAGGGTGGCATTTTTTGCAGCCGTTAAACCTTTGAAGAACAAATGGTTTCCCACCATAAAAAAATCGTTGACTGTCTTAAATCAAATGATGGAGATCGTTTTTTGTCCCAATCTTCTACACATTAGATTTTGATATCATGGTGCACCTATCGAATAGTCATATGTTGATTTTGTAACACTTGCCCCTTGAATTCTGTGTCAGTCAACCAGTTAACTGAGGCCTGATGAGACCTGACTGTACCAGGTGACTGGCTGAGGTCATGTCCACCAAAAAATATTGAGCACCCACCTGTAGATTGATGGGATACCATTCTTAATGGCATTCATAGGGCACCCTTCTTATTCAATTGAGTTTGTTAGTAATTAAGTAAAACACACACCACATCTCACATCACATGAGAAACCCAGATTGGCTATTGATTGACCCTGGCCCGAGAGTTGATCCGAATTAGGCCTGAGCCTTGGTGATGATGTAGATATTATCATCAATGGTTTAGATTTTGACGATCATCATGGTGATGGTCAATAAATTGAGTCAAACATAGACCCCTAAATTCAAGAGCACTAGATGCACTAACACTCTAGACAATGTATATGTGCCTTGTATGGAGCAATGACAATCCTTGTAATTAATAAAGAAGCCCAAGGGCATTTATAATTAATTTCTCTAATTAAAACTTAGAAATTTTCAAAGTTCTAACACATCTTAGCCACACATCTAGTTGACTTAATTTGATTTCATCTTAGACCATTAATTTAACTTTGGGGAAATTTAGGGTGTAAGATGAGGCTACATACCTGCACCACAAGATTTAATTGAAAAGTGTACACACATAAATTGAGGGTCTAGAAGAGAACAAAAGACAAGATGAGACAGATTAGAGGGTGGGAACACTTATCCCATGCGCATATGGAAAAGTGGAGAGAGGAGAGAGGAGAGAGGAGAGAGAGAGAGTTGCTTGGGAAGGGAAATAGGGGCACTTGGTAAGCCTCATGAAGGCTTTGTCCCCTTAACTCCCATGCAAATTTCGAATTCCTTAGGCTCCCTCTTCATTTCATCTTCTTCCTCTTCCATTTTCTCCATTAGAGCTCTCTCCTCCTCTAGCATTTGCCCTCTCAATCCAACCCTTGAAACTTTGATCCAACACCACCAATTGCCCCATCACCTCTAGAGCGACATATACTAGATTGAGCCTCATCCCAGTCCTTCTCACCACAGAAATTCGATCAAACTAGTAAAGAAAAGTTTGAAGATCAAGGTATTATCTTAGTTAATTATAGTTTAAAGTTTCTAAGCTAGTTATGTAAAGTTTTTGGCATAGATTTGGAATTTGTTTGATTTTATTTTAAAGAACTTTGAGAAATTCTGTAGCTTGATGGATCAGAACATATGGGGACCATGCATGTGATCTTTATGATCATGCAAGGCCACCCAATGGTCCAAAATCGACCAAGGATTGGACTATGTCCATTGGTAGCCTAGGATTTTCGCAAAATGATTTGAAAAATTGAATTTTTGATGGGTTTTTATGGATTTTCGATTTCTGATTTGGATGAATAGATGGGTGGTAAAAGATGAGATGTGGGTGATCATGATGATCTCACATCATCATCCAATCATCCATAAGGTAATCGAATGTTCTAGGGTCACTTATATAGTGATCATGGTGCAATTGGAGCCTTGAGTTGAGTGCATGTGCCTTTAGGGGCTTACCATGAATCCTCCTCCTTAGGCTATCACAATAAGGATCATATGATCCCAGAAAAATGGTTAAAAGATTGAACTTATGTTTGATATTGATGGAAAAATTGATGATTTTTTATCAACTTGATTTATCTTAGCTATTTTTATTGAAAACAAGCTTTTAAAATAAATGATCATCATATTTAGAAAATTTGGAACCCATGCAAGACTTTGAATAGTTCTGATTTATTGATTTAATTAGATATATTCCCAAAAATTTAAAGATTTGACCACTGTTTTGACATTTTATAAGTTAATGGCCATAGATGCATGTGATAAGATATATAGTTTTGATGGTCTCTTAGATGATAGTTTATTATTTAACATAGAAAGCACTGCTTCCAATTCAATAGCAAGTGATTGTAGCTCAATCGTAAGATGCGTTCATAATAACATTTTCATCTTTATATTTTAGATCCCATATTTCGCTATCTTTGATAGACAACCAATAATGTCTAGATCTCATCATACCTCCAAGAGCCTTTGCTGCTAGCGTTGCTTGAACAGAGACCAACAGTGGTCCTCTGATAAACCTGCCAACTGATGTTGGTGTTCACGAAATGTGCCCATGATCAATGCAACTTCCTTGCTAGGTGTTGTTACAAGACAAGTAGGAGCTGTGTACCTGTTTGAAGCTCACCCAATTCCGCTCAACTTGGGCTTGCAAGGCTTTGGTTGCGCAATATATCGTCTGCATCATAAGCCGCTTCTTTGAGTTTGGCAAGCCAGCTTCTCACCGGCTTTTGCTTCAACTCTTTCTCTTCTGCATCCTCGACGACCTCTCGATTTCTAGATATGATCTCTTTGTCAACACCTGATAATAATCCATACACGTTTCGGATGAGAATGTTCAATTCCTCAAAGACTGCTTTGAGAAGGCATTTGCCTTGTGTTTTTTTTTCTTCTATAAATTCAAAATCTCTGAGACCTCAATTTCTTGCCAAGTAAAATGAATGGCTTTGCTCTCCTTCCAAAAAGCAAAGATGCTCTGTCTTCTTAGTTGAAGGGGAATCCATTAGAATGGAAATTATAAAATGGAATATTATAAAAGGAGTATGGATTAGTTGAGGAAAAAGTGCAAGCGGCTGACATGGCGTGACGTGACCAGCTGCACCGACCAGTGTTAATTGAGTCCCATCACACTTCCAGCCAATTGCGTCGCGCTACATCCATACTTTTTTTTAGTCTCACAACATTGAAGTGTGATTGATCATTATGCCATAGTTTGAAATCTCTCCCTGACGAGATTAGTTTATGAATCGTTCACCTTGGAAGCAACATAAAAAAATATTAATTTAATATTTTAATTTATATAGGGTGTTCGACTTATACACTATTAAAGGTGTACTACTCATTCTATTTATATAAGCGCCTATGTGGCACTATTTTATCTTAGGCCTCGTTCGACAGATTCTGACCATTCCCGAGAAAAGTTCAGAAAATGAGCACCTCTATTTTTGTGCAGAAACTTAAAATTTGAGGAAAATCATTTTCTTTGCGAGCGTTCTTGAGTTACTCAGAAGATCATTTTCCTACTGTTTCTGACATTTTCTTGTGTTCTTCAGTTTCGCAAGAAAATGTTAGAAACTGCATTGTCTTCTTAAGCATGCTACAACCGCATGTATTTATATCGTTCATCTAAGTGGTTATAGTGATCAGATGATCGTCAAAATTTATATACTTTCAATCGATAATGTGTTAAATACTTTTGTCGGGCAGATTATGAAAAAATCACTTTCAACGTAGGTTTTTTTATGTGGTTGTTAGTATGTTATGTGTAGGTTAGAAATATAGCAAAAAGTAGTACATAAAGAAGGCTACCAATATAAAAAACTAGCAACGCATAGTAGCATATTCGATTATGCCATTACATAAAAAATTATGGCATAACATAAACCATCATAAAAAAACAAGTTCTTTCTAAAAGTGAAAACTAATATGCTACAGGAGAAGAAGCATCGTCGTTGTCGTTGTAGACACCCGTTTTCGCCTTTTCAGAGTATACAAATTGTCGGTTAACCTTTGACTTTGCCCATGATTTTTGGAAAGGCCAACCCTCTCCAAAAATCCTAAACCCCTGTAGTTCGGGAATTATATGCTATACACATAGCATATAATTGAGTTTTATGCTATAATCCCGGCTCCCAACTCGTGCCCGATCTGACCTAGATGGTTCCTAATTATACGTCGACAGATAAGCGTATAATTGATTTATGCGTTGACCTGTCAGCGTATAATTAATCCAAATTAGACTAGGATTGAACTATCTGCGGACGGAACCAAGTCCCGAATTATACGCACAGTAGAATGCGTATAATTTGATTATGGGCACTGGAACGTGTGCATAATTAGTCCAAGTTGGACTAGGACTATACCTCCCCCGTTGAGCCAATCAGTCGGTCACCCCTTGGTCACTGATCGACCTCCGCTTGATTATACGCTAGAGTAATTAATTAAGTGTTGGTTGTCCAGCGCATAACTCGGACTATATGATGGATCCTAGGTGTATAATTCTGAATTATGCGCAAAACCAATAGCGTATAATTGGTTGAAACTATAAATAGGCGCCTACCCCACACCTCTCCACACACCAATTTCAAGTTTGTTCCTTTTGAAAAATTTGAGGTTCGCTTTGAGATTTCAAAAGGAGTTGAGCTGCACTCTAGGTTTCTGGTTCCTAGAACTGTAGACTTTTCTCTAGAAATCATAAGGGTAATCAAGTAACTGGTACTAGCCCACTTACTCTGATTCTCGAAAGTGTATTGAAAGGAAAAAACCATAGCCCTAGACCCATCCCCTAGGAAACCTCTATCGAAAAATCTCAAACCTTAGCGCCCTCAGAGACCAACACACTCTTACATATGCTTTTTCAAAATCACCCATAGCCATCCTGATTTGCCCAAAGGAGCTAACGGAGGGTACCCGGGAACGGGGTTAATCCTCCCTAGCATAGCGGGCCATAACCCCCTTCTTAGATAGAGCCAATAGGAGTAGAAATCAAACTAGATAACTTTAGGTAACCCATAGCTACTAAAGTCGGCAGACCGACGTTTAGCATAGGAGTCTGACCATACCTGCATCCTATCCTCATGTGATCAGTGACGTTCTACAGCGTCGATAAATCTGTAGATGGCGGTTGCATAAAATTAGGTCTACTCTATTTAAAATTCGCTTATTACTAATAACTCATCTCCACAGGTGTCCCCCCCCCCCCCCCCCCCCCCCCCCCCCCTTTTTTTAACTACCGCTTTCCACCAACCATTGCAAACAGAGTCCACTCGGGATCAATTTGGGCCACTTATTCCGGGACTCGAAAGAGACCTAGAAAAACTGCGTACCAACAGTCTAGCGATCACGATAAGACTCCTTTTGCTAGGGTTGCCCCAGTTTAGTTAGTTTGGTTTTTTTTATTTTTCTACTTTATTT
Organism: Chloranthus sessilifolius; assembly: GCA_021018995.1. Classification (NCBI taxonomy): domain Eukaryota; kingdom Viridiplantae; phylum Streptophyta; class Magnoliopsida; order Chloranthales; family Chloranthaceae; genus Chloranthus; species Chloranthus sessilifolius. Next base: position 99,933,850 of record CM037584.1, on the reverse strand, counting down.
TATTACTGGTGACTCTTAAATTATATCATTGTCTTAACCTATTGCAAGCGCACAATGGTGATTGCAGAACTAGTATAGGATCATTCCCATGAAGGAGACTTTGGTCTGAAAAACTTCTATTTGTCTTTAAAGAATAAAGAATTGATTGTTTTAAACTAAGATGCAGAAAATAAATCTATTATAAGAATTCAAAATACCATTACACTAAATCTCAAGTCTTCCAGATTTTAGGTGTCAATTAAAACTTAGAATCCTATCGATATTTATGAATTTAAAAATCGTTACACTAATCTGCAACCTTCCAGTTTTTTGGCGTCAATTAAAATCCAGACGTCTTCAGATATTTACGTGCTGAAAAATAAATTGCTGGAAAGTAAATTACAAGAAAAATAAAACTAAATCCTCAATCTCTCAATCTTAGCCATCAATTAAAATCAAGAAATATTGGATGTTTACAAAGCTGAAAATTGCATAAAAATAAATTCTATCCTAGGTTTGATCTTCCAGTTTACAATCTTAGTTGTTAATTGATCTCGAGAAACCTTGGACACTCTACTCTAAAAAGCAATAAAAACTACACTAAGGTGATCTTCCAGACTACTCAATCTTAGTTGTCAGCTACGACTAAGAATTCCTTGGATGCTTATTTTGGGTGTCGAGCTCTCTTATTTAGAGAACCATAAGAGGTCGATTACAACAAATTAGGATTCTAATTAAAGCAAACTACCTAAAACAAACTCTTTTAAACTTAAACTTCCTAATATCAATCTTGCGTGCTTCTACTACTAGAGACGTGTAGGACTTCTCCTGATTTTCAATAGCAGGGATTCTCGCCAATCTTCTCAGATCGTAGAGTGCATGACTTCTAATTTTAGAGTTCACGATTCTGTGCATGGATTTTCAACTCTCACAAGACCTTCAATAGTGCTTCATGTACTTTAGTGTACAAAATCGAGAATACGATTTTGCTTCTTTCTTTATTTCTTTTGTTCAGATTCTGTTCGATTGACTCCATATTTTGTTCAGATTCTGTTCGATTTTGCTTCTTTCTTTGTTTCACCAAACTCGCTTCAGTCTTCTTCAGTAGAAATCGTAAAGTATGATTTACGATTTCTCTTTTTCTTTTGGTTCTAGCTCTTCGAATGACTCAAGAGCTTCACGATTTCTCTTCGATAGCTCTCAGAATTGGTGGTTTCAGCTATAGTTCTTTTACGATCTTCTTTCTTACTACTTTTTGAGTTCACATAGGCAAAGATTAACACTTTTACTCATTTCTTCTTACTGATCTAAATATTTACACATTAATACATCATTAGTAGCAAACTGTAGGCTAACATTTCTCAATTAAGGGCATCAAAATGGTAAATTATGTGACTAATCAATCATCTATTTAGGGGTTCGATTTGGAGATCTTCCTACACTTCGGACCATCCAGCTGACCTTGATTAGGTGCAGATTGTCCCTCCTAATCCGAAGAAGAAAGACCTGCATACGTGGTTAGAAACTTAGGAACCCGAAGTGGAGGTGACTTCTAACTCGTTAGTCCCCGCACCCTTGAGAGCTTTTGAGGGCGCGTGAACATTTAAGCTGGAAATGTCAGGAATCCATAAAATAAACCTCACTAATAATAATGACCCACCATTATGGGGCTACCATGATAATCCTACATACGATAGTGGACCGTCTCATGGCCCCGTCCAAAATCATTTTGAGATTAACATGGTAGGCTAAGAGATACCTCATACACTTCCGAGTACCAGTAATAATAATGGCAGGAGAGAAAGCGGTGTTGGATAAAACTACACTGCCATAAGCCTTAATCTCCAGACATTGTCAAGAGAAGGAGAAGAAGTTGAGGAATTACTTCAGAGCTTAGCTGTCATATACAAAGCCACTGCTGATCAGCAGAACCAGGATTATCAAAAACAACAAAATGAGGAGAAGCCACCATTCCCTAACACCGTGTCAGCTCATAAATCACCACAAGGGCGGGCTACCCATACCTTCTTTAGTAATAATCACCGAGGTCAAACTCACCCTCAAACTACAGGAAAGGGTACCAGTGTGAACATGGAGGACCTTACTCGGGTTCTAGATGACTATATGCCTAAGAGAGAACACCCTGGATTCTCCTTGGGTTTGACAAATTTTGTCGAGATCTCGAGTTTACCGTACCAACATGCTTTAAGCCTCTCAAATTTAATAGATACAATGGTACGGAAACCTGATTCACCACCTGACACTATTTTACAACGATTATCGACCCATACGCGACCATCAAGGGCTCCTCATCCATTATTTTCAAAGATCACTAGAACGAGAGGCTCTTCATTGGCTCGCTAGTCTACCACTCCACAAGATCGACAAATTCGATGATTTAGCCAGTCAATTTTTGGACCAATACAAACATTTAATTCAAGAAATGATTAGTCTTAGTGACCTGATGACCACAAAGTAAGAACCGGATGAGGACTTTGCGGTCTTTGTTGGTCGTTAGAGAAGGCTTGCAGCCCGAACTTGAAGTCAAATGAAGGAGAAAGACGCAATCGATATCATTATCGATAACGTCAAAGAGCCTCTTCGGAGCGCCCTCATCATAAGCGATTACCCAGACTTCGCTACCCTCCACCTACGCGCTTCACGTACACGATGACACATTAAGAGTGGAGATCTCTCCTTCTCAATAATAGCATCTGAGGGAGTCTCCTCTAACGACTCTAAGATAAAGAACAAGAAGAAGGCCCCAGGTTCTGAGCAAGTTAATGCAGTTACCAACCAAGGGTAGAATTCTGGAAATGAGAATTTTCAACCAAGATACCCCAATCAAGGCAGCCAAACCCAATATCAAAACTAAAATCAGACCCGATATCCCAACTAGAATCAATACCAAAATTGCAACCAATACCTTAACCAAAACAACTACCCTAATCAGTACCAAAACCAAAATAAAAAACACAGCCCAAAACCAGATAACCAACCCTCTAAACTACAACAACATACCACCAACTCAAGGCCGACTACCAACCAAAGTGTGAACATTACCCACCATTACCCGACACTATTCTCAACATCTTCCGCCTCCTTAGCAACCAAAACTTGATTAGGTTCCCACCAGAGAGACCACGCCCTTGGTCAGCACACCTAGACTACAGCAAGTTCTGCGCTTTTCATCGATTCGCAAGACACAATTTGGAGGATTGCTGAGTCTTACGGGACGTGATCTACAACATGAACGATTGAAATCAGATCGACTGGGAAGCTCTCCGAAGCAATAATCAGAATAATAACCAACCTCCACATAACCTATGAACCATCAACAACCCTATGCCCAATCATAACAATCAAGCACCTGTTTCCCACGTCACCACCGTAGACCTCCCTAGCCGATTCACGGCTCACCCATCAACCCTAATCACTTGCATCAACCCCTTGGATACTCTAGTCAAGCCAGTCGAACCCCAAAGACCTTCAACCATCCGACCACACCCATCCACCTTGATCACCCGAATCGAACTGCCAAACCCGCCACCATACCCAACCTTTTCCCAAAGATGAGTCTAGTCATTTAGAGCTAAGATACCCAACCTCCATAGACACCCCCAACTCCCTCGAACCACGAACCAAGTCATCAACTGCTCCCTTTGTTTGATGCCGAGTCTGATACCGAAAAGCCTACCACTCAAATTTTGTTTGAGGTTGGCAGCTCATCTAAGTCGGCTTTTAAAGAGAGTGAGACAAAAACTGAGCATGAACCAAGTGCTGAAATGAACCAAGAAGATAAAGAACCGAGTAAGGTGGAGGCATTAATTCCTACCTTCTTGGAGGAGTATTACACGCAGTACCTCCCTCCATGGAACGACGTGAACCCGATTCGCATTCCCTCTAATTTTACTCCTTTTATGTCAAATGTTTCAGGAGGTTCATCAAAGCAGGTTGCGACATGGCTAAGACACCAGCAACCCACATGCCCGGTACTCAAATCAGGAACAAACTACCCGCTGCCACCTTTTCCCCGGCAGTCAAAGGACTCCCCATCCTTCAAAGGGAGAGAAAATACAAGCAACCAACACCTCGAGAGGACAATGAGGGATAGAGAGACAAATCCAAGTCCCCCACCCCATGTAATTCCTCCACCACAAGTTTCAGCACCTCAGCCAGTCATGACCAAAACTCACAGACCCAGGAAAGAACCAACCTTGGAATCGAGCAAAGAATACGATCTTCTACAACATCTCGAAAAAAGCCGCAGCTCAGATTTCAATCCTTGAGCTGATCAAGAAGCCCCCAGAGCATTACCGATTGCTGATGAAGGCACTAACTGAGACTCAGATAGCCAAGGACACTACTTTAGAGGGATTACATGAGATCACCTCAGTCACGGCCCAACCCTCGACTCTTACATTCACAGACTCTGATATGCCGAAAGAAGTGCTACATGGGAGCTCCGCCCCCATATACCTGATAGTAATTTTTTTAAGGATTCTTGGTCCCTCATGCATTGGTCGATACAGGAGCGGGATTGAATATTTGTCCGTTGACGACACTTAAAACCCTTGAATACACAGAGCAGAATATACGACCTTCATCATTATCTCTTATAGCATATGATGGTACACAAAGTTTTGTCAAAGGGACCTTCAAACTACAAGTTCGTCTCAAACCGGTGACCATAGACACTACGTTCCATGTGTCAGATTCATCCAACACCTACAACTTGATCCTAGGCAGGAAATGGTTGCAATCAATGAAAGTTTTAGTATCAACCTACCATAAATGCATCAAGTCCCTCACGAGGAAACCATAATTAGGGTATATGCGGATGCTCCTTTCAAAAATATGGACATTGATTATGCCTCGAGCATCCCAACGGCTCACAATTCAATATTATCTACCGGCTACATTAGGAAGACAGAAGCTCTCGACAACACGTCCATAGCAGAAGTTGACCATCCATGGTCTCCCCTAGCACGCCAGCAAAAACTAACACAAAGATCAGTTGATCCCGACCTCTCACATGTGTACAATATGGTCCCGACCGCAACAAAGTGTTGGGACCTCATGTATCCACTGGGGTACGCCCGACACATGGGACTTGGCAGAAATATACAAGGACGAATAGGGCCTATTTCTCTAGCCAAGTGGTCGTTATACGATCCGTTCGTATACGGGACAACCGAGAAAGCCAACGTACCAAAGAAGGAGTCTTCACCGAACCACAACTAACTGAGATCGAGCAAATGGCTGAAGCATTTGTCGATTTAATAAACCTGGGACAGAAAGAAGATGTAGACAAAGCACTCGAAGGGGTTGACTTGTTATTCAAAATTGAAGAATCTCCAGATACAGAAGACCGAAATCGCCTAGAAACTAAGCCACTCGTCGAAGATTGGGAGTCGACAGATGAAGAAGACTTTCACATTGCAATTATAGAAATTGTGGAAGAGCTAACACTTGACGCTCCTCAATCCTTGGGATCACCCCCGCTTCAAATTTTTTGGAGATCCTTAGAGGAAGAATCACAATCACCGCCAAGCGACGACGAAGATTACTGGCTAAATCTTCCTGCACTTGATCTGGAATAGCAATTAGGCGAAGATCTCCAAAGGATATTCCAAGAAGATGAGTACCACGGTCTTACTGAAGCTTCCCAATCTCCCAATATAGCAAACGAATTAACTTCTGATAACGACTTTGATCTCCGACAAATGCTTGGGGAATATTTCTACCACCCCGTAATCCCTGAGCCGGGTTGGGAATGCCCATGGGAGACCCGTGTATTGCTCATCCAAACAAATCTCATTGTAGGGCGTGTGCCTTCATACTAAGGCATTTCAAGCAAGAAAAGGAAGAACCATTGACCACTCTGGAAGATGATCAACCTGATCTGGTCTAATATGGGGAGGAACCGGAGAGTTTCTATCTTCAAGTCTTCCTCCAAGATCAAAGCGATTTAGAAGACCAAGCAATCCATGTGACAGAAGAGGTCATCGGCCGAACCTCCGCCTATGTCACTCATCCAAAGAATCACACCAAAAGAAGGCTATAAAAAAAAAAGTCAAATTCCGAACGGATCCACACGATCTGAAGACTCGCATGGACGGTTCCTGCAGCCGTCACTCTCCCCCAACTAAGGGAGCCATTCCCGTTGACTCCTCCTTAGGAAGTTGACCCTCTATCCTATTTATTACCAAAACCAAAAAAATAGAAAACCACGAAATAACTAAAACGTTCAAAATGAAAAACCCACATAAATTAAAAAAATTTGAAAAAGAGAGGGAACCCTTCATCCCTGACATATTTTCCGACCAACAAATGAATCTAAGAGACTTTTCTCTTAAGGCTACGAGTAATGGTCATGTTGTCAAAATCAAGGAAGAAGTAACCGATATACCTGGGCCAAGTCACGTCACTACTTTTGACACCACATGGCCACCCCTTGATTCCCCTCAGCACAACCTTACTGCGTTCCCCTCGCAAAAACGTAGAGCATCCCATCGAAATACAATCCGGTAATCATATTCGATGAGATACTCTACGACTTTGAGAGGAGGATGAATAGCCTCGATCTGCACCTTACCAACGACATTGAAGTCATTAACTGCACCGATGAAGAGTTACCTCTCACAAAACTAACACCCCAGTGTGATAATTTCGTAGTGTATGAATTTACTGATGATGAAGGAGAAGGGCAGGTTGTCGAACAAGCACAAGAATTTCAACAGGTCATTAAACGCTTCAACGAGCAAACTCAGGCCGCCGCTGAGCCTACAAAAGAAATCAACTTCGGCACCGAGGAAAAGCCCAAGAAGCTGCTGATCAGTGCAACACTTACTCCCAAGGAACGTCGACAGATAATCCAAGTCCTTCAAGAGCACCTCAATTCCTTTGCATGGTCTTACGAAGATATACCTGGCTTGGACCTGAGCTTGGTAGAACATAGTTTAGTTTTGGAACTCGATGTTAAACCCGTTAAACAAAAATTGAGAAGGATGCACCCTTAGACCACACTACAACTCAAAGAAGAGGTTGACAAGTTACATAAAGTGAAATTCATCTGAGTCGTCCTCTATCCAAAGTAGGTCACCAATATAGTCATAATTGTCAAGAAAGATGGTAGAGTACGAATATGCATCAACTTCCGGAACCTTAGCCAAGCATGCCCAAAAGATGATTTTCCTCTTCCTCACATCGACACTGGTTGGTGGTGCTATGAGACACGAGCCGCTATCTTTCATGGACGGTTTCTCTGGATACAATCAGATCAAATTAGTAGAATCCGACCAAGAGAACACTTAGTTCACTACGCCATGGGGAACATATTGCTACGTCGTCATGACATTCGGCCTGAAAAATATAGGTGCTACATATCAACATGTCATAATGGTTATATTCACGACATGATGCACAAGTGTGTAGAAATCTATGTTGATGATATATTAGTGAAGTTACAAACTCGGGCAGGCCATACCAAAGCACTTCGACTTGTACTAGAACGATCCCAGAAATATCAGCTAAATATGAATTCAAAGAAGTGTGTATTCGGGGTGACCTTCGGTAAACTTCTAGGAGTCATGGTCAGCAAGCAAGGAATCGACGTCGATCCAGTGGAAGTCAAAGCCATCATCGAAATGCCACTTCCCAGCAACATCAAAGAACTATGCGGCCTAATAGGAAGGTTACAGTTTATCAAGAGATCCATCTCGCAGCACTCAGAACGATGTTATCTTTTCTACAGACTACTAAAGGGAGGAGCAAAGTATATATGGGATGACCAATGTCAGCAAGCCTTCGATAATATCAAAAGGTATCTTCTTAATCCCTTAATATTATCGCCATCAATTCCCAAAAAACCCTTGATCTTATGTCTCAGCCAATGATAAAGCAATGGGGGTAATCCTGGGTCAACATGACGAAAGATGGAAAGAAGGAAAATGTCATTTATTATCTTAGCAGGACAATGGTAGAATATGACCAAAAATATACAGCAATGGAGAAAACTTGTCTAACATTAGTATGCGCTTCGACAAAACTACGACATTACTTCTGGACTCACAAAATAATGGTATTGGCCCGCATGGACCCTTTGAAGTACATATTCGAAAAGCCCGCAACATCCAAAAAAATTGTTTGATACCATATACTTCAAGAGTTTGACATCACCTACATCACTCAAAAGTCGATCAAATGACAAGCGATCGCTGATTACCTCGCTAGCCTTGCACTCCCGGGTAACGAGCCTGTACATGTAAACTTTTCCGATGAAGACCTGCTCTCAATTCAAGAAGAACCCGACAAGACCTTGTGGACATTATATTTTGACAGAGCTCTCAATCATAAAGAAAAGGGCATCGGGATAGTCCTACTAAGCCCAGAAGGAGTCGTCATACCTAAAGCGTTTCAGCTTGATTTCCTGCTAACTAACAAAGTCGTTGAGTATGAAGCGTTTATTGCTGGACTACGAGCCTCACTACAGCTGGGAATCAAATAGTTGAAAACCATCGACGACTCCAAACTTGTGAAATCTCAAGTAACCGGAGAGTGGAAAACGAAAGAAAGAAGGTTAATGACATACTTAGAAATTGCTCAATTTCTAGTGAAGTTTGAAAGAATCTCCTTTACCCATATTCCGAGACTAGAGAACGAGCTGACAGACTCTCTAGCCACTTTAGCCTCAGTTATACAAATATCAATCGGGTAAAACACTAAATCCTTCATCATTTAGAAACTTAGCATGCTTGAACATGAGGTAGCTTGGAAGGCTAAGCTAGAACTTCCAGTTCTTCCAAAAACTACTGAACAAGAAAAATCTACCGCAGAATCCTACGAAGAAAGACGCTATCGTTGACACGTTCAGATTCTAGCAATCCCTTGAAGACAATAGGCAACCATGGTATTATGACAACTGGAGCTTCCTAAAGCACCAACATATCCCTCCTTACGCATCAAAGATCGAGCGAAAAATCATAAGGAATTGGTTTGTTAGATTCTGCATCCTAGGGAAAGTACTATACAAGGAAGCCTTTACTAAAGGAGTATTTCTACGATGCATCACAGAAGCCAAATGATGATACATCATCCATGAAGCACATGCGAGTGCCTGTAGCGCTCATGTCGGTAGTCAAAGACTCAGAGAAAATCATACGACAAAGATATTATTGGCCCCTAATGACAAGGGACTGCCATGTTTATGTTCAAAGCTGCAAACACTACCAATTACACGCCACACTCATCAAGGCACCATCGATCGCACTAAATTCCATGGTCTCACCATGGCCATTCACAATGTGGGCCTTTAACATAATTGAACCATTCACCGATACAACCTTACTGCAACCAAATACTACACCAGAAGCCGAGTAATATGTCACTATCACTGCCTTAACTCTGGTGAAGTTTATCATTCGGAATATCATCACAAGGTTTGGAGTTTCGAGAATGTTCGTCACTGATAGCGAACCACAATTCATTGCTGAAAAGATAAAGAGAATGTGCAAGAAATATGAGATTGACTTATAACACTCGTCACCCTTCTACCTTCAAGGGAATGGACAAACAGAAGCCACTAATAAGACTCTGATCCGAATACTAAAACAAACAGTGGAAACAAACAATGGCGTCAACTAGCTTGATCGACTACCAGAGCACTCTGGGCCTATAGGACTTCCATTCGCACAACCACTGGTTAGGCACCTTATCTCCTTACGTATGGGATGGAAGCGGTCCTACCTTATGAAATACAAATGCCATCCCTACATGTCCAACTTGATGATTCACTATCCATAGATAAAAGGAGAGTCGCTCTGCTAACCCAATTATAGCAACTCGATGAAACCTGTCTAAGGGCAGCTGACCATGCCCAAGCACACCAAAGGAGAGTGGCCAGGGCTTACGATAAGAAGGTCCTTGAGCGAACTTTCGAAATCAAAGACTTAGTCATGAAGAAAATCATGCCATCTAAGCACGCTCACCCTAAAGGAAAACTGAAACCGAATTCTGAGGGACTGTATGTTATAGCATCCGCGTACCCCAAAAATGCGTTCAAATTAGTGAACCAAGATGGGGAGGAACTTCCTAACCCGTGGAACGCTATGTATCTGAGGAAATACTACCCTTAATATAGTAGCCCTCATGACCCGTAATTAGATACATATACTTATCGCCCTAGTAGCCATTCTAAATCATTCGCTAGTCATACTTCTTTATTTTTGAAGCTATCTTTTAAAAACGTTTTGATTCATCACCCACCTTATTCGAGAAATTTGATCGAAAGGATTAGTGAAATACGAAACTTCTTTTAAAACATAGAAAACGTCGGATTCTCACCCCCTATTCCGCTATAGGAGAGCTTATAAAATGAAAATGTCAGCTTCAATCAAAACTCACGATTCTTGCATTAGCAGACTGCTTTTAAAAATAGTCGGACCAGGCGAGCATACACCGGCATTAAGGAGGGTGTCAATAAGTATGTGAGGCTGGCTCGCCTTCGATAGGCCAGTGAAAACTGGGCCTCGAGAAGATCATTGAAGAATTCCTTGTCCAACTTGGGTTTGACAAAAAACTCATGGTGCATCATAGATGCACGCGGTTCTTCCCTCCTTGGGTGGTGGTTGTGACTGTGATCGATGCATGCAGTCTGAATACCAGCATTGGGGTTCGGAGGCACAATGGCTCATGCCTTTTTTTGGGTGGGGCATCCACCATGGGTGCCTTGCCCTTGTCACGTTTCTTACCCATAATATCTAAATTTACACAAACAAGATTAAAAACTAACACACGAACAATCTAAACATGCAAACAATCTTCACAAACATGATCTTGATACAAACAAAAAAGAAATGGGGCGAAATAACCCTTGAAGCGTGAGCAATGTCGATTGCGACCTCCGGATGCGAAGAGTCGAGCTTTCACATTGAATTTATAGGCGTGGGACTGCGAAACGTGAAACGATGATCGACAATGTGCGACGGAAGATGGAAAGGTGGTGCAAATTCACGCGTAAGTGAAGGCGTGTGGGGTGGAATGTGAAATGGCGCGCAAAAGGAATCAAAAGTTCAAAGGGATTCACGCGGGAACTAAAGGAAGGAGTCGGGGAGCTAGGGTTTGGACCGGTCGAAAATGGGATTTCGACCGATCTCAGGGCTTTATATAGCCCTGGAACTCTTGATATCGATTGATCGAAATTATAAGAGAATATAAATTCTCTCAAATAGCCTCTGTGCTCAAGCTTTGTCCCCAATCTCAATCGGTCGAAACAAAATAGAGACTCAGGTGTCTATTACAAGTATAATTTCAACCAGTCAAAATTTGTTCCTCTTCTCATGTCCTGAGCACTTCGACCGTTTGAAATCTGGTAGAGAAATTGTTTTCAGCCCAGATTTCACACTTAACTAAATTTTTTTTATTTTATTTTCTTCTTTTTAATATCTCTATACCTACTACCTGCACACAAACAAAAATCATTAAATCTAATAAAAACAAGGTAAAAATCATAAATTAATAATGTATAATGAACTTGGGTTGCCTCCCAAGAAGCGCTACGGATTCGTCGGTAGCTCGACAAGGTCAAAGTACTCATCATGGCACAGGCGGGTTAGGGGGAGAAGAAGTCTCCCCAGCCATCACTTGACCTTTTGGGTTCTTAACTGGTTGAGATGGTAACTGGCTTTCGTCTCTCTTGTTCAACGCAATCGCTTGTTGCCCAATTTGGGTTTCTAGCTTGGCAATGGATTGCGTGTGAGAGTGGAGTAATTGCATTTGCTGCTAGGATTGTTGCTATCAGCTTTGGATGGCCTATAACATTGTTTCCTCAAAATTATTATTACTCCAACGAGGTTTATATTGTTGTTCGCCTTGGTGTTACGGGGGTTGCGAGATGTACGTGGGACTATAAGGCTGAACAATACCCTGATCCGCATTATTTTTCCATGTAAGGTTCGACTGATTCCTTTAGTTTGGATTTTAAGTATTTCCAAAATTATTTTGGTCCAATCTCTGAAAGGAATTTGAAGCATTTATGTGCTCTTGTACCACCTCGGGGTATAATGGTGCAGCTGGACAATTGGGAACTAAATGAGTTGGGCTTTGGCATATGTTACAAGCTTCACTTACTTGAGCTATTGAATGCGACTTTGCACTCACCATGAATTCAAATTTCTTTTCCAAAGCCTCGACCTTGGTAGAACTATCCATTGTTGGTTTCAGTTCATACATGCCTCGTCGCTTAGGAGGTATTGCTCGTGAAAACCGTAGGATTGATCTGATTTGATGTAGTCTATTGCACTGAACTCTCACTTAAGTTCTCAAAGAGCTCCCAAGCGTCGTTTGTAGTCTTCGTGAGGAATGTACTCCCACAAGAGGCATCAATCATCTATCGGTTTTGCTCATTCAAGCCTTCATAGAAGCTTTATGCAATTTTCGAGTTTGGAACCCCGTGATGGGGACACTTGCGCAGAAGTTCGTTAAGGTGTTCCCAACACTCGTGGAAGGACTCGTCCGAATTCTGACGAAATGAAGTTATGGTTTTTCGGATATTATTCATTGTGCCGATCAGGAAGTACTTAACGAGAAACTTTGTTTGTAACTCTTCACAGCTACCAATCGAATCACGAGGAAAAAAGTTCAACCACCTCTTTGCCTTGTCCTTCAGGGAGAATGGGAAGAGCCTCAAACAAGCGGCCTCTTCCGACAACGTATTTATTTTAAAAATTGTGAAAACTTCAAGAAAAGCTATGAGATGATCGTAGGGATCCTCATTACTAAGCCCATGATAACTTGGAAGCATTTGAATGAAGTTGGGTTAATCTCGAAGGTCCCATTTCCGGCGGTTGCGGGTAAACGAATACACGAGGTAGATGCTATAGTAGACGGTGTGTAATACTCCCTCAATGTCTTAGCCACTGGTTGTTCCTCTCCCGCCATATTGAATTGAATCGGAGGTAGGGCGGGGCGGCTAGAACGTTCAAAACTTATGACTTTTTTAGAAGAACGGGAGCTAGCACGAATACGTCGACAAGTTCTCTCAAGCTCAATGTCTAGTCGCTCTAGAGAAGGAAATTGCGATCTCAACCTTAGCATAAGCAGAAATTAAACACAAAAATAAAATACTAAACCTAACTACTGGAAACTAACTACTGGAAACTAAAAACACGTACCTTGGCCTCTCGCGGTGTCTCGTGATAAGCTTTCGGTAAGTTGAAGCCTTCAATCTCCCAAGCCTATAAAACAAAAACAAAGCAAACTAGGGTTGATATATAATACAAGGATACACTAACAAAAGAGAAGTTAAATCAAATAAAGTAAACCTCAAGGGGTTAGGCGAGCTGGCCAGGTACTTGCTTCCAAAAATAAGAGACTTGAGTTCGAATCCCCTCTCCTCCTTGAGGCCACTCTAGGGATTTATATCTCGTGCTGACCCGACATGTGCTAATTTGGGGTGCACATGTACCCCTGGGATTAAGCGTGTGCTCTAAGAGACCTGGATACCCAGGTTATAAAAAAATAAAAAAATAAAAAGAAAAAAAAATAGAAAAAAGAACTCAAATAAAGTTGAAGTCTTCAGCAACGACGCTAGTTTTAAATCTAAACCTTGTAAGTGCACAAGTTCGAATGTACTAGGGCGAGTACAAGGGTGTCGAATCACAAAGACTTGTCGTTTATCTGATATAATCTTTGTCCTATTCTAATGAAAATTTTTGCTACGCTAAGTTTCCTATATTAATCTAAAAATAAAAGAAAACCTAAAAAGAACAGTTTTGAAATAGGAGATAAGAAGGCAGTCTGGGATCTCTCTTGGATATCAGACTTGCAAATAATAAATCCTATTTCTTTCCTCTGATGAATCACAGGTACTCCCGCTCTAGGCTACAATCTCTATCGTTTCGTATATGAATTAGATAAATCTAAACATCAAGGCATCATTCATTGCATATAGCCAACTAAAACTACCCTACAAGGCCTAGTTCGTCGGCAAATATCCTATCTAATCCAACCCCAATCCCTACAAGGCTACTAGGATTAAACTAAACAGAATTAAACCTTATAGTCACTCGTTCTCGATTCTCGATGACTCTCGGAACCTCAAACATACAATCATACCATAAACGGAATCCAAAATAGTAAAAGAAAAAGAAATTTATTATATACTTATCTGAAATTTACAAGAGATCTCAGCCTGAAACTTTTAGCCTCGCATTGATCGAATGACCTTCATCATCGCTGAATTGGTCCTCTCTCAATGATTACAAGCAATCTCACTCTATTTCAGTACTGAAAACTAACCTATACCTACGAACTCTCATGTCAAAACTCTCTAGAAAGGTCTGCCGCGAGGGATCCCTAAACCTAACCCTAACCCTAGGGTCCTTATTTATAGATGTATAAGGCCCTAGAACAATTATACATAACAAGTATCTCAAGAAATCAGTTCATCGACGAAGAATCCGGAGGAGATCTCAGAAGCTTGAAATTATCTAGCTGGAGCACCTTGTTTCTCACGTGGAAACTCCATTTCGAATTGTCGAGATTGAATCTCGACCGGTCGACCTTCTGATTGCTATAGGTCACACCACACTGCTTTTGATTGGCTTCAGAATTCAAACTCGACCGATCGACTTCAGGTTTCAACCAGTCGAGATTATATGTTTATAATCTCTTTCATGTTCTGCTTTGTCTCGACCGGTCGAATTGAACTCGACCGGTCCATTCTATGTCTTCTGGAGCTCTAGAAACTTTGACTAGTCGAAATAGCCATTTCGATCGGCCCAAATGGGCTCTTCTTTCTTCTCTCTTTTCTTTCTCGGGCAGATCTTCATTGAGCGATCTCGACCGGTCGAGATGGCACGTTCGGTTCAAATGGGCTCTTCTTTCTTCTCTCTTTTCTTTCTTGAGCAGCTCTTTATTGAGCGATCTCGATCAGTTGAGATGGCAATCTCGACCGATCGAAATGACCATTCAGCCACTTCTTCAGTGGGCTTCTCTTGGATTACGTGCCAATGCTTTGAGTTTCTCTTAACTTCGATCTTTTAACTAATTTTACATTAATCCGACCTTTGAACCTGTTGCAACACAACATGAACTAAAAGCACACATTAGTAGTTAAGCGAGGGCTAACAAGGCCTAGATTTGAGTATAATTTATACCATTTTAGAGACCAATCACACCCCCAAACCTCAACTATGCAAGTCTTCGAGCAAAAGCAACATGAAAAATATAACCCAAAAGCAAAACTAAAAATAACCTAATAATGTACAAGCTAATCTATGAAAATAGAAGCCACTTTCGTAGGGAGCACAATTGCATTTAGTGTATACAATAAGCCTCTAAACCCCTAGGTGATCTACAGTGGAGGAGTTGTGTCTCCTGAGAGTTTACAGTGAATGTACCCACAAACTTCCAAAATTATTTTTTGAAACCATCGGTATATTGAGTTTTCAAATTCGGTTTTCATAATATATATACTTTTGGAAAATAAAAATCATTAGTCATTTCAGCATGCAAATTTTCATTCTCAAATACCGATGCCATGTTGATTTTATTGTTGCCTATTGAAACAAACCCAATGCTCCATTCCTTAGATAAATCTATCATTCATGCCTAGAGTGTCGTGTGTGCATTTACCAATTCTCAAATTGTTCTATCGCCGGATTAATCCAAACAAGGAATCATCAGATCCCAAGTCTCGACTCAATCCTCACCTTAGGTATACACTCAAAACAAACTCGCTCCGATGAATGGTTCATTTATTCACACACATGTGAGAAGGAATTATAATGCAAATAAAAAAGTCTCACACAATAAAAGAAACACGGTGCATCAATGAATTTAAAAGAAATCTTATAATGAATGATGCTTGTTTCTTAAGCACGTCATACCAAACACCATAGACATTGTGCTCTCACTCTCTACAAGGCATTTACCAACCGAGATTGGATCAAGGTATTTTTTCTGGTTGTAATGAGGCTCAGGTAAAGTTTAAGAAAGAAAGGGAAAGTTGGGCTCAAATTTCTCTGAGAAATTGGAAAAGAAACACATTTGATTTTCTCATTTTCACTTTCTTTTGCAAATTTTTTAGAAATTTTCTTTTCTCAACTCTCTTTTCTTCTTACTCCTTTCTTTTTGAACTCACCTCATATTTTTCATTTATTTTCAACCTTTTCTTTTTCTCTCTTTTTTTTCTTTTTTCTCTCCCCTTTTTCAAATGAATTTATGTGATATGCTCCCAGTCAATACCACTACCATGCTTCTTCACGTACTCTCCTACCATTTACTCTCATCCCTCGTTCCCAATTTCTCAGAGATTGAAGGGTAAACCTTCAATTTTCAGAAATGGTGTTGGGGTATGTTAACTGGTTTATCAATAAACATATAAAGCAATTTTTTATTTTTTCAAGCAAGCTCAATAACTAAGTATGAGGTGGGGCATTTTAGGTTCAAACGAGCCAAAGACGGCCTTCGATCATTTCCTCACAGGGTGGTAAGGATGCTTATTTGCTTCAAGCTACAACACAATGTGTTCTAGTACAATTATATAAAACAATGCAAAGTAAACAAACCAATAAAAAGTGTATGACATTTAGACAGTAAGCATGAATTCAAAGAAATACTTGAATTTTTATGCACTCATCAAGAACGGGAAAATAGATCTAAAGCTCACTGAGTCTTTCCTAGAATCCTAAAATTCAAAATTTAAACTAATCATTTGATTTTCGGACTTGAGTATGGCAAAAGTGCAAATATTTTCTAAATATGAAATTCTAAATCAATCCTCGAATGTTTACATTCGAATTAGCAATCGTAAGCAACAACAGCCCTAACATGACATTAATATTTTAGAATTATAACTCACATGCATCAACAACTACAGTTTGAAAACTGCGACAAAATAGACAGTGATGGTTTAATAACTATATACAAATGTGGTAATGAGGGTGCAATTAAACCGTGGTCAACCAAAAGATGCAGAAATTAAAGACATGAACCACACATTCAGCACAACACCCCCAAACTTGAATGGTACGATGCCCTCATTGCATAAAACAATAATCATCAACAACAGCAAGAGGGCGAACAACAAAAGATGTATGAAATCAGCATAAGCATCAATGATTGCCGCCTAATGTCCCTTACGCTTTCGGGAAGAAGAAGGAGGAGGAGGCAGAGGTAGAGTGACTCCCTTCCCACGAGCGGAAGGAGGTGCTCTACCCAAATCGGCGTCACCGACATCGATAACAGTGGGAGACAATCGGTTACGCAAGTTGTTCATTTCTCTCTCCCACTGCTCACGTGCCCTTGCATGTTCTTTGACAGCTGCCGCATGAGATTTGGTATCCGCTTCGCGGTAATACCTCTCATAATTCCATCAAAGCTTCATCGCCTCATAATCCTTTATCTGTGTAAACTATTATGCCTTAGAGGAACTGTCATCGATCGTTCGGCCACCAAGGCGGTGTTAGATCGATTAAGCTCCTCCTCAAGGGCATCGGTATACATGCCCAGAGCATGGACGAAAGAGGCATTCACGATGACTGAGGATTGAGTGGGTACTCCCTGATAAGGCACAATGGCCCAGGTCGAATGGTCGGACGTGATAAGGTCATGTGAACCCTCGTTGTGCACAACCAAAGCTAAGGAGGTCCCATCAGTCGGCACATCCTGTACATTCCTCTCAGAGACTAGAGAAGAGGAGCTTGGCTCCTTAGAATCCATGGGTCCAAGAGCAGTGTTGGCCCTTGGCTCTCCCGATGAAGATGGGGGAGTCGGGCCAGCAGGCTCTGAAATCGAGGCCTCAGGTGGGGTTGTGTCTGAGCCCTCCTTGAAAGGCTCATCTGATGGAGGTGGGAGAGGAGGACTAGGTGGAGGAGCAGGTCCGTCATCATGGGAAGACCCACTCGGACTTGTCCTTTATAATAAAATGGTGATCCCTCCCATCACCTAGTGTAAAATCCCCCTCATGGATGTGAGCTCGACTCGAATCTCAGCCTACCCCACCTCTAAAGTGAGGAGGCGTTGCTCCACCGTGGGCAATGCCCCCATGAATGGCCCCATTCATGAGGCCATTAAAACTTTCGACACCGATGTCGAAGGTGTCGGGAAAGAATGTGGTGGGCGGTATAGAAGGAATGGTAGAAATGGATGTGGCGGGTACACGCTCTGGTGTAACGATAGAGTCCGTGAAAGCACGATGACCGGAGGTGCAATTGTAGATGTGGGAATGGAATAAGTCTCGACCCATGGGAAAGGAGATGGGGGTCGAGGAGACGGAGGGGAGTAAGTGGTATCCCCCGTGTTGAGTGGTGGCGAAGGTGAAGGTGTGAATAGTATGGGTTGGGCGAAGGGTGGTATGGTGGTGTATGAGGGGCCAACTGGTGGCTTGCACCAGTCCCTCGAATTTGGGGTAGTCTTGACCCCTTTGCAAGTCCCACCCATGGGGGGTATGGCTGGGAGGCCATAAGCCTCACCCAACTGGACCCTATCAAACTAAATGTCGACCCCATCGACTTTCGTTGAGACACGGTCTAGTTCGGCAGAATTGTATAAGAGGTTTTGGTAAAATAGCCGGACCAGGCAAGGGTACACCGGCGTTAAGGAGGGTGTCAACAAGTCCGCGAGGCCGGCTCGCCTTAGATAGGCCAGTGAAAACTGAGTCTTAGGAAGCTTGTTGAAGAATTCCATGTCGAACTTGGGTTCGACAAAGAACTCATGGTGCATCATAGATGCACGCAATTATTCCCTCCTTGGGGTTGGGTCACGTTGGTCACGGTAGTAGCCGGTGGTGGCTATGACGCAATAGCTGATGCCCTCGTGCTGATACGAATACCAGCACTGAGGTTTGGAGGCACAATGTTTGTGCAAATTTAGATATCATCGGCACGAACCATCACCTCGTGCCCATGGTGATGGTTCGTGCCGATACGAATACCAGCACCATGGGTGCCTTGCCCTGTCACGTTTCTTACCCATAATATCTAAATTTACACAAACAAAATTAAAATTTAACATGCACAATCTAAAAGCGCAAACAATTGACACAAACACAACCTAGACATAAACAAAAAAGAAATGGCGCGAAATTACCCTTGAAGCGCGAGCAACGTCGATTGCGGCCTTCGAATGTGAAGTGTCGAGCTTTCGCATTGAATTTATTGGCGTGGGACGGCGAAATGAGAAACAACGATCGACAATGGGCGACGGAAGATGGAAAGGTGGCATAAATGCACGTGTAAGTGAAGGCATGTGGGGTTGAAGTGAAATGGCGTGCAAAAGGAATCAAAATTTCAAAGGGATTCACGCGGGAACTCAAGGAAGGAGTCGGGGAGCTAGGGTTGATCGAAAATGGGATTTCGACAGGTCTTAAGGCTTTATATAGCCCTGGAACTATTGATCTCAACCGATCGAAACCATTTCAACCAGTCGAAACTAAATAGAAACTCAGGTTTCTATTATAAATATAATTTCAGCCAGTCGAAATTTGTTCCTCTTCTCATGTCCTGAGCACTTCGACCAGTTGAAATCTGGTAGAGAACATGTTCTCAGCCTAGATTTCACACTAACTAATTTTTTTTTCTTTTTTATTTTGCAATTTTATTTCTCTGTACTTACTACCTGCATACAAACAAAAATCATTAAATATAATAAAAACAAGATAAAAATCCTAAATTAATAATGTACAATGAACTAATAATGTACAATGGACTTGGGTTGCCTCTCAAGAAGCGCTACAGATGCGTCAGTAGCTTGACAAGGTCAAAGTGCTCATTATGGCACAGGCGGGGCCAGGGGGAGAAGAAGTCTCCTCAGCCATCACTTGACCTTTTAGGTTGTTAATTGGTTGAGACGGTTATCGGCCCTCATCTCTCTTGTTCAACGCAATCGCTAGTTACCCAAGTTAGGTGTCTAGCTTGGCAATGGATTGCGTGTGAGAGTAAAGTAATTGCATTTGAAGCATTTATGTGCTCTTGTACCGCCTCGGGGTATAATGGTGCAGCTGGACAATTGGGAATTTAATGAGTTGGGGTTTGGCATGTGCCATAAACTTCACTTACTTGAGCTATTGAATGAGACTTCGCACTCAACATGGATTCAAATTTATTTTCCAAAGCCTCGACCTTGGTAGAAATCTCCATCGTTGGTTTCAGCTCATACATGTCTCCTCGATTAGGAGATATGGTTCGTGAAACCTCAGGTTCGATCCGATTCGATGCAGCCTGTTGCACCGAATTCTCACTTAAGTTCTCAAAGAGCTCCCAAGCATTGTTTGTAGTCTTTGTGAGGAATGTACCCCGACAAGAGGCATCGTTCATCTACCAGTTTTACTCATTCAACCCTTCATAGAAGCTTTGCACAATTTTCCAATTTGGAACCCCGTGATGGGGACACTTGCGCAGAAGTTCATTAAGGCGTTCCCAGCTGGCAATCAAATCACGATTCGTTTTGCCAATCGGAAAGTACTTAGTGAGAAACTTTGTTTGTAACTCTTCCCAGCTGGCAATCAAATCACGAGGCAAAGAGTTCAACTACCTCTTTGTCTTGTCCTTTAAGGAGAATGGGAAGAGCCTCAAACGATCAGTCTCTTCCGACAACGTGTTTATTTTAAAATTTGTGAAGACTTCAAGAAAAGCTGTTAGATGATCGTAGGGATCCTCATTACTAAACCCATAATAACTTGGAAGCATTTGAATGAAGTTGGGCTTAATCTCGAAGGTCCTATTTTTGGTGGCTGCAAGTAAACGAATACCCGAGAGAGATGCTATAGTAGACGATTTGTAATACTCCCTCAACGTCTTAGCCCCTGGTTGTTCATCTCCTGCCATATTGGATTGAATTGGAGGCGGGGCAGTAGAATGTTCAAAACTTACGACTTTTTGAGAATAACTTGAGCTAGCGTAAATACGTTGGCATTATCTCAAGCTCAATGTCTAGTCCCTCTAGAGAAGGAAACTGCGACCTCAACCTTGACATAAACAGAAATTAAAAACAAAAATAAAATACTAAACCTACCTACTGGAAACCAAAAACATGTACCTTAGCCTCTTGCGGCGTCCCGTGATAAGCTTTCGGTAAGTTGAAGCTTTCGTTCTCCCAAGCCTATAAAACAAAAATAAAGCAAACTAGGGTTAGTTTATAATACAAGGATACACTAATAAAAGAGAAGTTAAATCAAGTAAAGTTGAATTCCCCGACAATGGCGCCAAAAACTTGATCCTTTTAAATCTAAACCTTACAGTGCACAAGTTTGAATGTACTAAGGCAAGTACAAGGGTGTCAAACTACCGAGACTTGTTGTTTATCTGATCTAATCTATGACCTTTTCTAATGAAAAATTGTATTAAGTTTCTTATATCAATCTAAAAATAAAAATAAAACCTAAAAAGAACAGCTTTGAAATAAGAGATGAGAAGGCAGTCTAGGATCACTCTTGGATCTCAGACTCGTAAATAAAAAATCTTATTCCTTTCTTCTGATGAATCCCAGGTACCCCCACTTTAGGCTATAAGCTCTATCACTTCGTATATGAATTAGATAAATCTAAACATCAAGGCATCATTGCACGTAGCCAATTAAAACTACCCTACAAGGCCTAGTCTGATGGCGAATATCCGATCTAATCCAACCCCAATCCTTACAAGGCCACTAGGATTAAACTAAACCGAATTAACCTTTATAGTTCATCGTTCTCGATGACTCGGAACCTCAAACATGCAATCATATCATAAAAAAAATTCAAAACAGTAAAAGAAATTTAAATTTATTATATACTTATATGAAATTTACAAGAGATCCCAGCAGGAAACTTTTAACCTCGCATCGATCGAATGACCTTCATTATTGATGAATTGGTCCTCTCTCGATGGTTACAATCAATCCCACTCTATTTCAGAACTGAAAACTAACCTTAACCTACAAACTCTCATGCTAAAACTTTCTAGAAAAGTCTGCCATGAGGGATCCCTAAACCTAACCCCTAGAGTCCTTATTTATAAATGTATAAGGGCCTAGAACAATTATACATGGCAAGTATCTCAAGAAATCTTAAGAAATTAGTTCACCGAAGAAGAATCTGGAGATCTCGGAAGCTTGAAATTATCCAGTTGGAGCTCCTTATTTCTCACATTGAAACTCCATTTTGACTTGTCCAGATTCAATCTCGACTGGTCTATTTTCAGATTGCTACAAGTTGCACCACGTTGCTTCTAGTTTGGTTCAGAATTCACTCGACCGGTCGACTTCAGGTTCGACAGGTCGAGATTATATGTTTATCTCATGTTCTGCTCTGTCTCAACCGGTCGAACTGAACTCAACCAGTCCATTCTGTGTTTTTTGAGGCTCTAAGAACTTCGACCGGTCAAAATGGCTATTTCGACCGGTGCAAATGGGCTCTTCTTTCTTCTCTCTTTTCTTTCCTGGGCAGCTCTTTACTGAGCGATCTCAACCAGTTGAAATGACCATTCAGCTGGCTTCCTTTGGATTACTTGCCAATGCTTTGGATTTCTCTTAACTTCACTCTTTTAAATCATTTTACATTAATCCGGCCTTTAAACCTGTTGCAATACAATATGAACTAAAAGCATACATTAGTAGTTAAGCAAGGGCTAACAAGGCCGAGATTTGGGTATAATTTATACCATTTTGGAGACCAATCAATACCACCCCCCTTGACAATCAGCATGGGGGAAAATAAAAACTACTAATAGTTTTGTTTCCCTTTCCAGGTAAAAGTACTCAACTGTTACTGGGCCAGCTTAGACGCATCCAAATCCCTATAACAGTTGACGATATCTTAGGAAGCAGACGAAATAAAAGACAAAGCGAAAGAGAGAGTGTATCTGAAAAAGAAAAGTCATCGATATATATCTGAATAAGGTTTATACAAGTGGCACCGGAGGCATACCCCCTATATATACAATGAAAAGAAAAGAAAATATATACAAGCTGCCCTACTCCCTCCGCTGCCTCTGGGATGGGTGGTCACTGCTATCCCCAATCTCATCAACTCGTGGATCTTGAGTCTGATCCATCGAAGCCTCAACTAAAGCCTAGGGAGCTACCGAAGGCCTCCTGGAAGAAGGCCCAGCAACGGAACCGCCCTCACTAGCCTGGCTGATCGATCACCTAGACCGTGAGCGCGAGTGACCAGAAGAGAACAACTCTCGAAGAGCCACCTCGTCCTGAACATAGTCCCTCAAACGCTCACGACATGTACAATGATGTTGACTAACCAAGGAGCTAGTAGCCTCCGACTTTGTCCCAGCAAAGCGAGTGACCACACCCTGGATCCCCTGGGTCCTCTCCAGATCGTACCGCAGCCGATCTATAGTGATCTCCATCTCAGACCTCACGATCCTGTGAGCACACTTCAGCTCTGCAGCATGAGTCCACTGCTTGACAATCAGATCAATCACCAGATTCTGATGGCTCCGATCGGGATTATCCAGTGCGGTCTGGAGCACCCCCTGGCAAGCACTAACATGCTCAACCTCAAGGCATGCACCCTCCAGCTGACGGACCTAGGAAAGAAGCATATATCTGAGCTAAAAACAAAATACATCTACAAAGGAAATAGAGATGCTCAAGAGCAAACAAGAACGTACCATCTCTGCTCACTCACGTAGCAGGTGATCGATCATCTCCACATTCAGTGGATCCGACTAAGGAGTAGGTGGAGGAGGTATCTCGGTCGTAGGCTGTTACAAGATGAACCAAAAATGCATCAGATATCGATACAAAGATGAAACTAAAAGTAAACTGCATAGCAACACCAACTGAACATACCTAGAGAGGAGTAGATATGTCGTAAGGATCCTGAGGGGCAGACTCAAGAGTAGAATCAGGAACAACCTGTACAAGACAAAAAAGAAACGACACAAAAATGTTAGAAAAAACAAACACATAATAAACAAAACGACACTAAAAATATCCACGAAATACCCATCATACCTAACTCTCATGGTGCAAAGAAGCGACAACGGCCTCTGCCATCTGCCTGTCCTCGGCTACCTTGCATTGAAAACATTCCAATGCGATCAGAAAAGACAGAGAAAGCAAATAAAATGAACAACAAAAAACCAATCATAAGACTTACCCAATGGGCTAACTCGGCCCGGAGCCGAGACATCTCCGGATCCTCCCTACTTGAGGAAGCCACCGAAGATGGATTGAAGGCTGGAGCAGAAGCGTCAACGGTGGCAAGCTCCGCTCTCTGCAAACACAATCAAAAACTTATCAAGAACACGAAACACTAAATATCAAACTTACAAGAAAACGCTAAGATTAGATGCATACCAGTCGATCGATCTCTGAGGCCATACTGGCCCTCATCTCACCATGGCCTAGTTGCTCACCCTCCAAGAACTAGACATACTGCGACAAGCGAGCAACCTAGTTCGCCGACGCGCTCTAAACAATAAAAACAAACAAAACATGTCAATAAACAAAAACAAAATGACCAAACAAAACAACATAAAACCAAACAAGGAACTCATAAGATCTTTGCAAGCAGCTACCAACTGGGTCTTTTCCCGCTCCTCTGCCTCTTTGACATCGGCTACGGAATAGGCTAGAGAGGTGAGCATGGCCTCGTCAAGGCGGGGAGCACTCCCCATCGCCCTCAGAGCCCTCTGGAGGGCCTTCAACGCTCCGCAAATGCTGAGTTTGTTCTGGCCTCGCTCCAACTTGGCTAGTCGCTCTCTTAGTGCAGAAGCGAACTCAAGTCTTGTACGCCCCTCGCTCCCGGCCTCGCAGCCCGTTAGCGATTCCGATGCGAGCTGGCACGACATGCACGTGTCCTCTTCTTTTCATATCTATGCTCATATTCTTATCTTTCGAGTTCAACTCCTTACTTCCTATCCCTTTTTAGGTAAATAATTACCTTTTTTTATAAATATTCTGAGAAATTACTTTAAGTGAGAAAACAAGTTAATTTCATTTATCAAAGTAGTTGCGGAAACTTGAGTTAAGCACTATCGGGTTAACCCCCTAATTTTGTTAACCTGATCGAGGTGTCTGGATTTATGACTTGACATGTAATTTAGAAGGCTTTGAAAACCTTTTTCATCAAAATAAAATTTTAAAAGTATGAAGTTTATATAAGACCAATTACACAATTACAACCCATATTTCAAAAGTAATGAACTTAGAAACAAAACCAAATAAAAAGGAAAGATCCTTTCAAAAATCCAAGTACAAGTGTTAGTAGCTCTGTAGACAAAAGGAGCTTGAAACTATCAGCACGGTTGTCGCTCTTAGTTAGCATTGTCATAGGTTTCTAGTACAAGTAGTATATGGGTATTCCATAGGTGCATGTGTAAGTGAGGTTTCCAGCAGTTGTGAATATAACAAATTATCAAGCAGTAATACCAACTATATGCAATACAACCAGATATTATTTAATTCAACAGTAAACAGAAATAATAGCAGTTCAATGATATTCAAAATTCATGATTAAATAGGAACTAATACAAATTAAGAATTAAGCATGCAATTATATTCTACAAATAACTCACAACAATAATATTGAGTATAAATTATAGCTTCATCAGGATTCGTCCAAATTGATTAAGTATAATTTAGATTTTCTTAAAGATTAGTTAATCATTATTGTTAAGTTCATTAAATATGAGTTAATTATTAGTATCATTTAATTAATTCAGAGTTGATATCAAACGCCAACCATGATCCTGTTTGTAAACTGTATGCCAATATTTGCGCGAATAAGGCTGACACTCTCCGTCGTTTATCCAATTAAGGTAAGGATCAATGAACTTGTTGGTCTAATTAGACTCAATCCCCAGCTGACATTTCTATAACTCTTTTATATACGAGACGCTCATACAAACCTGTTCATGAGAACTGTGATCAGCTATGCAATGTCTTGTACATGTCTTGGTATCATCTTTTCACTTTCATATTTTCAATTTTTGTTGCATTATCTTCTGAATTCTGTATTCTTTGCATATTTCATGATTCTATCGTTCATGTACTACAATCATATTTTTGTATTCTGTATCCTCATTTCTGAGGTTTTGTATTCATATACATTTCTATATTCATGTACTTTATTCATATATTATATTTTAGAATTTCGTATTCTATCTATCATTCACTATATTCTAAACAGTTTCAAGATTCTATCTTTACATTCAAGCGCGTCAATATTCTATCATAATACTATCATATTATGTTATATTATTTATCATTTCATTTCACAGCATGACTATCATATCATTTTATAATACTGTCATTTCATTTCAAAGCATGTTTGTAACAGCCTGGATTTTTCTAACCTGAATTTTTCGAGATAAATATTTTTTTTTCTTTAACTTTACACCAAACCTAAATGGGAAAATTCTGACCGCTAGATCATAGATCACAATCTAATACAGAATACTTGGTACATCCACACATATGTGAAAATCAAAGCAGATAATATATATGGCATAATTTAAATCTCCAGTTCCAATATCTAATGTGAATAGTGAACTAAAACAAACCACCGATAATGGCCAACCATCACCTAACAGTGGTGTACAACACATCTATAATAACACAAACATACCGAACCCGAACTTACGAAAGTCCACAATGTACTAAATCTATGATCCCGGAATCTCACGAATCCTCAAGTCTTCAATCCTCAAGTCCGACATCCTGATAAATGTTATACCTGTGACGTATAGTCGGGGTGAGCTAATAGCTAAGCTTGAAAATTCTCAAATCTATTTAATATCTTATCATATAATCACATAGATTTAATGATAGAAACAAAAATGAAACGGAATAGATATTCAAGGATAGAAACAAATACGAAAAATAGTGGATATTCAATTTGAAACAAAAAGGGGAGCAAATTAGGTATTCAACTTAATTTTCCATTACTCACATCATATAATATGACAGTTTCCATTATTCACGTCTTACAGTGTTTACATATCTTTCAGTTCACTTCACTCAGCATTCACATATCTTTCAGTTCATGTCACACTGTGTTCTAATATCTTTCAGTTCACATCACATCACACAGTGTTCTAATATCTTTTAGTTCACATCACACCACACATGGTTTCTAATATCTATCGGTTCACATCAAATCACACAGTGTTCACGTCTTATAGTTCAATGTCTAAAGATTCAGATTTCCATCGTCCAGTTGGTTATCTTCCAGTATGTTCATATTTTCCACTACCTTCCAGTATCTTCCAATTCATATCTTACCATGTGCAAATTTCTAAATCACATCTTTCAGTGTTCACATTTCTAGTTCACATCTTACAGTTTTCAGATTCCCAATTTATAACTCACAGTGTTCTAAATTTCCAATTGTAGTGGTCCAATTAATGTATGGTATGCAGTATGTATGGATAACCCGTCGTATCGGTCTAGTCAGTTTATAGTCATTCAGTTGGTATCCAGTTAGTTAATGTAGTATGCAGTTGTAGACACCCAAATTTGGCCCAAGGTCCGATCGAGAGACATTTTGAGCAAGGCGCATCTCTGAGCTTTTGATGACATGTATGAAACCCTTAGGAACCTATCTGAACCCTTAGGAATCACCCTAGATTCCTTAGGAACCTTCCTGAATCCTTAAAAGTCCATCCCGACCTTTAGAACCCATTCCGGACCTAAACCTAGCTTTCCCGAGCAATGAATGAAGAGTGGTGCACCGGGACTAGCTGTAACCTTCTACTGCGATTGAGTCTTATACCATTAAAAAGTAAAACTCCTCAGTTTTCCAACAAGCCAAGAATCACCCAATCGGAGCTGTACACAAAAAGATATCGCACTCCGAAGTACAGGAGCAGAATGGTAAAATCAGCTAAACCCCCCTAGGGATTTGGCGCAACTAATAGTTGCGCCAGGTATAAGGTGGACCCCACCCCACGGGCAGCCAACTTCTAGGCACTATAGCTCCACTGTATTACTATACATATGCTTGGCGCAACTAATAGTTGTGCCAGGCATATGAACAGTAACCCTGGTTCTTTACCTCGAATTTTGAGAATGGGGTTTGACTTGTTGACCATCTTGACATTTAGGGTGTGTTTTGCTAGTTCTGTTGTGCTCATTTACTATCTATATGCAATCTCTTAAATGTTTTAAAAGCCCTACCCTATCATCTACCATTGGAGCAACTCTTCACACTTTTCAAGGCTCAAAAAATCCTAGAAAACCTTTGATTGCTCATTACCTAATTGCTAATCCAAATTAGCTTTTAAGCACCCTCATAACCTCTCTTTTTCCTATAAATAGAGAGGCACCCCTCCCTTTACAAGGGCTTGAAAAAATTTGCAATTAAGAGATTAAGGAATCCCTTCTCTCTCTCCTCTAGTGCACCATTCCCATACAAATTCTAGAACTTTGAAAATCCCTTTAGACCCTAGCATTTCATCCAAGAGCTCTAGGTTAGAGGTGTGTTACCCCCTCGTCTTCCCTCTCTACCTCTTAGCTATCAAGCCATAGGAGTTAGAACCCCATTTCTCATCATACAAACCTTCAAAAGCTCACCGAAGCAAGCCAACGCAAGGGTCCACAGCGGTGCAACAAAGGCCCGATAGCTCCAGCTCTCCTCTTTATTCCTCTTCCTTCTCGATTATTCCTCAAATTCCCATTTGTGCTGTTACGCCGCTGAATTTTCGGTAGGAACAGAAGGACACAAATAGGATTTTAAAGACTCTTTGGGCAAGAGAAAATCTTTTTCTTTTCTTTCATATTATTTTGTTTTGGCCATAAGTAGAGACCGCATTAAGCGGGTCAATTGGGTGCCTAACACCTTCTCAATCGATAACCAAAGCCCCTACCCAAGAGCCTTTGGCGTAGACCGGATTCAGAGCCATATTTGTGGTATTTTGGTGCTTATAAAATTGATCTAGGTTTCTCGGGACACCTAAAGCTCCGGGTGGTGACTCTAAATATTTTATTAGAGAGTGCATCGTCGCGACGGGATCGTTACAAATCCCACAGTTGCACAGATGGTGACTCTACTAGGGACTAGTTAGTAGAGTTTCCCCTTGAATTTGGCCTCTTTACTTTTTAATTTACTAACCCTTTTATGGAAAATTTGTACTTTCGGCCCTATAATTTTGCTTATTTGTAAAAACGGCCATGTAGTTTCAATCTTTGCACAAAAGGCTAGCTCCAAGCCAAGCCCTTTCCACGCCAGCACACATATATCCGTTCTTTATATATATATATGAGAACTGCTCTTGATATTAGAATTCTCCTATAAAAATTTCAAGTAGTTTGTTTTCTTTATACCAGTGCAGACCACATTGTAAGCTGCAACACAACGAGCACTGGTAAGATAGCATTTTTAATAGTAAGTATAAAAAATTATAAGATAAGAAAAGAATGGTCATATCTACTACCTTATAGTAGCGCGCCGCTGACATAAGGTAGCGTATCGCTACCTTAAGTTAGTGCCGCTATCTTAAAGTAGCGTATCGCTACCTTAAGTTAGCGCCACTATGTTAAGATAGCGGATCGCTATCTTAACATAGCGCCGCTAACATAAGATAACGGGTTGCTATCTTAAGATAGCACCGCTAACATAAGGTAGCGGGTCACTATCTTAAGGTAGCGACCGCTAACTTAAGATAGTGGCGCTACCTTAAGATAGCGATACGCTACCTTATATTAGTGCCGCTATCTTAAAATAGCGACCCACTACTTTAAGATAGCTACCGCTACATAACTGAAATATATGAAGTTAGTTTGACAATTTAATCTTCATTATTTTTTATATTTTAGGATGAAATGGATGTTCCCTTTGTCATTTTGATGGTGTTCGAGTCGAAAATAATACTTATAACGGTAGACATCGAAAGATTGTCGTTGTTAGAGAGAAGATATCATTTGATCAATTTAAGCAGAAAATATACAATGTCAGTAGGACTTGACCGAAAGAACATTCGATTACACCATCGGTTTCTTTGCATATAGGAAAGGAGTTAGTGTTTGCTGAATTGTCCGACTCCGATGATCTTGTGAACTTAATTAAAGCATATCGTATTGGTGATGGTGTGATAAATATTTATATCGAAAAATCATTAGCAACTCCTATGACAGAAATTTTATCGTCTATTGCAGTATTTCAACCGTTCCAACATGAAACAAACGAAGATGATAAAGAAATTGAGGAAAATGTCAGATTAGGAGATGATGATAGTGTAGAACCATAATATTTGATTGAAAATTAAGGAATACGGTTTAAAGAGGAGAACTTCGATGTACTAATGATAGCCAATGATGATAGAAATATAAATTTAAGATTTCGCCCCTATCATAAGCCTTTAGAGCAACCTTCTTCAGACATTCGAATGAGAGAAGGCGATGAAGATTAATGATATTGTCCTCAAATAAATCCGATGCATGATACATCTCAGCTCAACTTCGAATCGATAAACAATACATTTGACTGGAATTAGTGGAAAATATTTTTAGGAGGCCTTAGTCCATTTCAATAGCCTTCCGAACCAATAGCTTCGGAGCAAATGATAATCGAGCCTTCAACAGAACAACCTCTCGCACTTCAAACATTCCCACCTCGGCCAACCTCAACCTAAACAACTGTACTTCAACTAAACGTACCTCAACGAACTCAATCTCAATCACGTAATAATCATTCAGTCAATGACGGTGATAGTGATCCTGAAAATAATGAAGCACCGTCGTTGCCCACTTCGCGTGTTGATACTAATAGGGGAATTGATCAACCTCTGGTGGACGAAGACTATGATCTTAATGACTCAGAGGGTAAGTATATAGATTCGGATGATGATATAAAGGGGGGCCATTAATTGTTGGTCAGACATTCAAAAATAAAAAATCCTTCCAAAAAGCTCTTAAAGAGTTTGTCATGGTAAATAATTTTTAAATTAAACCAATAAAAATCAGTCCTCTTCGAGTTACGCTGAGGGGTGTTGAAATAGGGTATATTTGGCAAATACATGCTCAAAATTGGTCGGGGTGGATACGTTTGTCGTGATGACTTTTCGCTCAAAATATACGTGTGGAATGTTAGCTTTCGAAAGAGGACATCGCTAGTGTACGACATCCTAGATAGCTTCCTTCGTGAGGGATAAGTTGTAAAAGGCTTTGACGAAAGTCCTGCTTCAATATTTTTTTATATTGAAAAAAAATACGGTGTAATAGTAAGCTACTAGAAAGCATGGAGAGGGAAAGAAATGACGTTGAATAATATCCGAGGTAGCTAGAAGGAGCAATTTAAGATGTTACCGTCCTATGTCGTCGAATTACAAAGGGTTGATCTAGACGTACAGACCGAATTGTGTCATGAGCCTGATAATGCCTTTCAGAGGTTTTTCGTAGCATTTGAACCTTGCATTAGGAGCTTCCGTAATACTTTGCGTAGAATAATTACAGTATATGAGATATATTTGTGCGAACGATATAAATGAGTATTGTTAATAGCTACGACGATAGACGAGAATAGACATTTATTCCCTATAGCATTCGACGTTGTACCTAAAGAAAATGAAGATCATTGGACATGGTTCCTTGATCTATTAGGGAGACGCGTAATCGGAGAGTTTTAAGAGTAGTTTATATTGATATCAGACTGGCAGAAGGGCTTGATGAAAGTTGTGCATAATATTTTTCCTAACGCCTTTCACAATTATTGTATGTGACACCTAGCTTTGAATCTTTTTTATACATATAAGGATACAATCTCCCGACCGCTATTCTGGGTTGCTACCCGTGCATTCTCGGGGGTAAAATTTAAAAGAATTTTACGAAAAATAGAAGACGAAACCCCTGAAATGTATAACATGGATTAAAGAAGTCGGTGACCATTTATGGGCGCGCGCATATTTTTCATGAAAGCGTTATGATATGTTGACAATAAATATAGCAGAAAGTATTAATAGTGTGTTAAAGATAGCCAGAGAGGAACCGATCGTGATAATGCTAGAAACCATTCACATTAAGATGGTCAAATTCTACCTCCGACATCATGAGGAAAGAAATAAAATGACACACGTGTTGACACCGATAGCGGAAGAGCACCTAACACGAAATTCAAGGTGGGTCAGTCGAAAGAACGTCGTTCCCTATAGTGGTGATACATTTTAAGTTAAATGGGGGCAATACACTTACATTGTCGATCTAGAGAAACAAACATGCACATGCAGACGTTGGGCTATCCTTGGATTACCATGTTTGCATGCGATCACTACATTATCGCGCAGGAACAGGGACAAAGAGATTCCTTAGTTTTGTGAGTATTAGTTTACTAGTGCCTTATTTAGGGAAACTTACAAGGAATACTTTGTTCTGACCGTTGATAAGCGCCAATGAACCGTTCTAAGGGAAGACATCGAAGTTTTGCCTCCACACAGGATATGTCAAGCCAATCGCTCGAAGAAAATGAGGATAAGATCTAAAAGCGAAGTTCGACCACTACGGTGTAAAAATTGTATCGAATACGGACATAACCGCCGCTCATGTAAATTTATTAGAATATGAAACCTATTTCATAGTGTAATTTACAAAAATTAGATTCGATCGAATATTTCTTGAACTTGTCAAATTTTTCTGAATTATTTTTTATTTTAAATCTTGCCGAATTATTACCCTTAAAACACTATTTTTGGGCATGTTGCACTTCAATCTATGATCTATCACTTTGACGGTACAGATCACCCCGCATCTTAACTCATTGAAGGTGTAAGATTATTTAAACACCATTTTAGTGTTTAAATGATAGTCAAGAGAGTCGGGTGCATTTAAATAAAGACTCCAATTGACTTTCTTAACATTCATTTAACCACCAAAATGGTATTTAAATGATCTCACACCATGAATGGTTTAAGATGTGAATGAGTTGTACTGTTTTAGGAAGATTTAAACCTCTGGATGTATTGACTATATCAACCACTGTTTTTAGTTTTAATATTTGATATTAAATTTCACCAATCCGATGATTAATATCCACATATAGCGGGGCTGAGATATAGTCTAACGATAGATTTCAACTTGGACATTTTATATTCGTCACAAATATGCGTCACGTGGGATAATTATAAATCACACTTCAATGGTGTGAGATAAAAATATATATATATATAATTTTAATAGTGTACATATCATTTAAACACTATTTAAGTGTGTAAATGTCATTCAGGAGCTATTTTAAGGCTAATGGCTCTATTAATCGAAGAGATTGTAATGTGCCAATTTTTTGGCACCACAAATCCTTAGATCATGGCTTTCGGATGGCATAGATGATTTTTTTTTCACATGAAATAGGTTCCCAAAATATCTTTCTTTTAAATTGTGTGCAAGGTCAACATTGTGTGTGCAAGGTCAATTGTATGACAAGTAGATAGGGGTAAAAAATAATTTGCATTATATGGTTCCAAGTTGGTAATAGAGGTATCCTTGTTTGAAATTTTTGAGTAAATGCACCTTAAAGTCGGCCAAGCAGTTAGAGAATCCAGAACCTAGAGATCCCAACTCATGATGAGTTGGCATCAAGTGCAAGGGTAAAAAAATTCAGAAAAAAAATATGGACGAATATACAAGTGAAGGAAAATCGACATAAAATTTTAGACAGAAATAAATGAAAGAAAACTTTACACAGAATTTACACAAAAATTTATAAGTGAAAGAAAAATAACTACTCAGTTATTTTTCCAAACGTGTACAAGGAATGTCCGATTTCGACTCGAAATTGCGGCATATTTTTCTCGTCAAAATCTATTCTCCATCATTTGGAAAAGTACTCCATATACTTCAATATAAAAATACCATAGTCCCAACCATTGTGTTGGTGAGGAAGATTGTTAGTTTATTACCCAAGTGCTTGTTGAACTTATTTAAGTGATGAGATGGTAAAAATCAGAAGACAAAGGTGGAGTGAAATGATTATGAAAACAGTAACCCAAAGTACACAGCCTGCAAGATACAGGGCTATTGTAGCAAGTTTTAAGGAAGTAAGAGTTTGTCCCACAGAGAAATTGATCTAGAACCCAAAATGGGTTATAATAGTAGGCCTCCAGATCTGACAATCCTAAAGAAAGGGAGTTGGGGTCACACCTACACTAAATTGCCTACTAAAAATAAAAGAAATAAAGTGTAGTCCTATCCTAAGAAAGGGTTATGAAAAAAATAGTGGTGGTGTGTTAAAATAAAGATAAAATGGTGGGAAGTAAACTACTAGGCCAAA
This sequence comes from Chloranthus sessilifolius, assembly GCA_021018995.1. NCBI lineage: Eukaryota > Viridiplantae > Streptophyta > Magnoliopsida > Chloranthales > Chloranthaceae > Chloranthus > Chloranthus sessilifolius. The sequence goes on along the minus strand of CM037584.1, from coordinate 99,899,673 downwards.
TTCATATCAGTTTTATAACTCAAATCTAGATCTACTTCTGTAGGAATCCTTGCTGATGTGCTATCAAAAACTACAGTAAGGAAGAAGAATCCAACTCACTCTTGTGATTCAACCTGGTCCCTTAAGGCTATACCCTGTCCACTTTAATGGTCACAGACTATCCAATAGGGTAGATCAAAGCAGAAGAAGAAAATCAGAAAACCAATTTGATTAATAGGAGTAGATTGATCTTAAGGTTATAACCTCTCCACTCAAATGGTCACAGATTATCCAATAGATGTCCTCCACCAAACTGAACAAATCAGAACATTAAAACTATTGCAGACACTATGTTTGCCAAGCTACAAGCTCCCCAGATCTGTTATAGATCTGACAGCCATTCATAGGAATTCCAACCCATAAGGGACTTAAATGCAGCTGATCATTGCTGCTAAAGGCCTGTAATGACTTAGCCCTCAAGTCTGTAATCACTACAGAAAAAGTTAGATCTAACATCTGATATTGGTCAAGTATCACAGAGGGGAGTAAGTTCCTGCAACAACCTCTCACCAGGCTACAAGCTCAAGTGCAGAGGAGAAGAATCCTTCTCAGATCTGGACTTGGAATCACCCTAGGGCTATAGTCTGTCCAATTAAATGGTCACAGGCTATCCACAGAGGTTATCCTCACCACAGAGGTCTGAGAAGGAACATGTAAACTGTTGCTGCCACCATGGTCCCAGGGCTACAAGCTCAAGCTTCCACAGGCTTTTCAATCAGTCCAAATCCTAAATGCATGCTATAACCTGAACAAAACTACGGGCAAATAGGAAAATAAGAGATTGAATGAATATTTAAAGTGCAAATTCTATTGATCAACATTACCTACAATGCAATTTCTCAAGGCAGCAGCCTTGTACACAACTGCTCAATCAAAGATCCCAAAGATTACATGACCCATTATAAAACTAAATAAAAGTACACCTAGCTGCTTACAAAAAGATTTAGCTAGCAAGTGCTGGGCTAAGAGAGAAGAAAAATGGGAAAAGGAAGTGATCAAACCCTAACCTTACCCTGCTCGAGCTCACAGCCTACAAAGGATGAAGGAGAGATGATAATTCTAAGTTACAAACACAGCTTATGTACTCAATCCTAATGCCTTGGCTCAGAGAAGAGTAACCCTAATTTTTCTAGCAGATGTAGCACTGTTATAATCCTTGAATGCTTTAGAATGTGTGCCTCAAGATCAATGCCTCGGGATGTGTGTCCTAGACTTGGAGAAATCCCCAAAATGTCCCTGGAGTTAAGACTGAGAAGTGGATAGCCCGAGCTTCGCGGGACTGGCTTCTGAACATTAATTCTCTCGTGTGGCTTGTAGAGTACTGGCGAGGTAAAATTTGGCTTTAAATGTTGCTTTCTCGTGCAGAAGGATTTAAGCTTGTTGTACAGTTTGCAGAGTCCTTGCGAGGTAAGAAAGGTTTGTTCACTCGCGCAGGTGGACTTTGCATTACCGTGTAGCTACTCTGGCTTTGAATGCACTCGCGCAGAAGCGTTTGCCATGCTTGGCTTGCTCGCGCAGTAGAGCTTCAGAATCTTCTGTCGCGAGGTACTAGCGCAAATTCCTTTACATCTCACTCGATTTCTTGTCAAGTAGGTAGCACATCTCGCTCAGTATAGGGTTAAGCTTCAAGGTGAGCGAGAGTTGCGTGAGAGAACTTCTGGAGCTCTCTCTCCTTCATAGCCATGCGAGAACCTCTCGAGTTAGCTGTTGTTCTTTGTGAAGATTGGTCTTGCGAAATAGTACACGCGGTTGATATAAGCCTTGATCCTCGCAAGAACTTCACGAGCTGGATTTCTGAAGGCTTAGTGCGTGACTGCTGCGCGAGAGGTTGCTCTATGATAATCCCTTCATTGAGTTGCGCGACTTCTTCGCGAGCTCTATTGTACTACATGTAACATCTGAGCGAGAGAGCTTTTCTGCAGCTTTAGCCATGTGAGGCAGCACCTCAACTGTGCGAGATAGCTCATTTGCTCTTCTACTGCTATGGAGTTGCTGCTGTTTTAGCTCTCTCTACTCACATCTATGCTTCTTTCATCTGCTGGACTTTCTTGGCCCATTATGACATACAAAATAGTTACCATGGTGTTCCATCAATCTCTAGCTCAGCTGTCATCCTTTGCTTGAATTCCCTCTCTTCATGGTACCAAAGGCATGGACTTTGTGTTAAGCTGCACAAGTTATTACTAATCTACAAAACAAGCTAAACAAGAGTTATTAGTCAGCTTCAAGGTCCAGCAAAGGCTAGGTTAAGAGGTGAAAAGTGGTACTTTTCAGTGAATAACAAAGATTGACACCGTTCATCACCGTTAGCTGTCATGGTTGATCAAGAGCAGAACTCAATCCGATAGTGTGAAGAAGTCGTGGTAGGTGATGCAACAAATTTTCTTTTTACGATTCAAACTTCCTTGAAGACTTTGGGTTGGCCGGGTCTATCAGCTTCACAGCGCGGTTCACTAGAGACACAATAGCCAATGCCCAATGTTGAAGTCTCTGGCTATGCATTGGAAAATAAATCTGTGTAATCGGAGATCTAATTAGTACTGTATTTATTAAGAAATATAAAAAGTGTTAATGTAATCTAAAAAAAAATTACCGTCCCACAATCGACAGCATTAATATTGCGTGTCGTACTCTTAAACAGGACGACAAGCGGTTTGCACTGGTGACGAACGTTCCACCTGTCACAGTATGCCTCTCATTTATCTAAGTCGTTGAGTGGCTCTAGATTTTCATCAGCCATAAATTTATTAAATTTTGAGTGGTCTACTATAATCAAGGTATGTAATTGATCATTAGAATAATTAATTTATTGAAAAGCACGAATGACGTAAATAAATAAATAAAATAATAAAGAAAAAAATTGATTCCAGGGCCGAGGCTGATGCAACCAGCTCTTGTCCGCCATTTCCGTAAATATAGAGTTTTTACTCTCTAAGACTTTGAAGTATGCATCCATCACTTCATTATCAAGCCACCTCCTTCCTTTGAGGACCCTTAAATTCTCTACGTGATGTTGACACCAGAGATAGTATTCAAAAGCGCAGGATCGTTATCCGCAGTCGGTTCCACATATTGAGCATAAATTTATGTTCCATGGACTACAGCTCTTCTTCTTCTTTTTAAACGACGACCACTCTATCATTTTACACATTCTTTCTTAGTTGGTGTCTTTCTTTTCTTCCGTGCTCGCAACTCATACCCTGTGCCCTTCTTTTCTAAGTTGACCTTATTCTTTGACGCAGAAAGTTTTACTAGTAGTGATTTAAGTGATGCCGACTGCGACTGGTAAGTAGGCTGGGTTACTGGAGAATCAACCACTTTGTCGACCGGCGGTTGGAGTGTAGTGGGATGAGAGGAGGAAGGCTTGGGTGGAGAGGATTGAGGGTAAATGGGTTCAGAGGAGGAAGGCTTGAGTGGAGAGGATTGTGGTGCAGAGGGTTGAGTGGTAGAAGGCTTAGGTAAAGAGGGTATAGAAGGTTGGGGTGCAGAGGGTTGAGTGGTAGAAAGTTTAGGTATAGAGGAGTTAGGGACAAATTGATGAGAGGGAGGGGAATTGGGGGTAATAAAAGTATCAAAGAGCACTGAAGATAGCATTTCATCCTATATAATTACAAAAAAAAAAAGTTTAATTAATTTTTCACAATATCCGCTATCATACCGCTATCTTAGGATAGTGTTCCGCTATCTTAGGATAGCGATCTGCTATCGTAAGTTAGCGGATAGCTATTTTAAGATAGCGGATAGCTATCTTAAGTTTCTAAAAATAATATTTAATATAGTTTTACCATTATTAGTGTTAGTGAACTAAAAATAATGATATAAAAAATTAAAAAAAATATTTTATATTTTAAGTTAGTATATACCTTTGATAAATGAGATTTTACTGCCACAAAATCATTCTTTATAGCAGCATTTTCGCTCTTCAAGTAAGCTACTTGATCTTTTAGAGACCCAACTTCCGCTTCTAAGGTTTTCTTTTCTCTTTCGAGCTGCTCAATTTGTACCGCCTGTCCTTTTAAAATAGCGAAGGCGCGATTGAAATCACCTATAATTTCTCTAACTGCCATCCAGAGAGACGAACACTCTTTCCGAAGCTCCGTTGGCTGCTCTCTTGTTGGCTGTTGCATACTTTCCACTTCTTTCCCCTTTGATTTTGATGTAAAATGACCTCGTAATCGTTATTATCGTCACTGTTATCATCGTTGCCATCCTCATCGTAATAATCATATAACTCTTTCTCCTTTTTTTGGGTCGGGTGTTTCTGTTATCTTTTCCATTTCTTTTCTATATCTCTTGGCCTGAAAAAGAACCGAATTGATCAATATTGTAATTCGTGTTTCTCAACATCAAGATTAACGATAATCGGAGAGTTAAGATTTTTTTCTCGGTAATAATTTAGATTTCGACTAAATTTCATTGCTTCCCATTTCAATAGCCTCGGAAAGGGACTTTTCAGCTGAGTACGAGTCGGGTGGACTTCTGGAAAGTGCTCAAACGCCCAAATCTATGAGGCGATAGTGCACCCGTAGATGTTATATTACCCTTTTGGCGACACTTTTGTCGCTTCTCTTCTGACTGTCGCTTTACATATGCAGTCAACTAAATTTTTGTAAACCACCAATCCCCAGGGATATTCGTTGAATTCTTCGAGGTTATCGGCTAAGTTCAAGTATTTGCTATCCACTTCCTGGTATGTGTCCGAAAGTATGAATGAACATACGAGAAACAACAATGATAATTTCAAATTTTCATTGTTGGAAAGATCGGCACTATTAACAATTTCTTCAATACAAGACCTTTTAGCCGACTATCCCCGGAAGAATTTGTATCAAATGATTTCTCCCTCTGCTATAGCCACATACTCAGTCTCAGAACCTGTTAACATATTAAGGCCTAAAATCAATGATATATCGGCCTCATCCAAAAACAACTTGGTATTCTTCACTTTAAAAATGTTATCTTTGACCCAAAAGCTCAATATCGCGTTAACGAAGTATCCAATAAATACTAAATTCTCAGACATATTAAATAGACGATCGAAAATTGATCCATCTAGTATCCTCTTCCTCTCTTCGCTATAATGCATGTAAAATTTTTTAACACTAATCCCTGTATACTTCCCGTAGGCTTTTATTTGCTTAGATATCTTAGAATCAAAGAGTGGTAACTGCATAGATCATAAAAATATCTAAGTAATTAAAAAAATAATTTTAAAATCAATCCGCTACCTTACTGCTATCTTAGTCTAGTGGAACGCTACTTTGTCGTTATCTTAGAGTAGCGTTCCACTACCTTACCGCTATCTTAGCGTAGCGGAACGCTATCTTATCGTAGCGGAATGCTATCTTAGGGTAGCGTTCCGCTACGATAAGATAGCAGTAAGATAGTGGAACGCTACGCTAAGATAGTGGCAAGGTAGCATTCTGCTATCTTAGGGTAGCGTTCCGCTACGCTAAGATAACGGTAATGTAGTGAACTATGATAGAATGACAGTGAAAAATAAAATTTTAATAAAAAGTAAAAAAAAATACCGCTGTGTCGCCGCTTCGTTGTCGCTCTCTCAATAATTACAACAGTAATAGTGAAAAGTAAAAATAAAAAGTTTTTAACAATTTAAAAATATAAAGGATTTTAAAAAATAAGGGTATTTGAGACATTTCAAAGTCAGTGCTGACATGGAAAGGGCTTGGCTTGGAGCTGGCCTTTTGCCCAAAGATTAAAACTACAGAGCCATTTTTGCAAATAAGCAAAATTATAGGGCCGAAAGTGCAAATTTCCTCACTTTTATTGCTATTTTTTATTTATTTTTTTACTCACCCCTCCGATTAAGTCATTTTATTTATCCCTACTTTTACATCATTTACGAGCCTTAGCCATTTGGCGGGCCTACTTGCGCACCACATTCCATTTCTTTACGTTTCCGTCATTTCAAGCACCTTAGCCGATAGGCGGGTCTACTTGTGCATTGTTATTTGATTTCTTTACGTTTTTATCATTGCAAGTGCCTTAGCCATTTGGCGGGCCTACTTGCGCTTTTAATTCTGCAATTATATTTCGCTAGTGAACGCCAGCCCATAGAGGTGGCACAGGATCCTCACGCCTGGCCTTTGAACTTAAGAAAATTTCCTTAAAAGTAAAAAATAAAAACCAACAAAGGAAATTTTTAATTGATTTTTGTAGGGTAGATTTTCAAAGGGTTGGATTATTTAGGCACACATATAAACACCTGGTTCTTAGTACGGTGGCAGCCCCTAGTGGTGATGATCCGAAAAAGTCCTAGCCCACCAAGTACCTAAGAAAAGTGCTTGCACTTGAGGTATATCGGGTGGGTAACCTTCTCGTTACCAAGCTTAAAACCCGAGAAAAAGAGAGCGATAGTGAACCCAATTTTGCCTTAAACCCTTAGGTTCAGTGAGGAAGAGAAATGTATCATTAGAACAGTCAATCCTTGGAAGCCCAACTTCCAGAAAAAACCAATTAGGAGACTCATTTCTGGCTGGAACTGCTACTATCAAGCAATCTGGAACCCAGATTTTGCCTGGCGCCACTAATAGTTGTGCCAAGCCAAAAAGACCTCCAATTTACACTAGTGCATCTACTAGTTGCGCCAGCATAAAAAGAGGCATTTTTTGGTCTGCGCATCTATTAGTTGCGCCATCTTTGGGTACACAGTAGCAGCCCGAATCTGGTGACCTGCTTCACATCCTGGACTCCCCAATCAGTGTGTTTAGTGCCTCTGTTTAGGCCCCGCAACTTTCGACACCCAATACGCCCTCACCGGTCAAAAGAAGGTGACTTTTTTTTATTCGTTTCAGGAGATCGAGTTGTTTGCATTGGTTTTTGTGCCTTCAATAGATCAAGGGGTTTCCCTTTGATTCTTTCGAAGCATTTTGAAACCTTTGCTGCGGGACCTATTTAGGGTACAAAAGTCACTCGAGAAGAGAATTTAAAAAGGCCCCGGAATCCTCATTTCTTTTCACTTATAAAAATTCAAAAAAATTAATTAAAAATAAAAAACCCAAAAATAGAGTCTTGATTAGTGCTGGCACAATGGCATCATCGTACCCTCCGTCATCCCGAAAGGGAAGAAGGAGGAAGCTTTACGGGCCCCATCCGAGGCACTCGTACCCGACCCGATATCAAGATATGTCGTAGGCTGTGGACCCAATTTATGCCGATCCCGACTCATCCCAGCCACATTCTCCAACCCATCCCCATACCGAAGAAGCCTTTACTCTTCCACCCCCCTCACCCAATCAACCCTCACCATAACCGGCCCATTCGGTGCCCCTATTTTCCATTCCACCACTTCCCAAAATACCCAAAATCTAAATTTCCTATCATTTTCCCAAGCCATGCTTTCATCCATGGTCATCTCCAACCCATCTCACTTTCCTTCCACACCCATTCAAAACTCATCCTCCACCTTAACCAACATATCTTATTTCTCATCCGCCCAACCCGATCCACCCACATCCATCCATACCACATCCAATCCCCCACACATCCCTCCATTTGCCCAAGTCATGCCCATCTTTTCCAAAGCCATGACTAACTTTCCTCTCTCATTCTCCACCACTATGCCCCATACATCTCCCCCATACATACCTAATCCATCCACCAATGACCCACCTCATTTCTCCAATCCACCCCATATCCCACCCCTCACTAGGCCATGCCCAATTTTATCGGGGCCATGCCCAATTTTTTCTCTTCACACACCCCATCCATACCCCTCCAACCATCAAATAACTCATCTCCATCCGATCCCCCTTCTATGGCCATGATGGAGGAGATGTTCCAAACCTATAATAGGTGGAAGGCTTCCTAACACATCCCCTCTCATCCACACCACACATCTATGGACCCCTCCCATACCCTATCAAGCCTCCATGCCTCACTCCCCATGACCCCCATCAATCCCCTATCATCCACACTATCCAAACCCCCATTTCCCACATGTCCCAAGGCCCAATGGCCTAAACCCCCATGTCTCAAGGCCCAATGGCCCAAACCCTCATTTCCCACATGTCCCAAGGGCCAATGGCCCAGACCCACCAAAGGCCAATGGGTCAGGCCCATCAAGGGCCCAATGGCCTAAACCCCCATGTCTCAAGGCCCAATGGCCCAAACCCTCATTTCCCACATGTCCCAAGGGCCAATGGCCCAGACCCACCAAAGGCCAATGGGTCAGGCCCATCAAGGGCCCATGGGCCAAACCCATCAGGGGCTTATGGCCCAAACCCATCAATGGCCCATGACCCAAACCCACCAAGGCCCCTTGGGCCACACATATCATGGCCAAGGCTTTGTGGCCCAACCCTCCCAAGGCTTTATAGCCCAAACCCAAACCCAGCAAGACCTTGGAGTCTCACACCCATATCCTTCACAATTCCTCCAAAATTTTACCCATTCACAACCCTCATACCCACCTCAAACTCATGCCTTACATCAACCCCAATTCACTCATATCCCAACATCCTAAAGTCAGTTTCAAGCCTTTCCCCAGGCCCAATGGCCTCATCAGGCCCCACTCTAAAATCTAACTTTCACTCATCTCGTCATCCAACAAACCTTCCCTCATCTCCAATGGACTCACCCAACCCCCACTCATATCATTCTCATCTAGTCCATGCAACACTAGCAAGAAAATCTCACCCTCACTGCACCCTATGTAGACCAGAAGTATAAAGAGGACGAGATCAGGAATAGTGGAGTCTATGTTGGGGCATTGACCAGCCTTAACCCTCCTCCTATAATTGCCCACCCCCTGGTAGCCCAGAGTGAAGTCCAACCGACTACTGAGAAAATGACCCCCATGTCTAAAGAATCAGAGTAGCTAAAAGAATAGTTGGATAAAATCCAGAAGCAGTTGTTGAAGATGGGTGGTGCTGAAATTCACGCCATGGACTTCACAGATTTATGTTTGTTCGTTAAGGTCCCCTTACCTCCCAAATTTAAAATGCCGGCTTTTGACAAGTACAACGGCACCGACAATCCTATTGCACACCTCAAGTCCTACTATATGGAGGGGACGAAAGGCTACTGAAAAAGGTATTTCAGAAAAGTTACTTGATGGTTTACATCTTTGGAGCCATCTATGATGAAAACGTGAAACTACTTGACGCACTTGTTTCAGGAATAATATGTCTATAATATAGACATTGAACCATGTAAGTCAAACTTGGCCCGTTTGAAGCAGAACCCAAATGAGACCTTTAGCGATTATTTGGGGCGTTGGAGAGCACTGGCAGCTCAGTTTAGAAACAGGATACCTAATGATAAACAAATAGAAATGATTTCTAAAAATACCTTGTCAGTGATCTCAGACTTTTTAGTGCACCAACAGCAGTCCAATTTTGCTGATCTAGTAAGGAACGCCAATTGCTGTGAAGATGCCATCAGGGAAGGACGCCTGAACAAGAATACACCGAGTGGAGCTAGTGGGGTTACAAGGTTTTCGAAACAGAGGAACGAGAAGAGAACAGGGGCCGATGTCCAAAACATTGCCAACACTAAGCCCAATAATCATATAACCCCGTTCCAATTTCAAGCAGCCCAGCCAGCACCAATTAGAACCGAGCAGATGCAGAGAGCAGGGAATGGATAAGGAATGCAGATGACTACGGGGCAGAGGAGAGCCCGCTATGACCAAGTGCTTATACCCCTAGGGCAATCTCTAAGTGTACTTTTGCCTTTACTAATAGAAAAGGGATTAGTTACTATTCGTCAACCACAACCTCCTCCTCACCCAATCTCTAAGAATTATGACCCTAATACTCACTATAATTTTCATCAGGGTCAAGGTCACCCGACTGATCATTGCTTCCCATTGAAGTATGCAATTCAAGATTTAATCAATGTCAAGAAAATCATCCCACCAGCACCTTCTCAAGTGAACCAACACGCGAATATTCATCAGGTTCCATTACCCCCACATCCTACCGGAGGAGCAGGTCCCAAACCCACCATCGGGATAGTAGAGGAATATGAGGAGGAATTTGAATTTGATTCGTCAGACTAAATCAGTGATCGGGAGAACTAAGTGGCACCATTGCCAAGAAATTGTGAAGAAAGGAATATCGGGGTGATTGAACCCTTGAACTTATCGGATTATTTTCCCAACCCTATACCGCGAGTTGAACCCTTAGATCTTAGAGCTATTTTTCATCACCCACACCCGTCAATTATGTGCATATAAATACATATCAACCATACACCACCACCCCCATCAATTACCCGGTAACTCATCATACCCCTAATCCCTCGCCAACACCTATCAGCTGCCAATGGCCTACTCTTACCCCTTTTCTCCCGGTGCCACCACCCTCAAGCTTCACCACTCCCATCTGGCCCAATTTTTCCACCCAACTAGCTATCACTGAAGTAAACCAAGTGCTACCCACACCTCCAGAGCCGGCAATGCAAGTGCATCCGATACCGACAGCTATACTATTTCAGATTTTAGGACCAACCTACGATCCTCATCAGGTCCCGCTAAGTTATGAACAAACAGATATCAATGCTGACAACAACAGAGAAGGGACAGTGGAATTTGTAACCTGATCTGAGAAGATTTCAAAGCAGCTAGAAGCACCAACAGTAGCGTAAGCCCAACCAGAGGGAAAGAAAGATAGCGCCGTGAATCCTTTTGAGAAAATGAGTCGAGAACATATACTGGAGACTCAGCTGAGAAGAATGCCTGCCCATATTACTGTATAGGATCTGTTGATGACGTCTCCACTCTATTTTCAAGCATTAATGGGGGCGTTAAAGAATGCGCATGTATCATTTCAAGTTAGCTCAGATAAAGTCGAGCAGATAATTGGTCAAGTGATGGCTCCAAATGCCATTTCATTTTTAGATGCCGATTTACCTGATGAAGGGAGTAGTCACTCCAAATCCCTAAACATTATTGTTGAGTCCAGAAATATGATAATTCCCTTGGTTTTAATTGATAATGGGTGTGTATTAAACATATGTCCACTGAGAACTGCCACCAAGATCGGGGTAGATCCTTGCATGCTGAGACCCACGAGAACTAACACCAAAGGCTTCGATAACACACGAAGAGAGATAATGGGAGAAGTTGACCTTGAGCTATTGATTGGGCCAATGACCTTCTCTATATTGTTTTAAGTGATGGACATCAAATCCTTGTTCAATCTACTATTGGGAAGTCCCTGGTTGCATGAAGTTGGAGCAATCTTATCCACACTGCACCAGAAGCTCAAGTTTGCATCTGGGCACAAAATCATCACCATCATTGGTGAGGGGCATAATGAGAAAGAAAAAGCCACCAACAGCATCAAAAAACTCAAAGTGCTGGATGTGCCGCACACCACTGAGGACGTCGACCTCCACAGTTTCAAATACAAGGTGTCAACAATACACTTGGAGCCCAACGAGGGCATTATTCCAAGAACCGGAGGTGGACTGGTAGCGGCAGTGGCCATGCTCCAAAAGTGAGGCTATCAAAAAGGAAGGGGACTTGGGCCCATATTGCAAGGTAGAAAGGAGCCCGTCACAGCTAAGGGCGATTAAAAAGTCAGATTTGGGCTAGGTTACAAGCCCACGGAAGAAGTGCGAGAGGTTAAAGAAAAGGCCCGCGATATGGCAGCCGCAAAAGCTAGGGGGATCCACATAGAGGAGAAGCCCCGTCCCAGGCCTCATATCAGAAATTCATTTGTGAGTGTTGGGGTTGTGAAGATTGAACAGAATGGGGTAACTCGTTTAACCCCACATAAGCCCACAGCACCAGTTCACCCTACCAATCCCTACATCACCCTTCCCAGTTTGGAGATAGACTTGGCCGCTTTATCCCTCTTTGAGGAACGATGGCTCGTACCTGAACAAACTCCCCCTGTGATGAATCACCACAAAATTGTGTTAATGTTTGAGGATTTCATCTCAGACGAAATGGGAATCAACATGATGGAGGCTGACTCCGAAGAGCCGTATCAGTCAGCACCCTCCATCCAAATAGGTAAAGGAGCAGCTTCTCAGGTACGCAACTGGGCATCTTTGCCCCAAACCCTCGAAGCAGGGAGTGACCTAAAATTCGATACCCGTTTCTATAAAAAAAATAACCTATAAAAAGTGAGATAAGCCCTTGGCAGGCAATACCTTGTATATACGCGGACTCGCGCTGCCAAGGGTCCGTCTCCGAAGAAAATAAAAAACTTCAAAAATATTGAAAAATATAAAGTCCAAAAATATTGTTATTTAAAATTCTAAATAAAATCTCATAAAAAGATGCCCTAATTGAAATACCCGTCTCACATAAAATCGATCCTTTTCTTATAGAAATACAAAAAGAGGTAGGAGTTATGAGTCTGGATGAGGATATCCCTTTGGAGGAGCTCCCCAATGAGCTCGGCGACCGATTTACCAAATTTGAGCATGGCCCTACCCCCATTGTAGAATAAATAAAAGATATCAATCTGGGAATTGAGGAAATTCCCCGAATTACTAAAATCAGAACGTTGCTTTCTCCCGAAGAAAGAAAAAGCATGATCGACTTCCTTCGATCATACCAAGAAATTTTTTCCTGTTCATATGAGGACATGCCTGGTCTAGACACCGATTTGATCGAGCATGAGTTGCCTCTCTACCCTAATATGAAGTCGGTTAAGCAGAAGCTAAGGCGTCTCCAACCCGAGTGGATGTTGAAAGTCAAAGACGAGGTAATCAAACAGTATGACGCAGGATTCCTCATGGTATCTAAGTACCCACAGTGGCTAGCCAATATCGTGCATGTGCTGAAGAAGAATGGAAAAGTCCGTATGTGCATTGATTTTAGAAATTTGAACAAAGTAAGCCCGAAGGACGACTTCCCATTACCGCACATCGACATCTTGGTCGATAATACTGCCAAGCACGAGATGCTTTCTTTTATAGACTGATTCTCAGGATACAATCAGATTAAGATGGCAGAGGCAAATCGAGAGAAGACTGCATTCATCACTCCTTGGGGAACCTTTTACTACAGAGTCATGCCGTTTGGGGTGAAAAATGTCGGTGCAACGTACCAAAGAGATATGACTGCACTGTTTCACGACATGATGCACCGAGACATTGAAGTATATGTCGATGATATGATAGCCAAGTCACCGGAGCGAAGCGATCACTTGGTAAACCTTCAAAAGTTGTTTGAGAGATTGAGAAAGTATCGATTACGTCTAAACCCACAAAAGTGCGCATTCGGTGCTATGTCCGAAAAACTATTAGGATTCATCGTCAGCAGGAGAGGGGCCAAGGTCAACCCAGTCAAGGTCAAAGCGATCACCGAAATGTCGCAACCATCTACTGAGAAAGAAGTTAGAGGGTTCTTGGGCAGCATACAATATATCAATCGGTTCATTACACAGCTAACTCCAATCTGCACGCCAATCTTCAAGCTACTAAGGAAGAATTCACCCGTTGAATGAAACAATGATTGTCAGGCAGCGTTCGATAAAATCAAAAGCTACCTCCTTAACCCACCTGTTCTGATACCACCTGAGTCGGGGAGACCACTCTTGATGTATCTCTCCACCATGAAGGTCTCGATGAGATATGTCTTAGGGCAACATGACGAGACGGGAAGAAGAGAGCAGACCATCTATTATCCGAGCAAGAAGTTTATTGATTATAAGATGCGCTATTCTCATCTGAAAAAAGCATGCCTAACTCTTGTATGGCTACTCAGAGGCTCCGCCATTACTTTCTATCCCAAGCCGTTCTACTCGTGGCCCAAATGGACCTTTACAGTACCTTTTCGAAAAGTCAGCCCTCACTAGACGGACTGCACGATGACATCTTTTATTGTCTGAGTTTGATATCACGTGCATCACTCAGAAGTCGATCAAGGGGCAAGCACTAGCTGATTATCTTGCCGACAATCCTTCGCCAGATTATGAAACCTTTGAGAACTGAGTTCCCCGATGAGAACATCTTGTTCATGACGGAAGACGATACTGAGGAAGCAGAAGACTCATGGGTAATGCACTTTGACGGGGCAGCAAATGCTGAAGGTCAGGGAGTTGGCACCATTTTGATTTTGCCGAAAGGATCCCATGTACCAGTCTCCATTAAGCTCAACTTCCCTTGCACTAACAATATAGCCGAGTACGAAGCTTGTGCCACTGGCCTACAGGCAGCTCTCGATCTGAATGTAACTCACCTTCGAGTGTTTGGAGATTCCAAATTGATCATATGCCACACGAATGGAGATTGGAAGATAAAAGACGAGAAATTGATCCCTTACCATGAGCACCTCGAGGATTTGATAGTTTGTTTCGAGGACGTGACATTCTCATATGTCCCCCGAATAAGGAATCGCTTTGCCGACACATAGCCACTTTGGCATCAACGATAGAAATCTCGTTTGGTACTGAGATGAAGCCGATCATGATCGAGAAGAGAAATGAGCTGGATTTCTGCCTACAGATTGAGGAACCCCTAAAGCCTGATGAGGAGCCACCTTGGTTCTCAGATATCAAGAACTTCCTTGAGACACTAACTTTCCCTAAGGGTACATCCAAGCTGGATCGGCAAACCATTCAATAGTTAGCGGTGGGCTACATCATTTGCGAGGAATGCCTTTACAAGCGATCGTACAATATCTTGCTTAAGTGTCTTACAGAAAGTAAAGCGATCAATATTATGAAAGAGATCCACGAGAGAGTATGCGGTGCTCACGTCAGTGGTCACATGCTTGCTAAGAAAATTCTACGGCAGTGATACTTTTGGACCACTATGGAATCAGATTGCAGCAACCATGTTCATAAATGCTACAAGTGTCAGGAATACTCCAGTCTGATACACGCTCCTGCCATCGATCTCCACTGTATGACCACTCCTTGGCCATTTACTACCTGGGGCCTTGACATCGTCGGAATGATTAATCTAAAAGCATCAAATGGACATCGGTTCATCCTCGTCGGTATTGAATACTTCACCAAGTGGGTAGAAGCAGCATCATATGCCAACATCACAACCAGTCATGTCGAAAAGTTTCTCAGGAGTAATATCGTGTGCTGATTTAGAGTACTCAAAGATATCATCACGGATAACGACACAAACTTTGTAAATAAGCGCATCCGAGCCTTCTGCGAGCAATACAAGATCATGCACCATCGCTCGTCCCCTTATCGGCCTTAAACTAATGGAGCTACAAAGCTGCGAATAAGACAGTCATCTGCATCCTCGAGAAAATGGTCATCACTTATCGAGATTGGAGCGAAATACTGCCATTTGCGTTGTGGGCCTACAGAATGTCGATCCGTACAACTACAGGGGCAACACCATTCTCCCTTGTGTATGGAACCAAGGTTGTCCTACCAATAGAGGTTGAAGTACCCTCGCTCTGAATCCTCATGGAATCGGGCTTGCCCGAAGCAGAGAGAGAGAGAGAGAGAGATCCTGCTTAGAATAATTTAACTTATTAGACGAGAAAAGACTCATAACCTTGTGTCAATCTCAAGTTAACCAAGGGCGAATCGCACGCTCTTACAATAAACGTGTCCGCGGTCGAGATCTGAAGGTGGGAGACACTGTGCTGAAGAAGATCTTCTCATCCCTCCACGCCGATCTGAGAGGAAAATTAATGCCGAACTGGGAGGGACCTTATGTCGTCCAAGAAGTGCTATCAGGATACGCCATCCGCCTCGCCACCATGGATGGAGATCATCTTCCTGAGCCCATCAATGCTAGATACATCTGACGGTTCTACTCTTAGTCTATCGAGACAAGGTAAGTATTAATGAAACAGATACGTGACTGCTTAAGAACCACCCAAAAGAGGCCATTATTTCAAGCACAATAGCCAAAAAGCATCCCTAAAAATGATGATATCTTTTGCTATCCCATTTGAGCCTGGGCCTTTCTTTCAATAAACTCCTTCCCTGAAAAAGAAAAAGTGTGTACATATAAAAAAAAGAGAGATGAAGTAGAAGCGCTATAAAAAAATATTAAAAAAATCGGAAAAGCAAAACCTAAAAAAGAGATTGCCTAAAATAAAATAAAGGAAAAAGAAAAAATATATGGGGCATGTACAGTAAAATCCCTCAAGGAAGAAAGTATGTTGTGAAAATTTGAAATCATATCAAGGAAACCTTGTTAGCCCAGCATACCTTCAAATCCTAACCTAACCCATGGCCAGGTTACACCCTGAAGAAAGCCCTCTTTTTTAGGTTCGCAAGCAGTCATAGTACCTATTAAGCCAGCACAGGCCGAGTTGTGAGACGACACCAGAACTCCATCCAACCGGCTATGACGAAATCGACGTCTATGTCGTGGCTTTTAAAAAAATTGATGAAAGAAATAAAAATACAAACTCAAAGCAAGATGGACGTGGTAAAAATCTGAAAGGGCACTAAAGGTAAAAATAGCGAGTTTGTGCGGACCAGGTAAAAACCCGAAAGGGCGCTTGGGGTAGGAGAGCTAAACCCATGAACGTGGTGAAAACCCAAAATGGCACCACGGGTAAAAAGAGGGCAAAAATGGGCACGACGAACCCACCTTGGGCGTTGTGAGTAAAAACAGATTAAAATGAAAAGTTGAAAGAAAGGTTTGAATTTCTAAAATTGGTGTTTGAGGAGCCCTTTTTGTTGCTCTCCCTGACCCCCTTTTTCCGACTGGGCCACTCAACTAGTTCAAATCGGGCCCCGACCAGAATTGTCTTAGTGAAACTGCTTTGTCTAACGTAGGACTCAAGGCAAGGAGAAAGGTTTGACTCAATCCAAAGGGATTGACGTTCCAATCTTGGTAAAGCTGCTAAAACTTACTCAAACCCGACCATTTAGAAAAGGGGTTCGACTATGCTCAAAAGAGGACCCGAGTTCCCACCCTGTGATTGAGGCATCAAACCAAACAAAAAATAATAATAATAATAATAATTTCCTTTTCCACTTCCATGCCTAGACTGTGCACATTTCGAAAACAGAGGGGACCCAGTAATAAAAAAGAACAACAAAAAAGAGAGAAGCCTTTGTAAATATAATAGATTTTTCTTTTCCATTTACAACTGCACCACTTACACCACATCCTAAAAAAATAGTCGGTGTGATGTCTAGCTTTCTTTCTTTTTACAAAAGCAAAAAAAAAAAACATAAAGAAAATATGTATACCAAAAAGTGTGTATCTTTAAAGAGGTTTCTTATGCCTCTTTTCTGTGTATCTGATCTGTGCAAAAAGATATATGTGCAGGAGGGAATCATTGGTCCAGCTCGCGCTTCAAAGCACTAATCTCAGCGAGGAAGCCATCCTCCCAAACATTCTGCTCAGTCAACCAACGGCCATGCAAGCTCTTGTACCTCTTCTGAGAAGCATCCGTAGCCCCATGAGCAACATTCAAGGATCCTTCCAGACGAAGGACCTCGCTCTCAACTACGCCAGCTCTGGTCTCTGCTACCTCTGCTCTAACATTTTCTTGTGCTAAAAGCTCTTGCAGGACCCTCTTCTCATCGGTCAACAACTCAATACGAGCTCGAAGCACCGTCTCCTTCAGCCAGGGACCTCCCATGTCAATACTCTCTGTCTGATCCAGACAATCAGCAGTAGGTTGTTCAGCCAATAGCCAAGCCTCGTACTCAGGGGAAGAATGAACTGAATCTCCCTGCTCCATATCACACATTAGCGTCGACTAACGCATCTCTCAAAGAGCAGCAATCCGATCCACATCCCCGAAGGACCCCTTAGAAAAGATCAAGTCACATAGAGGGAGTTTTGCCTCGCAAGGCACCTGCTGAGAGCAGTCGAGCTGACGCAACACCCGGAATGGGAAGTAGAAAGTGCTGCCAGTCAACCCTAGGAGGGTGATGCCCTCATGGTCTCTGGAACGAACTACTGGGAAGGTCTGATCCAACCAAGGAAGTCTCCATATCAGCTCTGCATCAATCAGCCCAAGCTTCAAAGCTGACAAATCACCTTGCGGAAGCAAGTGACACCTACCTCGAAAGCACCAAGCTGCCTCACCTCGAGCGATATAAAAGTGTGGCACGGGCCCCAAGATAGCGAGATGCTCACCTAACCATACCTGAAGCAGCAAAGGACATCCCCTGAGGCTCTCCACCTTGCCCAAAGTGAATGCATTAAGGCATCGGTATAGTTCGGCAAGGGCCAAGTGCATCACTGAACGACCCCCTACCAACTCGATCAAAACGTCGCAGAGAGTAAGAGAGAAGCTCTCTCCCTCAGTGAAGAAAAGGACTTTCGAGATGAGACTGAGAGCAAAGGCTTTCACATTGAAGATATTCCTAACCAACAATTTTCGAAGACTTTCGTCACCGAAAAATTCTTTGAGGAATTTGATCGAACACCTTGGGGGCCCTCCAATGATACTTTTCTCATACTCAAATTTCTTCAAATCGAGGGTAAGGTGAATGGATTTAGAGTAACCCGACTTCGGCGTGACTCTTATAAGGCCTCTGTGAAGCTTCAAGCTGGACAAATTGGATAGCTCCTCAAGAGTGGGAGTTAGCTCCCACTTCCCAAAACGGAACACATGGGCATTGGTGTCCCAAAGTGAGGTGATCGCATGAAGTAGGTCCCACCGTGGAGGAACCTCAAGAAAGAGGAGAAGATGTAATAGTCCAAGCTGCTCAAGTTTGGCGAGCTCACTCTCATTCAAGCTCTTTAGCCAACTTTTTAGAAAATTGGGCCCCAGGCCCAAAGAGGGGAGTAAATTGGTTCTGTGCCCTCCATGTAAGGGAGGGTTGAAAAGTGGGTCCATAGACGTACAATGATCTTTCAAAAACATAAAATTCAATGTATGTCAATGGACCCACCCTTGGGAAAGCAAAGAAAAAAAATCAGCTGAAAAGGCCAAATTCAAAAGAAAAGAGAAAAAATGGGCTATCTCGAGCATATGAGGGCCCACTGCCCCCAGGCTATACCTGGCACAACTATTAGTTGCGCCAGTGTAAATTCACCCTAAACTAAGTCTGGCGCAACTATTAGTTGCGCCAGTACAGAGCCCCCCCCACCCCACACCCCCCTTTTATGCCTTTTTGAGCTTGTGGGGATTTTTGTGGGCCCTTGCTAGCCCCCCTTAGCCTGCTATCTTGATTCACCTGCTTTATGCTATGAAAACATTCAAACATAAGAATTAAAAGGGCACCTAACACTGAAATAGTTTGACTTTTTGTGCAGGAGAAACCCACACCAAGGCATGCGACCTCGAGGGCCACTTTCATGAGCAAACATCAAAATCATCCTACAAGCAGTTGGATATATGCAAGAGAGAGATAACATGCAATCAAAGAAAAGCACTAAGCACGTCCAAATAGAAAATCATCCAAAAAAGTACCACAAACATCTGTTACAAATTTTGCAAAAGCCCAATAAAATCATCCCAAAATGTGCTAAATGTTTTTTTGCAGAAACTATGGCCTAATCCTTGTTGGCACCCTTCGACTTCTTCTGCCGACGCAAGGAGCTTTGGAAGGTCCACATATCCCCTACCCAGGACCATGCCTGTGAAATCCGGCTAAGCAAAGAGCGCGACTCCTTGGCGGGAGCATGCTGCAAGTCATAGTCAAAATCAGATATCAGGATCAATTGAGGAACAAAGGGTAGTAAAATAGAGAAAAAAGACTGAACAACAAGATACCACCTCCATGTCCCGGAGCTCTGCGATGTTACGGTAATATGCCGCGTGCTCCATAGCCGAGTCAAAGATCTACATTCAGAGGGAAAGGATGTCAGTTACGGGGACTAGTAATAAACACGTGCATTTGTCAAAAGGAGCCAAGACAAAGGAAGAGTGATCGTAAGAGGGCTTACCCCTGGAACCACCTCAGCAGAAGGAACCTGGGCCGCTTTAGTTGAGATGCGTGCCTGCTTATCCACGTTGGCACATAGGTCCGAGAGAAAGCCATCGTCGAGACGTCGAAAGGTCCCATAGACTACGGGCGGAGCACCACCAAGGGCACCTACATGAGAAGTACCCAATGGACCAGCACTTGAAGAACCCTCACCCGAGGGACCCGCACAGGAAAGGCCAGCACCTGAGGGACCTGCCCCTGAAGTATCAGCAGTACCCGCTGCCACTCCACCTTCACCATCTGAGTCATCACTTGGAGAAAACTGTGAGCAAAATAGAAAGCCGCTCAGTAGGAACAAAAGCTGAATTGAAACCCAAAAAGGGGGACTAATAAAAGAGAAAAGAGAATTACCTGGGAGCACGGGCCACCAAAAGCGAGAAAGTTGGCGCTAGGGACAAAGCGCGACAGGATGAATCGATACGGCAGGTACTTGTACCATAGTTGATAGTCCTCGGGCACGAGAAGGGCATTAATAGGGATCCCATTATGAAGGAAGGCCGCAGTGAGCTCCTCGATGCTACCAACAGGATCCAAAATGTCTGCAGGAGGATCCAGAGGTATGGCAGGATAGCCCTGATACTGGTGCACTACCCGCTCTCCTAGATTGTAAGCCCTGGCCCACGCCTCGTAGAAGAAGACCACATGGCGGTTGTTGAATAGGCGCGATGGACCTATGGTTGCCTGGTCCCAGAAAATGGAGGTGAGGTACGGGTGGTAAAGGATCTGTCCAAGTCAAGAGGCGGTAATCAGTCAAAGCATGCAACATAATAATAAGGGAGAATTTCCGAACTAGAATAAACAGAGTTGAAAAGGCCTTACCTGCTCGGGGACCATCAGATCGAGCTGGGATGTCAGCCACATCTCTAGGTGCTTCATGCCCACGTTGCGGCGCCGAGATTGATTCTAATTGCTGAGAAGAGGGTAGGTGCATGCCTCTGAGTGGAGAGGCGGGCGCCTAGGCTGAAAGTGATAGTACCCCCATACCTTAGAAGAGTAGTGCACAAAGAACAAGTCAGTAGCATACAAAGATCATCCAAGTAAAACTGATGAAAGTAAAAGAGTTAGGGATTACCTCCAATGCCGCCCAAAAACCAACAACGAATTTGGCCTCCCCGATAGCTACTCGGGCTACGCCATAGATCAACCACGTGTATCCGGCCTCGCCCCAGTCATACCTATGGACGTCGAGCCAGTTATCCATAACACTCAGCAATGCCAAGCTGACTCGCCCACCACTCGCGTTCGTAAAGAGGGTCTTGCCTAACAAAAGCAGAAGCGTGATACGGGCCAAGATGATCTCCCGCTCGGGCGTAATGTAAAGCTCCCTATCTGGCTGACCCAGATCTACCAACTCATCAACCCCAAAGAGCCAAGATAACCAGGTCATCTTGACCTCGGTATCGTGCATCTGCCCACAAGGTCGATAATCCCCTATCAATCTAACAATGTCCTCTCAGCTCGACACCGTAAGGCTGGCTATCGGTATGCCCCCCACCCTGATGCCAGTAATCATCGCCCAATCTACGGGCATCAATTTCATCTCGGCATAGGGCATGTGGAAGGTCATAGTCTCCGAACGGAATCGCTCTATCAGTGCCTTCAGGTATGCAACATCGGCGCTCATGGGGGGCAGGATAAGAACTCCCCAAAACCCACCTGCCCCAACAAGAACTTCACCACAAGGGGAACGTAGCGGTAGAAATCGTGAAAGTCCAACCAACCCCCATGGAACACGATAGGGGGCAGGTCCTGCGTCAGAAGAGAAAAGTGCATCAGATCATGGAAATGTGGCAAAGCTGCACAAAAGGAAGAACTAAACCTATCTTTTACCTGGCTCGCTATGCCAAAATTGGAGATATGAATGTACTGCTGATGAAGGAGGCTAGCACGGGCATCACACCCTGCACCTCCAGCCAAGGACCCGCCTTGCGCTCTATCACAAAGAACTACTCCCCTTGCGAGCCATAGACTATGTCGGGCCCCTCCTCATGGCCCTCCTCGGGTACGTACTCCTTGTCACTGGAGATTCTGGGGCAACAGAAAACAATCACATCAGAGCAGATCAGTGATAAAGAATCATTTTTGCTACAGGCCAAGGGAAGGTAAGTATGCTCATCATTTTTCTATCATTTTCAGAAACAAAGATACACACATACATAAACAAAAAAAAATTATTTTTTTAATAAAATAAAAAAAAGGGCCCCTTCCTTTTTATCTTCAAAAGTAAATAAAAATCAAACAAACTTTCTTTTTCCATGTTTAAATATAAGGTGAGTTAAAATATAAAAAAAATCATCATTTCTTTATGCTTCTAAAATCAAAAACCAAAAAAAAAAGGTCCTTTTATGTTTAGAAAAACAAAAATAAAAAAAATCATTTCTTTATACTTCTAAAATCAAAAACCAAAGAAGAAAGTCCTTTTGTGTTTAGAAAAACAAAAACAAATAAGTCATTTCTTTATGTTCCTAAAAATAAAAACCAAACAAAAAGAGAGCCTTTCTTTTATAAAAACAAAAACTTCAAAATAAAACCCTTGGTTTATGCCCATAAAATCAGAAAAAAACCAACACAAAAATAATAAATAATAGTAAAATCGATGCCTTAGTTTTCAAACAACAAAAAATATATAAAATCCATTTTTTCTTAATTTTAAGAAAAATCAAAAATCATTTTCCCTAATTCAAAAAAAAGAAACCAAAAATCTTTTTTTCCTAATTAATTTTCAAAGAAAACAACAAAAACAAAAACCCAAAATCCTTGCTTTATGTTCAAAATAAAAACAAAAACCAAAAACAAGAATAAAACTCCTTTCTTGTAAGAGTATGTAAATATATATATTTAGGCATCAATAAAAAAAAATCCATAAAACAACAAAAAATAGGGCATTATTCAAAAATTCATCAACACATCATCAATAAACATATTCACAACAAAAATAAACCATTATTCATCTAAAGAATACAAGATCATGATGATATTTGCAAGGAAAAGCAAGAAAAAATAAAAATGGGTCTTAAATGGTTACCTTTTAAAAGAAATAGGGTCTTAGATCTAGCGCGATACGGACGATCAACCGGCACGAGTGAATACCGGCAATGAGGCACGCATAGAGGCAATGTAAAGGAATCCTAGGGAGGCTCTATTTTTCGGTTTAGAGAGGGAGAAGAGAGCAATTTTTAAAAACACACGATGGATGCCCGAACTCGGGCTGCTTAAATTCGAAACCCAGTCATGATTGGCGCAACTATTAGTTGCGCTAGGCTATTTTGAGCCCTCTTTTGGCTTGGTGCAACTAATAGTTGCGCCAACCACTTACAGGTCGGGTTTTGGGCCTAGTACGGGTCACCTGTATGGCCCAGTACCCCCCTTCTCTTCATTTTATTACTCCCAGTTGATGCACGTGCTCCGAAATGGCATGTCAATCGTCATTCGACTTGCCCGAGAAGCCGTGCTAGAATAAAATGAATCGATATCAACAAGCATCTCGATCCTATATAGAAAAACGTAAAAAAGTCTAAAAAATGATAAAAAAATCTCACATAAAAAGCCAAAAATAATTTACATAAAATGATAGAATAATTCATATAAAATGATAGGATAATTCACATAAAATAATAGTTCTAAAAAACTAAAAAAATCTCATAAAATGATAGCTTAAAACTAAAAAATCACATAAAATGATAACTTAAAATCTAAAAATCCATAAAAAAAGATTAAAAAAATCTCAAAAATAATTTGCATGAAATAATAGAAGTAATAAGGTGATAGAATCACATGAAATGATAACTTAAAATCTAAAAAAAATCACATAAAATGATAACTCAAAATCTAAAAATCACATAAAATGATAAACACAAAAAAAGGGGGTCAAAATTTCCCACATAAAATAATAAAATGAATGTTTTGAAAAGACAGCACATACTCCCAAGAAGCGTTGCAACATTTATTCACTCCGCTAGGATAGTCATGTTAAATAAACTTCAAGATCAATGGGTTCATCTAAACACCTCGAACCCTGCTTCAAGCAGAGGCACCCATGACCAGTCAGATGAGGCGATCAATGCCTCATATGATAGGACACACAGCTACGCACATGCGTGTTCTGATACTGTGAAAGGTCAATATTTTATCGACAATGCAGCTGTGCAAAATCAATGTCCTAAATCTAAGATGCGCCTTGGATTTTTGGATCCTACTACAAAGTAGGAGCAACGGTGTCAATCCCAATCAAGCGGTCAATGTTTCGATCGGTTCGACTCCACTACTAAATCATCGAGCTAAATGCTCTGTCTTTAGATTTATATGAACATGAGTGTCTAACTTCATATTCATCATGAGCTATTTCGGAGATGTGGACCCTTAGTCTACGTTGCCCGGGCGTGCGCCTTATGGGGTTTGAGGTTCAGGTAACTCCGTTATGAAAAAGGTCAATCGTTGGTTGAAACCAACCTGTTGAAATGAAACTATGTATCAATCAAACTATGTGTAAACATGCATGCAGAAGGGTTCATTTCCCTTATTTTCGTAGGCTTAAAACCTGTACTTGCACGATATCCCTGTAAAGTATACGCCTTACGTCTGGGTATCCATAGGATAGTCGTTTGTTCTAGTAAATTATACCCGAATGGGATCTGGGTCAAGACTTCCATCGCCTTTGTTACTTATTGCCCCTAATGGGTGCATGTTTATACATAGTTAAATGATTTGTAAGATCATTGATGGCAGAGACCAGGATTGAATGTCCCCTTCGGTGGGCACCCGATTTTAGCCAAATTTATTCTGTGTCATTTGAGGTTAGATACTCTGGGTCATGATGATCCGAGGCACGTTGGAAAAGTAGCAAGTACTCCCAAAAAGTGTTGCGACATCTGTTCGCTCCACTCGGATAGTCGTGCTAAATAAACTTTGAGATCAATGGGTTTGCCCAAAGACCTCGAACCCTGCTTCAAGTAGGGGCACCCGTGACCAGTCGGATGAGGCAATTAATGCCTCATATGATTGGACACAAACTGTAGAACTTTGCGTACTTGCTTTGCGCCTATCTTTAAATGTAGGTCGATCACCCTCCTTACTTACGAAGCTGTTGTATTCAGAATGAATCTTGAACATCAAACTCTTTCAAAATATCTCGAGAAGCGACCATTTTTCCCATCTATTAGGCTTTCGTAACTCATTTTCCACCTCGATTATGCCCAGTAATATCGCTAAGCGCTTGGGAACTGATTACCTTGAGAGATGACCATTTTTTCTGACATACAGGGCTTTTGTTTTCTCACCATATTACTCATATGATGTTTGAAGTTCATTCTGAATGTAGCGAACCCGTCAATAATGCCTTGGACCTCTTCGAATGTCTCTTTTCTTTGGCATTCGATCATTAGTGATTGGATATCAAAGAGGGGCATCTGTAGATATCCAAATTTAGCCCAAGGCTTGATCGAGACATATTTCAAGAGAGGCGCATCTCTGAGCTTTTGATGGCATGTATGGAACCCTTAGAAACCTATCTGAACCCTTAGGAATCACTCTAGATCCCTTAGGAACCTTTCCGAACCCTTAGAAGCCCATCCCGACCCTTAGAACCCATTCCGGACCTAAACCTAACTTTCCCGAGCAATGGATGAAGAGTAGTGCACCGGGACTAGTTATAACCTTCTACTATAATTGAATCTTATACCATTGAAAAGTAAAAGTCTTCAGCTTTCCAACAAGCCAAGAATCACCCCAATCAAAACTGTACACAAGAAGATATCGCATTCCGAAGTATAAGGGCATAATGGTAAAACCAGTTGAACCCCCTAGGGATTTAGCGCAACTAATAGTTGGGCCAGGTATAAGGTGGAGCCCACCCCGCGGGCAGCCAACTTCCAGGCACTGTAGATCCACTGTATTACTGTACATGTGCTTAGTGCAACTAATAGTTACGTCAGGCATATGAGCAGTAACCCTAGTTCTTTGTCTCGAATTTTGAGAATGGGGTTTGAATTATTGACCATCTTGACCTTTGGGGTGTGTTTTGTTAGTTCTGTTGTACCCATTTACTATCTATGTGCAACCTCTTAAGCGGTTTAAAAGGCTCACCCTATCATTCACCATTAGAGCAACTCTTCACACTTTTCAAGGCTCCAAAAACCCTAGGAAGCCTTAGATTGCATATTACCTAATTGCTAATCCAAATTAGCTTTTAAGCATTCTCCTAACCTCTCTTTTTCCTATAAATAAAGAGGCACCCCTCCCTTTACAAGGGCTTGAAAAAATTTGTAATTAAGAGATTAAGGAATCCGTTTTCTCTCTCCTCTAGTGCACCATTCCCATACAAATTCCAGAACTTTAAAAATCCTTTTAGACCTTAGCATTTCATCCAAGAGCTCTGGGTTAGAGGTGTGTTACCCCCTAGCCTTCCCTCTCTACCTCTTAGATATCAAGTCATAGGAGTTAGAACCCCATTTCTCATCATACAAGCCTTCAAAAGCTCACCGAAGCAAACCAACGCAAGGCTCTACAGCGGTGCAATAAGGGCTCGAGACCTCCGGCTCTCCCCTCTATTCCTCTACCTTCTCGGTTATTCCTCTATCCTCCCATTTGTACCGTTACGTCATCAAATTTTCAGTAGGAACGGAGGGGCACAAATAGGATTTTAAAGACCCTTTGGACAAAAGGAAACCTTTTTATTTTCTTTTATATTATTTTATTTTGACTATAAGTAGAGACCACATTAAGCGGGTTGATTGGGTGCCTAACACCTTCCCAATTGATAACCGAAGCCCCTAGCCAAGAGACTTTGGCATAGACCGGATTCAGAGTCATATTTGTAGCACTTCGGTACTTATAAAATTGATCTAGGTTTATCGGGACACCAAAAGCTCCGGATAACGACTCCAAATATTTTATTAGAGAGCGCATCGTCGCAACAGGATCGTCAAAAATCTCACGGTTGCACAACAGTATGTACGAACAAATCTCATCGTACCGATCCAGTATGCATGCGTAATTATCAGGTATGTGTAACCCAACAGATCGTCCAAGGTCGATTAGATATATGTCCAAATAAGTAGTCAATATCCAATATTCAACTTCTTAAATGCAGTCAATCTTACAGTCTCCATTTCAATCACAACTATCACATTTCAGTCCAAATATTCGAATCTAGTCAAATCAACAAGTTTTAAACCCATTGCTATGATCACAACTTAACTTAAATGGATACCACATCAAATCAGATTCAAGGCATTAATTTACGAATTTCGTATGAAACAACGATTCAAATCAAATATGAAAATTTCAGGTGTCATCACATAGATATTCTCACGAGAGCTTATGAATCGAAAACAAAACAGATCATATCACAATATCTACGAATCACAATAAAAAATGTAATTGTTAGTGAGTTTCCCCTTCCTCAACTTGAAGCCAAAACAAAGATTTCCTTATCAAGGCGACATTCCCCTCACGTCCCCTTGGTCACAACCTAGTACACACCAAATTTACTTCCTATTAGTCAAAAATAACGAACAACGGAAAGTTCCAAGGTCTCCCAAAGTTTCTTTCTCAAAACAGAAAATTTTTAGGAACTGACCAAATCGATCGATCAATTCCCAAAATCGATCGATCGAAATATATTTCGATCGGTTGGTTCCTCTGAAAAACACACACTCTTCTGTTTGGATAATCAGTCCCACACTCAATCAATCGGTTCACAAACTGATCGATCGGTTTACTTAGAAACCAATCCATCAATCCTATCGACTTTACATGAACCTGTCGACTAATTTCGATCGATCAAATTCTCTTTCGATCGATCGATTTCTTCATAAACTCTTTAACATAGACATTGTTTTCACAAACCGATCGATCAGTGTTCAAACTGATCGATCGATTTGTCAAATCGATCGATTGATTGGTTTCTTCAGAAACTTTCATACTTTTGCTCTGACAAAATCGATCGATTGGATACTTATTTCGATCGATCGGTTTCGTCAGATTTCTCACATTCATGGGTTTCAACTTCCCAAACCCATTTTTCTTAAACTATAACTTCTTTTCTTCAAATTTTTCATCCACATCTTAACCAAAGACTAATATAACTATAAATCACCACTTAACACATCCTTACTCACCTTTAACTGATCAATCACACGCCTTTTCAAGGATGGTTGCCACGTAGGGTTTCAGAGTGAAATTCGCCGATCCTTCCGACGATTGAATCGAAACGAAACCTACTACGAATCTCCACTTGAGCACACACACTACTCTTTCTTGCCGGTTCGTAACTACGCATAATCTTGATGCCCTCTTGCGTTTAAAAACACCAAAAGAAAGAGGAAGCTAAGAGGGGGATCAACAATGTAACCGGAGTTTCGGCGTGCACGGGAGATGGATTCCTCTTCTCCAGGCTCTCTCTCTCACTAGAAACCCCAATAACATGCAAACTGGTTATTGGTTTCCAAAAGAAGCCTTTGCCTTTATATAAAAAGGCACATCGTGAGTTGGTGCACGACCTTTCATCCAAGGTCAAAATATGGTTCTAAATTTATCTTTTTCACACACATTAGATTTTTATAATTCATTTATACTAAAAGTTCAAGGCGGCATTTTTCGGGATGTTACAATGTCAGTATCCTATCATAATACTATCATGTCATGTATAACATCTCACTATCTGTCATCTACTATCTATCATGTTATGTACTATTTATAATATCATGTACCTATCATGTACTATCATGTACTATCTATCATGACATGCATTGTTTATCACGTTATGTACTATCTATCATGTACTATCATATACTATCATATATTATCATGTCATGTACTATCTACCATGTCATGTACTGTGTATCATGTCATGTATTATCTATCATGTACTATCATATATTATCATATACTATCATATACTATCATGTCATGTGCTATCTATCATATACTATCTATCATGTCATGTACCTATCATGTACTATCATATATCTATCATGTGCATCATATATTATCTATCATGTTATACACTGTGTATCATGTCATGTACTATCATATACTATAATGTCATGTGTTATCATGTATCTATCTTGTTAAATTAACGTCAACCTGACCAATTGTTTAATCAAGGGTCAATCACTTTACTTATTCTATAATTTCGTATATGGATCATGGGTCTAATGGATTATAGGTCCAAAGGTTCCAACGGGTCCAATAGATTATAGGTCCAAAAGGTCCAATAGGTCAAATAATTTATGGGTCCAATAAGTCCAATACATTATGGGTCCAATGGACTATAGGTTCAAATGGTCCAATAGGTTATGGGTCCAATGGATTATAGGTCCAAAGGGTCCAATATGTTATAGGTCCAATGGATTATAGGTCCAATACATTATGGGTCCAATGAACTATAGGTCCAAATGGTCCAATAGGTTATGGGTCCAATGGATTATAGGTCCAATAGGTTATGGGTCCAATAGGTTATTTTCTATGTGATTCAGGCCTTTACTAAATCTAAAATTAGATATATGGGTCTCTCCAAGGTCCGGGCCATGTGAGTTTAATCACCATGGGCCTCAATCAGCATGTCTTGGGTCGGGCTCATATCTCGAGAAATTTATTTAGATTTGTCAATTCATGGGCCGGGCCTTAAAGCAAAGTTCTTATCTTCTTTACCAGTCCTATTCACTAAGGGTTGAGATTTGGGTCTTATTGGGTTATCGAGGTCAAGCCTTTGACTAGATTGACCAATTTTCATATGGGTCTTTTCACAGGTTGGTTCATGATGAATATGTGATTGAGCCTTCCCAATTGGTCATGGGTCTCGAGTCAAGGTTCGAGTACTAAGTCTTTATCCTATATATTCAAATCTTCCAAAGAATTGGCGGACAACCTATAGTAAATCGACTGCCATTTTCGACTCCGATCGAATTTTTGAATGATTCCAAAACTTTGGGAAAGAGTGCTGATGAGAGAATTTGTGAATTTAAAAATATGATCAAGGCTGATCATGGTAGACAAATTACCGAGAATTGTTCTGTTTTATCTAAGTTTTGGGCCAGATTTACTGGGCCTCAGTGTCTGGTCCATAACTTTTAGATCCGATAAGGAAATCTAGCACTCAGTGGCTCTTTGGAAAGATCCGCGAGTTACCCAACTTTTTCATTTATATTTTTTGGGTCAAAAGTCAACAGATCATGACGTAATTAAGTCCATCTGATCGAAGGTTTGCTCTGTTTTTTGGCTGGGTGCCATTTGCCAAAATTTTGGGCTATAATTTACCAATTTTCTCGCCGTCAACTCTGATCGAATTAAGGCGTGAAATTTTTCTGAGACTTTAAGGGTATGTTAAAGTATATGTTCAATTAATCTTAGATTTTTTTGAAAATTTTTCAGGAAACCAAAGCCTATTATAGCACTGTTTTCGGGTGTCACAGGGCAGATTCACCACATCGTGTTCCCAGAATTTTTAGGGATTTGTCTGGTATTTATTTCTAATTATTTTGTTCACTATTTCGGGACATATTTCTGTAGGCTACAAGGTCCACAGACTTAGGCCTTTGATGGGGTCCACCTAGTGGTCCATCCAATACTCCACATTATCGGGTCTCAGTCCGGGATACTCCCAGGCTAATCCCAGGTCCATCGAGCTGAACTTTCGGGTCATCTTATCTATTTAAATAGTGTTAATCAGTTGCCGCTACGTTGCTATTCACCGGCGTCGATTTTTCTTAAAATTATCAGGTTGGGCTTTAAGAGTCATCCGATCGAGCCTAACGTATCGGTCATATTTATATTTTCAAAAGCTCATTTTCTTATTGAAAACTCTTTATACAAAAGTTCCTTTTTAAAAAAAATCCTCATTTGATCAATTTTAAATCTTATTTCCTATGTCGCATGCATAGCCTAATCACGCATCTAGTCCTACCCGTGCATCTATCATCATCGAAATGCCATCAAAGTCAAGGGTCAAACATATAATGTTTCTCAAATTTTTTATCTTGTCTAATCTTTTCAAGAGATCATGATTCTATGGTTGAAAATAAGCAAGTTTTAAGGATCCCTATCAAGAAAATCCTAGCAAAAACAAACAAGTTTTGAGACGATCAATTGAACCTATCCGATTAGATAATCATCATGATCAATGACTGGATTATATTTATGAGATACGATCATGTATATGTGTCTATGTTCCAGCCACTTATTTATGTCAAAAATCTATGCTAATCTTATAAAAATAAGGCACCTTCCAATATATATCACATATAGCTTATTTAAAAATCTAAGCGATCTAGGACCACACAATTTAAGTATGATCGAGTCAACATATGATGAATCAAAACTGAGATCACATATAAATATCACATCAAAATGCATCAAG
Source organism: Chloranthus sessilifolius (assembly GCA_021018995.1). NCBI lineage: Eukaryota > Viridiplantae > Streptophyta > Magnoliopsida > Chloranthales > Chloranthaceae > Chloranthus > Chloranthus sessilifolius. The sequence goes on along the minus strand of CM037584.1, from coordinate 99,868,470 downwards.
TATCTACATCATAATTTCTATGGTTAAATTATGTGAGAAAAATAACATATATCAACACTATTCTATTCGTAGAGTAGAGATGCATTTTTGACTAACATTTGACCTAGAAATCCGTGATAAAAATGACGAACCACAGAGATTAAAAATTCATGAACCTAATATATTATTCCTATATCATTCATCTATATGGATAATTTGCTTTGAAATTTATGGCATGATAAAAAAAACTCACTAGTATACCAATTTTCTAAATTTTGACCTTCTTTGTGACAGTCCGGATTTCTGCCTCTAGAAATCCGCGCCGTCGGATGGTCCATAAAACTCATCCCTGTACGGAACACTTGAAACATTCACACACAAAGAGGAAATAAAGCACAAACACACTAACAAAAGAAATTTCCAATTCTATTATCAAAGCGCGCAAAAATAACGGTTCTAATCTCATGCGAGTGCACATGGCCAAAAGAATCGAAAAGAACCACCGGTAAGGGTCGTTCCTTACTGAAACATGGTTCACAAAACAATGTTGTAATAATCACATGTATCTGAACTTCTACAATAAAATGGTTGGACGTAGTACCAAGCCATATCTACACAAAATCTCAATCAAAGTCACTCCCTCAGCTGGAAGAACTCCTCAGGCGAAGGCTCTAACTCCTCCCCCGAAATGTACTCGGAGTCCTCCAAATCAATATCCTCTGTATTAACATCTTCACCTGAACCTGTGACGTATAGTCGAAGGGTGAGCTTCATCCAAGCTCAATAGAGAAAATATCCATAGCATACATTTTATCATATCACACATATATCTCATGACCGAAATTGAAATAATTGCAAGGCGTTCAAATCAAAGTGAACTGATTCATGTGCAGAATTCTAAAGTATCACATGGTTTCCAAAGCTTTTCATTTAATATAAAAGGAAACTTAAATTAATAACTTAACTAATCTCTCGAGCATATATAGCATCGAGAGCCGTACTATACTGATAAAATACCCACCATCGTCGTTCAATGAACTATTTCACAATGCCAAACCCTTGAGCTCCGTAACCAGAGTCACTTGACTCACATTGATCATTCTCGGTCCATAAGTCACACAAAGTTGTACGGATATCCCGCCGTACCGATCACGGAAATCCCGCCGCATCGGTCATGATTATACTGTCGCGTTATTCGGATATTCATATAAAAACCTTAAATTAAAGTGCAAGGCTAACTTATAATTTATCACTGTGAATTGTGGTAATTTATAGCTAGGTTTAGGATTTGAAGAGAAGGGTTTCACACACACAAATATCCCACGTGCACATACACGAATCATGTTGAGCTCAAACTTATACATACACACACATTTATTGTTTTGAGTGAGGGTATACAATTCACTTGGTTGAAATGACAAAGTATCACGATTTTCACACGCACATACTGATCATATCACAATTCATATGTTTATCGTAACAAAGGTACATGCTATAGAGTTTTCCTTACCTCACACGCAATACACACGAAGTCTTTTTTTCACAATGGTACTTTCACATCTCACACTCACAGTCTGTACCTAGAGCACATCAACACGTGTCTTACACATCAAAACTGAAGAAGTAAAAGAGGTCTCAAAGGTCCTTTTCCTCAAAACTGACAAAAGCCAGAATCTGACTAAATCGATCGATCGAATCCCAATCCGATCGAACGATTTCAAAAATCAATCGATCGAAACCCATTTCAATCGGTCGCTTTCTTTCACAAATATACAATTCTCTGTTGGCCTAACTTGTTTCACAATCAATCGATCGGTTCTCAAAACTGATTGATCGGTTTCACAAATCATCTTGTCGAGCCCCCCAAGCAACCTGGTGAGCATCTTCGCGAGGTCACCAAACAACCTGGCGAAGTTGTGCACAAAATTCGCTCGAACCATGCGAGAACCTCGCGACTTGGGCACAGAGCCTCACGAGACACAATTCGATCGATCAAAATCTCATTCAATCGATCGGTTTCCCCTTCAGAAACCACAACTCTCTGTTCTGTTGGTATGACTACTTCCTGACAAAATTGATCGATCGGTTATCAATTTCGATCGATCGATTTTGTCAAATACACAGCTCTTTGAGCTTTTCTCCTCTGCTTGGTTTCCCTCAAAACCCATTACATTTATTGCAACATTTAGGGCATTTATTGCCACACTCACCCATTAATTCATTTTTTCTCTTCTAAAGGCATTAATTTTCCAACTATCAATCTTAAATACACATGATTCAAATCATAAATGCTGACCTTAAACTCAAATCATTGCACTTCAATGGTCCAAATTTTTAAATTCTTCACTCTCCTTTTCCACGCCGCAAGGGTTTCGCAATACCTCCTTCTCACGATCAAACCAAATTCACACCAAATCAATACTCACTTTACGAATGTTGGAGGCAGGCTAGGGTTCTCTTTTTCTTCACACGACTTCTCTCTAACATAAGGCAAGGAACTAAATTTCCTATCCAAGTTTTTGCTTTTCTATTTAGAGTCTTATTTTAGGTGTTAAGCCAATACCCCATATGTCTGTGTACCTCACCTCATCAAATGGTCATTTTACCTTTTGCTCACTCTCATTTCACCTAACAGACCAAGGTTACTTTCTTGAACTGCGTGACCCATCGGGCACGCCTTCCGAGTTGAATGTTTCAGAAGTTGGAATTTTCTAGTTGTTACATTCTCCCCTCGAAAATTTTCATCCTCGAAAATTGGCTAATGTTCTGTATTTTGGCAGCACATTGTCCCATACAGACAAAACACCAATGAACAAAATGGTTCCTCCTTTTAGAGAATCTAATCCTTTAACAAGGTATTACTAACTCTTATCTTTTATAAAAATTTCTTGTCAATCAAGGTCATTCTATATTTCCTATCACAATTAACTACAAGCACTCGTCATTCAATTATATATGTAATTCACAAGAGTCAATTTGACTCTACCATCGTACCTGCACGAAATCGAACCTTTAACCACAACATCCACACATTTATCACATTCACAACCACATGAACTTAAAGCATGAATATCTATTAAGGGTTGAAATTAAACTATACATCCACAAGCCAAAAAGAAATTTAAAGGTCTACCAAGACCCAATAATTCATACAAAACATTTTACTTTCAAGTAGCACTCCCAAAATTTCTTTAAAATCCCCTCTTGCCTCAAGGATCCCGCGGTGCATCAGAAGGTCCTTTTTCTCAAAACTGACAAATGCAAGAATCTGACTAAATCGATCGATCGAAACCCATTTTGATCAATCGGTTTCCTTCACAAATATACAATTCTCTATTGGCCTAACTTGTTTCACAATCGATCGATCGGTTCTCAAAACCGATCGATCGGTTTCACAAATCATCTTGTCGAGCCCCCCAAGCAACCTAGCGAGCATCTTCGCGAGGCCACCAAACAACCTGGCGAGGTTGTGCACAGAATCCGCTCAAACCACGCGAGAACCTCGCGACTTGGGCATAGAGCCTCACGAGACACAATTCGATTGATCGAAATCTCATTCGATCAATCAGTTTCCCCTTCAGAAACCACAACTCTTTGTTTTGTTGGTTTGACTACTTCCTGACAAAATCGATCGATCGAATATCAATTTCGATCAATCGATTTTATCAGATACACAGCTCTTCGAGCCTTTCTCCTCGGCTCGGTTTCCCTCAAAACCCATTACATTTATTGCAACATTTAGGGCATTTATTGCCCAATTTCACTACACACTCACCCATTAATTCAAATCTTCTAAGGGCATTAATTTTCCAACTACCAATCTTAAATACACATGATTCAAATCATAAATGCTTACCTTAAACTCAAATCATTGTACTTCAATGGTCCAAATCTTTAAATTCTTTACTCTCCTTTTCCACGCCGCAAGGGTTTCGCAATACCTCCTTCTCACGATCATACCAAATTCACGCCAAATCAGTACTCACTTTACAGATGTTGGAGGTAGGCTAGGGTTCTCTTCACACGACTTCTCTCTAACACAAGGCAAGGAACTAAATTTCCTATCCAAGTTTTTGCTTTTATACTTAGTCTTATTTTAAATGTTAAGCCAATACACCATATGTCGGTGTACCTCACCTCATCAAATGGTCATTTTACCTTTTGCTCTCTCTCATTTCACCTAACAAATCAAGCTTACTTTCTTGAACTGCGTGACCCGTCGGGCACGCCATCCGAGTTGAATGTTTCAGAAGTCGAAATTTTCTAGTTGTTACATTCTTGGTCAATCTAAGCCATTAGATGGCCATTCTTGGTCCTTGTCACATTACCGAATTTCTTAAATATCCATATCAAATTTTACCAAAAATATATAATTTCTAAGCCAAGCTTACAAAAATGGCCTAGTTTGACCATTTGGGTCAATTGGGACCATTGGATGGCCTTGCACGGATATAAAAATCACATGCATAGTCACCCTTATCTCAGGTTCAAACCCTATTCCATAATTTATTCATGATACTAAAGAAAAATCATATCTAATCATGAAAATCTATAAGAAATCCTCATAAAACACAAAATCTAGTGGTCTAGGCCTATGTAGCCATCATGGACCATTGGATGGCTTTAAGTGACCCTAAAGATCACAACCAAGGCTCCCATATGTTGGTCCCATGTGAGACCATGGTCATTATAGAATTTTAGCCATCCAAAAACTAGAAAAAGGCTATAAATCTATGAAAAACTCTAATACAACTAGACTAGCAATCTAGACAAAAGTTAGACCAAGATTTTACTTTGCTAGTGCTAGCTCTTCCTTGCTGGTTTGCTTTGATTCTTATGGTTGAAAGGGCTGAGATGGACCCCAAAAATATATATGTGGAAGTGGGGAGTAGGGTGGTGGTGTTAAATCTAGGGTTTAATCGTTGGATTGATGGGAGAGATTTTGCTATAACCTAAGGTCTAATGGAGGTTTGAGGAGATAGAAGAGAGGAAGAAGAAGAAGAAGATGGAGTGAAATGGAGAAGCCTCATAGAGAAATTCGAAATTTGCAATGGGAGAGTGGGGAACAAAACTGAATTTTTGGTGCCAAATGGCACACCTTCACTTCCCAAGCTAAGATTCTTCTAGCTCCCATGCACTCTTTCTCCTCCAAGCCCCATGTGCCCATTGACCATTGACCCCTTTGACCCCATTTTTCCACCACACATCTACACTTGACTTGTCTTTTATGGTTTTCTATGTCCCTAATTCCTGTGAATGCCCCTTTTTCTACTAAATCTTGTGGTGCATGCAACTTGTTGCATCTTACACCCTAAATTTTCCCAATGCAAATTGGATGGTGTAAGATGGGTCAATCTCAAGTCAACAAGATGAAGATTGGAGATTCACTAGAGGTTTGTAAAATTACAATTTCTAATTATAAAACTTGGGAATTTTTGTTTCTATTGTCCTTGGGCTTTAGTTTTATTTACAAGAAATGTCACCCTTGTGTTGAAAGCACTAACACATAACTCTATGAGTTAGCACATCTCCAAACCTCTATCTCATGGGTCAATCTTTGAGTCAATACATTTAGAAATTCTGTGATAATTTCAAAAATCTGATCTGTTGGTGATGATCCCCTCATCACCACCAAGGTACTGACCCATTTCGGGTCAAACCTCGGGTCAACACTTTGTCAATGAAATGATCCAGGTTAATTTTGGGGTATGAGAAGTGGTGTGTGACTCATCAATTTTTCTAACACACCCATCCTATTAAATGGGGTGACCTATGGGTGCCACTAAAAATAATCGAATTTTCATTGCTTTAAGGTGGGTGCCACTACCAATAGTCAAGTTCTCATTGATCTAAGATGAGTGCCACTACTAATACCAACTTTTCTACCATTTTAAGGTGGGTGCCTCCAGAATTTTGGCAGACCTGTCCTCAGGCAACTACCTGGCACAGTCAGGTCTAACTAGTGTTCAGTCAACAATTTGACCAACATAGGGATCTAGGGGCAGGTGTTACAGGTCCACCCACACTGAAAATCGGCTCCCCTAGAAGGGGGCCCGCCGGAAGAGACGACCGCCACCAAGCTCAAGGCACCACCTCACGTACTCCCGGATGTCCGCCTCATCACGGGCGCCCTCAACCGTGGTCCCCCCAGCCTCAAAATTTTGGACCTTTGCTCCCATAGTCTCACCAAAGTTCGTTCAGAGGGACCGGTCATCTTCTTCGCAACCTGTAGAAGAAGCTCTAGGGGGACTCCCTGACAGAGCCCCAATTGGCGCACAACCCTCGATACATAGATCCGCACCACTTTCTCTAACTAGTGGACCCACATGCCCTCTGATAGAACAACTGACCAGACTATACGACAGCCTGATCAGCGTCCTCCCCATCTGCATAAGGCCTCCATATGAGCTAAAAACTATAAAACTCTCAGTAGACCAAAGACACAACTAGAAACAAGAATATAAACCAATAAAGAAACTAAGAAAACATACCTGACCCAAATGCAGGTCCTCAAACAATCCCCCTAGCCAACTAGATGTCTGAGGCCCTCCTGTGACCCCCCATGGCCGCCCACCACACTCGCATGCGTGGGAACGTGTGCTCGGTCCCAGTCACGATCCTCGGGCACAAAAATAAGAAATGATCGTATGCCTAGAACTAAACAAGATAAAAATAAAAAGAATATACATTAAAATTACTGGCTGAAACAAACAAAAAAATAAATCATAAAAAATCAATAATAACCCTACTCACTTGGATAAACAGTATGAAACAGCCTATGGTGTGGGGCCCCCTCCCGCGCCTAAACATCTACTCATAAAGATGCGTCAACGCCGTCGCGCCCCATGCATAGGAGGCCACCTGGCCTAGATCCCCGAGGAGGGTAAAAAATAGTCCCGTCATTGCTCCTCGGGTCAACGACGAGAATAGTACACTGCCAAAGAAGTGCATCAAGAAAGCCCTGATGTCACGATCCACCACTGCTCCCGACGCCATCGCCATCTGGCGAGCCATCATCGTCTGACAATCCTCGTCAGACTCGTTGTGGCGCCTCGGTGGAGCAAACCCCCTACCGAACTCATCCAGAAACCAAGAGACCCAGATCATCCCCATCCCGAACCCGGAGATGAATGGGT